>OU893332.1:13611129-15098017 GCA_918026875.4 Diatraea saccharalis | reverse complement strand
TTCGGATTTATATTGATGGTTCTGCCTGAAGAAGCTTGAAAAATATAATCACAACATATAAGTATTGTCACTCCATTTTTATCATCAAAAAACAATAAAATTGCTCATGTTTTGTTAAATATTGCAACAAGCCTGACAGGTTACACAAATTTTGAAGTTTGTTTACTTTGATGTACGCACAAGTACCGACTAAAATGTGTATTAACAGATTGCACAAATAATGCCCATGCACACGCAAATGTACACTTCAGCCTGTGTAGTTATTTGTGTATTTGAGCACATGTCTGGCGCGTGCTATATAGAGCGACGATATAAAAATAGACCTGAAATTTAATTTTTGTTTCTTCACACATTACATGGTTTCTTATAACAATGAAATTAAAATGCGTTCTTTAGCCAATAGATATAGTGTCCTTTTATTCGAAAGTCAATCGAAAAGCATTTCATAGAAAATTTCATTAATATTAGCTTTTTCGTTTCCATGTTCCGTGGTTTCAAAGTACATAGTGACATCTATTTTTATTTTGGAAACGACTGTTTTAATTAATTCCATTGGCTAACGACATCTATCAGCAACAATATTACTGAAAAGCAAGTCGTATTCTGCTTTAAAGCGTGGAACGTCATGTATACGTTACCTATGTGGTAACAGATGGCGTAGGTGTTATAACGTAATCCATTTGTAGTCACGTCATTTCGTTCATTTTCGGTCAGTTGAACAAAAGTCCATTAGGTTCTAATGGCAGTTTAAAGCCCTTATGGATGTTCTAAATTTGAAAATTTGTATTGGTAAAGTCGCTTTAAACGAATGTCAATTTTCAAGGACGTTTGTAAAACTAGCAGTTACCTATGCTCAAGAAAATAAATAATTTAAAAATTTTAAATATTACTGCCAAAATCAAACGAAAACTTAAAGATACAAGTTGTATCATGGCTGGCTAAACAGAATTCTTATTGCAGTCAGGGAGCATTTAGTGGTATCTAAAAGAATACCTAATCAGAGGTACCTCGGCTGAAATGCCATTTTTTTAAGGCATGATAGATAGATTTTTATCTTGCCAAAAAGGTCCTTGACATCAAACTGTAAAATTAACCGAGTTATAAGAAATAAAAGGAGCAAAATCTAAAAATAAATATAAATATTTCGCAACTCGTATCTGTATATATTTTTTTTATTTGGGTATGTGTAAATCTTACTTATGAGACGGAATAACCGTTGACTGCGTAAGGTTTGGTACAGGGACAAAAGTCATATCATAAAATATGTTTGTTCTAAATTCTGACGGTACGCGACCGAAGACGTATCTTTCGTCAGATACATCGCACCCTTAAACAAAACGTTATTTTATATTGTTCTTTATTTATTAACTTTATTATAACGTATCATTATTTTATATCCTAAAAAGGGTGTTTCTAAAACTTTTCAATATATATATTTTTTTATTTTATATTAAGTATTTTTTTAAGATATTAGTAATAAAGTTAATTTTGAGTTGAATTGTTATTTGAAGTTTGAGTTGAATTGTGAAGAACTGACTTCAAATTTAAAAAAGTGAAAATAATACTTATCTTAAAAGCGGTTAAATGTTTTAAGAAATATCGAAGTCGGGCAGAGGTTTTCTGTAGTTAATAAAATATTAACCGCAAACTTCAATGTTTCTTAAAACATTTTACCGGTTTTATATTTTTAACTTAACAAAATATTATTTTTAATGTAACTACAATATTTTAAGAGTTTTAAATACAATAAATTCTGATTTTGTATTGTTATTTGAAGTTAACTACATTCCTTATAGAGTATAAAAAGCAAAGAGTTCTAGTAGTATACATAGAAGTTCTTGATAAAAAGTTGTTGTATCAAGCACGTGTATCCCCCACCATAATTGAAATTTGTTTTGCGCATGTCTGCGCAGCGCTAGTCTCCGCGCGACTGCGATAGAATACGGTCGTCGTGTTAAACGCTTCTTCGTTATCGAGCTAAGTAATATTCTGATCTAATTAATTATAATAGAAATAATCATTTCTTTTTATAGTTTTTTAATTATTATTGTATGATTGATTTTATTATGATATTTTAAATTACGACATTTTGATGAATTATGCAATAAATGGCCTCGAACCGTTTACCTGTTCTGTATTTGATGCTACATTTTATTTAGTTTAAGTAATGCTGGGGTTAAAAATGAAATTGTCGATTTTAACTAAAAAATAAAAAGAATTACACAACTTCTTTTAAATAATGTTGTCTTTTATTTTAATTCATTATAATTATTGCGTAATAGTTAGTAATTTTGTAGTGTTTCCATGAAGTTCATAAAATTCCTGCAGATTTTATATACCTACTACAATCCATGTCGATCAAAAATCATGCGTCAAAGTTAAAACAAACAACGGAAAGGCAAAAACAAACTAGTTACTTCTTATGATTTTTGTCAGTGTTTGATGACGTGAAATGACATTATGACTCTCAGAGAAAGTGTATAATTGCAGAAGATGGCTTTTAAATAAGGATCGGAATTTGATTTTCCAAGGTCGATATCATATACATAATTTGTTTGTTCTGAATTCTGACGTTCCATGATCGACGACGTATTTTCCGTCAGATATGCATTTGCCCTTACACTCAACGTTATTTTAAATCGTTGATCATTTATTTACTTTATTAAAACGTAAAAATATTTTAAATCTTACACAGGTGTTTATAAGTAACAAACATGAAAAATATACAGTCGAATTGAGGAAATACTATTTTTTAAGTTGTTTAAAAAGTATAAAAAACAACGAGTTCGAACAGTATACATAGAAGTCCTTGCTAAAAAGTTGTTATAGAAAGCACGTGTTTCCCCCACTATCATTGAAACTTGTTTTGCGCAGATCCGCGCACATACGCGCAGATCCGCGCAGTTCTGCGGTAGTCTCCATGCGACTGTGATAGAGTACGGTTGCAGTGTATAACGCTTCTTCGTTGTCAGGTAGGTAATATTCTGATATAATTAATTGTAATAGTGCTGATTGTTTGTTTTTATTTTATACTCGTATTATTATTGTAGATTTGATTCTGTACAGTTTTTTGGATTGTTACTTCATTCTGATGAAATCTGCTTTCCCGTTTTGTATTTGATGCTACATTTTTTGTTGTAATGTTGGATTACCCAAAGGAAATAAAATGTAGGAAAAAACAAGGAAATTGTCGATTTTGCACGCGTATTTGCAACGATTTTGGGTTTACTCAATTTTATTTATTTTTAGCTTATCTAGGGATAACGAAATAAGGAAAAAGAAATTTATAAGTAGCAACAAATTCATGCATAATAATATAATAGCCGATATTTTCTGTCAAATACTTAAGTAAAAGAAGCTTATGGTTTTACTATCAAATGCTTCGCCAGTTTAGGTATGTTATTTGATATTCATAAAATAAATGCCTTAAATAAAATTGTAGATAGTCTTGTAGATTTTATCCCAACTATCAAGTTTATTTTTAAACTAGGTATATATATAACTATGTTTATACCTATATAAAAGCTTAATATAAATAAATGCATAAAAGTTAATCATTTTGTATTATTTTCAGGAAGTTTTTTAAATTTTACCATATTTTAAAATCTGTCCAAAAAATCCATTGAAATTAATGTCGATTAAAAATCATGCGTCTAAAAGTTAAAAGAAGCAGCCAAAATGAAAAATAAAACTAAAAATTTATAATGAAAAATATCAGCAATTGTTAAAAAAAGATTTCATGTGAAAAATGACATTTCTGACTTTTAGGCAAAGTGTATTATCACGGAAGAAGGTGGCAATTTATTAAATTCTTTTTTGCAATTTTTCATGTTTTATTGGACCAGTTCGTTTAATCACATAGAGCCCGGTAATTTTTTTATTACTATACATCTTCTTAACCAACGTCTGACTCTCATACACTAAGGTTTTAAAATCTTCATACTGTTTGTTAAAAAGTTTAAAGATGCCTTTATTTCTTTTAGCTCTTCGGATACATTTTTAATTTGTGCCGTAATAAGTTATTTTATTAATAATAATATACAATTTATTGCACACAACAGAACATAACAAGTTACAGAGAATAAAAAAACGTATACAAAAGGCGGCTTTATAGCTAAGCAGAAATCTCTCTCAGGTAACCTATGGAGGACAAAAGATAAAAAGGGTAAAGATTATATGGGGTATTGGGTGCAACGATAGGAAGGGTATAAGATATATCATAATTAAAAAAAAATTATATACTAGAACATAGAATTAAGATAAGGAAAGGGAACGGCTTTGAACTCTATCACCAAAAGAACTTGGTGAGCGAGATTTCCTGACATCTTCCGGAAGTGAGTCCATAACCGTACAGCGTGCACAGAAAAGGAATAGGAGAAAAAGTTGGTAGAATGACGAGGAATGTCTAAGGCGATATTAGAGGAGGATGGCAAGATACACTGTGATGAAGAAAAACGGAAGGAGAAACACTGTTTAAGATAAAATGGAGAAGAGGGAAGGAAAATAATAGAGTAGAGAAGCTTGCCTGAGCCGGCGAATTGGGAGCCAGTTGAGTTTGGAACGGAAATGAATTATTCTATAAGAATCAATAATAAATCTTAACTATAAATAAATAATAATTCACCGTGGGAGAGCCACGCTTTGGCATGACTGGGCCGGCTCGACCGGAGTGATACCACGGCCTCACAGAAAACCAACGTGAAGCAACGCTTGCGTTGTGTTTCGTCGTGTGAGTGAGGATACCGGAGCCACCCTCCTCCCTATTCCCTTCCCTTTACCCCTCAACCCTTCCCTCCAAGGCCGGCAGCGCGCTTGTAGCCCCTCTGGTGTTGCAGGGGTCCATGGGCGACGGTAATCACTTACCATCAGGTGATCCGTCTGCTCGTCTGCCCCCTATGCCATAAAAAAAACAAAAAAAATAAATAAACCAATCTAAAATATTAAAGTGTATCTGTATTTACTGGTTCAGCAATCATAGAGAGAGAACGACTGTTTCCGATTGCATTTTTTCTTACAGTTACATTGGCAGAATATTGGCTTTCATCGGCAGTGTTACCAACCTCAAAAGAATTATGTCAAATTGTAGAATTAATCGTCATAAATGCAATAACCATTTCGGGTAGATTACAACAACTTTTAGCACTTCCGTTTATATCTGCAGTCTTTATCCCGGACATGAAACCTGTAGGTGCGGCCTGAAGATATGATGGCAAAATATATATTAAATTTAATTTTCTATTATATTGTGACACCCAAACCACTTATCATGATTAGGCGCCATTGCGCTGATATTTATTCTTAATTTACATTTTTACAACTAAATTCATGCAACATATGAATTCTAGAAGCATTTATGCAATGTTTGAACAAAACGCGGCAATTAGCAAGTTGCGCTTTAACAGTGCACGTCGATCGGCAAGTAGTTTGAACTCAGAACCGTGCAAATTTATCTATAAACCTCAATAACTCACGAATAAGACGTTTATATGTCGGATATAGTATACCATTTCCATGATTGTGAAACACAGAATTGAGTCAGCAGAAAGTAACGCGGCAAGTTAGATTGACGCTTACTGATGAATTACTTTGACACGTTGATGACCCAAAATAAATTATTAATTTTTCAATAGACTATATTGAAAAATAAATTTGGGGTCTTCCTAACAACTCTACATACTTATTTGTTCGGGAAAGTAACTTTTCGATTTCGAATATTTTTCTTCCTGGTCTGAAAAATGTTCATTTATTGCTGCCTTCAGCTCTTTATCGTCTTAAAAATGCTTTCACGAAGGTCTGTTTTAAGATTAGGGAAGAAAAAGTAATCACACGGGGTTATGTCTGGGCTGTAGGATGGATGATTGATTTCTTCAAATCCACACTCTTGCACAGCAACCTTGGCGATACGCACCTTGTTAATCGTCGCGTTGTCGTGAAGCAGCAAGACACCTGCGGTCAATTTTCCACGTCTATTTTCTTATATCCACGTCTATAAATTACGCAGGGTGTTAGCGTAAAACGTTGCACATAAAAAAGGTCAACGTATTAGAGCAATAATACGTTGACCTTTTTTATGTGCAACGTATTAGAGCAATAATACGTTGACCTTTTTTTGTTCTCGATTAGCAAGAATTCTTTAGAATTCCAAAACACGGTGGCCCTAATGGCCTTTTTCCTGCGTTCGGGGTGACTTTGAACTTCTTCGGTGAGTCTGTTCATTTTCTATTCCACTGCATAGATTCTTGCCTGCTCTACCAGTGACAATGCAATCGAAAAATCTTGCGGATTTTCACCACGGAACTCCAAAAACTCCTTGCAACAGTCAACTCGCACTTGTTTCTTAAGCGCTGTGTTCATTCGCAGCATCCATCCTGCACTGACCTTTGACAAATACAGATGCTCATGAAGAATAGTGTGAATAGTACTCACGGATAGTTTAGTCCTTTCTGCTAATATTTCACTTTTACACGGGCATCCTCGAGTACAAGTTTCTCGACAAATTTAACGTTTTCTTCAGTAGCGGCACTAACCGGCTCACCGGCACGGGGATGGTCTTCGATGCTCTCTCTACCCATTTAAATTCACTTGACCACTTCTGAATTATAGATAACGAAGGCTCAGAATTCATGTAAACAGCCACCATTTCTTTTTGAGTCTTTTCTTGTTCTGTGACGAATTTTATCAAAGCGCGATGCTCGATTTATTCACCATTCTCGAATCAGCCATCGTAGTTGTCTTTTAGTTATGATACCTTGAATACTAATGGTGTCAATTAAATGGAATTTTGTATTTATTATACCCTCAAAGAGTGTTTAAACCTAATGAGATAATTAAGTTACCCTCATGACATACATATCACCTAGATACCGAGAATACATTGAACGCCCCTCGTATATCGTTTAGTGGGTTAGGCGAGTAAGCGTAATTGATAAATGCATGTATATTTAATATGGAATAATTGAAATGGAAATTAAAAGTTTAAACTGTTAACATATAATGGGTATGTCTTAGCCAACTGGGTAAAAGAGCGGTCTAATTAGGCGGCTATCCTATAATAGAATGGCGCCATTCATTTGCACGGCTAGACGTCGATTAGCTGAGTAACCATAACAACGTTCTTCTACAGTGCGGCTGTACCCAAGAAGCTGGTTACCTATCTTATTAATAACAAAATATCCGGGATATTCGAATAAAACTCCTTAGATGTTCATCTTCGATGACACTACAACAAAAAACTATCTGTATTTATTTATTTAAGGTACAGCATCAGCTATACATGTAATTAACCGTCTAATGTCCAGTATGTTACAATAATTTATCTCTGAAAACTTTAAAGCTATTTAACCGATTTGAAATACAAATAGAAAGAAAAACACAAATCTGATGTCCAACAAAACTTAATCATAAACTTAAGAATAAACGCCATCTAGTATCACCATCATAAACCCTTTTAGGTCTCCACTGCAGGGCCTTTCTTATGAATTGGTTAAAGAGGATGTGCAACGTGAATTGGATGGCATTAACGATTGTAAAGGCAGCCGGAACAATGGCATAACGTGTGCTCTGAATCATGGAGTAGTTTGAAATAAATAAAAAATGGTCAGCCATCCCGTGACTAACTCTTGCTAAAGTAGATTAATAACAATGATCGCGAGCTGCGGCGCTTATCCACTACGTCACGACTGGCTCATCAGTATTGCAAAGCATAAAGTTCTTACTAATTTTATTTGAATACTCAACCTTATTTGAAAAATAAAGGATGTATACTTAACGCCGTCTAGTATAGTATTAGATATATAGTTTGTGATTTGTTCTTGAATATTTTCAATATTATTTTTGTTATTAATTATGTACTCAAATATCAATTTTTATCACAATATTAGGAAATTCTTAGAAATAATATTATATATATTTATTGCAATCACAAATCAAATTGTAAACAATGGTTGCTATGGTGACATTTTCATTCCCCATAAAAACTTTCACTCACATTTTTATTCCTTTAAGTGCTAGATTTCAGGATAAAATATAATTTATGACCTGCATACCCTATGCTTAAACTACTTTATCGATATAGGTCCAAAAATAAAGAAATTTCATACAAATGTTTTCACCCTTTTTCAACTTCCACGTACAGCGGTTTAGGCTATTCGTTGTCTTCCAGTCAGTAGTTTATATATATAAAAGGAGATGTCCTAACTTACTTATTAGATATATAGATTAATACATATGTATATATGTATATGATACATATGTATAGATAAAAAGTTATTATTATGTATCGAATCCATGAGACTGAGGAAAAAACACAGTGTATCACTTTCATGTATTGCGATTATCCATGAAGTTACCATTAGCACATATTGTATATTCTTCTTTAATGCACTAATAACAGTGACATTATAGTGGAACTGATTTATTTTTTCTCACCTCGATCGGACAGTTTTGCGAACATACCAATTAGTCTAAGAGGTCGTAACAAAAATGTGCAAGAGCTTTTTAAAGCTTGATGTTCCAGTATATTTGAATACTAAGATATACATGACTCGGTATCCAGTGTGGGTGGCGAGGCGCAGACACATTTGAAGGTGCTTTTTAATAATTAGAAATTAGACTAACCTACTCAGATTGCACAATCATGAAACGCGGCCATTCAGTAGATCTCGGAAGTTGGTGTGATAACTCTCGATAACTTCCGAGATAAAAAAATATCAAATTATCATTCAATGGATTAAACATATTCAGCAATGGCTATAAGTTTACACCACCTGAAGTTTTTCCAGTGCCTCACTTCAGCACTGTGTACTGAGTACTCCATTACACTGTAATACCAAACTTGAGAAAGCTCTTGGATATTTTTGTCTCAACATCTCTCCGTCTAGGTATGCGTGAGCGTAGCTATGACGTATTTGTAGCAATGCCTGCAACGGCCCCACTTTGAGGTTATAATATTTATAGCACGGCTCTATATCGACGCACACTATAACCAAGTGGCTCCTCTTTTGTCATTCTAGTAAATTACTTTTTCTGGACTTTTGTAATAGCTATTTCTTTAGTAAGCTACACCTGCACTTTTTAGAGGAGATATTAAACAATTTAAGGTATAGGTACTGAACAAATTAAAGTTTATGACAATACAGTCATAACAACAACGACTAATCGCAAATAGTATGATATTAAACAATCAAATAACCGCTTAGGTACAAAGAAAAAAATAACAACAAAAATTCTATTTTGCTGATCCAGAATAAGTGACGGTATTTTATTTGTATAGATAGAAAGTTTATATATAAAACTTTTTAAATATTAAAATCCCCAAAAATTATAAAAATGAGACTTGAGAAACTTGCCTGTAGTTCATACTTTAAATAGAAAAGATTTGTTTGTTCTTATGTTTGTTTGCATCGAACAGTCTCCAAAACTACTAGGACCATTTCAAACTTCTTTCACCTACGAGGAGCAACATTATACGCGGATAACATAGGCTATAATTAAAAACAAACAGCTAGTCTTATATAAAGTTAAACTAATTAAAGAAGTAACTTAACACTACGCCGTCGGGTTACTTTTTTTATTTAAAAAAGGAACATAATTAATTTAAAAAGTCTGCTTTTCCTTTTACAACACAGGTGGCGTTTGTTTCGAATCCTGTGAAACTTGACCTGCAAAGGCGTCAACACCAACGACCGGTAAATAAATAATGACTATTCAGTAAAGGCAACGGGGTGCTTTTTATAATTAAACAAATTAGTTACACCTTAAAATAAATTATTAAGTTCCAAAGTAAACATATCTAGTCATAGATAATATTGAAAACGGTTACATAAATAAATAATAGGTAAAAAAAAAATAGAATAGTAGAAGCTTTACTTAAGTGTTTTTAAGCTCTTATTTTAACCGCTAAATATTTTTTGAAGCTCGAAGTTTTCTTGATTACACTAAAAAACTTGGGTATAAGTATTAATTTCAGCAAATATTTTTAAACGAATAATAATCTGAATGGTGTAAGAAGTTATTGTAGCGATTAAGCCAATTTAATAGACTAGATCAGATACAAAATACCATATTTATAGTCGTATAAAATTAAATACAAGTGAGGTTGTGGGTCCGTAACATTAAGTAACCGTCTCGTAGCAGATTCTTGGTCACCAGTTTCCTGGCAATCCAGATTTTTACACACGTTGCAGGTCTCCGGTCACTGGTCTTGGCAATCCAGATACGACATAAGTATGTAGCAAGTAAAGGCCCCTTGAATAATGTATGTAGCACAATCCAGCCTTTTCTATATAAGGTAAACGCAGGTATTACCGAAGTAAAATCAAAGCTTTAAGGTTTAAATCTTCGAAATAGGAATTTCCGATCGTAAAAACAGTTACTAGTATATATTTTCTGATACGTAGAGGTTTGAACTTATGGAATCTATAAATATGTAGATAGTTTTTGAGGAAATACGTAAAGAAAAAAAAGTTAAACAAAAATATCCGGATGAAGGTATTACCGAGATATGCTAAAGTGTTTGCAGCTAATACCGCGATTCGTGGTTCTATTACCGAGGGTAATAATAGGCATGTTGATTCCGTACAAAACCTCTAGTAAATAATTATTTTTGGAGTATTCTAAGTTTAAATCAACTATTTTTAACTCTGATAAAGTTTTTTATCAAAATCACTACATTACGGACTCATTACCTACTACTATTTCTACAAAGTGCACTAATGTATCACTCTTGATAGTTTTAATAATTAATGAACAAAATAATAATAAATAAATATTTGTTTAATTTTTTTTTTTCGTAAGATTAACATGTTATTTTGAACATTTTTGTTTATAAAAGCAAAGAAATTGTTAAGTGAAAATTAAATCCTGAGTTTGATAAATAGGTAGGTTTAGGTGAAAGGTGGGTTTTTAATTTCACATGAGATACTTATTTGTTTCTAGAGAACCGTAAACTCAAGAATAAATGCTATTTATTATCAATCGGTATTAGAATTCTATTGTGAAGTTAATACTGAGTAATAATACTCGGTGATAGCTTCGTAAACAAGGTTTTACCGATTGATAGCTTGTTTTCATCATCTGTAATAGCTTCATCCGCGATAATGTAAATTATGTCATTCCAAGGGATAAAATTTGATTAACTTTTACAATACAAAAGTTTAAACGATGACTAATAAAGTTACCTAAACATAAACAAGATTTTTGAGTTAAGTACTTAGGTTTAAAATACAGACTGGGTTATAGTTTCATGTCATTTCATGCAACAAAATAAGAGTCTAGCGATTATAAATATCGACGCTGGAAAACAAACTCGTAGTAACCTGAAAAACCAAATTGTATATTTAGCGTGGATATTCTTTATATTTTTCCAAAAAGAAATCTTATTTCCTTATTTGTTACCATGAACGTTTATAGCAATTATTTATCGAAAAAATAAAAGCTTTTCTGCTTTGAAGAGCAATTTTGGTTTTGCGGGTTACTACGTGTTTGCTTTCCACCGTCGATATATATAACCTGAAAACCAAAGATATTATCAAAGGACATTTATCATTCAGTGTATAAATTAGGCTTCTAGGTTTAAACTGCGAATCTTGGAGAGAAAAAAAAACTACTTTTAAAAAGAAGTCTTTAGATACTATTATGTACTACAGTATCCGGAGATTGATGACCAATTTTTGTATATAAAAATACATTATGTTAGCTATTATTAAAATACACATAAAAATTGTAATAATCTAATATTTATTGATTTTTTTCAATTAATATTAAATTATTTTCAGCGGTTAACGAAATAATTTTGTCCCTAAAGTTCATTAGTTATTTTTTAAAGTCAAACTTTATTTATTGACTGATTGTAATATTTATAGTGAAAAGAGATGAAACTGTATTCATATTATTTTCCGTAAACAAACATTTGCAATGGCTCCCGTGAACGTGACATAGTGATAAATAAGCGGATTTCATATATCAGTAATGAACGCATTAACGAATAAACAATAATAATATATCAATGTATTGTATTAGTAATAACATAACAATAATTGGTCCGTATGTCCCAATATGCCTGTTGGTGTCTTTTGGAGTCTTTAAATATCATACTGTTCACGGACTCCTATTTTTCATTTCATGTGTCCACTATTTAAAGTAATAAATAACACAAGCAAAGGCCGTGTTTTTTTTTCTACATTCACTGTTTTTTGTGTAAAAAATTAATAGCTTTCAATAAAAAATCTTAAAATTATATTTTTAATTTCGATCCATAAAAATATAGGTATGTAAGTTAAAGAATTTTTAAAATAGGTCCAGTAGTTTCGGAGCCTATTCGATGCAAACAAATAAACAATCAAATCTTTTCTCTTTATATAGATTGGTCGTCCGATTTCGACCAAACGTCGATTATTACATGAATGTTTGTAATAATTTTAGGCTGAGAACTCACGAAGTGATTTTTATTCGCAGCCGTTGCCATTGCGGTCGCACGACTGCAACTCGCGTAGGATGTGAAATTGTAGGTAATACATGTAAACAATTCTGATCAGATAATTTATACTCGCCGTGAGTGTGTGCGGCTATAGAACGATCTTTGAACAGAAAAATTTTCGTACGTCAACCTCTGTGACTACCGATACATATTGTAAACAGCGCATTTTAAGTTTTGTTTGTTTTAATTTTAAGTTTCACTATAACCAAATTGACTAGACGCATCTATGCGAGTGCAATATGTTTGCTTACGAGTGACAGATGTGTAGTGCCGGGTCATTGTACGTTTCTTTTCTTTCTGTTCGTCGACCATGCTGTACTATCGGCATTAGCAGCGGGCATCGCTCACGCCCTATGCGGTTGCAACTACACGGGTGCAATGGGATAGTTTGCGTTGTTCTCCCTCAAGTTTTATGCGGTCTTGCTGCAGGCAAAAATCGCTCCATGTGTCCACTGTCGATTTTCTTAAAAACTATTTCAAAGCAAAGTTTTTGCATTTTAATATAACATTAGAGGTAATTACTGTAAAATTATATTCATTCATAGTTTTTCTTATTGGCCATCTGTAAATTAATTTGATGTCTACATATAAAATTCATGTGCTTTTGGTATTCCCGAATATATATAAATAAAAAAATAAAACGCTTTATAAATATGTTCCATGAAAACACTAAACCATAGAAAAAAATTGTGTACTAATTTGCAAACACGCTACCTATATAATGATGCAATTTACAGATAGCACCGTTCACGAAGTTGCAACCTACGCTTTTTATTCACTGCTTACAGTCTTTCACAACGTGGACGTAACGCTCCCTTGTGGGCGCTGCAGATCCAAAGGGTGGCGTTAAGACACCCTTAAAAAATGGGAGCTTGTGTAGAGAGGCTTAGGAGGCGATTTGTAATTTCATCTAGGAGGTCAACTAATATTAACACAGTTCGATATTTCTCTTCGTGTAGTTCATACACAAGTATATCAGTCCCATTTTATTGAATAAAAATCATGTGAATCAGTTGCTTCGTTTAAGTCTCTTTTGGAATGAATGTTTAATCTCCTCTAATATAGCCCCCAATAATTAATTTAATTTTAAGTTATAGTAGTTTTTAAGTAAGTAAAAAAATCAAATTTATTTTCAAAGTGGGCAGTAGACAAAATAAGTTTGGGAACTCTTGGCTTATCGTTTATGTATGAAAGATTCTGTTAATGTCTGCAAACTACAATAAATAGACTAATTAGAGGGAGGATTCGTGAAAAGTTTATACAATTTGTATTGCGGCGCGTCTTCGTGGATGGCGCCATTTGTAACGCCCATCAGTAAATGAAGGGGGTCCCATTTTATTACGGTTCAAATTTTAGGTTAGGAAATGAAACAGCAATACAGATCACATAATTTATTTGATCACAGAACTAAATTTCGTTTTATATTTTTTCTACATGTTTAAAGTCAATCAATTTGAGCAACATCATTTAACCACACCAATGTTTATAAATTTGAATTACTACACGGAAGAAACGATTTCATGTTATAAATTTATTTATTTAATATGAATCGACACGGGTGTATCTTAAAAACATCTAATATTATTACATTTACGCAGTCACATGAAAAATAAATAAATAGACAAATTATCAGTCTCAAATAATTACAATACAATCAAAATCAGAAACATTTAAAAATATTTAATAACTTCTTATAATTATTTAGTATAATGTATTTACAAAAAGCTTCAAAGCCAATTTAAAAGGAAGTTAAACCCTCTAATGGGCATTTTAAGGAACACCATTACACTATTAAGAAACTGAAATGATACTTAACATAACAAAAAAGTATTTTAATATAAGATATAGAATAACTATAAAAGCTAATAAAAATAAGTCTTAAATTAAGTAATTATAGCTTCTTTTAGAATTTAAACAATAAGATTGGCTGAACAATAAGTTCAATCACGGTAATATATAAAAAAAAATACTGGGCCCGATTAGATTGCACATTTTCATAAATTATCTAGATCTAAAGTACTGTCTTATTACTATTTACCCCTTATCTCTTCATTATAAGTGAGTATTGATCGCGTAAACGTTGCGAAAGATAAAATATGATTCCATAAAAATTAAAAAGGTGAGTATAAATAAAGTTTCGGAGTTTACGGTGGTTATTAAACAAGTTAGAAAAGTAACAGCGTAGGATCAAGCTCCACTGGAAAATCACAAGGAGTTCTCCAGAGCACTTTCAAATGGATTTTCTTTCAGTTTAAACGAAAAAATAACTGAGGTTTTAAGTACAACAGAATGTAGAGATAATAACGATCAATATGTACTTTCTATTTCTCTTTTTAACTAAGATCTTTAGTTCATCATCTCTTTTTATTGTCATTTGAGAAAAAATATATAATTTCCAACATTATTTATAGTTTCCAAAATAGGTTTTATTTTAATACCGTGATTGTTTTCTACTGAACTCCTTAAATTCTTTTGTATTTTGAAAATTTATTATTTTTTTAAATAATATCCTACGAAGCAAACAGGTTAAAATCTTAATAAAGGAACATCTTGAATAATTTAACATTATAAACAATTATTGAACCTAAGTCAATGTGTTACTAAGCACCTACCGCAGATGTCAGGAATTCAAATATTTTTTATTGTCACAGAGAGCAAAAATATTATTAGCAACTTCTTCAATATTTAATACTTTTTAATACGGCACTAATCAGATGAAACTCCTTTTTTTTAAACTTTGTACAAAATCAATTGAAATTAAGTTAAGCACTCTCTTAATAACTGCAGTTGCAGCTCGTATCTCTTTTTCAGCTCAGTAATGACTTAATATGACATTGTAAAGCTCAGATGAACTCTATATAAATTTTTTTGATCGTCACTTAACCGGTATTCCCGGAGGTTGCTTAATACGATTTTATTTAGAAAATTTGCAATACTATCGAGCCAATGAACAGTGAATAGGACAATTTATTGATTGTACATACAATAGTCATCATGTTCTACAGTATGTTCCTAGAGAACTTACAATGATATTATGTAAGTGTGGAAATAAAACGATACTTATCGTTACCCATAGACTAATGTATTGTTTCCACGTTTTGGTATATGGGATGCTATAAGGCGCTGACCCTACCCTGTAAAACAATAGCGAGTAATACGCGGAAACGATTCAAATGTCTATCGACGGTAATACATATCGTTTACTTTCAACGGTTGCATAATATTTTGTATCATTTGCTGTTTTTTTCGTCGGCCCTAGAAACACTCTCAACATCGATGTCAAACTTATTAATATCAATTTTCATTTATATTTCTTTAATAAGGTATATTCAATATTAAAATAAATTAAACTTGTATGTACCTTTACGACAAGTTCGAACTAAATTCTTTTTAATTATTAATGGTTGTGTGCAAAAGTTCTACCCAATTTGAATAAGTTTGAAACATTAATAAATGGTATTCAATGTTTTTTAATATTATTAGGTATTTATTATATAAAAAATGTGCAGATAAAGTAATTTTTTTGTTTGATCTCTACTCGATTGTGAATGCAATAAGAATATAAAGTTTGACCTATACTAATATTATAATGAAGGAATATAAGATTGTTTGTTTGCATTGAATAGGCTCCGAAATTACTGGACTTATTTTAAAAATCCTTTCACCAACTGGCCATTATACTCGGATGACATAAGCTATAATGTAAGAAGGTGAAGTCGAGGGCAAACATATAATTACTCATTTTTTTATTGTATACTAAAGGTTTACCAGTATTCAGAGTGGGTCTATAAAAGGTTATAAAATAAATATACATAATACGTTCACATATTAATCTTGTTTATTAAATTGAATTTTTTACTGTAACAATATATATTATATATATTTTTTATATTAAACGTCTACATTTTGTATTACAACGAATCTATTGACATTTACTGTAATGACAGACTGATCAAAATGTTTTAACATAATTGTTACATTGACATGCTATTTGAGAAGACACTTGAAATGTTATCTACTGTAACAATTTATATTTAACAGTGAATCTATTGAACTATAATTAATAATATAACAAATTTTATTTTACAAATGGTAAATTTGTAATCTATTGGAGATGGTTAAAGCTATTACTGAACATAATTATATTAATAAACTTTATTTTCATTGTTCAAAGACAGAAAATTGACTATATTGTCAAACTTTTCTTAGATAACTCTAACGAAAGACAAGATGTCATAGTACGAATTTACCTGCATAAAAAGTAATCAGCGCATACAATACGAACCATAGAAAAAAAATACATTGACTAAAATTTTTCCCTGTGTTTGTTTCAACTTATCCAAACTGGTATACGTTTTGCATTCACCCATTAATTACTATAGCAATCCAACATATTTTTGTTTCCTTTTTGCTAAGTGATATAATGTTGTCTAATATTCACAGAACTACAATAGCCATTAAACTTTGTTGATATAAAGAAATATTGTTACAAAAAAGCAGGGTATACCCTTAGCTATAACGAATACATCAAAGATTATTCACAAATCAAATACATCTTTTTAGACAAGTTAAATTTCAATAAGTATAAATATGCTTAAAATACAGACCACTATAATTCTACAGTAACGTAGATTTAAAGTTCAGGTACATACCATCTAGTTAAAGCTACAATGTTTAACACGCTAATTTCACACTAATAATTAAATTTAATATCTTTTTTTTATAATACTGACGTGAAAATATACTCCTGTCGATGAAACAATCGAAGGAGAATGTTATATAGTAACTAAAAAAAAAATACTTTATCCATAAAAGGACGGTGTTTTATAAACGACAGCCATAATGTTTAAAATCAGTTATATTTGATGCAATAAAATGTATTAGTAGCGTGTTAAAAATTATGTGATTAAACAAAATAAAATTCAAATAAAACAGCATCAGTACGGAATATTTTCAAACCGATATGAACATGGGAATAGTCTAGAAAACGGAACTTCCATTATTTTTACTAATTTAATTTAAAGTTAACTCATTTAAGTAGAATCACTGCCACTTTTGATGAGACTAAAAGACTAAAGTGCAAAACGGCATTGAACTGCTTCATCGACAGAGATGTGCTCATTTGTAAGTAATAGTTTATATATATGAAACTTATGAATCGTTAATTTTCATGCTTTAAATCTCACAGGTAAGCTGAGGCCACATCTCCAAATCCAAAGCAGCTTCAATGCCCGGCAACTCCTTAGAGGACACCACTATCATAAATACATCAAACAATTACCATAGACAATTCTAAAACAACAATAAAGCGTTTATATTAACCTAAACACAAATGCCATAGGTCCTCAAAGTACAACCTTTCATTTATAATATTACAGGTCACATTGACCAGGCCCGTTTTAAGGGCTGACTAGGCGTCCAATGCGGTACTTGTATGTGGTCAGAAATATAAGCAGTCATTATTTGTGATTTAACATCAATTTCGTCTTAAAAGGTCGTGTAGAGAAAATGATTTAAAGGGGATTAAATCATTTACAACTATATAGTTGTCTTATCTCGGAATAATATTATAACTTTTACGTATTTGCGACACGATGTTTGTTCGGCAGCAGTAGTGGACCCGGGGGGGGGGGGGGGAGGATAGATACTATTACAAAAAGACATTTCACGTATTCCACAACAAATAGACACTTATAATAAATCGTTACACAACAAGTAGCTTAAACCTTCAAAACATAGTTATTTTCAGGCAGCAAAAGCTGAATAATAATTTTAAATTGGAATATGACAATATCGATTTCACAAATATAAAAAAGAAATTACAACCGTACATTTGGCACGTATCATTTAGTGGTGTTAAATTTAAATTAATAACATTAAAAAGACTGTAAAGTTACACTGATTTAATGAATAAATCATACAGAATAAGATTTAACAAAAATTTGTTCTAAATGTCGTATTATATATTATATAATAGTGGCTATATCTAAACAGATATATTGTTTAAACCATGGATCCATGCTTAAACTACGAACTTTACACAACTTTATAAGTCGCAATCGAAAATTGGTTACCTTTCAACAATTTCTATTAAAAAAAAGATATTATAGGTGCATTTAACATAGTCTTTGTGTGTTCCGAAAAAGAAAAGCACTTCTAATCTTGAAACCGTGATAGTTCATCGAATGTCAACTTATATCTAAATAGTAAATTATGTTAATGTTCTTTGTATCCATTTATTCACGTCATATATAATATATATATTATTTTTTTATTAAACTAGTTTAAATGTGATTTAGAATTTGGTTTCGCACAAGAGGTTTGCGAGCGGAAAACGGCAAGTTCGATTGAAAAGAGAATGAGTTCAAGATTTAAATGACCACTCTTTAGTTCGTTCATGTTTCCATCTCTTTCACGCTTAATCAGTATTATCGTATTTCGCTCGTTCCCCCCTGCGCTGAGCTACACTACTCCTTACATTCTAGGTGCAATATATCGCATATTCACATCTTAAACATTTCTGTCTCATTCATAATGTACATTTTCTTTTATATATATATATATATATTGAAGATTATTAACTACTTTTATTAATTACTCCTTATAATTTGGCTGCATGTAATCTAATTGTAATTATAACAATATTATAATATTCTTTTTTCTTTCTAAAGTACAAACTTAACGTATTTTTAATAACAAATAATTTAATTATAAATTCCTCGGTCAATAGATTTTTTACCATTCATGATTATATATAATAATCACAATAATCGATAAAAACAAGGATATGTCCAGCCATTTTTATATAATACTAGATTAGAATAATACCGTCATGGCTGTACGAGTGAACAAGATTATAATAAGGGTATTTAAAAAGTTATAATAAATACAGAATACAGAAAACAAAACATAAACATGACTCAGTCTTCGTGAAATCGTAAACTATAAATAAGTATAGGACTTTCAGACAATGTGAAAAAGGTGAAATCGTTCATTTATTATTTAATCTTAATTAAAAATTAAATTAATTATAAAAGCAGCAAACGGCATCTTAGCGTACTTAGCCTACTTATTACAATCTCTAGACGAAACGTCTATTTGCACTCCTTCATTTATTCTTTCTTAACAACATTGAGCAAATTACTGAAAAAATAATAATTGTCCAGTTACAACAAATTCGCCGATTAAACGAGTTAACCCTTAAAATGAAACAGGAAATATATATAAACTAAAATATTTTGGTGTAATTACGTAATTTGTAACATAATTATCGTCTAGTTTATTTGCCACAATTAAACGCGATAGTTAAAATTTTCAATATTTATTAATTATGGTTTACTAATGTATTGTTTGTGTTTGATATGAGATACTTATTGAATATTTTAATTGACGAAACTCACCTAAATAGATCAAATTAATCTAAAATATTAAAGTAAAATATTGAAAAAAAAGACTATAACAATGATGGGTAGCAACACATACATAAATATCGTTAGCAGTAATAAATTTGTAAATTATTTTTTATTAATTTCTTGTTATTTTTTATTTTTGCTTGTTTAATAAAAAAAAAACATAATTAAAGAAAAATTAGTACAAACATTCTACGCCTCTTACAATATTCCATTACCTATCAATGCTCATATATTGATGAATCTTTATGACCATCGGTGTTAGTGAAAAAGTTTAAGTGAACGATTATTACATATTAAAGTAGCTTTTTATAAAAAAAATATATATATTAATATTATTCTTCTATCCCTTTAAAGGTTGTTTACTTTATTTTATTACACTACATATTAAAGAAAGTGTGTTCAGTGCACTAGATTTAATATTGGAATGTGTCAGTGTATTATATTTTCATAGTTGAACAAAATAATTTGTTTATTTTATTTTTTATATAAAACTAGCGTGAATTGTATGTGACATACACAAAAATCAGCATTATTGAACGCCAATACATCTGTGGTTAAGATCCTATTACCGTTTTATACCCAGCTAAATTATTCAATTAAAAACCAAACCGCAATTCGCTAAAACCTAATTCATCCAATCTATACTAATATTATAAAGCTGAAGAGTTTGTTTGTTTGAAAGCGCTAATCTCAGTAACTACTGGTTCGAATCGAAAAATTATTTTTGTGTTGAATAGACCATTTATCGAGGAATGCTTTAGGCTGTATAACATCACGCTGCAACTATTAGGAGCGAAGAAATAATGGAAAACGCGGACGAAGTCGCTGGCGGTCACTAATAGAGTATATAATTATAAAAAATTGTTATTATAAATTATTCCTCGATGTCTGAGATATTTGTTATTTCTGTAACCATCAAATAATATATGTAAATAGTGAAATAAATGATTACTATTTGTTATTGAATTTCCAACGCGAAACGGCGAATCCGACCCCAATATTTAACACGCAAACTTCTACTGTTAACGTTATCTGTTTAAAAATGATGGTTATTTTGTCGTATTAGGATTCAATATTGCTGATTCTTCAATCCATGATTATCCTAGCTATATTTACATTTCATCTTAATCTTTACATCCCTGACAAATATTGAAGTAGTAAAATACTGTCAGGTCCTCTTCATTCTTTGTAGATAAATTAGCTGTTCCACATTCGACAAAATATGGCTTTGAATAGTGCCACTGAATGAACCATCAAAAACATTATAAGGTATTTTTGTAAGAAGAGGCATTAATACATAGAGACGAGCTACAACATATCAGGACAGTCGTCAAATTGCTACAACCAACATTACGCCTTAATGCGTTTGAATTTGATTATAAACAGTATTAATTAATACATTCCAAATAAACTGTAATCCAACCACATCATCGCTTCAGTCTTCAATTTCTTCTAGTCGCTACACTATTTTCATCTGTGATATATACTGTAAATTGATATAGGTACGAGAATTTTTTTAAGCTATACCACGCTTTAAAACGTCAGCTAGAAAAATCCTGATTGGTCAAATTATTCAAATTCGAATAAGGTATGTAATACGACGTTTGGTTAGTTGCGCGGAAGCACTACAGGCCTTCTACTGTAAAAATAAAAATTCGATATTGTCGTGTTCTATTCCAATTTGATCGTTTGTCCTACTCTATCTTACGTGTTTTTAATCCAGATTAATGTAGAGCACGTTAAATTTGACTATATAACGAAAATTGGTTTTCAAATCAAAATTACTGATATTAGGCAATTTAACGATAATCATAATTATTTTTGCGTGAATATTTAATTAAAACGACTTTTGGAGCTTTATTGCATACAATAAATATATCCGTATTTATTTGTCTCAAGTATTGGAGAAGCATTTTCAGCACGTTTCTCAAGCTTTATTTGAAATATTAAGGTAAACATTGATAGTGGCAATTTGTGATTTTGTTATTTTACCTGATGTGCTGTATACCATAATTGTTCTAATTAATCTCTGAAGAATGTAATTGCTAGTGAAATGAAACGGACCTATCGCTTTATCCAAGAATATAACAAACCGTTCATTTTATTAATTTAATAAATATAATAAACCTAATTCGCAAGCGAAGAATCCATTTATTTTCTATAGCTATTCAACTCGTCACGTGACATTCTCTACGGCTAAGTCTCAAATTATCACATATGTGATAATATAAATTCTTTCTTTCTAAACATACAGAAAAGAGTAATGTAAATTATCTATCATTTTGGATCCCCATTAATTATTGTTTGTTTAAATAAGCTACATAGGTACAACTTTTTCTTCTAAATATGACAAAAGGTTTTTTCAGTAACATTATAAGTCTTTAGTATTATTAGTGATAGCTTGTTTAATGAAAAGTGAGATCAGATTCAACAAGAAGCGGTCTATCAGTGTGGGTGTATTGATTTAATTATCATAAGAAATATTTATTAACCATTATTCATAAATTAAACGTATCTAATGTGAGTATCAGTTTCTAATATTTTAATTTAGTTAAATGACAATATAAAACATGTTAAAGACTTTTTTGTTTCAAATCAATAGGTATATTATACTTCAAAATCTTAGATTATACTTTTTTTTAAATATAATAATTTGATCAAATCATCAGATCAAATTTAGATTTCAGTGCCACTTACGATACAATATATTTATAATATTATTCAGTGATGCGATTTTTATGACTGTCGTGGAATCGATAATGCGTGGATTATAAGTTTGTTATAATTTAAAAAGCACCGCCACCGTTTGGGAAGGTAGACAATGACCACACTATTTGGTCATCATCAGTTAATATAGGAAGATAATTTGGCGGCGTCAATTATTTAGTTCTCCTCGCCGAGTAGCACCAAATCATCAGCGACGACATCGGACACATGCAGGTAAATGATCCAGTACATAAGATTAAAACAGACGAAACAAACGGGGAACACGATGCGCGAATATTTGTCGATGTCCGAGGGTGTAGTGCCGAGAAGTTTGTTGATTCCCTGCAAATAATTCAGCGTGGCTAGAGCGATTAAATTTAACACGCCTCCTCACTGAGCATCTCACTCAGAACAGCTAGGTACAATTTCGTATGCAATAGTTATTGGTTAATTTGGTATTATATTATGAGCTGTCATAATCATCACGATCATAATCTCTCTTTCGCACTAATTGTGTTTAACAAAAGCTCATTTGATTGGTAATTTTTTTTTGGTGGCTATCTACCATAATATAGATGTCTCAAACACTTATGCTCTAGCCTAAAAAATTGCCGCAGTAACCTGGTTTCCTTAGTTTGGAAACGGCTTAAATGCTCATACGGAAAACTATTTCAATCAATTTCGCTGTGCTCAAACAATCGCATTGCAAAAACTGAAAACATTCGCAAATTGCGCATGATTTTGCAAAATCCAATTAATAATATTTTGATAAAGTTACCTTTGAAGCCTGCAAGAGATGAGGTGGTGGAGCAGCTTCTTCTTCAGGTTGCGGAACAGGTGGCGGTGGTGGGGCCCTAGCCCCATTAATAGTATTTTCCAAAGTTCCCCCTTTAGAGTAAGCTTTCGGGTCATGTACTTTTGAATCGCACCTCCTAAATTAACAAATTAAGAAATATATATAATCAGCCAGATTTCGGTTTCATATTTAAATCATCCTAAGGTGACCGAAGGTGCGATTATTAAAAGATCTGCTATACGGAGTTAAAGTAACTTTTGCCAGGGCCGGTAATCTGATGGGTGACCGAAAATATGTAATCTCGATCTCTTCCGTGCTTCGGTACCGTTGGTTTTGTTATTTGCAGCCGTTATCACTCACCAATTCGCACTCCCATTTGATTCCATCCTTTGTTTAGGCTTCTCTCCGGCGGTGGGCATATTTATAAGCTGATCAAGATCGTGTTACAATTTGAAAATCAATTTATAGATTTTTCTTAAAGTACTCAATTAACCCTTTATAACGATCAAAACAATGACCCTCCATGGCATTGATCTTTCTTTCTGTCTGAATGTGATAAACTCAAATATTGATCTTTGAAAATAACCAATTGATATTTTACTATTACACGTAAATTGTACCCTTGCTAAAAATATCTATGCTTTTATATCTGTAAAATTTTTGAATTTTGTGAATTGGTCTGAATATAGACTAAAGAAGTAGGGTAAAAAATTGGATAACAAGTGTTCTTAATTCAAAATAGTAATTACCGATGATCGACTTGGCGGTAAAGGTCTTGTCAGAGTACTAGTCCTTGGAGGAGGAAGGGGTTCCGATGTTCCAGGGGGTCCGTCTATATGCATTTTCTTCTCAGCAGCCATCTTTTGGACAGCGGTGAAACGTTGTTTCCTCATTTGTATTCGTTTTGCCATATATCCAACAGTAGCATATTCTGTAAATGACCAAATTCCTTTATAGATTGATACTTACTCAACTGAATACCGCCGAGCGAGAATAAAATATTCGGAACTCTTTATTCGAAAATATTATTTCACCAATATTTTTGTGTCATGTATCTTTCATAATCTATAAATTGTTTTCCAATATACAAAATTCAAATATAACATGACATTAAGTGGCATATCCATTTATACAAAATTATTAATTTCATTCAAATAAGGAACTTGATTAACAAAAGTTATACTACTAACAATATCTTATACAAAAATTTAGGCATAGAGTTAACTAACCAGGAATATCCTAAATAATAATTAAACCTTTTTGACGCTTTAAGGTTACCTAGTAGACTAGCGAAGACCATCACGAAGCAAGTTCCTAGGTAGACATCGATTGACTTCACATAGGAAATTTTAGGTAAAGCAGCATTTGTTGAAGACATTAAGGTTGTCATAGTCAAGACAGTAGTTACACCCAAGGACACTCGAGCGGGTGTCGCATTTCGGTTCAACCAAAAAGACACCCACGATATGATGACGATCAGCCCTGATGGAATGTAAATTTGAATCAAATAGTATCCCATAGAGCGAACGAACTGAATCTCGCACGCCAATCGGGAGTAGTTTCCTGAAAGAAAAAACATAAAAATGAAAATTCATAATATAGGTAAGTATGTATGTATAAATTCAGCCACATTGACTTAGCCAATTCGACCTAGTAACGCGACTTTCAGGTTACAATGTAAAAAATTCCAATGGTAAAACAAACGCATGCAGCATGGTATGTTTTATTATCTACGTAGATAATAAACATGAGACAGGTTGTAATTTATAAATGTCGAAAGTAGCTATATATTACTCATTTGACAATGTTACCACTGAATGGTTGGGCGTCAGTGCTTTTTGTACCTGTGGTGAGAGAAATTTCCATAGCTCGTTGGCGATGGCCCAGCACCTTGAACTGCGGCAGCGACACCTCGCTCGATACGCCCACAGAGTTTGGCCCCTCGTTCCACTTGTATCGGATGTCCCGCATGGTGTAGCCGACTGTACCATGCAGAGATATGGAACGATAAAATAAGCACCCATTCCACTGGGTTTTCAGAACACTCGGAGAGGTGAATGATCTGATTGAATTATCAACTACCAATAAAATAATGAATGGCACAGTGATAAATGTTGGCTGTCAATGAAAACATAAGCGTTGTCGATATTATTTGGAAATAATAATTATCTACTTAATAGTAAGCTTCAACATTTGTAGTTTTTGGAAATCTGGCAGCCATATTGAATAAAAGGAGTTTCTTAAATTTTGAAGCGAAAGTAGAATACTTAATTCCAATCGAAATTAAATAAATAAGTGGAAACTAAAAGCCAAAATTGTATCGATGATGATTTTCTTAAAAACTCACAGCTTTCGATCTCAATGTTGCATAACTGGCGATCCATAGGGAAGTATTGCAAGTCCATTGGGCAAGAAGCGGTAATTGTCAGTCTGTAAATTATAGCATTAATTATGATAAAAATGCCATGGCTCCAGTAGAAGTCAAGTTAATTGTTGCAGGTAATCTAAAATTTAACTTTTTTGTTTGGAAAATCATCTAATTAAAACCGTAGCTATCAATTTTGTTTACCTTATACTACGTGTTATAGATCCAGAATGATGAATGCGGATAAATTCGTTACTAGTGGTGGCAATATGGAAGTAAGATTGTTTTTCGTTTACGAAAAAGGTGTCGGGCACCCAAATGTTCCTTATAAATTCCGACCCAACCGAAAGAGTCTCCACACCTGTTCTCTTCTTATATGCCAACCTTGGATCGGTCCAAAACTGCCTGAAGTAGAAATCGAGTGTGAAATCCTGAAACGAAATAAACATTGAGAAAAATAAATACTTTTAGAGTCCACGTGTATTAGCATACTTGAATGATAACTACGCTTTTGCGGGTCCCACAGGTATTTGACTATTAAATGCACTTTAATGGTTAGTTATTTATTCAGTTTCCCAACTCCAGCTTAGTGAACATTCTTTGCATACTTTAGTATTAAAGAGCTTTAACAGATCTGACGGGAATACATTCCTGTAAATCACGAATCAGACATTAAACATATTTATAGTTTGATGTATTGACTGAACCAATTACTCGTATTTTACTATTTATTGATTGGGATTCTATGTCAATTAAAATTTATTCATGCATTCAGATCTGCTAAATATGAAAAAATAATTTTTAAATTTGATTTATATTGGAAAACAAATCGTGCAGCATTAAATTGTGTTTTTTTATTAACTATTAGAATTTGAATGCACGTGTATTCAAATTGGTAAATTCATGTTTGAGTTAAACAGTGATTTGTTTTTCCTTTATTTTCTATAAATAATATCTAAGCATATTAATTTACACGTATTTTTGAAATTGTGAAAGTTTTATAAAAATACTGTTAAAAATAACTTTTTATAAGTAAAGATAAAGATCAATCATCCAACTTAATTAGAAAGTATAAAGCAGAAAAATGTGAATATTAATGATTCTGCTAAAATTGAAACACAGCAATTGATTTGCGAACTTTTGATTTTGCTGAAAACCACAATTCATCTGTTTTGTACACTGAACTAATTAAGCGAATGCGGAATACGTGTAATTTAATATTGTTCTAACGTTAGATATAAATTAAAATTATCTGGTTAGTGGTCACGTCCTGAAGTGACTTTGACTGTCCCCTTGATTTGGCTTCCACTAGGGGTCATACACCCTGGTCGCAGTTGATAATTTTTGCTTTGAAACCGTTATCAAGGGTTTTGGCGTCATTTTTACACACATGAAATCACGTTCCGAAATAGCTCAATCGTTTTCACTGAGTGACATTTCTAGGTAGTGCCAACATAAGTGGATTTTGAACTCTTTCACCGTCAAGGATAGGAATAGCAAATTTATTCCCAATTATAGTTTAAGGAATGACTAGAAAGCACAGATATTTTTTGTTTTTCATAAAATAATAAAAAAGACAAATAAACTAAAGCAAACACCCGAAGTTTCCACGTCCCACCGGAACTCCCTAAACAACGGAATAAACATTAAAACATTCATAGCAAGACTACGTAAAGTAAGACATTTTTAAGGCGAGTAGCGGGTCTGAAGTGCTGAACGCCATTCTGAGAGACAAGAGTAAGAAACCCACAGTCACAACAGATACCTACTCAAGAACATAAAAAGCTTAAAGGAACTAAAAATTAAAACAACAATGGAGCAAATTTACGACAATGTCTTGTTTGGAGAGGTGCTAAAATAGCAATATTTTTAGTATGTCGTTAATTAGGTAATGACACGCCCGGATGGGCACACCACTATGTCCAATTACTAAAGACAATTTTAAAATGTATTTATCAGTTTAGTATGATATTAATTTTGAAAGTAGTGCATCGCCTTCCGGGCGGTCAGCTCCATAACGCCGGCATGCTCGCAGCCTCGTGTCTGGGGCTGCTCGGTCGCAGCGGCAGCGCGGCCGGAGCGACCGAGTCAAGCGTGAGCTGACAGTGGCGAGTACCATGAGCACTTCGGAGACGGAGCTGATAGAGAGCACATACATGGTGACGCCCACCTCCACTGGCGGACCTGCAATCAAGCCCAATCGTGAGTAGCGCACGCGCCTCGCGCCGTGAAAACCAAACCAGAGGACGGTGACGTGACGCTGGAGTCCATAATCGAACTAACGCCCGTCTCTATCCGAAACGGGCCTTTGCTCGATCAAGACTCCCTAACCTAAATGCCCTTCTGCCTTTTGTTACTAGCATGACAATCTACATTAAATGTGTACATTACTAAATACCATTTTCACTTCAGATAAGGAGCTGATGGAGAGCACGTACATGGTGACTCCTACATCCACTGGTGGTCCTGAAATATTATACCAGTTAAATTATACATTACCGGAAATCATCCTGCAATTTTGTAAATTTATAATTAAACCAGTAACGTTATTTGAGCAGTTACAAACGGGACGTTAAATTACCTATATATATATATATATATATATATATATATATATACCTATCGATGTTGATTAGGACTTTCTTGTAAATAGAACCACATAAGAGCGTATAGAATCGAGCCTTGGAGCACCACGTCACAGCGTGAGTTGACTGCTGAATGACGGGACCAAACAAAAAAATAATAAAGATGCCTCAAAAACTGAAGATAAATACGAGAATATTATATATTACCTGTTGGTAATCGCAAAGTATTAATAGGTTCCACATAATTAGATTTATGTGTAGAACATCATCAACGGTAATTAAAAAAAAACTAAGAAACAATGTGCACACTGTTTATTGCTATTGATAATTCATCTGTCTTTCGTACCTAATACAAGAAAAACGTATATCTAAAAATTAAACTATGAATGTCATTCATAACTTTCTATAAATCACGTGTAGAAACATTTCTTTAACAGATAGGAAATAATTATAGCCCAATAATTGTTAATTTATAGGTTTAATTTCGCCATTGTTGTATCATTTTCAGAGTCTAATTGCACGATTTTTATTTGATTTCTTTCCATACTTATTTCTTTTGGTTGCTTTTACTAGAATTACCTCTAAAGGACTTACTAATGACGATATTTTTCACAGCTGTTACCTATATATATAAATTAAAAATAATATAAATTCCTCAGTAGAACCGCCAATGGTAGATCATAAGCTATAAAAAATATGACCAATCAAATCGTTTTAATTAATTCCCCGTGTTGGTCAAATATTTATAAAATGTAAAAGGCCTGTTAAATTATCCTATTCTGTCGATACAAAACACGTCAGCCAATCAACTAAAAATACTGCAAAATTATTTTACTACTTTCATCAAATATTCAACGATTTGTAAAATCCCGCACAAAATAGAGGCTTCCAACAAAAATAAACATTGAAACTGTTCTGTTTAAACTTATAAATAACCATAGCTTATTAATTTTATCAATACACCGAGTTGTTAAAAGATAAGATGAATTTTACTTTTTTACGTTATTATGCTATATACTATACACATAACTATACATATCGCACACCTAGATCTAAACTGAGACAACTTAAAAATTTGAGTGAGTTTTGACTTAGTACAATATTCAAATTCTCGGTGAACATACGCATCTATCCAACATAACAGATTCAATAAAGGTTCGGGGATGAGGCGCTAGATAACTTTACCTTTCTTTTATTGAATCAACAGTGGTCGAGCTCCTGCCACGTAAACAAATGTATTGTCAGACCTCCACATTACTTTTTTGAGTTGTCTTAGTTTAGATCTAGGTGTGCGATATATAAAAGGAGATGTCGTGACATACTTACTGACAATCAACGCACAGCCTAACCGTTGATCGCAGAGACTTGCAATTTGGAAGGTACTTTCCTCTTATTACGTAGAGGCCAAAAAGGGTGAAAGCATTTGTATGAAACTGTTTTGTTTCTGCAGCTATATCATTGGAAAATTGGTATTTTGAGGTAAAAGGTTATATTTTATCCCGAAAAGTAGCACTTACAAGGATGAAAATTGGTGTTTGAGTACATAATTTATAACAAAAACAACGTTCTAAATATATATATCGTATATATATATTTATAAATATTATAGTTCAAATCATTATAAATACGAAAGAAAACACAAACTATATATATGTATTGCGCAGCTGCTTTGGTCAAAATTGAGTTTTCAAATAAAATTTAGTAAGAACTTTATGCTTTGCTATACTTTTATGTGGCTCAGTGAAGAAGTGAATAAGCGCCGCGGCCCGCGATGGTTGTTGTTAAGCAGCTTTTGCCAGGATCGGTCACGAGATGGTGACCAGAAAATTGACTTTTTGACATCATTTTTTCACTTGATTTAATTTTGCATTGCTTAATTAAATTATAGACATTTATTATGAATTCATGACATAATTTAATCTAATTTGACATTTTATGTAATATTTTTACTCCGAACTAGGCAGATATTTGGGATTTAACTTTACTAGAACACATTTGCATAATATACCCAAAAATTTGACAAATAAATAAATTTCCATTTTAAATTATTATCTCGAGCTATTCCATGATTCGGAAGGTACGTTATGCCGTTGGTCTTGCTCACAGAACACGGAAAAGAGGTTAGAAAGGCGATCATGCATCCTTTGTACGAAAACCGATGTCGCCAGTCTTGCCCCACTTTTAGTCCGCCGTACATCAGACGAAATATTAGACCAATTATACAAAAGATATGCACACACTTAGCATTCTAAACACGCCAATCTGAAACGCCCCAATATAACTATAACCAATCACGCTCAACCATAACAGACATCTATAGTGCGCAATAAACGTGTAAAAGCCATTTTAATTTGACATAACACACTAGTGATTGACATAAAGTTATTTACTATCGATATTGAAAAACAACACGTAACGATTTCTTAATATTGTTTTGGAAATACATTGAATTGTATTGATTAAATGTGACATTATCTTTTTTCTTTAGATATTAATTGTTAATTAGTTAGTTGATTCAGTAAGAAATATTAAAATTAAAATCGTAATAAAAAAAAAATAGTGCAATAAATGCTATTGGAACTTATCCCGACCGGATCCCAATGATTCAAAAAGTATTGTTGTTAATGGTTCAAAATAAAAATGAAGAACAAATTTTCTGTTACAATATTAAGAATATAAAAACAGACTTATTACCACACTCATTATTTAATTAATTATACCTAACGAAGTCAATATGATAGTCAAGAATAGGGTTACATTTTATTTATTGCTATTGTTAATATCTGATTAAATTAATTTTTTATTACCACTATTTTTATCGTCCTTACTCTTTGTTACAATTAGTTTTACTAACTAACACACCAAGAATCAATTAAATGTTTCCAGACACTTCACTAGCCATCTACCGTAATCTATTATGTTGCTATTTAAAACGGTGATTTCGCGATTTTCTTTATAATACGTGCTTAGCGTGCTTAGCGAACGACGCAATGTAATAAATATGCGCACTTCTCCAGCAATGTATTTTCTTGGATTTATTTTTTGTGGTTCACACTTCTGATAACATTTCATGAATTTCGACTAAAAATACTAAATTTGAGAAGTGTTATATTTACTAATGGAAAGGAATCCTTCCTTTGGACCTACTTGAGGATGGGCTTCTTGTTTGCAATTAATAACTGCGCAAGTCGGCATTCTTAACACTTTTAGTGGCGTGTTTTACAGTACTTACAGCGCGTGAATGACTAAACATTGCGATCGCGTGGTGAAGTCACGATCCTGTACATTTGTCCAGGATCGTGGCCACACTGCCACGCCCACAAGGCCCTTCTATCGTCTTTCTGTGTTCTGTGGTCTTGCCGCTGCATATATAGTCGTTAATGCCCTTCAATTCGCATTGGGCCAGCGCGGACCACGATACGGAAGGCCAGAAGCCCTTGCAGTGGAGACTCAAAAGACCTGATGATGGTGATACTAGATGACGTTTATTTTTAACTAAACAGCATAATCGTTTTGTCCAAAAAGAAATTATAGATTCCAGTTTTCGATTAAGTTGTGTGTGGATATTGATTTGTGTTTTCTTTCCATCAGTATTTTAAATCGGATAAAAAGCTTTAATTTTTTTAGAAATAGAGTACAGTAACATATTAAACATTAGTCGGTTAATTACATGTATAGCTATTGCTGTACCTTAAATAAATAAATACATACAGATATTTGTTGTAGTATCTTCGAAGTTGAACAGCAAAACAATCTTATTCGAATATCGCGGATATTTTGCATTTAATAAAATAATGATTTAATAAATTAATAATTATCCTTGACAGTTAACCAGCTCTCTGGGCTTAGTACAGCAGAACTGTAGAAGGATGTTGTGATGGTAACTCAGTTGATCGATGTTTAGCCGTGCAAATGATTGGCACTATCCTAGTATACGGCTAGCCGTCTAATTGGACAAATCTTTTACACAGTTGGCTATGACATATTCATTATAAATTAATAATTTAAACTTTGAATTTCGATTTTAACAGCTGTAAGTTTAAAAGTCGACCAAGTGATCTAGATCTAAATAAGGTTACTTACTGTCTGGTAATCTCATATATGATGTAATGAGTAACAAGGAGATTCGTTTAATTATTCCATACTATTATAATATATGCGAAAGTAGGTCTGTGTATTATGTCAGTTACGCCCTCACGTCTAACCCACTAAACATTGCTTTTATTGTGATAAAAGAGTTGAAATAAGGAATTAAAGTTTGTACGGAAGTTCGTCATTGTCAAACATAAACTCATGAAACTTTATTTCAGGAATTTTACATGATACAATCATTAAATATTCGTTTAAGAAATGCTACCCAAAGTAACTATACCACGTGGACGAAGTCACGGGCAAAAGCTAGTATTTAAAGAAATGTGTATGGGATAAATGAAGCGAATGAAGAATGGTGAAATCAGACCCCATAATTTTCAAAACTGTACATGGTTGGCAATATGACAATGACAAATAAATAATATATGATTAATAGATTTTATTTCTACAAAATGGTTAATTTAGATTTCGGGGAACCAAATTAAATATTAAATGCTGCTAATAATTATTATCAAGATAACGAGACGTCCGACGTTAGTGCAAAAAGAAACGCGAAAATCTTCTTAAGAAACGTTCTCGTCTACGCAGAAGTACTTTAAAAATAAAACTATATTTTGGAAGTGTTTCACGAATTTTGCGCCACAACGAAAGGGTAATCTATTTTAATGGATTTTATCGTTTCCTATTCATTTCAATTATTATATTGCCTTAAAAGTACCATTAATACACTTAATAATCGAATTTAAGTTCAAAATTTGACTGTATAGAATAGATTCCTTTGAAATCCACACAATATGTCAAAGGGTTTTAGTTTGGTGGTTTTGAAAAATCGATCACTTATGTACATCAACGATGTTAAAAGCGATTCTCAATTAATCGCGAGTTTTTTTAACATGTTCTCTAGAATATTATCAGTCGTCATTTAATACTAATAAAAAGTGAGATTTGTGATGTAATGATGCGTACAGACTGAGCGAATGAACGTCAATGTGTCACTTTTAGCTGTAATGATTTCATGAAAGGCGAAGGGATCTAATCCATACAGTCTAGTCATCCTATTAATATTATAAATTTTACACGATACAACTACGCCGAAACTACTGAACGGATTTTGATGAAATTTGGTATACAGATAGGGTGTTAGCTGACTTAGATAATAGGATACTTTTTATCCCACTAAACATTTCAAGTCCACGCGGGCGAAGCCGCTGACGAAAGCTAGTATGTTATAAATGTTTCTTCTATTATAAGTGTCTGGATTTTGTAAAATATGTAATTATTTTAATCTAGTATATTTAACGGAGATTTAGTATAGTTAGTATATTTAACCTGGTTACCTGGTTACCATACCATTGAAAAAGCAATGATGCAACATATAACCTCACAATGTATTTTATACAAATATCTTTTTAATCCCAACTTTTAAAGGAAAAAGACGATTAGGATTTTGTTAGTTTAGCTTATACCTTTAAGTACACGTTTATATTATTCATGAACGGGACTTTAAAATTCAGGTCCAAAACTATATGAGAGTTAGCAATACTTCTTTAGTACCAACCCCAATATTGTCTAATTAAGCTGACATTTTACATTGTATACATGCTTTATATAAGATAAATCTTTAGTTTCCATCACAACGTTTTAAATACCGTCGTTTATCATTTCCATCATCATTATCATTTCCAAAGTAACTCGATGTAAGTATGAAATTAAAGATGAGTGAAATGTAAATGAACGACTGTTTCTATTCATGTAATATATATTTTAGGTTTTGCGGTGATTAGGCTTTAATGAAATTTAATATGCATCACAATTCTGATTACATACAAATATCATGAATCACATATTACGAATCATCATAAATTTAATTTTGCAGAAAACTATTGTATAATTTGGGCATTTCTTGGATGTCCCTCAAGCAGAAATATAAGGCACAGTGCTAATATGGAAAGGACGTGAATAGAGTGAACAGAGTAAATATAAATTCAGGAAAACTTCTCGATGGAAAAAGAAATACATAAGACGCGAGAGTCGGGTGTGTAAGAAAAAAATTATAGAAGTCCTAAAATAATTCATTCGAGATTCGATCGTTATGCAGCTGAGTAAAGCTCGCAAACTGCATTTGTAGATAAAGTTTATAAAAAAAGTTAACCTAATACGTTGTCGATGCAAAATTAAACAGAGACAGGTTCCGTTAGTTCGGACTCGTGGAAAGAATGCCCGATGAAATAATTACAAATCGGATGATACAAAATGAAAGTGGTAAGATTTAGAATTCAAGAAACGATAACAATTGACGATGAAATTGATCAAGTGCTGTTGGAAGGCGATTCAAAAGGAACAAAAGCGGGTAGGCATATATTGTAAAAGCTGTCAATGTCAAAGAAGCGTAGGACTCATGTCAGGCCTTGTAGTGGATTCTGCAAGAGATCAGCAGGCCAATTTTGCTAATTACGCTTCTTAATAGAATATCAACTACATGCATTTTGCCCTTGTATCATCTACCTGAAGTTCAATATTATTATATATCTGTCACCATTCATGTGTGAAGAAGACTATGCACTAATAAAGGAATTTAGGTGGATTGCATAGTGGCGAAAGATTCTATTGAGATGCGATTATTACTTAATTAGCAGACTTGGCCTACTGGCGTCAAGTTAAACAAAACTATTAAAAAACTACAGATAGATTAAAATCATATTTTTTTTTTAAAGAACTATACGTAATTATAGTCAAATCTCATAAAAAGATTTAAAGTATTGATAATGAAAATATGTGCAAAGAATAAAATTTGAATAGCTATTCAAATTATTCAGCATGGCTTGAGGTATTGTTTATTTTGATGTTTCTTAATTTTTCTTTTATCCATAATTTACTTTGTAGTTGTTCAAAGTACTTTGATAAATTTTATATGTAATTTTAAAATGGTAATTTCTTAAACATATATAAATAGTTTCAAGCACATAAAAAACCATTAAATTTTACTAAATCGATTTTACATTTTAAGGTGCATCAGCAACTTTAGTTACTCAATTATAATGTATTTTGTACAATTTTGTACAATTATATTGTACAATTTTACCAATACCAGCAATTTTCTTTAAAATATAAATTGGATACAATTTATAATAGATTAATTTATCGCGAACATGGCCCATACGATCAAAATTACAATAAAATTCAGAAGAACAAAAAGAAAGCTTACGAGTTTGTTAGGTTTACTAAAGTGTACTGACCTCCGTAATTTGGCCTCACTCTCTTGTCGTAGCTTACACTGAGGGAATCCAAAATGGCTGAGATATTGACGTCACCGAACATCCCCCCTCCGCCGGTACCCCTGAAAACAAAATGCGGAATGAATACACCATAACCTAAGGGACACGTCAAAAACGATAAATGAAATCTTGATAACGTCATTTAATTCTACCTACGGGGAATTATCGTGATGAAAGGGAATATTGATTTGGTAGACAAAACGCTAACTCGTTATTTTGTACGCGAATTTCAAGTTGACAAAAGGTTCGCTTAGTTAGAGTCAAACAATCAGCTATCGACTTTTGTTGTATTGTCGAGCCCTTTCTGTTCTAAAATCGTTCACAATTTTCAATTTAGAAATAATAAAATTCCGCCTACGTTGAATAAAGTTTTTGTGTTCATAGAATTTATAAACCTGAGGTAACCGATGAATGTTAGTTCAGTGATTTCTAGATTTGCTATCCCTTTAGATATAATAATTTGTTTTTGTCCGTTAGGCATACTTATAAGAAACAGATGAAAAGATTCTATTTATTTGCATAACATGGCATTATCTAGTACGAAATACTGCCGTGATTTATCCAAATGGACTTTAAAAGTAAAAAATCGTAATAAGCTACGATGTTTCACTGTGTAATTTCATATTCACAAGCTCAAAATGTATATTAATTTTGGAACATTAGATTTTTTTTTATGGGATAGAGGGCAGACGGGCAGACCATTAGATATTTTTTTTATGGGATAGAGGGCAGACGGATCACCTGATGGTAAGTAATCATAGATCATAGGGGGTAGAGGGAAGGGATTAGGGAGGGGTTGGGCCTCCGGTACCCTCACTCACACGACGAAACACAACGCAAGCGTTGCTTCACGTCGGTTTTCTATGAGGCCGTGATATCACTCCGATCGAGCCAGCCCATTCATGCCGAAGCGTGGCTCTCCCACGAGAATATTAAATATATTATAATCTATCTCAGACTGGGGCTAGACAAATAGTTATCCCCCTACCCACTAAAACTCAGCGACGTCCCTCTCCATGGAGGCGATGCACAGGGACAACCCGAAGACCACTTCCCGCGCCGTTCGCCCCCATTTCGGCCTATCCCTTGGCGGATCTCTCTACGGATTGTCTCTCTATGGGTACGTCTCAAAGACAGAGACATAGTCCCTAGACAGGGCAGAGGCGTGCAATGCCCGGCTCATAGATATTTGAGACATACCCCCTAGACTAGGCTAGTGCGCAAACCAACCGTACTGCCCCCGACTAAAGACTAAAAAAGCGCAACTGTGAATTTCTAGTCCTTACATGTCGAGTTAGGAGAACCCACTTAGGCATAACCCTTGTCATGGATCACCCCCACACCAAATTAATCTAACCTAACATCTAAATCACTATTTATGTGGTCATAAAAAAATTACTTATTAATACAAATAACTAAGGCAATGGTATATATTTAAATGTTGACTATTTGTTAGCAACACAACTTTTATCGTTTATCCGTTTTTAACTCTCGGACATTCAACTCAGATAAGACTGTAAATATCTACGCCTCGGAAACTACTATGGCATATTGTATTCTATTTTTAAAGTTTATTTTCAGTCCATGATTGTATTATAAAACATAAGTTTTTATTTTTGACTTTCTCAGTGTTCTGTTACCATAGACGGGTATAGACCTTATTCAACTGCCATTTCTTTCTATCTATCCGCAATTTGTCATTTTAATCCACGATTCTATTTCTTTTCTTGATGAATCGATTTTATTAATGTAGTATGTATATTAATTATTTTCATAACATACCATTACGTCATCGTACACTATAGCGTCCCGTAGGGGAAAGAATTTATAAAACTGGTCCAACAGTTTCGGAAGCAAAGCAAACAAAAAACAATCAAATCCATACTCCATAGATATAAATATAAACTACGTTTCTACCCGCAGCTTCGCTTGTGTGAATTACGTTACCTCTATATAGTCCACATAAGAGTATTCTTTGTTAATGAAAGTGATATCTTCTCAAAATAAACTTGTTCTAATAAATAATTATAGATTTCACTATTTTGTTCGACATTTCTAAGGTAGGCAGAAGTCATATAGATTCGAATAATGCTACAAAGATGATATTAGTTTAGCAAAATAATTTCGTTATAATTGGTACTTCTGTCATAAAACTCTTTTTATATATATATCTACGAGTACATTATGGAATATTCTAGGAAGAATTTACTAATTCCGCTCCACTGATTAAACGGAGATTGCAAGAAATAGATGCAAAATTATCTTCGATAAATTGCGAAAAGATGTCTTAAGATTTTGCTGTTTTAGTTAAAATCGGTCTTTCCCTTAAACTTATCTAAACTTACCCAAGAAATTTCGATTATATTAATACATTAGCAGGGCATATCGCCTTATCAAATTTCACTTTTAGGTATTAAAGGCGTTATTAATTTTACAAATATAAGAAAAAAATAGTCACCATTTGGCATTTGAAAACCCTATGAAAAGCAAAATAAAAGCCCTATAGACTGAACAAACAAGATTTTAGCCGGACACCATCTAAAAAAGGCAAACGTGGCCGGCTAAAGCTGCGCCGTACAACTCCAAGTTCCCGAATTATTTGTTCTTCTTTAACTTAAATGACATATTTGCGACGATTTTATGTTACACAAATCATTCCAACACAATGGTGCGATTTGAGATTTTTTCTTTTCGAATTCACTAGTACCTACATCTTTGTAAAGACCTTTTCATTGAGATTACTACCTATATCATCGTTCCTATACTATCAAGCTTAATAGCCAGTAAGAACAAGAGATATTTATGGTAATGTATATAGTTTTAGTAACATCTCTTGAACGTCAATTTTCAACATTTAAATTTCTTTTTTATTTTTCTTATAAATGATTCACTTGATTTGAACAATGGCAATATATTGGCTCTAATATTTTTAACAAACGTTCAATTTGACAGCTAGCTTTTTCATTGAATGACTACGACTACAACGCATTTATCTACTTAAATCATTATGACATATCAAAAGTTTTCTAAGGTTGACTTAAGTCCGCCATAATTCATTTAATTTCGTTTTGTTGACAAAATGTCAAACATTGCCTGTTGACGACATTTTGTCAAAAAGCTAGCTGTCAAATTGAATGCATTTATGACCATCCTGAGTAGTTTTTATTATGAAATTTGCTGCATATTTTTAATTATTTCAAAACCGGCTTTCTTTTCAGACATTTCACTGATTTTGGCAGCAAGCTGGAATCATAAATGAATAAATATAAACAAATAAATGACAGTATTTTAATTTCATTATAGTCATAAAGAACTATTTCTTTTATTATTTGTAAGTAATCAGTGATAAACTCCTTATCTAACAACCGAGGAGTAAATTTGACAACTCAATATGATTAATTTTCTAGGGTCAATAAAAATATTCGCATTTTTTCAATTATTTTATCAAACTAACACTTTTTTCGTCCTGTCTTCGCCGGAGAGATTTAATTTTTGACCATGTAGTAGCCCTGCTACGTTTTCAACCTATTGCACAAACTTTAAAGTCAGAGAAAGAAAATCTGTCTCTGTCTTATGCCGCCCAGCGAGTCCACCGCCGAGCTGACCTCATTCTTGCCAGTGCGCGCGCGGCATTTGCACAAGTGAATTAAATATTTTTTTTCATCAAGTAAAATATTACAAGTTCTATTATTATGGTTATATCGGTATACTTAGTATTTGCAAAATATTATCATGCCAAAAAGAAAATACAGGGAAACTAAAGATGACAGATGGTCAAGGAAGATTAAAAAATAACAGGAAAAGCTGAATTCGGAAAAACGTAGTGCAAGCCGTAGGTGCGTTATATACTCAGGCGATGAAGAGGATGATGTGCAACATGCAGGTCGATAGCAGTTTATAACATCCTTATTTAATATTCCCGTTGCATTTAACGAGTAAACAATTTGATCGTATTTTCTAAGTACCTATATGAATGTGAAGGAGAAAAAGGTTAGTATTTCGTCATATTTTTTTTATTTCCGTTGCATTCATCGGAAATAAATTGATTTAATATAAATTGTCTCTTATTACATTATTATAATATAACTAACATAAATAAAATCATTATAATTGATTTCATTACGAAAAAATCTTTAAAGTAATATTATGTACCCTCCAATTTTTGAACATTTCAAAACCAATTTGGGTACATATACAAAACATTCAACATCATTAGAGGAAATGTTTGACAATAATATTCCAAATATTGCCCTAAACCCTAAAACGTCACAACGAGCAACGAATAATCGTGCAAATTAGATTCGCAGCCCCAGGCACATGCCATTAACGAATAGCAGACAATCAGTAGTGATATTTTAATACTCGAAGCTGTGTCAGGTTACAAGATTCCTTTTATTGAGAAACCTTGTCAAAATCCAAAAGACTATCCGCAACGGTCACTTTCGACAAAAGAATCGAAAGCAATTTCTGCGGAATGAAATCATTTATTACAGATAAATGCTGCTAGGAAATATAACCTGACAACAGGACAATTCATTTCTAATATTTTTATGATTCCAAAAGCTGATGGTAGCATGCGTTTTATTTTGAATCTAAAGAAGTTAAATAAATATGTTGTATCTCATTTTAAGATGGAAGATATAAAATCGGCTACTAAACTTATGAGCAAAGACTGCTACATGATCAATATTGATATTAAGAAAGCTCGTTTTTTATTGCCAATTCACAAATCACATACACGATATTTACTCTTCAATTTTAAATATCTTGTATGATTTTCTGGCACTTCCGTTTGTACTGCGTTCAGCGTCGTATAATTTTATAAAAAAAAAATTACAACCCATCAGGACTTATCTTAGATCAAGTGGCCTGCTATCAGTAAAATATTTAGATGATATCTTGTGCTTGGGAGGTTCTGCCGAAGACTGTCTAGAAAACGCAAATAGAACAATTCAGTGTTTAACACGGTTTCGATTGAAATGAAATGAGAATATGAAATGAAATGAAAATATCTTTATTCAAATAGGCTATTACAAGTACTTTTGAATCGTCCAAAAAATTTTTTTCCCCTACCACTTGTTCAGGACTCTTTTAGCTGACAAGAAGAACAAGCGAAAGAAACTTACCAGCTTTTTATCATAAGTAATGACATTTACATAAATCATGTCATTACCAAAATAATATGTATTATCACAATAATAAATACAACTTTCAAAGTCTGTAGGACATAGGTTGAACATATAATTAGTCTTTATAGAACAAAGCGAAGGCTATCAATTCCATGCATTGCGATCCTTAAAATAATCATCAACTTTATAATAGCCTTTACTCATAAGTATATTCTTTACATGAATTTGAAATTTATTTATGGGTAGGTCAATTACATTTTGTGGAACTTTATTGAACATAGCAATACATTTACCCAGAAATGATCCTCTGGTTTTTTGAAGTCTGAAGCTTGGAACGGCAAGTTTATTTTTATTTCTTGTGTTAAGATTATGAACACTACTTTTTTTTTGTGAAGGAATCGTAATGTTTTCTTGTGTACATAATATTCTCATAGATGTATTGAGAGGCAACAGTCAGAATATTTATTTCTTTAAATATTTCTCTGAGAGATTCCCTAGACCGTAAATTATATATAGCACGGACAGCTCTCTTTTGTAGAATAAAAATATCCTGAATGCTAGCCGCAGAACCCCACAACAATATACCATACGTCATTACACTATGAAAATAACTAAAATATACCAATCTTGCCGTTTCAACATTTGTCAAGAGTCTAATTTTCTTAACAGCAAAAGCTGCAGAACTCAGTCTACTTGACAAGCTATCAATATGAGGATCCCATTGCAGTCGGGAATCTAGTGTAATACCAAGGAACTTTGTCGATTCTACTAACTCAACTTTTTCACTATTTACATTTATAAGTGTACTGACATGCCTCACATTAGGTAATGCAAACTTTATGCATTTCGTTTTATTTGAATTGAGCTTTAAATTATTATTATCAAACCACTGTAGAACATTGTCGAGAGCATTATTTACATCGTCAAAACAATCATTACCCCTCTCAACTTTAAACAGTAAAGAGGTGTCATCTGCAAATAATACTGTCTCGCACAAATTCTTCGTAAAGTGAGGAAGATCATTAATATAAATTAGAAAAAGCAATGGTCCTAATACCGATCCCTGAGGTACGCCCATAGTAACTGGTGCCCCTGCAGATTTCGCTTCATTAATTACTACTTTTTGAATTCTAGCAGAAAGATATGATTTTATTAGATTAAGTGAATTTTTCGTCACACCATAATGCTCTAATTTCCCCAACAGTGTTTCATGACTAACGCAGTCGAATGCTTTGGATAGATCGCAAAAAATGCCAATAGCATCTTGTTTATTCTCCCAAGCAAATCCAGCATCTGTGGTACATTTACCTCTGCTAAAGCCAAACTGATTTTGGTGAAGTAATTTATTTAATGAAAAGTGTGCAAGCAGTTGATTGTAAATAATTTTCTCAAATACTTTACTTAACGCTGGTAGTATAGAAATTGGTCTGAAATTACTGGGATCAGACTTGTCGCCTGCCTTGAAAAGTGGGATTATTTTACCATATTTCTTTAAATCAGGAAAAGTTCCTTCATCAATGCACTTATGAAAATAAAAGTTAATTGAGGCGCTATAGATGGTATTATAGATGTGATAACATAAGTTGAAATGCCCTAAGATCTTCGGTTTTTTTGACATTAATAGAATTAAATGTTTTCATTTAATTGAGCAAACGTTAACATGTCTAAAATAAAATTTAGTGTTGCACTTATATACAACTGACTCTAGATGCGTAACCGCAAGTTTAGAACATGAACTAAGATTTCTAGTGATTTCTATTGGTGTCTTAGAAAATAATTTCTCAAATGTATCGGCAAGCGCTTCATCTGTTTTAATAATTTTATTGTCAGCCTCTAATGAGTATGTGCGCATATTACTTTTATTTTTACCCGTTTCTTGATTTATGATAGTCCAGGTTGTTTTTATTTTATTTTCTGAATTGTAAATTTTTTCAGATATATATTTTGCTTTTGCTGAAACACATACTTTCCTAAAAATTTTCGAATAATTTCTGACATATTCAATAAACTTTGGATCGGTCGAGGTACACTTTAGCTCATACAAATCATACAGCCTATTTCGACTTTTGTAGATGCCAGGTGTAGCCCAATCACTAAATTTCTTTTTTTGGTTAGCAAAGTTAATTGTTTTGAGTTTAAATGTTTTATCAAATTCTCCCTTTATCAAGTTAAAGAAATTGTTATAAACATCATTTATATTTTCCAAATTACTAGTTGACAACTGAGTCTGATTTGCAGAAAAACTGTTTTTAAATTTTTCTAAATTTTGGTATTAGGTCTACAAATTATATTGCATTTAGGAGAAACATGATGGTGCTCGAAAGTCGCTAGAACTCCGCGATTTTTTGAACACCTTACATTTACAAAAAATATTATCTAAGCTAGTAGCAGATGTGGGTGTAATGCGGGTAGGTTCATTAAAAATATTTTCTAAATTAAAACATTTAAACATGTTCAAGAATCTACTTGATTTAGCACATTTTATTAAAATATCTATATTAAAATCACCACATATCACTACTTTCTTATTAACTTTGCAAATTAATTTAATTGCATCCTCCATAGCAGATTCAAATTGACAGTAGTCCCCATCAGGTGGTCTATATACACATATAATAACATACTGTTCAAGTTCCACACATGACAATTCAATATGTCGCTCAATTGAGAGGGATACTATATCTTTACGTTCTTTACATTTTAAAAAATTATTTATTATTATTAAAGACCCCCCTCGTATGGCATTTATCCTACAGAATGAACTTATATATAATTTTTAAAACCTGTAATTAATTCATAATTTTTGAGCCAGTGCTCTGTAATACATATTATACCAATATTCATACTATTTAAACAAATTTCTAATTCTAGATCTTTTCCAGAAAAGCCTTGTATATTTTGGTGAACAATAGTTAAGTAGGTAGACTTTTCCTTGGTCATCTCATTGCTAGAGATTAAACAATTTAAATTATTTAAATTGTCAAAATTTTGTTTTGGAACATATTCCAAAGTCTGTTTGTTTAAGTCAAAATCATTCTGCTCAATAAAAGCAGTAGAGATAGCCAAATTATTGGCTAAATTTTTAAAATAAAATACTAGCGAGGAAGCTATTTGTCTCTTAAAATAGAAAGAAAGATAATATTTATCTCTTGTCAAATATAAATTAAAAATTAATTTGTTTATGTCAATTACATGTATTTTTTTATTATAATTAGCTATAGTATTTAATGTCATATTTAACTTATATCTAATATTATTTTCCTCCTGTGGCAAACTGTTACTATAAGGTAATGTAAACATAATAATTTTATTTAAATTCAAGGAGCTTAAGGTATTGAACATAATAATTCTCTTTTATTTACATTACCTCTGTTTCCAATTAAAATTACTAAGTTTGTACCCTCGTCAATATTTAAAGTTAAGCACTTTTTGCATTAGTTGATGCAATTCCATACCGGGCATACAATAATTAATAATGTTATTCTCTCCCAACTGGTTATGTAATAAGTGGCCCAAGTCTTTTCCAATTTCATCACATAATATAACAGTTTTTATACATTTTTATTGTTAAAAGAGTTATTGTCACTTGTGCTTTGTGTATAATTAACAGAATTAGAGTATAAGGGCTCACATACCGATTGTACCGATTGTTTATTTTGCTTCTCCCTGGAATCCAGGCCTGACACCAAGGAGAAAGAATCTAAATGTGTACCCTCTGATATAGAGGTATTTGATAAGCATTTCAACATATATATATATATATATATATTTGTTTGGTGAACCATCTATCGACTTATTCGTATCTCGAATTAATGCTAAATGGAAAATCCCTCCGGCGAAGACAGGATAATCAAGATCGAACTTCACTTCAGGTAAGGTCGTTTAATCATTTAATTATAATCTATTAAATACAAAATCAAAAGAGAAGCTCAATGGGGCAGTGTCGAGTTCTCGGTCTGCGGTACTTTCGCAATTGTCGGTCATAGGATGTGTCCAAAAAATTATTATCTTGTGTTCCTGCGTGCTTAGGAAGGCACGTTAAGCCGTTGGTCTGGTTGCATCTGCAGTCGTAAAACCAAACAATCCGCACTGGACCCTTGTGGTGCCTATTCTCCCTATTCGATTTGATTCGATTCTATACACAGGGAAGGTCTAAGGTTCAGCAGTGGAGAAATAAATAGGCTGATGACGTGGAATACAAAGAAGTTATTGACAATTTCTTTAGCTTTCCACCACTTCACCCGTATGGTACTCTCGTACTTATACATATGAACTTTCCCTTTCAATCATTCTATCTAATATGATGAAAACATATGTTGTGCAATTAAAAGGATCTCACCGTACAGACAGCAAGAAACAACTTCGTTTCACATTATGTTTAGATGATCAAATTTCAATTTAATGTGTTATCTGTGTAAATCCTTCAAATAAATAAATAATTTTTTGAGAGAACCTCAACACCAAGTATTATTAGATTCAAAAATACTTACGTAAATAATTTTCAGAAAATATCGTATTGATTATTATCAGGCTGTTACGATTTAACTATAACGTAACAGCCGATCAAAATCAAGGGAATGAAACAGTACGACACAACTAGTTACTTATATTAAAACGACGCCGTTTTGCATAAATCAGTATTATGAAATTATAACCATTGCAGATTAGCATTTGAACGTAAATTACGTACCTCCAAGCTTTTCGCATTGAAATATCGTTTCTATTAGCGGCGATTCGAATACTTAGTGGTGGAATGGTACGTGACTGAAATTGTTGAAAACTACCTACATTTATTTGCTGCCGATGCAGATTTCTTTTATGTAACAATAAACTGTTTTTTTCCAACAAGAAACCAGTCAACCTATAATGGTAAACACTTATAATCAAACTTTGAAGCTTACTTTGGTAATATACTAATAGGAAAAAAGATCGTTAATTCTATTAATTCGTTTAATTCTACACGAAAGACCATTTATTTCATACCAACAATAGAGATTATGCTGGAAGCTATAAACGTCATTTTGCGGCTTTCGTCATATTTAGAACCTCATTTTATACCTCATTTTGATTATTATCTTAACCCGCACTTCTATTTGATACCTTTCCATTCTGTATTGCAGGAGTCATCATGGAAATGAAATATTTAATGTTATTATTGACTGACACCTACTGAGAGTAACCGCTAAAACTTACACTTCGAAATGAAAACGATACCAAAAAAAAAGATAAGAATCAAAAAGAAAAGTAAATTAGATGTACAAAAAGAAAATGGCTGTACAGGTATGCTAACAATTTTTTTTTTAAATAATGGTATTAGCCGAGCGTGGATTAACAATAACGTGTTTGTTGAAGTCTAAATCAATTTTAATTTGTCATGATAACATTATGTTAAAAGATTTTCACAAAGAATGTCATTATGAGCATTAGTTGCAGATTAGTAATATTTTCATGCAGTCTTTAACTGTATATCGATTCGCTCATAAAGCTTTCACAAATAAATGCGAATGAATGGCATACTCATATACACAGAAAATTTGCGATACGAATTGCTGCAATATGGTTTCGTGCAGCAAGGGTGCTCTTCTAAGCTTTGGGTGACCATCGCGCTTCAATAAATATAACATCCAAAGATTTGATTTTCATCGCACAAAATGTACCTACTCGTAAATTGTAGCGATGCGGCGAGCGAACTCGCTAATTTATTTAACGTTGCGAATGCTCTGTGTTTCTGTATAATCCCTTTATGAATCACGCTCACTGCAATGTTACTAACAGGACTTAGATCTATTTGATGTTGTTTCGAACTATGATGTGCCCGTGAACCTTGTTTCATAATCGTGTTACATGGTTTGCTCGGTACAAAGGTTACAACTGTAGTTCAAGTTCAAGAATGCATCTGTGTTCTCAAGTATCTGACATTGAACTAAAGATCACTGGGTCTCTTTGTTTCAATGTCAGATAGTTGGAACAGCAATGCATCTAGTCAACGATCCTAAGTTCAATGTCAGGTAGGAACCTTAACAGAGATGTTCCGAAGTTGAAGATTCGTGGCAAGTTAAAAACAAATATTTACGCAAAGACAAATCATGTCAAGGATTATCGTAAAGAAATTCAGTTTGGATTAAAAGGAATTGTAATCACTGAGAAAAAAATAACTATGAGACCTTACTTCTTAAAACTTTCGGGGATCTCTTCATTAGGGGTGTAATCTACGAACTTTATACTGAAAGTTTTACATAAACGCTCGTATTTGGACTGCATTCATTTTATTTGCAGTCTTTTTACAAACCCAACATCGTAGAAAATAGTAGTACTAAACAGAAAAAAAAAGAATCGAGTTCTTCATAAGCTTTCAAGGAATCTTAATTTCTAGACTCTTTCTCGCAATGTTACCATTCTGTAAATAAAATATAAATTTTGTCCTCCATTTATAAATAAAATGAAAATTTTATAATATAATGAAATTACATTAACGTAATTTATGCGTTCATAACAGCTTAGTTTGAGTTAGTGTTAATCAAGAAAGTTTGTATATCCAATAATTTATAACCGGTGATGAGTATTGATCGTGTTATTATAGTATTCTAGCTTTCCACTATGCTTTTAATGTTTATATACAATGGTTTTGCGTTATCTTTATTTCTAGGGAACCATCCGGTTTATAGAGTAAAACGTAGCACATATGTTAGAATACTTAGAATTGTCTTTAAACGCAATTTCCTTGAAATTTCGTTAAATAGTTTTTGTGTAAGAATCCTAGATTATTTTAAAGATAATAATTATAAAGAGAAAATATTTGATTGTATGTTGGTTTTTTAATTTGCATTGAATAGGATAAAAACACATACGGGAATCTACACTATACGCGGGTGTCATAGGTTTGGCATAGTGTTCATAGGCTATGCGAATTTACTATGAGGCTAGTAAATATGAAGTTAGTATTCTTTACATGTGTATAAATATGCTCATCATATTTGTTTAATATATATATTGTGGATTTGTTATAACTTATAAACAAAACTTACAAATTACTAACTAGGAAATTACTTAAAAATTATTATTCTTAAAAGTTAATAATAATTACAATACAAGATAATACAATCGAAATTATTCATAAATTTTTTACTCTGCCGATACAACAGCAACCAAATAAATATAACACCTTAATTTTTCACTTAATAGGCATTAATAATAAATTTTATTTCTGATATCCAAGACCCATTTGTGTGTAATGATAAATTACTATTTTCAATAAGACTTTATTTTACGATGCTTAATAAAGGAAATTCTAGTACGGTCCTCACGCAGAATGCGTTTCAGAATTCAGATCAATTACACGGATAACTAAACTCGATTTTATCGGTATTATATTTTTATAAAAAGAAAAAAATATCAAGGTAAGTTAATCGTAAAAATCTTCAAAAAGCTATTTTAGTCACCTCTTGTGATTTGTAATTATTTAACAAGGGAAGTAAGGCATCGATTATTTAACGCGTGTACGTTTAAGACCCGGTGGGAAGCAGAGGGTCTTAAACTACGTGAGTTAAGTAATCAATACTTCCTCCTAGGGATATATAATACTTTGTACTCAGTAAGGAAAAACTGAGTATTATTTTATTTCAATTCTTAAGTCTGCTAATCAACAAATCACCCAAGCCAGAATTCTGTATGAAACCTTGGAATGGAAAGCAAAACTACTCTTTGCAATAAAATAAAGCGTAAATGTCAAAGAACTGTGCCGAACTCTTTAGGCAAACCTTTTTTTTAAATCAAGCTTTTTATTTAACTTACTGTGCTAGTTAGTTTTTAGTGTGGATTTAATGTTGCATACTAAAGACCCACTTTTCACAATGGACTATTAATAAAGAATGGATCTGATCTGCAGAGCGACTCTCCTAACTTTCTAGCTATGAATCAAGTCATAGGAAACTAATGAGATATAGTTAATGAAGATAGTTTTATGGAGTTATGGAGATATTTCGTTTGATCTTACTTCAAAATTGTCTAAAAAACCTAAGCCTGCTAATGTTACTGACTTCCGCCCGATCTCCATTCTCCCTGTACTTTCCAAAGTGTTTAAACGCCTTATTCAACAGCATCTGAGCCATTTCCTAAACAGGATTTTTTTAACCCCTTTCAATCTGGTTTTCCTCCTGGACATAGTACCACTACAGCTTTGGTTAACATCACCGACGATATCCAGCATGGAATGGAAAAGCAGCGGCTTACTGTGTTAACGTTACTGGATTTCAGCAACGCTTTTGCCACGGTTGACTTTGGCATCCTTTAAGGTAATCTACATTCCCTTGATATATCTCCAACGGTAGTTGACTGGTTTTGTAGCTACTTAGAAAGTCGCCAGCAACATAAACATGCTGAAAATTCGGTTTCTACGTGGTCTTCTACGACAGCCGATGTCCCTCAAGGCAGTGTACTCTCCCCGTTATTGTTTACTATTTTTATTAAGTCCATCACCCAACACCTTTCTTATTCCTATAATTTGTATGCAGACGATCTTTAAATTTACTCCCAGGAGTGAATTGAGCAGCTTGTTGATGCAGTTAGCCCTATTAATTCAGGTTTGGCTCGAATTGTCCATCGAAGTAACTCTTTTGGTCTTAAAGTAAATCCTTGCAAGACACAATGTATTATAATCGGAAGTCATTTTTATATTTCTAGGATTAAGACTGGACAATTACCTCCAATTAAATTGGATGAGATTTGTGTGCCTTATGCTGATTCTGTAAAGGATCTGGGTATCATCCTTGACAATACGTTTTCTTAGCGTCAGTAGCAGAGGGGAGCCGGAGGATGTGTGCTGCATCCGGTTTCCTTAGGAGAGTACGTAATTTCTTGTCTACGTCTACTAAAATTACACTGATCCATGTTATCCTGACCCTACAGCTGACCTTCTAAATAAACTTGAACGTGTCCGAAATCTCTCAATATGGTTTATATTTGGCTTACTTAAATATGACCATGTTTCCGAATTCCGTAAGTAACTCCAGTGGCTCCACATCATTCGACGTGCTGCAAATGCTCTCCAATCTCTTCTCGATAATGTTCAATCCCATGACCCCTTGCTATTTTAAAACTCGATTAAAATTTTTCTCATCTTCTTATGATCTATCTCGTCGCTCTTCTAATAATTATTGCTTGTATACACCTCCTAATCTGATCTATTATAGCAATTCATTTATATTACAGGCCACCAAGCTCTGGAACTCTTTACCTGAGTCAATACGACAGGAAGTCTTTAGATTCTTTCAAATCACTGCTAAAATCTTTATACCTGTGTGAAGATTAATGGAACAAAATAGAAAAGTATTTGTTTTGCACTAAATTACAAGTACGTAACATTAATAGTATTCTGATAGATCATTCAAAATTAGGTACTAAAAGGGTCTCCGCTCATCAATATGCCGCAGTGTTTAAGCTACGATGCTGATTTTCAACGGATACCCTAGTAAATAAATAAACAAATGCCTTTCTTATAATCCGCCTTTCCTTTCTTTCTCTCTTTATTTTTTCATTTTTTCTACCTTTTCTCCCCTACATGTCGCACTCTGTTTGTCGTTAGTTTGCTTTCACATTTTGTACACCTATAACTTTTGCCATTTCAGCATATGCTAACTTTTGTTTTGTTTGTCTGAGTAGTTTCTGTATTACGATTGCACTGTTTGTTGTTAATTTAATTGTGCCATGTTAAAAGTCCGTATATTGTTAGGTTGCCTAGCAGAAATCACTATCAAGCGATAGGGCTGCCTATTGCATTATGTTTGTGTAAGTTTTATGTCTATTTGTCTTTTTCCATTGTGCAATTAAGAATATTTATTTATTGATGAATTTTGGGATAAAATAATTATTTTGGTAACGCTGCTGTCGAATCCACAATCATCATTCTTTAACATTCGTTTGTCGTTAACAAAGTACATGTTAAAGTGGCAAAATGAAACTATATAAATATCGACACATAATTGCTAAGATGTCGTATCTTATGGAGCCAGAAGTTAGCCCCATCTTAATAAATTAAAAGAAGCAACTCCGTCGGGTTTGATTTGTCAAAGATCTACACGATGACGTTGATCTGATGATGCAGCCGAAAGGTAATTAAACGAAGCAGCGAAGAATTTGGTATAGTTAAAAAGAAATTTTTTATTTAAAATTCGGAGTTGAATAGATTTTCAAATCGATAAAATAAAATAAAGCCATTATTCGATTTAATAAATTTTGAATTCACAATGCTATACCTGAAAATATTCTTAAAGAAAAATGCTTATAAATCCACTTTGTCTCTGATACTTTGAGATGGGATTCAAACCCACGACCTTTCGCAACCCAGGTGACTGCTCTAACCAATGACCAATGCAAGACCTATCGGGACTGACGAATCTTTGAAGCACTTATTAGTTTTTCTCTACTGAAGAGCGTATTTTCACCCAAACAGCCGAAATAAATATTTTAAACTTTTGATAAAAATATTTGCTCAATTTTTCATTCACAGTGCTTTACTGGAAAGTATTTTTGATGAAAATGTTCCTGGTACTCTGAGATGAGATTTGAAGAGTATTAAACAGTTCACAGATTTATTAGATTTTTACACAATGTTTATTCATGGAAAAAAGCTAGTAATTAATTTTTATATTCAAACAATATTATAAACCTGTCTTTTTAAAGACGAATAATGAGCAACTTCAACCAATATTTTTAGTTCATTAACGATTTACTTTCAGTGTGAATCTAACCCAAAGTATTTTTCTGCATTCACAAAATGCTTAATTTGAGTTTTTGTGCAAATATAAAAACATATCGTACGAAAAGGCGAATTTCGTATGACAACGCGCTCGTGTACGAGTTTGCTTACACGAGTTTTTTATATGAAACATTCATACAGTTCTAGTTATTTCCCTTTCGTTTTGATTACTCAAGTACACAGACCACTTACTTGTAGTAAGTGCCACTCTAAAAATGGAATGTTATTTATAGTATTTTTTAGATTCACAGAACTTTTCACAGACCGACACTATTCAGAAATAGAGAGCGTGAGTCTGAAATAGATTGTTTTAAAATAACTTTGATAGCTTAACCAGGAAAACTATCCAGGGGAGACGTATAAAGTTGACAATATCTAGAAAGACTGGTATATATTGGGAAAAAAAGTAATTATTTGAGAAACGGTCAGTTGCACAAACGTTCATTAAGGTTTGATAACGCCTTTTTAATTCTAATGAATGTCAAATGTTTATGCGTAATATCGGTTTAAACTAATGGACATTTAAATGCACGTTTGTGCAATTAGCTGAAAAATGTCATAACTTAAGCAAATAGATTAAACCAATGGACGAGAATTTGAATGAAGTAAAAACTGTCATTAGATAATAATGATAATATTCTAACTATTAAGAGCTACATTAAATTTCTTGATCTTTTTCTTAAAAATATTTGTCTAAATAAATAAGTGGTACGGGAGTTGCGTTATCCAATCATAGCTACGCATTACACCAGCAGTGTCTCACGGCTGTTCATTATACATAAAGACTATACCAGAAGTGCTTCACAGCTGTGTATTTCACATAGAGACAGCTGTGTTATTCTTTCAAATCAGCGGCTCTCGAATTGAATGTCGAGCATATCGTTGTCATATCATAGAGGTTTAATCAAATAAAACCTGCTTCAAAAAGTAATAAATATTTTATTTGTTTGATAAGGGGATTTTTATTTATATAGAATTGAATTCATACGACGCGTTATTTAGATTAGTTAGTAATTTAAAGTAATTGCTGTTATTGTTATTCCTTTTACGTACAAGCTGTGCGTCTGTGGAACTCGTTGCCAGAAAATAAAAAGCTCGTACTTTGAATTGTTTTAGATCTAGTGAAGAGTGTCTTCCTATTGTTATCCTGATGTTCATAAACCTTAAAAATTCAATAACTTTCGTTATTTTATTTCTTTTATTATGTATCCGGATATTTCTAATTATTATTAACGCCTTGCACCCCCACTCTCTCTGGTTATTTGTATTATTTTTTTAACATGGTCTGAATCTGGAGAGATTGCTGCTTAGCAATAAGGCCGCCCTTTGTATCCTTTTTTATTATCTTGTTTCTTTGTATTATATCCTTTGCAAGATGAAATAAAGCGTATATATTAATAAAGCGTATATATTTATTGGTTTTAATGCTATTCAATCAATATTATTAGTGTTTCGAGATTATTAACTTATTATAGTTTCAAATTATTCAGTCATAAGATATAATTATTACTAAATTCATATTATGTTACTAGTTGACGCAAGAAATATAATGTACCTAGTTGAATTATAAAGTACACATTTTACTTACGAGTATTGAGTTTATTAGGATAATAATTGAGTTAATAATTCATTTTGTATTTTGTGCCGTTAATGATTTATTTTATGCGGCCAATTAACCGGCGACTAACTACTGGTTTATGATTTCAGCGAGTTTTAAAACTCCGACACTCATGAAGATGGAGTGAAATCAAATAAGATTAACATATAAGTTAGTTGCGACTTGCCCGACGTTTGATTTTGCAATTAATCCAGTTTATGTCATGAACATGTTATCTGATACATTAGAAAAGTTTTCTGGATATAAAATACGACTACGAATAACCAGATCCAGTTATTCATTGTTAAAATATGAACATTTAATGTTTTTTTATTGCCTTCAAAAGGTTAATATATCCAACAAAACTCCGTAATATAAATGTTGATGTACTGTTTACAGTAAATAACAGATCTGATACTTTCTCTTTTTTTTAACAAACAGAATGCAAAGAGTTATGCTGTCTAATATTATGTTTATGTTCAGATCCACATTAAATCGTTACAGTCACAGCAAAACATAGATTTAGTTCTAAAGCATCGAATTAGCACAGGATGAACGAAATGGTGACAAGCTATGAGTCGCTTGATTTCTTCTGAATTCGAAAGAGGTTTATATGACCTTAATTAAATCTGTTGTCTTGTACGGATTGAAGGTTTTTCATATTTGTTATTATTATTTGGTTGAATAGATATTAATTTCTCTTTCAAGGTTTACTACCTAAATTACACCTACCTTAGGCTGTAAAATTACAAACTTAGGTTGAATGATATGTTGTTATATAAATATAGCTATATTTTTGTTTTAAATATTCTTAAATTGTCTTTCAACCGGCTACATTTTGCTCCATCTGCTTTGGCGCTAGCATAACAAATGTGTTGAATAAGGGATTTCTTCTGGTAAAAAAATCACGTTTGTAGAAGAACGAAATCTTGGTAGAGAATTAATATCTGAAAGCGGACAAAGATTGTTTTGCGTCAATCAACTTTCGCGCGTGGAGTTGAAACTTTGACCAATGAAAAGCACGGCCAGAAGAAAAATAAATTCGCTACCGAGTACGTATTACAAATATTGCATTTTAAGTAATTTTCTATGGTAAAGTAATAAGTAATGGCTATTCTAACACTCCAATAAATGGAAAATGTCATAAATACTCGTATAAGATTATCACTCAAGTTTACTAATTTAATTAGGCTTATAACATTTTTTACTTTTATTATTGATATTTTTTATGTTATGTTCATGCCTTTTAAAAGCAAGTTTCGAGACGTGAAATACATTTTAAAAATTAAAGGATGTTAATTATTCTCCTGTAAAAAGTATTATTCTTAATTTATGCCTATGAGATCAAGATACAAAAAAAAAACATACAACAGATTAATTTTAGGATCCCGTATCTACATTCGAGTAGAGATAACTATTTAAGTGTCTAGACGTAATAACTTTAGCAAATAGTTTAGAGTTGAAATGTAGTAAGAACTAATTCTAACTAATTCCATTCCAACCGACAGTTCCTACTTCGTTCGAATCTCGTCTATTGGTCAAATACTATTTGTTAAAGTAATTTTTGTCGCAATTTCAATCCTCTTTAGTATATATCATTAATAAAATGATGGAAACCGAGATAATCAAGAAAAAAGGATTTGTAACCTTGAATAACTTATAACGCAGACGAGGGAGGATTTAGTGAGATTTTTAAAAGATACCTCTTTGAACGCCAAAATGAAAGTGTATGCGAAATTCGAGCTTATTATCTCTTTCCGAGTTGAAACGCTAATTTGACCGGGCTAGTCGTTAAAATTTTCCAGAAATCTGTAACGGATAGCACAGCGGGTACTAAAATTGTTTCGATTGACAATTCAATGAACAGATTGGGATAAACCGCACTAATCATGAATCGTGGTATTAATTAATACAGGAAGTTGTAAGCTTACGTTTTGGCCATGATTTGGGTGTTAATTATTTAATAAAGAAATTATATAAATTTTCCATTGATTGTATTTAAAAAATATATGAAAACAAAAATAGTGATAATATTGTACTTGCTCATGAAGTCCACCATAGCGTAATTTGAAATGCGTTTTTGGCAACAGTCATACCTTATTTGGGACTTTAATGTAGTGGTCTGTATTCTACTTGTCAAGCTTTTTCATTTGGTAGCCATATTTGTGAAATATTTTATAGGTATATTGTACAAAAATATACAGATATTATATAAAGCGGTATATAATCACATAAAGAGAACATGTAATTATGTACCACGCGGGACTTGTTTGCTGGCTATATATATTAGCTATATATATAGCCAGAATCAATAACTTACGTGCTTTTATAATATTTGGTTACCCATCCCACGACCTGCCTCTACTAAAGCTACTTCACTGCCGCAATCTTATACCGGACACACCATTGTCATAGACAATCAAAAATTAAATAACGAAGAAAAAAGAAACTATAGATTTTTTTAAAGTTTAGCTTGTCAGACTATTTGTAGACATATAAATAAAATTAAGGTGAAAATCAGCTTACCTACTTTATTTTTGTAAACCAATAAATGGCGTTGATTTTTGAACCGACGAATAAATTGAAGCTATCATGCTTCTCATGTTAAAATGAAAATGTCCACGTATCTTTATTTTTCTCTTGTAACGTTAAAACATTATTATATTAAAAAGGATGTCTTTGAGTTTCGTTTAACACACAATATCTTTACACTAGTACTATAAAAATGAAAGATTTCATTAATTGTTGGTTAGCATTGAATGGGTTTCAAAACAACTATACCTATTTCAAAGAGTCTTTTACTCCTGCAGGAAGCTATTATATACTCGTACTTATTATTGAGAAAAATCTCTTAACTTAAGCAAATATTTTTTACCAATAGAAGACAATTTCAATAAGATAAGAACTATTAATAGCTAATAATAATAGTATTCTTACTATTAACAGTTTTTACTTCATTCAAATTCTTGTTTATTTGGTAAAAAATATCTGCTCAATTACTTCTCTCTACTATAGAAACGTGTGTGAAACTTACGCAGACGAAGTCACGAGATAACGGCTAGTTCAGGTTTAAAAGATATCGTAAAAACATTTATTGTCCAAATTATATTGCATAAAAGTAATATCAAATTTTATTGCAGAGATAGTGTATAATTTACTGAAATAGGAACTATTTCCCAGTTCAGCTCCAATAGTTTCTATCGGGTACTCTGAGCAATATGCGGTCGGGCATAATCATGGAGGAAAAATATTTTGTTATGTTGTGGACACTTAACATGAAATTCATGCTTCAGATTATCTAGTTGATTACAGCACACGTTCGCTGTGATCGTGGTATTAGTAGGAATAATTTCTCAGTATATTACTCCTTGTACATCCCAACATACCAAGAGCACAACCTTGTGAGAATGAAAATACTTTTTGTCTCCAGTAACGAGATGGTCTAGCCAGTTTAATGTACGACGAAATGATAACAGATGTACACATCTCTGCATGGTAAGCGAGTTGATCCTTGGTAAGCTGATGGGGTACCTAAACGCCAAATTTCTAAGAATTTCCTGATGCATAAAAATAATTTTCAATCGTATCATGAGAGCAACCAAGCTCTACAGTCAAATCACGTGTGCTGCGTCTAGAGTCTTCTTCGATTAACATCTTCAGTTTATTTATTCATATTTGTTTCTATTGGACGCCCAGACCTCGGTTGCGGAATCATTGGAGCCAACGCTTTGCTGTTGCCTCGGAGACTGCATCATTAGCTACCCATTGGCATATGTTACGTGCAGCTTCTGCAGCGGAATGGCCAGATTGGTACTCATAAAATAAACAATGTCAGACATGGGTTTTAATATCATTAATTTTTTTTTCGTCGAAGTCGACAATCGAAGTATTATTGGCGTGCAAGTCGCTCTTAATATGCTCCCCGCTAAAGAACGTTCTCGACCCTACTCAAAGTTTCTAGAAAATAAAAACTAAAACGCTTATTACTTGTTAGCCAACCCAATAATTAAATAAGACCTTTTTTACTTCTACCTAAAGAAGAATTTTTGTATGTACCTTTATTATGGTATTTCACTCATATAGGCAACAAAAGAAGGCAACAGCAATAGGAGCATTATTAGGCTTGTGATGAAAAGCGAAAGAGTAATTGGATGAAGCAATAGATTAACGTGTTTCTGCAGCACACAATAGTTAGATATAATACCGTTTATATTAAATAGTCGATAATAAATCCTCGCAAAAGTTGATAAACCTCCAACATTAGCTGACCGAGCTGGCTAATTACAAATAAATTTTAAAACATCAATTAGGTACCATCTCATAATGGCGTAAATGAAGTTGATGAAAAAGGAGAAAAAAGCCAAAGGTAAACAAAAGCTGCTGGAGGAGTTTTAAAAGCAAAACAACAACTACTATAGTAATAAAGTTCAAGGTTGACGTGCAATACAGTACTTCACAAAAGCGGAATTTTCTCAACATTTCCACGAAACAAACGAAAGTGAATCCGCGTTTTACACTGAGTGAAATCAATATTTCGTTAAAAGTAGTAACTAAAAATGTAGAAATTTTGTTTTGTTCGTAAATACCTATGATATATTTTCGTTTAAATATACAATTATATGATTTTAAACATTAAACATATTTCGTTGAATATTCGTAATTCGAAAATTATAACGTTATTTATCCCAATAATGTCATGAGATGTGTGAGATTGCCCTGTTTCACCTACCTAATCAATTCATTATTGAAGGCTAACAACAAAGACATAAACCTCTCCCTGTCTAAAGTTAATAAAATGTATCGAATGTCCTGTATCGAATTGTGCGTGGAGAAAATATTTTTTAAACACTCACAAAACATTTGGGTTTTTGGAAAACTAACGCATAGAGTTGCATATACGAGTCGACTATTTTCCCTATAATAATATATAATTGCGTAAAGAAATAAAAATAATATTTAAAGGGTCTTTATTTATATTACAGCTTTTCAAACTTTTTTATTGATATATAGTCATTGTAGAACATAAGTAGCTTTTTTTAAGTTTTAAGTTTTACGGGTATATATTTTTGTACGTTAATTTATCCGCGAATAGAAGCTCATTTTTAAAAGTGAATTTTTATACTACAGTTAACTAACGTGACATCAATTTATTCCCGTTATTTTCAAAATACCATCATTGGCTTTGTTTTTACCTATATTAAATAACTTGTTCTTTCAATTAACAAGACATAGCAGGCGAGATATTAGTATCATCGAAGAAAAAAAATTGCTTATTTTTTATATATTTTTATACATCACTAAAAATAAAATAAACAAAAAAATTAAACGTTCTGCAAAAACATGAAATATACACCTCGTTGAAAGCTGCTCATAAGTTCATGAAACTTTTATTGAATTCAAGCGGAGGTTTGTTTAGGTTTGTAATATTAACCCGACTTCAATGCAAGTTTCATGAACACGAGCCGCGTATTTTTTGTATTTTTCTTTTATCTTCTCATACATTTTATCAATTCTGTGACGATGACCCTATAAATTACGCACATAATATGAATATGTTTTCTCAGTGCGTCGTTCCATACACTTCAAACAAAAAAAGAGGATACATCTAGATATTGTATTAAACTCAAATTCCGATTTAAGAAAGTATACCTCCTTGTCGTGCTATAAAAAAATGTATTCAGTTAATACAATACAAATACATTGGATAAAAAAATAAAATTTAAACTGGCCAAAAAGATTGTATAAAACGATTCGTGAGTTCAGTATTTAATACGTGTATTTAGTGCACACTAAAATATATTATTAACATGAAATTCATAGAAATTCTCACATGAAACTGAGCCCGTAGTGAACAAATTGATTTAATCATGTCCCGTCAACAGAAACACGTTAATCTAGTTGGCGTACGTAGTAGACTTAAATTTGCCATCACTCCCGTTAGACAGCCAATATATGTACGAACAGACGTTATACGATATTAGATAAAATTATGTTATCAGGAAACCATTCTGGCACATTCACCTTGTTCATTTGAATCTATCAACTCCTAACGATTTCTAGGAAATATTTACGTTTAGATTTCTATTTACATTTCCTAGAAAATGTAGTTTAGCCTTTGTAATAAAATTGAAGTAAACGATAAAAAAAATGTTTATAAACCTTTACGAAAGCTAAACTTTTGAGTATTTCGTGCTAATTTGGAATAATAGTTACTTTAAGTAAAACCAACTAATTATTGGTTATAATAACATGATAAAATAGTTAGTGTGATCGAGAAAACGAGACCGCATAATATATCATAATATTATTATGTAGGTACCTCATAATGGTCGAAACAAAAAAGGGGATGATTTATAGTCTTATTTGAAAATATATCTATGATAAAAAAGCAATTTAAATCTTATTCAGTAAGTGGCAAAGAAAGGTGCGATATTAAATAAGCATCATGTGAAACTGCCTGGTGATAGGAGTTTGAAATAAACATAAAAAAAAATATTTTTTTTTAAATTTATCTGGTGGCGTTTTCTCGATCACTGTACTTAGGTGCTGTCTTATAATGATGGAATAAGAAAGCTTCAATAAACAAAAACTGCTAGAGTAAGTCAGTTTATGTTTCTCTTTTGAAAATATATCTAGATAAAAAAAGCAATTTGAAACTAATTGATCATTAGATGACAAACAAACCTGCGATCATAATAAAATATTGTGCAATAATTTCATTACAAAATTGTATCGTATGTTACAAATGAAAATATTCAAAATACGTAACATTTTAAATAGGTCAAGGTTGATTAAGTGCAACACGGCAGAACTCCATTAATGCCAATATACGAGTATATCAACATTTATACAGTTACAATGACATTGAACTTACATTTGGCTGCGAGTGAAATCGATACCCATATCAAAGCTACAGATCGACGTTACGTCATTTATCCCGTGAATATAAATTTGTATCGTATTACACACGATACAAATTCTATTGAATATGGACTATGAAAGTGGTATTGTTTCATAATCCGAGAATACATTATTAACTACTTAAAAGTAGTAACCGTGCAGATATATATTTAAATATTAAACTTTTTTTTAGAAACTCTTACCATACAATATTATCTAGAGATCGTATTTTATATATTCAGGCTTTGAGGAATGATATAACTATTCAATAAAACTTTTCGTTTGCTATTGTTATAAGTTTAAGAAACTGGAGCTTTGCGCCGATCAGGCTGACCTGAAAGCGTAGTTACTTTATCTGACACCAGCAAAAGTATTCTTCGAAGTAATATTAGCATAACAAAATGGTAAGTATGAACTGGAAAACGTGGGAGACTGGGGATTTAGGATCCTTCCTTTTGTTATTTGGTTATGATTTAAAATTTCTGATATCTACAATAGTACGTGGCAAATAACTGTCTTTACTAAGTATAAAAGTTAATAATATCGGAGTATCAATTTAGTAAGTATCCCATAAAAAGTACGCATAAGACATTTTACCATGTGTCCCACATATACATTAGATTTGCCCTTCCCTCTGGAAGATTTGACATATGGGAGATGGTCTTCTATATCCAGAATTATGTAAGTAGTGCCGTTACTGAATAATACAAAAAAATATAATTTGTTTATTAGCTTCCTAAGAAGAAAAAGTATTTCAAATGATACTGTGCCTTATATAAACTGTATCGTATTATTAACATAACATATTCATTCGTTTTAAAAGACATTTTAACAATTGTTACTCAAAATTCTTGAGAATCTTCTGGTTAAAACTTAACACGAGTAAATTTAGCATTAAAATAATTAAAAAAATATATATATCTTTAAAACATAATATAGATCTCTAACTGAGGACTGCAGATACAATTTGAATGTAAATACAAAATATTCTTTTTGAACAGTAAAGAATAGTTAAAGGTCGTTCATTATTATTATCATCCTTGGCCCTTTTAAGTCCCCACTACTGGAGATCGATAGGGCAATTCTGCAATTATTTTCACAATAATCGAAGTAGAAGAATTCAGTAGTCAAATTCACTTTATAAAAGTAGTAATAATATCTCAGCGATTTAGTTATTGAACCCATTTTCCTGTTCACGTCTATGAATAAAACCTATTTTAAAGTAGTTCAATCGGTGTATCATCAAGGCGTATAGATAATACTCCGATTGAACTGATCCGATTGAAAAATCGGATGTTAAGAGCTGTTCTGTTAAACAAATGACTTTTGTTTCGATCGGATGCGGACCAACCAAACATCAAAATATAGCATTTCGGCGCGGTTGAACAAAAGTTCATAAATTTGTATTGTTGACCTAGCAAAATATAGAAATATGGGCTTTGTTTAAGCTTTTATTCTATTGGTTATCTATTTATTCCATCGGATATAAGTGAGTTGCAAAGAAGTAATAAGGCTTACAATGCCGATTTTTTTTTTAATAGTATGACTTCAAAATTAAAAATAAATGAGTAGTAATGCTTATCTTAAAAACGGCATAATTATCCAAAAACACTGCTAAATATTGAATTTAAATATTTTTAAGTTATTTAAAAAGGGATGCCTTTGAAATGTCTGAAAAGGATTTCATAAAAACCTTTAAGCTCACTAGGGAATTAGGGCTAACCACAGAGCGTCTTTCTGTAATATGTGGTTGAGAGTTAGCCTTATTTAAGCGCTCTCCAATAATGAGTCTCCATAAAATATATTAATATTTCAATTTGTCACAATAATAAGCCTATTAGGGCTTATTCAAACTTTAAAGAATTATTAATTCACCTTCTGAGTTTTCAAACAAATAAAAAAATTTATGAACCAGTCGGCTGCGACATATGTATTATATATTTTTTTTATTTTTGCCCGACGAAACTATGATTAAATCTAAATAGAAGCACGGACAACTACTGACTGACTTGTGACGATACTGACCGACACTGATAGAAGCATATATGAAAAAAGCTGTTATATTTACATTTTTAATTCTTACAAGATTTACAAATTCACTTTATAACAAAAACAAAAATATAACAACATAACAACCACAAAAAGTTTACATTTTTAATTCTTACAAGATTGTAATAAACCACTGAGGTGCGTCTACGATATCAATATTTCGCATCAAGCAACAAACACTCGTATTTTACAATTTACATACAAACTTATTCAATACTATTCTAAAATTTTTATATTTAATAAAGAACTCAATTAACGCCTTACAAAAGATAAGAATAAGGTAGATGTTAATTGTTTTATAATCGATGTACTTAACTCGAACATAACCATTAAAAAAAGTGATGTTTAAGTTTTACTTTAATATTTTTTTGTGTTAAAGTAATTTTCAAGGAGGCAGGTAGTTGATCAATATAGTCCTTTCACTGTACTTATTATTTGCGTGCGATGTGCATAGCCGTTCTTGAGTCTATGTAGGATGTTTAATTTTTTCAAGAACATAGTGATTAAAAAATTGTTCCTTGATTAAATTATATTCAACTTGTTGATGGATTGGTTAAACCCTACAGTGACGAAAAAAGTCTCATTCGTTACTTTTTTATTGTTTCTTTACCTCCGGAGATACGATTGTTTTTAATATTCTTAGATGTAATTTATATATGCTATTTAAACATGTAGTATAAGTTCGTCCATAACTACTCAGTGAGTACTGAATGTACGATCCAGCCAGTGAATTACAAAGCATCGTCGTAATCTTAAATGGAATACGATTTTTTATTATTTTCATGTTAGCCATAAATTGCCTTATTTTATCACAAACTCGCTCAATATGAAGTCCCCAGTTAAATCTGTCGTCCATAATAATGTACATGTATAAAACAGATTATTCTAATACATAAATATATCTGGCCCTTATTTATAGATAAAAATAAATTATATAATAAATATTTGAACTAATTTATGCAAAGCTGTAGTTACACAGTAATATTAGAGTCGCGTGACTCAGACGATTACCAAACCGCACTATAAGAACACGTATTCTAGAACCTGGCTATTCGTAAGCTATAGGCTCATTATACCTCCCGAACCTTCTTAATAGTGCACAGACATTTATCTACTTTCCGAGCTTTTCTAACTCGGTTTCTAAACGTTAAGTGACGGATTTTGCAATTCATTCTAATTTACTTATTTGTATATGTAGAGAACAATGTTTGTATTTGTTTATTGTCGTACTATTTATATATTTAATTTGATAATCCTTAATAATATGATCAAATAAATTATTATATTATGATAATCCAAATAAAAATTCATTACACAAACAGTCGCTTACCACTGTCTGTACGCTAAAATCTTATAAAAAATACATTATGTTAAATGCAGCGAGTGATTCAAGAGGAAAACCCGTGGCAAAAAGTTAGTTTTATATTAAAACTTTCATTTTAAAATAAAATATTTAATGCTTATGGTCAAATTTAAAAATGAGAAATTATTAATAAAATAAACTATAAAAATATGTTACTATATGGAGATATTATGTCCGAAACATTTCTTCAAAATCTTGAACAAAAATTATTAAATCAAAAATGTTCAAAAAACAATATGTTATTTAATAAAATTACTATATGTAGTCGTAAATCAAAAAAATAAATTCAAAACTTAGTTTTTAAAAAACATGACGAGCAAATAATTATGATGATATTTATTTAATTTAATTTTATCACATCTTTCTGATGTAATAAAATTAAATACATATCCATACTTAAATTATAAAGAGAAAAGGTTTGAGTGTTTGTTTGCATAGAATAGACTCAGAAGTGGACCGATTTTTAAAATTCCAGAGAACCACTCTTAATTCTTCCGCATTGACACAAGTTATAATCAAAACCATGGATACTGAGCTATGCACAGAAATATATTTTTTGTATATGAGCCATGTGATTTATAAACGCACCTAAAATGCCTACATGTGAAAGCAGTTTATGTGAAATTTTCATTATTAAGTGAGAGTAATCTATCTATCTAGATCTTGTAGACACAGAGGCTCGAGCTTGAGACACGTTCTTTGCATACATCTTTCGCCTTCTTGACATTAATATTTCATTTCGCATAACACTCAACGGCTTTTAGATATTTTTACACATTGATTGCAAGACAGGGCCTAACATTTATTTATGCATAGTTCTAAGGTAGTACAATATCGTTACGCAGGCAAACAATAACTTTATCTCACAATAATACGACTATCGATTCGCACTCACCATTTGCTTTTTAACCGGAATCAAAGGTAGAAGCCTCACTTTAACATAAAGCCGCCCACACAACAATAGAGACAACTAGAAAACAACAAGTAAACTCATGCGATTAAACTACGACGCTCAACGGTACCGCACGTTTTATAACTGAGCTTGAATTATAAACATATTATCTTTCCACATATTGTTCTATGATGTTTAGATATCACCATTATGTTTTTAAAAATATTTTTTTATTATCTGTCTAATAAATATAGCCTACGTTAACGTCGATAATGTAATTTTATCTTGATAACAGAAATTTTGAAATCAGTTTAGTATTTTATGTATTTTATGAACTTTTGAATTCCTTTTTATTTCAATATACTAATTAACTCAATATAACCAAATTAATATTGTTTATGACATAATTGTATACACAGAACATAAGTATATGATATTTCAAAACTACACTATTATCTATTATCTAAAAATAATTTAAACAGGAATGATTTGATTAATTTGTTTGCATTGTATTTAATTGATTAATCTGGCTCCAAAACTACTCGACTAATTTTGAAAACTCTTTTACCTACGGAAAGTTGCAATATATATTTGCATCCACTTACTTATATTACAAATAAGAAGTTCTTAAAACTACAACTACATCTTTCACTCTAAAAACTACAGAACAGACTTTGATGAAATTTAGTATACTGATAATTCCAAGCCTGAATAGACATATAGGTTAGTTATACTCCCTAGTATCTTATTTACACGATTCCCTAGGAAAGCCGCCGGAAAGCTATTAGTCCATAATTTACGCTGGCGAAGTCGCATAAAAGCAGCAAGTTCAAATGAATTTTAAGCAAAAAGCAACTCAAAGAAGTTTAACCATAAAATATTACAAAGAAATTAAAATGAAAAATTTAACAGTGAAATGAAAACAAAAACGTTAAATACTCGTAGTATAAAGGAATTTTAACTGGCTACATTAAAAATAACTTCATTTGCTCGGTTTAAAAGAAGACGAGGAAAACATTTCGTCGAGTTTCCGAGAAAAACATTCGCATCACATTCGTGTAACAAAATAAGTTAGAAATGTTGAAGAATAACAACATCGAAATACGGACGCGATAATAGATAAAGATACGCGTGAATGCAATTAAAAATGCATGTAGCTTTTTACGAACAGACGTAACAATTATATCAATATTTATTAGTGAAAAATTTATATATACTTAATTTATTAATTAAGAAGAATGGATTTGATCGTTTGCAGTGAACAGGAAAGGAAAGAATCGGATCTATTTTAAAAATTCTTTCACTTATAAAAACTACATACGTACGTGGGTGATACAGGTTATATACTTCTACTAGCTTTTGCTTATGACTTCGGCTACGTGGTCAAGTTACTTTGAGCAGCATTTCTAACGAATATTTATTAATTATATCGTTTAAAATACCTGAAATTAAGTTTTATCTCCTAATTTATCCCCTTAGGGGTGGAATTTACAATTCATAGTAGCTTTATGCATGTAAAGTCTCAGACCGATCGGTTTAAAATTGCCAAAATTTCATACAAGCTTTCATCCCTTGTTTTATCCCATTGGTGGTAAAATTATCAAAATCCTTTCTTAGCGGATGCCTACTGCATAACATCTACCTGCATACCAAAGTTCAGCCCAATCCATCCATTGGTTTGGGCTGTGCGTTGATAAGTCACTATGTCAGTCAGTCACCTTTGAGTTATATATATTTAGATATTAACGTGAAATCACGGGAAAATATCTAGTCGTAATTTTTTTATAGAAATTGTTATTTTATTAGTAGATTCTTTTAAAGTTTCTTATATGTTTTAAATTAAAGCTTGTGTATCCCTAAGCTTTATTTTGAAAATATGTGATTTCCATGAATTCAAATCGAATATTATGACTTTAATAATATTCGCTCTTTTCTCATTCTATCTCTACTTCTGCCATCCGTCAGTCCGTCCGCTTATTCATGCCGACGTTGTAATTTGAACCATAAATGTCATGCTATTTTCGTGAGTTTCCAATGACAATCATGTCTTTACAAGTTACCTAGTAGCAATGATATGGTCTAAGAGTATTTTATAAATTGTGTATGTCGATGATGTTTCGAAAAAGAAAAAAAATAAGAATTGTGCGTCATAAGTTATTTTTAATCATTTACTCGTAAACTATTATTATCATTGTAAGCATTTCCGTTAAAGTATCTAAAACAAAGTGACTTGTATCAATTCCCCCTTAATAATAGAGTATATAAATACGAGAGGAAATTAAAAATTGTTACTTTTACATGTAATTATGTATTTCCATCGGTTAAATCTAAGAAAAAATGTTTTGCCCTTACTTTGTTGTTAAATCTTTGCACTCTTATTAATAAACATGGACAAAGTGGGATTAACTTTACTCCAAGTATTAAGTCAGTAGTTACCAATTGTATAAATAAACTAAGAGTAAGGAATAAATAAACTATCTGACTTTAATCTCGCAGTAAAAGTTACATAATGGTACTGGCTACCTTAGTCAGTGAATAGGAAGGCTTAGTGTACATAGAGTGAAATGAAATGAAATGAAAATGTTTTTATTCAAATAAGCTTGTTACAAGCACTTTTGAATCGTCCAAAAATATTTTTTCCCCTAACACTTGTTCAGGACGTTCAGGAGTATAAAAACTCATTGGTATTAAGAATACTATATAATAATATATATCATAACTTGTTTTGATATTTATCGTAATTTCAGTTGTGCTAGTTTTTATTTGTATTTATGGAAAGATATTATTTTATCAATGTTTTAGAATAAATAGACGATTTAAATGAAATAAATAATATTTTGATCCTGCTAAACAATGTTCCTATTACTGTGTAAAGTTGTTTCGTCTACTCTGTAAGAAGCTTTAGTGATAAATGATAACCTATATTATAAGTTTGTTTGTATAATATATATATATATATATATATATATATATTTTATTTGTAATGAATCTAGCTAAACAATAAATACTTTTGAAACAACTCATCCTTATTGAACCTTTAAAAAAATCTTCTCTTTAGTTGAACTTCACTCTAAAACTTAAGAATTAAAGAGTAAGTAAAATATACTTTATTCTTTGGCGTCTGTCTAAGTGTCTAAGTTTGATAGCAAATATAGACAATGGCCATCAAAGTGGCCCTATTTAATTCACAAGCCATATTTTCAAAAAAAACCCATTCATATTACTTTTAAATTCATATGTATTGTCATAACTCATGCGTTAAATCAGGCTTAAGGAAGGTATTGATAAACCGAGGATACTCCATATTTATTAATAACACTGCTAAAATTAATACTCTATTACTATGAAACTAGTTCAAGTGTAACTTTGGATTAAGACTATTGCAGTTTTCTCGTTTAAATCACATCTCAATAGTACGTTATTTTTTGCATTAAATAACATAAGATGTTTTTCCTCGACTTTACTAGCATTAATTATAAACTAAATCAACCGCGTATGATGTAGCTTCCTGTAGGTGAGAGAATTTTCATGTTCGGTCTAGTATTTTAAAAGACTAGCCTCTACAAACAAAGTTAGGAACTTTTCCACTTTATAATGTTAGTATAGATTTCACTGCCTCTCTTTTTAAGTACCCATATCAAACGATTCACAATGAGAAATAAACTATTTAAGCGTTTCATAAAATATATAAGGCTTCAGAGGTATGAAACACATTCCCTTCTCTCTAGTCAAAGTCACTACTGCGTTATAATTGCGTTAATGGATGGACACTTTCTCAGAATATACGTCATTCTGTCTGCCACCCATATGTACCTACTTGAATAACCTAGGTTTCTAGATCATAACGGACACCGGTAGGTCAACTGTATACCTATAGGTTGAGATTAGCGTAAACTGTGCTACTGACATACATAGATACGACACCAAAGCAAATTGCTTGTTTCATAATAAAATTCATAGCTTATACTGTCTACAAATAATATTGACGTTAGGATTTTGGTTTGTTAAACGATATCATAAAGTAAACAGCCTTAAGTTCGGCCGTATTTTGTTTTCGTTCCCCTGGGAATATTAGACTAATATGTTATAAAGAACACTCTTAAATTACATGGCATTTATTGTGTAAAATTCATAGAAAAACTACTACTACTCTTTGAGTTTTACGGCAGTTAAAATACTGCAGTTGAATATGATGACACTTAATTTAAAAATGCGATATAACCGATCAGCCTGCGATTAAGTTATTAAGAAAATTTCACAATGGCCGGTCATAGGATGGGTGACCAAAAATTTACTATCTCGGACTTCTCCGTTCGCTCGGCACGTTAATCTATTGGTCCCGGCAGCATCTGCAGTCGTTAATACCCACCAATCAGCACTGTGCCCGCGTAGTGGGTTATGACCAATTATCCCTATTCCATTCAATTCGATTCATCCGTAGGGAAGATGTAAACCTAGCAATGGGGGCATGACTAGGCTGGTGATATTGATAATTAAAAAACTATAAATATATAAAATTGCTATATAAGGTTCAACCATGTGTAACGGATTTCTCCTATAATTTTGGTTTGAGAAAAGAAATTAAAAAATATAAATGGTGTACAATTTATTTTTGAATGAAGTGAAATAACAATTTTTAAAATTCAATTATAATTTTTATACAAATTACAAATGATTAATTCCAAACTACTAAGTACAAATTACCAATTACAAATCCCCAATTACAAATCACCAATTACAAATCACTAATTACAAATCACTAATTACAAATCACTAATTACCCCCTTTAAGTAAAAAAAGGTATTTATTTGTTTGACCTTGGCTTCGCTGCCGTACTCAGAAGGAGTACGGCAACACAACAAACCGGGGGCTGTCTGTTGTCCTACGGTCTCACTGTCCAGCGTTATAAGTCGTAGACAGAAAATAACATTTATTAAACTTAATGTTACTAAACACAAAAATAGTTGGGCACAGCTCAATGTTCAGCTTGTCTTTCGTTTAAATAAATTTAATACAATTTCTTCCACCTCAACAACAAAACAATCAGGTGCTCCTTTCTATTCAGCTCAGTAATGTAGGTGGGTCAAACCACAGATACCCATCCACATGGAGCGATATAGCATTTACATACGGTTACTGGTGGTACCGTCAACCTGTATCGGACAACTCGCACCAGGCAGCCAGTACAATACAGCCAGTACCAGACAGTCAGGATAATACAGCCAGTACCAGACAACCAGTACAATACAGCCAGTACCAGACAGCCTCTCCTGTATCGGACAAAAGAGTGCTGTACATCTACTATATAATATTCAGTCCGTCGCAGACAGCGGACATTTATTCACTTTCAAATTTACCAGTAATTCAATTGTTTTACTTTATTTCATTAGAACTAATAAGATACAGACTCTAACAACTCATGAAAAGTTTTAATTATTTATGAGGGTGACTAAGAAAAATATATAGGGGTAGTTCAAACACTTTACTATTAACCAAAATGCCACGATTCAATCTAAGGGAAAGAATTATCGGTTCAATATGATAATCAAGAAAATAAGGATTCTACACGTTAATGCACGAAAATGGTACTCACGGTTTGAGAGGCGAAAAATTGTAAAAAAAAACACTTATGCGACCGGCGCCCACAAATTCGCAGCACTGCTCGGCCTTCCCTGCTTCGAAATCACCACGAATGGAAGCTGTGGAACCATAGGAAAGTCTTAGATCACAAGCCTATCAAGGTAACAACTCGTGGGGGTCCTTCTTCAAGAAAACAAGGAAAAGACGTTTTACTTGTTCAAAGAATTCAATGTCAAAACAAGGATTACAAAAAGTTCGAGAATAAGACAATAGGAAACTTACCCCACGTATTCAACAAAACGAGCCGAGACACGGTAGACTTGTAGACTTCTCTTCACTCTTAGATGATCAGCAGAATAAAAGGAAAGACAAAGCCGGGTTCCGACTTAAATACGATTTCCATTTCCATTCGACTCAAGCGACCTGAACAGCTGTTAAATGAAGCAACTCCGTTTCACGGACAACACACAATGGCTACAAATTTTGACCTTTAAAAATTTAATAGGAAAAATACATAAATAAAATATTTATGTTTTATTGAATTGAAAATAAAATTATAGGACACATGCAAATATGCATGAAAAAACTGACAAAACCCTGCATACAAAGGAATATAACTAGGTGACAACTTCACACTATTGCTTTATTTTCTTAATTCAACGTTCTAAAACCTGAAGTCTGATTTAATAATTTTGTTATAAAAATGAGTTTTCGAAATAGCTATTTATTGTAATTTTAACGAATTGATTATATTCTATAAAGAAGGTCAAATACTACTTATTTGTTATTAAAAATAGGGAAAAGAAATTTAATTTGGAAGAAAATATAAATATGTAAAGGTAAGTTCTAAGGTTAATTACGGCTTTCGGAACGTACACCAAGTGTCAAAATAAATGCTTTGGTGTTTTGTAAACAATAGGTTCAACTTTATTTTGTAAAATTAATAAGGTTATCTCTAATGGAAGCAAATGAGAAAATAGTTAAAGTTATAATTTTGAGACAAACTAATGGTTCTATTTTGTATCTTGGTGGTTGATAGACTGGTAAATAAGAGTGGAAGGTTGTCACCGGTTAAGGAATAATGAAATTAGATTAGTGAAAACAATTTTTATGCCCTAATGGCTTTACCAGAAAAATATGGTAAGTTGACATCCTAAAAACAATGTTTAGAAATCACAATATACTTGAACATTACTAGACAAGAGTAATAAAATGTTGTGAAAGTTAAAATAAAACATCATTAAATTTTCCAGTGTTACAGTACTCCCCTCTCCGGTGAAGAATTTGACGTAGGAACAAGTCAAATTCGAGCTGGCCCTCCAGCTCTCTCAAACAACATCCAAAAGAAAATAATCCACACTAAAATGGTGAAAGAAAATTAATATGGTAATTTAATATCTGTATAAAAACAACCATATAAAACATCTAAACTAAATGGGGATTCTTATAATTTAATCCATCATAAGTAAAATACCCACAAATTAACCTAATCATAACTACTCAAATCACTAACAGCGAGCAATCACCACACCTACAAACTGCATAACCCAAAAAAATAAAACCACTCTATCCGTCGACAGGGACACCATGACCGATCCCGAACAGTTTGCAACGGAAACCGGGGGAACGGATCCAACAAAGTATTGAAACAAAAAAAAATACCATTGTCTCCAGTAGACCACAAATCCAGACAAAGCCAGCTCCCAGGACATAAAATACACGGCCTACCCGTGGTCCGGGGTAAACAACTGTATTTCAATCAACACAGAGAACTACATACATTATAAAAAAATCACTGTACATCTAAGTGACAAAAATATTAACCACAATCTTCAAAACTTTACCACAGACTTCAACAAAACTTATCCTCCTCCGATAAGTATAAACATCCCTCCAACACAACATAAGTAGCTGTCCTACTCGAGAAAGAGTACGACAACTTTGTATAATAGATACCTTTACACACAAACATTCCAACACAACATAAGTAGCTGACGTACTCGAGAGAGAGTACGACAACTCAGTATAATATTCATTTAAACACTATCCTAACCTCAATGTAAATCAAAATTTGGGTGTGGTGACGTACTTGGAAATGAAGTACGACAACACAACCACCGAATCAGACTGCCAAAGGTCGCCGTATGGAAGAACGGGAACCCAACCTCTTAACGCGGCTCCGCCTCCTAATCTCATCTGCGTCTTGAATATCGGCCTTGCGACGTCGACGAATATAATACATCGCAACTCGTGAAGGAACCTTTCTCAGAACTGCACCTATTTTAAAAGGCTTCAACTGACCGAGCACACCACTACAGAAATCACGAGGAACAACCCTAAAACTATAGAGGCCCTTTCTCTTACCACCAGACCTTGCAAAATTATTTAAAACAACTCCCCGACAAACCCGTTGAGAAGAAGAAATTTTAGTAGCTCTTCTACGAAATCGAAGCCTTCCTCCTACAAGTGCAGCACGAACCGCGACGAGGGCTCGGTCACACCGTTCCATCGTATTCACTTGAGGAGAAGTTGTGGGAGGATGCACTCGAGGGCCAATTGAGCTATTGGACACTGTCTCTACCTCGTGACCGAGGACTGGTGGGTCACTATCCGCAACCTGGGTAGTATCATGCACCGACGAAACCCATTCCTCCGATCCTACCAAAACCACCTGTACACCACACTCATCCAACACTGCAGGAACACCAGATCCTTCCAACAACGCAGGACTTTTCTCGTGCTCATGGGAACCTACATCGCAGGGCACTAAATTAACATTTGGCTGTGTGACCGACTTGGACGCCGCCTCGGCACTGCCGAAAACTTCGTAATCCTCTTCAGCGGACTGAACTTTGGCACCACTGCGGATATTATAAGCTACCCTATCCATACTAAATAGGAAGGCAAACAAACTTCGTTGTAGATTTCTCAAAAGCCAACAATCCTCCGCATTCTCAGGCTCCAATCGGGTAATCCTATGAAAAAGATGATTACCCAGTGCTTCTATTCTATCCAACTGATTCAACAAAAGAGGCTGCCGAGCACGTGACGTTTCCAAGTCTCTAAACTTATTTTGTATTATAATTAATTCAAGGCGAATATCTCCGTCAAAACACGCGATCTCGTCAGTGGGCATAATGACATTCAGATCATTGACCTGAACACGAAGTTCGTCTATAGTCTTGGCTGGTACTCCATCCCTAATTTGCACTTCATAAACTAACTCATCTTTACTCAAGAGATTAAATTTAATGGGACGCTCCTGTAGTTGGGCCATGGTATTATTCTACTTTATACACTTCAGTTGAATACAATTTATCTATAAACGCACTTATAATTAAGCTACCCACACAAAATCAACTATGTCACAGTTAAATATAACCGCTACAAAAAATAGTTATTTATTTATATACCTTAATAAAGTAAAGCATATACACAAATTAATACAGACAGTCATAGAAATAAAAATATAAAACACACTTATAGTTATTATCTCTGAACAAAAAATTGGTAAGACAAGCTGACCCGACCGCGAGCAAAAGACCACAGGTCAGAGGAATAAGCCACATTAAGCACTGTCCCTAATGTTCGGGCGCCATAATTGTAACGGATTTCTCCTATAATTTTGGTTTGAGAAAAGAAATTAAAAAATATAAATGGTGTACAATTTATTTTTGAATGAAGTGAAATAACAATTTTTAAATTCAATTATAATTTTTATACAAATTACAAATGATTAATTCCAAACTACTAAGTACAAATTACCAATTACAAATCCCCAATTACAAATCACCAATTACAAATCACTAATTACAAATCACTAATTACCCCCTTTAAGTAAAAAAAGGTATTTATTTGTTTGACCTTGGCTTCGCTGCCGCACTCAGAAGGAGTACGGCAACACAACAAACCGGGGGCTGTCTGTTGTCCTACGGTCTCACTGTCCAGCGTTATAAGTCGTAGACAGAAAATAACATTTATTAAACTTAATGTTACTAAACACAAAAATAGTTGGGCACAGCTCAATGTTCAGCTTGTCTTTTGTTTAAATAAATTTAATACAATTTCTTCCACCTCAACAACAAAACAATCAGGTGCTCCTTTCTATTCAGCTCAGTAATGTAGGTGGGTCAAACCACAGATACCCATCCACATGGAGCGATATAGCATTTACATACGGTTACTGGTGGTACCGTCAACCTGTATCGGACAACTCGCACCAGGCAGCCAGTACAATACAGCCAGTACCAGACAGTCAGGATAATACAGCCAGTACCAGACAACCAGTACAATACAGCCAGTACCAGACAGCCTCTCCTGTATCGGACAAAAGAGTGCTGTACATCTACTATATAATATTCAGTCCGTCGCAGACAGCGGACATTTATTCACTTTCAAATTTACCAGTAATTCAATTGTTTTACTTTATTTCATTAGAACTGATAAGATACAGACTCTAGCAACTCATGAAAAGTTTTAATTATTTATGAGGGTGACTAAGAAAAATATATAGGGGTAGTTCAAACACTTTACTATTAACCAAAATGCCACGATTCAATCTAAGGGAAAGAATTATCGGTTCAATATGATAATCAAGAAAATAAGGATTCTACACGTTAATGCACGAAAATGGTACTCACGGTTTGAGAGGCGAAAAATTGTAAAAAAAACACTTATGCGACCGGCGCCCACAAATTCGCAGCACTGCTCGGCCTTCCCTGCTTCGAAATCACCACGAATGGAAGCTGTGGAACCATAGGAAAGTCTTAGATCACAAGCCTATCAAGGTAACAACTCGTGGGGGTCCTTCTTCAAGAAAACAAGGAAAAGACGTTTTACTTGTTCAAAGAATTCAATGTCAAAACAAGGATTACAAAAAGTTCGAGAATAAGACAATAGGAAACTTACCCCACGTATTCAACAAAACGAGCCGAGACACGGTAGACTTGTAGACTTCTCTTCACTCTTAGATGATCAGCAGAATAAAAGGAAAGACAAAGCCGGGTTCCGACTTAAATACGATTTCCATTTCCATTCGACTCAAGCGACCTGAACAGCTGTTAAATGAAGCAACTCCGTTTCACGGACAACACACAATGGCTACAAATTTTGACCTTTAAAAATTTAATAGGAAAAATACATAAATAAAATATTTATGTTTTATTGAATTGAAAATAAAATTATAGGACACATGCAAATATGCATGAAAAAACTGACAAAACCCTGCATACAAAGGAATATAACTAGGTGACAACTTCACACTATTGCTTTATTTTCTTAATTCAACGTTCTAAAACCTGAAGTCTGATTTAATAATTTTGTTATAAAAATGAGTTTTCGAAATAGCTATTTATTGTAATTTTAACGAATTGATTATATTCTATAAAGAAGGTCAAATACTACTTATTTGTTATTAAAAATAGGGAAAAGAAATTTAATTTGGAAGAAAATATAAATATGTAAAGGTAAGTTCTAAGGTTAATTACGGCTTTCGGAACGTACACCAAGTGTCAAAATAAATGCTTTGGTGTTTTGTAAACAATAGGTTCAACTTTATTTTGTAAAATTAATAAGGTTATCTCTAATGGAAGCAAATGAGAAAATAGTTAAAGTTATAATTTTGAGACAAACTAATGGTTCTATTTTGTATCTTGGTGGTTGATAGACTGGTAAATAAGAGTGGAAGGTTGTCACCGGTTAAGGAATAATGAAATTAGATTAGTGAAAACAATTTTTATGCCCTAATGGCTTTACCAGAAAAATATGGTAAGTTGACATCCTAAAAACAATGTTTAGAAATCACAATATACTTGAACATTACTAGACAAGAGTAATAAAATGTTGTGAAAGTTAAAATAAAACAACATCAAATTTTCCAGTGTTACACATGCACTGATTTCATAATTTCAAAGATGGTGTGATAGTTCAAGTGTACCTTGGGATTAAGACTATTGCAGTTTTCTCGTTAAAATCACATCTCAATAGTACGTTATTTTTTGCATTAAATATTAATAAAAATATTTAATATAATTAAAATATTTTGTTTTGCTTTTGATAGGTAAGAAAAACAAACTAACATATGTTTATTATTACTATTATTTATTATTTTTATCATTGTAATTACTATCTTTAATGAAATAGTAGTGTGACTACTGTTCTAATATAATAAATGCGCAAGTATGTGAGGATATAATGTAGATAAGTATGTTTATTTTACACAAAAACTGAACAGTTTAATGAAAGGTAAACGGATAATTCGAAGCCTGAATTATATATTCCTAGAGATCTCGCAGGAAGAAAATATGGGTGCAATGGCGAATCCAGGACGGTGGTCACGGGTTTACGACCCCCCTCTGGGTTGGGTCCAGAACTTAAGTGGACTACTAGCATTTTACTTACAGTATAAAAAGCCATCCAAGTGCGAGTCGGACTCGCGCATGAAGACTCCGTACCAACGACGAATAAACAATTCACATATTTTGTTAAGTATTTGCTTAACTTTAATTTATATTTAAAGTTACTTCATAAATACATATTCTGTAAATATTTCAAGCGTCCACTTGTTGTCGTTATCAATATCGAGCAAAAGAAAGCAAAGAAAAGACGTTTGTTGTATGAGAGCCCCTTTAAATTATTAAATTTCTTCTGGTTTTTACTGTTTGCTATTGAAGCGACAACATGAATACATAATCTGTTAAAATTTCAACTGTCTAACATTCACTGTTCATGAAATGCAGTCTGGTGATAGACAGCCAAGTCTTAGTAATAGTGTTCAACCCTTTGGGTACGGAACGATAAAAAGAGACCACGAAAAGTTAGCCAGTAGTAGGAACTTTAGTTTATAATATAAAGTTATCGATATCATGTCAAGTGGGTACTTGCAAGCGCTAATTAAAAATGAACGCCAAGCTTAACAAACGCTGCAGTAGTGCCGCAGTGCAATTTTGTTATAAAAACAGCTACGATCTAGTCGTTTAACCTAGCGCTGAGACATCATAAGTGTTCGATGAAATAAAACCTATTCCTAAATGCAATAAAGGTGATAAAGATCTATGCATTACATTTGCAGAAATGTTAAAGATGTGATATTTGTTATGTTAATTTTCTTTCCTTCAAATGACAATAGTCGAATATGACGTAAACAAATAAATTACAAACAAATAAGAGACAAAATCAAAACATCGAACTAAAACTAAGTCAAACTTACTACGTATGAAATTAAACAGTTTTATTTTTGTAATAAATTAAATTTAAAGTTTTTAAAGTGAATCGATAAGCGGTTAAATCACTTTTTAGTCAAAACGGTTTGCTAGAAAATATTCTTATATGGTAGTCTTCTGCGGGATATGGACAAGCAACCAAAGATATGGGGTCTTATATTGCTACGTTAAACGTATTCTAAAATTATTTTAAACTACTCAACTAAAAAACCTCAACCGACTTCCCAAAGACTATACGTCTCCTGAGGACCTAATAATTGATTTTGTTACAAAACACTAATGATCATTGTATACGAAGATTAAATATTAAAAAGCTCATTTTACAGGACTCGTGACACTTGACATTTCACTCACATAGTTCAAAGCCCTCGAAGGGGTGGAGATATAATATGGCTTTGATCAAATTTCGGGTACAAATGAAGCTGTATCGACTCCACGTTCAACGTATTGATATTTTTGCGGCATTCGGATATTTAACAATCCGCTCTATCTATACCTTTTGAAACAGCTTTTATTTCATCAAACACAGCGGTGCTCGAAGTTCTTTTGTAGTAGAAAATAGTCGTACAGCATTCGAGTTACCCATTAACCAAAGAAAAATATCTAAGCCTTCATGTTCATAATATGAGTATACATTGAGTGACTTAGAGATAAAAAAGGAAATTCAAATTGCTTTGAACTCGATCTCTAAAGGAATAAAAGTTTTTCTGACGTGTCTGAGAAATATTGTATACAGCGGCGTCGCCCGTTCCTATGGAACTGTTTAGTGGAATAAAAAGTAGTAAAATAAAAGTTAATCCAGGCTTAGATTCGTATACCAAATCCCATTAAAATCTGTTCAGTAGTTTTTGCGTGAAGAAGTAACGAACATCGAAATTTACAATCTTTCGCCTTTTATTATTAGTACAATAATTTATTAGTATAATAATTTATTAGTTTGGCTATCGACTCATATCATGGCACGGTTATATTACAATGACAAATTTAATAGTAAGCAATGGTTGCTATGTTAACAAACTAAAACAGCTAAAACAAAACAAACAAACAAATCTTTCCTCTTTTTAATATTAGTATATATTAATAAAATGCACACAAAAATAAGTATAAGGAGTTAAAATATGAAATTTTCATCAGCAATATTTAGTATATTTAACCAAGTGAACGAAAATCTTATAACGAAACCAATAAATACAAATATATGAAAAATAAATTAAAATATTTTATGAAACGACGTTTTGTTATCCTTTACTGTATATATGTATATGTAACAATAACCGAAAAAGAAACCTATGAATGTAAACAAAAAGTTAAGATTTAATGAAATATAATACAAGAATTATGATAATTTGAAGAGGCATGAAAATACTAGCAAACTGTAGGGTTAATAATTAGAGTAGCACAAAGGGGAATAGCCCTCGATACAGGGACCCTCGGCACAAGAGCCTTAGAATCTCGACACAACTCAGTCACTTTTATCTGCCACTTAAGAGGCGTCTCTTGAAATTTTCCATAAAAAAACATCGTTATGAAACGTTATTGCAACAGATAAATTTTATTGTTAAATCGGAACTAACGGCTACTTTAGAAATGTAACAATGCTCGGTGGATTTTATTTAATTTTTGATTTTGCAAATGCTGAACAGTGTTCTGGCTAGACAATGTTCCGCTTTGCAAGCATGACAATTGCAAGACATCGAAACGGAACATCTTAATAAAAAAACGTAGTAAAAATAAATAACTTCAGTTACATGTTACCTGATTCTTGTTATAAAAAAACTTCAATCTAATTTATTGCTTCCTTATTAGTGTCTATGCTATCACATTTTTGTGTTTGTGTTTGCAATAAGAGTGAATTCTCACAAACAGTTCATTATTGATGATTTGATGCATAAAAATGCACCCTCTTATGTGAAGCTATAGTAGTAAGCTAATATGGAAAGCTTACTTAAATAATTTAATTGCTATCTCCAATAGGAATAGCTTACTACATATATTTACCTTAGGAGCATAACTTAGCATTTTGATCACGTAGTGTTCTAATTAAAACTAAAGGGGTGTTTCATGCATTTTTCATAAGCGTCGAGCAGCGAAGAATAATAGATAATAAATGTTGTTATGTATCAATGGGGCAGTTTTTATGCGTTTTGATCTACGATGTGATGGGAAAACAAAATTTGCAAGGATCATTCATGGTATCAGCGTCAGACCTTTACTATCCGTAGCTACTTTGTGCTTCAGAAGGCTAGATCTGCAATCGTTGAGTTGATACCCACAAACCCGTACTGTGCTCATTATGAGTTACGGCCTGTTCTCTCTATTGTTCCTGTCAGACAGAACGCGTTCAGAAATTAATTTTATAGGATTTGACACAATGTTTTATCCTTTATGGCGGTACGAAATATGCCGGGTCAGCTTATATACGTCAGTGTATATCAATACTAATATTATAAATAAAGTTGTTTAAAAATATCCAAGCCCCCACCACTTTATAATACCAGTATACATTAAGTGACTGAAAGATAAAAAGGAAATAAAATTGATTTCAACTCAATCTCTAAAGGAATAGTGAGAGAGTTTTTCTGACGTCCTCTGAGAAATATTATAAATAATACACTGAAAAAATCAAATGCATAATATTAAGAAAATTTGATTAGCAATGTTTATGTATTATCGTTGTGAAATAAAATCTTTAATAGAAACTAGAAAATACCTATACCTATATGAAAAATATTGTTTGTTTGAATAGACCTAGTAGAATGATATATATATATATCTTTCAAAAGACCCCGGAATTGCTAGTATCTTGTATTGCTATATACAAAAGAGTTAGGATAACTCTCATGGATAATACACTGTTTCGCTTGAAAAACAGTACACTCGGGTAGAGAAAAATTGGCTCACAAAACTCCCTTGACATTTGGGAGATTAAAGAGGTAGAGGCCTTCAGCGACTAATCAAGAAAGTGCATCGTAGCGCATAAATGTCTCGGTAACAACATTTACTAACTGAACCAGAACGGAATGGATTAAATAATATTTAATCATGCTTACCCGTTAATTAAAGCGTGAAGTTTTAATCACTGAATTGAGAGAATAATAATTTATTTTTCTAATATGTCGTACCTACAGTTAATCGCACGACTACAATCGATCTGGTGACAATAAAGTAGAAACTTGATTAAAAATTTTGCCCATGTGTAGTCTTTTAAAGCTGAATGAAATTCTTTATTTGACCCATTTTTCTGTTTATTTAATTTACTAAGGAAGTAAACATTTTCGAAACGAAGTGTAAATCAACATGGTGCTAATAAGTATAACTTAAAAATAAAAGTAGTTTGAAAACTAATTTATTTGGAAACAGGTTAAAATATTTAAGCGCAATAAACTGTTATTTATTAATTCAGAAATAGCCGCAGTCACGTGTTATTCAGAGTAAGGATTAATGTAACGACCACAGATGGTAATAACAAAAAAAAAAACAGGCTATTCAGCTCAAATACCTGAAATACCGTATTGTTATTGCTGAGTTAAGGTAATGGAACTCTTTGCAATAAAAATGAGAAGTATACAAATTGTGAAGTGTAAATAAAGGTGAGATGTTAAAAAATATAATTTTGCTATATATTGAAGTCTCTCAAACTGAACTTAATAGGAATATCACTTAAATCGACTGAAAGTTCTTTTCTTTTCAAGATAACGTTTACGCAATTTTAAAAATAATTAGAAAACTTTATTGCCGCACCATTTTTAACAGTACATGAAATTTCATGAAATTAAACTTAACACGATAGTGTAGCAATTGGCGGTCTTATCGCTAACAGCAATTTCTACCAGACAACCATTGGCTGGAGAAGAATGAAAAGCAGTAATGAAAAACAGAGGTGTAGACTAAGAGTAGGTAAATTCTAAGATAAATAAGTAACATTTATTATTTTTATTAACTTTTTAAGATACAAGCTTAATGTTTTCAGGACTTAATTTCATGTGATGATAAAACGAATACTATCTCTCATGAACTTTAAGCCTAAATATAACTATATTTAATGTAGGGAACTGTAGGTTTTTTTTTTGTTAATATCTTGTGATCATGTAACATATGTACAACTGTTTGTTCCTTAAATAAAAAAAAAAAAAAAGAATACAAATTTAAAAACTTGCGTCCACTGATGAGATAGATCAGTTGTTAACAAACAATTACGTACTTACGTTTTGAATGTGACAAACCCGTATAAATACAATAAACAGACATTCCTCTCAATATCATCCAGAGTTCTGCTTAATAGCCACTGACCTCTCGATATTACAGCGAAACGCACACTATTCTCCGTGATCGTATTCGATAATTATATTGGTAACGTGAGAATTTCTCACCTAACTAAATGTTGCTAGCACGAAATATCCATACACGTTAGCAGCTTTAAACAATTATGCTTCTATTAAGCGAGCCTAAAGTGTTCTCATTATGATGAAATTGTTAGTCAACTTTGAACTTTAACTTTAATATATGTAATTAGTAAACATTAGTTGGCATTAAAGGAAATAGTATTGTTGAAATTTACACCTGCTAATTTAAGCGAACATTAAAACGGATAACTAGAGCGGTATATGGTACTAACACAAGGAGTTTGCACATCTCTATATTTATTTTCTTGTACTAACCCAACCAAGGAGATCAGAAAGTAAACTTTTTGATGAGTCAACAGTTCTCTTTTTGAATCCTTCACTTAAAACCCTCTGGCGTCTACGACTTCAGTTAAACTAGACTTTTTAGACGAATGTATATAAACATTCTATTACATATAAACATTCTTCTTTGACGCGTGACACCTGCTTTTCAACTTTTTTTAATTATTTTTGTCTAAATACTGTTGTATATTAAATTTTGATACATTTCATGCAAAAATTGCAAAGTAAACTATCGCAATGAAAACATTTACGCATTTATATGGAAAAAATATAAAAGTAATTATAATATACTTTACTATTGGGTTAATACCACTCGTTGTAGTAATCAAAAATATAAATTTGCAATAAACGAGTGGTGGGTGCGAGTCGAACGGTTCATACATATATCTCCTGGTGATCGCAGGACTTCCTAATACCACCAACGAACTAAATAAGCAAATCAAAGAAGAAATGATCTCAGCTTCTCGGGTATTAAGAGGCATATAAGTAATGTGTGCGCGATGTTTGTCTTACCAAATTTATTTTTAGTTTATATAAAACACTTGATACAGTTTCGAACCAACGATAAAGGTAAGTACACCTTTAACAAAAGAATATTAAATATACACAGATTACGAAATCCCCTTATTAAATACGCTTTAAAATTATATTCGTAATTGTTACACACCTACTATTTAGTGCTTAATGCTAACGAATCATTAACCCCTTTCAATTGACATTTTAGTAAAAGAAATTACCGAATCAATAAATAGTTCATATAATCCACATAAAAATATAATGGGAAATGCCGTTATAACTTTATAGCATACTGCTTTATTTTATAATAAAAACGTGAAACCATTTATAACATTTCAAAGGATTAGTAGGTTGAACTTTGGTTAAACTGTTATAGACTTAAGACGGGTTATTAAATATGCAACAGACTAATAATGGTAAACATTATACGTTGAATAATATTATAAACATATTAATATTAATGAAATATCAGAAGTCATAAAGAGATAAAAATATATTAAAAGAAAAAAAATATATTGCTGAAAATATAACTGATATGGTTACATAATACAAAAAAGTTGAAAATTTAAAAGTTTTATCTTATTTATGTTTACGCTTAAGAATATTTTTTAAGAATAATATCCGACAATATAAATTAAAAAAAAATTTATATATGGTGCCTATAATAATATATTACACAATATCAAAGCCGTACACACATAACTTTTGAACTAGTTATCAAAATGTGACAAACGAGATTTTATAATATTTAATGCGTCCATTAACATCAAAGAGTTTTTTCAGTTAATGATGCTAATACAATTAAAACAACTTTCAAATGGTTTTAGGGAGGTTTTCAGAGATTTCGGGTCCATTAATCACCTAAAAACATTTACATACTGAAAATTTACATTTCTATAATTAGGAATCAGTACTTAATAAATATTTCTACCTAATAGCTTATAGAAAATTTCTTGGAAAAATTCAATCGCTCTAGGTACTCGAGACGTCTCAAGCCCTTGAGACGAATGATTTTTATAAGTATTTTTCTATAAATACTTATAAAAATCATTCGTCTCAAGGGCTCAAGTAATTGCTCTCAAAATATCTATTTGAATAAGCTCAAAATTATTTGTAATTGGAAGATTATTTCTTTCTTCTCATCAAATCAAACAGTCTGAATAAAATCCTTTATTTTTAGTTACTCTATTTATACATTCGTTGCTCATATGTTATCGTCAAGAAGTCAAGTAATTAGCGACAAAAAAATATAATGGCGAAGGGTGAAAGGGTAATTTAGAATAAGAAATTTTAATGAGGTTTCCAGGGAATGGAACTCGATCCTCGATTGATAAAATTTTAATCAGTACAAATAAGATAATGTTTAACGTTAATTAAAAATATACTCTGATTTTATTAGCAGAATAGTTAAAATATTGTTGAATTAAAGTTTTTTTTTCCTTTTATTATTTGGTTTTTCATTAATTATTACATTTTTTTGTATGGACTTGAATAATACATATTTTTTACATTATGCATGATCCCAGTCACTGGAATAAAAATAAAAAATAATAATCAAGCAACTGGGACCGCAGTTCCAGTTAATATAGTCCCAGACGCCGGAGACGTCATTTTAGTCACATTGATTCTAAAAATTCAACATTTTATTCCCATTCACTTGGGGTTGGCTATTCTAATCTGATATCTCCAGAGATGTCTATTTTGAATCGTCGATGGGTCTATATTATTAAGTTTTTAGTCTTTTGGCATTGATGTGATCCATGTCTGCAGCGCTTCCTGGATGCTCTCTTGTGTTTGATCACTTTTCTAGTGCAAGTAGTTCTCTGGTCTCTTTATAACATAACGGCTCTAACTGTTTATATTGAATAGGCATTATTTTCAAGTAATGATTAGGCATTTTGTCTACTAGACTGATTCCGGCAGTCAGGGTCAGACTAATGTTTCTTAAGAGACGAGCAATTTGCGTCGTATATCATAGCAGGCCTCACAGTGGTCTTGTTTACACTTTCCTTTTTATGTGTATTGGCATTCTAGTATTGCATGAAACAAATAGTAAACGTATTACGAAAACTCGATATTGTCAAAAAATGTGAAAGAAATGACACCATCAATACTACACTTTGAAAAAAATAATATTCAACATGTAGAGATACTATTCAAATAAGTCGTGTAAAATCATCCATATTTTTTAGTTTAAAATCGAAAGTTACAGAGGTCATGGTCAAAGTCGAAGGTAAACAAACAAAACAAAACAAACAAGCACTCGTTAAAAATTTTCCAGCGCCGAATTTAAAATATCGTGTGCAAGATGAAAAGTTGAAAACAGGATTTATTTTATAAATCCGCAATAGTGCGAATGCGTTCTGGAATTCATTTTATCTATTCAATATGAGTTAATTTATTTTATTTATTTAGCACTTGTAGGATTACAGAATTTAAGTACCTATACTGTGAAAAACGTATCTTTCTAAAGCAGAATTTGCGAATCAATTAATGCTTCTTTTGGATCATTTGGCTCATTTGTATAATCTATTCACAGATAGATTCAAAAGCAGATAGCATATACTTAAGCGTATTACAAATATATTTAAAAATTTCCTAAAGTTTTTCATTAACCTTTGATGGATTGTTTGTTGTAAAAATATAATAACATAATTCTCGTACTAAGATAAAACAAAATACCACTTTTTACACGTGTCTTTTCGTTACTTTAAATGTTGTAACGGAAAGTCTAATGAAGATGTTTTTGAACTGGATATGTCTGTATGATATAAAACAGTAAAAAGCAACCCTTACTGAGTTTATTTTCATTTTATGTCATTACAAGGTAATTAGGGACCAGATCATATAGTTTTCGACTTTAACAAGAGTTTGGAACAATATGCCTAGACTGATATTGCAGGAGGCCGAGCGGATCGTATGCTGGTTTCTGTGGGTCGATATAGAAAATGTACTTTCTTATTGTATCAAGTCTTGGTTTTATGTTGCCTTTGTTATTTATAATTTCCATAATTAAAGTGCTTGAACTACGGGCGATATAAAGTGATGTTGTCTAATCTTATTCAGTATGAATTTGAACTCTGATAAGGGACTAAATCAATACAAGATTACTTTAAATGTCAAGTAAGTTATACGAGTATGATACTGAGTGGATATCGAATGAGTTATTCGATACACAATGTAGATGTTATCAAATCGATTAATTAATTAACTACTTGTAACTAGCTACCAAGTTCAAGTATGTTTATAGATCTATAATAATAATAAATAATTTGGAGATATGAAATTCGATTTGAAGACTTTGCACTTTAATATAATATAAAGAAAACAATTGAATGAGTGTTTAATTACTCTACTGTTTAATAGATATTATCAAACTTCTAAATTACTGGAATCATTAATAAAATGGAATGCCAATATTTATGAAATATGAAAAACATTTTTTTTTCTTAAGTCCTTACAGGTACAAGGTACAACCAAAGACCGTGGGCATTTAAATTGTATTGTAAAAATAAATTTACTAAGTTTTATGCGAAATGCAAAAATGTACAAGAACGCAAACTATGATTGCCTGTATATTGAAGTTGCGATTCTTTATGTTGTACTTTATTTAAACCTGCAACTACATATTGACTTATAATGATTCAGTTACATTATATTACATTTACTTATGTATTTGTGTTGTTTTTATTTAGAAAATCACTTTTGCTGTAATTGAAAGGTTATGAAAATGTATTAATGGCAAATATCTTCAATTCTCTTGCTAAGAGAATTAAAAAAATCTCCAAGCGTTAACTTCATAAGTTTTTTTTTATAATTAAAATGAAATGATAACGTTGTTTACCTGTCCTCCTTTCAAATTTAATTAAAAAAGGTAGATAATAAATGAAAGTTTTTTTTATATATAAAAACGATTATTATCCCTGTGAGATGGGGTGCAATTCGTTAAATTTGATTGAAAATTTTATGTTAGCGCAATGAGCTATCAGTCTGGTAGCCTGTCATAATTATGAATACCGAGTGGCATAAATACTGATTCAAGATTTCATGTAAACATTTTGTCTGACTAGACTTTGATATGGAAATTAGTACGAATTCTTGCATCTGAATTCTCAGGCTGTGAGCTAGGGTATGATTCTAAGCACATAAAATGTCATGACATTATTATCATAAAGGAAAATTCTATAATTTTATATATAATAATGTCATAGAAAATTCTATAATTTTTCTATATCAGCTGCCCGAAATGCCTGGCTCGGTACCTGGCTCGCACCGTTTTAAGGTGTCACCATCTATGAGGTCTCGGGTTCGATTCCTGGTCGGGTGAATGTAGGACAGTGACTGTTTTGATATAGTCTCGGGTCTGTATGTTGTTGTACCTTATTATAAATGATTTAGCTACTTAATTCGGAAAATCAAATTCGAAATAATCTATTATTTATTATTAATTTTACATTGAATTATTTGCAGCATTTACTATCATTGCTAGTAAACGCATCTAACTAAAAAATAAAAGGAAATGTCGTGACATTTTAAAATTTCTAAGGCAAGAAGTGAAAGTCCGTGAACTTTATTAAAATACCTACATGATTTTATAGTAACACTGAATAAAGCATTAATGTTCATAATTACCATCGTATTGTGAAACAGAATACCTCTTAGCCCCGTTTGTTTGCTTATTTTTAATCAAAATCAAAGAATGCAAATTAATTTTATGCAGCTTTTGCCAATGAACGACAAATAATTACATTTATTTATTTATGGTGCGCAGAGCAGAAGAATATTTAAATTAATTAACCTTTTTAAACTAAAATTTCAATCCGCAAAGTATACAATACATTCATTAAAATGAACCTTATTTATTTTTATTCACAGAATCAAAATGGTATGTATTTATTTTGTTCACCTATATCTCCGCTTATTGTAGACCAATTTTAGAAATCATTTATTATTTATAAGCCTTTGGATATCATGACAAATAACACAAATAGTTTGATAACATATTTATGTTATCGAAGAATACAAATAATGTTTGACATTCCTGTGACATATGAGCCGCCTTTAAGAAGACTATTATTTTGCACATTTTTAAAAGTTAATAAATTATTAGTGAAACGGCAGGCTTCATCAGAAAGGACTGACTATGGATGGTTCATTTTAACCAAGTAATCGAATACATCAGCAATCATCAATCATCATCGCGTTCCATTCAATTAATAGGATTGTATTAACTTTCAAATCATTAAGCTTGTAATTTACAGGTTCACAATTCGTATCAATTCTATATTTCCTTGGCATGCTAACAATAAGTATAGATTTCTTTTTTATGGGATGGGGGGCAGACGAGCAGACGGATTACCTGATTGTAAGTGATTACCGTCGCCCATGGACACCTGCAACACCATAGGGGCTACAAGCACGCTGCCGGCCTTTGAAGGACTAATATGATCATAGGAAGGGAAGGGTTGAGGGATAGAGGGAAGGGAATAGGGAGGGGTTGGGCCTCCGCTACCCTCACTCACACGACGAAACACAACGCAAGCGTTGCTTCACGTTGGTTTTCTGTGAATTGTGCCGAGTGTGAATTGGCCGAAGACAACAGAAAAAAATATTTTGTAAAATTGCAGATACATTAATCCTACTAAAAACATAATATCGTGTTTAACGTAAGCTAGATGAATTATGCATGCTGCTATCATTGTTTGAATATGCATACACGTCAGTCGAGTAGAGTTTAAGTAACACTAATTTGCATATCGAAATCTAGCCAGATAAATATTTTACGTGAAATCTTGCACCAGTATTTATGCCACACGTTGTTCTACATTATGATAAGTAGCCAGACTAGTAGCTTATTACGGCAACATAAAATCTTCAGCTATACGACAAAAGAGCAAGGCAGTATTTATATTATTTATAAAATGTTGTGCGTTTATATTTACTTACTTCTTTTAACACATAAGATAGTACTGATAGATCAAAGCTCAATGAAAACGAAAGTTGGTAGTCAAAGAGAACATCAGCGAGAGTATGCTAACAAAATAAACGCCGACGAGATGCGGACTTCACGTTGAATTTCCGGTGTAAAGTCGACGTCGTTTATATTGAAGTAAAAGTAAAATAAATATAGGGTAGTAATAAAATACAACGAAGGTCACGAAACTGAAACTCGACTTCCGTATAAAGTCAGAATCTGCAATACTGAAAGTGAAACACGTAAAGAGTGGTAGTTATGAGAAGTGCATTTGTTTGCGGGTAGACAGATATTCGTGGAGTATGGAAATCGCTAGATTTTGAATTGTAATAAATCAACATACCTACCTTTGTACTATGTAGGTATATGGTAATCTCAGACATCATTGAAACTGCTGAGTATGAATGAGAAATATTATGAATCTCTGCCTACCTACAAAATATTTGTCCTGAGAAGTAGATAAATACTTTTTAATCTTTAGATATCTAGAAATAAACTAAGCAGCGTGACAACATGATCAAGAGTCTAGATTAAAGTAGTAAAGCGTATTGTGAAGAGAGTGCTCAAAAATGTATCTTTTTGATAAAGATACACATGTCTGCCTTTAGGATACAAAGGCAGACATATGTATTTTTCATGTAATAAAATAATGTGAGAATATTTAAGTTACTGCACTGACAAATAAGGACTCACAAAGATTGGTGTGTGACAGGTGGTTTTATTTACTAATATTAGATAACAGGTACGTATGAAAGATTTTGTGTAATGTATTAATGAAATTGTATTTATTTACTTTGTTTTAATTTAATGATGTCTTTAACAGCTGATAATTATTGTTTTTTTTTGTATTTGTATTTTATGACGATTCGATTTTTTGTTTTTAATTTATTGCCTGCAGCTTTTGTCTGCGAATTCGTCCGCGTTTCTTTGGGCAGCATTTCTAAAAACGCCAAAACAAATATTATTCTTACCTGAATATAAAATTTCGTTGTTTTATCTTTGACAATGACGATCTGCCATACAAACTCAAAATCCCTATTTCAAATTTTTTATCAAAAAAAACCTTAATCCTATATCAAGTCAGCTATTTTAGCGGATTAGGCGTGAAAGCTAACAGACTTATATTCGCTGTATAATATTAGTACGAATTAATTAAACGATTCTCTTTGACACTCATTATATCGTATAATAAGAGATTACCAGATAGTTACCAAAATATAATAATCAGATTATATTTTAATATTATTTTACGATATATCAATTAAATTACATACGTTACCCTCGTTAGGGGAGGGGGTGGGGAATCTGCAATCCTGCAGGTGAGTTCATGCCTTTGTTCACACCGTTTATAAAGAATATATCATTTCAATACATAATCGTTAAATCCCCTGCCTGTTTGAACATGATAAACTCAGAATACCAGACTCATTTTCACACGATTGTATACCTAGTTAATTTTTTGGTTAGTGGAAACCAAAAAATTGACTAGGTATACAATGATATTTTTAAACACGAGCGAACTGTTACTACAGATTCTTACTACATTTCGATTATCGGATCATTAGCGTTGGATATAATAATTATCATATTCGATTATTTGAAACTGTATTAAAGTGACTCGTGAAACAAGAAGATCTAACAATTTTAATATCATCTCTACTTAAGTAACATCTGATTGATTCTTTTACAGCTGTTTCAGGTGCCAGAATAAAAAATGACAAGTTTTAAAGGTACAAAGTCCATTGAACAAGCTGATATATATTAAGCATTAATTTCAACTAGAAATGGAATGAAATAAATAAGTGCAGCACTTTATAATCGCAACTGCATCTAATTCAAAGTGGAGCCCCATTGTTTGGAAATCGTTAAACCATAAATTATAAAAATATTTCCAAAGAAACTCATCAATCTTATCTAGTTTAACATTCAAAGCGACTATTGTTGTCTTTATGAATGGACAGTTCAATTTGAATTTGTTTTCTGTTTCCATTTTGTCTATTGACTAAAGTAAATAACATTAAACATAGAATTATAGTGTAAATTCTTAATGTTAAAAATGTTATACTCGTGCGTTGGCGCCAAATTAAAATAAGTTATTATTAGTATTATCACTACAAAGTATAAAACAAAGTCACTTTGTCTGTCCCTATATCCCTATGTATGCTTCAATCTTTAAAACTATGCTACGGATTTTTTTTTTATAGATAGGGTGCTTCAAAGAGCAGGTTTTTATGTATAATACAACACCACGCGGGCAAAGCCGCCGGCGGAAAGCTAGTAACATATAAACATGAATCTACACGTATTACTATAGTACAAATTTCAATAATTTTGACATTTTTGTGTTTTATGAATAGAATATTAGCAAATAATGTGTATGTTGAGTTTCATTATTAATAATAACACTTTTCTAATAAAAAAATGTCTATACAGATATTAGAGGATTACAAAAAGGAAAAAGTTATGTTTTCGTTGGCTTCGGAAATACTAAAAATTCTTTCAACTTATAGGAAGCTATATCAAACACGGTTATAAAAATAAACATTTGGCTACATTTATCTAGAATAATGTTACATTTATAGGTATATTTTCACCTTGTTTCTTAAATATGTGTTACTACATATTTCATATTGACATTAAGAATTTAATTAAATATGTTTGAAGATAAACTGCGTTGTTGAAATTATAAATCTCTTTGTATTTTTAAGTTAACTTAAAAATTGTTCTACACTACCCTTTTAGACGACAAAGCTTCCAACATGAATAAAACGTTGTTGGTTAAATAAGTATATTTAAATTATTTAAGGCATGTCTTTCATGAATTAAGCGACGCTTGTAAACTTCTGATTTTAACTCCAATAGCATGAAAATAAATACACTCTACCAAAAGTGAAACCTGTTTACTAGCAGATACAAATTTTAAGCGACAGTCTATTTAACTAACGTTCTATCTATACGTCTGCGATTTATAAGATGACAAAATTATAAAGAATATCGATACCAAACAATTAAAAAATTTAAATATATATTTGGTATCGATGACGAAATTTCAATATTTACGTGGAGTGCAAAATACTCGAATAAGGTTCGCGTCTAAATTTCATCAATACATGGACGGGTGGAGTCAAGATTTTGGTGACTATAGTATTGGATTAGCAAGCATTTTCGATTCCTTTACATCATATTTATGTTTTTGAATGTAAGTTATAATTTTCAATGTTGTCGATTGCATTATTTCCAACAGTTAAACATTTTATTTATGTAAAAAAAAAATCTTATAGCGATCTCTTTCTACCACTTTAATCTTATATATGCTCTCCCTGTTGCTCTATTAGGAAGACATTTTCTGACAGGCAAAAATCGAGGTTACTCATGGCGGTATGTTTTTTTATATTACAGTAAAAATTAATTCTATAAATCGATTTATTTTATTTGCTAGTAGCTTATAATCATCCCTTAAAAAAACAAATAAAATATTAATAAAAAAAAATAAAAAGCTGAATAAAACGTCATATTGAAATTTGAGCTCCATTGTGTACGTTTATATGGTTATAATCATAAAAATTAATAAATTATCAAAAAAAACATAAATTATTTAAAACACTTCAAATTTAAAACTTTTAAAACTTTTTTATTACTCGAAACTTTCGATTAAAAAATAATAAAATGTACAGAAATAAAAAAAAACATGACTAGTGCAACGTAAAATGCTTCGAAAGATTAAACATGTAAGGATATGGCTTCGCGAATGCGTGAGACGCGTACGACGTAAAGATTAGTTTTGTCAAAACAAACTTATGTTAAAAACTTTTTTGGACGCTTATTTAATTCTAATACTCACGCTGCGTGATCGGCATGCGACAGCCAAGCGACAGTAAGCGCAACCACAAGTGCAAAGTTATGCACGCCGCGAGATCGGCACGTACGCATGGTTAAGCGGCCGCTTGCGTCCGTGTGGACGCTTGCTGCCGGCGGCCGCGTACCAGCCTGCCGGCCAACTAACAGACTTCATCAGTCCCCCTTCACGATAGAGGTTGGCGCTTGCGCTCAGACGCCTATCGACCGCAGCCCGGCTGCCTCCTTCCGTTCGCAATGACGACGACGCTCAGATACTGGTCGGGAGTCTTATCGAGCGACATATGAGAAACGCTTCATCTTGACGCCGAGACGCATAGGATTCTCGCCACCGCTCATGTATTATTAACGTCAAGACATTTTCAATTTACTGCATTCACACCAGCACCGATTGATATCTTCTACGCTAAACTATTTTCTAATAAAATCTTACAGGACATGCATCATACGATAAAACACAAAATTTTATTTCAAGTTGTTCCCTTAATTTTTGTGATAACAATAGTTGACTATTATGAAGTATGAGAAACACCTTACTATCATTAGATGAAACTAAAAGTAATTTTCTCGGTATTGTTCCATTATTATGTCGAAAACAAAATCATTGCAAAACTTTCGCACTTTTAGGTGGTAACGTTATATTTATTTTATACGGGAGAATAGCCCACTTGCCGGCCATAGTAGATTCATTCAGACGTGCAGGTAATTTAGCAAGCTCATTGTGTTTGATTGTAAGTATTATGTCGAGGAACATTCATTAGAGGAGACGGCCGGTAGGCGCTTTTCATTGTGCCTACCGCCACCCGCCAAATAATTTTATGCAAATACACCCTCGCAGTTTTTAATCCATTTTTCTGTTTTATCTGTAGGCTTCTTATAATGTACTCGCATTTTTTCCTTACTCCATGTTTTTATTAATTAATTAGCTGACTTGTCAGATGTTGTCCTATTTAAATTTCAATAAATCAGAGCCTTTCTCAGTTTTTATCGAATATTTGCACAACTTGTTTCTTTTTCCACCTCGAACATCTTAATCGTAGTATTAAAGATTCAAAACATTTTCACTATAATAGTATTTAAGCAATATTTTTTTATCTAATTATATTATAATAAAAATAATTCATTTTATCTCTTATTTATCTTATATATAAACTTTATGACAGCTGTTAGCATTTCACTTCTGATATAAATGAGATCTTAAAACTGATTTTTTGACATTTGTAATGAAGAATAGAGAGTAATGCGTGTAAAAAAAGATAAGATTATTCATATAAGGATGCAAGGAAATTCATGCAGAGATGGTATGACGAGTATGCATGTTCACCTGAGTGAGTGTGTGTGTATGTGTGTTTAAACGGTATCAGTATGATTTAACATATAGCAACTGCAACCCAAATTAATCCGGTCACAATAGTGAATTTTGATATGAGGGAGATCTTATTAGGTTGTGATGATTTTGATGTAGAGAAGGAAAATATTTACTTTTATCACTATCGAGGGTAAGTTAAAATTGTCATTTAGCCATTTAGATATAATACACATGGCATCTTACATTTTGCGGCGAGCTGTATCCCAAGTCGGCATCGGCATAAGTTATAATGAGATAATTGGGTGATTCCAATTGACACAGCCTATTAATAAAAACTAGAAAAAGCGTTGGTCCTAGTACACTGCCTTGTGGAAGAGATACAGTAGAGAAGAGAGAGCGACGCGTGCAGCGGAATCCGCGAGGAGAGGGCATAGCATATTTTTTTCAAGTTTACGCTCACGTTCGATCGTGAACGTGTTACATTTTAATAGGTATGGAGACAACACAGCGCTTCCTAGCGGTTACTTACAGGAATTACAAATATCCATACAAGTCCTTTGCACTTTCAATAGTTAAGCGTAGTTGGCCAGTGTTTCTTACCAAAAGTACTTCTTAAATTGCATTACTTCTTCAATTTGTATAGAATTAGCCTTTTCGTAATTACGATTTATTTAAAAAAATATTTCAATTAAAGATAAAGTGTGTATAAAATCAGGTATGATACAAAATACGCTTTTACGCCGAATGTTGCACGGTTTACTGTGTTCTTGAATAGGAATATGCGTTCTCCTCCCTATTTACAACCGCTTTTTCCGTCTACTCCAACATGTGACACCTTGCCTTGATATCCATATACGTGTCTCGCGCGCGGCTGTCATGTATCCATACATATGACAATCGGCAACTAAGACACACTTTCAAATCTCAAGTAAAAGCGTTTTCCTGCATCTGGCAGAAGACTAAATTGTTATGCTAATCAATTTTTTTTTAACTTCTCGTACATAGTTTTTACTTGTTCATTAAGTTTTTCATCGTTCTATATAATAACACCATTGTTTTTAAATATTTCGCTATTACAACTCTTTTAAATTATTTCAAACTGTTTCAAAATTCTTCGTTCGTTTAATTAACTTCTTTTAGATTATTAAATTCTAAGAATCGGTAGCAAAAGATAAAGTCGATTAATGTACGACTAACTGTTTTTCCGAAATTTCGTCTGCGTAAATTATCTATAGCATATAGTTTGATGTAGCTTCTGGTAGTTGAAATAATTTTAACGATCACAATTAACAGTATTTTCGAAGGTACTGCTCTAATTCCGGTTCATACTAATCGACTGCACAAACGTCCATTATTAATATTATCATTAGTTTAAAACCATATTACCCATTAGCTTAAAGCGATAAATTCGAGATTCATTAGAGGTTAAAGTCTTCATTAAACCTTAATGGACGTTTATGCAACTAAACGTATGTTAGAAACTTTACTTCTATTTAATATAAGCATAGATAATTTTATCATAGTCTATATTAATGTTCATTTTATTTCCCTAGCTTAGCTACAAAGTACTCGATGAGCTAAATTGATCATAATGTGCTTTTTATTACATAAATGGTAAATCAAATTAATGACTGAATTGACCAATCATATCAATATAATCAGGCAATCGCTTTGGCAATATTATTAGTCAAACAATATCACAATGCCTCTTTATGTGTTAAATTAAATTCCACTGAGTAATGCCGAACGTTTTCGACGAAACGTCTATTATCATCACAGCTCATAACGTCAAATCAATATTTCTGACCGTGCAATTCATATTTCCATACTAATATTAAAATATGAAAATAAATCTCTCTGTTGCGATTTCACGGTCAAACCATGATTATTATGGAATTTGATATTGAAATAGTTTGAGACCTGGATCAAGATATAAGCTACTCTTTTATTGAATTAAATATTTCAATGTCCGAATTTACGGATTTTAATTCGCTATTATAAATTTACGAACAATCAATCACAAGTAACTCAATACTGATGTCATTTATAAGCGCAAACATATAATCAAAACATTATATAAGTTTTTCGTTCAATAAAAAATCTAAACTACTATTAACCTTCGAAAATAATAAGACCACGAGAATATTAAAATTATATTTTTCATAACAAACTTCTAACAGTCAGTAGTAAAAGTTGACAGTTTTCTCACATTCCTACTTTTGCCCGTCCAATTAGTAACTCACTGTAGGAGGATGCGGGTTCCTTTATAACTTAAAGGGCGCTCGCATTGAAATTAATTTATTAAACGAACATTACATGTAGGTATAACATAAACACTTATAGAGGAATAACTTGCGATCACTGACAAACGTCTATCTGTTAGTATTATGAAAAAAGTACTCATCATTGATATACTAACGCGTCCATCACTTAGACATACCGACCACGTAGCGTAACAATCTAAAGAATAATTGTATGAATATATCTCACTCTCGACCCATTTCTCGAGTATGTCAAATGTTTCTCGAGTCTCTCGAGTTTTTCATTTCACACGTGGCAGTAGAGAGAAATAAACTATCGCGCAGTACTCATACCAATACTTACGTACTAAGTAATGCAGATGCAACCAGAATTAATTGTCTTAACATACCTTTCGAAATATGTAGGGATTGGAAACTCTAAATTTTAAAGAAAGTTAGATCGTTTAAGAATGTTGTTCAAGGTTATCGAAGCTTCCTAATGACATAACAAATATCTCATCACAACGCCATTGCGCTTTTTAAAATGTACTAGACCAACCTAGTGCAAGCCTGATTAAAGAGAATTGTACAATATCAGCTTTTGGTGGACAAGCTGATTAGTAAAAAACAGTAAAATATTATTAAAATTTACAAATAAAATTTTTAATATTCTCGTCTAATAAACATTAAAAATATCACTTATAAAAGCTTTTGAATGCTATTGAAGTTCTATTACTAATACTATCGATTTATCGATAAGTAATATTGATAGAAAGTAATTAAAGTATATACATATTAATACATATTCAGTAGGTAACATTTTGCGATATCATTTACCTATACAAGTTAATTTACACAAACAATCGATTACTTTTAAATCAATTAATGATTTTTATATGGCAGTACCATTTCACTTTTGTCAACAAAGACGTTTGAGTGAAAATTCTTATTCGGGTATTTGCTTTGCATTGATAATGGATTCTGATACCTCTCGAAATGATGACCCGGCTGTACCTCTGAACAACGAACCAAGCACAAGTAGTGGACATCAGCGGCAGCTTTGTATAAATTGTGGAAGATATTATATTACGTGCTATGTAGATCATGTACTACAAACAATCAATGATATTGCAATAAAAAAAGGGTAGATACGTTACTTGAATTGAAAACTATAAAGCGTTGATTGTGTGTACTTATGTACCATAATCATTTTATAAATGCCATCCTATGTTATGCGGTACTGTAGAAACAACACAAGAAAGTCATCTAAAGACCAAGGGATCATATTTCATTCGTAAGTAATCCTTTTTAATAATAAAGATAAATAATGTGTCATAAAAAGAAAAGTAAATACTCCGGTAACAATTCGACTTTAGTGCCTACGCTCTACCTTACATTTATTTGAAAATCTATATGAGACTGAAACTCCAAAACTACGGGGTTTGAATTCGAACTCCGGAGCTAAAAAAGTGCCCTCGTGTTATTATACATATTATATATTAGTGCCGGGCTTATTTGACCACTTGAAGTTTCATTAATTTTTTACACGTGTAAATAATATATATATATACTAACGACAAGGAGAAATAATAATGTTAGATATAAACATTTGTAGCTTAACTGTTGATCGAAGTCTTTAATAAGTTTAGGTGAAAGTAGGCATTAAACATGCATTAAATCATTGTACGTCTCGTTAGTGATTTAAATAATTTTTGACATTGTATTAGTGCTGACATAGGTCATGTAAGGTCAATAATCTAAGGTACCCTTTTTATTGTAATATCCGCAGAACACAGAAAGACGTTAGAAGGGCCTTGTGGGTGTGGCAGCGTAGCCACGATTCTGGACTAATGTAGAGGATCATGACTTCACCAAGCGTCGTACTAAGCACGTAATCTAAAGAACATCGCGAAATCACCGTTCTAATTAGTACGATAGATCGCTAGTGAGGTGCCATGGGAACATTTAAACGATTCTTTGTGTGTTAGTCAGTAAAAACTAAATAAAAGTAAGGACGTTCAAAATAGTGGTAATAAAAGATAAATTGAATCAGAGATTAACTATAGCAATTAATAAAATGTAACCCTATTCTAGACTATCACATTGACTTCGTTAGGTATGCATTTGAATATTAATTTAATGTGTGTGGTGTAGCGAAAGAATCTGGTTTTATGTTCCTAATATTGCAGAAAATTATTTTTTATTTTAAACCATCAACTAAAATACTTTTTAAATCGTCGGAATCCATTCGGGGTAAGTTCCAATAGCATTTATTGTACTATTTTTTTATTTTGTATACATTTATTATTGTCAATATTACTAGATTCATTTAAGGGATGTTGCCGATTTCATTAGTTTAGTTGATACGAAATCAAGTAAAATAACGTAAAAAGATACCTACTATTATTATTTATAAACAAACCAACAGGCATATATGCAAATAAATATTTAAGCACGACTAGTAATGATGTTAGTTCATTATTAGGAAGTGATTTCAATATTTCTTACTGAATTAACCGACTAATTAACAAGCACAAAAATTTCATGGCTTTCAAAATAATAATATCTAAAAAAGGTAACATTTCATTAAATCAATACAATTTAATGTGTATCCAAGATAATATTAGGGCCTTACATATTAAATTGGTGTTTGGTATGGGAGGAACAAAAAGTCGAATATAATTTAATATATTTATTCATTCAAAGTATAAACCATTGTTATCCATGCACTTTTGCCATCTCATTGATCTCCTTACTAAATAGACCATTCGGACGGGAATCAATAAAATTATTGAAGGCGATTTGCATTGCCCCATCGGAGTTCAATTTTTTCCCTTGCAAAAAGTTATCCAAATTTCGAAAAAAATGGTTATCTGTTGGAGCAAGGTCCGGGGAGTACGGTGGATGTCTTAGACATTCCAATTGAAGCTCTTCTGATTTGGTAGCCGTCTGTTGTGCAAAATCAAAACGCACTGTGTTTTTAACCCTTCGAGCCGTTTCCGCAGAACTGGTACCACGGTGGAACTCGTACTCGTAAATAACACGATATTTCAAGTTTTCCATTTTTTATACTGGGTGACGTAAATAGGACAAACAGAAGAAAAGAAAAAAACAAATTAATGGCGTCTAACGAAACACAAATACATGTGTAAATGAACGTATATATTTGAATTTGGAATTCCCAACCAAGGAAGAGAAATTGTGATTAAAGTGGCCAGTACGACAAAACGCCAATTTCATATGTAAGGACCTAATTTAAAGCAATCATTACTCCAATATCCTTTCAATTAATTGTCCTGTTGTTTTTCAATATCGTTAGTTAATAACTATATGTCAATCACTAGTAATATGTCAAATAAATGGCTTTTACACGTTTATTACGCACTCTAGATGTCTGTTACGGTTGAGCGTGATTGGTTATATTTATATTGGAGCGTTCTGATTGGCATGTCTAAATTGCAAGTGTGTGCATATCTTTTGTATAATTGGTCTTATATTTCGCCTGATCTATGGCGGACGAAAAGTGGGGCAAGACTGGCGATATCGGTTTTCGTACAAAGAATGCAAGATCGCCTTTCTATCCTCTTTAACAACAAACAATATCTCCCAGAGAAACATAATTATATAAGGCATGTAATTATTGATTGGATATCCCCAAGACAGAAAAGATTAGAGTTATTTTGATTCCTTTGCTATAATTAAGCTTCCTTTATAAAAAGTACCATATCGTTTAAATTACATTTTGTTGACAAATAATAATACCTGTCATCCAGTTGGCAGAGTAGTTGGTGGAGTAGAAAGAGTAACAGTTACATCTAATATAACATAAGCCATGCAGAACATTACCTTACGCTTATAAACACCTGTTTAATCTCCTTTACAATAGAATAAACAAAAAAAAATTACCCACTATCTGTTGAAGAAACCAAAACAAAGATAGAGAAATGGCTGCTCGCCATATGCTATGATCAAACGGAATCCATATTCAACAGTCCAAGTATTTTTACACTACCCTCCATGCACTGATGTCAATGGTTTCACACTCTATCACTAATACTTCGTGCTAGTCACCTAACATGATTTCCTCTGTATGTCTGTTATATTGAATTAGATTAAGTAATATAATTGTGTCGTTACTATTAATTATTATTATTACATAAAAGAGCACCTGATTCATAAGCATATTGTTTTGTTCCGGGTTGTAACTCAACACAGCGACTGACAGTTCCCACATGGCTTTGGGTAAAATTGTTTATTGATTTCAACTTTTATGTACTTACTAAAAAATAGTAGGCTGTGTAAGTAATTCTCATTTATATAATAATAATTGGACTGAATAGTTGTCTATCATGCAACTTGAATAGGTTATATATATGAATATACATTTACTACAGAATAAATACAAGATTTTGCATAATTTGTTAAAGAAAGAAATCTTACTATGGATTTCAACAATATTTAAGGAAAGCCTGAAGACATTGTGCACTTTCGGTTAGGTTTGTCCAAACAGGAGTTACTTTATTATCTTCTTGGATTATCTGGGACACGTAATGAGAAGGTAGGGCTTGAACTATATAACTTTAACATATTTTTGCCTGATCATAGTAAAAACTGTGCAAGTAGTTCGTGAGCTTTGTGCCTCTTGCTCTTACTTATATTATAGAGAGGAAAGATTTAATTGATTATTAAACTTTTTAAAAAGCTCCGAAACTACAAGACTGACTTAAAATAATCTTTCACTTACGGGAAACTACATCTTTTATCAGGATGATACAGGCTTCTATTTACACCGGCGAAGGCGTGGGAATACTGTATCTGTAGTTCAATATTTCATGTTAATTTATTATTTAGTAGTAATGTACAAATGAACTGGATAATTGTTTTAAAATAGTCTTTTCTTTTTATCGGCGCAGATGTAAATGTGAGTCTACAGCTGCTCCAAACCGAAGAATTGTGCCCGAGGGCGAGAACAAATCAGAAGAAGAATCGTGACTCGTGGGCGAAAACACGTCAGGAGAGGCCGTGGAAGATTCAAAGGCTAGGACGTCATGTGATCAACTTATATAAATGTAGCTGCTTTTTTGACGGTCTGAATGTCAGTCTCCACCGGTGGAGAAATTGTATGAGCAGTGTTATTTATTTATTTAGTGATTTATGTAAAGTCCATTCTTATAAGTAAGCGTATTTGGAAGTACTGTCTTTTACTTGTAGAATTGTATTGTCAAATTAAAGGTAAATATATGTAGTAATCTACTATTTCTTTATCTAACCATCTCATTTTCTTATTCCGAACATAAATAAATTAATATGATGATAATGTAATAAAACTATTCCGTACACATTATTTTATTAGAAATACAGTTCAAACATATGATTATTTTTGTCCATTTTTGGTAAAATTCCGTCTTAGTTAGCACCAATGTCCTGAAAATAACCATTTAGCTAAAACTATTTGTAGTAACTAAGTTTCATACATACTATTTATCTCAAAAACAACGCCTTACGGGGACCAATATCGCAGTCTTGATGATCCTACGTTCTAAAACTAACCTTGTAAAATTTAAAATTCCTAGCACTTGTTTCTGAGATTTCTTGATGAATGAGGAATCCCCTACAAACAAATAAACAAAGTAAGAAACTTTACCTCTTTATAATGTGAGTACATAAAATGTTCCACAACAAAGTTAGCTCCATGAAGACATACGATAGTTACAGCTTATCTATTAAACACAAACAAATAGTTAAGTACCTACCACGGACCATGTTTATCTTTCCAATTGTTTCAAATAACATCGTGTGCGAATGACTCCGCTGGTTTAAACTGAAAATGGATTCCGACTTCTCTAACACAGCTAAGTGAAGCAAGCGTGCCATTTAAATTCTGACACTAGTGTAATTATTTCACTTCTGAGCGCATCTAAATATATTATGCACATTTTAGGATAAAACGGAACTTTATTACTAAGATTCCGACAATCTACTGTCACCAGTCTGTACCTTATGCACAGCGACTAGACAGTTGAAAGGGTATACAACAAACTTGATACTTTTGCGGTAACTTTGATTTTGTACGAAAACCACTCATCTGCGGATCCATTTGCTTTGGAATGATTTTTTGTAATACGTCTAGACATTTCGTATCCTTCGCATGGCAACTCTAGTGACTTACTTGCAAAGCATTCGAAACGTCTAATAATCTAGAAAATAGAATTGAACTTTTATATTTAAAAATAAACGCTAACCTAACATCATAAGTTCTAAAACGTCTTTGAATAAAAACTTCATGTAGTACTTATTCAAAGTAAGTTTTTTATTTCACTTATTATTTTGATGTTCCAAATATGCAACTTCGCAAAAAATAATATTTTCTTTCTTATTCACGTGCCTTACCACTACTATTTGCTATAAGATTAGCAAATACTCTATCTTGTGGCAATCGAAAATTGTGATATTTCGTACTAATTCCAGGTCCACGCCAACAATTCAGCAACAGAAACCTTCCTAATTTATAGTTCCATTCATATTCCATTCCATGTAATCAATATATATTATACAAGCAATCAGGTGCACATACGTACATTAAGGTTTAATGACACCTTTAAGCACCAATGAATTTCAAATTTGTATGGATAATGTCGCTTTTAAACTTTGTGCAACTAGCTGAGTTCTAAAAAAATAATAGACCGACAGCAACTGTTGAATACTCTTTTATTCACAATAACAAATAAACAATTTTGATATCTAAGTACACCGTTTTCACACTACTTAAAGCTATGTTGTGATTCATTAACTGAATAACGAGCTAAATAAATATCCTTTAAAGAAGATTCCGAAACACTACCTGCTACATATTTGGACGTCAAAGGTAAATGATTGCAGTCGACCATTTCCTGTGAACAAATAATATGATTTACGCAATTAGTACACCGATACAATCGCATGCGAAAGCGAAGCAATAAAAAAATTACAGTTATATGACAATTTTTGCGTGTATTTTGTCTCGCTCTATTATTGGTTCGACGTCCTTGTCAATACGGTTTCACAGTCGACTTCGAAAAATGTCTTTACAGACGCATATGTGTCGCATTCGTTCGAAATAGTTTATTATGTGTTTTGCTTTGATTTTATTTTCCAGAAGTCACCCTTCATAAGTTACTTCATAGGACTCTCCATGCACCCTCGAAGATTTCCAAGTTTTACTTTAATACCCATTATGTTTTAAAACACGTACCTCTAAAGTTTTGAATAATTGACTTTAATAAACCTTCAATGCGAGTGGACAGATAAAATCTGTTTTGTATGACCAGCAATTGCCACGGCCCCGATTTATTTATATTTGATGTCTTTAATATTGATGACTGTTGCCTACTGGTTGGATAACTTTTATATTAAATGTATGCTGTAATTTACCATATGATATCAAAATTTTCTTTGGTGCTATCTTTTATTAGTCCACTACCTATCTATGTGGCTATTAAGTCCACAAATTGCTTCGTTTTCACAGTCTAATGCATTGGTGTACTAACGGCGTTAAAGACAATTTTATTAGACAATAAAAGGAGTGTACGTTTATCCATTGGTCCTCCGTCTACAGACGTTAGCACCGATCTATCCGCTTTTGTGACCTATTCGATTCGATAGGAATACCCAGAAATGGGGACATTAATGGGCTGATGATGAAAGGTGATATAATCACTGCAAATAATCTATAATATTCACAAGAAAATCTATTGATTCATTTTTATGATATTACTAGCTTTCCGCTTCGCCCGCGTGGTCCCTGAGGAACTATTTATTGGAATAAAAAGTAGATTATATGTTAATCTACGAATTATCCGTATACTAAATCTTATTTAAAATCCATTCAGAAGTTTTTGCGTGAAGAAATATCAAAATGAAAACTTACAAACTTTCACTTTTATAATATTAGTAAGATTATTCAGTTTTTCAATACCTAAACCCTAAACCCTTGTTACGCAATTTCGATTAGTATTTGATAGGTTTCTTTTTTTCTTTAAAAATAATTAGCAACAGTGTCTGAGGTAACACATTAATAGCAAAATATAAAAATCTATTAGGTGAAATTAAATTAATACCTCGCCGTATTAAAATGCTGGATACTCGCTTGAGCATCATCCACAGGAGTGGCACTTTCAAGAACCACTTCCGCACGTGCTCAGCTCATAATAACCGTGATCTCTCAATATCATTCGTCATTTAATTCAAATACCACTAATATTAGATTTTACAATATGTATTGATAAACATTAATTGTCTAACCATCCATAAGGAAGGCCTGAGACCTTGCAGTGGGAATGTAAAAGGGTTAATGATGAACCACCCAGATCCAATACAATCCAAAAGTATAAAATGTAACGTAACACCCTGTTATCCTGAAAGTGGTATGGGAGCTACTTGACTAAAGGATTTCAATAGAACGATGCTATTTACGCTCACCTTACATTGGATATCTGTGCCCTACTGAACCTAGAGGTTAACGAACCTACTTGTCTAGCAATACGTGTAATGTACGCGCGAAATCCACTGGGCCTGTTTGATTGGTGAAAACGCATGGATAGGCGAATGAATCGACCAACTGGCGGCTCGCAGGTTACTTGATTTTTTTATTACTAGTAATTTGTTGTAATTGGTACGACTCTCTGTCAGGGTGACCACTTCTTTTTATGTTAAAAACGGGAGCCTATAACGAAGACTCCGCTGTTTTAAATCGGATTTCGAAAGGTCATGGGTTCGAGTCCCATCTCAGAGTATCAGAATCAAAATGGATTTTTAAACAATTTCATTAATCCTATTAATATTATAAATGTGAAAAAATCTTTGTTTGGATGTTTGTCGGTCAATCACGCCGAAACTAATGAACGGATTTTGATTAAATTCGGAATAGAGATAGGGTATTACCTGACTTATATAATAGGATACTTTTTATCCCACTAAAAGGTTCCCTAGTGATAGAAGTACCTCCAATGGCGCCTATTTTTGTGAACGCTGCCTAAACGGTATGAAATATACGAATGCTTTCTAAAGAAAAGCTGGAGAGCCTTAAATTATCCATAAAAGAAACCGCGATGTCATATATCTATGTGCAAAGGTTTTTCCACACAAAAAATCTTCGTATGAGTATTTAAATGTTTCGTCCGTTGTTAAACGTTTATTTGAGTAGGTGGTATTAAATCCTTATCGTAACAAATATGTGTTCAATGCAGTTGCTCATAAAGCGCTATATTTTAATCCATTGTAAACACGGAAAGTGAGTCTTTAAACACGTGTTAAAAAAAATTTATTGAAATCCTTTACTGCACACTATTATTTTTATTTTTTTTTGTATAAAATTTACTCTCCATTGGGAGATTGGAGGGTATACGACTGCAAATGTTTCCGGACTTTATGTGCCTTCCAAAGCACGGAATAGCTTGAGATACTAATTTTTGGTCATCCATCCCGTGACTGACAACACATAATGTAAAGTGCTGTCGACATAGATAATATTTTGCCGTACAGTTAACAGAACATCAGACTATACAAAACTTTGACTTTGAATTTCTCCATTTTATTTTAAATCTTAAAGTGTTGATAGCGTTTATGCTAAAGTAATTTGCGCTAACGTTTCTATCAAAGAATTTTGCATAGACTACGTCTTCGATAAAGTTTTGTGTAAACTTCAGAACTGTATTTCAAATTGGATTGGATTGGATTAATATATTTTAAGTTTTCAAAGATTAAGTGCTGAAACATATTCGATATTTGTTGTTTTCTTTTTGTTGTAGTATCTTCGAACTTAAACATCAAGGTAATTTCATCATCAGCTCGAGAAACAGCGTTTTTGGAAAATATATGCTGCCCAAAGTAACTATACCACGCGAACGAAGTCGCGAAGTCGCAGTCACCACCAAAAAAAAACTGAAAAGCATAATTTTAGTTAAAACTTTTTTTAATCACATTAAATTACGCATCAAAAAGTAGAATAACCACGAATCTTACAAAAAATCCACAAAAAGTTAAGAAAGATAACTAATGCACGCCTCCTTTCTGTAAATGACGACGAAATTGATGTACACTGTCTGCTTTTAAATTCAAAATTCAATATCGCTTATTTATTCTTGTCCAGGGGTTGGCAACCTGCGGATGCTTAGAAGTTTCGACGCCGCAGTTATTAATTTTAAATTGAATACATCATTTATTTGAAATTTATCTTGGACAATGTAATAAATTCTAAATAAACTCTTTTATAAATGAGAAACCCACGAGAAATATATATATAAATATAAAGAGATATATATTTATATTATAGCATAAATATTCTTAATTGGTAGATACTTGTTACTACCAATTAAGTACTACGCGCACTATTCATATGTAAACACGGAAAATGTAAAGGATCCGAAACGTCTAAAAATGAAAACAAAAATACAGACGCGTTTTACCCGGTTAAAAGTAATTTAATGTGATGATAATAATTGGGTTAAACTGAAAATTAGTGACATTGAGAAACTCGTCATTTTCTGAATTACAATAAAATTACTTAAGTGATGTGCGAAGGTAACTTTCGAAAAGACAACTTACTCCCTGTCATGAATTATATATATACATATTGTTTTTATACTTCAAAACACTATCAAGCAAAAAGAAAAATAATGTAGGTATCATACTTATTTACAAAAAAAAATAATACCTAATTGTTCCTGTCAAGACTCCTTTGCTTATAATATTTTTCTTGTTGTCACGCCACATATAAATTGCTTTGGTCATGATCGAATTGACATTTGCAAGATTGGGTCGTGATTTCTTTTGAGTATAAAAAGGCATTGTATAAAAAGACCTGATAGTCCAAAACAGAATTGATACGTATATGCACGTACATTATTCTCAGATCATTTTACATGACAATTAGCTGTTTGCCCACAAGTTTGGCAGCGTAAATAACCTATCTTACCTGCCTATGATGTAGCTTTGCCTATGTAGGTGAAAGAAAAAATATCTTTATTATTTTAATGTTATGCCTTTATTATTAAAATACACATATAATAATATTAGGGGTTAAAGTATGAAATTGCCGTTTAATTGTAATAGGTTCTTCATGGTTTGTGATTTTCGAAAAAAACTGTCACATGTGAGCTCAATTAAACCGTTTAAAACTTGTTTCATTTATGAGAAGATTTATTATACTTGTACATATTATTAAAATTGATAAGTAGCTATGGATTTTAACGTTGTATCCTTGTCAATAATTATAGATTAATTTGTTTTCTAATTAAATTGGTCACCGCGCTGCAATGTGGAGACAGTTTGCGCCCTTTTCAAATCATGGCATTAGCAAGAATGCATGTTAAACAAAGATAAAACTTTAGCACACACTGAACTTAAAGTCGTGTCTTAATTTGCGGTGAAATCTCTCCTTCTGTACAAAGTCACTCAACAAACACAAATACAACAAAAAATAAAGCGTTCTAGTTTCGTAATAAGCACTCGGTCACAATATGCTGCGTGATCGTGTTTTGTAGGTGCACACGCACAGCAATATTACAAAAAAAAATGCACGAAATATTTAACCTTTTTAGACATTTTTTCCGACTACTAAAACAGAAAATCAATTTAGATCCTTGGAGATGCGTTATGTTAAAATATGTAGGTGCTTGCGTTTTAAAAAACACCTATCAATTTTGAATTAGTGAAAGCTTCATACAAAATGTATTTCCAAAGCTTTCCTCCTGCATCGTGTTAGGCTTTGAACTAACTTCAATATGAAAAAAATCACGTTCTTTCAATATCGTAAAGAAATGTGACGGTATAAGCTCATATTTTTCTAAATAATTATTTTAATTTATATTGCTCTATATTAAATAATGGCATGAAATACAGTATTAGATTTGACTATAATTTATAATCATATATAATTTATAATTGCACTTTACAAATATAACTAGATTGGCGCATCAATAAAAATACAAGTACGAGGTAACATCTCATAAAAATAAATAGGTATTTGAAGTTAGTATATTTTTCATTAAAACCAAAATTATCATTTTTTACACTATATCTGAAATATTCAACAATTCAAAAGCATACTGAGTAAGCGTAAAATTAAGAACATCAGCAACATTTTGCAAACATTAATGAAACGAAGGATCTCGTGTACTCTAGTACTTTTGTAGTACGCTAGGAATGTGGTTATTTCAAACGCGCAACGCTCTGCCACCACCCGCACTTCAGTGAAACACAAATACGTCCATTATGAATATAAACATTATTCAGGTTCAGATGCTACTCAATTGAAATGAGTACAATAATAAACATATGTCAATTTAAAAAATGAATGTTATTATTATATTTGATAAATATATTCATAAATATTTTTTTATGAAAAATGCTAATAAAAGTCCCGAGTGCCATCTCGGGGCACTTGAGGCTGGTGGTTATATTTATGAAATGAAGTTTTATTTCCACAATATTTAATTTTTTTACTGAAAAAGAGTTATTATAACCAACGGCACCTTAATACCGTGCTGGGATCCCGGTATTGGAAGAAAACTATTCAAACTATTATTAGCGGTAGTGATAAAACCGATCGAGAAAATGGAAACCGGATTTATAAGCTCTGTTCAAGACATTTCAAGTAACGAATACAGATTTTTTTATGCATTTTTATTTATCGCTTAATTAACTTTCATATATTCTTTTAACCCCTTTTCATCCACTTATGGGTTAAAAATTTTCAAACCCCGAAACGAATATTTATATTGGAAGCCTAATAATTAATTTTCATGTTTCAAAATTGGTAAAGTTTCGTACAACCTTTCAAGTCCCATTTCATCCCCTTACGGTTGAAATTTCTCAAATGCTGAAACATGTATTTATTTACTTTATTAGTACCCTAAGAATGAAGTTTCATGTTTCGAACTTCATACAAACTTAACCCCTTCAGGAGCTTTCCAAAATCTCTAGCTACATAGTAGTCATCTACACTAAATAAGGAAGCATGTTGCAAAAAGTTAATCATTAAGTCAGTTCTCTGTTTATATATAAATATATAATAAGGAAATCTGACCTTATGTCAAAAAAATTGTAAAGCTCGCTTTTTAAATTCTTTAATTCGAAAGAATTTTCATGCATAACTTAAAAACACATTTCTCCAATTTACTTAGCGTATGATGAGTATTTTGTTTTATCTATATTCATCAGCTATATAATATAAAGGCGATTTTTTTTTGCGTAATGGCAATATATTGTGTTAAAATGTTACTTACGTCATACTTTTGTAAATTTTCTACAACTTTAATGCCTATTATCTAAACCATTTCTAGTTAAATTGAAGAAAAAAATAGGTTTTTAATATTATTCAGAAAAAAATGGTTTTTAATATGTTTCTTCATAGTCAGTCGGTTAAATAATTCTTCTTTCCATATTAATTTAACAGCGAAAACTGCAATTACGATAAAGACTTTAACTCAACTAAAGCTTCACTAAAGGCCATCTTCTGAATGCAGCCTTTTACCGAAGCTTACAACTTGTGGTTAGTTTGCATGTCTTCCCGGCAATAGTTCAAACTTACTTTAAGCGGACCAACTTGTCTAGATTTCTTGTGGGAGGGAAACTTCGTTGTGTATTGCATAAATATCAGTGCACATACACTATTAGAAAGTTGTTTTGCACGCGATATCTTTTACCACAGACAATAAATATGAGATTTTACCAAAATTACCTGTACTTATTTTTAATTTTCACTTTTCAACATTGGAATGGATCTTTTTTGTAGGTTACTTAGCTCAATCTACAGTATCAATTATACTTTTTTTAGAATCCTAATGGAACTAGTTATCAAACAGAATCGCAAAAATCAAATGTTATCAGTGATGGAATCTGGTTTTAAAACTTTATCAAGGAAATTCTGCATAATACTTTCTTTACATATACTGGATAAATGGATAAACGCAAAATTTTCTTACATTAATCAATCTATCTAGACAGGCCAATAATTAAAAAGAACAAGAAGAATGTAAAAACATGTAGGTGGTGAACAGAAGTATTGCGTATGTATTAGGTGAGTATCCTGTTTGTTTCCTGTTATAAATAGTTAAAAATATAATTATTTAGTAATATATCCATTATAAAATTAACTCTGACTGCATAATCATTTCTAAAAAACTATTAAACATTATGAATAACTTATAGAAGCCATGCAAGACACATCAAATAATGATATAAGGCAATATAATCACCTTTTAATCAGTTCATTACTGTGTGGTGAACACAAAAATATCTATAATCAGTTGATTAGAAAGCCTTATAAATCATCTTAACTAATTACAAAATTGGTTTTGGTATAATCTAAAATAAACAAAAGATTTATTTTTAAAACTGAATTGGTATTTTATTTCTGTGTACTAAAATGTATGAAATCAAGAGAAAAAAACGAGACTTTACTTCGATGCGTATTTGTAGGGGAGCATAAGCGGAGGTAAAAGAGGGCCTTAAAAAAAATGAAGAAAAAAGGGCAGTACTTTAAACGGTTTCATAACAGTAATAATAGTCTTTCATTTGCATATGAACAGAATACTGGTTTACATATAACATTTTAAATATCGCTAGAAGATTTTAAAATAGATTCGTTAGCTTTTGTAATCAAGTTAGCGGGGACTGTATTTCTGGTTACAGCGTCCGCCCATTTATCCCAAATTGATTTTACCAATATAAATCCTAGACTGGACTAAATAATTAGTGCTGATTCACACTATAGGGCCTTTCTCTATCCGAGATTTTTCATATATGTAGTTACTTTACCATTTAGGTTCTGATCGCATCACATCTCGTTTTTTGGCATTATCTGTGAAATATTTTTGAATTCTCCATTATAAACACTTTATACCTTTTTAAAAGTGGGTTTATTTAATGAATTAAACTGTGTTTATAAAAGTTAAGAAAAATATGTAAAATGAAATCCTTAAGCTATTTATTTGTATATAAACTACACTAATGCAAAGTAATTAATACTAATGGTGACATTAATATATATTATAACTTAAATAATATACTTCTTTATTACAGTCACTTACACCTGTCTAGCTGCACGACGACGGATTAAAGTGTAGTCACAAAATATCAATACAAGTTGTGACAGTTCCTAACTCGCTTCCATAAAATATTGTTAATATCAAATGTTAAAAAACAATGTGAATAAATAGTTTTTGTATCTCCTATACAAAATATTTTACCGGATCTCGAGTGTACCGAGAGCAGCCCTATAGTGTGAATCGAGTTTCATGCTAATTATGAACACGTTGTAAACTAATTCAATGATGTTAAAGACTGGTTTGATTTCAAACTATTTGATTAACCTTTTGAACTGACTTTGAAATAGCAGCAGATTATCAATTTAACTGATAGTTCTACCTAAATCTACGTCGATATTTTCGTCATTCCGATTTTGATGATTTTTTTCTGTTTAAAAGAATAGAGCTGTCTGCTACAACTCCTCGTTTGCCTGGCAAAGAATGCCTCATGACACTAAGTCCACCTTTTGTACATTTTTATTTGTGCAATAAAGAATAAAAAAATATTGTGATTGGGAATATACATATTTTTATATTTCCAATTACAGTAGTACCACGGATGCATATTATGAATAATCATTGACCAATCGAATAAAATAAATATGGTATAGCCAACAGCACACCGGGCTATACAAATCTTTAAAATTTATTCACTTGATTTTTACACTTAAAAATCGAAATCGCTCATAACGCGTTGTAGCATTCGCAGAAGAACCATATAGCTAAATTCGTGCTATAGCTCTAATGGAAATTTATATTCAAGCAATTTTCACTCACAATGCTATTCTTATATTAACTCGTATCTCTTGGAAAAGTACATTAAAACTTCGATAGTCTCGAGCATCCGAACATTGATGAATGCGCTTACTGGTAACAAGTAACAAGTGCTTCGAAATCCCTTGGGTTGTTCAATCGGTTGGCGTTTGAAATACAAATACCAATTCAGGCACCTGAGACTAAGATATTTTCAACTATTTCCACGTAAGATAAAAATTAAAACAGTGCTATTAATAAATAAAGTTTGGCGTTGGAGTAAATTTACGCTGAGACTGCACTTAGTATTAGTCAAACTTCATATTTTTTAAACAGAGACTTAGCAAAGGTTAACTTAGAACGACGTTCTCCGGAGCAATATTATTGCTAGGAGGTAGTAAGTTTGTTCATTCTTTGCATATACTAAAATCATTATTGTAGCGTAAATTTACCCTAACGTTAAACATTGTTTATTAATGGCTCTATAATTGTTTATGGTATTAGGTATAGTAGGGTCATTATTTATGCGCGACGCGTAGGTTAAACCAAAATGGCGGTTTTTCGCGCAAGTAAAGCCGTAGACTATCCGCGTTACTGTAGTTACACACCGCGTCACCCCCGCACCTCAATTGAGACCCAAAATGTGCTACTGCGCATTATTAAACTTAAAACCGTATTAGAATTGCCAGTGCCGTAACAGGGTAATCTGCACTGATAAGACTTATGCGACTGCTCTTAAAAAACTCGTATTATCACTGTATATATAATATAGCCTAAAAGTGATCTTTCATGTTTAGTGATAAGGCCACCAATTGTGTCGTCTGTTTTTATATATCAATGTATTTTGTTCTGTGTGTAGAATAAAAAATATTCTTACTATCTATCTATTGTCATTGTATGTGTATCAATACTTACAAAAAAAACATTTTTTACAACAAAATGAATGGAGCCATAAATTTGTATCCCTTTTTTTGATTTTTGATTAAAAACTGTACGGATGCATCCTAAAATACAAGTGATTGCTCGGAAGATAGTCTTAATTGATTTTATAATTAATAATCGAAAAATGTTATTTGACTAACATTAAAATAACAGTAGTTAAATATTTTGATGCTTTATTTACTATATATCAATTTATTTACTGGCTGTTAACTGTATATTAAATAAATTAATGAGAATTTGACTTAAATAAATGATTGAATAAATATTAAAATAAAAAGTGTCTTTCTTTAAGAACGTAAAGAAGCAGGAATGGATAGTTTTGGCATGTTTCTCATTTCACTATAACTGTAGTTTTTTTAAAATTGTAAACAAAAATAATAATACACTCACATCTACCACGTTACAGTTGTGTGAACACCGCCTCAGAAGTAGTGTTTCAGTGAATTTCCTCCGCTTCTGACGGTGTATGCTATCTGGCGGACCATATTTCTTACTGCTTGATAGAATACTAGCTAGATTCTGCAAGTAAAAGTTCCCGTTATTTATGTTCTCAGTATATTCATGCTTTCTATTAGATATTGGAACAGCTGGTGCTTTGCTGAACTGACAGCAAAAAAATAATGTCGTAGCATGGAAAGCCGACACTCTAAAGCTGCTAACCTATTCATATATTATGCGGGCAATGATTTACAATGTAAAAGTTGCATAACTTAATTTGAGTTTTAAACACAAATGTATATGTAGTTCTTTGATATCTATTTTTAAATTCAGATTATTTTTAAGATAGATGTTGTCTACACTTTTTTATATAGATAATTAAAAGTGTTCGATCTTCAATATTATAAATTCAAAATTAACGCTTTAGGCCTCCTACCGGTCAAATATAAAATTATGTGGAAATAAATAAGTGCCGATGTTAACCTCCATGACGCAGTGGTTAGTGCGTTCCGTCTGCGATGCAGATGGTTAAGCACCTTTCTTAAGGACTGGTGATAAAATGGCTGTCCTTAAATAAATTTCCTTAAATAAATATATCATTTTGAAGTCCTCCGCTTTGAAAAGCACTTCATGCCTTTGGTCCCGGCTCCATGTGCAGTTTTTAAGACCAACCAATTTGCACTGAGCCCGTGGGTCATGATCCATTTTCCCTGTTTGATTCTATTGCATTTATAGGGAAGGCTTGTGCCGCAGCTATAGGGACACTAATAAGGTGGCGAAAAGAGACTTTCTCTCCTTCATTACAGATGTTGAAGTTTTAAACCGATTATGCTAGAAAATTACTCTTGTGTATACATTGTCAATAATTAAATACATAATTAATGACCTACGTGATCGAGCAATTATCGAGTCACGGCCTCTATGACCTCGGGTAAGGTTGCCCGATGGGTCAATGTTGAAATTGATCATTTATATTTTGAGAGAGTTTCGCATATTGCTTGTTACAGAATTCCATTACAGAACAGCTTTAACTTTAGGATCTGATCGTAGAATGTGATGCTGTCTTATATTGACTTATTCATTCGCACCGGCTTCAAATGAATGTGATTTGCATGTAATAAGCTCGCAGAGAGCCTGATATTTGCTTTCCAATCATCATCAACATAATTCGGTAAATTTACGGAAAATCTTAGACACGATAATCTTCCTCACGAATTACTTCACCAATTGGAGAAGATGAGGTGAGATTATTGTATTCAATTAAGTAAGCGATTTGGTTTTCTTTAACGAGAAAAACATCAAAGGCAGATCTAAACACTTGTGAACTTCGAGCAGGTCAATTTTACTAATTAATACTCAGGTAATAATTGCATCAAAATAGAATCTCAACGACTTGTATTTCACTATTGTATTGTTTACCTAAAGTCCAAATTATTAGTACAATATCTTCCTCACACATCAATGCTAACAAATATATATATAATATTCGACTTCAGGTAAATAGTCATCATCATAATCAGCCCTTTATTTCGTCCCCACTGCAGGGGCTCAGGTATTCCTTATGGATGGTTAAGAAGCATCGGCCATGACCCTCCACGCTGGGATTGTGGGATACGGGTTGGTGGGTATTAACGACTACAAATGCAGCCGGGACTAACGGCTTAACGTGCCTTCCGAAGCACGGAGTAGCTCGAGATAATATTTTTTTGGTCACCCATCCCGTGACCGACCCTTGCGAAAGTTACTTAACGACAACGATCGCGTGCCTCGGTGCATATTCACTACGCCACCGAGCTACTCTATAATAATTAGTAAGTAGTTGAGATTCTAGTGAGATGAGATTATTAAATAAAAATTTGCAGAATTGGCCCGCGGAAGGCGAAACAAGTGTGTTGTGATTCTATAGCAGGGTCGAAGAAGGCGGATGAAGTTATTTCCTTTACACCATGCAAATGAATTTGCTGTACACCTTGCAATTATAATTCTGATGAACGGGCGATTTACAAAAACAAAATCTATGATTTCTTTCTTTCGCCACCTTCGGAGCGATCCATTCTGATAGATAAGCTATATCCATAAATACCATGTCTTGTGTTTTCCGGTGCTCCATAGCCACATCCACACCCAGTGATCTAACGACGATCCAACGCGCTCAGGAGCTTTAGTTTAAATCATTCGATTCGCGTCTAACGCTCGTGTACTTACTTACATCCGACATAAGAAATACGCAATTTCTTTTTCCCTCGACGCGTATGTGTATACGTTGCCGGTAATCAGTATATTCCGTTATTCTAAACAATGCCTAGGTAACGTATACAATACCTGAAACGTATAGGTAATGTATGAAAAAATATTTATTTTATAGTTTCCCTAAGTTTTACCGCTTTATTTTTAACATACGTTACCGCAGCCGGTAATGTATGTAAAAATAAGAACAAGGAAGGGGCAACGTGTGGGCATGAAAGCAATACACATGTAGCGTTCCATAATTAGCCAAAAATATTCAATAATAATTAAAATTCACAGAGTTGAGTGCCCCGTGATTTCTGTAGTCTGAAAAGTAAATAACCTAGAAATTTAATCTATCACGTGACCCACAGGTATAATATAATATGATCTACATTATTATCTTAAATGATTATAAATTGATAATTAACATTGATAAATTTTAGACACATTGACGTTGGAATAGCTGGTCATCTATACAATAATACCTAGAGAAAATATCTAGAATACCCGGGGCATTCTCGGAATTTATAAAATATTACGAATATTAAAAAGCTATAAATATATTATTTATGTATTATATTTAATACATTTTCTAAAGGCCCGGGGTATTCTAGATATTTCCTGGGTATTCTCTATAATGCCTGAATTATACAGATTACCGGTAACATATATATTCTTTGCCTCGACTGCAACGCGTAGGATCGATGAAGTAAGCGAGTGATTGACTGTTTGTCAACGTTGAAACGCGAACTTTTATAAGTTTAGTTTATCCGTATTCCGTTCTAATATGTGTAACATCATGCTAATTTTAGAGAAAAGACATAAAGCTAGAGAGATTGTTTGAAATAAATACTTTTTCTCTTTATGAATCATAAAAAGTTTTATCGGCTTTTATTTTTTTTACACGAAACAAATGTAAATTTAATATTTCGCATCATATTAGCAGTATCTAGAAAACAGATTCAAAATGCAAAAAAAAGCGTGAAGAAATCAAGTATGATTCAAGTCATAGACATCAATAAGATTTTAAATGGACGAATCAAAAATAGAACTCCAGATCATGCATGGAAAGAGCAGGATTTTGAGTCAGTTAAAAAGAACGCGCAGCCCAAAAAACGTTTTTATAATTCATACACATAATGTAATATGTCTTTGTTAATTATGAGTTTATGTTTAGAATTGCATATATGTTTGTTTTAAATATCATTTATTCGAGTGTAATATATTCCAAATTAGTGAAAAAAAATATTTAAATTATTATACTCGTACCTATTTGATAAATATTACATTCACAATGCTATACTGAAAACTATACTTAAAGAAATTAAAAAAAAATTTAACTTATTCCCTGGCACTCTGAGATGGATCTCGAATCCATGACATTTCGCAACTCGGGACCTGAATAAGGATTGCCTGAAAATCTATGAAAAACAGAGCGCTGTAATAGCGAAAAAGTAACAAGTGCTTGAAAAATTCGTCAGTCTCGTTAGTTCTTGGGTAGCTCAGTGGTTAGATTGGAATACAAAAAATGCCACAAGGTAGCCATTTGCATGATGCCGGTGACTGCTAAAACAAAACAAAAATGTCGAATGGAGAAAGAAAGACTTAAAAGCAAGGATTATTATAATGGGTATATTATCCGATAAACAACTTGAATTTGTCAGCGAGTGTAAAACTGCTTATGAAATGATAATAAAGTTTGACAAGATGTATTTAACTCAGTCACTAGCTTTGCAAATAATATGCAGTGGAAAAAGAGATTAGACTGGACAATTATAAAGGTAATACGGTAGAAGATCTTTTAAGTACTTTGAAAGAACAATAAATGATAATAAGATGGCTGAAGGAAAACTTGATGAACCTGAAAAGTCAAGATATCTGTTAAGAGCGCTTCCACCAAGCTATAGCTACATTGGGGATTCCAGAACAAAAAAAACAGTAGATTATGTACAATCTAAAATAAAAGAGAAGAATAAGACTACAACCGCACCTGCTAATAAATAAAATGATTTGCATTGGTTTAAGAGTTATGTATCAAACACCTATAAAATTGAAACATATGCACATTCAATTAAATTATCTCATAAAGAGAAATGGCATAGGGCACTTGGTCATGTAAACTTTCAATATTTAAATAAGTATAAACGATAAATTAGTATATGGTTTGCCAGACAAGATTGAACTGGTAAAATGTTCAAATTGTATTCAAAGTAAAATGTCAAATGTACCTTTTCTTTAATTTTTGAATTAATTCATACTGATTTAAATGGTCTGTATAACACAATTGGATATGGGGGGTGAAAAAAATTTTTTTTTTTTGCATTTATTGATGACTATAGTAAATGTACAACAATTTTCCGTATTAAAAGTAAATCTAAAACTGCTGATAGCTTAAAAGAATTAATAAATTTAAAAGAAAATAAATTTACTATATATAAGAAATTACAGTGTGATAATTGAAAGAAATATCTTAATAAGGATAAATATACTTTTATACTCAAAAGGCAACGTCCATGAATTAAATGGAATGGAAGCAGAAAGATATAATAGATTTGCTATGGATATAGGCAGATGGTTTAGACATTTAAAAAAATATGGTAGAAGAGTCTTCTTCAGAATTCCTGAAGTTTTAAGAAATAGTAAATGGGATGATAAAGGTCAACTCGAATTTTAGTTGGTTATAATGAAAAAAGTTATAGACTAATATTAAATAACAACATAATAAATGATAGACATGTTCAGGTAGTAGAAGATAATACTAATTTCAATGTTTAGAAAAACTTAAAAATAAAGGATAATAATAATTTAAGTTGCACATGCACTTCAAATATGTCAAACGAAATGTGTAAAACAGGTTATGAAAGTGTTAAAAGTTTTGCAGATGCAGATGAGGTAAAAATCTGACGAATAATGATAATTTAAATTATAATATGGATAAACTTATACCAGTAGAAACTCCTAAAAGTAAAAGAACTTTAGTGTCTAAATATGATAATCCAGTTACGCATTATATATATGTAAACTATGTTGATGCAAATGTACCAAATACATTTGAAGAGGCGATGAATTATAAACAATGGCAAGCGGCAATAAAATCTTAAATAAATAGCTTAATTAAAAATAATACTTGGCAAAATGTTGACAGAAAAGATATTAAGTGGGTTTTTAAAAAGAAAAGTTATAATGTGTATAAAACTAGATCAATTGTAAGAGGATTTCGTCAGAAGGAATTCATTGAAAATATTATATACATTAAATATTTTGTTGTAATACAGTTGTAAAAATAATTTATATATTGAACAAATGGTTGCCGAGACCGCTTTTTTAAATGGACATGTAAAGTCAAAAGTTTTTGTAACCGGAAGTATATGAAACTGGAGATAATAAACTTTACAAGTTGCAAAAGGCTCTCTATGGTCTTAAAGAAGGCCCTAGAGTATGGTATGATAGTTTTGTTAAATATATAAAAAATAGAGTTTTGTTAGGAGCAACTATATAATATTATTGTATATAAAAATATTATTGTTTTTACGTAAACAGAGCAAGCAAAGATCCAATATACATACATATTAATATTTGTTGATGACCTTTTAATTTCCTGTAAAGATGTAAAATATAATAGAAGAGACAAAAACTAGTTTAATGAAAATCTTTGCAATGAAAGATTTAGGAAAAATTAAAAGCTATATTGGTATAAATATTGATTATATTTTCATAGCTCCATTCTTCAGATATCTTATATGCCATGTAGTTTCCTCAACGTACTAGGTAGCATCGCACATTTAGATAATCGATTTAATTTTTCGATTATCGATTCACTCGCTTATATCATCGCCTGCGCAGAGTCCTCATTCCTTTTTTGTGCGCGGTAGTGAACGCACGCATCCAAAAAAAAAAAAAAATGAAGAAACGTAAAACGGACAGTAAAATACAACGTTATCAAGAAAAAATTAAAAAACTGGAAGAAAAACAAAAAGTGTATAAACGGCGACGTCATAACGTTATTTCAGATTCTGAATCTGATATAGAAAATGAAGGTAAGTGTAAAATAAATACAAAGATTTGAGATATCTAATTTGTTTTCTTCTCTGTATTAATTAAAGCATCTATAAGTCTTCCTGGAGGGTAACCGCGAGTTAACCACGACGGTTAGACAGGATGCAATATGTATAAAAGCCTGGAGGTTGACTGCGGGTCATTCACGAGGGCAATATGATACAAATTATGCAATAAATATATCTAATTATAATAGTTAACACTTTTATGCGATTTGAATATAGTATACAATCAATGATTTTAAGTTAATTAGCATGTCATTACGTATTTTAATATTAAAAAATTATATTTCAGATATCCAAATTCCAAATAATAACGTAAAAGACGTCACCGATATTTGCCCAGAAATACTGGGCGATGTACAAATACCAATTGACCAAATACAAACAGATACCGAGGGTATTTCAAAAAATGATATTGAGTCATTAAAATCTTCCGAGCAAGATCTACCAAATAATGAAAACGCTAATTCTGCCGAGGTTTCGATCGAATTAGATCCCGAAATCCGCTTGGCTTTGGGGGATCCTATTGAGGACACCCCTAAATATGGCCCCAATATTCATAGTGATTTGGCGCAGCGGTGGCTACCAATCTTAAAAAAGGGCCTGACCAAAGAGGCCAAAGAAAAGTTGCTTCAAGAACAACAAATTCCAGATAACTGTAAACTATTAAAATCACCGGGTTTAAACCCAGAAATTGCGGCGGCTGTCGCGGAAGTAGTCCGTGTGAGAGATAAAAAGATGGAAATAAAACAAAATCAGTTAGGATTAGGAATCACAGCCATTTCTAGGGCTATGGAGATAATTCTCAATGACGGGAAAAAAGTTAATGTTATCAAACATTTATCAGAAGGTTGCAAAATTTTATCCGATCTTCATTTTACAGAAACATTAATTAGAACAAAATGCATTACTCCATGTCTCGATAAATCAATACTAAACATAATTCAAGAAGAAGAAAGGGACGATCTTTTATTTGGAAATAAATTATCGGAAAAAATTAAAGCAGCAAAAGCTATAGAAAAACAAGGCTGGCAAATTAAACGGAATGTAGCTATTTCACAGAAAACTAATCAAAATCAAATGCCGTCAAAAGTAAGAAACGCGGGAAACTGGACGCCCCCTCCTCGGTATCCACCGCCAGCGGCGCTGCCACCGATGAGATCGGTGGCCATACCCAAACAACGTGCCCAAACACGACAATAGCTCAGGTACATGCAGGTCGTTTACATTTTTATTATAATTGTTGGCTCAATATTACAAAAAATAAGAAAGTGCTAGACTACATTCGAAATGGTTATCGATTACCACTAACGGACCCTAATATTACACGTGCACACATTTCACAAAACCCTTTGTTGTCTCGTCAAGAGAAACAAAAAATTCGACTTGCAATAGATAATTTGCTAAATTTAAGAGCTATCTCTAAGTGTGAAGATGAACCATCACAATTTTTGTCACCGATTTTTTTGATTCCTAAGTCTAATGGTACAGATCGACTTATACTAAACTTGAAATTTTTCAATAAATTCATATATAATGAACATTTCAAAATGGAAGACTATAGACGCGTGTGCACCTTGTTATCAAAAAATAATTATATGGCTTCGATAGATTTAAAAGAATCCTATTTATTAGTTCCTATAAACTCAAGTGACAAAAAAATTTTAAGATTCCAATTTGAGGATGACAATAAAAAATTAATAACCTATGAATTTAATGCCTTACCGTACGGTCTGTCATCAGCACCCAGAACCTTTACTAAAATAATGAAAGAAGTAATAGGTTACTTAAGAAAACAGGGTTATAGTTCCATTATTTACTTAGATGATATCTTGTGTATAGGAAATTCTTATGAAGAATGTTTTAATAACGTTAGGGAAACTGTCAGAATTCTTGAATGTTTAGGATTTGTAATAAATTATGAAAAAAGTATGCTAGAACCTACACAGATATGCAAGTTTTTAGGTTTCATATTTGACACAAAAAACATGAATATAATGTTACCACAAAATAAACAATCTCAAATATTACAATTAACCAAAAAATTTCAGAGACTGAAAAGTTGTACAATTCGAGAATTCTCTCAGTTCATAGGTGTGCTAACAGCTGCATGCCCAGCAATAAAATATAGTTGGTTATACACAAAAAATTTGGAACGAGAAAAATATTTAGCACTTCAAAAGTACAATAATAATTACGATGCAATTATGACACCAGGTAATAAAATTGTACCGGATTTGGCATGGTGGGAAAACATTATTTTAGTATCAAAAAATTCAATGTTACCTCCTGTTTTTACATTAGAAATTTTCACCGACGCCTCAAGGTCAGGCTGGGGTGCAGTTTGTAATAAGAAACGCGCTAATGGTCATTGGAAAGTAGATGAATTGAAGTACCATATTAATTATTTAGAGTTTCAGGCAGCCTTTTTTGGGCTTAAATGCTTTGCACAAAATGAATCTAATTGCGATATATTGATGCGTATAGACAACACGACAGCCATCAGTTATATAAACAGAATGGGAGGTATACAATTCCCACACTTAAATGAATTGACAAGGTCCATTTGGCAATGGTGCGAGACCCGAAATTTAAGGTTGTTTACATCTTATATTAATTCTAAAGATAATAAAGAAGCAGACGAAGAGTCTCGTAGAGTTAATCCAGAAATTGAAATAAAATTATGCCCAAATAGTTATAGAAATATTATTAAAAAATTTGGTGAACCTAATATCGATCTATTCGCATCTCGAACCAATGCCAAATGTGAGGTATATATATCCTGGAAACCAGATCCAAATGCGTTTGCAGTAGATGCGTTTACAATAACATGGAAAAAATACTATTTTTACTGCTTTCCACCCTTTGCATTAATACAAAAATGTTTGCAAAAAATTATTATCGAACAATCTACTGGAATTCTCGTATTTCCTTACTGGCCCGCACAAGTTTGGTTCCCTTTATTAAAAAATATGATAACATCAAAAATTTTGTTTTTAAAAGACGCAATTCAATCTGATTACAGGATACATCTCCCTCAGGAGAATACCCTGGCAGCCGCTATTGTCTCCGGGAAGCATTTACAAATCAGGGCATTCCTTTAGAAGCAATAGAACTAATGATTTCATCACTAGCGGCAAGTACCATTAAGCAATATAACACCACATTTAAATTGTGGTGGCAATTTTGTTTATCTAAGCATGTTAATTACTTAAAAGCTTCGAAAACAGAGGTAATCTTGTTCCTAACAAGAGAATTTGAAAACGGAGCTGCTTATGGCACTCTTAACAGCCATCGAGCAGCTATTTCGTTGCTTCTAGGTAATAATATAGGCTCTGACCCACAAGTGTCACGATTGTTAAAAGGTGTATTTAAATGTAGACCTAGTATACCTAAATATAATAGTGTCTGGAATCCACAAATAGTACTTGATTTTATAGATAAGTGGTTCCCTAACAATAATTTAAGTTTGTGCCAAATATCAAAAAAGTTGGTTATTCTTTTAGCTCTTTGTACAGCTCACCGTGTTCAAACACTGTCGCTAATTAAAACGAATTGTATTGTTATCAATGAAAATCAAATTATTATAACTATCACAAATTTAATTAAAACATCAGCAGTAAACCGTGAACAACCAACTTTGATTGTACCATATTTCAAAGACAGACCTAGCGTTTGTCCGGCACAATGTTTAGAAGATTATTTAGAAATGACAAAAATATTAGAAATGAAAATAGCTCAGATAAATTGTTTATAACTCACAAACGTCCGCATAAACCTGTAACATCACAGACGATTAGTAGATGGATAAAAGAGATGTTAGCAGATAGCGGTGTCGATGTGACGAGGTTTGGTGCTCACAGCACGCGGCATGTCGCCACATCGACCGCTCGAGCCGCGGGCGTCTCATTAGACATCATTCGAAAAACAGCCGGATGGACAGCAACATCGCAAACGTTTGCAAAATTTTACAATCGCCCGATTATATGCCAAGAATTAGCTAGGTCTATATTTGAAAATAATTGATTGAAGCATTAATGTTCGCTAGATTTATACATACAGGTATATAATGTAACTATTTAACTATGATTTATGATTGTGCTTAGGATGTTTATGATGATGATAAAGGAAAATAAAAACTATTCAATTGCATTAATTTTTTTATTAAGTACTCTAGTTTACACAGTTACATAGTTGATACCAAAACTTTGAATAACAGATTGTGTCCTCTGAATATCTACATGGTATATAAGATATCTGAAGAATGGAGCTATGAAAATATAATATATGATCGATTGATCGATTATCTAAATGTGCGATGCTACCTAGTACGTTGAGGAAACTACATGGTATATAAGATATCTTCGAATGGAGCTATTCATATAATAATGATCGAACTTCACTTAGAAGTTCGTTTGATCATATATTATAGTGATGATAAAAATATGATGACACTGAATCAAACAAAACATATTGAATCTTTGACCGCAAAATATGATCTAAAATATGCTAAGCTGTATGATACTCCTAAGGAGACAAATTTATAATTGTAACAAGCAATAGAAGAAGATGAAAATATAAAGTAGAGAAATTTAACATGAATTATTGTATATTCAAAACTGCTATAACCGCATACATTACAAATAAGTATGCATTAAGAATTTTAAAATATCTGTATAAGACTAAAGAATAAAAGTTAACATACTATAATATACTATAGATACTGAAATAGGTACTAGATTGTATGGTAGATTCTGATTATGCAAGAGATAATGTGGATCGATAGTGTACATCAGGCTAAATAATAAGATTTTTGGGAAACTTATAAACAAAATTTCGTAACTAAATTCAAGCTTTGCAAAATATATTGCTATGTCCGAGGCTGTAACAGAAATACTTTTTATTAGAAACTTGCTAAGTAAATCATTTGTGAACCGATAGAGTTATATGAAGACAATTCAGGTGCAATAGCGATTGCTAAGTTTGGTAAATTTACAAAAAATTCAAAGCACACCGATGTACAGTACCACAATATAAATTTTTACCTATGATTATCTTAATTGTAAAAGATTTAGATTATAAATTTAATAGGAGGGATTGGATCACGCCAATTTAGAGTGAATCATAATCTTAATACAAGTAGCGCCATCTAGTGGTCCGAGAGCGCAAACTATCAATCTACCTTTTATTAGTCTGTGGTTTTTGCGTTTGCTCTCTATGCTTTTGTATGCCTCGTGGACTTAGTTTTCACAAATGGAATAAAAGTGTTAAAGTATATTTTCAATATTTTATTTCTACAGTATTTATTAATAGATAAATAAGAGAAAATAAAAAAACATCAAACTCACATTTCGTATAATATATTGTGTGACTGTTCTCACTTGAATAATGAAAACTATTAGAAGTGAGAATGATATCCACATGGCCGCAGTGATCACCATTCGCAAATCTTGCATTTGGGTGAGTACGTAAATTCGTGATACTACGGACGTCTGAAAGTACACAATAGAAAAAAATACAACAAAACTATCAGAACTTCATAATCATTGGATCTCTTTCTTTATTGTAAACAGTTTACGGTATATAATGTACCGGAAAAGTTATCCATTTTTAAAACATAACGTCCTGTTGAGAGTACAGTTAATTTTTTTTTTAACAGAATTGTATTTTATTAAAACGTTAAACAAAATTGTTTTGTACAAATTCAATTTGAAGCGTTACTGCAATATTTGAAAATACACTTTTCGGCTGTCAATTGACTCTTGAAAAGCTTTTAGTGAGGTTTTTTAAATGCCAATATTTTAACACCAAACTGGTTTGGATTGGGCCGGACTTGTTAAATGTCATTCCCCAGTTTCACACAGTAAATAGACAACACGAAAATATTGGCAAGGCAGCTTTCGATAGCATAAAAATTAATTCTTACGATTTAGTTTCATTAATAAAACATCTAACCGACATTTTTATTTTTATTTTTAAATATTAATATCTTGTAACACCAGCAACTAGCGAATTTTATCGAAAATAAGATTTACGCAAAAGTGAAAACTTACGAACAGTACGACGGGCATGAGCATCCAACATATCCTCCAGAACTTTGTTGGCTTGAATCCGAGCCAAAAACGTATATCGGTTGAGAACCTCTGGACCCCGTATATCCACATAACTACGGCAACTTTAAAACCTCCCAAGTATAATACCGTTACATTTAAGCCATATATGACTCCTTTAATTCTATGCGTAGACATCAGCGACTGGAAAACAACGGAAATTATATATTTAATAATAAAACCATGTATCAAGTATGTATACAAGAAAAAAAAAATATTTAGCATAATTTAGCTGAAATATTTTTTATCAAATTTGACTATATCGAATTATACAATGCAAAATATTTTTTTAAAAACAAACAATGTAAAAAGTAAAATAAAAAAGATTTATTGAATCCGGGCTGTTATTTTGGTTATTTTATTTTGTTTGTTTATTAATCGTCTGATCCCTACTGATTTTAAAATCGGTTCCGTTTGAATGCTGTATATTGTCTAAACTACTCATTACTTTCTTGAGACTTATACTGTTCCTTAAATTTATAGCTAACTAATAAAATAAACATGTGTTCTGATATGCGAACAATACGTGAGCATACATATTATACTTATAAAATTACATATATATAATAATTTATATATACTTACAAAATTTAGCACACGTGTTTATAACCACAATGGTGCCAATTCCATTTAAATAGCATAAATACATGCCAAATGAAAAACCTCCCTTTTTTCGAAGTTTATCAATAATAAGTTATCACCAAATAGATTTAATATAATGTCCACGTGAACTGCGAGATGCCAATTGGTCGGACCATTTACAAATCTTCGCGCTTTCACCAATCATACAGCGCCGATTTATATAGCGGGTACAATAAACTTGTTGCCTGCATAACGTAACGAGAAGAATGTCGATAGTATGTAATGTGACTCTTCTGTATGACTATGACAGTAGTTCAAAAATAAGACTAGGCTCGCACTAACGTCTTTTGGTGACCGTGTTTGAGAATCCTTACAGTAGCGCGCGCACTTGAACACGTGACAATTATGTGACTTCTATAGACATTGACATGAGCTCGGTAATAGAATAAATCACGATGTCAAACAATAATGCCAATTCAGTCGTAAAGCTGTATATACTAAAACAAACTAAAAATAACTTTAAATTGGGTTTGTTTTAACGTCTATAGTCATAAACCGAAAGGAGATAGTTCAGTACTAACGAATTTTTCAAGCACTTGATACATTTTCGCTAGTAGTGAGTGTATTTTTATCGTGTTCAAGCAATCAAGATTTTTTGAAAATATTTCTTATCAGCATTGTGAATATTAAATTGTTAAAAATAATTAATGTTTCTAAAACGAATCTAATTCATGGCAATTGTTTTTAAATTACAAATCTATGAAATTTTTATTACAACTATATATTCAGTTTATTTTAATTCCCAAATAAGGTTTTGTTTTATATTGTTAAGTGCTTGCATATGTCTGACAGTTAATATTACTACACAGCTATAAACTGCACCTGTATCACGCTGCTATTATTTTATCCAAAAATCATAATTCAAATAGTCCAAATGTTAAAATTAAATCCAAATGTAACATTTATTAGCTTATGGACATAACAGACAGACAAATAATAACGTTAATAGCGAATACGCTATTTCACTCTAATGATTTCAGTATATCAATGTGCTTACTGCGGGGGCACAGGTATTGAATCAGGAGACATAATATGGAGAATCGACCATGATCTACATAACACGCAGATCATGGGCCTCAATTTTAATATTTTTTAGGTAATGATCGCATCTCGCATCGCATTTATTTAATATGATAAATATGATGTAGAAGATCGGAGGAAATATATAGATGTTTTTAATTGCGTATAAACTTTTTTAGCGAATAGGACTCGAGCAAAATGGACTTCACACAAATATTAAATTTGAATAAAATTCTTATCTTAAGATATAAACTTTTTTTTTTAATTTTGAGCAGTACATAGTTTACGAGATCGGAGGCATCTGGGTTTTCATCTATTTTCTTACTTAACTTCAAAATTTTTTAATACCCAATTGACCCTTTTTACGTCACTGATCCACTTATATTCGCCAAATATCAATTCAATAGCTATGACAGACGGACAGATACACAAACAATCAAGAGATCCTATACTGGTCCCATTTATTCGTTTTAAAATACGGAATTTAATAAAAACTTAAAAAAAAATAGAACCGACTTCAAACTCTTAAAAAATAAATAAAACTTATCTCAAAAGCGACTTATTCAAGAAAATACTATCATAGTCAGACGAAGGTTTCCTGAAGTTTATTAATTAAATGGTACATATCATCTAAATATTTCTGTGAGTTAAATGTCTCACCTTCGTACATTTTCTACTCCTCAATCTCAACTTCAATGCCTATTATCTAGTCTATTTCTTTTTTAATTGAAGCAAAAAAATAAGTATCTAATATTTTTTAATTACATTTTCTTCTTAATTATCTTACTGCGGACTAAATAGAACTTATTTATTTTTTACTCAGGCATTATATCTATAATGCACTATCTAAATTTCATGCCTTCAGGATTTTTGAACTTAGACAATATTTAGTACATTGCATATATTTTGTATTCAAGATAACCTTGTGTGGATATAGAATATTCGATCTCGGCACGCAAGCAGTCTCAATGAATTTTTTGTGGAGCTTCTGAATGTTTTATTGGACCAGGACTTGTTTAGAGGAGCTACATACGTGTACTCCACGCCCTATTTTTTTTATTAATAGGAAGGGACCATCACAGGTTAATCTCGTTGTGAATTAATCTATTATACTTATAAAAAAGAAATCATATAATCTTACATTCGTACCTAAAGTCGAGAGGAGTAATTATGTCATAATTTAAGCAAATATTTATTTAATAACTAATAATAATAGTATTCTAACTACAACGGTCCTTACTTCATTAAAATTGTCGTATTTTTAACTGGCTTAAAAAAAAGGAAGATCTTAATTTGACCTGTATGTGTTTGTGCGCGATTATCTCGCGTTTGGCTGAACCGATTTTGATACGGTTTTCAGTATAGTATAATAACCGAAAAAACACGTGTTTAATGTATTATCCGCGATTGCCTCCGTTTGGTAAACCGATTTTGACGCGATTTTCAAAAAAAATATTTTTAGCGTTATCTTTTATAAAACATACCAATATCACTAAAAATCATGAAATATAAACTTTTTAAGAAAAATAGAACTTATTTAGAAAAGTTTTATTTTAATTTTTTTAAGTTTGAAGTCGGTTATATTTTTCTAGTCATTAATTCTCTTGACTACGAGTGTTTGGTATATCTAAAATTAGCAACTGTGTTGTAGTTTCAATTCTGTTAAACTGAGTTTTGTATTCTGTTAATAACTAAGAAAAAATAAGTAAAGTTATTTTAATATAGTATACAAGAGTATTCAAAACGACTAATATAATAAAAATCGAACTTAATTTCAAGAACTTCGATTGATCTTATATCATATTTCTTTGTTTACATCTGACTACAGAATGAACTTACAACAAAATGAAATTTAATATTATTTAGTTAAGCTTTGAGAGTTGCACCAGGACATTGTCATTATTATGATACTTAAAGTAATCCACAGTATGACGAATTGTCGAATATATACGAATAGAATTCGTATAAAGAACGATCAAATTTGAAAACTTTCCATTTACGGTAGAAGGGAAGGGAACGTGTCTTGCTAAAAGGTAGCGCTATATATATATATCGACATAAAAATGTAACCTGTCGCCAGGATTTACATTCGATAATTAACTAAGAGCACTGAAAGCAAAAAAAAATAGATAAAGATAATTTGGTGTAACTCGATGGCGTGAGGTTAACTCGTTCTGTCTTCGATGCGAAAGTTAAGCATCTTTAGAAGGGCCAAATTCATTATCTCGATCTCCTCATTGAAGGCGCGATAAGCCATTGGTCCAGCTGCATCTGTCGTCGTTAGCAAACACCAATCCGCATTGGGCTCGCGTAGTCATAGTCCATTCCCAATATCGATTCAATTTCCAATAGTAAGTCAATGCCACCGCAGTAGTAATAATAAAAGGTTAGTGATAATAAATCATAATTCGAATATTACAAATGCAAGCGTGTATTGATGCGTACAAAATTAATTAACTGAACAAATAGCCTTGTATTTTCATAATTAGCTCATTGCATCCTATTTAACCGTTCCATATCACATCCATATCATAGGGGTCGCTTTGTAAATAATAAGCTGCCATTTTCCAGCCTACGCTATTAGATCATTACTTTTTAAATGTTTTTAAAATAATAGGAAGTTATTTATTTTATATGATTCTTTTATGTGTGTTCCGTAATGTCGTGGGCAATAAGAGGCCGACTATGATGATTTTTTTGACGTAAAGGGTATGTTTCTATTGGGGAATATAATTTCACGAGGGTTGAATAAGTCGTTTTTGAAAACCTGAATCAGTACCTAAGTTTGTACCTCATTATCCGTTAAAATATATTTTTGAACTAAATACTACCTAAAAAAATTGATAGACAAATCTAATTAAGATCAATTCAGGCATCAAACTTTAGTTATATTGCACAAAAAGCCTTAGGCAACAACGGATCTGCCCATATTAGGTTAAGATTGGGCTGACGTGAGCATTAATTTCAAAAGCCCATATAAAAAATAAGAATAAAAATATAAATAAAAAACAACGGATATGCCTCACTTTTCAGATGGCATTTTAATCAAATAACAAATAAGATACCTAAATGATCCAAAGAGAACCCATATTTTATCAATTGTTCTCTCAATTTTCATTAATAAGAGAGATAAGTTGATAAAAGAAGCTAAGGTACCTGCGGCAATTTAGATCCGCGGTGTAAAAACGTCCACCTTTGAAATTTCGTGCTGAAATACTTCTATTCTTATTCAAACTTTACCCATATCACCACAGCGTACCTATGGTGTTATTCATGTGTGACTAAAGTTTGTATTCTGAATAAGAATGTATTAGCACGAAATTTCAAAGGTTATAACAACGCGGTCCTTATTTAAGTAATTAATTTTTTTTTTGTAATGACCCTGATTTAGCTAGTCAACGATTGTGTATTTTGTTAACCTACATGTTATCTAACATATAAACTTTGCAACAGTCATATAAGAGATGAGGGTAAATTTTCATACACCGTATCTCTAAACATTTAGATGGATAGGTAGTTATATTTTCCAGAACTTTACCAAAGGAGTGTCTGTTGAAGTGCCGTCTATACGTGATGAAAGCTTTATGAAACTAGGAGCGTAGTAAAGTTTTGCCAAATGTAAACTAGTTCAACATCACTCAAATCAGTGAAGAATCCTTTTAAGCAAGTTATATGAAAAACTGGTCACGAGGAGACGGACTCGGGCGCTGGTTTCGCATAAGTTTAAAAACCATAACTTATCACAACAGAGCGCCTTCCGTTCTTCAAACTGACAAACAAACAGGAAAGCAAAGCCGTTAAAAGTCAACTGTAATCGCCCAAATCTGACACCTGATTTGGGCGACTAAAGTTCTGTTGTACGTCGCCAATATTTGGACTCTGTCTAACCACCAAAGACAAGGAGCCACCTAACAAATTTAAACAATGCTTAAAGTTAGGACATATATTGTGCAGCGCTTAGCGCTTGACATTTACGTAATTTGACATATGTATATATTGTATGTATATTTATTCTTTGGCAATATCGGACCGCATGGCAATGGCATCAAAAAAGACCACGGTGTCTTTTATAAAAGGCATTATTACTTTTTTATACATTTCTTTGTTCTCTTATACTCGGTGGAACAGAACGACCGACACTCCCGAGGTTCCTAGAGAGTATTATTTGTCTTTAATATGATGTAAAAAAAATTATAAGTCTAGGTCAAATAGTTTCGGAGATATTAAAATACAAAGTTTTTAAAAAGAAATGAGTGTTTTCAACCCTGAGTCAGCTGTTTTTGGGACGTACTAAGGAGAAGTTTTAATCGGTCATTGACTTCTTCTCTTCTAAAAACGAAATAAACTAGTTTGTGATTTATAAGACTGCATTCATGCAAATTCTACCAGACAATCAATAAACAAGGCAGTCAAAATGCTTAAATCGATTTACCGACTAACAGCCGGTTTCTGATTTGAAAGTAGAAAATTTCTACTGCTTATTCTCAATAGCCTAAGTTTTTTTTAATTTCACAAGTCAAATAATCCTAGTTTTATCAAACTGCTATCAACTGATCATCAAAAAACTAAAATCGGAAACGAAAACTAAGTGATGTTAGTTTGAGACGTTTAACTTTAAATTCTCAATTAAGAAACCGAGTGTAAAATTTCCTAAATTATTGTAGAGAGACCAGTCTAACATTAACCTACGTTATTTTAAAAGAGCAGTTCTCCAAAAAAATTGTTTGATTGGGGTAATACTCCTTTAACAACGGGATCGTTAATTAAACTCGATAAACTCACAAATCTTCCAGCGATTCATTACTAACATAAATGAACTTTGTTTTAAAAATATTGAGGAATTTGTTATTAAAATAGCATTTAAAAAGAACTTTAAAAAATGCGTGATATCAAAAGACGAAAAGAGCGTGCTTAGCTGTCTTCAGAGAAGAAGTGAACATTTTCAGCATCGACTATCATTAAGATATCGGTAAATAATTAAATTAAATTAATGTATTTCGCGGTCCGTTGTAATCTGCGCACAATCGATATGGCGCATGCGCGTTAAAGGGCTATCAACACTTAGAAATTTAAAATTTTTACTCCATTTTTACGCCTCCTCTATTTTTAAATATTTGTCAAATAAAATGAACGTTTGCATGTAACCTAACTTAAAACTTTCGGCTGTGTCGGTCATTTTGTTCCTCCCTGTATAATACAGGAATAATTTAAAACCACTGCGAAGATTTTGTGAAAATAAACTTTAAGTAATTTAAATAAACACGTATTTTTTATTTTGATATGTTCTAATACTAAAAAATAAAGTTATCGCTTATCAAAGATCGAGATTTTAAAACTTAATTTATGGACACCGCGCGCCGTGCGTCAGCTGAGCGCTCGCTCGACGCCGGCCGTAGGCATGTACTCGTAGGTACCTATCTACACGGGTCACTGGCCGCTCATTTTGTTAGATTCGAACTAGATTTTATGCCATGATCTGAGGTGATTTCTAAAAGTAATTCCAATTTTCCCTTCATACTTTTATGGTTAAGGCCATCACAATGCAATAAAATAAAAGAGAAACAAATTCGTTACCTAGAAAAAAATATTAACGTTATGCCGAAGTTACTTAGGTACTTCTGCGTTAAGGCGTATTTAAAAAAATTAGAATCAACTACGTATTTACAATAATGTTGAATCAAAACGAATACCTAACTAATTACTTACCATGTATTTTAATATTTGTTCAAAATGAAATCCACGTCTGTCCAGACATAAACGTGCACATTTCATTAAATTGTCATTTAAATTGTTTAAAACACTAGTGTCACTTTTCACTTCACTGAAAGCGTTATTATTTTTTATTGTTAAGTCTTCTAGACTTTGTGCCTCCTCTTCATCTCGGCGTGTGACTTCTTCCCATAAGAAACAGTCCCTCACTTGTGAACAATGCCTCATCCGTCTACAAGATGTTTGTATCGCGGTGATGTAGAAGCCACTCACATAAGGCTCGATGTGGTACTGGGTCTAGGTCATGAAACTGCTGAACCGGCTGAAAGTGGTACGGATGGAGTCCGGCTGTTTTTAGCAGCTTCAATACCGCAGGCTGGCTCACACCAAAGAGATATGCCGCATCGTGGGTACTGACTCTGGGACTTCGTCTGTTAAAATGGTTCGAAGCATTAGGGACCGCGGGGTTACGGATCCCAAAGGCCCGCATACGAGGTATGCTCTTCGTCGCATACTTTCTCCGAATTGCGCTTATGTAGGTTCTCACCACTCAGAAGATAAACTCGTACATCTCGTAAAACTCACGACGGCGGGCGCGTCGCGTGCGCGGGAACGCGAGGACACGTCACATCGGCGCGTGCGTATGAATCTCACTGTCGCGCGCGTCGCTCGGTCCCGGCGGGGCGGTGGGGGCTGTGGCGGGGGGCTACCGGTCGCGGCGGGGTTGCACGGTGGCATACGCAAGAGAAGACGTTTTCATTGAAGTTTTATTTTAAAAAATGTGTCCATATTCTACCGTTTCGATAGGGATAAAAATATAAAAAAAAAAATTTTAACTAATTATGGAAAAGTGTTCTATTACTGATACTGAACCACCAAAAAAAATTATTGCACTGGAAAAAAAATATTCCTGTATAGAAAAACCAAGAAAAGTTCCCGAATCAGGCACAGCGCTTGGGCATACTATATTTATTTCTTTAAGAAAATTTAAACAGATAAATATAGAGTCCAGTTTAGTAAGCTAATATTGAACACAATGATCTTAGCAATAATGTGGGTTAATTAAACTACTGAGCACTTTCCAACATCTCCATATGAAACATCATAAGCTGAATCTGAGCAAGAGCAATTTGTTGAGTTAGACTTTAACTTAACTATTTTGCGAACTAAATGTTAATTAGTTGGAAGAGCTTTTGGTGCATCGGTTAATTCTATAATTGTAAAGGTTAACACTGTGTTGAGGTAGTTAACAGAAAATACATTGTATTGAGTTCCACTATAATTCGGAAAACATTTTAGTTATTACTCTTGACAATAGTTACATTATGAACATTCAAATACCAGCCTACGCACGTGGTTGACTAATATTTAGACTAGATCGGTGCATAAAAGTATCTAGGTTTAAATCAGTTTTTACTATAACTTTTCATCATTTTCATTTCATTTCTTTTCATTGAGTTTGACATTAACAAGGGAATACGTTGCACCGTCCTCTTTCTTGTTGTAAACGATAATATTAACCAGCTGAGCTTGGGTAGTTACAGTTAACAATTATAGTTGACGTTATTTTCTCAACTTTCAAATGTTTGCTATTCATAAAGTAAGTAAAAACCGACGAGCATAAATGAAGAATTATGGAAGCGGATGACATATTAATATCATACCTTATCGCTCTCTGAAAATGGTACAACCTACCATTTTACAATGGATCCGTTTTAAATATAATAGGGATTCGGGCAGCGAGTAATTATAGATGTTTTCAGTCGCATTGGCTTTAGTTCCATATGGAAATGCATAGGTTTTTAAAAAACGAGTAATAATTAAAAATATGGGATACTAACCGAAAATGGCACTGTGAAACTGAACCCCATGATGCATAACACACCGACGATATATATATTTTTCACTGAACGAAATTCACTGTGTATCAATCTTGACATAGTCAAAGTTAAAGTTGCCTGAAAACAATATCACGAAATTAAAGAAAACTGTAATAGTAGGATAGAATAGAAAGTAAGTATAGATAAGTAATGAAGAAATCAAGAATAGAATATAAAGAAAGAAAGGATAAATCCAAAAAAAAACATGTGATTACATTTATAGTAAACGGTTTTTCCGCGTAAATTATATCCCAAGCCTAAGTAACGTGCTTATGATGTAGCTTCCCGCAGGTGAAAGAATTTTTCAAACTGGTCCACTAGTTTCGGAACCTATTCAATTGAAACAAAACAAATCTTTTCTCTTTCTAATATTAACATAAATATATCTTATCATAATTTTTCAAAGATGTTTTTGTTTGATATTGGATCTGAAATTTCGTACAAACAAATAAACCGAGCCCAAACTTTTATACGCTATTTAATTATATTCGAGACAAATCAAAAGAACGCAAACTTGATGGAGTTATGTTTAATTACAGAGGTACCATAACTGAATTCCGGTTCCATCATCAGATCGATTCTAAATTAATATAAAATTACCATCCTAGTTATTTAATGCATTTAATATGTAATTGATGAACAGTAAACCTTAAATAATTTTTGTAATAGATTAAGACTGGATAAATCTTAATTAATTACACAAATTATTGCTCTTATTTACACCATGAGAGCTTATTTACACCATAAGAGCAATTAAAGTTAAAGTTTATATCGAATTGACAGTAACTGTCAAACTGATTTCAACATTTTAACTAACAAAGAGTGGGCGGTTACGGTTAACAGTTAAAGTTATGACGCCACTCCAGTTTTGCGAAATGATGCAACTCACTACTTTCTTAGCTGCACTATAACATGTTTGTTATAGTCAAAGAAATTTAGTGCAACCAGCCCTAACAATCACTGTATGTTTTCCAAACCAATAATAAAAAATAAACTCAATAAAAAAACCAGGGTGTGAGTGAAAAACTTGCAAAACTTGAGCTCGTCGAGTAAAAATTAATAAACATTAAACACAAAGTGGATCTAAATAAAACCTTAGTAAAATTATCATTGTAATCTTTCTGATTTAATCAGTTTATCGCGTGATATAGACGTCGTATGAATACAGAGAAGCATGTTGGATTTTATAATTCGTGGTGATATTTCCTGTTTCATGAAACATTACCAACTAGTTATGTTTTGCCCGCGATTTCATCCACGTGGTACTTGCAGTAACGAACTGCCATATAAGCTATCATCCCCTCTTTCAACAACTTTTTTCGCGATAACAAGTAACCTATGTCTGTTTCCAAGAAAAACTATATTTCCGTAATTAATTAAATTACATTAAAAATTGTGTCGTGATTTGTGCATAAAAGCGTGACAGACAGACAAAGTTACATTGTCATTTATAGTATTTGTATAGATAATTTGCTTAGTTTGCTAATGGTTATTTGTAGAAGTAATAAAAATCATTTTTCCCAACATTAACTTCATATTCAATAAAATATACACGTTGTTTGGAATCTTCAATATTTTCTAATACGCCCATTTTATTTTTATCACGGACAGATCTTAAGGCTTTTCTGGAACAATCAAGTTAATAAGCAATTAACTTTGACATGTCGTAAATCTGAAACTGACTCCGAAGCTATTGGACCGATTTAAACTTTCACCTACGAGAAGCTACATCAAAGTCGCTCTAAAACAGCTTGTATGTGATAAAGTAGAAGTGTGAACAACTTTAATTCCCATCTTTCCCTTATAAAGCTTATGTTTATAAGAATTTATAAAATTTTGTCACTATATATAATTTAAAATAATTAGTATTTTTCCTTTTCGTCTAACGCTTTAAAATATCACGCTACCAAGAGAAGAAATTGCAAAACGTTTCTACTAAAATATAGCTGAAAAATTGTGGAACATTCCTCTCGATATTATTTATTGCACTGACATCATTTTCAAGTGATTGCTCACAACGCATTGCGATTATTGAAAACCACTCGTGTCAGCTCAGTTGGCTGGAGAGTGTCGCACAACAATTAGCAGTATTCACAATCATAACAGGAAATATATTTTAGGAGACAAAGTTTAAACAAAATTATTTGCCGGTTAATAGTTTTATTAATATACTGTCGCCTAATAAGGCTTAATTTTTTGACCGAAGGAGTGTAATATTGAAACAAACGTTATTCTGTAGGTTATTCATGCGGGCATGTACGAGTAATTTATACTTATTTTAGTAAGCTTTTCAGAATTTTGACGGTCAAAAAGAGTAAGCCTTATTGAGTAATAGAGTAATAGAGTAATAGAGTAATTATATAAATCCTTCTTTAATCATTCTATATGTATAAAATTCTTGCGTTACTGACTGACTTACAGACAACGTACAATCGAAACTACTGAGCGTAAAAAGTTGCAATTTGGAATGAAGATTCTTTGGGGAGTGTAGAGGGGCACTAAGAGAGGATTTTTGTCTTGTAATCCACCCTGAAGGGGCTATATTAGGGGATGAAAGTTTGCATGAAACTACGTTACTAGATACAAGTGCTAGGAGTTTCAAATTTTGCATGCGGTTTCTTTTTAGGACGTAGGTGCTCACTAAGACGGGATTTTACGAAATTCGACTTCTAAGGAAGTAAATTAGGGGATAAAAACTAGACCACGCGGGCGAAGTCACAGGCAAAAGCTAGTCATTCTATATTTTGTTGAAAATCGCATTAAAATTCGTTGTATAGTTTAAAAAATCACAGCGCAGAACAACGGGAAGTGACTTTGTTTTATACTATGTATAGATTATTACATCATTCACTTCAGAAGTTAAATATATTAGTACTGGACCAAATATAATTATACTCGCACCTCATCCTCGAGATAAGTATCCTGAAATTAATATATTAAAAAACCTAATATCCCATAACGCATATTAGTTCCTGTTCTTGCATTAAAGTTGAGAGAAACAAACAACAACACTTCGTGTACTGGTCACCCCTGGTGTATGAATCGGCCTTCTTGGAGCGTCATTCGCATTTTAGTTAAGCACGTCCTAAACGTTTTATTATTATTTTTTCGTGAAAACACGTGTGAACATACTATATTTCATGAATATTCTTAAAATGATCAAATCAGAAAGTTAAAAAAAGGTAAAACGTGCCCGTAAACAAACCGTGTCTTCAGACAGTGATGATACAGATTCTAAAAATAGCTCAAATGTTAAGTACTTATCTTATTTTGTACATCTATTATGGTAGCATACAAACTAGTTCACAGTCTAAGGTTTTAAATCAAATACAACCATGCCGATCACCGGACTCTCTTACTGCATAAAATCTAATCTACATTTATTATTATTATTTAGCCATTTTTAAACCAATATGATTATAGTTAAATGCATTCCAGCTGATCATCGGACTGTCTCAGGCATTGAAACGCTTCGTATCTATCCACAATAAAACCTTATTTATAATATGTCAATGTAATAAGCATAATGTCACTCGAGCTGATCTATGGACTGCCTCGTCGCATATAAACTTTTTTTTTAATCTGAAAAGGTATGTAATAGGGCCGCTCTTTGGACTATTCTACTACACTCGACGAAAAATAAATACATAAAAATAGAATGTCTACTTAAATAAAGTCAGGTAATTGAAATTTCACTTTTTTCTCAAAGTTCTGCAATTTTTTTTTTATTAAATTCTTCAACGAGGTTCTCTAAGAACCTATTGTTGACCTAAGAAATAACGACGGTGTTCTACCATCAGAACAGGCTTCAATAGGCTTCAAAAAATCCATATAACTAGTATATAAACCAGCCATGTGTGTGAACTGTGAGTCGGTGGATTAGAAGATTGTGAAATTTACAGCTCTATGTTCAGAGCCCACAGCACCAGATATGCCTCCATCTCTAGAGCTTACCAAAAAGATATCAATAATGGATGATACCGGAAAACTGCAGGATGGCACATCTACGACATTCGGTCATTATAAGAAACGAAAGTGAACAGACTAGGTTAACCAGAGCAATCTTTAACTATAACTAATATTAATAATAACTATTATTCATTATTTCCTTAGTTTTGCTAGTAACATTATTATTTAATGATAATACTATTATATAATTTGATATACTATTGATTGTATTATATTAAACTATAATTGATGATTAAACGAGCTCACCGAGCGAAGTTCTATCATAATTATACTGACATCTCGTCCGAAAAGGTAAGTATCGCCCGCCTTAAACCCTGTCAGTGATAACTTCAACCTAAATAAAACTCTAAACTAAATGACGCTTCAAGATAATCGATCCATAAAATAGCGGGGTAACCAGTACACGAAATTTTGTTTTTTTTTCTCTTTCTCAACTTAAGTGGAAGAACGGTAACAAATATGCGTTGCTAAATGTTGTTTATATTAATATTTTAATTTCATGATACTTATCTCTTCGGATAGTATAGTATTATTACGATGGAACTTCAATAATCGTCAATAATATCTAGATTTGGACAGTAATTAACCCTACGAGTTCTCCCTGTGATAAAAAATTTCTTAAGATCTCCTTTATTGAAAATACCACATGATTGTCCTAACATGAGAACAATAACCAATGTCCGCTGCCAACAATGTATAAGCAACAATGCCTTAAAATGGCATTCCGACCCAAAACCCTTGTTCTACTGAAATAAACGTTTATTATTATCATTATTGAAACTGTGTACGTAAGTAAACGTTTAATAAGAATCTAATAAAGCCTTAATGTATTTTTGAATTGTGATATCATATTTTCATAAAAATAAATCCACCATCACCTTCTATTAAAACATAACGAACTACTCTGACTGTTGTTTCTCAATAAATTCACTAGAACTCCAAAGTAAGCGTACACTAACAACGACTATATTTCAGTTTTGTATCAAAAAAAGACGTTCATATAAGCCGTTATTACAATAAGAAAACTATATTACATTTTTAAGGTATGGTGAACTGAAAAGCAACAATCGTTATTTATATCGATTGCCTTGCTTAAATATACTTTTGCTACATAAAAATAGTTTGCATGTCAGCTAACTAAACTGTTTACGACATTACACTATTATAATACTTGAAATAACTAGTAACATTTCCAGCGCTATCTATATTGGTTGGACGACGTATCTTAATTACGGCATGTGCCAGAGTTAAGTCGCTTCGATAGTTTGTCAATATGAGCATTACCGAAGCTTTGCATCTAATGCCTAGAATTACTTTACACGCTGATGCCAATGTAAGTATTAGCCAAACATTAGCCAATGCAAAATTTAAACGTTTCGTGTAAAATGCAAAAGCTTCCTTTAGAAGGAGTAAAAAGAAAAAGCTTTGTTGTGTCAGTTAACTTTAAGCAAATTATCATTTAGAAACAATACTACTATTTCGTGATCATCTTTTATGAAATCCTACGGATAATTTGATGCAACTCTCGCTTTTCCACAACGAAAGCGACTTCAAGTAAGCCCATGATGTACTCAACATAGGTATACTTCGCGGTCCCTTACTTCCGCTGTTGGCAACTGCAGCATCACAAGAATCCATCCCCATTACAACTAAAATGTTCAATAAAATATGAAATAAAACTATGATCCTCTCAACTAACGACTATTTATGAACATTAAACGATACAAAACTAATCTTATTTTTTTTCCATACGCTAAATAACGGTTACCTTAACATTTAATACTCACAAGAGAGGCTTCCGCACCCAACAGCATATTGGCATAAATGTAAATATTAAAAAATTTATTGGCGTAAAAGAAATCGGTGCTCATCGGCAAAACGGCAAACAGCAGATAATGTGGCGACACAGTTATATTGACTTCGGCACACGTCGTCAGTACCGTGTACATAATTTTAATTATAACAGATCTTGCAAAAGCAAACAATGTGAACAAGATGGTGAACAAGACCACGGCGTTGTCTATCATTGTGTAGGGCGACATAGTGCCAAAGTCGTAGACACCCATCAAACCGATATTAAAAGCATGCGCGACGTGATCCAATGATGCCGTCTGGAACAAATAATGTGTATCATGATCATCAAATCAAATGAGTGAACATTTCTATGTCTTCAAAGTTAGTACGTTAAAGTAAAAAATGAAAGCAAAGTAATATCCATTATTTTATAAATCCTTTTGTAATCGCTCTTATGCCTATGTTTAATGTAGTTTTTTACATATTGACAGAAAGACATATTTTAATAGGGATGATGACTGGGTTAGAAAAAATAAATTCTTATTAGTCAGTCAGTCAGATAAAGAAATAATAGGATGTCGTACTAAATGTAAGGTTTTATCTAAAACTATAAATGATAGCAAAATAGAACAATTACTCAACAATAAATAAATGGACTCATTATGTAAAGTGAAAAATATTTTGATGTAGTAGAATATAGCCTTGTGAAAAAAAGAAAATACTAATACCGAAGTTTAGGCAGAATAGTCTGATCCCCATTATCAAAAATGTCATCTCCTAAAGCAATCTATTGAGACGCTATTTTTGTTACCTTGAGTCTTTATCGATTAGAGCATGCAACAGCTTTTGATTTTGTTATAGAATTTCACAATCGGATAGATGGCGTAAGATTTTAAATGGATTTCCTTTGTTTTTCAAATTTCGTAGAATTTTGTTTCACAGAAAGTATTTAGTTCAATAAAATAAAATACACAGAAACACAATTTACTCGTCATAAATTTTATATTATCGTTTTATTTATAAACAGTAGAATTACAAAACGAATATTATTTGCTCGGTTTATGCTTTCAATCTATTATTTTATATCAATGAAAATTTTATTGGAACTGCGAGGACACCAAAATATAATATAATAATATTTACTTGTAATAAAAAAAATGATGATTTAATTTTATTTAAGATAAGTATCAATTAGAACTAGAACAGTTTTTTTTTTTAATTTGTAATTCTCATTTGTTGTGCATCCATTACTTGCTGTGGGCTGTATAGAGTAAATAAAATGATCGTTTGAGACTCTATAGATTATATTTGTGATATTTGTCTTGAATGATAAATAATCATAACATAAGATTCTCAGATCAAAAGTATAATTTTATCTAGAGATACTTGGCGTTTTCTTTGTCTTAATATTTTTTTCTAGTTAAAATAACATGTATTCCCAAAAAAAAAATTAAGCTTACTAATTAAAATCAATGTTTGAACTGTAAACCTGTTTTATAGTATTAAGTATTAAATCACCACAATATAATAATTAGCAGCATTTATATAAAAAGCAAACCTGACTGACTTATATTATATCAATGCACATCCGAAACTCAGCAGTTTCGGCTGAAATTTAAAATGTGGTACAAGGATTTTTTTCATGATGTAAATCTAAGCACTAAGAAAGGATTTCTAAAAATTCAACCCCTAAGGGGATGAAGTTTATATGGGCAATGGAAAAGCTAGTTAAAGTGTACTTGTCAGACTTCCAGACCAAGTCAGTATCAACGAGAGCTGGGGTGAGTTCGCTTTACTCTCTATCTATAGGATGTTATGACGATATTTCATTACATTTACTACTTTGACTAATCTAACTGTGGATAAATTTGGGATAAATAACTAACAACCAGTTGCACAAACATCCATAAAATAGTCGTTAGTTTAAAGCGTCATTACCCACACAATTACCCTAATGGACGTTTCTGCAACTGACCATAAGTTAGTAACACTGGGTCGTTGTCATCAAACATATCATAGTAGCAAATAAAAAGTGAAACGAAATAACGCTTTTAAATAGCTAAGAGCCATCTCAAGAGAATTAGACGGTAGCACGCACCCCTGCTGTTCACCGTCCGCAAACATATGCACATGTGGCATAATTGTCCAATTTTAAACTATATTACAATCCCTTTCAAACGTATAGAGGTTGCGATAATAATTTATGGAATTGTGTAACTTTTAAAGTCGCAATCGATTTTAGAACGAACGATGAATTGAATGATATAAACTCAATAGATAATTCATTTCGATTGACATTTCCCAATGGCTTTCAAAGACACTATCACTTTGCTTAGATTAACAAATAAATGTTATCGATTCAATGTTTTTAATATGTATGTATTTAAAAAAAACCATGCCAATTAGTTGTAGCGTGAAGCTCGTGAACATCTTTCAAGTGTTAATTTCAAATTTCACCAACAAATATCACAATCGCTACTCTGCACGTGTCTTGTACAATACAAAGGTAAATGTATTTCCAAAAATACTTACAAACGACATAGGAGAACTTGCGTCTAAAATACTTGCTATAACCGCAGTCGGCGGTCTCTCTGTACTTCTGGCATTAAAATGGCCAAACAAAATAATAACCAAAACAGTTAACGTTGAACAAAACCTCCACAAGCAGGTCAATTTAAGTATCTGAAATAATATGAGGAACAGTTGTCAACAAAAATCATATCAAACTAGGTCCAGGAATAGGCGTATTCAACATCACGTCACAAATATGATTACAATCAATTTCTAATATAATATTCTATAATAAAAAGTATCAGACAATCTTAGTTAAAAAAAAGATAATTTATATTTACTTTTATTAAAGTCTCATCCGGCACAGTCGTGTAGAAAAAATTAGATATCCAAACAAGTGCTGTTAGAAAAAATCTCGTTGTTATCACATTTTTGTCTTGATGTGTGAATGATTTTCTACAACAATGAACAATTATTAAAAATAAATTTAAGCTCTTAAATCAATTGGGTGACTAGCTGCCTAAGTGGTCGGCTGATTATACCACTTGGCTGCGACATAGATAACATAATTGTTAAAATATAATTTATATAGATATATATATATGATAGAAAGATTAAATATTGGCAGAAATACGCTTTTTAAAGTTATGCTACAAAGAAGATAAATATATACTTTTTATTAAGAACAGAGGACGGTTCGCTAATAAAGTGTTCTATCAGTTTCCACAAAAGATTCCGTGAGATGTAATCATCATTCGCTTTTAGAATGGAGTTTAGTTGCTTAATTATGATGTATTGTCTGTTATCTGAAATGCCAGACATTTGAAGTAATGATCATAGTCAGTCACATTTATAATATTGTTGCAATGGAAAATGGACCTTGCTGTTCCATGATGTTAATACGAACACTAATCGTAGGATGGCATATCATACTTTTAGTCACACAAGACTTATAGCGTCACCCAGCATATTATGGATTGCACCTATTAAGACAGACAGGCAGTTTAGTAATTAGCAGCATGCGGCCACCTTATTTAAAGCAACTTAGAGTCTTTGTTGGTAGTTCCATAGACCTAAGTAGTACCTAAGTAGTTGAATACGTTGAACGTTATGAACGCTATATTCAAAATGTATTGGAGAAATTTGAAATTTGGCTTTCAGTAGCAAATTACTGTATAAATTTTAACGTTGAACTCGATGTAGAGCACAATGTTTTCATAGCATAGAGGTTCAATGATAAACTATTATTACCTTTTGAAATTTGTTTTTTTTTTATTGAACCTCTTAGTGACAGCGCTGTATTCGAAATAGAGTTCAATACCGATACTCATAACAAGTACAAATCATAATTATTAACTAAACTTAAAAAAATGTTATTAAAAATAAAAACGGAACTGGATCAAGATAAAAAAAATATGCAACATCATACATAACATGCAGTCGGAGGCGTGAAATCAAATAATACGAGTATGCTTTTGTTTCTTATTTTTATAGTTAGACAAATTACCAAGTTGGTACTAAAAGTGATAGAACAAAGTGCATATTTTTAAACTTTATCATTGTATTATTTTTATTAGTATTACGGTAATAATATAATGATAGAACTTTTTGGAATCCTTTTATTGACTCCTTTTATTTGATGCCCATATAGTTATAGTATTTGACACAAAAAAAACAGTAAATATACAATAATAGCGTCCCACAGCCGCTCTATTTGTTTTTTTTTAACATTACCTATTCTATAATCCTATAATAATATATAATCCAATAATCTGTTCATCGGTTTTGAAGATATGAGGTAATAAAGAATATTAGATACATACATACAAGATTCTGGGTAAATCATAACCCATCCATTGCAATCGAGTAAAAAGCACAACCGAGTCATATTTCGTGTCGAGAGTTTTATTGGTATTATATCATTGTGATATTACACTCAATGCATTGGATTATTTACCTGTGTGAGTGTGTGTGCCTAAGCCGTAATTTTGATATCATTGTGTGTTTTTTTTAGAGACCTACACTGTTCCTCAGCAATTAGTATGACCATGTACATACATAAACAATGTTTTAGTAGGTATATAAACGTAAAACGACAGTTTTCGTTTTTTTTTACATTTTCTAATAGGGGTGTATAAACGTGCGTTATGTTATACGTTGTAAAAACTAGCAAATAAATCACACACTCTTTTGAATAGGTGATCATTTTTCCGACAACATATCTTTATTACTTTTACCGATAGCTAACTTGTATTTTAACGGATGGCCGAACAATTTTGCTCGAATCCAAGAAAACGTTGCATTTACAAAACTGTTCATCTCAATGGAATTTTATCTAACGAATATGAATACTTTGATTGATATTGGTAAACATCATAGGATCCATCATTCCAAATAAGGAATACAGAAACGAAGTTAGAGCAGATTATCCATACTCAACTTCTCAATCGCACTTGACCGTTTACGCAAATTCTTTTACTTATTAAGTTTACGCAAAGACCGTTTACGGACCGTTTCCAATTGTTTGTATCTCCCTGTGTGTGTGGTCAATAAATGTATTTTCTTTCTTTCTTTCAATTTAGATCAAGTGTTATTTTACTCTTAGACAAAAACAGAATCAACAACAATCAACAAAAAGATAATATTGTAATCTTACAAATAATTAATATGTGCTGATGTATTGTTGAAACTTGTAAAGTCCTTATTGTCACATCGAATGAGAATATCCCTTGAAGATACACAACTAATGTTTAAATCGATTTTTTGGCACTTCGACCACGTCGGTGATGATTTCAAACTGGTCGCTAGAAAACTAACGGAGTCCGTCAAATCACTTGAATGCTGGAATAGGAAAGACATAATTAGATTGGTGCTTTCTACTCCGAATATTAACTGAAAAGTTAATTTTGCAATATTTCTATAAGAAATAGTATCGTAAAAAAGTTTGCTCCCGAAAATATTACACTTAGATTATATAAATTAATTAGATATAAACAATATAGATTTTTCATATATAATAGTAAAATATCATACAGTAAATGAATAGATGAAATAATGAACTACATGAAAAATGTTTGAAAGAATAAATCTTACTACAAAATGCATGCAGACTAACAACATCCAATGCATAATAATGAAAACACTTACTAGTAATGTACAAAGAGCAGATTGTAACAGTATGCCGTAAGTGATTCCTTTAAGCAGAGGATTCAATGTGGTATTGAAGTCGATTTTACGTGTATATTGTTTTATGAAGAAATCCATGCACATATAAGACATTCCTACGGTGATCTCGCAAATCACGAAGTCTATGAACCGTACTGAAATCAAGAAACATTAGTTATCGATGACATTGGCATGGACTTGTTATCATTTCCTTGCTCCTTACTTAATTAATAATTTATTTATTAAGATTTGGCCAATTTGTTTTTGAAATATTTATTGGTGAAGAGAATTTATTAGATAAGATGTAACAATTTGTAAAAATAGTTTGTTTTGTAATTTTGTTTTCTTTAAATTGAGACTAAAGGTCTGTGCACATCTGACGGAAGATACATCGCGGAACAACAGAGCTGACATATATATAACACGACATTCAAACTTGTGTTCAAGTTTGAGTCAACATGTGATTCGTCGCGAAATAACGTATAATTCTTTGAGATGCTTGACGGGTCTCAAAGAATTATACTGACTGCCTGACTGCCTGATTTGCACCTTGACTCGTGCAAAAAAGATGCATGAGCAATATCTACCTATCTCTTTGTATTAACAGTAGCATTTATTAGTGCCTCTATAATTATTAACACATTGAATAACTTTTCATACTATTGAAAAAGCCAAAACTACAGATTTATTTAGATAAAAAGGTATGTAATATATATTTTGTCTGAGAGCAAAATTTATTTTCGACACCGTTATTATACTGAACATGCACTTAAAATTACTGAGAACATTTTAAAATCCATATTTTGATACATATTTATCAATTTTATGCATTGTTTTGTCGTCATATAAATTGTCGATTCAAGTGAAACATAAAAGGAATAAATACTATGATGCTAATCTCTAAAGCCCTGTCGTAAGTTCTCGAACATCTCGTATTTAGTCACATAAGTACACCACATGGAAATAGCTGAGAAAATTTGACAATTTTTTATTTCGTATATGGTAGAAAAATTTCGAACTTTGTCCAGAGATATAGATAATTGAGGATGAATTATAAGGCTGCGTCAAACTTAACAGGCTAACTGTGAGTAGGCTCACCGAAACTCATTCCTGTGTGAACGTGAAACTAAACCATATTTTCCACTTAAATTATTTACAACCAATGTGATGTAGCGTATACAACTTTACGTACCATTTTGATAGATTCTTGAAAATATATCTTGGTTATATCCGGAGAAAGAGAAAGCAAACGCTATATATATGAACTTTTTGATGCTATCTCTCGCATAAAACTGAAAAAAGCAAAAAAAATAGAAATGCCGGCGATTTACTTCAATTTAATTTTAAGAGCTTACTCTAATGAAGAACTCCATAAAGGACTAGCTGAACCTGCAAATTTCTCGCCGCTTTATAATTTAAAAAAATGGTGATAGTAGTTCAATCGATTTAGTCATTTTTGAGTTTATGCATAACAAACAAACAAAACCAAAAATTTAATCTTTCTTCTTTGATCGCCTATCCATCAAAATGGAACGAGCCGAAGGAGGCGAAAGAAATACTCGTAGACATACTCGTATTTAAACTATCACACACGTTTACAAATCATCTGTCAAATCTTAAATTCTAAAATAATCTGTCATTAATCACAGGTTACATTGCCATTAATTCCGTCTGCAGTTACTAGTTTGCTATCGGATGCATCCCAGGTGGTGGATAGGGGCACGACCTCCAGATATCTGGTCACCGACTTCGGTCGGCGTGGACCAAAACTACGAGTAGTAAGGGGAGAGTGAGTTCGGCTGGCTTCTTGGAAAGTCCAAGTAACGGTAATCAAGCAGCTTAGGAGAAGCTATTGACTATTCATATGGACGCTGTCTGGTCCTAGAACTGGTTCCGGCTAACCCGTAACTCGCTTTGCACGGGAGCCACGGGGAGATAACCTCTTTAAAAATCCTCATAGTCCCGGCACTGAGATGCGTGGCGTCAGGGTGCGCGTGAGCGGGTTGGTAATGGAGTGCGTCAACCAGGTAATGGTCGCCATAGAATACCTCTCGAACTCTTAGGCGTAATTAGGGTTACCCGGGTACAAAGGTTTCTCCCGGTAATGATTTCTCTCAAACTCGTGGGTCTAATGATAAAAAAGCAAATTTAAATCAAAAAACAATCTTTAAATGTGGGTCCGAAAAAGACGGAAATAATAACACAACTAAGCGAAACATAGCGATATTAAAACCATCATTTGTCGCTGAAAATACAGAAGTTGAAATCACAAAGAATGCCAATACAAATGAAAATATTTCAGTTCGACGAGTATCACGTAAAACAAAAGCATTACCAGCTGGTAAAACTACAATAAAATGGATAGAGAAGAGCTCCATGAATACATCGCACTCTGCTAAAATATCTACAACCTAATTATAGTAGCGACAACGTCTTCCACCCCCTCTTCATTGAAATCTTCTAACCATAAAACACAAAAAGAATCACCTATCAAACTACCTCCACTTTCGGAAGCTTTTCCCTTTAGTAATTATGAAGCTGATACAACCGGAGAAAAAATTCAAGAGATCATTTAAATACAACCAGAATTTATACCTGAAAAACACACCAAAAACAACAAATTATCTAAAAAGTTATCCAAAAAGGACACTCCACCGCCAAAATTAAAATACCAATAATAATAAGAACACGAACAACCTGGTGATTAACAAGAATCAGTAAATTGGTGGATGAAAAAAGTCCCGTAACTAAAACAAATAAATAACCGATAAAAGAACTTCTAGACACAATCAAGTATGAAACAGAAAAGTTAGTAAATCAAACACCTGACTCGGAACCAATTAACCCTACCTACGAGTACCTAATTCATACAATCAAAAAAAGGTTTATGAAAAAGGTTTTGATAAAATACAAAATCCATAACAGTAATTATTGAAACTACATTTTTTGCATAAATATCACAATATATAAAAACTAGCTTTCCGGCAGCGGCTTCGCCCGCGTGCTCTTGTATTATACATAAAAACCTTCCTTTTGAATCACCCTATTTATGAAAAAGAAACCGCATCGAAATCCGTTGCGTAGTTTTAAAGATTTAAGCATACCTGGGGATAAAGTGACAGAGAAAGCGACTGTAGTGATTAACCATCACTTTGGATCAAAAACTGAAGTCAAAAAGTACATCTGAAAAAAAATGTTGCTCTTGTGCTCTTACTGTGCCTCAATTCAACACAACTATAAAGAATGCCCAGCCCTAATAATAATAAACTTAAATGCTACAACTGCAAACCATAATACTAAGAGAACATTAAACTTTTCAACAATCAACCCTATGAAAACTAGTCATAGCAGAATATTCTTAACCTTTTTTGACGCTGGGAAGAAAATTTTTCACCTAATCTTACTGTAATAAAAATAAAAACCAACTCTCGTAAGTACTACATAACTAATGAATACATAGAGCCGATAATTGACGGACTTAACGCTCTTAGTAAACTAGAATATTTCTTACAGTGTACTTACAATGCAAGTCATATTACAGGTGGTGATTTTAATAGCTAGCATCGTTCATAAAATTTGGGGCTCACATCAAAATAATAAAAGAGGCAAAGAAATTTATAATTCCCATTCATCACAAAATTTAATAATTATCAACACAGGCAATGAAAGAAACATTTCAGAAAACTATTCTTGGTATAGTCAGAGAATCTTTGAAATATAACTGGATGAAATATGGCAGACTGATCGAATCCTATGTTTGTATTTTTGTTTGTTTCGCAGTTAAAGCGTAACATCTGAAGTTCCTCTCAGATATCACAAAGAATGTGCTCTTAGCAGATTCATTGCTCGACGGTGCAAGCTATACACGCTGTACTGTGACAACGGAACTTCGTTTGTGGGTGCGGGTTGCAATCACATAGTATAGGTATAATTGTAGAGATGACATGAATGCTCAAGGTATCGATTTCAAATTTATTTCTGCTTACGATTCAACATTTTGGTGGCTTATAGGCGACCGGGATAAAGGCTGTCAAATTTAATTTATTTAGAATATTAGGACAATCACATCTCACTTATGAAGAAATAACTTGTTTAGTGCAAATTGAATCTTAAATTCTAGACCTCTAACCCTTATGTCAACAGACCCGTCTGACTTGACATTTCTTACCTCCTCTCATTTCTTTATTGGATGGTTGCTCACTTCGGTACCCTATCCGGATCTGATAGATGTCAACATCATGATACTTCAGCGCTATCAGCAGGTCGAAAAGCTGAATTATCATTTTTGGCAAAGACATGCTAACAATTACGTGCCTTTACTTCAACAGAAATGCAAACAGAAGAAATCTTCAGGCCAAGTTCAAGTCGGGACCATGTTAGACGTCACCACCAATAGTATGATTTCTGGGTAGAGTCATAAAGCTTATCGCTAGCTCCGACGGCAAAGAGAGGGTGGCTGACATCAAAACCAGAAAGAGTGTGCTCCGGCGAGATTCCAACAATATATGGCCTCCTCCTCCAGTCCTCTCTTCTTGAAGATGGTTCTTATACGCCGGGGAGTATGTCTGCGCACACACCTATGTCACTCGCTAGGATGGGGCACGCTGGACCCGGATGCCATCGACGCCGGGTGCGGAGCGACGCCTCGGCCACTTGGACGACACACGTAAGCTACATCGGACTATTTGACGCGATATATTAGTTACATGTGACCTCCCCGCTCTATCCCGTGGGTGTCGTAAAAGGCGACTAAAGGGAACTAGCCTAGTGCATTTCACCAGCGCTTTGGGCAACCCGTTCGGTGGCGGGTAAACCACCACGACAGCATTCCCAAAGAAGGTTAGTGTCAGGCAGGCGGCCGACTGTAAAAATAAGCCAAAACTTATTGCAGCATGAAAAAAAATAGGAATGTTGCGAGTGATAGGGTTAGGGCGTACCCCACAGGCGACGCGCAGGGGCTGCACCCGGCTCCTGTGTGAAATGGACAAGGGTTGTCGCATCAGAACGGGTGGGTGCGACGTAAGAAGCAAGCCCAAAGTGTGAAAGTGATAAGATTGAGGTGTGCGAGTTGGAATGTAGGTACGATGAATGGAAGAGGAAGAGAGCTAGTCGATGTTTTAAAGAGGCGAAGAATAAATATAGCGTGTTTGCAAGAGACGAAGTGGAAGGGTACAAAAGCCAGAGAGTTAGGAGAAGGATATAAGTTTTTCTTCTGTGGAAGTGATGGCAAAAAAAATGGTGTGGGTGTGGTGTTAGACAGTCAGTTGAAGGAATGTGTGGTGGATGTTAAAAGAGTGAGTGATAGAATAATAGGCATAAAATTGATTATGGACAGTGTGATTTTAAATGTAGTTAGCGTGTATGCCCCGCAATCAGGTTGTAAAGACATTGAAAAGGATAATTTTTTTCTGGAGGATTTTGATTGTTTGATGATGAATGTGCGGGACTGTGAAGAAGTTTATGTGGGTGGGGTTTTTAATGGACATGTAGGAAGAGAGAAAGATGGATATGAGAGAGTGCATGGAGGATGGGGATATGGAAGCCGAAATTTTGAAGGCGAGGCATTTCTTGAGGCTGCATCTGCCTTCGACCTGGCGATTACAAACACGTGGTTTAAGAAAAGAGAGGAGCATCTCATAACATATAAAAGTGGCCACCACGCGACACAGATAGACTACTTCCTGATAAAGTCGCGGAGTTTATGCTGTGTCAAAAATTGCAAAGTGCTGCCAGGCGAAGCAGTAGTTGCCCAACACAGACTACTTATGATGGAGGTGCTACTAAGTGTCTCGTCGAAAAATCGCAAGGAACGGCCCCCTCCCAGGATTAGATGGCGTATGATAGATGATGTAAATTTGGCTAGCGCGTTTAGAGAACAGGTTGTAGATAAAATGATAGAAATGAATGATATGGAAGGAAAATCTGTGGATGAATGTTGGAATGAAGTGGCGGATTGTATAAGGAGAGTTGCAAAAGAAGTATTTGGAGAATCGAAAGGCAAAGGTTTGATAGATAGAGATGTATGGTGGTGGAATGAACAAGTGCAAAAGAGCCTAAAAGAAAAGAAAATGGCATTTAAGGAATGGCAAGCCGTAGCCAATGTGAATGTTAGTTTGAAAGAAGAAAAAAAGGGAGTATACAAGGAATGGAAGAAGAAAGCAAAGAAGGCGGTAGCAGTTGCCAGGGCTGAGGCGCAGGAGAAGTTGTACAACTCACTGGATAGTCCAAGAGGCCAAAAGGAGTTCTACCGAATTACAAAAGAGAGAGAAAGACGATCAAGAGATATAACACATATTAAATGTGTGAAAAATAGTTCAGGCAAGATTTTATGCAATGATGATGAAATAAAAGGAAGATGGAAGGAGTATTTTGAAAAGCTTATGAATGAAGAGAATGACTGGAATTGCATACTTCCAGAGGCACAAGTAAACAAGGGTTTAGTAAGAGACATCAGCATGGATGAGGTGATGGAAGCGGTTGGAGGATTGAAAAATGGAAAGGCCATGGGGCCAGATGGTATACCAGTTGAACAATGGAAGGTTCTAAAACATGACGGATGTGAGTGGCTGACTTTATTCTTCAACAAGTTGTTGCATGAAGAAGTAATCCCACAAGATTGGTGCACTAGTTCGCTAGTACCCATCTTTAAAAATAAAGGGGATGTACAAGATTGCAGCAACTATAGAGGGATAAAGCTCATGTCACATAGTATGAAAGTGTGGGAGAAGGTGATAGAGAAAAGATTGCGAGAAGAGAGTGAGATTACTCAAAATCAGTTTGGGTTTATGCCAGGTCGAGGGACAATGGACGCCATCTTTGCACTCCGCCAACTGTGCGAGAAGTACAGACGTGCGCATAAGAACCTGCACGTGGTGTTCATTGATCTTGAGAAAGCGTATGATAGGGTGCCTCGTGAGGTGTTGTGGTGGGCCATGAAGAAAAAATGTGTGCCGGGAAAGTATGTGGATTTAATCCGTGCCATGTACAGGCAAGCTTGTACATATGTCTGCTGGCAACTCCGACCAGTTCAATGTGGCAGTAGGCTTGCACCAAGGGTCGGCTTTGAGTCCTTACCTCTTCTTGTTGATAATGGACGCACTGACGTCGGAGATACAGGAGGAGGCACCCTGGTGCATGCTGTTTGCGGATGATATCGTTCTGGTTGGAGAAGATGGACCGGAGACCCAGAGCAGACTGGAGGACTGGCGACAGAAACTGGAGAATGTTGGCCTGAAAATCAGCAGAACCAAGACAGAGTACATGTTCTGCGATTTCGGCGGTCTCTCTAGTCCTGAAGCCATAGCGCTTGACGGCGCGCCTCTTCCAGTTTGCTCCAACTTTCGGTATCGCGGTTCACTTATACAATGCGATGGCGAAATAGATCGGACAGTTACGCACAGAATTAACATAGGATGGATGAAATGGCGGCAGGTTACGGGAACCATTTGTGACCCCCGCATTCCCCTTAAACTGAAGGGGAAGATCTATAAGACCATGGTCAGACCTGCTGTCCTGTATGGATCAGAATGTTGGGCCATAAAAGGGATGAATGAAAGACAACTGCATGTAGCTGAGATGAGAATGTTAAGAGGAATGTGTGATGTTACGCGAATGGACAGAGTACGAAATGAGTATATTAGAGGAAGTTTGAAAGTGGCACCGGTAACCGAAAAGTTATGTGGAAACCGGTTGTCGTAGTATGGCCATGTTATGCGAAAGTAGGAGGAAAATATTGTGAGAAAGGTTTTGAGCATGGACGTGGATGGCTATACAGGAAGAGGAAGACCAAAGAAACGATGGACAGATTGTGTGAAAGACGATATGGTGAGAAAGGAAGTTACTAGTGAGATGACGTCCGATAGGGAGATATGGAAGAAAAAGACATGCTGCGCCGACCCCAAATAAAATTGGGATAAGGGCAGGGGAATGATATATTAGTTACATATACTTATTGAGATTTATACTCTAATATAATCCGTTAAAAGTCTTTGTTTTTTATTTATCTTCAAATAGTCTTAAACAACGACAGAAGTTACTATCGTTACAAAGACAGTTTGCTTTAAAAAATATTCGTGGATTCAGAACAATACCAATCATATCTGCAATAGCATTAGCACAACTAATACCACTAGATTTTAAACTTTAAGAAAATATTAAGAGATTTAACCCAGATAAGCCTACTGTCCTATATTTAGGACAATAGAAATAAAAAAAAATATCAGAATACCCTCTTTATCTAAGATTATTTAGTCTTATGATTTGCAGTAAGAAACGTGTCAGCTTTATTAGAAAAAATAAAAAGACAGTTATTTTAACAGTTTTTACCTTATATTTTACCTTATAAGTGTGTAATAAAAGTGCGTTGCAGACATGGCAAATGACAGGTATGTATAAAAAGTTATATTTTACTCGTGAGTTGTATTTTTTCTGTGTTAATATCTAGTTGATAACCTTAACTTTTGTACTAAATAAATATTCTAGCAAAATAATATAAATAAATTACGTATAACTTGTTACAAATACTAGCGTACTATATATAGGACAGTAGGATAATATACATGATTTTAGTACAATAATACAACTTTTTCTTTACAGACCGTAAGCTGCGCATGAAATTTTAGATGCTTTAGAAAATGTTTCTGATAATGAAGAAGATTATAGAGAACGACTGATATGTATTCTACCTCCTCCTGTTGATCCTGACTGTCTCACTGACGAAGATTCGGGTGAAGAAGATAATGTAACTTTGAATAATTTGCCACGAAACATTCTGCTTCAACCGGCTGAAGTAATGATTCAAGGGCAGATTATGGTGAGTGATACAGAAGAAGAACCTTCTGATTCTACAGGTCGAACTAAACGTAGGCGTACCTACGCATGGAGAAAACGGGACTTGGCAAAAAATCCCGTGAATTGGCCAGATGTTCAAGGCGCTTGCCAAGATAAGCGCCCAATTGAGTGGTTTGAAAACTTCTTAGATGAAGATGTTATTTCGTTGTTGGTGTCAGAGAGCAATAAATATGCTGTCAAAAAGAATTTGCCTGGAGACATAACCACTGAAGATATGAAATGTTTCATCGGCATATTGTTGGTTAGTGGTTATTCATGGCTCCCCCGTAGAAGAATGTATTGGGAAAACTCCCCTGATACAAAGAATGAATTGATCAGCTCGGCTATGACTAGGGATAGATTTGACTTTATTTTTCGCCACCTTCATGTCAATGATAATCTGGATTTGCAAGACAAATACACAAAAGTACGCCCCCTAGTTACACTTCTAAATAAAAAGTTCTTAGAGTTTTCTCCTCTTGAAGAGCATTACAGTGTAGATGAGGCCATGATCCCCTACTATGGTAGACATAGCTGCAAACAGCACATAAAAGGTAAACCTATTAGGTACGGGTTCAAAGCTTGGGTTGGTGCTACACGGTTAGGGTATGTTTTATGGATGGAACCATACCAAGGTGCTACAACTATGTGCAATCCAATATATAAAGAATTGGGGCTGGGTGCAAGCGTTGTTCTCACTTTTTGCGATGTGCTGATTTCACGTGGCTTCGACCTTCCTTACCACGTAGTTTTTGATAATTTTTTTACTGGGACGCCCTTGCTGGAAGAGATAACAAAGAAAGGCCTTCGTTGCACTGGGACAGTTCGAGAAAACAGGACATCTAGTTGTCCTCTGATTACATCGAAGTTACTGAAAAAAAAGGAACGTGGTGCTGTCGATTACAGAACGACAGATGACAACACGTTCATTATTGCTAAATGGCATGCCAATAATATATTCAGTATTGCTTCTAATGCTGTAGGAATAAATCCTAAACAATCTGCCAAACGCTTCTCACAAAGTGAAAAGTGAAACATTGTCATAGAAGAACCACATATGGTGTCCATCTATAACAAATATATGGGAGGAGTGGATCGGTCTGATGAAAATATTTCACATTACCGAATTGGTATACGAGGTAAGAAATGGTACATGCCGTTGCTCACACACATGATTGATCTTGCCGAACATAATGCATGGCAGTTATATAAAATAAATCATGGAAAACTGGATCATCTTGGCTTTCGCAGAAGGGTAGCAATTGCTTTGATTGAATCAAACAGAAAAAATGCCAAAAGAGGGCCTAGCCGACCCTCCCATCATGAACATGCTGATAGTCGTAAAGACCAAATGAATCATCTGGTTATTCCTCAATCGAAGCAAACACACTGTCGTCAATGTCACCAAAATGTTTGACACGTTGCAAGAAATGTGATGTTGGAGTGTGTGTCAAGTGTTTTGAAACATATCATTCATAAATAGTGTTAATCTAGTAAATTACATATAACAATGGGTAATATAATCAATAGTTATCTAATAAACTACACTTTTTGATTACATTCTGTTTTGTCATAAATGGTCTTTTATTTCCTCTTATTATCCTACTGTCCTACATATAGGACGGCTGTTTCCCTGAAAGCCTTACACTTAATTTTTTTTTCATAATTTTTTTTATGTTGCATAAGATCTAATAAACTAAATAATGTAAATTTTTTCCAAATTTTCAGAAAATTTTAGTTTCAGGCTTATCTGGGTTAAAGAAAGGAAGTATATAAATTTTAAAAACAATAACATCGGATGACATAAATAAAATCTTTAATCCTAATACTTATAAAATATATACAGATAAAAATAAGAAAATAATAATTAGTAAGATGAAACTTCCTGACTCATGCACAGTTTTACAAGCTAAAGCCTTTGTCATCCTGTAAATGGAGATTTATAACGAGCGATTTATTAATCAAACATTGATATAAAAAACCTGTCATTAATTTGCAAGGTGTAAAGGAAATTCGTTTCTCCTGCTACATGGGGAAGACAAGACAAACGGACGGACAGTTGCGTTTTAGTAAGTAATAAGGTCCGTTTTACCCTTTGGATACGCAACCCTAAAAAGGAATTTTAGACTTTTTGTATATAGGCATATGAGCCGAATAGTCAAAACTAAATATAAAATATAAAAAAATTATACAACATCACCAACATTACTCAGATTTTAAGATAAGTACCTAGTGCTCTGTATTATGGAGTTCTGAGACAAAGAAAATACCATAACACGCAGACCCTAGGCACTATATGCCTTTTTGTATATTGACCCGACGAGAATCGAAACCGAAAACTCAGAGATGGCCTTGAAACAGGCGGGGTCACAGAATTCTAATGACACCTCTCATTCATTTGCAAAGCGTAAAAAATAAATTCGTTCGCTTCCTTCGGTCTACCTTTTTCGGCTCTGATAGATAGATATGCAAACACCTTTATAATTTTAATATATGATTATATAGGTACTATATTGGTACCGATTCTCCAGTATAAAAAATCCGTATTATTTCTATAATACGGTTTTTTTTATTGTATTAGATTACCTATAAACAGCGCAGCTCAACTTTGAGCGATTCTACAATAATCCGCTATTGGATACAATAACTAGAAATATTTTAGTTTACTGTTGCTGTTGTTCATATCTTAACTGTACTGAAAATGAGAACTATTGTGAAATAAACAGAACTTTCTACAATAATTCATTTAAGTCTTACTTAAATCACAGTATATTAATTTAAAATGATTATTCAGTTCGCATTACAAATTGTGTACTCTGAGGCTATGGTTAAGTTCAAAATAAATGAATTCTAGTAAATATGTATTCTTCAATTTTTATCTCAATAAAAAATATAAACATCAAACATTTTTACGAAATAAAATTATTGGAACTATTTGAAAAATTTGAATTTAAATCCGAATAATTAGTAAAATATTTTGTGGAATGAAATTTCGGATGGAGACACCGTCGTGTTCCACACTTCGTCGAAAATGTTACAAATGGAGAGTTCAAGATAAGGTTGTGAAAGTGTTTAAAAGAAACAGCGTTCCAGACCGACTACTACACCGACCAGTACATCAATTGGTCTTTAATTTTCGGGCCAAACTTGGACTTGATAATCGTCTAGATGTCTATAAAATCTGGCCTTGTGTTTTTGTTAAAAAAAAGTTACGATATATTTTCATAATAGTAATATTGGCCTGACAAGCCTTTTATCCTGCGTGGTTTACATACGGTTTGAAAAGTTTGCCTAGAACCAGAACGAGAATTATCACCCTCGAGTTAAATTGAATTTGGTTCTATGCTCTCGGGAATATATAACTTGGTTATTGCATCACAATATTCTGCCACGCTGCAGTCGACCTTCGCAGTGTTTTAGCGAAATTTGCCTGATTTAACACCGTGTGACTTTTCACTGTTTCCGAAACTAAAACGACCATTACGTTAGAGTTGCTCAAGGGCTTGAAACTACGTTTGCATAAGTGTAATACTGTGTCGGAAGGGATTACTTTAAAAGAGGCTAAGTAAAACTTTTAAACACAGTAAATAAAACTTTTTTTAAATTATTAGACACTTTTATTTAAGAACCATAATGTACACAACCTTTATCGGTTACGGTTATTTGATCTTATGATTCCGGCTTACAAAGTGAATTTTAGTACAGTAATCGCTTAGGACCGATTAATCGCACAAAACGTTATGTTGTATTTATGATATATTTGTTTATGATTTAGACCTATATTATTATGTTTATATAATAGTAGGTTTTATAATATTTTTAGTATAGTAGCTCGGTGGCGTAGAGGAAAAGCGCCGCGGCCCGCGATTGTTATTGTTAAGCAACTTTCGCAATGGTCGGTCACGGGATGGGTGACCAAAAACTTATTATTGCGAGCTACTTCGTGCTTTGCAAGGCACGTTAAGCCGTTGGTCCTGGCTGCATTTGCATTCGTTAATACCTTCCAATCCGCATCGGGCCAGTGTGGAGGGTCATGGCCCATCCTCCTTAACCATCCATAAGGAAGGCTTGAGCCCCTGCAGTGGGGACGTAAAAAGGGCTGATGATGATGATGATAATATTTTTATGTAAACTGAACAAGTTGTATTTTTCATTTAATATAATTTTTGGGGGATTTTATGTGATTTTTAATATCACAATAAATTAGATACTTACTTTTTTATCCGAAGATATTGATGAACTTGAAGAAAATTCAATGGATCCCCGATGGAATGGCATTGTACATTTCGTTTCAACTGAAATAATATGAGAAGAATATTCTTTGACAGAATTTAGTATCAGTAAGACTGACAAGATGATGACTAAAATATTAAATACGTACTACTGATACTTCTAGTAACTTTCGATTAAAAAGAAAATGTGACTGTTTGTCAATTTTTGCGCTTATTAGCAGCGAAAAGAAAAAAGTTGCGCTTCGGATTTGCTTAATACCAGACCAAACGCAAACGATTGCGCAATCTAGTTCCTGTAAAAAAAACCTTATAAAATGATCGGATATTCGCTTATTATCTTTGCAATGCTTTATCCGATATTCGACAATAAACGATATTCATAAATACCCTTTTATATTCATTCGATGTTCTGTGTTAACGTTGACCGTGAACTACTTTAGAACTACCCGGTCTGAAATATCGATAAAATTAATTTCAATATCACAACAACAAATATTTGAAAACTACGCGATTCTCGACCCTGGCCTGTTTCAATCCATCGGTATTTACGCCCGTACTGGATGGATTCCTAGTATTTCGGATTCAGCTTCGATTTTACCGCAAATATGTAATAACGTTGTGTAAACTTGACCTTAACTCCCGTTTTCGGTTTGTTTACACGTGGAAGATAGCACTGCAAATTTGAAGGTTAAATAAATACAACCAACCTTACCAGTCTACAGATTTTTGATTGAAACAAACAATAAGAGAATGCTGTTTTTACTAATTGAATGTGTAAACTTGACTTTGCCAATGTTATTGATTTGTTTATACCGGGCAGAGATACAGCACAGTTGAAGGTTAAAATACAACAACCGCTTTTACATTTCGCCGAGCTTATTGATACAAAAGAGTGCTGTTCTTACTGATGCTGCCCCTGAGGGAATTAAGGTATCAATAATGCAAATGGATACAATTAACTGTTTTTATATGTAAATTACCTTCCCCGAATGATTATTCAGATGGTATGAGGAAAATCAATTTGTGTAGATAATGTCCCTTAGTAAGCTATTAAGTTAAATTATCGAACTATGTAAAAAACACATCTTCCTTACGTACTTTCCGTTATTCTAAGAAAAGCAAAAAGAACAGGTTAAATATTGTTAGTAAAGAGTAAATTGAAATTGATAAGTTATGCCAAAGAGTATTTATTAACTACATATATTTATGGTATGCCTCAGGTGATAAAGTATTCGGACCTTCGATAAAGTATTGTTCCTAGATAAAGGCTATTTAGATTATGCAAAGAGGAAAATATTTTCACTGGAGATTGCATTATGAACATTATAGCTAGTAAATTATGAAATCTTCCTTTGTGAATAATATCCTTCTTACTCACACTAGAAATTGTGATAGCTTATGCTAATTGTGTATCAACAAGTGCAGAAATTAAATAATATTCAGCCCACTCATATATTCAATAAGGTTTCATATAAACAACCAATATAAGGCTCATATAGGTCTTGCCAAAAACTTTATGTAAATTTTAAACAGGATACATTTTATATAGTCTAAAAGGCGAGTTAAAACAGATTGCTCTTTAAAATTTTTATTTTTCCCTACGAATCACATGACACATTAAGATCTATTATTTATTTCCTCGAACGATAATTGGAAAAATCCAGTTGTTTTTATTGCAAACAGACCAAATTTAGTTTCGGAGATATAAAATAGACCTTTAGGTGTCTTATTAATACATACGAGTTGAAGTTACACATACTGTGGCCTCAAATATTGGACTAATCGTTAAATTATAACAACTTACAATACGATGAAACAAAGAAGTAGGTGTATTTTTTAGATATTTATTAGAAGTAGACATAGAAGTAGATATCTGTCTATAAAATATAATAAAGTGAATAGAATATATTGTTAATATTACCGAATATAAATTTTAATTTCGCTTCATTTTAAACAGCTTCTCTTTTTTCTGTTTTCTTTAAATTACTAACTACTCTATAAAATGTTACTACAGAAATAATAAGTCTATGGTTACTATAGATTTTTGTTTACATTAGTTTCTACTAGATGGCTAGTTATAGTTATAGTTTTGTGTGAATAGCATGTAATTTTGATCGTTGATGTAAATGTATTTCAGTTTCTATATTAAAAGCTTTTGTGCATTTACTTATCTGAAGTTTCATTGAAAATTGGTACCCTTGGGGAGTTAGGCTATTTACTCATGGCTTGATACAATTCGACCGATTTCGAAGCGATCGTCAATTTAATTTGCATGTGTACGTACTTATTAGTACTTTAATTATACTTACTTATGAGTAGATTTAATTTGCATGTGTACGCTCTATTGAGCGCGATGCAATTCAACCAATTTATTGAGAATCCGTATACCGATTTATATATAAAATTCTCTGTGTAGTATAGTGCCACAGCGTTAAATATCAAATTAATTGCTAGCAATAAAACAGAAACTCATTTTATACTACATTTATACTACTCGTACGAATTAACATGACACCTGACGGCCTATTATACTCTGAAAACGAAAAAACGGAACGAAGGAAGGACCTAACACTGCTTCTAATACACCGATAACCTTCACGGATATGATTTTAACACTTGCTATTCTCCACACATTTGCAATTCGTGCGATATCGCTCATCGATATCGATTTGCATCGCTTCGAGCCACGAGTAAAGAGCCTTACAGTTTATTATTTCGACTAACTGAGCAATTGAACATCGAAAAACTATAATACTAAATTATCAAAAGATAGGCTAGGAATTCATTGTTTTGAAATTAATAGACTCCAAAACTATTGGACGTATTTACGGGAATATCCGTCGTACGTGGACTATGTTAGAGAAAAATAGATAGTTAAATATATAGATATATTAAATACATTCACGCGACAATTGCCCGCGAGCCCGCAAACCTACTCTGTACCCGAATGGCATTCTGGCACACATATACCGCCTCCTTCACCCTTAAATTTTGATTCTTCTGCACAAATCAAATGTTAGTCCTTTATTTAGACAATAGACCAGTCTGTCCCTAAATAAAGGGCTAACCTGTTAAATTTAAGTAGGAAGTGACATGAGGATCATCAGATCAAACATTTTTCAAGATTGTTATGTGTCTTTGTATATTCTACGTCAATGTTTTGTGCTAGCCAGCTCCTCTCAACCTATTTGTAATAATAAACAATTCATGAATCATTCATTCATAAATTGTAAGTTGAATACACTTTATTGCGTACAATTACAATTATACAAAACATTTACAATCAAAACCAAACACACAAGGCGGCCTTATTGCTAAGGGTAGCAATTTCTATCAGGCTACCCTTGACCAAAGGAAATTATACCAATTAAAGAAATGAGTAAGTAGTGGGTTGATCGATGATAAATGTAAATGTATTCTTAATACAAAATGCTTAAAAAATCCACTGGTACTACACAATTACTATAAAAGAGAAAAAAAAGAAAAATAAAAATATCTCTTTGATGTGCAATATTTATATAAGTAATCAAAAAACAAACGACTACGATCTTTATATTACAGTTTGGAATTCTCTATAAAGTTTTTTTTATATGGTTTCACGTAGGAGTGAGATGGGAAACCTTTGAAACAACCGTATTGTATTTGAAAGTCATTTTGTGCTTAATAAGAAAGAAATAACCTACAAAGTTTATATAATTTGTTATCAATGTCAACTTAAGATATTTTACATACTTTATTTACTAAATCTCTTTGATGTCAAATGAATGTCATAATTTATAGATTCTTGCAATAGCAATAAGTAAACTTCTTAATAGATGATAGTATTCAATAATTCAAACTACTTCATCCAAAGATTCATATCAGCAGTTGCTTTATTTACTCTTTATTGCATTAAATAAAAAAAATAATACATATGGCGGATTAAATGCCAAGGGCATTCTCTACCAGTCAACCTGAGCGAATGTTGGATTTGCATGTTAGGCGATAAAGAACGATATCGATATATCCAGAAAAATTACAAAATAAAAAAAATTAATATATATAATTAAAAATATTGAATAATTACATAAATACTAATTACACATACATACAATACATACACATAAATAACATACACATAATACATACACATAACTAACATACAGAATGCGAACGATACATTTACAGTCCGAGATAGTGCTCACGCACCAATTTCCTGAATATCATCTTACGCTGAGCATTTCTAATGTGAAACGGAAGAGCATTCCAAAGGTGAATAGCTGTGAGGGTAAAGGAATTAGAAATAAATGAAGTATGATGAAAGGGGGTTTGAAGAATTAGGTTGCTACTAGAGCGAAGATTACGCTCATGACCGGAACCAAGATAACGAAAGCTAGATTTGCTTTATGCATTCAAAAGCATGAAGCAAAGGCATAAAGGATTCTAATCATGGCTTATATTCAAAAGCTACTAAATATACCATACCAATTCATAATTGCTCATAAGCAGTCCACCCTGGCTTTCATGAATGATGTATGTACCTAATGAAAATTAAGATTACTTCATTGATCTTGCTTTTATATCTTGCCTTGCGTCCTGGTAATAATGAACAGCCAAAAATAATGCTCTAATACGTGTATTTGTATGATCATTTTGAAGTTATGATCATAGATTTCGACGATTTGTTATATTTATTATACTAGCGATTTTCCTGTACCGCGCGGTGTATGGCCTCCGGGCCGATCCCGCGCATCGCCTTCCATGAGAGGGACATCGCTGAGTTTTAGTGGGTAAACTTCTGTTTCTTGTCTAGCCCCTTCGGGGGTGGGGCCACAGGAGGAGTCCCACATCACCCGTGGAGCCCGCGCAGGGTGAAGCGGGTACGCGTAACGCATTTCTCAGCGTCAAAAAAAAAAAAGCTATTTTCCTGTAATAATACTCGCGTAAATTATATGAACCTATATCAACACCGTACGATGTAATTACCCGTGAGTGAAAGAATGTTTAAAATCGATCCAGTAGTTTCGGAGCCTTTTCGATGCAAACAAACAAACATACAAATAAACATTGAAATTTTTCCTCTTTATACAATTAGTATAGACAAGTTCGAATTCGCATCATAAATTATCGGAATTTGCTTTTCTTTGGAATCGTATTAGCATTTCGACAAAATTTCGAAGAAATAGACCTATCAAGTGACAAGTGTCGTATAAATGTGAGTGATAAATCAAGTGATGTATGGATAGGTAATCTTTGAATTCGCCATCTTTCATTCATTTCATTTTCATTTACATGTAGAAATTTATTTATTCAATTGACATTGGCAGAATTGTGCAAAATGCGCAAATAAACCATTAATTAAAAAAGAAGAAGAATTTATTAAAAAAACATAATATCAAATTATAAAAATAAGTGTTACAAAATTCTCTTTTATGTATTTAAATATTGTAGTTATAGTGTTATTTGCTTTTGTGTTGTCCTTTTATGTATTTAAATTATTGTAGTTATAGTGATATTTGCTCTTGTATTATTGTTTTTTTAATAGAGAAAGAACAATCTCAAGGAAGAATTGATTAATTACCGTACATATGTAATTATAACTACCTTTCAGTCTCTTGAATCACGTGTCTCTCTCACTACGGGATGTTGGCAAAATTTCCGTGTATAACGGTATAAGTCCATATTGAAAAAAAAAACAGTGGTACGCTGGAAGACTCATCAGCTTGTGGCCGTAAACACTTAACAGTTTAGAGACTACAAAGGCTACAAAGGAAACGAAACTTTTCATAAAAATCGGATAATCGCTAGTCAGAGATGCACACAAAGAGCTCTACCGCACGATATTAACATTAGACACAATGAAGGCCTTAGTGAATACGGATTGTGGGTGTTAACGACAGCAGATGCAGCCGGAACTAAAGGCTTATACGCCTTCTGACACACAAAAGAGCTCTAGATAATGAATTGTTACTAATCCATTCGATGGACAATATTTACGAAAGTTCTAATGAATACACGTATTGCGTTAATCAAATCAAATTTTACCCTGTCAAGCATTTTCTATGAATTTGACATTTATTCTTACTATCAAGCTCATTCTATTTTATTAGTTAATTAAAAATGTAATCTTTTCGATTAATATCAATACGAAAAAAAAACTCGATCGTTTTTAGTAAAATATTTTAAAAAATTGCATTATTATCTTTAGATATTACATGTAGTCGTGTGAGGAAAAAACGGTCAGATGAGAGTCGGACACGTGCATATAAGGTTGTTAAATGGGCTCCTTAAATATTTGTTTTATTCTGGATTTTAGTATCTATTGTTGTAGCGGAAACAGAAATGCATCATCTGTGAAAATTTCAACTGTCTAGCTAGTTCATAAGATACAGGAAAAAATTACGTTTGTTGTAAGGGAGACTCCTTAAATATTTATTGTATTCTATTGTTGTTGATGTCTGAGTTCTTTTTTAAACATAACGCAAAGATTATGGAAATATTGGTACTCTAACAAACCACAAAATTAAAGAAAACAAATGGGCATTTGATATTCTACTGTTAAACAGCATACAATAACTTAACTACAATATGTCATTCAATTAAAGTGTTCCCAATAATATACTTTATTTAAAAATTCATTTACTGAATGAAAACATTTATCAAGTAACCATGTTTTCAAACGTGATTTATATAATTTTTCTGGCAAGAATTTTAGTTCACCTGTACATTATTATTAAATATAATATCTTTATTGGGATCACATATGAGTTTCTCTTAAATAGTCGGTTCTAATATATGGCAAATGTAATTTATTAGGAATTTATGTGTTAAAATTACAAATATCTCTTTTATTACATACAGTTCTAATTCAAACAAACAAACATACTATTTTAAAAACACAGTAACGTCATTATATCGCCAGATTAATAATTCTCCATCAAATTATGCTTATTGGAAAAATTAAAAACGAAAGCTTCCGTGTTTATTATAAATCAGAAAAAAATAAATACTACAAACATTTAAAAATCAAAATCCATTTTAAAAATAAGTAATTTCATGTAGTGCTCAATAGAGGCAGCCAACAGCAACATTTTACTTTTTCGTGCTATTAATAATTTCCTAATAAAGTATGTTATTGTAAAAACCGCAAAATTGAAAACGAAAGCTACTTTTTTGATAAAAATCGATAATTACTACAAACATAACAAAACACAAAACTTCCTTTTAAGAGTATAGAAGCATCATTTAGTTCTCAATAGAGGGAGCGAAATGAAACCTTTTCCTGTACTTAACCAATATAACATATGCATTTAATATCAGCGCTAAAGATTGTACCGATTAAAATTATTCAAAACATTATTTATTCCGGCGTAAATAGCTTCAATCATTTAATAATGGATTTGGAAAAGAATTAAAATGATAAATTGAATTGTAAACAACAATTGCTATGGTAACGATTTAATACCCTATACAAACTTCCACTCCCATTTTCATCCCTTTATGTCCTTTTTTTGGATGATATATAAGATTGACATATGCTGTCGCGGACTTTTTTAGAACTTTTAAAGAAGATGAATTTCGTAATACATGGTTTTTATGTAACTTTGAAAAAGTGAAATATTCTCCCGTTTTTGTAACATTTTTCATTGTTGCTCGATAATTCTAAGAAAATACCAGAAATCTACGAAACAAAGAGGTCGAAACATTATCGATCAACTATACACCTTTCGAAACATTTGCTTAATGTTCACAATAGGAGTCAGTACAAATTAAACATTGTGATTTTAAACTCGTTAACGAAGTTTTTATATTCGAGGAAATATTAAGCCACTCTCGCTTGAAATAGCATTTCTTAAAAACGTGCCTAATGGGTAGCAACTTGTAATTTTAATTTAATTGGTCTCACCAACCACGTATTTTTAGATTGCGTACACGTGAACTTTATCACTATGTCGACAAAATGTCTGATACAATGAACGCCATGTCAGACTAAAACAAAATGTAAATTCTGGTGATCGATTGTGAGCTTTAATTTAGACTTATCAAGGTAGATATGAGAAATATAAGTTTCGGATAAACTGATCTGATGTTGATTGAATTTTATATCTTAAATTGTTTTTGATTAATTAAAATGTTTTTTTTTATCTGCTATCGTTAAACCGGATAAGCTCTTAATTTTACTTAGATTTAGAAGGATTACTAATTCTTCAAATTAAGTAAACCTTTTTCTTAAAAAATAAATAATTAATAATAAACGATTCGCAAGAAATATAATAAATCTATTAATGAAATATATAGTTTAAAAACTATATACTGCCAGACTATATGACAATGATATAATAAAAGTTTCTAAATCATAACTAGGTACTACTATATTAGCGATTTAGGCAAGTCTGAAATTAAATTTTAAATTTTAATAATCGAAGTATGCCAATAATTATTGTTGAAAGTGTCAGGGTAAATAATACTTAACATCATCAGCCCTTTTACGTCCCCACTGCAGGGGCTCAGGCCTTCCTTGTGGATGGTTAAGGAGTGTGGGCCATGACCCTCCACGCTGGCCCAATGCGGATTGGAGGGTATTAACGACTGCATATGCAGCCGGGACCAACGGCTTAACGTGCCTTCCGAAGCACGGAGTAGCTCGAGATAATAATTTTTTGGTCACCCATCCCGTGACCGACCCTTGCGAAAGTTGCTTAACGACTATGATCGCGGGCCGCGGCGCTTATCCAATACGCCACCGAGCTACTTTCTATATATATATTTATAAATAAGACATCTTCAAGATAATTGTCAATATTTTTAATTCATCTAGTAGATGTATGGACCTAACAGTGTTCTAATAATTTAATTACATTTTTTCCTTGATATTAATTGAACAGTATATGGCTGCGGTGCGGATATCAATCCGATCAATGGCGAAGGGGAAGGCATCTCATCGCTACTGCATTCAACCCTAAACTTCTGCAGTATGCCAACAAATACAATGAAAACAAATGATTTAGCCAGAGAATCACCTGGACAACGCCTGCGACCTGCAATAGCAAAAACAAAAATACAACAGATACTTTCGAAATATAATTTAAAAATTCCAAATCAACTACAACAAACACTTTATATTTAAAATTTTATTTCTCGAAACTCTAATAAAGTAAGAAATATCCAAAATAATTCACTTGAAACAAATAACATAACAAATTAATAATAATGATATTTGTTTATCGGGACGAACCTAAAAATATAGAACGGTTGTGTCGGAGTCAGAGGTGATCATGGTGTTATAGTAGTAGATGTATAGGTGTTACATTTTAATTATGACCGTGTCTAACACAGTACTTATTAATTCTATGGTCTAACCGGTTTCTGAATTGAGTACTTAAAGTGAAGCACATCTCAAACGTCACTTAAATAGCTTTTTCTTTCTGATTTTAGTTTTTTTTTTAATGATCAGTTGATAGCAGTTTGATAAAAACTGTGACTTTTTGCCTTGTGAAAAAAGAAGTTAAGTCATTGAGAATAATCAGTTGAGATTTTGAGATTTTTTAAATTCAGAAACTGACCGTAAATAATTTCCATCAACTGTACTAAAGTCAGCTGAATGGAAAGCACTACTAATCTCACGTTTAAAAAAAGCAAAAGTAATGATGAATCCGTCTACACGAATAAATACCTACCTAGTCCAAACGGATACATGTGTTCAGTATTTTTCAATGCCCCTCGCTCGTCTATAAATCGTTCAGGCTTAAAGTCATGCGGATCGTCCCATATTTTCGAATCGAAATGTAGATCACCAACTGATATTAACACGGTGCAATCCTTTGGTATTAAATATCCATCGATGACGGTATCCTTCAATAATCTCCTTGGTCCAGCTAATGGTACTATAGTATAATACCTTTGCACTTCCAGTAAAAATGCTGATACGTATATTAGTCTGTAACAATTGTTTAAAGATTATTTTTGATACTATTGGCTGCAATATAAACATCGATTCACATTTTAATGCATAATGAGATTTCAAACACTTCAGGTATAGACTAAAACTGTTAGGGCAGTATGAGGTTGTTATGATTGATTACATCTATTAATATCCTCACTGCTGGGGCTTAAGACTCTCCTACGTATGGATTCGAATAAGGAGAACGGGCTTTGACCCACCATGCGGGCTCATTGCAGATTGGTGAGTATAAACGCTGGCAGATGCAGCCGGGACCAATGTCTCAAAGTGTCTTCCAAAGCACGGAGGAGCTCGAATACATTTATGGTCGTTCACTCTATAACTGACCATTACGGAAGTTGCTGACCAAACACTACGCCATCGAGCACCTCATTGCTTACACCTTTACATTATTTTCTTTACTTACAGTTACATTAAAATGGTTTATAATAAGATACAAGTACTATCCAAACTTTTTGTGGAATTTGGTGGTGAAATTACAATTTACAGTTTTTCTATTATATTATTATGTTTGATTAATTTTACATTCACAATGCCATATTAGAAAATATTCTTAAAAATGCCTAAACAATCCACCTTTTCTCTGGAAATCTAAGATGGGACTCGAAACCACTAGCTTTCGCAATCCTGCGACTGCTCTAAGCAACTCAGGACCTAACAGGTCTATTGAATTTTTCGAGCACTTGTTTCCTCTCTCTACTACAGAGAGTATTTTCATCAATTTTCAGGCAATCCACCCAAACATTGATGAAAATATACTCTGTAGTAGCTGATATATTTTTTTCCAAGCAAAAAGGTTACAGCTCATTCAAACAATGCACTGACTCCAAGTTCAAAACACACGCAGAGCAACCGCAAAACTTTCCTGATTTATTGTTTCACAATAAAAACACAAACTTATTTTTTATTTATTCAATAAAAGGTTTTTTTAATGAATAAAGACTGAACGAAACTAAAATATTGTTGCATTTCTTCGCTATTTATTATTCCAATGACGGTACGTTTCATAAACAAAAGATGGTTCATAGAAGTTTTTGATCAGTATTAACATAATAAATTACATATTGTAAAAGTATAAAATGGAATGATTCACATGATCAGTCTTTCCAATAGAACTGCGACCTGTATCTGTATATGTACCTATATCTGTGTATAATTTACGGACTGTTCACGCGCGTCTGATGTATCGTACAGTAGATGAAAGAGTTTTAAAAATAGCTCAATTAGTTTTTGAGCCAATTCAATGCAATCAAAACAAATCTTTTCTCTTTACAATATACTAACTGTTTTCTGCGAATTCACACGCGTAAATGAACGCTCTAGGTGAATGAATATTTAATATCGGGTCAGTAGTTTCAGAGTCCATTAATACAAACAATGAAATATTTCCTTTTATAATATCAGTATAGAAATATAGATAAATAATTATAACTCAACATCACATACACATAATAACTACAACATCAAGACCTGAGACAATATATGAAAGTTAATTTTCCATATGATCCGACCGGGATCGACCCCGGGACTTCAGAGATAACGAGACATTGAAACTTTGCCACGGTATTTGTCATATATGTATTATAATTAATAATAATGGCTTCGCGCGCGTATGATGACTTGATGGTACATTTCTCCCTTGAGCATAAATTAGTATGATAGAAAGTTGTCTATGAGTTGGATCCAGGCTGAGAATTACCCGTATACTAAATTTTACAATAATCCGTACAGTTATATTTGCGTGAAGAAGTAACAAACATCTAAGCCTATGAACTTTTGACTTTGTAATATTAGTAAGATAAGTTTTTAGTTACCAACTGTGATAAAAGTAAAACTTACCACAGCATTTAAAAATGTTAGAGAGCTTCATAATAACAGCAGTAGTTATTTAATGCAAGCTTACATTATTCGTCGAACATAGGAGAACTTAATTAATACCCAATAATACCAGTTTAAGCCTTGGGTTGTCACTAAAGTTAAATGCAGGTGTGTTTAAATTTTATTCAAAAAGGAAAGTGCAAGCACGTTGGTTTTTGACATTTATATTAATCACAAAGTAAGAAAGCTATCTTCACTAACATTATAACGAAAAGTTACAAGACGAATTTTTAAAAATTATTCACTAAGAAGTCGGATATATTTTTTTATTATCAGCACAGAAATATTTGTTTTTATATATCTTGATATGTGTCTGTGGTCATAGGCTATAATTTAATAAAATATATTACTTTCACAAATATGACTACTGTAGTGTACCACAATGAGTACCAAGTGTACTTATTTATATTTTTGTACTTTCACTAAGAAAATAGGATTCCCGTCAGTAAAAAAGATAGCCATGTGCATATTTGAAAAATACCATAACAATACGTCTAACAATGGAAACATTACTAATAGTCAGATTTTCCATGCCGGTTGATTTATTGAAAGCTAACAATATGAAAATTCACCATTAGCAAAATGCACCCATGCAAAAACATTTATTTCTAAAACAAACTTTCGCTAAAGCAAAAACGCAACAGGTTTCTTTTTATGGTTAGCATTTACAGTACAAAAGTTGATGAAACAGCAAAAACATAATATTTCTTATCATATAGACAATTTAAAATAAAGAAATAGTCATTTGTCCACAGAATAATTTTAGTAAAACGAATTCACATATTGCTAAAAAACAAAACCATATTGGTCAAGTTTGACAAAAGTTGGAATTCGACAGTTGTCAAGGCGTCAGCAGTTACTACAAATCAAATGACTTTAACAATCCTCATCCCCGACTTTTACAATTTGTGCTAGACGACAAAGTTCTGACGATCTGTCTTGTTTTTTCGCTATCATATTCAGCGTCAGACAATTAACAAATGACAGTTCTATTTAAAAGTTAAATCTTCAGCCTCCCACTTTTAAACTAGTTTGCAATAGGAGCTTACCTGTGACTATCAGCCCAGCAAGGCGGATCGTCTCCCAGAAGTTTGTTAATTTCGCTGAACAGTTTTTCTTGCAGCGGTCTGTTGCGAAGTACGACGAGAAAAGCAAATTCTAGGACGTTACTTGTGGTTTGCGAACCGGCAATGAGAAGATCCAGGCAAATCACTTTTAGTTGTTCTTCTGTAGTAATAAGAAATGTGAATTCAATAAAACTAATGTTGTGCTTTGAAAAGTTAGAACTCGATTAAAGTAGTTAAAAAGTAGTAATCAGAATACGCATGTGTGAAACATTAAAATGGGCCTGATAACAAAAAGAATACTAGCATAGTACGAAAACTTGGCTAAATACTGCCTATCGCTAATTTTACAGCTTTTCCCCCGTGGGTTTATCTATTTTACTACAATTCTAATTTACTTTTCTCACTTCTTTATTATTTGTTACGGAGTTTCTTTTTTGAATTAAATTGTGGTCCATAAACAACAATGAGAAATAAATTCCAGTGCAAGTGAAATGGTACAAAGTCAATTGATTTAATATGGAGTTCAATGCTATTCTGTTAATTGAAACGCCGCTTCTCATCAACGGAGTGGCAACCTAATGCGTTGTGGTTAAATTGTCTTTGACCAAAGAGAATTCTGCTATTCCATTCCGCAAATTCAATTCAGACTAGCATATGCGAAGCCATTTAATCAATGATAGCCTCTATTATTGCGTCTTCACGTCGTTAATGGTTTCTATACTATAAATTAAAAAAAAAATTATCCTTTTAAATTGTTTTAGGACACAGCTATCTTCCGATGAATTTGTGTCAGTTTTTTCAATATACCGAATTGTCAGTGGTAGTTTTTGAAGGCCGAGTTGTGTGTAAAGAAACATAAGTTTATGGCTCTGGAAATGAGAATTATATAATTACGTATTCTTTATATTCAAATAAATTATTGCCCATACTTACTCTTATAATCTAATAAATCAGTGAAAACGCTGTTTGGAAAAGCATTAAGTTATTAAAAAGGTAAAAATAAGGAATCATATTGATAAAACCCAATTAATATTATATTTTACTACATTTTATATAATATTGGTTCTTAAAATTTACTTAAGTATGTTTAGTTTATAGCTTAAATTATAGGAAATACAAAATTTGCCTAATATAAATCACATATAGACTTTTTAAGTTTTTTTTTTTTGTGTTTTGAAAGTGAAGGCTCCGTGAAAGAAATAAAAGAAAATATACATCTTTAATAATGCCAATTTGCTATTCGCGGCACTCACCCGTGAATGAGCTTTTATTTGAATCGATTTCTTGTAAAAATGAATATATGAAGTCTTGCTCTTGTACTGCTCCAATTTTATGTTTATTTATGGCTTCCTGAAATGAATAATACAATAACTCCTTTATACAATGTAACAGAAGTACATAAAATAAAAATGATAATGGAATATAATTATAACTATGTTGGAATAACAAATTTCTTTGAATATGCCATTTCGAAATGAGCATGAGTTTCAATCATAAAAGTTTTCAGAAAACGCAAAAATCTAATAATTATTTTGTATGTAGTGTTTTGACCTTAAATTTGAGTTCACATTATGACGTCACTATAAAGAATACGAGTAATTATGGACGGTTAAGGAAGATGGGCCAAGACCCTCCGCGCTGGCGCAATGCAGATTGGAGGGTATTAACGACTGCCAATGCATTCTGAAGCACGGGGTGGCTCGTGATAATCATTTTTGGTTCCGTGACCGACCCTTGCGAATGTTGCTTAAATCGTGGGCCACGGTGCTTACACTGAGATACTCTCGGTAAAGGTTACATATTCTTAAAGGAGAGCATTTAAAACACAGCGAAATTAAAAAGCGTATTGGTAAAAATTTACGAGATGAGCCCTTTTTGAAATTGCTTAAGTATTTAAAGGAGTCACACTATGAGATCTACAAAAACTTGCTAGCATTGTGTTTAAGTACATTCAACCTGCGATTATCAACATAAACTATCTTCTGCAAAAGTAGAATTTTAGTCATCCAATCAATGTACTGTCTGAATAAAAATTTATTACTCATCTCCTCCGTACTTTGGAATACACGTTAAGCTTTTGGTCCTGTTTGATTCTGAAGTCGAATACCCACTAATCCACACCGAGTCCGTGTGGTGGGTAGTCTGTCCTCTCTGTTTTTTATTCGTGTAAGTGAGATTTAAATATGTGATTGTAATTAACTTTGAAATTAATTTTCTTGCATTTTTGTTTACTAAACATGCAATTTATTATATACCTACTGGACCATACAACGTAATGACAGTTAATCCGAGAACGCAGATTTTTAAGTTATACATTTATTGTGGAGCATGTCTGTCGTAAATCGTTCTTGAATGTCTTCGGCTTTATTACTTGCAGAAACTATGCCTTGTTTATTAAATATAAACATATTACGTGTACAGGCTACGAACACATTAATTATTGAATGAACAAGTAAACAATAACTTAAAACATTAATCATTTACATTTGAAAAATTACTATTTACCAGTGGGTATAAAATGAGGTGTGATTCGCAACAATGTCTGTATTCCCTGAGTTCCTATACTTACGCGTATAGTTCCGATCGAACACAATCACCAGACTACAACCGCGACTTAAAGTCCAGTCTCCAGACTCTTAAAACGTCTCTCAAGACAGTTGTGTGATACTCACTTCAATAATTTCTGATAACTGCCGATTCATACTTCTGATTAGAGAATATCCACTTAGCTCAGGAAAAATGAAACGACACCACGGTACTTGATTTAGCCAGCCTCCAGCCATGGCAAAAGCTTTGGTGCGGGCACGCAATATGTCCAGCAAGAATGTTAAGCGCTCTTCGTTTATTTGCTCTCCTGAAATTGATATTATCAAATGCAGAAGATTAGTATACGATGTAAGGTGATATTAAGGCAATATTTTCAAATAATACAGTTATCACAGTTAGACTGTTAGTTTGAGTTTATAAGGTGTTTTTATAATAGATATCCTATATTCACCGATGTCGCATAATTTCTTTGGTGTCGTCATTGCAATGGGCAGTGGCGTAACCTTTTGAGGCCCGTGGCAAATTCATCGGATATTCATTTTTTTACTAATTGCGTACTAATAAATGTCAGGAGTAAGAAGTCTTCTCTGACCGGGGGCCCCTTCCAGCTGGGGGCCCGTGTCAATTTGCCGACTTACCACCCTGTAGTTACGCCACTGGCAATGAGATACAATTCCAATCATTTTATAGTAACTAATGCAATGATCTACAGTCGAAAATTGACACGTGACCTATGAAATAGAATACTCAAAAAATATATTTAGCTCCTTCTGCAAAACCCATCGTGCGATTGTTGAAATATATCTAGCCTACTCGCTTCGTCACTTGTAGACTTAAATTAAGAAACTAATAAATTTGCGCATATGTTAAATGTCAATCAGAAAAAGCTATACTTTACTATATTGTTAGACTCTAGGTGATTACAATACTATTATTATTTGAAAAGAATACAGAAAAATAATATTTAATAGATGTAAGTATGTATTACATAATAGGACTCAGTAGTTTGACCGTTTGTTGAACTAAGTTTTTGTTTAAAATATTAAAGGTTTATAGAAACTCGTATGTTGTAGTAATATTGCATTACCTGCCACATACTTCCACAATACATTCATCACTGCCAGAGGCATAATACTCATGAGCTTTATTGGCCTGTCATTGTTTTTACCGATGTAATCGATTATGTTGGATAAAACATTTTGTATTTCTTTTTCCATTGCCGATTTTCCAAAGCCAACATTTCGTAATTGCTTCACTGTGAAATGCCTGTGCTCGCGCCATAGTGGTCCATCCGCAAAAGTGATGCCTAAAACCAAATATATAAGAAATATAATTTTAATTAAAAATAATCAATACAAATACTACATTGGATATTCATAATTACAAAAATATTTAAATTACTTTTATTGATAGTAGCTTTCCGTTAGTGGATTCACCCGTATGTTCCCTAGGTAAGTGTTTAGTGATATAAAAGATTCCTATATGTTCAGGATATAGTTCAGGATTTCATATCCGTATACCAAATTACATTAAAATCCATTCAGTAGTTTTTGCGTGAAAGAGTAACAAACATTTACAAATATTATAAATGCATAATGACGCAATCTAAACATATTTTCCTCTCATATTCAATATAATAAATTAATAACACAACTTTTTGAGTTGAGGGGAGTAGACAACTTTTTTTTAATAGATCCTATACATCAAATATATCTAAAAAAATATCATTCATGTAATAAGTTAAAATCTAGAAATATATTCCACGGAAACGCGACTTCGGTCAGGGCGTCACTAAGACGTCACAGCCCTTATAATATCGTTCTATGTATGCGTAAGGTTAAATTCTCTAAGTTCTAATATGAGTAAGAAGGGCGTGACGTCACGCGTTGTTTGCGGTCACGTGACAACGAGCATAAAATATTTGTTTTTTCATAATTAGTTTAAGTAATATTATAAATAAAATAAGCATAAAAGTGTGATTATCGGTAATAGTATATTAAATACTACCAGAAAAGAGAATGATTTTTATTTTCGTTTACCGTCTACACCCGTATTATACCATCGACTCACATCTCTGCTGCCAGAATAACATGAAATAATACGGTTAATTAATCATCATCAGCACTTTTACGTCCCCACCGCAGGGGCTCAGGCCTTCCTTATGGATGGTTAAGGAGGATAGGCCATGTCCCTCCACGCTGGCCCAATGCGGATTGGAGGGTATTAACGACTGCAAATGCAGCACCAACGGCTTAACGTGCCTTCCGAAGCAGGGAGTAGCTCGATATAATAATTTTTTGATCACCCATCCCGTGACCGACCCTTGCGAAAGTTGCTTAACGACAACGATCGCGGGCCGCGGCGCTTATCCACTACGCTACCGAGCTACCACGCATTACTGTACTGTATTTATTACTGTAACAAAAATGTGACAAATAGTTTTTACAGTCTTATTCTTATTATTATTTATAATGGACTCTCTCTTTACCTCAATCTTGAACTGAATGTTAAACACTTTCTAAGGAATTCTGTTTAATCTAAACTAATACTATAAAGATTAAAGTTATGATTGTTAGTTTATTTATATCGAATAAGCTCCAAAACTGCTGGACGGATTTAAAAAACTCTGACGTAGGCTATAATTTACGTGGACTAAATCGCGGCAAACAGCTAGTAAGTTCTAAAATGCCAAAAAGTTCGTATATTAAATATAATATCAATCATATAAATGCTGATAAAATTTGAAACAAATGTCTTGTTTCATACGTTATAAAAAGAACTCATTCTCTAACTTTATTTATGTTTTACATTTTTAAATTGGTTTGAAACCAACGCTAAACGACGAGGAAACCTACGAACTGTATTTTTTTTTCTTTTTACGGAATTCCGACATCGTGCCCTCGCTGTTGACCAAACTGAAAGTTTCCAGCAGTAATCGAAAGTTCACGATATAGACTAAATAGGTTTGAATTAAAATGGTATGACTAAATTTTAATACTTTTAAACATGCAACGAATATTTATCTTTTCCTTTTATTTAAAAAGTAACTTTTACCAAAACTATTTATTCCGGTTTACTTATTTTCATACAAGCTTTCATCCCTTGTTATATCGCAATATCGCCAGCCCTTTTACGACCCCACTGCAGGGGCTCAGGCCTTCCTTATGGATGGTTAAGGAAGATGGGCCATGACCCTCCACGCTGGCCCATTGCGGATTGGAGGGTATTAACGACTGCAAATGCAGCCGGTACCAACGGCTTAACGTGCCTTCCGAAGCACGGAGTACCTCGAGATAATAATTTTTTGGTCACCCATTCCGTGACCGACCCTTGCGAAAGTTGCTTAACGACTACGATCGCGGGCCGCGGCGCTTATCCACTACGCCACCGAGCTACTACTTATCCCTCGTTAACTTCTTCAAACCTTTAATTCGTGATTAAAGGTAACCTATGTCCTTAACCAAGATTAACTGTATTTTTGTAACTGTGCTTTAGGTGTGAATATTTACTAATCAGTCAGAGTACTTTATTTACACAATACCAGTTTGTACCCTATTAGTAGTAAACAGATTTCATTAATATTTAGTTATTCCATAAAAATGAATTTATTATACCTGTTATCATGAAACAACATAATTAAATTTGGTAATATATGAAAGTTAAATTTATTAATATATGTGTATTTTAAATGATAGCAATTCAAGTGAAAGATTGTAGAGACTACCTTTTATCATACATATTTATATTTAATTAATATTCCTCAGAACAGCCAAGAAGGTCGAAAAATATCCTATCTGCACCAAAACTACTTATATGCACAAAAAAATGAGTTATAAAATTGTAGTCATATTAAATATATGAAAACCCACACACATCCATGTATGGATATTTATATTTATTTATTTACTAGACGAACCAACGAATTTCGTAGCACATTATTGAATTAGTGAAATAACAAAATTCATCATTAAACCTTATAGATCGTTTGTGCTCCTTGGTGATGCAAACAGTTCATCTGACTGTGAGTTTAACCCTTACAAACAAATACTCGCATCATTCTTTCTAACTATTATTGGTTAAAATTTTAACACAAAAAAATTGTCATAACACTCACCTATTCTTTTTCCTAAACATCGTAGCTTAGCGAAGAAACTGTCAGGTCGCCCTTCAAACTCCTTATCAGTGAATGCCTGCCTAATATTCTTCTCACCATACACAACCACCACAAGTTCCTTCCCCAACTTTAAGCCCAGCACCTCCGTACAATACTCGTTTGCTAACACTGATAGTCCTTTCCACTGGGAACCATAACTTTTGGTCATACTATTAACTACACCGGTACACCCAATAAATGGATACCATTTTGGGCCTGGAACAGAAAAAAGTTTTTTTTTATTGTATGTTTCAAAAGCAATATTTACATTATAGGATTTACCATATATTATGTTTGCTATTTGAGGAATTATTGGCAAAGATCAGGGGTCTCCGACCTTACGAGACTGGAGAGTCAAAAGCTACAATTTACCGAATTTCACAGTTTTTAATGAGCTACTTGAAGATGTTTTCAATATTATATTTGAAATTCTATAAAAAATAAAGGACTTTGATTATCTATATCTGAGTTCTGGGCAGTTAATCTTAATTGTATGGTTAACTACGCAGTGATTACATAAATGAAGGGCTTTCGAGTTAATATTATTTGTGTAAATGGAAGCTGAGAGCCGTAACTTTATATCGAAAAATCAGCAGGTTGCCGACCCTTGTCATAGCCATTAAAACTGTATGTTGTAGAAACTGAGTGCCAAAAATCACGACCTTTACATATATCTTTAGGCTTGAGTTACATTCGGTGGAAAGGTATCGTTGTCTGTTTTCGTCACGTTATCGTTTTCATTTGCTATGCCGCGGAATCTTCAAGACGATAGAAATCCTAAAAATCTTTGAGACAATAGCAATCCTCGGAAGCCTCAACCCACTATCTTTCTCACTCAAGATAAAGTTCTGAGTGATAGAAAAGTAAAGCAACAGTTGCTTCCAGATTTTAGCTTCCTTGATGTTATTTTTTTTTCATACTCTAGCGGGTTTCTTGTATCTTCAAATTGACAGATACAAGTCTAAGTACGTATGAATTAGGCACGATTTTGTTTTTAATTCTTAATGTAATTAATTAAATGTTAAAATTTCTAGTTGATCGTTATTATTCGAAATAATTTAGAAATAAAAGTTAAGTCTTAAAAGAAACTGATGACCAAAATACACACTTTTTAGTATACAACAAGCCACATGCAATCCTGAATATATGTACAGTCAATAAACGCGGTGCTAGAAGATACGAGAAATCAATTCAACTCCAAGGTTATTTCAGTTAAATATTCTAAATGGACTGTACTTTCGACCACAAGTTTCTATTAATATAAGTCTACATATAAAAGATTTCTTTACTGAAAGACTTTCTCTCTGTAGTTTTATATACAAGTGGCATAGGTTTGTTTTACTTTCACGATAACCGCTTGTTGCTAACCTAGACAGTATAAACAACATTGACTTCTAACGTTCGATTACATTTCAACTATTCATCGTAACATACATAACTAACACAAAGGTAGTATACCTTAAAAAAAACGACTACAGTAATGGATCGATAATTTTACATTGTTCCAAGCAGGATTCTTTGAATAACGCATCATTTAAAAACAACAAGTCAAGTAAGTTCCTTTGAAAATGTAACCCAGGTATACAAAAGAGCTATTGTTACATTCCGTGAAAGAAATGTGAAGATAATTTATTAACAGGCCCAAATGATGAAATGCCACAAACAATTTGACCACTCTAGTGGCTGATTAGTTATCAGACCGGGTCTTCCATAGTCATTCACTAGTAATGTAAACGTGGGAGAATAACTTATCTATAATTGCTATCTTAGGCCTGAAAGCGACTCAGACTATTTCTTATTGATGTGATTCATGGCAATACTTCAGATGCTTTAGATATCATACAATATCGTTGATATTAAAAAAATAAAACCTTCAAACTTTAAAAATTTGATAAATAATACTTATCCCAAAAGCAACTTTTTCACGAATAGTAATGAAGTCAGTCGAAGGGTTTTTGTAGGTTATTAATAAATTGATATGTGCCTGACTTCAGCAGCATTATATATATATATATATATAGCATCATTAGTGAATGAATATTAAAAATGCAATATCTAAACAGGTATGTTATTAATTCATCGAATACAAGGAAGTTAATTTTTGCAACTGGAATATGACTGCTAATCCTAAAGATAGGCAAGAAGATAAGGCAACTAAAAATGACTCATTCTAAATTCATCGATAATTCAATTTGTTTTTGCAGTACTAACGGATTGACTTAGCAGAGGGATAGAAATATGTACTATACTTACTAAATTAAAAACTTTTAGCATGTTTTTTTAATCAATTCAAACAAATATAATAAGTTAATTTTAGACGTTGTTATTTATTATCGTTATACAATATTATATATAAACTTTAACAATATATGTAATTTTAAAAGTAAGCTTACTCGAGTAGATTTATAATTATCAACTTAGCCTGGTGTCATTCGTCAAAATAATATTATTCGCATGAGCAAAAAACAGATTAATCGACTAAGATTTTAAATAGGAATAAATTGGAGTACAACAAAACTACCGTTATTATTAAAGACATATGTAACACAACCGCATGCACGTGTAACCTTCGCTTTACAAGCACGATCGATCTATCATATTAGTTGTAACAGAGAGGTTATATTCGCTTGAGGAATATAAATAAATATATAATACAAGACAACTGTACCAGTTAAAAAAATGGATATAACACACCAAATCGAGCTTTTATTGAAATAAGAGCTTTATAATTAAATTATAATCACTTACCCGGTGGAAATTTTCTGGGTTTCGTTACACTTTTTATAACACATACAGTTATAAATATGAGTATTAAACTAACTAATGTCAATAACATAATCGTTTTATTGAAGGGAAGAATAGTTTCGATTATGCGCAAGAGTCGTTATTACTATCGGCACGGCAGACGACGAGGTGACTCGGTACGAATACCAAAGAGCGACTGCACATTTTGAATCATCTGTCCGCATTGTGTGGCTTATTTAAACGAGCCAAACCATTCCAATGGATAATCGAACACCATGGTTATGTAATGATTGTTATTTTACGCTTTCATACTGTGGCGTCTTTAAATTGTGCATTTTTTTTATTAGTTATATTTTTAATAGTTACAAATTCGTATTTTGACTAATTGAATAAGCTTTCACAAAATTTTGATTTTACTTATGTGCTTATCTAATGAAGTAATGTGGTGTATTTGTTTAGAGATAATATTCAGTATTTGTATCGGTACCATATCGGTTAAATGCCATAGTTTCATATGAGCCTCTACAGTTTTATTAAGCGGTAAAGTAAAACATATCTTAACACCATGTTGGGCATATTATTAAAAATATAAATTATTTCAGGTCAATAATAAGCAATAATTCTTCAACCGGAAGAGATTCATTGTTGGACAAAAGTTCACCCACAATCATCCATCCCGCCCTGCCACCCAACGTTTTTCGAGATGTTGATCAGTCTTTTCATCAATTAGGAGCATGCCTATATGCCTCTTCCAGTAAATAATCTGATCGCTACTCACAGATGTAGCTACTACATTTCTCATCAATGTCATTGCATATGTCGTAGCTTCGGTTCATTTGAGGATCTCCTGTTTCTTGATTCGGTCTCGCAGACAATCACCGAGCATATATTTCTCTCTTTGGCCTTTTATGGGACTTTCAGTCGATTTGTGAGGTCAACAGTCAGCAATCAAAACTCAGCTCCGGCAATATGATCACAAACTTCGTTTTGAGACACTTCTTTAAACGACTTCAAAAAGAAGGAGGTTCCCAGTTCAACTGTATGTTTTTTTTTATTCAATAGCTTAATGGGTCGAGGTTTATCCTAATCAAATCAGTAGTTGTTTTAATAACTAAACAAAATATCACCTAAATATTATGAAGACATTTTGATATTAGCGAAAATTATATTATATATTGATTTTTTCTTGAAGCTGTTAATATTTTAGTGATGCCTTTATAAAAGATTTATATAATATCTATACATAAATATCAGTAAATGTTTTTAAATTGTAAATTAAAATTTTTCAGGAGATATTGAGTTCGAGCGGTTATCATTATAATAAAACTACCAAAACCTTCGTCCAACTTCAATGCTTGTTGAAAAATTTAATCACTTTTAAAATGAAATAGGTAATAAAATACTTAAAACCTATTTAATGTTTAATCTGAAAATTTATGTTTGTTCTAATCTTTCTTTATTTTTATCTTAACATGTTTCGTTTCCTTAAGAATTGTTTTATGATGGAAACTTAATTGATGTGAGACATTTCATATATTATTTTATTTAATTGTAATAAAAATGGTGTTTATTTTATACATTCTGATCACAGCTGGGTTACTGAGACTGAGAAAATTGTCTGTCCTCACAATTAATTTTAGTTTTGGTCGTGGTAAAAAACCATATCCTTGTATGGTATCGTTAATTATGGCTGTCTTGAAGAGGAGTTTATTATTGGGTTGGCACAAAAGTAATGAGACACTTGGTTTAAGTTTTTATTTTTTTATTATTATTACAATAAAAAAAGTTTAGTCAATGATGTAATTACCATTAGTATCTAAGACTTCTTGCCAACGATCCGGCAAAGTTTGGATGCCTTTTGCCCAGAACTCTGATGGCTGTGCCTCGAAAAAATTGTTCAACTCCGCCTCTACGTCAGAGAAATCATTAAATTGTTTACCCCGCAAATGCTGTTTCAGGGCTCTAAACAAATAATAATCTGATGGGGCGAGGTCTGGGGAATAAGGTGGGTATCGTCTCCCAGCCCAAGTTCTCCAACTGCCGGCAAACCACAGATGCGACGTGAGGTCGAGCGTTATCGTGCAGTAAAACTACATTGACTCGTCTTCGTCGTTTTTTCTTGATAGCGGCAGATAATTTGGTAAGCTGGGTTGAATATTTGTCAGCGTTAATAGTTTCATTGTGTAATAGCTCATAAAACAGTATGCCTTGCGCATCCCAGAAACAGCAAAGCAGAATTTTTCGGCGGTTCTTTTGACTCGGCTTCGGTTGAGTTGGTGGCGTTTCTTCTCGAGGCAGCCAAAAAGCACGACGTGTATCGTTCTCGTAATAAATCCATGATTCATCTCCAGTAACCAGATCTGACAAAAACTCTTTACGTCGGGGTCGCAGCAAAAGTGACTGACAGATAGCGACACGGACTGCACGACTGGCGTCTGTAAGGATGTGCGGTACCCACCGAGCCAAAACTTTTCGATAACCAAGCTCATGCAGATGGTGTTCCACGGCGTGGTTACTGCATTTAAGTGCTTCCGCTAATTCACGAGTGGTAGCATCCGGATTCAACTGCAGTTCGCGGCGCAAATCGTCATCATTCACTGCGGGTGGTCGCCCTGAGTGTGGCTGATTTTCAAGGCTCCTGTCTCCTGATTTAAAACGGTCAAACCATCGGGACACCGTCGCATGGCTTGTACTTCCAGCGCCTAATGCATTGTTGATATTGTCAGCCGCAGCCCGCGCACTGTGGTCTAACAAGTACTCGTATAAGTATAGTGTTCGAACTTGTCGCTCGTCCATTTTTCTTCAAACTGACTAAACAAATCGCGAGCGCGGCTTTATATACCCTACACCAGAAATACCTAGAATGTTCTACAACATTCTAGAATATTATCGAAAAAATTGATTTTAAAAAGGAAATGTTATAGATTTTTCTAGTGTGTCTCATTACTTTTGTGCCAACCCAATACTTATAATGTCTTCTTGCAAACTTAATCTTTTCTTCTTTTTTTATAAATATTTAAATTAAAATATGCAGAAAGGAACACCTTGTAATTATTTTTCTCCATTTCATTAGCTACAGCATATTGTACGGTAAGTTTAATCAACACTTATATCACAAAGATATATATATTTTTTAACTTTGGGGTAATCTTCGAAAATAATACGATCATGAATATTCTTGGGCATGACTACATGATGGGCAGGTGACAGTGGCTATAATTTGCGGAAGCGAAATCAATTTTGACAGAACTTTCACAGGTAGATAGCTTATGTAATAAAGACGAAGTCCAGGTCCAGTAATAAAATAATATTCACCTATTTTTTTTTTTTATTTCAACGCTTAGCCATTTCCTTTCTCGTCAGTGTTACTATAATGACGGAGATATGTTCTCAACCCTTTTTAATTGTAATAAATTCAAACAGGAACTAACACGTGAGTGGCAACGATGGTTATCACAGGATCTGAATGCTTCAGCATTCACTACGATTGTATAAAAAATACTTACGAGACACACTTGGTTCTCCTATACATGTTATGTAATATTTATGTACTTTGTTAAAGGTTAGTCGTAGTTGAAAATACCTAGAGATGTAATGTAAGTTGAGTATTATAATTTTCACAAAAAGCACAGATAAAATATATTGTTCGTCAGTAATTCCAAATAACCAATTACTATCACGGAAACGCATTTTAATCTTGTAATTTTGACCACAGTAATTTCAGCTATTTCACTTTATTGATAAAAATAATTGAAATCGTTGGCGCACGAAAGAGTGATAGATAAGTCATTTATGACTACAACAAAAGCGGTCCCAAATGTGAAACTTGCGGAACTCTCGAAAAGGCAGCGATATATGCTGAAGAATAACCGTTCACAATCGAGTCCACTTAATATAAAAGATTCTATCTAGCCCATGAATGCCATATTGTTTAAATTTGAGACTCAGCAAGCATTTTCCTATTCACTTTATCAAAGCTTTACTGATGGTAAGTTATAAACATCAGTTTTCCCGAAAAAAAGGTTTTCCCCATAAAACTGTGTTGATTATGAGGCTCTAAAGTAATATTATTTCCACACGATTGAAAATTGCTTATATAAGCCCTGTTACTCTGCTGTATCCAGCTTTCTGTTGTTTCCCTACTTCTGTTTCCTTTCTTTTTTAGTTGTTTAATCTACCATTGAAAACTAAAGACAAATTGAAGAACGAAAAAATATTGTAACAGTTATTATTTTTATGACTAGCTGATACAAAAATATCCTTTCCACAAACCGTACTGCAACAAGTTAGTTCAACAATTTGAAAGCTGTATTCGCATGACTTTGTCATAGCACCGAGTGTCTCTCGTCGGCTTGAAATATCGAACTCAAAACAGTTCACATGACCGGACAAAGCTGAAAGCGGTCGTTCGTAAGTGTTCCGACGACGGAACAAAAAGAGCATGGATTTTGTTGTATTATTTTTTAAAGGATTCACTTTTCTCATAAAATGTAACGTAAATTTCACTTAAATGTAAATATTGATTATAATCTCACCATAAAGAAGCATAATATTTCTTGAGCATGTCTTTGTGAGAGTCTATTGTGATTATAAAGAGATATTTTATTTTGGGGGCTAACTGTTTGAATTGCTTAATTTCTTACTAAAGAGCAAATTACTTGCCTCAATAGATGACAGTCTATTTAACAATAAACAAACACCTTTTACTTCACCAACAAAAAACATACATTGGAGTGTAATAAAAATCTAATAGATAGAAACAATTAAAATAATAATAATGAGCCTATCAATAAAATTAATAATTAATAATCTTTTTCTTTAATAATAAAATTAATCAATGGCAATGCGGTGTCGGCCACAGAAATTATTTTTAATTAAGATGTCGGTTATAATTGTTTAAATATCACAAACTGTCCAGAAATATATAATATAGAAATGCATTGTTAACTGTAACTATAGATGTTAGTTCACCAGAACTGTAAGTGAAAATGGAGTATGGAACAAATTTCTAGGGCGACAACAGCAAGGTGGTATATTTAAATTAATTTTTGAAACTAGTAAGTACTTGATTTTTGATTATTACTGTTTGATAATTTTACGATTTCATTTGTTTACAACCACGAAGTAGCAAAGGTTATTCAAAAGCTTATAGTAGATTCGGTTATGTTCTGTCGACTTCATTAAATTGGTGTTAATTTTGAACATTCCAATTAATTTACACAGCGCATGCCCTGCATTTCTGTAAAAATCCAGACCCGAAACCGAATTCACTTATGTGTCTGAATTCACGTCATTCGGAATAGAAATTCTATTGGACCCATTTTTGTATAAAAATACAAAACGAACTTGATACATGTCTCAGAAATTCTATTTCTATGTCATTTCGATACTCATTTCACTTATGCCACGAAACGTCGTTACCAATTCAAGGTTAAGCGAATGGCGCTTTTTGAAGTGAATTCGGACGCCTGAGTGAACTTGCATTCGGGTTTGGATATTAACAGAATCGCAGGGCTGATTCTAGATATGCGACCGCTAAAACTTGTGATTTAATTACAAATTAATTACATTCCTCTTAATTAAAAGCATATGTAAATATGTGATCTGTTTTAATTATAATTGGGTCTTAATTTGTTATCAAACTTTGTACATTACATTTTTGTTTAAGATAGGTTTTATCTTAACTAAGATTAAATGACGAAGCTTTATTTCTTCATGTACTATTTTATCACACTTCTCCTAATTTTATACCAATATTAGATTTTTATAAAGATATAGGTAGGAACTAAATTATATGAGTATCCAATAATTCCTCATAATAAAGAGTTGAAAATTCATTTTGTCATTTTGATAATAAATAAAGTTTTATTAATCTTGTATTGAAAACTTCCCGACGGGATTTATTTGATTTACCTACCATTGTTTTCTAGCTTACTTAGCGTAGATATACCTAGCGTAGGTTGTCAATAACATACTAACGTTGCCACTTGTTCTCGAAATTAGTGTTAATCTGATCATGTATTAAAGATACACAACTCCACGAAGCTTTTCGCCTACTCTACAATTCTTAATGGGTATTAAAGCTGCAGCAGGAGGATCATTCTACAGATAGGATTTTTAAAATAAAAATAAATAAAAATCAGTAATTGAACGTTTCATTTATTGTAAAATATTCATATTCAAATATAATAATCGAATTCAAAACAAAATTTTAATTATTTTACTCATGAAAAATCAGGAAAAAATGGTTTTACTGTTAATAGGATTAACGCATGTATTGACTAAAATTAGCATTAAATAATAACTAGTATAAATAATTAAGTTGAACATTGTAAAATAAAAGTTCTACCGGCAAATATCATACTAAAATATTATATATATATATATATGCACAGTCTAGATACTGGGGGCTTAGCTCCTAGTACTATTCTTCTCGGAGGAGGGCAAAGTGAAGTGAAGTGATTATATATACATAATATAAATAAAATACACATTAAAAGCATTTGGATATATTATTTATATAAGTAATCAAGAATATTAATAATAAGTGGCAAAGATTAATAAATTAGAGTATCGAAGTGACATTTAGTGGTAAAAGAATCAACTCGTTGTGAGTTGGCTCGATAACTCGAGTGAGTGATAGTTTTTTCACTCGAGTACTAATTTGAAAAATTCTCTCGAGTGACTCGAACAGGACTCCAATCGCGTCACTATTCTGAATAACTAATATAAAAACTTAAAATCAATCAGTTTCCTTCTTTCCAACAAAGGTTGTATTTATAAAAACTCAATTCTCTCAGTTTAAGAATGAAGCTCTCTCGCCTTACCCCTTAACTTGAAATAGATGTATCGGTAATAGCTATTCTTCCTAGTCTTTCTAGCCAATAATGAAAACAGGTGAAATGCTATCCCCACGATAAAAGTACCTCAGTAGGTGGTTTTTTTATGAAAACAACTGCGATACGAAAAAGAAAAAGAGCGATGAATGGCTTCGAGTGACGACATACCAGAGCATCAGACTTTATTTTTTTTTTTTGGTTAGGGCAACACCAATGAGTGATCAATAGAGGATATTTTAAAGAAAAACTCTATAAAACACGTTAAAGACATAATGAAAATATATCAATGTGCATGGGCAACAGATAAACCAAAAGTTCTTTAAGACAGGTGACTAAGTTGCTTGAAATGTCTTTAACAGTAAACCCAAATGTTTGATGATTAATTAAAACTTAGTTTTGTATCATCTAGAACAGGTTATAAATGTGTTATGTGTCCAATTTTCGAATATAGCACAATATGGTTTAGCAATCACCTTATGCCAAACCAAAGTAAAATAAATAAGTTATGAAAAACTTGAAAAAAAACTTACCGTCTATAAACTTTAAAGAAGTAATCATCATCATCATCATCATCAGCCCTTTTACGTCCCCACTGCAGGGGCTCAGTCCTTCCTTATGGATGGTTAAGGAGGATGGGCTATGACCCTCCTCGCTGGCCCAATGCGGATTGGAGGGTATAAACGACTGCAAATGCAGCCGGGACCAACGGCTTAACGTGCCTTCCGAAGTACGGAGTAGCTCGAGATAATAATTTTTTGGTCACCCACCCACCGACCCTTGCAAAAGTTGCTTAACGACAACGATCGCGGGCCGCGGCGCTTATCCACTACGCCACCTAGCTAAAAGTATTATTTATTACTAAAGAAGTAATAAATAATACTTATTTGAAAAGAGACTTGTTAAATAAAATAGTATTGAACGCGGGCGGGGGTTTTCTGCAGGTTTATTAATTAAATGATAGGCGCCTAACTTCAATAGCATATACTTGAATAAGTCGCTTTCAGAAAAGTATTGTTATCACTTTCTAAAGTATGTTCTAAAGTATTTAAGTTTTTATTTCATGATTTTTAGTTATATTGATATTTTAATATAATGGATAACACTAAAAACATTTAAATATGTATATAAGTAAAAATATTAAACATTGTGAAGTCTCAGAAAAGACGATTTTCTTTATTTGCTCAAAATATTTTTTCCAATAATTCAATACTCATATTATAATGAGGAAAGATTTCATTGTTTGTTTGGTTTCATTGGTTAGGCCCCTAAACTATTGGATCGATTTATAAGTCTTTCATCTACAGGAAACTACATTATACGCGGTGGACATAGGCTATACGATATACGTTTTTCTGTGTTCTGTGGGTATAGCCTATACCCACAGAACACAGAAAAACGTTAGAAGGGCCTTGTGGGCCTAGCAGTGTAGCCACGATCCTGGACAAATGTACAGGATTGTGACTTCACCACGCGATTGCGATGTTTAGTTATTCACGAACACGCGCGCTGTAAGTACTGTGAAACACGTCACTAAAAGTGTTAAAAATGCTGATATGCGCAGTTATTAATTTCAAAACAAGAAGCCTATCCTCAACTTGGTCCAAAAGAAGGATTTCTTTCCATTAGTAAGTAGAACATATCCCTAATTTAGTATTTTTAGTCGAAATTCGTGAAATGTTATCAAAAGTGCGAATCACAAATATATTTCCAAGAAAATATACATTGCTGGAGAAGTACGCATATTTATTACATCGCGTTGTACTAAGCACGCAATGTAAAGAACTATGCGAAATCACCTTTTTCGATAGTATCATAATAGATTACGGTAGATCGCTAGTGAAGTGCCTGGAAATATTTAATCGATTCTTGGCGTCTTAGTAAAAACTAAATAAAAGTAAGAACGATAAAAAAAGTGGTAATAAAAGATAAATTTAATTAGAGATTAACAACAGCAATAAATAAAATGTAACCCTATTCTTGACTAACATATTAATTTTGTTTGGTGTGCGTTTTGTATATTAATTTAATAATGAGTGTGGTGTAGCGAAAGAATCTGTTTTTATATTTTTAATATTGTAACAGAAAATTAGTTTATTTTTATTTTGAACCATTAACAACAATACAATTTGAATCATCGGAATCCGTTCGGGGTAAGTTCCAATTGCGTTTATTCTACTAATTGTATTTTTTATTTTTTATACATTTATTTGCATTATATTTTTTGTCAATATTACTAGTTTCATTTAAGCGATATTGCCGATCTTATCTGTTTACTTGATATAAAATCGAGTTACATAACATAAAAATATTACCTACTATTATTATTTATATACAAACATACTTGTATGTAAATAAGTATTTAAGCACGTCTAGTACCGATTCAATGTTAGTTCATTAAAATTAGGAAATGATTTAAATATTTCTCACTGAATCAAAAAACTAATTAACAATTAATATCTAAAGAAAAAATATAATGTCATATTTAATCAATACAAGTTAATGTATATCCAAAATAATATAAAGAAATTATAACCCCAGTATCCTTTCGATTAATTTTCTTGTTGTTTTTCAATATCGATAGTAAATAACTTTATACCAATCACTAGTGTAATATGTCAAATAAAAATGGCTTTTACACGTTTATTACACACTCTAAATGTCTGTCATGGTTGAGCGTGATTGGTTATAGTAATATTGGAGCGTTCTGATTGGCATGTTCAAAATGCAAGTATGTACATATCTTTTGTATAATTGGTCTAATACTTCGTCTGATGTATGGCGGACGAAAAGTGGGCGCAAGACTGGCGATATCGGTTTTCGTACAAAGGATGCATGATCGCCTTTCTAACCTCTTTTCCGTATTATGTGGGCTATACCTAATTTACGAAGCCGAAATCGCGGGTAAACAGCTAGTTTGATAGAAATTGGTTCGCAATTCAAGAAGTAATCAATTGACATACCTACATCCTCATTTCGGATTTTAAATGAATTTTGTTTTTTAGTTGAAATACAATAAATATCATCTAAATATTTGGCTAATATATGCTGAAAAACATATTTTATTTGTTATAAAAGGATAACTGCCGATTCGATTTCGATAAAATTTAAATGAGAGTGGGAAAATTGCATAATTTTACAGCATTGTAACGGTGATTTTTAAGTAACCTGGCAACAAATATTAGTTCTCTTGACATTAATTATATACTATGGTGGTAATTAATAACCTAATTATTTGCTGAAAATCTTCCATAACCGAATTGATGGGATAATCTTTACCACAATCATAAATTATTTTAACAAACCATGAATACACAGAACTGTAGGAACTTATTGATAGTAAAAACAGTGTTTCAGATAATAAAAGCAATAATTTTGTGGTTATTATTATTTTTGGGGGAAAATAGTGGTCCACTGAATTGATGTAAACTTTTATAACACTTGTAAAACGTTAATTTATTAAAAAGAAAAATTAAAGTGTTTTATACTATTTAAATGTTAACTTCTATAGCTAAATGTGCGTTCCGAACAGTTCACAGAATATGACAAGAGCCACATTTTTGCTTTCTTAGAGGTGAGTAAAAAAGAAAAGAATATAATGAAATATATTGTGACATTTGTTATCGTGAAGGTGTGAGGGTATTAACGACTGCAAATGCAACCGACAGAAAATGGCTTTATTAACGTGACTTTCGAAGCACGAAGTAGCTCGAAATAATAATTGTTTTGGTCATCTATACCGTGATTGACTCTTGCAAAAGTTGCTTAACAACGATGATCGTATACCTGAATGCAATAAAAATAGCCCAGTTACCCATCATCACCATTATAACAGGATAACGACTGCTGCTAACCAAATGCCTCCCCCAAAAAATCATTGACGTTCGGCCTCGCGCGCTGCTCATGCAACGCTTCTCAGCGATCCTGATAAGGAGGCTTTATTACGCTCCATTTTTCGGTCCGTAGTCCACTCCACTCGAGAATTTTACTACCCTTTTTACCCGACTGGGCGACGCAAAGGAGGGTAATGTGTTTATCAGTCTATGTATGTATGTATGTTTGTTTCTATGTGGCGTTCTAGAGACCAAATGCGTAGGCCAATTTTGATGATTCTTACGTCAATCGATTCATCTTAACCTTGCGAGGGTCACTAAAGACATGACAGTAATCAAAATTCACCACAGCGACAACCAGACGCCATATTTTCTAAATGAAAAAAATCAAAATCGATGAACCATGGTCAAGTGGGGTGTCGTTGAATGGGTATTTTAAAATCATCTTTAGGTTCCTTTTATCATTTTTCATTTTAAATTATAGTTTAGGATATATAACGATTTAAACTTGTTTAAAAAAACATACTCGCTAAGTTTCTTACTTCTTGATTAAAGTTTTTATTATTTAAAGTATAAACGATATACAAACAAAAAAAAAACAAAACAGTGAAAAAGCATGAAGAACAAATATTTTTGGTAAAAAAATGAAGCATATGTAGCTTTGAGCCGAGATAGGTCTCTAGAGGGACTAATCATCAGTAGTTTAGACCACCGCAAGTTACTTAATAATCCCCACGATTAACTCCCTCAATGAAATAACTTGATTGCGAAATTTACCATCTTATAACTAAGTCAATGAATCGTAACTAAAAAGTATAAAATAAAAATAAATAATTTAAAGAATAACAAAAATCCCGACAGCGTAAAAACGAATTTAAAAAATACACGAAAGAATTAACTTAAATAAAAACTAAAAAGAAAGAAACAAGCCCAATAGTTTAGAATTCTGTTAAGTAATACAGAATTCTGTTAAGTCAATGTGCGCGCAGAACGATTCATAGTCGGGGCCCCTTGGAAAGATTTGATTGGTAAAATTTGAATGGGCCCCGACTATGAGTCGTTCTGTTCTGTATTACTTAACAGAATTCTAAACTACTGGGCTTCTTTTTTTCTTTTTAGTTTTTATTTAAGTTAATTCTTTCATGTATTTTTTCAAATTCGTTTTTACGCAGTCGGGATTTTTGTTTTTCTTTAAATTATTTATTTTTTTATTATTTACGTCGAGGAAATGCATTAGGCACTATCCCTGCCGCCTGGCCTTAACGGCTATCTGTCTTACGAGGTATGTTACACGCTCATTGTTACGTTAGGCTTGCAACCCTTGGGGCCATGTCGATCACTTTGGTTCATCTGCGAATCTTCTCTTTTTTAGCATAGCTGTCTGCATTGCCCTTCAAGTGAATTTAAACCTATTTATGAACAGCAATATCCCAAATGGGGCTCTAGTCTTCTCCTTCCATCGATGCGGGCGCTTTTAATCAATAAAAATGCGCTAGAAAAGCCAAAAATTTAAATTAAATTTTATATGAACTTGGACTATGATATAAACACTGATCCACAAAATAAATTCACATAATATGAAAATTTTTATGAGCTATGCCAATTCTTATTTTTTTAATTCTAAAAATATAAGCTACAAAGGGAACAATGCCGTGCTTTCTTAATGATAAATGGTCCATCAACAACTGACATCTGTCACCCCGTCAATGTGCGCGCAGAAATCATCAAACCTTCAAACAATGCATTTTAATATTGAGAAGTGGTCGCATGGTGGCAGCATAAACTTTCAACATTATTTCTTTTATGAGGTATTTTGTATGTAGGTCTAAAAAAATTTAACTTGCTGAGCTTGACGGTGCAATGGTTAAGGAGTTCGAACATCTAAACTCCTTAATTGTACGACAGTTAAGCAACTCTTGCAAGAGCCTGTCATACGATATAACTTCATTTCATCTATAGATATACTTTGGAAGGCACAGTCGCAGCTGCGTCTACAGTCGTTAATCCCGTTATTAATAATTATTCTAATGTTAATTGCCATGACAGTTTTAAACAACATATTTTTAAATAAACTGTAAAAAAAGATTCTAAATAATAAAAGAAGGCATCACTTGTAAGGTGTCTAATTAGGCTATAACGAGAATTTTCTCAACAAAAGAAAATGCCGGAAAAAATCAATTATTGACCTCATTAATATGTTATTGCTTTTTAATATACAGTGATGACATACGGAACTGAGACGTGGCCGCTTACGATGGGCCTCATAAGGAAGCTCAAGGTCGCTCATAGGGCAATGGAAAGGGCTATGCTCGGGGTTTCTTTGCGAGATCGAATCCGAAATGATGAGATCCGCAGAAGAACGAAAGTCACCGACATAGCCCAAAGAATTGCGAACCTCAAGTGGCAGAGGGCGGGGCACATCGCTCGCAGGACTGACTCGCTATCCGTTGGAGCGGTAAGGTCTTGGAGTGGCGACCGCGTACCGGGAGACGCAGCATTGGTAGGCCCCCCACAAGGTGGACCAACGATCTGGTGGATGTCGCGGGAAGCCGCTGGATGCGGTAGGCGCAGGACCGATCACGTTGGAGATCATTGGGGGAGGCCTATGCCCAGCAGTGGGCGTCTCTCGGTTTATATGATGATGATTATGTACCCGAGGATGATTTTCGAGTTACTAATAAAAAATCATTTGGGTACGGTAATCAAAATCTGGTTCTCAGTTTGACCTGAATATACCAATAATTGCGTACAAACATACATAAATAGGTTCATACCTATTTATGTATGTTTGTACGCAATTATTGGCTGTACCGATTTTGACGCCGTTTTCAGCATACTATTTGCCAGACTTAAGAAGAGGTATATTAATCGACTTAACAAGCGTAGGTTCGCGCTTTAACACGTTGTATTATTATCAGCGATTATCTCGCGTTTGGCTGAACCGATTTTATATGTTTGTTACGCGATTACTCTGCCAATTACGAATCGATTCTCATAACCCTTTTTTCATTCTACATTTTAATGATCTGAGGTAATATCAAGGAGAGTCAGAGGTTTTATTATTATAACAAATCAAAATATGCTTTTCATCAGGTATCACCATAATATTTTGATGATATGTTTATATCAACGAAAAAAAAAAATTAAAGATTTTTCATTAATTCAAAATCCGAAATGAAGAATTTCTATGTTCAATAGGCTATAGCCCATGTCATTTTGTCAATTATAATTCACGCACGCGAAGTCGCGGAGGAAACAGCTAGTTTCATAAGACTTTCATTAAAAATATACATACTCGTTAAACATATAAAATCCTCCTTTTGGATTTTAAATGAAGATCCTCCAAGACAAATGTTTTGGCGGGCTTGTCAAGATATAACACCGCGCACGTTTATCAAGATTTTTGTTATAAAAATTACTGTTTGGCTACTGAAATCAGGCTTAATGTAAACTCATAAGGAAGAGCAATTTAAGCATTACTTTTCATCAATAACGGAGTAGTCTTTCCAAGGCATATAAAATCAAAAACTCATAAAAACGAGCAGAGTAAAGTAATGTCGCTCACTGAATAGTACAGTAGCACAACTCAAAAATCATAATTTCGAGAAACGCTTTCCGAAGTTATGAAAATTTAATATATTTATAATTATGAAAATCAATTTTTTTTAGCATAACAGTTAAATCGTTTGTATTATATTATTACTGTTAAGTTTTTGATTTTTATCTTTTAATTATCTATGGGATGCCACCACAATGTTGTGGCATTTTCTCGAAATAATGGTTTTTGAGTTGTGCCACTGTACTATTCAGTGAGCAATGTATCCATGAAAATTACCATGGGCGTGAAAAATTTTCCCATTTTTTTATAAAGTTGTAGCTTTCCGTATTTTTAAATAAATCGTTTTAATAGTACAAATGGTATTGGTTAATAGTTTAGATTATTATCTAAGACGTTGAAAAATAACAATAGTATATTTTTTCTTAGTTAAGAATAAAAATAAATGGTTACGTAATCGGCGATAAGTAAGGAAATGTCCCAAAATTAGCATCTTTGTTTGTCTCAGTCGGTCTGGCATGTCTAGCAGATTTTTTTTGTAAGGAAATAGAAGACAATAGGAGCTACATATTTTTTCTATTTAAAATTGATGTTTTGCTTTATTACGCGCTTTCCACTGTATATTATTGATAAAAATTGTAAATTTTTATAAGTATTTTCAACCGGATCAATAACCTTTATTTGCAGTCACTAGACTGAAAATAAAAGACTGTCTTTATATACTGGTGGTACTAATATAACACCTGACAATGAGATAGACAGGGGCAGAGGAAAGCAAATAGTGCGGCAAAATAGGTTTTTAATTCTGATAATGAATTAGTCGCAAAGTATTATGATAATTGTAAAAGCGCTGCACAATTCCCTAGTTTATAAAGTAATTTACATACATCCTATAATAAGAATTTTCTATAAATATATTTTTATTTACAGTGAATTAGAATTTTCATAAGTATTGTCCCAAACCGAGTTCAATATAGTTTTGGATAAACTAACAGTAATATAGTTAAATTTTATGTAACTTGGCCTTTGATTAGGATGTCAATAAGTAAATGTACTTAAATAATTTTCAATGGTCGGTTACGTAAAAACTAACTTTCTTAAGTCAATACAAATTTCCCACATTTTTGGGTAATCGTTTTACTGAAATGCCACTCACTAAATGAAAACTTGGCAATGAAAACATACTTTTTGCTCACGCACACACATATCTCAAATGGCTTCACTGTAGTCGTTGCGCTTTATAGAGGTGTAAATATTTAAATCCTATTAATATTATAAATGTGAAAGTTTTTTTGTCAATCACGCCGAAACCACTGAACGAATTTTGATGAAATTTGGTATACAGATAAGGTATTAGCTGACTTAGATAATAGGATACTTTTTATCCCACTGAACATTTCCCTAGACTCCACGCGGGCGAAGCCGCTGGCGAAAGCTAGTTTTCTATAAAGGTGAAAATATGATCGAATTATTATAATATTTTGTTTTGTTATAAAAATAACCATCTATTCGATTTGGATAAAATTTAATGGGATTTTTGAAAATTTATTCATAATTGGCGGAGTATTCGTGTAAGAAACACAAAAAAAGAACATACACTCGAATTGAGCCGTCCACCTTTTTATAGTCGTTTAAAATAGTTATTTTTGTATACGAATACGAAACATCTGTGCGCCTTGCGGCAAATTAGGACATATCCCATACAAAGACGGTTAAAATAGATAAAAAAAATTATAGTTACGATTACTTTGTTTAAATTTACAATAAACATTCGGCTTTTGGCTTAATCGGTTTCTAATCGAATGGGATAACGATTAAATAAACTGGATTACTTTATAATTAAATTCGGTTAGAGCCCTTTTTATAAATGTTAATATTTTTTACAATAATGTCTTAAAATGTGGCTACTACTAAATAAGAAGTTCAAATTATACGGGGCTCCATTGATTGGTCAAAAAAGAATGGGTCCTGACTGATGATGCTTCTATTCTGCTTTTGAATTTATGATATGTTTTATGTGTGTATAGATTTAAAAACTATTTCAATGGACAGGTGGCTTATTTTTTTCTTTTTAGTTTTTAGTGAAAGTAATTATATGCTTTTTTCACATCTTTCTTTTGTTTACATGCAGTCGAATTTTTAGTTTTTATAATTCAGGTAATTTCCACTATAGTGCCTTTAATAAGTCTAAAACGATTCGTGCAGTAATCGAACGTTCACGACTGATATAGTTGAATTAATTTGAATAAAAGTAACATATTTAGACTGTAATATATTATAATCTTATATATAGGTATAGTATCCAAATATCGTGTCAGTAACCAAAAAGTGAATACCACTAACTCCATTTTTTGGCGGGTCTTGTCGATAATGGCCTTCGCCGTGTAGGTACGTTTGTCAAGTTGGTGAAGATAAAAATTTGAGTACTATTTTTCATTAAATAAAAAGTAATTTACTGGCGAATTTCTTTATAAATCGTATAAAATAAAAAAACGCTGATAAAAGACCGAAGAATGTGTATAGCATTTAAACATGAATATTGATGAATATAACATGAATATTAAATATTAATTTATTTCATATTTGGTGACTTTTTAGTGAACACTAAAAAGGAGTGATTATAATTATCTTTAATAAACAGGAGAATCTACCAAAATTAACGTCTGTTTGATCTATCTGGCAAAATGATATTTACTTTGTTTTATTATTTTAATTTGTGTATGTGGCTAAATATAAATACTACTTAATAGATTCTACACTATTATAAAACAATATATAGGTAGGTTCGAAATATTTTTTTTAATAAAAAAGATGATGTATTGCTTTATTGGTAGCTTTTCACTATGTATTATTGATAAATAAAAAGTTATTGTATGCATTTCCAACCGAATCAAAAACCTTTATTTTGCAGTTACTATATTACACTACTTTCTACAAAACTGTCACAGTTTTGTAGAAAGTAGTGTTCTATAGCGTGACGTCACGCGACATTTTAACTCAATGTATCGCAGTAATTTAATGATTCCGAATAAAATAAAAAAATAAGTCTTACAATAATCTACCTGACGGGCAAATAAACAAAAATTAATCGTCATGTCTATTGTGCGGCAAAGTAGCTTTTTAACTCGTATAATAACTCGCAAACTGTTGTGATAATTATTATATTTGATCAATTTTGCATTCACAACTCTATATTGAAAAATCCATTTTGTCCCTGGTTCTCTGAGATGGGACTCGAACCCATGACCTTTCGCAATCCGGGCGACTGCTCTAACCACTGAGCTACCTGTTATCACTCATGTCACTCGCTGTTTGCTCTTTATACCTACGCTCTTAGCTCTTTGCTCACGCACACACGATTCGGCTTCACTTTTGTAGCTGTGCTTTGTAGGTGACATGGAATCTGGATAGTAAATAATCTAAGAATACAATAATATAGGAAATAGAATTTTGAATAATTATACAGTCTTCGGGTTTCGGTACTTTTGCAGGTTCCATGTTCACGTAAGACTAAGGTGTTGATTGTCTTTTTAATTAAGGGTACAGCTACCTTCAAACCAATATTAGTTAACACATTCACGATATGATATACTATTCTGTCAAGAATGTATTGGAAAAAGATTAATAATACACAAACAATTTGTTATTCATCAGAATTTATTTTATATTAAAACGGGTGCCAACGAGTAGCGATTTGTTGAGTGTTTGCTCAAAAATTCGTTCACAATGCTGGCCTTGTGCTAAAGCGCATTATCGTGATGCAAAATCCAAGAATTTTCTTTCCACAAATCAGGCTATTTTCGTCGAATTTGCTCTCTTAAACGCCGCATAACGCTAAAATAATATTCCTTATTTACTGTTTGACCTTCCGGCAAGAATTTGATTTGTCATTGTAATAAATCTGTCTAATATCATATTCCGTGCCCAACCCCTGCGAAAGTTGCTTAACGACAACGATCGTGGGCTGCGGCGCTTAACCACTACGCCACCGAGCTACTCCTCCTTATCCATCCATAAAGAAGGCCTAAGCCCCTGCAGTGGGAACGTAAAAGGTCCCTCAAAAGCCGGCAGTGATCTTGTAGCTCCTCTGGTGTTGCAGGTGTCCAGTGGCGGCGGTAATCACTGATGATCATCAGCCTCTTTTTTATGTAATAGGGGGCAGTCGTGCCGACGAATCACCTGATGGTGAGTGATTACCGCCGCCACTGGACACCTGCAACACCAGAGGAGCTACAAGATCACTGCCGGCTTTTGAGGGACCTTTTACGTTCCCACTGCAGGGGCTTAGGCCTTCTTTATGGATGGATAAGGAGGAGTAGCTCGGTGGCGTAGTGGTTAAGCGCCGCAGCCCACGATCGTTGTCGTTAAGCAACTTTCGCAGGGGTTGGGCACGGAATATGATATTAGACAGATTTATTACAATGACAAATCAAATTCTTGCCGGAAGGTCAAACAGTAAATAAGGAATATTATTTTAGCGTTATGCGGCGTTTAAGAGAGCAAATTCGACGAAAATAGCCTGATTTGTGGAAAGAAAATTCTTGGATTTTGCATCACGATAATGCGCTTTAGCACAAGGCCAGCATTGTGAACGAATTTTTGAGCAAACACTCAACAAATCGCTACTCGTTGGCACCCGTTTTAATATAAAATAAATTCTGATGAATAACAAATTGTTTGTGTATTATTAATCTTTTTCCAATACATTCTTGACAGAATAGTATATCATATCGTGAATGTGTTAACTAATATTGGTTTGAAGGTAGCTGTACCCTTAATTAAAAAGACAATCAACACCTTAGTCTTACGTGAACATGGAACCTGCAAAAGTACCGAAACCCGAAGACTGTATAATTATTCAAAATTCTATTTCCTATATTATTGTATTCTTAGATTATTTACTATCCAGATTCCATGTCACCTACAAAGCACAGCTACAAAAGTGAAGCCGAATCGTGTGTGCGTGAGCAAAGAGCTAAGAGCGTAGGTATAAAGAGCAAACAGCGAGTGACATGAGTGATAACAGGTAGCTCAGTGGTTAGAGCAGTCGCCCGGATTGCGAAAGGTCATGGGTTCGAGTCCCATCTCAGAGAACCAGGGACAAAATGGATTTTTCAATATAGAGTTGTGAATGCAAAATTGATCAAATATAATAATTATCACAACAGTTTGCGAGTTATTATACGAGTTAAAAAGCTACTTTGCCGCACAATAGACATGACGATTAATTTTTGTTTATTTGCCCGTCAGGTAGATTATTGTAAGACTTATTTTTTTATTTTATTCGGAATCATTAAATTACTGCGATACATTGAGTTAAAATGTCGCGTGACGTCACGCTATAGAACACTACTTTCTACAAAACTGTGACAGTTTTGTAGAAAGTAGTGTAATATAGTAACTGCAAAATAAAGGTTTTTGATTCGGTTGGAAATGCATACAATAACTTTTTATTTATCAATAATACATAGTGAAAAGCTACCAATAAAGCAATACATCATCTTTTTTATTAAAAAAAATATTTCGAACCTACCTATATATTGTTTTATAATAGTGTAGAATCTATTAAGTAGTATTTATATTTAGCCACATACACAAATTAAAATAATAAAACAAAGTAAATATCATTTTGCCAGATAGATCTAACAGACGTTAATTTTGGTAGATTCTCCTGTTTATTAAAGATAATTATAATCACTCCTTTTTAGTGTTCACTAAAAAGTCACCAAATATGAAATAAATTAATATTTAATATTCATGTTATATTCATCAATATTCATGTTTAAATGCTATACACATTCTTCGGTCTTTTATCAGCGTTTTTTTATTTTATACGATTTATAAAGAAATTCGCCAGTAAATTACTTTTTATTTAATGAAAAATAGTACTCAAATTTTTATCTTCACCAACTTGACAAACGTACCTACACGGCGAAGGCCATTATCGACAAGACCCGCCAAAAAATGGAGTTAGTGGTATTCACTTTTTGGTTACTGACACGATATTTGGATACTATACCTATATATAAGATTATAATATATCGCAATAATTTCAAAGTACCTAGCGACATCTATTTTGAGTTTGACAACTATTTCTTCATGAATTTCTCATTGCGACAGTAACACTCCACATGGCGTCGAAGAGATTTAATATATAGCACTTTGCAGCATTTTAAAGCACATATTTTACGAGATTCCTGTATCATAGAGTAGATGGCAGTAACTTTTTTTTTATGTGAGGTAAACGAAAATTATAACCAAAATATTGCAAAGAAAATATTTTAATGTCTAGAAACTTAAATATTAGCCCAATGCGTACTTTTTAATGAGGCAGTATTAAAAAAAAATTGTTCCAGACGTCGAACTAGATGTCGCTACGGTACTTCCTTGATTTTTCCATGACAATCTTACCGGTTTTCTTTCATGCCTAAAAGTAAATTAGTTTTCAAAACTCAATAATCAACTCGTATTTAATTTGTAATTTTTCGTATTTGTATTGATATCTAAGTTTCGAACTTTTCAAATTTCAGTTTTTAATATCTTAGTTAAAAGGAATTCGACGGCTTTCGTTTTTTTAAAATACTTCCTCATATATTAGTAAAAAGGAACGGAAATGGCTATCTTTGGTCCATTCGTTTCCTGCAAAAATCAATTTTTTGCTAGGGTCGCTATCTAGTGGAGGTGCTTTCATTTTATTTTTAAATACTATTCCTCATTGAATTCTTCTTTGCTTGCTAAAAGTTTGAATTCCATGCCAGAATAAATATATAAAAACTCTAAATGTCATGACATTTTTTTTCTACACAGCTGTCAATTGTCATTTTTAAGGGATGTGGATTATTAAAACATATGAGCGATTTAATCGAGTCAGTACAAAATATAATAAAATAATACCCGACCATCAAGATGGTGGGTCCTCACAAATAAAAAAATACAACTAAAAATTTGATGCTACATACTAGAAACTGTTACCTAAAAAAATTATACCACTGAAGGCTAAAGTAGTACGGCAACTCCCACTTTGACGTCAACGTGGCGAGACCAACGAACTTTTGCCGTACTGATTGCTAAACCTTCTAAAGGTATGAGAATGATTGCTAAACACGCTAGTGTTCATTTTTTTGGCCAATATACGAACTACCATAGTGCAGTCAATCTTATAGATACCAGGTTTCTCCAAAGGGATGCTATCTTTAGGAGAACGTAGGTATAATAACACTTTTCGTAAAGAAGTGAAAAAAGTACTAGTAGTAAGTACTTATTAAGGATATTAAAGATCTTGTCAGTCGCTCCTTTTATATTTACAAAAAAATACTGCTACTCTGTACAGTCGGCCAAGAAAGTGGTCTACCACCCTAAGGTTGAATTTCGCGTGTTACGTCAACTAACAACAAGGTTGATTTTCCGTAGCATTAATTTTTTGACACGTCAAGTACACGTCATTATTGCTATCTTCATCATTTTGACGTAACCTTTGACAGTAATTATCTATACCTATAATAAAAATGTAACAAGGTTACATTTGTAAGATATTTTGGAAAAAAAAATATATGGACGGCCTTCATAAGACTAATAGAAGCCAAAAATATTTTTTTTCTGTCTATCTGTTTCTATGTTTAAATACTTTAGAGTTAGAATATCGTAAATAAAGTCTTATAGTCTACAAATATCCTACATTAGAATGTAGATTAATTATATTTTAATACAAATAAAAAAAAACAGTAGGTAGTGAAATGCTATGCGTAAGAAGCTATGCGTGTTATAGGTCTGAATATACTGAGATAACGGATAACAGAAATGAATAGCGACGAAAAACATATTGCGCCGACCCATAGCTTAGTGCGAGACAAGGGCTAAAACTAGAAGAGATAGTGAAAATGCTAATTCTTTGGTTGTTAAAAAATATATACAATTCTTTTATAAAATTATAATTCATAAAATCTTGTGTAGCCGCCATCTGCCTCTATAACAGCTTGGAGACGTTCCCTCATCGAGCCCCCCAGTCTTGAGCAGATATCAGACCCACGTGTTTCCTCCCAAACCTCATTGCAGTGCCCTTGTAGTGCTTCTGCTGTTCGTTCATTACGGTTACACCATCTCTGAACCATAAGACCCCACATATTTTCAAAAGGGTTGAGATCTGGCGATTTTGCAGGCCATGGTATCAAGTTTATTTCCGGATGTGCATCAAACCAAGCACGTGTTACCCTTGCTTTATGTAAGGGACAGTTATCCTGTAAATAATTAAATTGACGCATTTCATTTTCTGGATAAACGTTCCGGACGGATGGCAACATAGCATTTTGGAGAACATCAACATAATCTGATGCCGTTGCTCGTGGTGGCAAAAAGGTCAAGTCTCCAACACCATCAGCAGTCATCCATCCATACAAATTTACCGAGATACGACCCGATTTTCTATTTGGCACGACATGATTTTGCGTGTATCGCGTTTTATTTAATCGCCAAAGGTGTAGACGCCCGTGTTGACTGGATTTAAAAGTTTTCTCGTCACAGAAAACAGTGTTACTCCAATCAAAATCCAAATATTCTATGGTGAAATTTAATCTGGCCATTCTATGAGCGTCAGTCATATAAATTTTCTTTGCATAACACCTGTGATGTAAGCCCATGTAATGTAAATGGTTTCTAATGGTTTGGAGAGTCACGTCAAATATGTCGGCAAAATAACACGTTGGTATAAAGCCAGATTCCTCATAACTCCGTCTCATGAAGATTCGCTGAGTATCTGATATTTCAGGTCTACGACCGCTACGACTTCGAGCGTTCAAATTCCTCTCCTCGCTTTCTCGTCTTATCCAAAGACGGACAGCTTGTCTCTATAATCAAAAATAAAATATGAACAGAAAAAATAAAAAAAAAATTTACACTCGGACTTGGTCTGAGATTTTACATTAAACTTACGTAAGACATAATAATACTTACCGACACATTTAATTCTCTAGAAATCTCACTAATATTCAAACCATCATTGTGTAATGCGATTATTTGTGCTCTTTCGTTAATGGATAAATTTCGGGGCATTGTAGTGTAAATTAATTAGGAAAATACCTACGGAAAATGCCGAGAAAATATTTGACATGAATTGTCAAGTGATATATTCTTTATCAGTAAAAGAGTTTTCGTAACAAAATAGTTTCCACTTTGAAGTGACCTACTTAAATTTTAAATTTATGAAATATTGTGAAGACTATTTGTTGTTGCAAATTATTATCTAATGCATAGGCTGCAAAGGTCAAAATAACATTTGTGCTCTACGACAACACGTCAGCATTGTGCATCTCTTTTATTGTTTGTATGCAATTCTAAGATTCGCCTTTAGCGATGCTTTAAAGACACGGGAAATGTTGTCAAAACTGGTAGACCACTTTCTTGACCGACCGTACCTTCGGTGTCTAATTTTGTATTTAGGTGGAAGTCGTCCCTTGTATTCTTTATATTATTCTTCTATATATTTCTTACGGCATAAAGGGTACTCAAGATATAGTACAAAATTTTAACATGTATCCTTTTATTTGATTTTTTGGTTCCGCTATCTATTTTTTCACTATAATTTTAACAATCGTAAATTTATCACCTTTTGATCAAAACATTACTCATATTTATCGATTAATATAGCTGTAAAACGATCCGCCTTTGAATTTTTTGCGAAATGGTTGTACTACTTTTTGATTATTATACACATATAACAAATGGAATTACTATTACAAATATATTAAAATATATTCCTAAAGATGATTCTGATTTTCAAATTAATAGTTTTAAATGTATTCTTTATGAGTGCTATTCGTTGTTCTGCTTAATATATTAACACGACTCATATATGTGTAACAGCAATAATATTCGCTTTTTTATTTAAATTCCTATCCATACAGACAACATAGTCGGGACGAAAACGATACATTAACTGATTATAAATCGATGTAGCGATTATAGTTCGCTTCCTTAATCGTTGTTGTCATAGCATAGCTTAAGGAAAAGTCAAAAGGGCCAAAAGGGCGGTCAAATCTTTTATTATCAGTTCATAATTTATTTTTAATTGCTTCTGCTTGACGCGTATGAAGTTGAGCGATTGTGATCAAAGTGCAAATATTCAGTTGATTATAATTGTGATCTCTGGAGCAAAATAATGTCAAATTTTGGAAAATTCGGTCCATTGGTCGGTGCCATCGATGAGGGAACTTCTAGCGCGAGATTTATTATTTTTAAACCCAATTCGACAGAGGTGATAGCCTACCATCAAAAAGAATTAGAGCAAAAATTCCCCCAAGAAGGTTGGGTAGAACAGGATCCTTATGCTATCTTAGAAGTAGTAACAACTTGTATCCAGAAAGCTGTAGAACAACTTGTCAGTCTAGGTGGTAAACCGAAGGTATGTTTATAGGCACTTAAACAATTTTCATTTAAATTATGTAATTTTTATTCTTTATTTTTATTTTTATTTTTTAGTATTTTTTTTGTATCTATTCAGTTTCATTGACTGCCAATGCATATTATAAAAAGTTGCATAATTAAATATATAAACTATGTTGCAGAGTACTGACTTTTTTCTTATATTTGTATTATTGCTATTTATTATTGGTTTATATAATCTTTACACCATTTGTGAAAAATTACAATGTAAATGGAAAATAAATTATCTTTTAAGATATTACTGTGTTGTAATGTGGTTTCTTTTATTTTTTATGGTTATTTTGTAAATAAAGTGTACAAGATGAAAACTATAAAAAAATATACTTTGTATATTAATGATAAATAATACAACAAATCCAGTTGCTTGAACTATATTTGATGTATAATATAAATTGTTCAAGTAGGTATAATTCTTAAATTATTACAGGATATAATAGCCATAGGAGTTACTAATCAACGAGAGACAACAATAGTGTGGGACAGGAACACAGGCACTCCTCTTCATAATGCCATTGTTTGGTTGGATATGAGAACAACATCTACTATAGAAAAACTTTTAGATACAGTACCAAATAAAACAAGAAACAAAAATTATTTGAAGGTGAGCTTTAATGCCAGTATAATTTATTACCAACAGAAGAAGCTTGAAATAATCAGGGAAACTATATAGATAGTTACAATTAATTAATTTTACAATCTTACTCTTATTATATTGTATACTAATACTAATATTATAAAGAGGAAACATTTGATTGTTTGTTCGTTTGCAACACACAGGCTCTCAAATTACAGGACTGATTAAAAAAAATCTTTCACAAACAGAATGATTATATATGGAATTGAAATATTACCATAGCATCCATTGTTTAATAATCAGGTTGTAGTTGTAACTATATCCATATTATGAAATTAATTTATATACAAATAACAGTTTCATAGGGATCATGTGGGCAAAGCCACTGGCAGAAAGCTAATTTTATTAAGATTGATGAAATATATAGAGTATATGGCTACGATAAGCATTATTTATAGGACTGTAACCATGTTTATAAGCCGCTTATCTCTCGATTATAAACTCTTATCATAATAATATGACATTTTAAGATTGTCTAGTAAATATTTTGAGTTTTTAGAATAAATATAGCATAAAGTGTTAATCACAACTGGCTGTAAAATATATTTGTAATTGAAATTCTAATAGACTACATGAAGTATTATTTTATTACTTATCTTAATAACTAATAAAATAATACTTCATGTAGTAATGTAAGAGCCTCGAAACATTTGTAAGATCTCATTATTTAGTGACAAATAATGATAATTCCAATGACAAGTTATTCATGTAAATGCAATAATTAACAACTAATATTAATATATAATTTTATAATCAGTCAAATAACAAGAAATGGAGGTACTACAATGAGGAAGTATTGTATTGATATCTTAGTTTGGAACTTTTCATATTTCAGTTTTTTAGGATGTTAGTTTAAAGGAATGGAAATTACTGTCTTTGGTCCATTTGTTTCCTGCAAAAATCAACTTTTGCTGGAGTCACCATTGAGTGAAGGCGCTTTTTTAGTGCTTTCTAAATACTTCCTCATTGCTTAGTGATAATATAGAAAAAAAATAATCAGTACATATTTTTGCCTATGGCTAAGTTCTTGTATAAAGAATATATATATATAAACAATACATAAGTCAACATATATCACAAAGAAGTATATTTTAAGTATTAAAATGTTAATAACAAACAAACCTTAAATAATCTGTATTATCATAAGTAGCAATGTGTTTGTTTATAGACATCTTTTAATTTTTTATCTTTAATGCTAGCAATCCTTTGCAAAATGTGTTGCTACATTCAAATTTAAATTGCATAAAATCTTTAAGATAGCATATCTTAACTTCCAACATGTATGTATTTATAAAGCTTTCTGCCAGCAGCTTCGCCCGCGTGGTCTTGTATTATACATAAAAAACTTTCTTTTAATTCACCCTATCTATGAAAAAAAACAACCGCATCATAATCAGTTGCATAGTTTTAAAGATTTAAGCATACATAGGGATATAGAGTCAGAGAAAGCGACTTTGTTTTATACTATGTAGTGATTATTGATATTATTTATATATTTTACCTTCATTATCATACTACTTAATTTTTTTTATTATATTATTTTTGTTTTTCTTCTTACACACTATCTCCGGTGTTTTCCAATTATTAAACATAGGTATCAAAAGTTGTCTGGAAGACTTCACTATTAGCAAAAAGACCACCTTTCCCCACCCTAGCATTAGAACCGATATTGCTAACTGAATATCGATAATTATGTATGAGCAAATAAGTGCCTATCTGTCTATATAGCAGGTTAAAAGGAGACAAAGAAAAAACATGAACAAAGTCAAAGTCAAAATAATCTTTATTCAAATAGACTTCTTAAAAGTACTTTTGAATCGTCCAACATTTTTTTCCCTACCGCTTGTTCAGGACGTCTTTTGGCTGATAAGAAGAACGAGCAAGAAACTCACCAGCTCTAATAGGAGTAATGACATTTACAAAAACCATGCCATGATTCACCACAACAAATATTAACAAATATTATTGAATTTTGTGCACTACCTATATGTTATTTCTGTGTTAGTTGAATAGTCTAATCGCCTTCCTTCTCATAAAAAAGACTAACAAGTAAACCCATTTTTACAGTTATTTATGTAACTTTACAGCCATTATGTGGATTGCCTTTGTCACCATACTTCAGTGCTGTAAAATTGCGCTGGCTAAGTGACAATGTTGATGCTGTAAAAAATTCCATGAAAAAGGGTACTTGCTGCTTTGGAACAGTTGATACCTGGATTATTTGGAACTTAACAGGTAGCATTTTCAAAATCATGTTGAATACCAGACAGTACTCTTATAATTATTTTTTTTTTTTGTGTTCAAAATATTCATATTCATTTTAAATATTGTATTGTAAAATCTATTTTACACCTCTTAGCCCTATAATATTAATGTACTTTCATATATTCTTATATATGCTATATAAAAAAATTGTCTTCATCAAGAAAGGGATTAAAATGTTGACCTTACAGTAAATAATTGAGATTCCACCTTAAACAAAATTTCTTTGTAAAATAAAAGTAAAGGAACTATATTTGCTAGTTTATATGTTGCTGATATTTTTAGTTATTTTTGGTTAGGTTTGTAATATTGTGGTAATATATCTGAAATTCCACTCTGTTTACAACACCACCACAAGGTGTTGACCTTGTTACCTTTAAACATTAGCATCAAGTGTTACTTGTTAATTTTGTTTAACAAAATGCTAATTTCTTTCAGCCAGTTCTGTTACATGAAAATGTGCCACTAAGAAAATTAAAATATAATAAAATATTTGTTTTTCAGGTGGCCCAAATGGAGGCAGACACATCACAGATGTGACAAATGCATCAAGAACAATGCTTATGAACATTGAAAATTTAAATTGGGATCCATTGCTGTTAAAGTTTTTTGAAGTCCCAAAGTCTGTATTGCCAGAAATAAAATCTAGCTCAGAAGTAAGAGGCAATTTTATTATATTCTTTAATAATCATCAAACTTATAATAAAAATATAATAATACTCTATATACCATAGCTTGATTAATATAATTTGACAATATAGTGAATATGTAAAAATTTTAAATGCAAGCTTAAAAAAAAAAGATACATTCATTGTAATTGTTGTAATTGGGTTAAAATGCACTTATGTAGTTGTTTAGCAACACCTATAAGTACATTTTGACCCAGTTTTTATATTGGAGAGAACAATGACTGGTATGGCCTACTTAGTGGTGGAAATATTTATCCATTCCTTTCTCTAACCAATATTTAATTTCTGATATTCATTTTTCAGGTATACGGATATATTTCTGATGGACCTCTAAAAGGTATACCAATATCTGGTTGCTTGGGTGACCAACAAGCCGCCTTAGTCGGACAAATGTGTCTTCAAAAAGGCCAAGCAAAGGCTACATATGGAACAGGCTGTTTTGTGTTGTATAACACAGGTGACATTCGTGTCAACTCCAGTAGAGGCTTGCTTACTACTGTCGCATACCAGATAGGTAGTAAAAATCCACCGCATTATGCTTTAGAAGGATCGGTAAGCTTATTTTTCATGAGAAAAAAATTAAACCTAATAAAAATATAAATGTGATCAATGAAAGCCAAGCTCAATGTGTCTTAAGCCCAAATGGTGTGGTTGTTAGCTCCACCAACAAAAGTGTTTATATGTAAATGGTTGGCAAGTTTAGTAGACAATCCTTTAACTTATTTATTTATAACATTGTTTAGAATTCTTTAGTAAAATAAAGCAAACAACTTTAAATATACAGAACCTCAAAGTTTGTCTTGACTAGTTTTAGCATGTATCAGTAGATAATTGAATATGTTTATTTAATTCGTAATTTATTGTTTTAAAATATTGAACAATTGTACTCCGATAAATATTCTATTTCTTAGTAAAAACTTGATTGCAGCTTGATTTTCTGTTTATATCTGAGCAGAAGTTTTTGCTTGCATATATGTCGGTTATGTGTGCTTTACATATTTGTCATATATGCACTGTATTTATATGTAAATTTAAATTTTATTTAAGGTAGCCATTGCTGGGGCCGCATTAGGTTGGCTTAGAGACAATTTAGGTCTTTTGGAGAGCGCAAAAGAGTCTCAAGATCTAGCTGAGAAAGCGACTGAAAATGGAAGTGTAGTGTTTGTACCAGCTTTCAGTGGATTGTATGCACCTTACTGGCGTCAAGATGCACGTGGGTAAGTCTTTGATTAAGGTGGATCGTGATCGTGGTTGGGCATATGGCCATCACCGCCATATGCCCAGTGAGGATTGGTGGGTACGAATGATGTAGTCGGAACCAAAAGCTATACTTAACGAAATACAGAGGAGCCCAAGATAGTACCTTTTTGGTCACCCATCCCATGAACTGCTTTTTTGGCCAGTAACTTTCAGCTTAAACTCTACATCATAAATTGAACCTAACAAAACTTGAATTTTTAATGACAATATTACATCATTAACTAAGAGACTGGACCAAACATGATTTTTTTTAGAAAGGAAAAAATTACAGTTTTTGATAACTACTCAAATCGAATTCTTTTAATAATATTATTTGTTTAAATTGATTAAAATTAATTGATAGTCTTTTGAGTTACTTTGAAATTAAGGTTTTATGCAAGAAATCATTTTAAGCGTTTATTTAGTTCCATTTTGCTTGTGATTCTCAGTTTTCAATTGAACTGAAATTCGGTAAGCGTATATAACTAGGAAAAGGAATATTTAATTTAAAATGGAGCTAATCTCATGTTCAGATCAGTATTTCAAAAGATTACTGCGAATTACTACTTAAGTAGTTACTACTAGTACGAATTTACATGACACTTGAAGACCTATTGTATTCAATATAATTAAAGAAATTTATTTTTTAAAATAGGACATGACATTGCCTCTGATGCATAAATAAATGTACATATTATCTTGAATAAATTATATGAACTATTCCAAATTTCCCAATGTAGGCTTTCGTTGTCATGTTAATTCTTATGAGTTACACAAACTTTGCCTCTTTATAATATTATATGATAGATCATTTAGTTTTATCTTAAATTTTACAGTGTAATATGCGGAATCACAGAAGACACGAATTCCAATCATATAGTAAAAGCGGCACTTGAAGCCGTGTGTTATCAAGTACGAGACATTTTAGACGCTATGAACGAGGATTGTGGTATACCGCTACAATTAATGAAGGTAATTATTATTACATCATCATCAGCTTGTTATGTCCCTATTCTTGGGTATAGACTTCTACAAATAGAATTTAATGCCGAGAATTGACCATTACCTACCACAAGCCAAGTGTGGATTAATTAGTGATAACGTTTGTATATTCATGTGTAGCCAATGGTTTGATGTGCCTTGTGAAGCATGGATGAACTCGAAATAATAATAATAAATCTTTTATTGTCCGTCTCGAAGGACCTTTTGGTGTGATTTTATGAAACTAAATTTAAAAAATCATAATCATTACAGTTGGTTCATAACAATCTTAAAATATTGACAAGATTGATTATTTGTTCTTAATATGACAAACGTAGCATATAGCTACTGATCTTCTTTTGAAATTGTGATCATAAAAAACATAGTCCAAATAACATTAAACTTACATTTAAGCGAGGCAATTGAGCCTAAATATGAAGAAATAACTTTTGTTTCAAAAACAAATATTGAGACACAAGCCTGAAAAAAATCGTCAAAATTGATTTATTGATAAAATAATTTTGTTAATGAAGTTGTCTAGTAATTTTACTAAAGTTGATTGTGAAATAAATATTTTTGAAGCATTATTCTGCCATCATCTCCCGTTTCTTTGTCTAGTTTTGCTATTACGTCTCATTTCACTTTTATGTGTATCAAACAAAAAAGAAACTAGTAATGAAATAAAATGTGTGCTATGATCACACATCCTATTTCCCTTTGCTTGAGTCTACAAATATCTTGGCATCTTCGTAAAACGTTCAACTGAAATCTTACATCACAGATTCAAAATATCCCTTTATACACCATAAAACTTATGAGATGTGACGTCATACTTTATTGAACGTAAGCGCACAGATCGCACATATGTAGTCATATTTTGATTGTTTTATGTTTTTCATTTGACCGTGCAGTGTAAGTATTTTATTAATATTTAATAAAGGTAAGTATGTAATTTTATAATGGTCTCGTATGGTAGAACATATTTTACAAAAAAAAAAAAAAATGAAATATCATATTTAAAAATTGATAATAATTAACATTTATATAGGTAATATTTAAGTCGTTTGTTAATCTGCAGCCTTCGTAGCATGAATGATACATACCATGCGACATGTGATAAATATCTTAACGGTGCGTCGTACTACAACGTTTATTTTTTCCTAAATTCTCGCATTCAAACTTTTCGTTTTTGATCTTTAAGATCATTTCAACATAATTACTCGCTTTTACAAATTAAAAATTTTTAAAAACACATTCTGAATCAAAATTCGTAAAAAAATCTCCCGGCACGAAAACGAATCTATGTTAATTTCAATTTTAATTATCAATATTTTATAAAGTAATATGTAAATATAAAATCTGTGCTATGATATAAATCGATGTGGCACATTACCTAACTTAATCTAATTAAGTGTTTTAGTTATATTTATCCGAATTATCATAAATCCCATAACATCCCATAACTGTTTGTTTTTAAATTATTTGTATTTTGTTATTACATTTTTTTCTTTTTACCGAAATTATACTTATCAAACTTACCCAGCATTTTCATTCGACTACCATTAAAATCTAGCTCGGACCTCGTTACAATATTATCTCACTCACATCATTGAAATGTGAACGGGACGGTAATAGTTTATCACGTATCGAGTCCTCGCTAAGAACGTTCATGCTAAGCCGGCTGGTACAGTAGTGAACAAATGTAGTAGCCTTTTTCATCGCCGATTTAAGTACTATTATTATTAAAAAAAAAACTTAAATGTATAATAAACGCGTCATATTTCCCCAGGTAGATGGTGGTATGACATCAAATGCACTAGTGATGCAAATGCAGGCGGATTTGATCGGGATCAACGTTATAAGAGCTGGTTTTACGGAGAGTACTGCTTTAGGCGCGGCACTAGTTGCCTATTGGGGTATAGAGAATACGGCACAAATAAATCCTATTCCGATGACAAGTGGAACAACTTACGTGCCACGTATCTCTGACGATGAAAGAGATATGAGATACAAACAGTGGAAAATGGCGGTGGACAGATCACTGGGTTGGGAACAAAATTGATTGTAAAAAGTTATTGTTAGTTCAATGCCAATCGGCAGGGCGTCGATTCTGTTAATGTTATCGTAATATTCGTGTCTTAATGGTGACTCAGTTAATGACATTTTGCCGTTTACCTACTACCCACCTGAGATCCAATTGTATATTAGTGCAAGGTTTCTTTGCAAATCAATGGTGACAGATATTTTTGTTTTGTGATCTAAGAACAAGAACTGTATTATTGAAGCGCCATTGACTCGTCATATTTACACTAATATCAGCAGAATTAGAGCCATTGGTCTACTGCATTTTACTATTGTATAAATGCGGTAAGGCTGCTAGTTCCCGACATTAACTTTCTACGATCGATATTCAACCTTAATTTGTCTGGTCAATATTATGTAATTTGTTTCGACGGTAACAAAATGACGATAATGTTATAGTGCTATCTGTTGACGATCAAAAGGAATGAAACCGTTATGTAACCATAATTTGTCAACGTGACCAAAAAAGTACATAGTTGCATGTTTTTATTATGTAAATTGAGGCACAAAATGCAAGGCGAGTGTCGAGAAATATTTGTGCCAATTTATAAAGATATCTAATCATACACTTATTCAAATATTATTATCTAATACATTAAGAATTTTTGTTCAATCGCTCCGACTGATTTAGACACAACGAGACAGCCTAATATGCTTGCCGCAGAGACTTGAAATTTGTAGGATACATTCGTCTCATTACGTAGTACCCCTACGTATCAAGAATAGCTATACATATTAAAATTCCACCTCGAAGTTAAATAAGGTGAAAACAGTTTCCAAAATTTGTATATGAGTAAGTTAAAATAAATTTCAAACGGACTTTAAAGTTGAAAGTTGTAAGATCGTTTCGACTGGTAAGTACAATTTTCCTCGGGATTTGCCTAACTCTCCAATGTTATAATATTTTTATTCTTACGCATCATAAAATAAAGTTCCTCTAGATACGATGTACTCAAAATCTATTTCAAAATCGGTTTTAACCTAGGATAAGTCGCCAGCAGCGCCGCGCCAACTAGTGCGTACAGTGCTCGATAGGTAAGTATACTCAATATGGCGACCACTGAGCAGGTATAATCGGGGTGAAAATTAAAAAACACTTATCCTTATGAATATTATTTGTAAATCAAATGAAAAAATCTTAATTAAAACAAGGGATCCGTTTAGAACGTCATTTACCGATTAACAACATTTACATAAATTACAAATCACTACAATATTAAAAATAATAGGAGCGTTTGTTATTCACTATCACTAGATAGGTAATATAGGTGTAATATTTTTGGTGATGTTGTTCAATTAAATATAACACTTAGGTGTGGTTTAAAAATCCAAAACCAAAAAGTTTTACAACGACAAAATTTTGTATAGTAATAAATCTCTTGATTTCTTAACTGTGCTTATTAATGAAAAAAAGTGCATTTGCAAATGGCGGGAAGTAAATTTGTAGGGAGACGTCAAGCGCGGATGACACTAGGCCCTGTTTAAGTTTCACGCCGCACAATTTACCTCCTTCGATATAATACCCGTAAATTGATAAAGCGCCTGAATAATCATTTCAATGAAGTAATTGCGGTCAACAATCATTACACTTAACAAATAAACCCTGGTACTCTTATTGGGTTGGGTTGTGTTGAGATCACAGACAAGTGTTGTTATTTTTTTTTTTGTTGCTTTTGATTGTTATTGTTAAGATTTGTTGTCATTTATTTTTGTTGACTAAAATAGCATCTGCTATTATTATACAAATAAACCTTATTTTACTAAAAATAAATATACCTAATATAACTGCATTACTACTTTGTTTAAAAAAAAATGTTTTCACGTTATTACAAAATAAATTATATTTAATCATATATTTTTTAGTTTCCATATACCTTATAATTAACATATAAATACATATTTTCCAAAAATTATGCAATAAATTTTAAATATTAGATAATTTTATATATTATAGTTTTAAATATTACAACAACATTTTGGGGATTATTTTTATATATTTCAATACCTGAAAACTATTTTATCACTTGCATTTTGTGCTTGTTTGTGGGCTGCTTGTTTGTGATGTTTTTAAAAAGGTACTTCCCATTGACTGAGAGGGCATGGTTACGCTTTAGATACGTAATATGGTAGTTATATGTTTAAGCGTTTTGTTTTACGCACCAGCTTCTTTGACAGTTAATTTTATACCTGAACTAGTAATAGTTTTATTGCTAATAATCAGTGGTGCAACGAGTGCCTTAGTGTCCGGTATTCTTACGAAGCGATTGTCGAGAAAGATTATTGTTAGCTCTATAATGTGTGCATCAATTCTAATTATTTCCAGTATCAGATCTGGAAATCAGAAGGTTGTGGGGTATAAGAAACGTATTGTAAACAAGTGTTAGAATCAAGATTATAAGTTCCACCAATGTAATTATTGATCAGATAATTAATTTTTTAAAGGTGCGTAATATTTTAGCCATTCTTAACGCTTTCTTTGTTTGCTATTGGTTGAGACTTGCGTGACTAATAACAATATCCGTGTATAGTGTCACACCTTGACAGTCTGAAGTTATAGTACGAATGTAAGTAACGTATTAAATTCTATATTTCGAGTTTGTTGGTATACTTATTCCATCGGATTAAGCATGCTCTCTTCTGCATAGACGAATTTATTCCGATGCCAACCATAAAATTGTGGTACTGTACTATTCGTAAACAAACACTAGATTATTTGCTTCGTAAGAATATTGTACTAGAAATGCGAAATTTTGGTGTTCAATTAGACTTTAGAAATATATTTATTTAATTATATAAGTGATTTTTATGTTGCTTTCGAAGACCTTAAGGATCAATGTTTTATTTTTCTCTTTTATAATTGTAGTTGTGTTAAAGACAATGAAAAGACATTAGGCATTAATTTATCATCGTTTCTCACTTCATTCCATTGTCCATTCCATGTACCTAATCATGTTAACTTAAATATAATATTATGAACCAAGTACGTATAAATTGGGACCCTATTTCTATGGTAAGCTTACGCATCCTTAAATAACGTTTATTTATGTTGAACAAAAAGCTCGGTAAATTGGAATAAAATATTTAATAATTTGGTCTAAAAGGAGATTAAATGTATATTAAAAAATAATATTTTCAACAAAATGTTTTACCAAAATGGATTTTATTATATTGTAATATTTTCTTGTAATTAAACCATCTGTAATATAACGAATAATACTTGAAATTGTACCTAGAGTTATTTCTGTGACTATAAATTACACAAAGTTATAAGTCCAAGTTATTCCAATGTCTTTTCCTAGAACGATTTTGAATTCTACCTTTAATCTATTAAGATTTTTAAACGAAAAAGTAGACAAAATTGACATGTTTATAGAACTTAAGGCTGTTGACTGTACGTATGAATATGTATAAATACCTATAACAGAACTTGTTTATATAATATATATTTATATTGTAAATAAAAAAGTAAGACATACCTTGTTTGTAAAATACTACTATATTTTTAACTTGCTACTATATATATTGCTTAAAAATATTAAAATATGACGTCACATTTATGTATGTTATTTTTAGTCGTCCATAGATGGCGCTGGTTTTTGAATTGCATGTTTAATGAAATATCTAGTCACGATTTGTTATAGTCATTCTTGTGTTTCCGTTTACAGCTAAATATTATGTTTGTATTTAAAGTAACTTTCTTTGTTTAAATTGACATATTGTTATTCAAAAATTCTTTCATTATATTTCATTTCCAGAAGTGTCAGTATAGCCCATCAAATATAAGAAATACCTATTGATAGTTCGGTATTTCGATGCAAAATGTTGCTTGTGCTGTGGAAATAAAGGCTGGTGCAAATTCGACGGATGATCCGTCAAACCGTTTTTGAAATTTTAGTATGTATGTATACATGGCATACCATTTATGTAATGCGCAAGGTTAACAATTGGTGCATATCTGACGAAAAATGTGTCGCTGCTCGTCACAACTTCGACCTTTCGCCGACGATGATTTTTTTATCACGAAAACGTCCATGTACATTGTGTTATGAAAAAAAAATCTTTTATCGCGTTGTATTAAATACGTAAAGCAAAATAATCTTTGCACCCCAATTTATAAAATGTAACACGGACCAAGCATGTTGAAAAACTGCAAATTATTTAAAATACCATGAAAAATAGTATACACCCTACCATGTTCTTTTGCTGGATGTTAAATAATCATAAATAATATATTTCAGTATAGCATTGTGATTGCAAAATTGATCAAAAATATAATAATCATAAATAGGTAAGACTATTTATGATAACACCATAATAATATTCAAAGTTTATGGTAGAGTTAGGACAATTAGCTGATCACTAGTTGCAAAAAAATATAAATTAAAAATATGGAAATTTTCATGAGTGTAAAATATAATCATCAAATTTCTAGCGCCATCTATTGCCAGAAATATAAAGATTATGCTACACCATCCATTAGGTTATGATGATTTAAAAATATCTAAGTAGAGAAACAAGACGATACATCGAATGTCTGCATCATTAGGTAAGCAATATTAGTAACCAAAACATGGAATACAAAACCTATTATTGTAATATTTTAAAGAGAGAGAATATGTAATTTATTGTTAAAATTTACTGAAAAATAAAAACTTGTTGCTCATTTGTCTTGTTTTCATTTCTTTTTTACGGTTCCATGTCCCAATTCCCACTTTAATTATATTTGTTTAATAACATATCATACCGACTAAGATTTACCACAGTTGAATTGCCTGCAAACAAATTGCAAAGTTCGGATCAAAGCTAGCGAACATGATTAGTTAGCATATTTTTTGTATATTAAAAAAAAATCCTATTAATATTATAAAGGCGAAAGTTTGTAAGTATGGATGTATGGATGTTTGTTACTCTTTCACGAAAAAACTACTGGACGGATTTGGATAAAACTTTACAGCAATATAGGTTATACATCAGAATAACACATAGGGTACTTTTTACTGGGAAAACTTCTCACTCCCACGGGATACCGACTTCCACGCGGACGAAGTCGCGGGCGTCCACTAGTAATATAAAATACTTTATTTCTTTAAATTTTAGTACAGATACTAATTCACACAAAAATAGCAATTTTACGTTAACATAGTAATGAGGAAATATTTAAAGAAAAATAGTTCCTGAAATCAAACTAGATGTGGCTTACTTGATTTCTCAATGACAACCTTTCCGTAAATTAATTTTCTAAACACAATAAACAAGTCATATTGTATTTGTATTTTTTCGTCTTTGTATAGATATCTTAGTTTCGAACTTTGCAAATTTCAGTTTTTTTATATGTTAGTTAAAAGGAACTCAAATGACTATTTTGGTCCATAAGTTTCCTACAAAAATCAACTTTGCTAGGGTCGCCATCTGGTGAGATACATTTTTAGTGCTTTCTTTTTTTCATAAAATGCTTTCTCATTGTGGAGAGACTATGACTGGTACATTCCTTATTGCATAGATGGCGTTCCATTTGTATTTACACGGTATTTTATTACTTACGTAGAAACGGCCTCTATCGCAACTATCTTGCATAAGAACCACTTCGTACTGCGAACGCCTTTAATTTGGTATTATCAATAAATCATAGATGGCGTAGATCCATCACAAAGAAGTTTCTATGAATGTGATTATATTTTTGTTATTCTGCAATCTATTCATATTTTTACATTACATATTAACTATGTTATTTACAGTAGATTAAAACAATAATAAGAATGTGGGTCAGACAGCAACGTTCATGTTCATAGCGCATATATTATAATATTACCAGCACAGCCAACTTTGTAAGAATCTGAAATATCAAAAAAAAAAACTTGTAACGTATGCAGTCTATTTAAATTAACTACCTCGTGTGTTCATAAGTTTTGAGACGAAACATAAGTTGCGTATTTTTTTTATAATTAACTCATAATTCTAAAATTTTCAGTAATCATTAAATATATAACAATAAACAATAATATATATATATATTATTCAAATTGACCGCCCTTGTCCTTAATTCAGGCCTATAGGTAGACGATTTGGCCAGTCATCATTGGCGACACGAATCTTTTCTAGCGGGATTCGCATTGTTTCTCTAACAAGGGTTCGCTTCAGTGACTCTAAGTTTGGGTGGAACTTTCGGCAGGCCCTGAGCTCTAATACAGTCTTTAAAGAATAATCCAGCGGGTAGAGGTCGGGGCTGGACGAGGGCCACTCGTCCGCCGCGATGAAGACCGGCACATTCTTCCTCAATCAAGCTTGGGTGCTTTTTGCCTTATGGGATGGCGTCGAGTTTTGCTGAAAAACCCAATCCTTATTGTGAAGTAATGTATCAGAAAGACGTATCACTACGGGCTCTAAAATGTTACTCTGATAATTCTTGGCTTTCATCTTGACACCTTGTTGACAGAAATGGAGCGAAGTAACACCTTTATACGAAACTCCCTAATACTAGTCCCTACATACCATCACACTAGCCGGATGATGAGTGCGCGAGATATTCCATGCAGAAGCTGGGTATCCTTGCTATTTTTATTACACTTTACTATTTTGTCGGTTGAACTTTTCTTCGACAGTAAAGAAAATCTTGTCGGTGAAGAGTATCTCCCTGACATCATGGCTCCTTAGCAGCAATGGACAACGTTCGCTAAATTACTTAGGAAGACGATCGTTTTCAAGTAAACTTTTCTACGGCTATAGACTTTTACCTTAAGATCATGTTTCAATATTCTGTTCACTGAAACGCGCAAAATATTAGTCTGCAGAGCGAGTTTCTTTTGAGTGCGACATGGATTTCGGCGAAGTCGCTCTCGGATGATTTTGATGTTCGCAGGCGTCCTCACAGAACGTAGCCGACCACTCCTTTGGCAATCTTGCAAAGAACTTGTCTCTTTGTACCGCCGTATTGTCTAATAGACAAAGTTACAGCTTACAGGAAAACTTTTCAGCTCGTGGAAAATCTGCATCGGTTTTTTCCCACCTTAAATAGCGAAATGATTTCGTTTCGTTCCCTACATCACGAGCAAATTAATTTGCGATACAAATAATCTAAAAGTTAACATTCTAAATTCAAAATCGGTAAAAAAGTAACAGCCAGTAACATTTTTATTTTATTTTTTGAGTAAAAAGTTTGCCTCAAAACTTATGAACACACGAGGTATATGCGCTAAATTTTGAATAACAGTTTTTCATTTAATATTATTTCACGGAATAACAGGTTTTTTTTTTTTCATATTGACACAATATTATTCGCCGCGTTGTGGAGTAGGAATAATGTGTTACTATTGCCACAGTTATTGTTTGCAATTGTGTTGCACAGGCTAGACTATATTTAGGTTTAAATAGTCCTGTCAAACTGCTTTTTCTTTATGAGAAAAAAGATATGACTAAGATAATAACGGAATTTCACTTATAATATTTTAGCAAACAGGGGTATAATCGCCTAACTCTAGCCATAACTAGGCCAAGGGATACGACATCTTAGCGAATATTATGACGATATTTCCTTTTTACTATTACTTACTTTACTATTTTGACTATGTTTTGGTGGAAATCTGTTTCTCAGTATAAGGCCCCCCCCGTAGATTTCCGCATAGTTTTCGACATTCAAAATGCAACTTATATTTAATTTATGACATTTAAGTGTGTGCGTTTGCGCTGTGACACTTATCCTTTACAAATTGATATTTGTACCTACTCGATATCAACTGGATTGCACTCTTATGATACAATATGTCTGTCAATCGACACACTGATATCGATATAACTGAACAAACTGTTGAACAGTAACTTTATTAACAAACCATAATGAAAGGGGAGGGCAAAAGAACTTCATTAGTAGCCAGGCGCTAGAGCAACACTCGTAAAAATGAAAAAGGGAGGAAAGGGATTTCACAAAGCCCGGCCCAATTTGGATTCAATGAGCCGCGAACCGGTAATGCTAAACGCTCCAAGAGGGCTTAGATGCCTAACTATACCCATTTATATAAAGTGTACGTATGTTTGTCCATTACTTAAATCAACATTGGTTTTCTCAGGTTTATAGGTAGTTCAAATGATTGTGTGATAATTGTATTTAATTATTGTACGATATTTACAAGAGATATGTTGATTCTATTTGGAACATAGGAGCAATGTTTTAGGCTTGTTTTAAATGTTATTTGAAATGTTAGTGTCCATTATTAAGAGGGCGCCTAAACTGTAAATTGTAATAGTTAATTCCAATTAATTTTGAACATAGATATAAAGTTCGAATAACGTATGAGCAAAGACACACTGTTTCATGTCAGGTTATTACAATATGTAAAACTTCTGCAATTGATTTTGTCTTTATGTTTTGCAATATATCAAGGTTTAAAATCAAAGTTGAGAATTTTGAACGGTTTGGTGTAACCTAACGTGTTGTTTAATGTTTTGGGTTGAAGTTTTGGGGCCTATTCTGTTAAAAATAACGCATCTAACACAGCATTGTACAGCACTAAGGTTTAATAAAAGAAATCCTACTTCAGACTTCAAAACCTATGTAATAATAGATTTTTTGAAGAATAAAGGTGAATATTGTCAATTCATTTTGATTTCAAGCGCCCAACTTATTGGAAAAAAAATAAAGAAAATGACATTATGTAACAAATTTAAAAATTTATTATGTTTTATTATCTCAATGCGAAATGAAATGTATGAATAGTTCCATCGTGTAACAGTTATTAGTGAAAAGCATTATTTTCACCTGTCTATTAATATCCCCAATGCTGAGGCTTTGCAATGTATTTATAGATTTAGCGTCAAAAGTGCCTTTTAATTAAGAGTTTTGACTTTGAATATGTACTTACAGAGTACCTAATGAATATATGAAACCTTGTGTCAACTTGTTTATAGACGATTATAAATAAAGGATAATTGATTGAACATACACCAGCGTAATTATAAATGAAGTTACCGAAGTCATTAAATTCAATAGCAATTTCACGCGGCAATTTTGGATTCGTAATAGCGTTGAACACTAGAATGGTCGATAAATACTAAGAATTGCCGCAATTAAAGGATAATCAATGAGTGTAAAGCTGCAGCAGTAAAAATTCAATTAAGCCAGCACGATCGCTTTGCTTACTCTAGGTAGCTACTGCAAAACAATGGTAAACATTTGATAAATAGGATGGTAGGTCCTTTTGCGTTTGAATTTGTTTTATTTTAAGGAGGTTAAGAGTACCTACATAAAGTTTCCAAACTGTTAGATGAGGTTATGAAGACTATCTATAGGACAAATTCTGACAATGGTGTCCCTCGAAAATTATTTCACACCATCAAGTTTCCATTTTTACCTACAAATTTCATAGAATCGCTCAAGGCACGAATTTATTTCAAATAGTAATACTAATTTATTTCTATCGAAATAGCTACATATGTTTTGTTCCTATTTTAAACTAAAGGGAATTTAGAAGTTTTGTGTGAAACCTGGGGCTGTACGATAGAAATTCGGGCATTTTAGGCGTCGAAATAGATTCGACTGGAGTTTTTCGATCAATGATTTACTAGATAGATGTAATGATATTATTCGGGAATAGATTTGGGTAAATTAGAAATAATTTAAATTAATTATGTACTTTCAAAAATCGTGCTCAGAACTACTTCATAGATCGTTATTTATTTGATCTTAAATAAAAATGCTTGAAAATTTATCCAGTTCCAAGTGCTCAGTAAAATTGTTAGTATGATAATGATTATTTTTATAAAGTAATAATTCTATGAGGCTAAATAGTAAATTTCATAATTCTACAGACAGCGGGAAGCGATTTAATATATGTCGTAGTTAGATAGGAATAGCTGTAATGTAATTATTTCCTTAGGAATATAATTATAATACGATTGTAATCGTTCAAGTTTAGTGATATAACTACCTATATTATAATATTTACTTGACTAAGTTATGTATAAAATATATTTATTTTTCAAATCACACAATCACATAACGCTGACATAATAAACGTGCTATTTCAGCAAATCATTAGATTTTAAAATTTTTCTACAGTAAGATAATCGGGTCATCATATAAAAAAGTAAGACATTCGTTTTATCATAAATCTTAACAAGTTTAGTGTATGAATTGTATTGTAGATTAATAACTATTTAATATAATTTAACTCGTAAGATAACAATGAAATATTTTGTATACTATCTTCCGGTACAAATTACGGCTTTATATATATTACTACGACGTACAGATTAATTTGAAAGTACATTTAAAAGTATTAATTCAAAAGTGCACCAAGCGTCGGGAGTGTTTTTGATTGTCAGGAACATAGCGCGTGACGAATGGCCGAGTTTTGTTCGCGACACATTTCCATGGCAAGGGGAAGTTTTAATATTTCGTGTTTCTAATTGCCCCCAACATCGTCGTATTTTAAAAAGTGGTACTATCTAGTTCAGTTTTAATTCTGACAGCGAAAGGGTGTTTGTTGGGGAGTAGTCAGTTAATTTATGCGGGGGCACATTTGGTTTTGCAATTTGATCATCATTGGCAAATTTTGATGTGCTCGATTTTAATTAAAATCTTAGATTAATTGTTATTGTGTTGTCTGATAAACAGATTTAAATTTATTGTTGTTATTGGTTTTTAAATGCTGTTATTCTAAATTATTCAGTTTCATTTAAAACTTTACACTGATAGTTTTAAATTCTGTGTTCGTCGATGTAGATCATTTTTTATTGCGTTACGTGGCTGAATGGAAGTAACTGACCAGTCTTAATTGGATTAAGATGGAAACTTTGTTTAATAATATCTATCCATAATTACTAAACTACATATTTTTTATGTACTTAATTAAATTTAATGCCGATTAGCTCGATGACGGATTTAAACATTACCAAATTTTATGAAAACTGACAACTGAGACTTCGTAATAAGGACGTTGTCCTAACCATTGACACTAGTGAATTACCTAAATTTCGAAGGGTTACAATAAATAATAATGGAAAATCTAAATAGCCGAAAATAGTCTTTACATATTATGACTATCGATCATGATGCAAATGTGTTCTAATTAGAGGAAAATAACTAAATATGAAATAGTATACCTACAACGGAATACTTCTTTATGGTAATTTTAATACACTTGAATAAGCCTAGTGAACGTCGAAACATCGCAAATTTCCTCGACATTTGACAATTTTAAATTTTTGGGATTTCACTTTTTATAACATAAATTGGAGCTTTGTCTTCATTTAACCTTAATGGACATTCACAAATACAAAAATTTTATGTAGAGACGTTTGTATTACTTATTTTTATTTTTTTACTAGCTTTCGCCAGCGGCCTCGCCCGCGTGATCCCTAGGGAAATGTTCAGAGTAATAAAAAGTATCCTATAATACCCTATCTGTATACCGAATTTCATCAAAATCAGTTGAGTAGTTTAGGCGTGATTGAGGGACAAACATACAAACAAAGAAACTTTCACATTTATAATATTAATAGGATTAATTGGTTTTGATATTGACTACTGACTACCAAAAGCTCCAAAGAGAGTCATGTCTGAGATATACCTTTATCTTGTATCAATATTTTATAAAAACCCGTTGTGTAGTTTAAAAGTGCTCAATGTACAAATAGCGGGAAGATACAGTTAGTACTTCTTCTATATTTTGGTAAACGATTGTGAATGCAAAATACATCAAATATTCATTGATATCAACTAGCTAAGACACACACACACTGAAGTTGTGTAGCGTTCAAACACTGTCCAACGGGCTAATGGGAAATGATAATACTCGTGATCAGCACACTCGACGCGCTGTGACTGTGTACGTTCGCCTTTAATGTCGTATGATTAAACATGAACTGAGAACTTTATCAAATTTTGGCACGCGTTTGCACGGGGTATGGGGCGATGGGTGTTTGCAGACCGCGCATGCAACGGCCGCTCTCCGATAGAGCCGTCAATACGTCGAGTTTGCGACAACTTTGAGTGATTGCTCGACAAACATAATGTGTGATGAAACATTTTTAAATCAGTTTTTTTTTTAATATTAATTTCGTTCGCAGGTTTGGAGATGTGAGGTACGTTGAATATATAATATTTCGTGTAGATAATACAATTTTTGTTGAAACTTTTACTTAAACATCATTTAGTTATTTAACGTTTTGGATATATCCGTATCCATGGTCTTGACTAAGTCGTAACTAACCTGTTGTATCGTTTTCGTTCCTTAGATTCATATCACTAATTTCATTCATATCGATAAACTTTTTAGTGTTTTGCATTTATATTCTTTACTTTTTTCATTCTATAACAATGGACCTTCAATTTTATATCTGTAACCATTAAAATTCTGTAATATAAACTTATCCAAACCTTTACGAACTTTCATCCTATGTTTTTGTCTACTTATACTAATGTGAACCCTTACCAGTGCTTTTCATAGTTTTTCTTTATACATTTTACCAATTCTAATCATATTAAAGCACTTATTTACAAATTATAACACAAATTATCGCTAATTTTAATTGTTTTAACAGAATTGACATCAAAGTTTTTCTTCGTTGCTATGGTTATATTTGATACTCTTCATGAAAATTGACTCATTGTTTGTCAGTTTTAGGCATTGAAACTCTGTAGTTTTTGAATTTTTAGGGTTCTAATTTGAAATTATTTACTTCTAAATTTGAGTTCGTCTTCAGGTATATAAAGCCTCGCTCAAATAGTTCTTCATCACTTCAACGGCAACAGTTGCCAAGTTAGCTTTTTGGAGCTCATACAGAGCTAGCTAAATTCTTAAAAGGCCTATTTCCCGGGGCCGACTGCCCCGGGAACTCTTCAAAGTTACGGTCTCAAAGTCGCATGACATCTTTCTGGCTTTAACTAGACGACAACAAATCAATACTCCACTATAACCTCCTACGCTACTTCACTCCTGGAGGCTGGCTGCGAGTATACGCCTTAGGCCCGAGCTGCTGCTCAGTTCTGGGCTACCGAAGAATCCCCTGTTCGACGCATCGAGACTACGCCTCGCCGATTTACGCTCTCGGTTCTTGGCTGCCGAAGAATCTCCAGTACGACGCATCGAGACTACTCCTCACCGATTTACGCTCTCAGTTCTTGGCTGCCGAAGAATCTCCTGTTCGACGCATCGAGAGACTACGCCTCGCTAAATTTACGCTCGGGATCCAGACGCCCCTCAAGACTGCTGAAGTACTTCATCAACGGAACTTCACCGCTGACCCACGCCACTTCACCTACACTTCTACACTTTTCACCTCACTAATCACCTCGTCCCTTTTATTTTATTTTTTTGTTTAATGTAAATAAATTATTTAATTTGATTTATCATCTTTTAGTTCTTTTTATATCTTGTTTCATAACAATTTGGCGCCCAACTTTTTCTTAAGTAGTCGTAGGTTATTATTGTCATCAATATTGTTTTAGGTTTAAGGTTCTTTTGGGTTCTCTTAGGTGTTTATTCTTTGTTTATGTTTATCGTTGTCTAGTCATTTAGTTTACTCTTTGGTATCTCTAGTTCTCTAAGACATTTGCTCTTCATTTCTAATTGTCCTAATCTAACCATTTATCATCTGGTTTACTCTTTGTTTCTTTTTGTAGCTGTCCGTGTTTGTCTATCATCTTTATATATTCTTTCTAGATTTTTCAAAATTCTAAAACAACACTTCGTCTAGTGTATTCATCCTTCTTTGACTTATTTTTGGTTTCTTCTTCATAACAGAAAGAAAGTACGGAAATTTGATTTTATTAGTCTAGGTAGGTTTATAATTAATTTAACTTTAATCGTAATTTTATTGTTAGGATAACTTTAACTTTATCTTTTACTTAAACTTTACCTAATATTCTTTTAGGTAAATAATTTAATTTTTAACTTAACTCTCACTTTCCGAACTTACTTACATCTCATTCATTCATTCTACACTCATTCTAACTATAATATAATTATGTTTTTTTTCTTTTCTCTAGAGGGAAACAAGGTAATTCTCTTGAACTTTATTAATAATGTCTCGCTTAATAAAATTTGATTTTCTTAATAAACCTGAACTAATTTATGAAGTAAAAATTAGATTAGAGGATCCAGCAAGTACAGTAATAGAACTACGAAAACAAATTCAACGGCTTTCTGCGATTATTTTATCAGAGGATATACTGATTTCTCCTATTCCTGTTGAGGAAGATTTAACTCAACTCGAAACTACCATCAATTACGTTGAAGGAAAGATTAATAGATTATTAAAAGGCGATTCAAAATTTATACGTTTAATAGAATCCTATCTTAACCATTTATTTTACAGATTCGAGCGTATTGACATAGACTTAAATCCTGAATTACTTACGAGTTTAAACAATATTAAGACTAAGTATGACGACTTAATAAATAAATTTGAACCTTTTACTTTCCTTCCTGCTGTGAATACTTCCCCAAATGACGATTCTTCAACTCACGTAATTTCTACTCCTGTAGATCCACAACCATCCGTACAATCTTTAGTATCTCCACCTTTCCAATCTTTGATTAACCCAAATATTTTTAAAGACCTAAAGAGATATTCTTTTAACGGAAAATCCTGTCCCAGATCTTTTCTTCAAAAGTTAGATGAATACTGTATTTCGAGAAACTTAGATAAAAATCTTTTAATCAGTCAGGCTTATGAAATTTTTACTGATAACGCTTTACATTGGTTTAGATTTCAAATCAACAGAAATCCTAATTTATCCTGGTTAGAAATTTCTGAACTTCTAATCAAAGACTTCGGACTCTTTGACTATGACTATAAATTAATGGAAGCAATTAGAAACCGGACACAAGGTTTACACGAACCGATAACTATTTTCATTTCCATCATGTCTGGAATGTTCTCACGTCTTACTAAGAAACTTTCTGAAAAAGAAATGCTTGACATTCTTCTTCGAAATATTAGACCTTATTACTCCGTTTTTGTAGCTCTTAAAGATTGTAATAGTATTGATTGTCTTTGAACTACTTGTCAGAATTATGAAAAATTCCTCGACAGAGATAAACATTTCAAAGAACCTACTTTTAATCCTTTAACAGCGGAATTTAACTACAAACCCCAAACCCTTTCTCAAACCCCTTCATCAAGTACTTCTTCGCCTACAACTCAAAAATCTCATGACATTAAAAAAACCTTTTATGTTAATACTCTTCATAAAGAATTATTTTGTGTACGCTGCCGTAATCAGGGCCATTCACTTAAAACCTGTACTCAACCTCGCTACTTAATTTGTTTTAAATGCGGTTTGAAAGGATTCAAATCCGTAGATTGTCCAAAATGTAATCCTAATTCTACCTCAAAAAACTAATAACTGACTTGAAAAGCATATCAAAACATGACTCCAATGATTGGAATAACTGGATTTCATTCCTTAAAAATTTCTTTTCGTGCTATAAAATTTCTTCTACGTTTTACTCTAATGAAGTGGATCTTATACGTCCTTTTATTAAAATTCGGATTAATAATTTAGAAATGGCTGGTTTATTGGACTCTGGTAGTTCTGTTACTATTTTTGGTAATAATTCTCATTTACAAATTCTTAAATTAGGTTTCAAGCTTTTCAAGTCAGATTGCATTACTATTTTTACCGCTAATAATGAGAAAGTCAAATCGTTAGGTTATTTTGAGGTACCTTTATTTTTTAACAACCAATCTCACATAATTAAAGTATATGCATTTCCTGAATTATTCCCTTCCTTAATTCTAGGCATTGACTTTTGGAAGAAATTTAATCTACTGCCTTCCTTATTGTCTTCAAATGCTCTCTCAAACCTTAAATGCTCTTCAATTCAGAACTCTGATAAAAAAGTTTTACCTTATGATCATCTCACCAAAGACCAGAAAGATATTGTTGATAATATTATTCATCGTTTTAGAAGTATCTCTTTTGAAGAAAAAGGAGTACTTGGTCGTACTCATCTTATATGTCATAAAATTGACACTGGCGATTCCTTGCCTATCAAACAAAGAAGTTATCGTTTATCTCCTGAAAAACAACAAGCACTAGTTAAAGAGGTAGATAAAATGTTGAAATGGGACGTCATTGAGCCTTGTGAAAGTCCATGGCTATCTCCTGTAATTATAACTCCCAAGAAAAATGGGGAATGGCGATTCTGTGTTGACAGCAGAAAGCTTAACTCCATCACTCGTCGTGATGCTTATAGTCTTCCACTTATTAGTGAAATTTTAGATAATCTCAGGAATGCCAAATACCTGTCTAGCATTGACATTGCTAAAGCCTTTTGGGAAACACCTCTTTATCCTCCGGACAGAGACAAGACTGCTTTTTACGTTCCAGGAAGAGGTATGTATAGATTTAAAGTAATGCCTTTTGGTTTAACAAATTCTCCAGCTACTCAACAAAGACTAATGGATATGCTGTTTACTCCAGACTTTGACAATAAGGTCTTTTGTTACTTAGATGACATTATAATTATTAGTGAAACTTTTGATCAACACATTGCTCTTCTATTAAAAGTCTTTGAAAAACTATCCTTTGCCAACTTAACTATAAATTTTGAAAAATCTGTATTTTTCAAAAAAGAACTTAAATATCTTGGTTTTGTTGTAGATGAATATGGTTTGCGAGCTGATCCCGATAAGATCCGGTCTATTTTAGAGTATCCTATACCATCTTCTAGAAAGGAAGTTCGTAGATTTATCGGTACCTGTAGCTGGTTTCGTAGATTCATTCCAAATTTTAGCTCAATTGCTGCCCCTCTTAATAAGCTTACGTCTTCAGGCAAGAATGCTCCCAAGTTTGTTTGGAATTCTGAAGCTGAATCTGCTTTTCAAAAATTAAAGGAATTTCTGGTTACTACCCCTGTGCTTGCCTGTCCTGATTTTAATCTTCCATTTTCCGTACATTGTGATGCATCAAACTACGGTATAGGTGCAATGCTTACTCAACTTCAGAATGATAAAGAAGTCGTTATTGCCTATATGAGCAAATCTCTTAATAAAAATCAACAAAACTACTCAACCACCGAAAGAGAAACCTTAGCCGTTATTACAGCTCTCGAACATTGGCGTTGTTACTTAGACAATGGTAAACAATTTACAATTTACACAGATCATGCAGCTCTTAAATGGTTTCTTAATTTATCTAACCCTTCTGGTAGACTTGCTCGTTGGTCCTTACGTCTATCTTGCTTCAATTTTACTCTGAAACATAAAAAAGGTAAAGATAACGTTGTTCCTGATTTGCTCTCTCGTTCTAAAGTAAAAGACTCTGTGAATTCCATAACTCTAGGCGTACTTCCCATTTCTCCTCAGGAATCATTTCTTAGTCGTGACTTAGACCAATACAACAAAATTTTTTTTGGTTGTCTTAACAATCCTGAATCTTACCCGAATTATACAGTAAAGGATAATAAACTCTACCGTTACATTCATTCTTCACACGACTTAACTGATGACTTTGTTTGGAAAGAAGTTCCTTTACCCCAAGATAGACAAACACTCATCGTTAATAATCATGGTTCCAACTCTGAACCTCACTTAGGGATTTTTAAAACCTATAAAAAGATCTCACTTCGCTATTACTGGACTGGTATGTTTAAAGATATCGCCACTTTAATTTCCAAATGCGATTTATGTCTGACTTACAAACATTCTAATCATTCACCTTACGGACCTATGGGAAAACCTAAAGTTTGTTCTAGGCCCTTTCAAACAATATCGCTCGATCTGATGGGTCCCTTACCCATGACTAGAAAACGCAATCAATATATTTTAGTTATAAATTGTAATTTTACTAAATACACACTAATCTTTCCTTTAAAACGGGCTACTTCTGTTAACATAATCTCTTTCCTTGAAAACTCTGTATTTCTCACACATGGTGTTCCTCAGACTATTATTATGGATAATGGACCCCAATTTCAGTCGCGTGAATTTATATCGTTTTTAAAGAAATATAAAATTCCATTTATATCTCACTCTCCGTATTACTGCCCTCAAGTCAACCCTACTGAAAGATATAACAGAACAATAATCACTGCTTTAGCTACTTTAGTAGGAGACGACCATAGAAAGTGGGATATTATACCTACCAAAAATACAACAGGCTATGAACAGTTGTGTTAACTCAATCACTGGTTATTCTCCTAATTTTTTAGTTTTCGGTCGTGAGATAATTCCATGTGGTTCCTTTTATACTTCAACTCAAAGTATTGAAGAAATCACCTTTTTACCTCGTGATATTTATGCTGAAAATGCTGGATTCCTCTCTGCTATTTTTGATAAAGTTCAAACTACCTTATATCTCGCACATGCCAAAAACAGCGCTCGGTATGATCTCCGTCGATCATATAAAGAATTTAATGTTGGAGATACAGTATGGCGAAAGAATTATGTTCTAAGCAATGCAGGAGCTTATTTTAGCACCAAACTCGCCCCTAAATTTGTTAAATGTAAAGTTATTAAAAAGATCTCTCCTTTGGTTTATATACTTGAGGATAGAAATGGTATTAAAGGCAAATGGCATATCAAAGATATCAAGATTTAAATTTATACTTCATCAAAAACATTACTTCATAATCATTTGCTCATTTTATTTTATCATTCACTTGTTTGTTACGATATTTCCTCTTAGGTGATCCAATTATTCAATTGGCATCCTTTGAAGATAACTTCTTCATCTTTTATATATTTTTTTTACTTTAGGGCGCTCTAAACGCTCTCCTTAACTTAAAGGCTTCTTGTGTCTTTACTTGTTTTATACTCTTAACCAAGACTACCTTAATAGTCTTACTATTTCTTGAGCGGCTGACTACTCGTTAAATAAGCCTTAGGTCTGAGCGGTTGACTACTCATTAAATAAGCCTTAGGTTGGAGCGGTTGATTACTCCTTAAATAAGCCTAGATCACTATTTTTTTTCCATATATGGAGCGGTTGACAACTCCTTAAATAAGCCTTATTAGTCATATTGGATCACACTTCTAGAGTGGCAGTCATTGAATGTGAACTCCACCCTAAACAGAATGAAAGGATAGCATGTTAGATGAGGAATATGTATCATTTTGAATGGTTGTATGCTTGTGTGAAGTAGTGTCCTCTGGTTTCTTTAGACAATTCTTAAAAATTTTCTCTAGTCTAAAATTTTTCTGGGGTTGTGGGGGAAATGTCGTAACTAACCTTTTGTATCGTTTTCATTCCTTAGATTCATATCACTAATTTCATTCATATCGATAAACTTTTTAGTGTTTTGCATTTATATTCTTTACTTTTTTCATTCTATAACAATGGACCTTCAATTTTATATCTGTAACCATTAAAATTCTGTAATATAAACTTATCCAAACCTTTACGAACTTTCATCCTATGTTTTTGTCTACTTATACTAATGTGAACCCTTACCTGTGCTTTTCATAGTTTTTCTTTATACATTTTACCAATTCTAATCATATTAAAACACTTATTTATGTATTATAACACAAATTATCGCTAATTTTAATTGTTTTGACAGAATTGACATCAAAGTTTTTCTTCGTTGCTATGGTTATATTTGATACTCTTCATGAAAATTGACTCATTGTTTGTCAGTTTTAGGCATTGAAACTCTGTAGTTTTTGAATTTTTAGGGTTCTAATTTGAAATCATTTACTTCTAAATTTGAGTTCGTCTTCAGGTATAAATAGCCTCGCTCAAATAGTTCTTGATCACTTCAACGGCAACAGTTGCCAAGTTAGCTTTTTGGAGCTCATACAGAGCTAGCTAAAGAGATTTTTTTTTAAAGTTATTCTTTTTTAAGTTATATAATACAAATAGCCACATTCATTTATCATTTTATAATGTAACGTGTTTTTTAACCGATTTCAAATCGAATAGGAGGTTTTAGACAGCGATGTTCTTTAAGTGGTACTCTTATTAATCTATGATCTTAGTTGATCTTACTTTCTGAATATCTTACAGCAAAAATGGTACAAAAATAAGTATAATATTCTTTTGAATAAACAAAATGATATATTATACTATAGTGTGCGGGGAAGTGCTAGTCACCGCCTGAGGTATACGGGCGGTGAGACGGGGGAGGGCGCGACTGACAAGACGCACATGAGGTATTTAAGGACAGATAAAACTCAGGATAACATGTTAGAATCTATCTTAATCAATGTTATGGCGGTATTTATGATGTTATATTTCTGTATTTCCTAGTTAAACAATAATAAATTCATATTTGAAAGTATTCATTAAATTTTATCATTTCCGAAACTGTTTTATAAGCAAATTACCGTTTTTCAATAAAGAAATCAATAAAATATTTTCGTTATCACCGTTATAGTACAAAATTAATCGATATCGTCTTCTTCTTCATTACTAGACATGTCTTCAATTTCCATATCCTCCTCAGAATCAGGCTCATTTTCTAGATTTATAATTAACTCGTCTATCACATTGTCAAACCTCAGGTCGTGGTTCCAATATTGGTTCTCAACTTTTGTACGTGGTCGTCACATTTTTGCCATTTTTGCGGAATAAATTCAGAAAACAATCTTGTGATGATTTGAATTTTTTCGTCCAATGATCAATTTATATAATTTGAAGCTAAATTGTTCTTTATATCGGCCAATTGTACGGGTTGAGATCAGGATGATACGGCGGAAAGCGAAGAACGATATGACATGCAGCCTTTAAAATTTCGTCGATTGCGTAATTTTTTTCGTACTGAGTTCTTTTTTTCAGACAAAGGAGTTTGGGTTTAGTATTTTCTGGTGTAAAATCAACATTATATTCGCGTAACAAATTTTGCATGATTCTCTTAAAAACTTGACATTGTAGGTATTTTTCAACCTGTACGCAATGGTAGGAGGCACTGTCTACCACGACTTTGGAGCTAATTTATTTTTAAATTTGTAATTAACCCCGTTATGAAAAGTTGTATGCATATCGCCATGGCAATCGCCGCATTTCGAATCAGATTTGAAAACAGTTAAAGCACCGTCAACTAAGCCGTCTCCATATATATTTTTCGGTTTTCATTTCTATATTTATCGATAATTTACTCGGCATTCAGCTATACTTGGCCTTTCAAACAAAATATGTCTCCTAGATTTACATTTCTTAAAGAAATATCCTGTCTTGTGTAAAAGCTGTCTTAAATATGTACAACTGCAGTTCACGATACCATCTTCTTTTAAAACTGCAAGCAGCTAATGAATACTTGGGATTTTTTTATCAACAGTATAAAACTGATGAATTTTTCTTCGTATTACACCAATGTCAAAATCGTCAACATGGATTCTCTTTTTTATTTGGTTAGATTTCCGTGGAGACGAAGATTTAGTTTTCCGATATATGCAGATTCGAATTCCCTTCAGCTACAATTCTCATTACACTGTGAGCTGACACTCCTGTAGCCTCTGCTACTAATTTATTAATGGTCATATCATATTTGTGTTCTATACTTTCCTTACCAACCTTTCGTCTGAGAAAAAACTGTGGAAATAATAAATAACATTTTTCACTTGTCATGCAATTATCGGACCCATCTTAGGATATTTTCCCTCATGCATGTTTTGAACAAAGTGGCACAAACAACTGAAACGTGTAACCGTTACGGAGGTCGACGGCAAACTGAGTCAGCTTGATTTACCTCTCCCGTCCTGCCGCTCACATACCTCAGGCGGTGACTAGCACTTCCGCGCACACTATAGCTATCTTCCCGCGACTAAGCCCTTTTAAATTATAGGTTTTTCATATGCTCATAATCTGTCATTATAAAAAAATGAAAACTTCCATGTTTTTCTGTATTCATCCTATGACGTTTCATCCCATTTTTGGGGTTCCGTACCTGGAACGGAAAAAATTAAACCCTTATAGGATCACTTTGTTGTCCGTCAGTCCGTCCATCTGACAAGATCCTTTTTTCAGGAACACGTAAAGGTATCAAGCTGAAATCTATATCTACTGTTCCTTGGAGCTGTGAAAAAATCAGACACGTAAAAGAAAAATTGCGAATACCGTTAATTTTTAGCTACTTCATAACATAATCATATTTTTAATAAATACCTCTACAGATTTGTACGCAACCCTCGGCGCGAGTTCGATTCGCACTTGGTCGGTTTTTACTCGCCCCAAACTATACATATTCAACCTATCCACCTCCAATTTAAATTATACTTCGACAGTCTAATATTTGTCGTCATTGCTTATTTGTGTAGGTATATAAGAATTTGTATCTTGATTGGGTGCATTTCATTGAATATTCGGGGGTCAGTCATGCGAGTCTCAAGATTATGCACTGTGGGCATCACCACATCGAGGCAGTGTCACACATTGTGCCACTTTGGGAGCAGGGGAGCGTGAACCAAGCTGGATATTACGGATATAGTCAACGATCCATGCGCCGGTCGCACGTTTCGGATATGACAAATTATTGATTCTTAAGTAGGCAACTATTATAAACGCATCGATAATTTCACTTTGAAAACCTTAGATGACATTGAGTTGGTTAATTTTTTTAATATTGAGTATGAATGAGATTTCGATTTGTGATAATAGAAATTGTTAGATTATAAGCGGTACTCAAGTTATGACATTTTAATTCAAAACCAAGAGTATTTTTATATTTTTAAATTCCGTGCTAAAATGTTGGTCTTCAGTCATTTGTTGTTGGAACGACAATAGAAACACATCATCTGTGAAAATTTCATTTATCTAACTTTCACGGTTCACAACATACAGCCTGGTGATTAGTAATCCGTTTTACTCTTTGGGTACACCACCCTAAAAATTACTACTCACAACCAAAACCTTTCTCAATCCGGGTATCAACATTCAGGCAATATATCCAAACCGCAACATCACAAGGAATACAAATATTTTATATTCTTCTAATATTAGCACAATTGCTCTACATACCGGACACGCTAACCAATCACGTCGAACCCGAAATATTGACAATAATTTTTATGTTACTTATCAAACGATCAACACTTTCTTAGTTTGATGTTATGGAGTCACACGGGCCGCAAGATGTGGTGGGCCCCTCCGCTATCCGTCAGGCTGTCGCGGAGCGTCGTACACGGCTCTGCACTTAACTTCGCCAACCTACATGTGTGTATGGTTAGGGGCTAACTTGCTACTTGTTAATAGTTATGAAAGGCGTACTGGACGTCACACAGACGCCCAATTATTAGCCCCACGATAACAGATAGAGACGATTTAACATACGTGTCAACTAATACGTGTACTTACTTATCGTGTATTAAACTTTTATACAATATAACTGTGAAACTATGATATAAAGTACCGAAAATTGATAATTCACCGAACCTTGGCTAAATAACAGCCATGTGACGTCATTTAAAAATAGAAAGTACAGATAGCACAAAATGCATATAAAAAAACTATTAATTAATTTATTGAAATATTTATGAATAATACGCGGAATATAGTTTGCTAATTTATTGTAAAGATTTTCGAAGAAATTGATTATAAGCATTTATTTAATGTTTATATGAGATATATGGGAAACAAAAAGTATGAAAAAAGTACATTTACTTTGTAATAAAGCAATAATAAAAAGAATGAGCGATTTTAAAACCTCGCAAAAAGTAATTTAAAATGGCGGCCAGGTTGGTATCTAACTAATTCTATACTACTAATTGGGTGTGGAAGTTGCCAGATATCGTACTTTCACGGTGATAGCAAAGGACATCCATAAAATAGCGCCTGATTTTATTCTAAAATCTATCGAATAGAATACCCATATATAATAAAATATATGTAAGAATCAGCCGTTTCTTTGCGGAAGTCTATTGCTATAACCGTAAAACTACGATATATGGCAACTTCCACACCCAATTAGTAGCGCAAAAGATGCTAGATATCATAGTTTCACGATTTATGTATACGTACGCGTATTAGTTGACAAGTATGTTAAATCGACTCTATCTGTCATCATACTCATCATGTTCATATGATAAAATATTATAATATTGTTTATATAAATCTTTACTTCGGACACAGTAATCCATATGAAATACACACAGCACTGCTGTTGTTTCAGTTCCACCAATTAGATGTCGAAAAACGTTTAAGTTACTCGTAGGCCGTTATGTGCTTTTTTTTCGTATATTTATGCCCGTTTTCACTAAAGTTAGGAGTCGCCTAAATCTGACACCTAAATATTTGGGAATTGTCTATGTTGAAAATGCGTTTCACCAATGATAAGGAGCCACCTAACGATTTTGAGCAACGCTTAACGTGACATATATAATACTCTTTGGCCATAATGGATGTGTCATGGGATAAAATCAATTTATTTAGTTGAAATCAAGGAGTTTATTTATTAAAATAACGATATAAACAATGTGATTGTTAAAATTTTCGGAGTTTATATATATGGTCATAGGCGACTTGGGTGTTTGTGTAGATACAAGACCACGCATTATTTTTCTTGGTTTACTACCTCAAAATATATATTGTTGTTATTGTCTCTTTAAGTACGTGTTAAAGCCACTAACGTGACATTGGCGACATTGTGTAAACGCAAATAGGTAACACATAAAAAAAAAGAAGACGTACTGAAATAAATCATAGACAAACGTTGTCTACATAAGCAAGTGCTTAAGGCATTACCTAACATTACAAGTTTGGTGAAACTAAAAACCTGATTTACCCATTCTTAATATTAAGTGATTTCTAGTTAAGCTATGCCTTGTTTTAGGTTAGAGAAACGGATTTTAGTCTAGAGTTGACACGAATAAAAATAAAATAAAAAGTAATGCTTTTATATTTGATTTTATTTTAGAAATTTAGAACCCTTTACAGGTTCCGTGTTCACTTAGGCTAAGATAATGATTGTCTTTTTATAATAAAGAATATATCTTTAAAACAATCCTTGCTAAAGACATTCAACTAAAATTAAAAAGAAAAGAAAAAAAAAGAATAGTCCTATATGGTATCAAGTTCAGACCTCTTTCATGAAAATTGCGTGAATGGAGGAGTGTAAAATAATGCACAATTAAAATTTATATTGAGGAGAAATGCTAAATGCTATTCTTTTTTTTATTAATACACTTAAAAATACATTTAATTTTTAAAGAAAACATTACACAAAATGCCTTAACAATAATATACAAGTATAGTGTTTGATATTTAAATCTAGTCATAAGATTAATTCAATAAAACCTTTATCATCTTCAAAGTTTATAGTCGAATTTTGACCGTCGGTAAAAAAATAGTCTGAAAATTGGTTTTTAAATAAACAAACACTAGCATTCTGGTAGCAAAGTCGTTAAAACATTTTTCATCCTGTTGTTTTCTTTTTTTTTATTATTAACAGATATATTTGTGACGATTGTTGAACTCTTCTTAAGTATTGAGAAACTTTTCTCTTGAATTTGTTGGCAACTAATTATACACAAACACGACATTGTGTCGCTTCCGTTTCATATTTTCAGGTGTTAATATTGACTTGTCATCGCTTATATATATTTTCGTTGCAGATATTTATTTTAGTGAAAATATTTTAATTGGAATCTACGGAAAAATCATGGTTATATACCTGTTTTTTTTTTTTTGCTTGATGTGCGTCAAAGTCAAACCTAAATCTATTATTAGTAGGTATTATTAAAAATGTAATAAAACATCTTTTGACCTTACAGTATGAAAATAAAATAAGAAAAATGTAAACTTAGACGTTTTGTTTGACGCGATGACGCAAAAAAAAAACCAAACCGGTTTTGGTTGTAGTTTGATTTTAAAGCTGCATCGTCAGCTTGTTAAGTCATAATACTAGGTTGGGGAAAAGTTTCTTCGCATTTTATATGAAAATTAAAAACATTTTTTAATTAAGTTTATTTATAATAACTTAAGTATGTGTGTACCATGTTGTTCGATAACTTTTTGCTATCTTGTAGGTAGGGACATGATTCCATTGCTATAGAAATTTTGCGGCTTCTGATCTAATAACCGCGACAAATGGCTTAAGCAGTCCTCGCGTGATGTTAACCTACACTTCCATAAAAAAGGAGCTCGTGAGGTACCCAAATAACTAACATTTAAAACGCGCCGATACTGCTTTGTTTTTGTTGCTGCTTGTCATGAAAATCACACATTTTCCTAATTTGAATTCCGAGCTATCTATAAAATGTAAACTTTTTAATGATGCCGAAACCAGCCAGATTCATATGGCATAGTCAGAAATATTTTATTACAAGTTTATACATACTATATGCGAAAAGACTGTTTCCCCAATATATTAGTGCACAGCCTTACCTTTAGATAGCATAGATTAAGAATGCGCCTTATGCGCCACGCGGGTTTAGCGCGTATTCAACAAGCCCAGGGGTTGACAACCAATATGAGATGGAAGAGACAAAAACTTCAATTTACTAAATTTCATTTTTTAAATAGCCATTAAAAATGTTGTAATATTATGCATACTGTATTTAAGATTTGATTCAAAATAAGCGACTTTGAATATCTACCTCACAGTTATGGTTGTAGTTCTGTAAATACTGAAATATGGATCGATTACATGACGTATAGGATTTGAACAGAAAAATAATAATTGTTTGTAAGCGGAACTTGAGAGTTGCAAATACATTGAAAGAGCCGCATGCACCTCGCAAGCCGCAGGTTGCCAATTCCTGGGGGCTAAATGTCTAATTTTACAATCTATCCCGATACCGATTCGTAAGATTAGGCGTTTCCTAGTTAAGCCATGCCTCGTTCAAGGTTTGTGAAAAAGGGCGTAACGCCACTAAAACAAATAATGAGAAATCATCTACAGTAATCACATTTTCAGCGATCTCTCCAAACTTCAAATAACAAATCGGTACTATGACTTAACTGTGTTTACAGAGTGTCTTCGCTGAAGTGGCAGCCATATAAAGATGATCGGTCGACATGTCGCCTCATGTATAATGTGCATACAAATTTAAGTGGGTGCCGGGAGCGGGTGGTAGACGCAGACACGGCTGTGACGACTCGAATAGTGTAGATATATTTTAAGCTCCCTATAGTAAAATACGGCAAGGTGTCTTTATGTTCATTGAGTACTCTGAAAAATACAAGGGTTGAATTTCAAAGAACAAAATACTAATCTAAGTAACAGAATATCACGTAAGTACATATTTTAATGTGCTCTTAGGAACTATATTTAGATATTCTCTTTTTCCTTATAGTAAGATTATGATTGGTATTCTATATTGTTAACTCAAAGAACTTCGAGATATTGCATTGTAGCCATCTAAATTGCATTGTAGCTGCAACTTTAGCGGTAACCAATTTTAGCGATAGCCAATTTTTACGGTAGCCACTTAAGCGGTAGCTAACCTTAGTGGTAACCAACTTTAGTGGTAGCCAATTTCGGCGGTATCCATCTTTAGCGGTAGCTAACTTTAATGATAGCCAACATTGGCGGCAGCCAACTTTCACCAGTAAGTAACTTGAGCAGCAGCAGCTCTAGCGCTTATAAAATATTCAACTGCTGCTATGAACTTTATATTAGTATTTTTTTTTTACAATATTGAATAATTAATTATAAAAATAAATTAATTGTAATAGCTTTAGTAATCGATATCCTAAGCTACCTAATTATTTTTCTAACTTATAATTTTCTTATTGTACGATTGTTAGAACTCAAATATTTAATCCAAACAATTCTCTAGCTAGTTTCCCTAACCGTTTTCGAACAAAAGATGGTTCGTATATATGTATGTGAGAATACTAGGTTAGAAACGACATATGTCTGCCCAGTATCTCGTTCCCCGCTCCTCCTTATACACGTGTAAGTGAACTCGCGACTCTTCACCGAGCTCGACGAATACCCAGTTCAGTTTGTTCTGCATCATATTAACATGAGATGAGAGAGATTTTGTATTTGACAATGGCGCACCCCTGTTCCCTTTGAGCGATATGTGACATCAAAATACGCGTACACTAACACCCAACGGTGTTAAAAGTTTTGCTGATGAAAGTGCCTCAATCGATTTACAGTTCCTAACAGGTTGACGCCTCGAGCGTTAGATCTCTTAATATAAATAGGATTTATATAATGTTACGAATCATAACATCGAAAAAATCTATTCTAGGTAATTCAATAAATATAAGCTCATAATATTATCTCTTGGAGTTTGAATGTGGTGGAGTACGCAGAAGGGTTACCGTCTTTGTAAGCCTATTCTTGTCTAATCTATATTTATTAAGCAAATCATTGAAATATTCTACTTTTTCCTGCAGTTTTCGTTTTTTATCGACCTCCTTGCATCGACTAGATAAAATAATACACGCCCTTCAAAAATATTATATATATTAATATATGTATGTCTGTCCGTATGTACGGTCACGTGTTTCTCCAAAATAGACATCTGATCACGATGATGTTTTTCAGTGGCTTTAAGGAAGCTATTTCAGCTGAGCTTTTAAATATATAAACTATTCATTTTATTTAATCTACTTTAAAAAATAGTAAACAAAATTAGAATCCACCATGAAAAAAGCTGAATTCGGTTTTTATAATAAGTGATAGGATTAAACATTTTGAAAAGGTAAAAAACCATCGCTTGCAACCTACATGCGGATTACAGCGCTCTTTGCAGGTAAAAAAAGAAATTAGTAATACGTACTTTAAAAAATTGCGGATGCTTTCTTAATTTAATTATCACACTATCTTTTGACAGTAAAAACGATGAAATCAAAATGAAACTGTTGCCCCAGAAGAGAGAGAATTAAAAGGTTTTTTATAATCTTCACCTAAAACATTTAAGGTGTTTTATTTTTGTAGTTTTACCTGAATAACTACTAATAGCTGAAAAAGGAAGAAAATACAGTAGCTGTTAGCGACAGCAGGAGATAGTAGGTTTATTTTAATTAAGAAAAAAAAAAAACAAATTAGCACGAAGAAGATTGAAAAATACGTGCTAAAAACTAGCAATAAACAATATGTGACATAATCATATAAAATTCAAATTAAAATATGTTAAAACATCTAAAGAGTCTGGCAACGCTGTTGTAAATAGTAGCTTATTTCTAATAATAATTTGTTTTCTACAATATATGATCTTCAAAACATCGGTTAGCAACAGAAGGTATTATAATGAAACTCCTGTGCGTGACCCTAGAACAAATCATACCAGTTTTATATACCAACAATGCTTTTAGTACATTGAATATTGCGATGTTTGCTACGAAGCCTACACGAGTGTTTATATTAACATACAATGTTTAGATGCTCCCAGTACGTAAGGAACCACCCTACTAGGGTAGGGTGGTGTTATTAGTATAAGCAGAAGACATAAAGTTCCCCCTTGAGCAAAACGTGGTGTGCATACAATGATGTCGGCATTGATTTTGAGTTTAATATCACCCCTTTGGCTGCGTGCATTGTTGTACATTAGACGTGTACAAACATAATGACATGAATTATTGTTACCGGTTCCTTTTTTTTTATTCTTTTTCATTTTTATTAACATTAACCAGTGAAATAAGTATTTAAGCATTGCATTACTTAGTCTTATTTGCTACAACGCTATTAACAAATATTGTAATGCGTTCGATATTTACTTTGACTCCATATAAGAAATGTTACTGTTGAAGATTGTTCAGATTAGTTTTATAATAGTTGTTGTTGTAAAACAATATGGATAGACTTGATTCTAAGAATGTGACGACACTCTTGTTTTTAAAAATTCACGTTGTTTCAGTCAATTTGACGGTTGTTAAATATATTTTAAAATTACTAGTGGTCACAATATTTATTGATTTTAAGGTTTTATTGTTATGAACTAGAACTCTTTGATTCCACTAAGCCACCGAGCTACTCTATTTATTCTTCTATTTACATAACTAAAAGAAGTCTTGAATTACTCGTAGGAAAAAATAGACGACCAAAAAAGTTGTATTAGTTAATACTGTGAAAAGGACTGTCACTCATTTAATGTTGCGTCATAAAAAGCGTTAAATACTCAACAGTTTCCAATATAGAAATTAATTTTTAACCTACATCGAATATGATTTATGAATATAAACCTTTTTTTCAATCTGAAATCAGTACATAAAAATATATGCCTTATTCCTACATCGTTCCAATACAAATTTCAATTCATATTCTTATTCTTACATCCAATGCCTCATGCCTATTAGGCAATGGAAGTATTTTAGGAACGCTTTAGTTATTAAAGTCTGTCTCTTCAGCCACGACCAAGAGCAGCGCAGTCATTGTGTGGATATTCCATTGTATGTCATAATGTATTGGCAATTAAACTACCAAAAAAATTTTATTATAAATTTCAACCAATCGTTTAACCATAATGACATTTGACAGAATAGTTAAATAAACTTAAACTCTTTCTTTATATAAAAAAATGGCATGGTGTACAAGTGGTCACGTATTATGAATTTTTGGAATATGATCGTTCAGTCGTACATCCGACCGGCATTATCCAAATAGCATTAATGTCTTGTACCAAATTACCTGCTTTGAACACTGTTTGTCAATAGGGTAATCTGTAAACACAAACTGTTAAAATCCGCTCTTTGACGGTGGTTTGTTCAGGTGTACGTACGTATGGATTTAACAATAACGAACTCGGTTTGGAAACCTCTTCACATTTTATTTCATTTAGGTATTCTACATTATTATATTAATTCCACATATATATATTCAAAACTAAGCATTGTTAACGTACTACGTTTACATATATGTATTACGTTAAACCACTCTTAAATGTTTTAATCGTGTTTATTTTTTAAAAATAATTACATTTACAGACATTTTAGATGGAACCTGTAATATACGTCTCCGAAACGTTGAGAAAAATATATATTTTTTTTATTTAACCTACTAATTATCTTACGATTTCCTTAAGCTCCGGTCGTATTATTAGAGATTTTTCTTTATTTATTGATATATTGCTACCTACTCTATGATTTTCCAGTTAAGTTTTATTGCATATCTATCCGGCATAAATGTTCTCTATAATATTTTGCTTGGCTTTTTACTTTTTGCTATTAACTAGTATTGCATATTAAGAGACATTCTTTTAATTACTTTAAGTATATCTAGATTCGTAATATGAAATGTACTAGATATTTCATTCTAATATAACAGAGTTAAATCAAGTATTAAGCCGAAATGTAAATAACGCTTACTAATAGCATAGAAACCGACGTAATCAGTTTTTTTTTAAATATATATCGATATAATAAAGAAGTGACATAGAAAACCCATAAAAATATTAATAAACAAATCCTATATGCATATACAAACAAACATCAAAAAGCGAACGTGCATTTTAAAAGAGCATTTATTTGAATTCTCGCCCATTAAAAATACTTAACGACGCGGCGCATGGAACGCCGCAACAGCAAAATCCCATAGGCTTAGTAAAAGTCAACTCCGCTTGAAAAAAAATACAATATGCTCACATTGCTTTGTTCTTTTATTCATATTTAATCTCCAAAGCGTCTACAAAAAACAATGATTTCACGGTACAGCATTAACGCATGTAGGCATAACAGAGAATTGAGAGAACCCAAAACAAATATAAGACCATATATTAAATTGTTGTCAATCCTATTTACAGACATTTTACTCTGTATTTATCTTATAAATCTATTGTGTGCGGTGCGGTCGAAATTATGGGATTCTGTGTCAATATTGACGCTCAGCGGGTTTGTCGGTCGTTGCATTTAACACGTCCCACTAGTAATAAATGCAGTTTTATGCTTTTATGCGTCGAGAGATGTCGCTGTGCGTCGCGTTTTGGTAACGGTACGATAATTCGGTGTGCAGTCTACCTTTAGTGTGCTTGAGTGGCGATAGACGGCGCTGAGTGGTATCTGCTCTCTGCCACGTCTATACATTGTTGTACCGGTTAAGTTCAGTCACTGTATCTACTCCAATCGAGAGTTTACTATGTTTAATCAGTATTGTTGATCATAACATTATAACATAATAATATAATTTGTATAAGCTACATAGCTTATACAAATAAGGTATATATTTTTTTAGATTAGATAATCTTTTCGACATAATATTAAGACTATTATTTTTATTTTAATATAATAAATTGCGTCACACGAATTTCACGATTTTGTCATAGGTTGTCAATATACGATAAAAATATGAAACAATTTGAATTAGATTGTTTCAGAACAATATATTCTATCTTGTAGTAAATAAAAATGAATTGTTAAATATCTCGCTAAGTGCCAAATTCAAGCATAAATTTCCCTCATTTTTGTATCATTCGTTTAAGTTCGAGAAAGAATTTTGTATATAAAAATGGCCCAGTGCGGAATGGTGGCGTTAAAGACTACAGATGTAGCTATACGCACAGCTTAACGTGCTTTTCGACGACAAACCCTTTTAGAAGCCCTTGCTTGATAAAGACAGACCAAATGTAAATAAATGTTTCCGCACGAACTGTTTAATGAGAAAATATATGAAAATATACTTCCCTAGAACAAATTCGTTACTCTCCTAAATACATAATTATTTAAGTGCCATTTTCTGATTGTAACCGCACCGCTGTCGATGAGTCTATTATGCGAACAGTTTTCATTCGAAAAAAAAGGGGTAAATCGAGAGTCGTTTCGCCACGAACAAAGAGTTGTTCGGTAAAAATGGTATGTCTGAAAATAACGCGGGGACGTCATTAGTGAGCCCGTGCCTTTCTAATGCCTAACTGCACGCTTCCCATTGTCAATGTGGTAATGAGGAAAGCAAAGATTATGACTGCAACGTGAATCGCTGAATACACTAGACTACGTTCCATTCATCCTTTTAAATCGTCTCTCTATAAATCGGTTAATTTTAATTCCGCCAGCAGTAGTGTATTCTGAAATTGTTTCAGGGTATTTTGATAAGGTAAAATCTATCTATTTATATCTTCACATTGCATGCCTTACGAGGTAAAGAAAGAAAATAAAGCAAATCAATATCTTTCGTTCAGTTTAACCACAAATAAACACATGCAAAGCTGGCAAAGAATTTCGGCAAAAAACAATTCTGTTTCCCATTTAAGTTTCATTAAACATAGGCATACTAAAATATGACCTGAAGTGTTATGAACTCATATAACATTACGATAGCTAGGCGATAACTTACTTAAGCGTTACACACAAACAATTTTTATATAAAATTCTATATTTTATCTATATTATATAATTTCTATAATGTAGCATCAGAATGTAAACATTTAAAAAGTGTATTGTTTAAGCATGTCCAATTGTATCCATTGACGAGGTATAAGAGCATTCATGACACATGTATACAGCCATCGCTTCAATTCGCAATATTAATAAATTTCATGGCGAAAACGACACCACTGCAGAAATATTTTAAATTGCGACGTTACCAAAATATTTCGCGCGGTTTTGATTTAAATATGTTCATTAAAACTTATGTGTTCACAGACATTTGTAACAAATCTTTGTAGTTAAATTAATGACATATTCAGAAATATCGAATTTATAAGATAAACATCTATATTCTTTTGTTAATACAAAGTTGTATTTTGAGATCACACACGACGAACTGACATGCAAAAATTAATATTGACATACGTGACAATAAGGGTCGGTACATATCTGACGGATGATGCGTCCTGTGTCCTACAAGTTCAATAATTTTAAGTAATAAATATATAACAAAATAAATTCTATTGCACTAATTTGAAAACGTGAAAATAGTATATTACAAAAATGTGTTAAAATACATATGACATTAAATTAGTTCCATAAAAGGTAACAACTTTCATGAAAACAGTTATAAACAATAAAGATATTTTATTTATTTATTAGATATTAGAAATAACAAAGATATTACAAAGATTGCACAGACTCCCATACGTTTTTCGCTACCGTAGCACCCTGTGACGTCATTAGGTGGCTTGAATTTGTAGGGAGCGTTTTCGGCCGACTAGCAGCAGTTCCACAAATATAGCAACATATCTTCGAAACTATTAATCGCAGACATGCTGTTACTGCTACTTTATTACTCGGATATTAGTGGACTATTCATTTATAAAATAAATAAAAAATATCATCTAGCCTATTGTTGGTCGCGGAACATAAGAACCAAGTTTTCAACATTTGTGACGTTATTTACCTACTTATATTTAACCCACGAGTTACGAATCAGCAATATGTACTGGAAACTAAACAACTGAATACCACAATTCTTGGTATCATTCATTTAAAACATCATATATTCAAGAAAACCAATGTAATACTATTAGTAAAAAGTTTTTTTAAGTAATGGATGAGTAGTTTGTCATCCGCTTCCAGGTCAGGTGAACACGACAAATCAACGATATTGTACGACTGATTCATTTCTTCCATAAAATATTGACGTTATCAAACTAGGTACGTAGTTAAGTACCTATATAATATAAAAAGCATTTTTCAGTACGAGTAAAACTCATCCAAAGGTGGTCAGCACGTTTTAAGATTCTTACTTGCCGAGGGATAAATTCCTGTATGCCTGTTTTGTGTGCAGTGGATCCCCTCATTGTTTGCAATCGTGTGATATATCAAAGTTGTCGGATAAGGGTCGTCAAAAGCCTTGAGGTCATCCCATCAACGGAGCAGAAGTGTCGTACAAATATCGCATATTGGTCCCCCTAACATTATTTAATGGTAACTTCGCTTATATTTATTAAATTACAGAAGATAACGTTTCTGTGAAATCCTATTAAACTTGTAGTTTTATATTTATTATAATGATAGTAGAAGGATTTTATATTTGTTGACATTTCCATGTTTAACTAGCTTTCCGCCAGCGCCTTCGCCCTCGTGGTTCTGTAAAAACTTCTTCTTGGATCAGAGTGAATATAAATTAATGAATAAAAAATTAATGCTGTCCTTTGGTTACTGCTATTATAATATAGCTATCGCCATAAAATAAATTTCTTGTTTCAAAGTTTTTGGGTTTCAGTAAAATCTCAAGTAATAGCTATCAATATATATATAGTTGGAATGTGCTAATATGGCCTTTCATTTCATACCCTACACGGAGTGATTGAATAATATATTTTTTAGTATGCTCTCTAGAGGGCGCTCTTGCCAATTTAATGTAACGTTACATATTGCCTTTAGCACGCGGTCAACTAAGACTTCTAATTATAACTCATTTGTCCAGTTAAGATGAGTACTTTCGAAGTTATAATGGAACGATGATCTTACATACATACGAATCCGGCCAAAATCATAACCCTCCTTTTCGCTTCGCCTCCGTAGTCAGGTAAAAAAGACCACTGTACATACAGCGGGAAGCGACTTTGTTTTACCACCTATAGATAGTAGTGAACAAAAAAGATCTATTGAAAAATTTGTCATCAATCTACGGGTAAAGTAGGTAAATGACATAAGAAGCGGTCTGTTTATAGGCCTCTTTTTTCTTTTGTTACCGGGTTATAAATAAAAAAGAAAAAGGACCTAAATATGACAGTGAACAACATAATCTTTTTTGTGCAATGATTACAAAAATTTTCCGATGTATACATATTCCTGGAGAAAAAATGCTTTCGACGTCTGAAACAATGTTTTATATTTATACATTTATTTTATATATTATAAAAGGAGTCGGCTCAATCGGTTCCATTATCGTTATTTATGCACTCACAAAAATATCTGCTTATCTGCTTGCATACGATATATAAATAATAACTTGGGATTCTGTTGGGAACTTCATGGGAAAATATAAAAAAAAATCACGAGTGATAAATTTATCCTACGTAATTATAATCCACTATAAACTTTCCCTCCTCTATGAAATAATGAATTGTGCATTGTTATCCTATGGCTATCAAAATCATGGATATATTCTTCGTCACCAAAACCTGATTTAAAATTTAAGAAGTATAGTAGTGAGTTGACTTGCTACGATTATGTTACGTTCTCAATGTAGTTTGAATTACCGACAGTTAAGTTTCTTATTAACGTTTTTAGTTTGAACGCCAAATGAACTTAAATCGCCAGAGGCAACTACACTCGCCCCTGTAATTGAAGTGTTATTCGGGCTGTAATGTCAGCTTCATATGTTTCAGATAAGTTTTATTCCGTTCTCGTATTGACTAACAAAAGTGACTAAGTGACTAGCCGCATCTTATACGAACTTTTGTGTGAACGATCGCACGGTGACTTCAGCAACTCGTTCATAATTTGAGTTTGTAAACAGTTGCTTTTGGAGTAACTCCATATTAGAACTAGGCTTAAATATATGACAAAATAATATACTTAATTGTAGGTCTTATAAGTTAGTAATGATTATAAAATTAATACAGAAAGATGAGTTGGTGAATGATCTTTGGTATTTATGCTATATTTCCTAATACAATGAGATTCCCGTATTGAAGGTTTAATAAGTAGACTGAGTTTTGCCCATAGGTTCTGCCAGTTTTGGTGGTAAGAATTTGACAGATATCTAAACGAAAAAAAAAAACTAATTTTGTTACTTTAATACAATAAATAATGACGTATGGCCTGTTGTTGTAGATCGATATTATTATACGATACTTCAAAAGAACACGAAAGAAAATATTGTGGTATTTTATAATCACAAAAAGTTACGTTTATGATTTTAATACAATAAATAAAATCAAAATTGTTCCAAGTAACTTGATGGTTAAACTCAGTGCGCGACTAACAAAAACACCAAACATTTACTGGCAATAATTATTAAAATATGAGTTTTTAGTTAAATTGTTATAGCAAAGACTGCAGGCTCCGATCTTGTTTTGGTTGTGGAACTCCAAAAAAATGAAATGTCCAAAATTTTCCTCTTCAAGTATTTTAAAGGATATAAGTTGGAATTTACGGGTAGTTTAGTTTCTAAATTCATGGTAAGTTTTGCTTAACATATTGGCACTAACCGAGCATGCGCTCCACGCATGTTTGTGAATCACTCTGCTTTTGTAACAACTAACCGTACACAAACAGTCACTATGAGTAAACTCAGGGCTAGCGCGTAACAGTATCTATACATTGAAAGCCCTCGTAATGTTTGCCTTCGTGTGATTTATTGGCTTCGCTGGATTTGGAGACACGCAGGGACTGCGACCGATGCGCGGTGTTGCGTTACGTACAGCTATTAGGAACACACCCCCACCCCTTGCAATATTGGATCAGTCACATATAAAACGTGATAATCAAACCCTAATAAGCATGATCGTGGCTTTTGAATGATAAAATCGACGGTTATGTTTTTGATTTTAACGGATCTGAGCTGTGGAATTCTAACGACAACGCAGTGATATATTTTGTGAATTGGTATGGTATACAATGTTGAAAGGTTTAAATTTATGAAGCTTTGGCAGCTTCTTAGGAAAAGTGTTTCTATATCTTTTATAACGTTATATCTACTGTTTTACTTTGTGCGTAGAGAAAGTATTAGGTATATTTTACCAGTAATTTAAAAACAATGAAATTTTTTTTATGCCTCTATCCATATTCCGCGCTAAATTTGGTATGATATTTAAATATTGTTTACAACCTAACCGTAATTTACTCTTTCAATAAATCTAAATGACTAAATGATATTAAAAGAAGACAATTCATTCGATTGTTTTCTTAACTGTCTTAAGTTTTTGAATTTTTCTTCGTATAATATTTGTTACTTTTTCATATAGTTGTCCTTTATTTTTTATGGATTCTGATATCATACACAGATGATACGCGATCAATTAGAAGAGTCATTTGTTTGTCTACAGATTAATGCATCAGAGTCTCAAGTAATTTTTTGCATCATAAATTATCTAAAAATGGATATATTTTGTGTTATATTAGCGCTTTGAAAATATACGAAGTCCCCCTTCGTTGTGGAGTAAAATAAAAGCTTAAAATTTCAGTTGCCTAGAGGGCAGCACATAACGAACGCACATTTCTAAATAACAATAAATTTGAACTAGTACTTTAGGAGTTATTGCAGGTTAAAAAACCATAATTTTGTCACCGACTGACTCATAGATTGCTAGCAGACCCACAGACTCTAAATTTTCATTATTTAACATAAAAAAGTAAGGAAAAAGTCTAACATAATAACATATTAGACCCACTTTTTAGGTTTTAGGTTTTTTAATAACTGTATAACATTTTTAAAACCCCATCAATGTTTTGTTTACATTACTCTTTGATTGTTTAGCAATACAACAAAGAGTAAAGTATATGCAAACTTGGATCATAGACAGTAATACAAAAAACTATTTACCAAAGAATTAATAGTATAATACTCGTATATAAGGAAAATAATACCCTAGGAAACATTGCGAAATACTTTATGTATAAATCCATGTGGCATAAGAGTAGACCAACGACGGCTGGCAAGCAAATGCCATCAAATGGGCTTCGTTAGACCTTATATCTATGAGAATAACGATCGATATAATAATAAAAGTCAAGGGCTAAGTCTTAATAGTGCATTGATGGACGTTGGTTCTTTAGTACTCACGTGCGGTCAAGCTATTTAGTAGTCAAGCGTATGTGGCACTTTCTAGAGCGACGTACCCATACTGTTTATAACTATTTAATCAATGTCAACTTTGTATTCTGAATATAATAAACACATTTTGGATTCAAGATATAATACCTGAAAAGACACGAGATCCCACCAAAAACATAATAATCTGGAAAGCAAACACGTAGTAACCCGCAAAACCAAAATTGTTCTTTAGAGCAGAAAAACTTTAATTTTTTTCGATAAATAATTCCTATAAACATCCATGGTAACAAACTAGGTGTTCCTTAGTCAATTTATACGAAAAGAAGATATTTTTTCTTGGAAAAATGTAAAGATTTTCCATTCTTTCCAGCGTCGATATACAAAAATGCACAAGTCTCACAAAGCAAATTTCTGCCATAAAAAGTTACGAAATCAACGTAAACCAAGTCGGTTAAATCAGAACCTGTCTTTCTGTGGGAACAGCTACAAAAAATTCTGTCACAAACTGTATTTTACGCTGTATTTTTTAAGGAATAGCACTATTTTGTCATTTTCTCGTTCTTGCCAAATGTCTGTACTAATGGAGCATCTCCCTTTTTAACTTTTAAACTTATTAAATCTTAATTTTACATTTTGTATGTAGGATATTACAGCAAAAAGGCACAACCTAAGTAAAATTAATAAACATGGTAAGCTCCTTCAAATCTTCTCATATGATTCCATATAGTTATCAAATTCTTCAGAATATTCGAAGAATTCTATTAATATTTACATTTAAAGTAATTCTAACTTCAAACAGAAGTGATATCATAATTGCGGTCAGGGGTATTATCTAAAAATGTCAACAAGATCTCATTGGAGCTGGTTTCTAACCGCTGGCCGACAACGGACAATGAAGAGGAGGGTACCCTGTGTCATCTGCTTTCAACATAATTAAAATCACTTTAAATAATGCCACTAAGCGCCCAACCCTGGCGTGGTTTTATTTTAAAAAGTGCTATTAGCATTAAATTTAGTTTTGCGGATGATTATGTCGCTTCCAGGCCTGTGAGGGCATTAACGGCTCAGAATTTTTGTGAGTTATTGTTCCGACCGCACACCCCCGGCTTTTATTACAAGCTTATTCCAATTTTTGGCTACTTTAACTTGATACCCTGTTATTAAGCTTTGCATATAATAACTCGAGTGTTAAATTAAAATGTATCTGTTTGATTTCGTTAGATTTAAATAGTTCTGTGCCAGGTGATGAAACTAAAAGAAAATATAAAATGATAGTTTTGTAGAGTCCGTAAGAAAAAAAATATTTATATTTAATTATGTAAAGGACTATCATAGGTTTAGCCACATAACACTGCTCTACTGTCTGGAATATTATTGGTCGTTTTTGCGTTAAGCTCGCAAAAATATACTTAATAACAATTTTGAATTTGTGTTTTTTTTTACTGGTACCCAAATAAATATTTATTTTATTATGTTTTTATACATTATAAGTGAAAAATATTTTTTTTTCTCAAATATGTTAAGTATTTTTTGAATGTTACCCATCAAAATATTTATTTTATTGTATTTTTATACATTATAACTGAAAATTTCCGGAACAAGTATTTTCAAATATTTATTAGTAAAATCCGACCAAGTGCTAGTTGGACTCATGCATTAAGGGTTCGTTTGTTTCATTAGGATAAGACCATTTAATAAGACGCTTTTGATATAAGTATTATATATCACTTTTTTAAAGTTTGAAGTCGGTTATACTTTTTATAAAAAGTTTATGTTTACACCAGTAGATACCTATTTGCTATGCAGCGTCGGCATTATTGTTAGTTCCAGTTTCACAATAATGCGGTCAGTTAATATGAAGTATTCGAATTTGTGAGTTTTAATGACACCCCTACATGATATTTTTACGATACAACTTATTACGTTTTGGAATCTTAATTTTATTTTATCAATACATAATATAAAAAAAATAGTTTAAAAACAAGAAGTCAACTACAGCTAAACCACGTTCTAAAAATTTTTAAAAAGATATTTATTTTATAGGGTAGATTACAATACCGATGGCCCAAAGGACAGCGTAGTCGTATGCCACTGAAATGTTGTGGTTTATTACACATCCTAATCATAACCTGTAATCATTAATTTGATTACACTTCGTCCAATTCTGTTTAGAAGTATGAGTTTTTAATTACTATTCTGATAGTTTCTGTTCTGACAGAAACATACCGAAAATGTGAGCGCACACGTGCGTATGCGTCGTCAAATGCACACGTGCGTATGCGTCCTCAAACGCACACACTAATAAAATGTATCGATGTTAAAGGTGCTTAGCTAAAGTAGCTAAAATATGAGTGGCATCTCACCAGTCGTGGATACGCCGTGCCCGCGCAGTTTCCACCACGATAGTGACTAGTGATCATCTTACAGGATTTTTTTTAACATTACCAACAAGTTTATTGACATTCATCAAACAAATGTATCAAAAGCATCGTAGTGTGTGAAATGCTTGTTTTTTAATTTATTAACAGTCGTAACTTCATTCGAATTCTTATTTGTTTGTTAAAAATATTTACTTAAGTAATTAATTTTACTCGACTATAGACACGGGTGTTAGCAATAGGGACCCATCATTACCATTTGAATACGAATTTTAATTTACTTTCTTCTATACAATAAGAGTATAAAATGTTCGTGTTTATACAAATATTTTAAAAAACAAAACTAACAGATTTCCCTTAACGTATTAATATAAATTATTACACATTGATCTATCTGTACACATAGCCGCCAAGGCTTTTTAAAAACAACTTAAAAATATGATCGTGTCACTCGAACCAAATACAAATCTGAATGGATTATACACCAAAACTTCGTTCATTGATGAAAACCGTCCTAAACCGGTTCGGCACTTTTCGAGTTTCTCGCATTCATTAAGATAGAGAATCTACTGTAGAACTATATTTTAATGTATATAGTTATTGCATTCACAAACGACTGCTACGACTAACCGAGTCTCAAAAATATATCCGATGTTTAATGTGCACTATAATCTCGAAATTCAATTGCTTTCGAATAAAGAAATAAAGTCCAAATATATTTTTATTAAAAGGGAATACTACATCAAATGACTCATTGATAGGATTCTACTCTAATCGGTGTTGCTATTCTGTTAAAAATACAGCGTCGAACACAACGCTGCCACAGCATTAGAGGTTCAATAAAATTAAACCTTTATTACCCTTCGAAGTCGGTACTTGTCAGTATACGCTGTACTTAACTAAATGGCGATCCGTTTTGATATGAATTTATAAAATTTCCACAATCAAAAATTTCTCGATAAAATATGTTTTATTAGTTTGTAGCCGTGGGTAAATTTTGCAATCGTTGTATTTTTTTCCTATAATTGTAATGCTTATACATTTTATAAATCAATTAACCAAAAATAGTATTGAATGTTCTTTTTCTACTCTTTGTATTTAAGTGTATCCTTAAAAATCAGAGATATTAGTTAAAACTCAGTTATAAGTAGACGACGTTTTTTTACTAGCCAATGTAATTAAATTACCCATTGAGGCGTCTTATCATCGAAATCCGTTAACTCGCGTGAATAAAGGGACGACGGCGATCGCTTTTTAATATATTTCAACAAAAGTTTCGTGCGGAATCGCTCTCATTGACTGGGCGAAGGATGTTCTAAAGGAAGGCGAACCGTAAGTTTTAGTAGGATACTTTTTTTTCTCCCTTTTAAAGGGGCCCAAGAGTTGGCGTGTTGAGGCTCAGTAGCTATCGTAAGGCCGCGTAGAGATCGGGAACTGATAATTGAAAAAACGTTACGACCGCTGAATCTTAACACCGATTTAAAAGTGCGATGGATAAATTAAAAAAGAATTCTTGGGTACGATTGTTTTTCTCTTTTCGATACCTCCGTCCCCCTGATTGGACCGATAAGACGTGTTCTGAGCGCACTTTATGCTGTGATTGTTACATGTTGTGTTTTGCGTAGGTGGAACATTTTATAGATTGCTTTTAATTAAGCAAATACAAGATGTTCGTTTAAGTCTTTTCTGAGCGAATGCGTGTTCGTTTAAGCTTGTACCTGTAGCTACACTTTTTCAACTATAGTTAAACTGTGTGGAATAATATTTTTGCACCTATATTATTTTTGTATATCGACTCTGTATTTAGGTTTATCAGAAATATATATTTTGATTCGACAATTGATTCTTAAAATTAATAATAATACTTCTATTCAAATACGCACTTTTGAATCGTCCAACATTTTTCCCTATCACTTCACACTATATATAATTATTGACTGGCGAGTCTACGATGGGAGACTTACGGAATGCACTGAGAAGGACCGAGACCGAGACAAGACAGGCATTTTCTCCCTATTTTATTTATTTTTAGCTATTTTTCCAAAACTTCCCTTCGTACATTATTGCTTATGTGATCCGCGTGTGTTGTAGCTTCCCGTAGATGAAAAAATGCATGATTATGATCGGATCAGTATTTCCGAATATTTCCCAATACAAATGAATGAAAGTTATAAATTTTACCTCTTTATAATATTAGTACAGAAAGAAGAACACCACATTAATTACCCGACTGCGCGAGGCAAAGGAGGGTAATGTGTTTATCAATCTATGTATGTATGTATGTTTGTTTCTATGTGGCGTTCTAGAGACCAAACGCGTAGGCCGATTTTGATGATTCTTACGTCAATCGATTCGTCTTAACCTTGCGAGTGTCACTAAAGACATGACAATAATCAAAATTCACCACAGCGACAACCAGGCGCCATATTGTCTAAATGAAAAAAGAAAAACCGACGAACTATGTCAAGTGGGGTGTCGTTGAATAGGTATTTTAAAATCATCTTTAGGTTCCTTTTATAATTTTTCATTTAAAATGATAAATAGTTTAGGATATATAACGATTTAGAGTTGTTTTACAAAACAATCATTCTCGCTAATTTTCTTACTTATGATTTAAGTTTTTATTTAAAGTATAAACGATATACAAACAAAAAGAAAAATAATATATAAAACTGTGAAAAAGCAAGAAGAACAAATATTTTTGGTAAAAAAAAATAACTTTTATCACTTTAACTTTCATCGCTCTCTCTACCGTCTACTCTACTCTATCGTCTACGTAAATTTGGAAATATTTAATTTGGATTTCTATTGTGTTCTGTTATCATTCGTCGTTACATTTCTGTCACCAAAACTATTACAAGTGTAGGTAGGGTATGTACCCATCAGTATTTAAGAAGTAATCGTAACTAAAAAGTATGAAATAAAAATAAATAATTTAAAGAAAAACAAAAAACCCGACTGCATAAAAACGAATTAAAAAAAGACCATGACAATTTTGTTTTTTTTTTATTTATACCTCTAGTTTTTTAGCCTATTGGCTATTGCTCGAAAAATCCTTAACAACTACAATTCCGTAAATTTATACGGTTACGTTAATACGGTTCAAAACATAACGGTTCAATGCATACAAAAAATACTTCTTTAATCATGTTTTGGCATACTTATTATTATAATAGTGATTCCACCAAACTAGGGGAAATGTGAAGACATGATCCACAACGCATAAACCCGTACAAAATCCGCGCTTTCGGTTTTAATAAATTGTTTCTGAAAAGGCCAGAATATAGAAAGGCTTGGCAGCGATAATGTGAGTAACTTTTCTTACAAGCTTTGTTACTATAAAATGTATTAAAATTATATAAATAAGAATTCAAACTAATATAGATAATTTAATTTTAATCGCCTATTGTTGTTTTTTAAATTAAAGGTTCAGTGTTCTGTGATTAGACACTATTAAAAAAAAAACACCTAAGTTTAGTCGATTCGTTTTTAAGATGTAAGGTCTAAAGTTATAAGGTATATAAGGTGGAGTGGTCAATTATCGTATTTTTTCTCGAATAGAAGAAAAAATTATCTTAGAATCATAAATAGAGCTTTCCACTAACGGCTTGTCCCACGTGATCATGTATTATACGTGTCAAACTTCCTCTTGAATCACTCTGTACGTTAATTAAAACTGCGTTAACATCCGTTGTGTTGTTTAAAAGCTCTCCGCGCACAAACAGCGGGAAGTGACTTTGTTTTATATAATGTGTAAAAAACATATATATTTGCTATTCTCATAATATGCCTTTTCATTTGATATATCGTACGATATAGTATAAAAAAGCATTCATTTTCTATTTTACTAAAAAACGTGACGTATGTTTTATGTTTAATAATTCAAATATTTTATGTTTGAGAATTCATTAATGAAAAATATCCAAAAGGGCCCAAAATTTTTTTGGAAAATAAATTGTTTTTTATTACAATGACAACTGTAATCGACAGCAAGAACAGAGGACTGTAAATCGTTTAATAATAATAATTTTAGCACAGAGAAACATTTATTGATCAACGTACAAAGGCAAGATACATTGACAAAGTCAAAAAAAAATAAAAACAAGTATAAAAGCCTCCTTAAAGAGGCCAGTAATAATATTTCAAAAACATGATAAGGCTGTCGGCAACAACAACGTTACTGGGCAAGTAAGGGTTCTTTGGTCTGCGATGCGGCAGCTAAGCAACTTTCACATAGGCCGGTCATAAGATGGGTGACTAAAATTTTATTATAACAGGTTCCTTCATGCTTCGGAAGATACGTTAAGCCGGCTGTATCTGCAGTCTAACGCCCACTAATTTGTACTTGGCTGTAGTGAAGGCCTGTGCTTAACAGTGGGATATGAATAGGCTGGTGATGGTGATGCACACAAAGTAATTAATAAACCAAATTACAGTTAATGTATTACATTACATATATAATAAGCCCTTTTGCGTCCTCATTGCAGGGATTCAGACCTTCCCTATGGATGTTTAAGGACAAGGGTCATGACTCACCAAACTGGCAAAATGCCGATTGGACGGTATTAACGACTGCAAATGTAGCCGGCGCCAACGGCTTAATATGCCTTTCGAAGCACGGAGAAGCTACAGATATTTTTTGGCCACCCATCTCGTGACCGACCCTTGCCAAAGTTGCTTAACAACAACTGTCGCGGGCCGCGGTGCTTATTCCCTATGCCATACTGAAGCCACTTAATTTATCATCATCATTTCAGCCAGAAATCGCTCACTGTTGGATAAAGGCCACCCCCAAAAATCTCCACTATACAATTGCATATAAAATTAACCGAAATTGGAATAGGAAGGACATCTACTAATTAGAAGCAACACGTGTAAAACAGGTTTCCGTTGTATTTAAGCATAATACTTCGTAATTAATTAACTAACGTGGAAGTTGAATTTTTAAACTGATATTTCGCATTGACTATGTCGGTTATCATATAAATTTTGAGAGCAAAGATTTTTTGTTCGTTTGTCTCTACTAATATTAAAAAGTTGTAAATATTCTAGCTTTGTTTGTTTTCTTTTATTTGTAGAGGTAATCTTTGGAAATATCCGTCCGATCATGAAAATTCTTTCACCTACAGGAAGCTACATCATACGCCGGCGACAGGCTATATAATTTACGCGTGCAAAAACGCGGGAAAATAGCTAGGAATAAAGAAAAACACTACTGGATCGATTTGAAAATTCTTCCACCACATTATCAGTACAATACGCTCTACTCGCATATTTTTTTAAAGAATGCACAAAAAATTAATGTTTTTTTTGTTACGGTAAATCATATTAACACTTTTTGTCTAATTTATTAACCTGCTAAAAACGGAGATGAAAAAATAAAGATCTCTTCCAATCCCATCATACTCACAGTATCACCGTGTTGCGAGTTAACCCAGGTTTCACCACATTCTGTAAAGTCTGTCTGACCTTTGACCACGACATTTTTCGTATGTTCTTGTCATACGTGGTACACTTTTAATTATTGGTTATCAGCTTCTTGAAAAATGGTTGGATTTCATTACGCACTTATAATTCGTATCCGCCTACGAGATCAATTGACAAAATGAGTCATAAAACAAGCGAGTTACAGAAAATTTACTACAGTGAATCATCAGTTTGAAGGTATAATTCCAACATAACCAACCTGTCAATGTCTCTATTTCTGGAGCACAGGCCTTTATTGCAGATGTAATCGAATCTGATAGGGAGAATCCACGATGAGTTACTACAAGGGTCCAGTAAGGACGGATGAGTGTTACGGACTGCAGATGCAGTTGAAACCACTAGCATAATGTGTCTTCACGAAGTATGGTCCTCGATGTGTTAAACCATAATGACCTGCCATTGCGAAAGTTGCTTGACTCCCACATCAATACGCTGCCGAGTGCAATTAATAACTACAATAAGTCATAAATTGAATAAAGTTCAAAAATATTAAAACCACCCACCACCTCTTTCTCTTAAGTGAAACGTAAATTTTGTATAACCGTAACCTAGCGGCGCGGCATTGCGGCTTTAATTCCACAGCACTATCTATAATTAAACAATGGGTCTGACCCACACCCTTCCATTACAACCCAAACTGTGACGTTTAACACATTCAGATAATCTCACTAAATCGCTATAATCTTCGTTCGGGACGAAACCAAATTCAATTCACGTTAATTTACTTATTTGAAAATGAGCAGCGTCACAGTCACCCACGGGAATTTAGGCTCAAAGATAATCTGGATTGTGTTTTTATGAATACGTTTAAAGTTTTGAATATCCATTTCACTAATTACTTACTGTGTTAATAAAACTTGTTGGGTATTTGGATTAAGTCTTACTCATCACCAGCCTATTTACGTCCTCACTGCTGGGGTTCAGTCCTTCTCTATGGTTGGAATCGAATAGGCTGAGTGACCCACCGGGCGTGCCCAGTGCAGATTAGTGGGTGGCAAATCTTATTATTATATAATAAAGAGGAAAGGATTTGATTGTTTGTTTGTTTTTATTGAATAGACCGCGAAACTACTGGACTGATTTTAAAAATTATTTCATTTATGGGAAGCTAAGTCATACGCGGGTGAAGTCGCGGTAACACTTTTTTATCTTTTTGGAGAATTAAAATAATTGATGAAGTAAATAATTGAAGATAAATTTATATTATAAATTTATATATATATATACATTAGTTTCTTTTTCAGCGTTATTGGCAGGTCACTTTTCAGTGTTTCCTTGTGAGCCCAGAATTTTTGCCATGACTCATTTATTTTCCGTTCGATTTCGTCCACATTATTGTTTGAATGAAAGGAAGGAAACTTGTTTTCCTAGACTTTGCTTTTGTAGAGTCTGCATCATTTATTCCAACTGTTGTCTTGTTGAGAAAATAGCGTCATATTATCGTCAAAGCGCAGATGACTTAGTTGATTATTGTTTAATTGAATACCAAAGCCCTTTCTATCAAGTTTTTTGAATATTGTCTCTAGTACAGAGATGAAAAGCTTAGGTGGCTCATTTATGCCTCTTTATATTTTTTGTTTGCCCTTTGTTTCTAGGCTGACTCTGTTTGTACTCTTCTTATAGATGTTTTGTATTATATTAATATGTTTCTTGTATGTCATTTTCTTCCTTTAAATATGTATCGGTCGATAGTTACCTATGTTATTTGGATCCCCTTTTTTGTATAGTAACATTATATTTGATTTGGTCCATTATTCTGGGATATTTTATTTATGGTGTAAAATAAGTAAGTTATTATGGGTATTAATAACGGTACGGTATTCCAAATGAGGCCACTTGATAAGGTCTCATTTGGAATACCGTCTTGACCTGTACTCTTTTCTGGTTTTAAGATCGATTTTTTTTTCATTCCAGTCAATTATTGGTTCTTTCTGCGAATGGAAATTTATATCTTTTGTGTAGTTCTTCTTTCTGTTCATACAGATTTTTGCAGAAGTTGGTTGTTTTGAGAAAGTTTTCATAATGGACAGATTATTTTCTTGGGCGTAGTTTATTAGTTGTTGTCCCCTTGAGCTTCTCTTTCCATAGCCAAACTTACCAAGTAGTTTAGATTATGCGTTTTTGCTAGTTTAGTAAAAAGGTCACCTATAACTATAATATTTCGGTTTGCAATTTTGTGAGCTGTCTTTAGAGTGCTGTAGAATAGATCCATTTCCGTTCTGATACTTCTGTGGGTGCATATACCTGAATGAAAGAAATTTTCTTTTCTCTACATTATAAATGTAGAGATTACTAGTTACTCGATCTGAGAGCGCTTTGAACCTTTTGATAAAAGGTTTAAGATTCTTCTTTATGATAAAGCCAACTCCATTGACCATTATAGCATTATATAAATTTGTTATATTTCTGAATGCTGTAACCCAATATTATCACATCTACCAATTCTATAATGTATTTAATGTTATCCTGTGCGTTTGCGAGTTCTATTAACTTCAAAAAACTTGACAGAGATTTTACGTACTAATGTAAAGAGTATTTGAATTTGCTTAAGAGAGTAGTATAAAAATAGTAATAGCAGAAAAACTATTTCTGCTTTTCTCCCCATGGTAGTGAAAGTGACCGTAATCGGTCTGAGTTTCTCCCCTTTTTTCCCCTAGTAGATTGATTGACTCTTTTTTATATCTTTTGCGTGATAAGTTGTGTTTTTAATAACCTCTATAATTTTATCTTCTAACTCTTTATATCCTTTCTCTCCTTCTTCAACACCGAAAAATACAAGACTTTTCTTCCTACTGCATCTTTCATTTCTTCTTAGGTTTTTTTTTTATATTCAGTTGATTGTATTTTTGTTCTATACACTAAAATTTTCACAGATATTCTGTAATAATACTGTTGGTAATGTTTGTATCCATTTTCTTCAGTCAATCTTTCATTTCTTTTTCGACTCTGCAAGATCAAGTTGAATATATTTGAACATAGTTCTCATTCTTTTAACGTTTCTGCATAGCTTTTCGTTTCTAGATGGCGTTAGTTCGGCGGACTGAGTGGTGTGATTTGTCATCATTAGTCATTAGTAATCATCTTTTACAACCGGTTGTGTTATGAAAATCTAAAAAATCCATGACACCAGCCAGATTGACAATGAACTCAGATGGCAACACCTTGAAAACTCGTGAGCTAATCTCACGGCACGGAGGTCGCATTATAATTTTTGCCAGCTTGTGAGCTTCTGTTTTGTTATTAATTGCTCATTTACATTAGTCGATACGGACTGCGTGCAGTGTGGCCGATATTTGTGAAAATAAAAAAGCTGGAATTTGCGCTGTCGTCGGCCGGTTATTTGCCTTAAGTTTGGACTTTAGCTTCTTTAATATTCAAACATGACTGTTATAGAGCAGATGTTCTTATTTAATTTTATAAAAAAAATACAAGTTCTACTTATTTTTAATCCCATGTTAATAAGTTTCATTTTTGTGATCATTAGCTTAGCTTTGAGCAAAAGCCTAATTTAAGTTTTACAAGACCTAAAAATCCATATATGTTTGGCAGTAGTAGGATATGTTTGCCGGAGATGGCAACCCTTTTTTCCGTGCCACATTTTCATTGGTCGCTCATTTGTAGACATTTTTTTACACTGAAATGACCGCTGAAATTTTTCGGTATTCACATGCAAAGAGAGAAAAAATACCACATAAGAGAGATACATGTTAACATTCGTTAACGCCTATCTATAGTTTCTTTTTTATTTATGTAAATCTAACGATTTTGACAGACCTTATAAATAGAAGTTATTATCGAGGTCTAAAATTTGTGGAAAAAACGAAACGAAACAAAAAAGCAAATAATTTACTACCTACAAAAATTTGTGTTGTTGCAAAGAATTAAATTCTTTATAGGTAACATCCAAATACTGTATAAACAACGGACACGCGTTTCTGATGCAGAAAATAAAAATCTACTGCCACTAAAATCACGTGGGCGTCAAATTACTTATGTTGACGTTTGTCATGATCATCTATAATTAATGAACCAACCAAGATTTTCGGGAAATTTAATGACAATGCCATAGACAAAATGGACTTTAAACGGCGGAGGAAGTAAATTATTATCTATCGCTACTTTAGCCGGTAGCCGAATAAAAAAAATGTAAGCAATAGAACGATTCGAGATAATAGTTTTATGTCGTATGGGCCCGAATGATAAATCTCATTATTTAAATCAGTACAGCAGATAGAGGGTAGAGCTGTTGTGTATTTTTAGGTTAAGTCAGATCGCTCGTTAGGTTGGAGATACGTCTCGGTGTGTCGCCGGCCGCGGCAAACGTCGTTTGACATTAACAAATTACATTGGCTGTCAACTTTCTGAAACAATATACCAGTTGGCGTTTAACTTATCTCGGAAGTTTTCGGTCTCGTGTAGATAAAATGTTGTAATACTAAAATATCATTATGCTTAGTCGAGAGGCCGGTACTCGTAAGTCACAAGCCAGATAATATTTCAGTGGGTGCGGGTGAGTCGGCCACTGCTTCGATCGACGCTATCGTTTAGCTGCTATCAGAGTTACCAAAGCGATCAGTTATATTATCTTAGTTACTTTGTTTCGAGTTGATAGGTCAAATTCGAGGTATATTCACGGTTACGTAGGTTCACATTATCAATTCACTTTTAAAAGGTAGTTGCACAATCTTTGACAATTGGTAAGCGTCAAATAACGAAACGCGATGGCCATAAAATTAATGTATGTTATTTTTATCTACCTCTCTCACTATTTTAATCCGTAAGTTTGAGTTATTGCTAAACTTGTAATGGTAATCGGTTTAGCTAAATATTTCAAGAAGGTGAATAGAATAGGTACCGAAGTAGAAGCTAATAAGCTTAGAAACAATTCATAAAAAAAAAATAATCAAATTATTCAATAATATCATTAATTTTTATTTGAGATGAATACAATTTTATAATACCACTTTTCTACTCGTAAGCAAATAAAAAATTAATTGATTGACATAAGCTATTTTTTTTCTGTTTTAAATTAAATTCTTTTTTAAATCTGTGTCATTAAAATATTACAATTTGAAATAATAAAAAATACACCTAACTAAGAAAGTGTTAAGTAGAATAAATAACCTAATAGGAAAGAAACTCGGTGGCGTAGTGGGTAAGCGCCGCCGCCTGCAACCGTTGTTGTCAAGCAACTTTTGCAAGGGTCGGTCACGGGATGGGTGACCAAAAATTAGTATCTCGAGCTACTCCGTGCTCCGTTGGTCCCGGCTGCATTTGCAGTTGTTAATACACTCCAATCCACATTGGGCCAACGTGGAGGATTATGGGCCATCCTCCTTCACCATCCATTAGGAATGCCTGAGCCCCTGCAGAGGGACATTAAAATGCTGATGATAAGGTATGAAGCAATAAAAAGGTTCTTTACTCTGAATAACAATGTCTATCGTAGGCTTAACTGGCGTAGTGGTTTGCGACAGTTTGCGCTTTGGCTCTGTGACTCGGAGTTTAAGCGACTATCGCAAGAGTCCGTCATGGATGACAAAAACTTTATCTCGAGCTCTACTTTCATCGGGAGGCACGTTAAGCTGTTGGTCTTGGTTATATCTGCATGTTATTTAACTCGCCAATCCGCACACGCCAATAGCTTATTGTATTTCATTACACGCAGCATATATATACCTAGGACATTAATAGGCTGAGGCTGAGTATTGTCTTATGTAGTTATATATAACAAAAAATGTTAAGCTGTTAAGCATAGATATTACATAAGTGAACCATATTCGTACATATTCAACAAAGTGTTAAACCAGCACACATAAATAAATTAACCGACAATCCAGTTAGCGGCTCAATAATGAGAAGGCCGAGTGCTACTAGCTACTAAACACTTCGCTAACTCACCAGCGCATTACGATACCTATCTAATATTTATTCATGGTGGATAAATAAGAAACATGAGATTATTCACGGACAATATTAAAAAAAAATGAATAATAATCAACATCAAAACTACGTACCGTTTAAGTATGTGTAATTTTGAATAGGATTTAACTAATCTGACAGAAGTCTACTCGAGATAGAATCTATGAAAACTTGCCTCTTCAAAAGTAACATATTGCCTTTTTAGACAAACGGTGCGACCCGGCCCACGTCCCGACAATCTGTGGTTCGTCTCAAAAAACTAATCACACGAGTTTTTTATTGGTCTCGGGGAGTCAAGCTAGAAGTGATTTGTCCAGAGCAATCTATCATTCAAGCACTATGGGAATAATTAGTGTCAGCGAGCGCATCCGGACTGAGTGCGCGCCAACAATGAAACGGGTGACGTACCATTCAAACAAACCATTAATAATTTTGAATGCTAGTTTTTCTTAGACGGATTCACTCTTGTAAATAAATGGTACAGCGGATTCCTAACTACCTACTTACGAAGACATTTTTTTTTATCTATTACTGATGAGCCGTTAGTCGACTAATGTCGGCGGGCGTTTCGGGTATCTATGAAAAGGCTCGCGTTCATCTTTACCGACATTGGAATCATTTGCGTGCGCGAAAGTTAAATAAACATAAAGAGTATTTAACGAGCGCGAACAGCGGGACGTCGAACTGGCGAGACCCGAAGAGATATTACGACTTTCGTCGTTCAAATACTTAACACGGAGAAAATGTTAAAAAATGTTCGGAGCCGCCGCGAACGGTCACGGTCGCACACCGCGTTTTGTGTAAACCGAAGCAGTGTGAACGACCTCAGTTTCATTCCAAGATATGTTTTAATACGCATTTTAATAAAGCTCGTATTGTTTAGACTATGTCGGAATACATTAACTTGTGTCGTTACGAGTGGACCGCTTTAAACATCCGGAATTTTAATAATAATTAAACATGCAGCCTCAAACGCGTTACAATTGTTGCCGTTCGCCATGAGAAGCCTTCATCACATTGTTCTTACTGTGACAATTGCGTCGTTACTCATTATTAATACTTTTATATCGTAAGAGTTTGCTCACAGAAGCATTATGCTACTCACCTTCACATATGTAACAAATTAGTATACATTTATATTCTCTTATCTATTTTTTAGTAAATTTTTGTATTTACCAAAATCCTATTTGTACTTTTTCGTTCGAGTAACAAACATTTAAATGGAATACATTATAGTTGATAATATAAAATACAAATAAACAAAATTAGAAAATACGTAATTAATACAACCAATGACTGCATCCAAACTAGGAGTCTAATCTTAAAACCAAGAAAATACAGTTAAAATACAAATTGTAATTCCAATACTTCATTATAACAATTTAATTTTTTTTGCAACAAAATAGAATTTATGAGGCGCGATAACTCCACAACGAATTATACGGGAAACGAGAAAAAAAAAATTAGAAAACACAACTGTTGCATTGTACACTGGTGTTATAGCAAATAATAATTAACAAGACACTGTACACACGTCATTTAACCTAGAATAAAAAAATTACACTAAATATGTACACTTACTTAGTATCATAATTTATGCTAATTAATGTGTTTTAAAACACAGCGTGAAACATGATAGCTGTTCCACGTTCCGTATTACACAAACGGTTCCAAATGTTTGTTTTTTATTAAATTATTAACTGTACCATAAAAAATACATTGACAATATTATTGCATATCTTCTATCATGCATGCATATCCTTTTATTTTAAAATTTGTCGTTGTGGAAAATGACATTATTTGTTCAAGTCTATTAAAAGCTTGAAAGGCTTGGAAGTAAACTATAAGCTATAAAATATCAATAAAGTTCATAAGTCAGGATTATCAAACCCGATTATAACATAACAGCATTCTGAAGATTTGTCTTATACTTTTCTGCACTTTTCGATAGAGATCCCTAAAAATAAATAAAAAATCTAACAATGGCGATTAACCTCTTCCCAAATGTGACTGAACGGGGCCTTCTCTCATTGTAATAAAGAACTCGCTCATAATTAGCGCTGTATATTAAATATAATGTCTAAAACGTGATAATAAGGAAGTAATGTAAGCAAGATCGTTATAATAAAAATAGAGATTTCTTTATGTGTACAACTAAGTGAGTAGAGCGTCGTATTAATTGCTTTACAGCGGCTGTTAACGTCTATGAAATACAGCTAACCTCACACCAGGGGGCCGTGCTACAATTTTATTTTTTCCCGAGGAAAACAACAGTATACAATAGATACTTTTTAAGAGCTTGCTGGTTTTCGTAGTTTTCTATCAACTCGTTTAGATCTGTTGACGTTGGCTATCAGAGCTTATTATAATTTGGTCGCAATAAAACTTTATTATTAATAAAGTGTTATTCCTTCTTTGAAAAGCGTATATCAAAGCAATCGAGATCCGGGCAGATTTTTCGGTTTCATTGGCGCTATTATACAGAAGATGCGACACTGTCGACAGATTTAAAGAGTCGGCCAAACAACGCCCTCACAGATATCTTTCACCTGAATATTTAGCTCTTTGAGTAAAAATAAATCTTTCCGTTTCTCGGAATAACAACAGTGTCAAGTCAACTCGTCTTAGAGTAAAGATTATATTTGTCATCGACGGCCGCATTAAGCTCATTTACGGGGTGTCGCGGACGCGGTTAAGCGATTTAGTCGGAATAGCGACTGAAGTCTCCCACACATACGGAACAGATGTTTTGTCATCACACCACCTTACCGGCGCGTACGCCGATCTCTTTTCGGCTCAACACAACTTTAAATAAACAAAAAATTACACACTTAAAGCAGCGAGCATCGTACACTATTTATAGAGCTGTCATTTCAGCTTAAATACCTAATGAGCCGTTTCTAATATCGTATGGTGGTTCTCATTTAGTCTCCCTGTTTGTTCAGGTAATTACTATCCACACGCTCCAAGATGCTACTTTCGATGATGGTTATACAATTCTGGTATTTAACATTCCATTATAAAAGTAATATCATAACGTAAACAATCTTAGTTGCGTAATGTTAGGAAATCGTGTTATATTTACTTTGTGAGAATAATCTTTGTTCAATATAAATCAGTAATAAATTTAAACGATACGAAATATCACCTAAGTTGATTATCAGATATCTAAACTCTGGACGGTATTGTATTTACTTTAGAACTAGGTATTTGTTTTGTGCGCAATCACGATAATCTACCATGCAATTGTATTCAGTATCAAAAGGAGACAATCTAAAACATGCTAGTAATATAACATTTAAACCATTCTTAAAACAGGTGTACATTTAAATCTCTGAATTTGTAAGCATTACAAAATTCTAAATTCAGTCTGTTAATGGTCCGTTTTCGGGGAATCGGTCTTTCATGTGGGTAGAATCTTATGTAGAAATCGGTCAAAAGCCACCACGATCAATGCCTGAAAGATTTGAATATAGGAGGTTAACAGACTTTAGGAATGTCTGTATCTTTTAAACACACCACGGCTTTTAAGGTAGTTTTCATTAATATACAGATTGATTCAAGAAAAAGGTTTATACGTATAATGTAGTATAGATACAGGACCACGGGCAATGCCGTTAACGGAAAGCTAGTTGTCAATATTTTTGCAGTACTATTCTGTAAAAAATCAGCGACGAATTTGACATAGAGTTCCAATCGAATTAAACTTACTTCTATAGTTAATAAGTTGTTATTTCATCGTACCGCTATGCTGTGACAGGGCTGTTTTCGACTTCAAGTTTAAAGAAAATTTTATTGCAATATAGGATAGCTGTATAATAGTCATTGGTAAGATTATTTTTGCTATGATAACCTTAACGTATTGGTTCGTACTCTAAAATGCAGTCTAGCTTCAGATATACGGCGTCTTTATTTAGAAAACTATGAGCATATCTACACGGTTTTAACCATTTAGGAAACACGCAGTAGAGAAAACATAATATTTTTATTTGGCCATGTACGTGTACTGTTATTAATTTTCAATATATCTTATTATTGATGCATAAAATTGTTTATGTAATAAAATCGATAAAGTCAACTGACGCATGCTTGAATAAGGATGAGGACTGGGCAAAAAATAAAAGAAATTCTCTTTAGTCTGTACGTCTGTCAGATAATAGAAAAACATTAGATACGTATTTTTTTTGCTTTAATTTATCAAGAAATTACTTAGATAATGGGCTTTAAAGTTGAGGAGAGCTCGATATGTCACAACTATGTCAAAAATGTACAAACGTCATACGACATTTCAACTGAATATATAGCATATTTGTCGATTACGAAAAACAACACGTGTTTAATATTATTCAACAAAATCTACCTGATGGACAAAAAAAAATTAGTCATATTCCATATTCGGTCTCTGTATCAATAAAATCTTCGTCCGTACTGGGGAGGATTTGAAAAATATTCCGGGTATTAGTCTACCTCACCACCTGTCTGTTCACACTCGACCTCCGGAATTTTTCGGTATTGCCGATGCAAAGTTTCTCGTTAATATGCAAATTAAGAGTTATCTGTAGAAGAGGATTTAGGGTCACTTTCAAAACGTTAAATGAACTTCACGCCCTGATTGCGTCCGTTTAGAGATTTAGCATAAATATGATATTAGAATACTTTTTTTTCTATGTATGTTTATCGTGGTGTACTGTACATACATATATTAACATACGATTACGTTTTTATTTCTTTGTGCTTTAAAATGTAGTACTAAACGGAATTTTAATAATGACAGTACCTCGTTACTCAGTAGATTCGAAATAAACGTATTAGTAAGTTTCTCGTTATCATCACTAGCCTAGTTATAACCCCACTGCTGGAGCTCAGACCTTCACTATGGATAATCAAAAGGAGAAATAGTGAAGACACGAATTGGGAGAAAGAACTATGTCCACGCGAGCCCAGTGCGGATTGTATTAACGACTGCAGATGCAGCCGGGACCTACGGCTTAACGTATCTTCTGAAGCTCGGAGGAGCTCGAGATAATAAATCTTTAGTCACCCACCCTATGACCGGCCATTGTGAAAGTTCCTTATCAACAACCGCAGATATAGCGCGCAATTTTTTTAAATTCAAAGTTACTCCTAAACAAATCTATCAAATATTCTTGTTGACAATTAATTCTGAACGTTTGGGTGGATTGCCTGAATATTGATGAAAATGCACACACTAGTAGCGAAATGTAACAAGTGCTTAAAAAAATCGTCAGTCCTCTTACGTCCTGAAAGGTCGTTAGTTGGATTCCTATCTCAGAGTATCTGGTGCTGATTGGTGGATTTTTATGTATAATTCATATTTAAGATCAAATACAGAACTTCTGTTTGCGAGTCCTACATTCTAAATACATGTTTTATCTGCTGCTTATTGAAAACTATTAATGTCTAATCACACTGTTTCACCTTTACATCATCATCATCATCATCATCATCATCATCATCAGCCCTTTTACGTCCCCACTGCAGGGGCTCAGGCCTTCCTTATGGATGGTTAAGGAGGATGGGCCATGACCCTCCACGCTGGCCCAATGCAAATTGGAGGGTATTAACGACTGCCAATGCAGCCGGGACCAACGGCTTAACGTGCCTTCCGAAGCACGGAGTAGCTCGAGATAATAATTTTTTGGTCACCCATCCCGTGACCGACCCTTGCGAAAGTTGCTTAACGACTACGATCACGGGCCGCGGCGCTAATCCACTACGCCACCGAGCACCTTTACATATTCTTTCATAATAAGAGCCATAAATATATGTTATATAAATGTGATCCCGCGACTTTGTTCGCGTAAAATAATATAGCTTAAGTCACCCGCGTATGAGGTGACTTCCCGTAGGTGACAGATTTTTTTATAAATGGGTCAGTAGCTTCGGAGCCTATTTGATGGAAACAAAACAATCAAATCTTTTCTCTTTATAATATTAGTTTAGCATAAGCATATTGCTTATACTTTAAACAGTCTTTTTCATACTACAAATACATATAATAAGAAATTCCAGATCGAGGGTCGTTCCTCAAAAATATTCAGTACGCGCAAAATATACGAAATGACTTGCGATGTCGAGTGTTACCAACTCGTCCGATTGTGCAACCGGTCACCAGAGCGGCGCGCGGCTGTAGCAAATTGCCGCCTGACCGCATAAAGACTCCGCAATTCTCCTGCTATTGCCAGAGTGTCACCATTCACCGAGCAATTAAATCCCATGCGTGCTGAAAAAGATTTATCACAAGCCACTTGTGTGGATTCGCCTACGTATAAGCTATTGATTGGCTCTTCTCATCCACCCTTAAGAGGGAGCCTAAAGCCAACAACATATATATATTTTTTTTGTATCTAAAATGAAAAAAAAGCTGAAATAATTTGATTTTAATAATGAATACATAATGGGAATCTTTTTTTTTTCTTCTAATAAAATAAATAAAAAAGGTAACGTGTTATATGTACTCGTATCTATATTTCTAATCTAAAGGGTGCCTTTATTTAATATTTCCATGGAATTCCTAATTTCTATTTACACATACATTGCTGTCACGTAATTTAATAAACTATTATTAGAAATTTAAATAAATATGTAAGTTGCTTTATAGGCAAAAGTAGAATCGGACTTATGTAAAATAATCGTATCATTATTTATTATTAACATTGCCCTGTTCATTGTTTGGGTGACATTGATACTTTACTACACAGCTAAAATGATCTCCAATCCATATAATTATTTTCAACTGGCTTCATGTTTTGTATTAGTGCGATAAATTTTGTAGCGTTAAGTACACTCTTAACTACTGGACCCTTTCGTCCAGACGATTGATCATGTGAAAAAAAAAATTATAACCATACAAAGAATGGGTAAAAATTAAATTCGCTTAATTGCTTAAATTATTGCGAACAAATTAACTTGTATACTGCAAAGAAAACACGGTTCGACAGCACTAATTTATGAGCATCCATAATATTTCAATAGGGGACTGATTGAATATACGAGTTTAATTATTATTATGAATAAATAAGGCGGATGGAAAAAATCAACAATTGTATATTTGAAATTCCAAATAAAATAACATATAGTCGGTATTACAAAACCAAAGGTTGGACAGGATTGTTGGCGGAATACTAATATGGCTTAAAGAAGAAATAAAGAATCGCATAATGTTGTGTCGTATTTGTAATATGGACATCGATAAATCATAGGGAATCGACCACAATCGTTCCGATGACATGGCATGCTTACAAAAAATAATACAAGCTATCATTCAGATGCCCCGTAGAATTGGGTGGGAGCTTAGATCGCGATAGGGTTGAAATCTCACAATCATGAATAAAATTCTGACGTCTTTTATAATTTTATACGTTTCAACTAAATATTTTTCTTGTACGAGGTAGTAACTAATTAAATTGAGATGAGAAATTAGTGGATAGGGTGTATACACCCTCTACAGACTATAGCAGCGTTAATTGAGCCGATGCATCGGTTTGTGTTGTTACTAATCCCAGTTGAAAATAACAATGTTTACAAATGTTTATTTTATATTTAGTGTTAACTTCAGAATATACTAGAAAGCTTGATATAACTTGCATTATTATAATAGCATTAACATTTACTATTGTAATGCGTGGAGTTTGACATCGCATTTAACGCTATATTTCTGATTTTCCAGAAAAATTAAAAAAATTAACTTATGTAAGTTCAATTTTTTTACTTCTTGAACTATACTGTAGTCTTAATTTATGTAGTTATTTTTAGTTTGTAAATGTTTGGTAACTTAGATCGAAAAAATGTTATTAACTTTTATTTAAATGTTAAATTAAGATCATCGAATTTTAAAACCATTGCTTGTATGGCTTAGGTAACAATATAAGTACCATCTAATATCGGAATTTACATGAATTAATAGTACTCAAGTATTCAAATGATAACTTTGTGCAACTGGCTGTAAATGGCTAAGCCTCAAAAAAACTTATTTATTTCAAAACTGTATAACGAGTGTTTGCTTCATACTCCATTTGTAATTGATGTTGTCATGTCAGTTCTGAATGGTTCAGTAACAAGCGCAACGCATTGTTGTTTAAATCTATAATTTGGCACATCACCAAGCCTTAAAAAATAAGTGTTTGCGCATTTTGATTTCATCTAACGTTATGAAAATGTTTGTTGAAAATGGGATTCTGTTCGTGGCTTCAGATCTTGGTTAAAAAGTAACCTGTGTCCACTAGAATAATGTAGGAAAAAATTCAGGAATTGATTTTAAGCTCTCTCAACTCACTAAGAATTAAAATAAAATAGAGAACTTAGATAATCTGACATGCTGCTTGTAAAACATGTTTCAAATAGGTGTAGTAGTTTTGTTTTTCGATGAAGATATCCCGCTTCCTCATAGCAATAAGATAAGTATGTGGGGCTCTTGCAGACCTACCCTCCTACGGGGTTCAAGTCCATACCCACTAAAACCATTCGAATTCGGGTTAAAGGAAAGACTCGATAATAGTTCAGTCGTACCGTTTGGAATAAACTAATATGCTTTTATAATATGATATGTATTTCCATTTTATTTTGAGCATACGTCAACGATTAGCAATAATCAATCACGTATCAAATAATATCAGAGAAATAAACTTCGTCTACACCCCTACGTACTCTACTATTAAAAAGACATTCGATAATTGTAATATATTTCGACTCTATCCTACTTTCACTTACTTATGCTGTAGAAAATAACACGATGAAGTTCACATATATATAATGAAAGAATGATCTTTAGATTTCTCCCATAGAAAACAAAAACTTGATTGTACCATATTCTTGGAAAATAATAATAATTATTATTGAACTACTGGTACGGAAAATGGATTTTCTATAATGTTTTACTAATAAAAAAATATTTACTGTTGAAGCAATTTTATTTTTTATATTATGTAAAAAATACCTAATCGTTTTTATCTATCGTTCCCCCAAATGGAAACTGCAGAGTTAACATTTAATTACGATAGAATTATTATTATTGTATTAGTTTTGTTTCCCATTTAATTTTATAGTTTTACTGTCATCGTTGCTGAGATAGTTACATTTATTTAATTGGGTATCATAGTGGATTACTTAAAATTAATTAGTAATATATACAGTATGCGAACTTGTTTTGGCATCCTTGACAAAATCGTGTTCCAGATAAAAGTAAAAGACAATTCTATAATAAATGTTAATATAAAAGCACGTCCCTAATTTATTTGTCTTCTATCGAATACGTTTAAATGTTACGTTTATGTTATTAGAGTAAATATTGAGATAAAAGCGAAATTTAAATTATCAGTGAAACGCAATAACCATGTCATAAAAAAAGAGATAGAATTTGTTGAATTGTGTTTACACATAGTTTAGTAGGTGAAATGATAGCCACGTGGTTGAAAGTTCTACGTATTCTAAAGTATGCATACATTCCCTTGACGATCCCGACTCATTGTTTCCGACCAAAGAAAGAGCAAAACACCAACCAAGATGGAGATGTCCAATATTTTAGATGGCATAGCAGTCGCCGCAACGAAATCGGAATTCTTGCTTCAAGGATTCCCTCTAAACATTAAATGGAAAAAGATCTGTAAACAGTTACCATTAAAGTCTTTAATTGATTATATTAATATTGCACAATGAGACCGTATCGAATGTTCGAACAACGTTTTAGTAACCATGGTATGCAATAGATAACCATGTTTTATGCTAATCCTTTAAACAGAAACATAATTTACAAATTTTCGAGAGCCTTGGCTAACTTACGCGGAGTCGTTACAGACATCCATTTAAATATACACACAGTATTAAGAGCAATCAAGCAGCTGATTGTTGTGTTGACTCTGGCCCGTCATCGGCTATTAAGATTTCTTTGTTATAGAAACATGTTGTACTATTTACACAACACGCTGCTTTCTGAACGCCATTGTGAAAATATCTCGAGACTTTTTTACGGTCCGCTCTTGTTGGTCAGAGCATATCGCTCTCACGATTTTGAATAAAAACTTCAAGTCACTTAGTGCGACGTTTGAATTTGCTTTCAATATATATGAATCAGTTGGATAGCTTTATTAGAGTTACAAACTGAATGACGGCGATATAGATTGGTTCCTTTACCTAACAATGTGATCATTTTTAGGTGACAATGACTGGTGATTGCCGTGTGAGAGTTTGTACGTCTACATAATTGAATTGTGAAGCTAAATACTTTAACCTGACTCACCGATAAAAATCTCGATTGCCTTTAGAGAATGTCTATGACTTTCAATAATTACCGTCATCGGAATGTTGAATAAGCACTGAATGTTTACTATCCGGAACAGTTTTGACTTCATTGTGAGCTTTAATGGTATTCGATTTGTTTATATCATTTGATGTATTTTCAATTGATGGTACTGAATAATTTTCATTGCGGAATATGCAACAGACCACCAATCCGTATATTGTAATATGATGTATGGTTCCCAAGTCAGTGGTCAAGTTGAACTCATAAATATCTTTTAGTTTTTGTATGTGCCATGGAATGACAAAATTATTATACAGTAGCACCAGATATTAAGTGTAAAACTTTGTAAATTTAAACTGGGGCCGTTGATGGTTATGCTATATATAAACGATCTTTCTCAATGTAGTAAATATCCAGTTATCCTCTTTGCTGATGATATATCTGTAACTATTCATAAGAGTGAAAACAGTGAATTTCAAAATTTGATTGATGAAAAAAATACAAATTTGGTTAAAATGTAACAATTTAAAAATAAATGCATCTAAAACCAAATATATACAATATGTTAATAAAAATGGATATTACCTTTTCAGTGCCGTAACGAACTTATTACTTAAGCTACATCTACCATATTCCTGGGTATTATGATGGACGCATGCTTATAGAGGCAGCATCATGTCGATATGGTATGCCAAAAGGTTAAATACTCGTATATTTGTCTACGCATTTTGTTGCCTTACCTAATTATGAAAGCTAACCAGAGAACGGTGGTGGCATATCATGGGTATGTTGGTTCCGTGCTGAGATATGGGGAAATTCAACATAAATAAGTCGTGCTTTTGTATTACAAAAAAAAAAGTGTATCCGATCAATTTGTACAGTCGGTAAGTTAAATTGTGTAGGCCTCTATTAAAAAAAATTCTTACTTTGCCATCACTTTACATATTCGAAATTTTATTATTTGTAAAAAAAAAACTTAAATCTTATCACAAATATACATCGATCGTTCCATCCTAAAATACAACGTGTCTTAATGGAAATAGTTATAGCATGTTATATGATTTACTTTCTGATCATATCCAAATCTCCGATATCACGCTTTAAGAGAATTATCTTTAAAATGTTGGTTGAAAATTGCTTTTACGATATAAATAAATTTGTGAGATTCTAACGTGAAGTACATATGAAAAAAAAAAACTTATTAAATACAAATTTTGATTGTTATTCTATTTTCTAAATGGGTAGTATTGACTGTAGTAGAATTGTACTTTACTGTAATAAATTTTGATTGTTATTCTATTTTCTAAATGGGTAGTATTGACTGTAGTAGAATTGTACTTTACTGTAATAACAAAGACATGACAATCGCAAAAGATATTGTCATAAATTAATAATATACAGTTAAGTATAGCATTAAAGAATCTATAAATTGTGAAGGTGCTTGGGTAGTTAATTGTGTATTATTGACAATATTTCTTATTATTGTTTTAATTGTAATAACGTTAAAATTACGTTATATTGTTAAGCATTTAGGTATTAGATTATCAAAACAATTATCCAAAATGTACTTACTTATTAGTAGGGAATATCTATACGAAGCGTGGTCGATCTAGTGTGCAGCTGTGTGTACATCCGTCATTAACACTGATTTTAAATAGTTTCAAATTGTCTGCTATAAAATGAGTTCCATTGATTCGCTATCTTAAAGCATAAAAACCGCTGATCTATATTTCCGAATATGTTGACAAAATTCATCACTATTACAAGAATGTTTTGTTTTAAGATGACGCTAACATGATACTTAAATCCATGATATGACCTCTATCAAAGAATGTCTTATTACTGCGAACGAATTAACTGTGGTTACGACACAGACAATGCTACATTTTATTCTAAGTTCTGAACCATTATAACAAGAAATATTGTGAGATTATAATTTCTTATCTAAATCATATACGATCATGAGTAATTTTTAGAGATATGGTTTGTGTTGTGAATTGGAAAAAATAATAATTTATTTTTTCTTTTAATTGTTTGGTTATTTTAAAAGTACACGATATTATAATAAAAGGTAAATATTACGTAATGTCACTAGCGAATTTTGATAGCATATATTAATGCTAATCATAAAATTTTTAATATTACTATTTACTAACTTTGAGGATTCTTTGCATAATAATTCGAGTTTCTATTGATCTCGACTATTGACTCGCAAAATTTTATTAAATATTATTCTGTATAATTTTTTATGATTTGAAAACTTATTCTTTAAGTTTTAACAATTTCGTGATTACGTTAAAAAGTAAATTTAATTGTTTTATTGATGATTAGCTGTGAACAAGATTCTTAGAGAATTGTATCTAAGTAACAATAATTTATTTTTACATTTTTTTTTTCTGAGGATTTCGATGGTGCTGTGGTGTTTGGTCTGCGATGCGAAATATAAGCAACATTGGGTGATCAAATTGTAATATCTTCTTGCTACAAATCAAGAAAAAAATATTGTTAAACACTCATCGGATGATAACGTTGCTTAAGCACTGCACACATTAACAAACAACTGCTAACAATTGCGCCATAGATCTTTTGCGAGTCCTTATAGTTCTATTCGTTTTCGTGTTCATGTATTTGTCATATTAGACAAGTAACTGTCATGTGTTTAGTCAGTATATTTGACAAAATATTGCTTGCTTTTATTTGCTAAAAGGACCAATATATAAAACGTGTTATTCTCTTGAATATAGGCAAGTGAATTATCAACATTATTTATGTCATATATATGTTTTTAAATATTTTGATCTACTTATAGCCTTATAGCCTGCAATTATATATAGCGGTATTGAATGCGAAAAGAATTAACTGTGGCATATTAAAACTGTCCGAATCATCCAACGTACCGAGGTAAAAACATCAAAAGAGTTTATAAATCTATCATTAAATGGAATTAAAAATTCAATAAAAATGACTTTGTTATCACAGGATGGACGAAAGCGATCGAGTAGTTCTCATGAATTCCAATATAATTCCGTCATGCGTCCCTTCTAAGTTGTCATAGGGTGTGCTTCACACGATTTGTTTATTTATATTGTGGACGCCTTTCATCTACTATACGTGAGCAAATAATGAATGTATGACATATCACGAGGCGGTGTGATGACGTCACGGCGGACACGGTCACATCAAAGCACTTCACCTCTAATGATTTATTGTATTTTGTTAGACTCCAGCCCAATTATGATAGCGAAAATTTCGGTGTATCACAGTAATAAAGCATTTACCTCGGGAACACTTTGATGTATAATTAGCCGATGGTGAAGTAAGCTAGATTTAAACACGGACCTGCGATTGGTTGATTGATATACGACGATGCCTGTTTGATATTATATTAATTATAGCGTAATGTCGGACGCGTAACGACGCTCTAAACTAAAAGGAAAATTTTGTTAACGTCATTTCATATGTCTATTTAAAGTTTAACGTATATTGCAAATTGCTTTGTTATCTATTACAATATTGCAACTTGAAATTAACTTGGAATTCAACAAGGACTTTATTTATCAAATCAATTGTATAACTATAATCAATTTGTGTCTTGTTGGTTGTCCGTAAACTAAATAAATCTACACATAGTATAAAACAGTCGCTTCCCGCTGTCTTTACGCTGAGATCTTTCAAAATACATAACAGATCTGATGTGGAATTCGTCACTATACAGAGTGATTTAAGAGGAAGGTTTATATATTAGTACGTATAAATCCAAGACCACGAGGGCGAAGCCGCTGGCGCAAAGCTGGTTATCTGTAAAACACTCAAGTCAAAGTCAAAATAATCTTTATTCAAATAGACTTCTTAAAAGTACTTTTGAATCGTCCAACATTTTTTTCCCTACGTTCAGGACGTCCTTTGGCTGATAAAAAGAACGAGCAAGAAACTCACCAGCTCTAATAAGAGTAATGACATTTACAAAAACCATGTCATTACCAGATCAATACATTATAAACAGAGAGAAAAAATAAAACTATGGTCTTATAATGATAATATAATAATTTAATAATAATGGAAAACAAGATATTTTTTAATATATAAGGAGTTAAAAAAGTAATCACGTATCCAGTTGCTAGATAATCTCAAGTCCAAGCATTCTTATCTGTTATATAATCGGATACCTTATAATAAGCTTTTTAATGAGTATTTTTAAACTGCAATAGTAGATTTAAACTGCATGATATCTAATTTTTGTATTTTGCTCGGAACCTTATTGTAGAAGCGCACACAAAGACCCCTGAATGAGTTATTAACTTTTTGCAGTCTAGTGACAGGCACTGATTTCTTTTACAAACCTAAGGAGTTAACTCTACACGTGGTCAGTCAAATTAAAACGTCTTATTTCTACTGGTAAACTCAGTCATCACTCAGACTTTACTTCGAGTAGATCGTGTTCTTTTGTAAAATTGTTCCAGTAGTTTCGGAGCTATTCAATACAAACAGACAATCAAAACTTTCACATTATAATATTAACTAATATTATCGAAGAAAAGAATTAGTGACGTGACTATAAAACCAGACACTGTAGACATAAAATCGATTTATCGTGGACTGTTTCATCATACGTTCTACCCTAACTTACGTATTGCAATGCCATAGAGTAGAGCTGAATATTATGTATTTAACGATATACAGAAAACTGGTTGTCTTCTCGCGCCTTCACCCATGTAAATTATAGCCTATTTCAACCGCGCATAACGTCACTCCTACTAGGTAAAAGATTTTTTTTTAATTAGACCAGTGCTATACAGTTAGCATTATTATGCGAGTCATTGGCGTATTAATAATAATAAGTCTTTATGGCACATTTTTGTTGCTAAATTACTATATCACAGTATAAACCTATATTATCTAGAAACATATATGTTATGTATTTGGAGAAGATATATGCACTAATTACATTGGACCGCAGGGAGAAAGTACAATGATGAAAAGCAAGTAATCGATACGCCATTGAGATACGATTATTACTTTAGCAGAATTGAGATTAGCACGAATAAATATTTCCTTGTTTATAATTTATTAGTTAAGTGAAACTAACATTGAATAACATAGAGATCTGCCAATTTAACAGATAAATACAATGCGAAGAATAAGAAACTTAAGTTTTTCATTATTTACTAACTTTCCGCCAACGGCTTCGCTCGCGTGGTATACAGCGGGAAGTGATTTTGTGTTATTCTATGTATAAATAAATATCACTACTGTTATTAGTAAGAACTCTTGGGGACGAATGGCTTCAAAGCAACAACAAGGTGAATTCAATTTCAATTAATTTTAGATATCAATTTGTAATTGTTTTCTGTCGAGTAGTCTGTTAGACAGGATTATCCGTTACCATTGAAAATAACTCTTTGACCTCATCTGAACTTTATTTATTCAAATGAAATTATAGTCATAAATGTTGTGATCACATTGTCACTTTAAGATAACTATTTAAAAGGCTAAAACTCATAGTTTAAAACACAGGAAACCATGACCTAGTGTTGATTATGAGATAAAGAAAATATTACAATAGATTTGTTACTAGGAGGATAATGAAAAAACCGATTATTATTTCTGTATTAAATTTTATTGCATCTATTCACACACCTTTCCGTAAACGGTCAAAAGACGTTTGTGATGTCAAGAACAATACAAGTCACTAAGAAATAAATACAAATAATGGGAACAGGAACGATATTTTATTAAAAATAAAACAAAGACTCTTTTGAGCATCTACAAAATGTTCAAGTTATAATGACAATTCGGTATCTAGCTAAAACGGCCATAAACTTTAATCTTATTTTTTGGAAGGAAACTATAAGAATTACAATTTCGTTGTATGTATAACACGAATTAACGTCTCTCATCCGTATATTATTTACATCAATGGACTTCTAATACAGAAAATTTATTGCATTTTACCTTTCTTAAATATCCACGTTATCATTACAATATATATAGTTACAACAGTGACGTATGTACAAAACTATAGACTCAATTTTGGACTTTCAGTCTCTACAATATTGGAAAAAAAATGTACAATGTTGAGAAAACGAATCATGATTATATTTTAAATTTACATTTAACTTTTACAACTATACAAGGCCATCTTAGACTTTTTAATGTCATTTGAAATTGCTTCTAAGTGACAATATTGGGTCAACCTCTTCAAAATATATACAGGACCGGCACGTCATCGTATGTCATTTTGGCTGCTTCTATAGTCAAGCTTATGCCAGCCCGCATCGTTTGGATACTGTCGCGCGTCTTGCATTGTTAGATTGTAAACCTACTCGCGAGAACGGGCCTGAACTTGCGAGAATATTCTACCCCGCGTGGGCGAGATGTCACTTTGACTAGAAGTCCGGTCGCGGATCAGAGAGAAATTCGTACAATGACCTGGCATTAATATCTCTTTCACTCGTGCGCAAATATATGGCTATTGCGCTCGCACACATGCATCGAGCCAATTTTGTCATACTAAAGTAAACCTAAAATGTTTACGATATCTATCTGCAGGCACAAAGATCAACATATGAAATTCTTTCTATTCGGTGACCGGTCTTCTAGTGTGCTTTATGTTACATTATATAGTCTCTTAGGTAGGTCTCGCGCGGACATGGGGGTTATCTGCCCTCTTACCAGCCGTGCTGAAAATAAGCATGATTATATAACCAGCCTTAAATGAAAACTTTGTAATAGTAGATTTACAGATTTCGATAATTTGATCTAATTAATTTGTTGGATAATAAACGTTGCATGTTGGTCCCAAAATCTGAATAATCTTTTGTGACGAAATAGAAATAGTTTTCAGTATCGAGGAAAAACTTCAATGAATGGGTGATATTTTACCTTGGATACTGAAATAAATATATTATTTGTGGAAAAAAACCGTGAATATGGTTAGTTCAATTCATAAATATTGTTGTGAAGTAATTTTATGCCCAGCCCTGTAATATGACCCAGACTCTCAATAACTATAGTTATTAAAGTCGTATAGTTTAGGTCTATTAAATGATTTTAATGATACATGAAAAAATAAGGCATATAATGTTTAACACAGACAAACGTAGTCTTCTGACTAGAAAATGTACAGATTTTTCATCATCATTAACAAATCTGGTATTGATAATTTGTAGACTTAAACTTACACAGAAGCTTGTTAAAACTACTGACCTCGTATGAATAAATATTAAAATTCGATTGACAGATATACTCAGGAAACTATCAAACAATAGAAAACACTGGACGTAGTTAGGCACTAAATATAAAAATGATATTCTCAAATAATTTACAATCTACATACAAATAATAAATCTAAAAACAGTGTTGTTTTTCTATAGAAACATAACACATATTAATACCTATATTTCAGTTAAATCACTTCATTTAACCACTTTCAATAAGAACTACATCAATATGTCGCAAGGTCCAACTTGTATTAGCACCTAGTATTGTCGGTCGGTCGGCGCGAGCGCAGCGCCAACGTCGTTTGCGAGATGTCAACCTCACGGCAGGCGGTGCTCCGGCATGCGTGCACCGCGCTCATGTGTCCACTATCACAAATCTAAGCTTTCTACCGGTGCATAATAATTATCACGTATATATACGTATGTATACATATTTATATATTTTATAAATCACTATTTACAAGTGAGAAGGCCCTCGCGGCACTCGTCGGGCGAGATCGCGGTTATTGTCGATGCGCCAGCGGCGGGCGAGGAACTGGCGGTCAGGCACGCGGCGGTAGCGGCGGTTCAGCCAGTGACGAGGTCGACGAGGAGGACGGTGACGGGGCAGGAGGGGCTGGTGCTGGCGCTGACAATGCCAGTGACCGTGAGTATTCCAAAAGAGCTACGTCAGCTGGATGCGTCGGCGGATAAAGGCCACGATACAATTCAGGCCGGCCATACGGGTGAGCCAATCTCGCTGCTGCTGCCGCTGCAGCGGTTTGATAAAACGCAGAAGCCGAAGAAGGAGGCGTCGGTGCCTCGCCCTCTTTGCTCGCCATGTCCGCTAGTGACCATATTCTTGGCTTAGCGGACGCAGGTGTGCTACCTGGTGGCGCTCGAGCTGGAAGATGTTGGTACGCGGGATGCAACGGTCTCTCGTATGGTTCTGGTGATTCTGGCCCGCTGTCAGCCCTTGACTCAGACCACTCGGACTCAGTTCTTTGCCCCAATAAATCTAACCTCTGCTGAGGTCTATCACCATCCTCACTGGAACCAGTACCCGAATCTTTTCCATCTAAAAATAGAATGTATTATTATGAAAAGTTTATAAAATGTATTCCTAATCATCACGACCGTCTTTGTGTATGTGTTGAATAATTCTTATTTAGTTTATACATTAATTACATACCCAGAGCATCCTTGCCGTCGTTGCTTTTATGGTCATCGTCATCATTATTATTGTCGTCGTCGTCGACCCTATTCCTGGGTTCCCAGGTCATTTTGTTTTCTTTTTTGAGGCGTCGGCGTGCATTAGCAAACCACGTGGAAACTTGTGTCAGTGTCATTTTCGTGATGATCGCAAGCATTATCTTCTCGCCTTTCGTCGGATAAGGATTTTTCTTGTGCTCGTTTAGCCAAGCTTTGAGTGTACTCGTTGTCTCACGAGTGGCATTTTTTCTCCGCGCCCCATTGAGGTCCATTCCGTATCTGTTAACAAATATTAAGACATCAGTACAATGACCAACTATCATTTATTAGAAAAGGCATCTAAGTAAATAAAATATGTTGTGTATTATTATATTAAAAAGAAAAGGATAGCTTCAGAAATTTCGAAACAAAAAAGTGTAATCTTAGATTTTAACAGACAAAATAATACTATTTATCGAGAAGGATAATTAAATACTATTGTTAACGTTACATTTGCAACTTCAAACAGTTACAAATGTGATGGTTTTTTTAATCACGTTACAATAAAAAAATATGAAAGTGCAATCAGTCTTAAATGTGGAGTTTGATTTTAGCGAGATCACTGATAATTCGAATCGAGCCCGCCCCCAATCCGCAGCTCGTCCTCCTGTGATCACTTCGCATGGGCCAATGAAAGCGCCAGCATAATAATTGAAATCGAGATAAGCCATCAACTGCTCTCTCAACGCTAAGCTCCAGCTTATCTCAGACGTAGCTACAAACACATTTGCTGCCGGACCACGCGCCGTTATTTGAATTGTCCTATCTTTATTAGGATGCAGTCCCCGTATCGCATTTCTATTAAGCTTTGTAAATGGTTCACTTAGTTCAGGCGCGATATTACAGAATTGTTTTTTTTTTGTTTGGGGTCCTTATTGTTGATTGTAAATGCTGATAAATGTTTGCTTTTCGACGTAATATCATTCGTCCAATATTCTTTGATCACTGATTTTAGGAAAGAACAGAAAGGCCAGTTCATAAATATAGGTATGTAAAAGTTATCTAGTTGCGATGTTTTCATTTATGATGTTTTTTTTTTTGTAGTCATGACTCAAATGGCGTCGTCGTCCATACAATTGTGTGTGGTGAAACCTTAGAAATATAACTTTCCTTCACTTCCGTCACATGGCCTACAAAAAATATAGCACTGGAAGTTTCATCTACGAGGGCGAAAAGCTAAAATATTTCGAATAAAATATGTGCACAAAAAAAAGAATTTTACGATGTATTCTTTGTTTACAAAATAATTTTTATTACTTCAGCTGTAAAACGAAGTTGAGTAAACTCAAACGTTGTGTGTATTGGAGATTTTCTTCTTTAACACAAGTTGATTCCATATGCTGCCAATGTAGTCTCTCGGAAACAGAATAGGGTGAAAAATAGGGATAGGTAGTATGGGAAATTAATAAAACTGTCACTTAAATCGCAGAAGTGACGGGCAGCGCCCCTAAAGGGGAACCCTGCAATCTATTTTGAGTCTTACGTATAGTCATTATGGTCAGAATTCATTATTATATTTTCTACAACGAACTCACCATTGTTAAGTGAAATGTTGACTTAATTCTGTTTGTCCCCCATCAAAAGACTCTTCGCTATAAATAACAATACACAATTATCATTCGTTGCTAATGCTCTTTAACAGCTGGAAATCTTACTTTCTCCTCTTTTTAAAGTAACATTACTGTATGACAATTTGTGGATAAAACGCCTGTTTAAAGACGACATAACTTTAATGACGTTTGCCTGGCAACGGGCTCTGTGAATGAACTAACATCCATAGAATTCAAGTAACAATACGAAAGTGGAGCGACGCCAAGCCGAGCTTAGGCGTATTCCACAAACAAAAAAGCTTCATTTATCCATGGCGTGCCACTTTCACAGTATCCGAGCTCGCGGGGATAGCGCGACGTCAATTTTTTTTTCTTATTATTTCGCTTCCCCCGCAGCGTGGCCGCGCCCCAGGCGGTTGCGGCCGCCCGCCCGCCTCACTACCACCTCGACTTCAATTAAATCTCAATTTCTCGCACCACCTCATGCTTCCTACTAAAACTCGTAAAAATGAGATAAACACTGAAATATCGCTCACTATATTATTTACTACTAGTTGTTATCAAATACCGTTATAACTGTTTATAGCGGCTACAGTATACGATCCGATTAGAATATTTTCTTTTAGGTCGAAACGTACTTTTAGCTAATTAATTTGTTTTTATCTAAGGGTCTAAATCAAAAGGGTGTTGAGGTGTGTCTGTTTCGTGAGGGCAATAAAAGCAGGCGTCACGGGGCGGGTGCGAACAAGAGTCATAATAATGAAATAAAGGTGAGAGAACGAATTGTTTCGGACAAGAGCTCGTTGGATATATCTCAGCAACACGTCACTCTGCTCACATCTCAGATGGTCTAAATAGCATTTAATTGAATGTTATCCAAAGATGTAAAGTATTTTTGTCGAAGTAGACCTTGGTGTTATATTCGATTTGATTCATAAAAAAATATGAATTTTAGGGATAAATTTCTATGAACTTTAGGGATAATTTTCTACTACATAATATATTATTACCACCTTTAGAAATAGGACTAAATTTTTTCACTTTGAATTACAGCTTTCGTTATGTTTTTGGTACAAAACCCATCGAGGATTTTGTACCTATCTTAAGTACTACTTACTACTCTTTCTTATGTGCCTATATTTTTCTCAATAATCAAGGAAAAACTAAGAAATTTATAAGTACCTAAAATTTTTTTGCAAGAACAAAATCATTAGCTCATTGAAAACTAAATCATATAGATTACATTAATATTAACAAGAACTATATATAAGTATATATAAGAGAAAATCTATACCTACATAATTATTATTACTTTGGTGACGTGTTGTATGAATGGTAGGAAAAAATGGAAGACTCATAGTACCTTCAATATGCTTATTCGAATAAATGATACTTTAATTTTATTTCAATTGTTTTGAAAAAGTGGTAATTTCAAGGAAATATATTAACTATACATGTCGCAGAATCAAAATAACTTAAATCAATTCTACCAATGAATCGGAAAATCTACATTTTTACTTATATGTTAGTTAAATTCAAGGAAGCTAAGTCTGTGTTTAAGATATCATAACTTGTAACAGATTTTATTCATAGTAGGACAATCCTAGCCTAGATCCCGGATCCCACGCCCCCATCGGTAGTATTCCGCAGCGAATTCTACCATAAAGGCAACCATACTTCAACTAAGATCTCATGACAGGAAGCCCTGATTTAAGTGTTTATTTTCCCTGTGTTATCATAAAAGAACGATCCTAACTCATTACATTTTTTATACGTTTTTAGCTCAGCTTGATTTGCAGCTTGAAAATCGAAAATAAAATTCCTGTTACTTGTTTTTCTGTCTACCGTTAAATTCAACTTAGTTCTTCTTACCTCCGAGTCAGAACAATTTGTGACTTACGCCTTTTAAAATGGTTAAATTGGTACACTAATTTTTTTAAGTTATTATGAGTGCTTATATCAGTTGAAATAAAATATTTTTTATCTTATACATTATTATTACTAAGTTTTTTTTATTTTTTTATTACATATATTTTTTTTTTCAATAAATATAGTTAATCTTAAAAAACAGGCATGTGGATCAGTTCACAGGTATATGATTTGATTAATTGAATATTTTTCCCTTTCGTGACACTTTACCGCAAAATAACAATTATTATAATCCAAACCTCCATTTCAGCAACTAATCAAACGAAGGAGGAGGTAAAGGAGGTTATTAAGAATACTGTTGCCATATTTGTTCAAGGGAACTTAGTATAAGGAATACTAGTTCTTAATTTATTATCCGCTTCACGGAAACAGCTTCGACACTACTAGATATATGAGTCTCTAAAAGAACTCGTTTGTGACATATGTTTTATAAGGTTATGTGTCTAAATAGAAATGATGCTATTTCGGATGTTAACAAATTCACTACTAATGACTACGTTGCTCGAAAAGAAGTGAAGGATTGTACGTAACACAATCTCCAGTTTTTGTGTGAGTGATCGCACCGAATCCAGTTAAAAGAACTAAAAGATATAATGTTTCAACAACAGTTCGAATATACCAATGACATCGTCCGTGGCGTATAAAATTACACGGTGCGACATTTTGTAAGGTAATAGATGTACATTTTTTTTATTATTATTCCCCAACTAGTTATCTACACGAGAAACCATGCACTATGAGGTGTTTTTTTTAAGAAGTTAATACTCAGTGACAGTTTAGTTTAAAAATGCTTTAAAGGACGACATGTCTTGTGGCGCGAGTATCGTATTCCGTGTGTCATCTTAATCGCATTTCACACTCAGCCAACGCTGAAAGGTATAACAATGTTGGAAACCGATCTAGACTAAGTGTTAGTAATACATAATACAGACTACAACTTTCACATATAAAAGTGTACATTATAATATTGATTAAAATGCCAACAACTACTCGGAATTTGTATCATGAAAAAGTCGAGTTTTCAACACGAACACGCCTTCCACAATACAAGTAAATTACCATGTTAGTAAAAGTGATCTCTGATAAAGCTAATTATTCGTCGTCGTAATATGGCAACGGGCACACGCAACGACCAATCTCGGGCTACGGACGGTGTTTTAAAAGGTACGACACAGGTCCTAAATATTGGTGGGCAGATAGGGCGGTAGGGGCGCGGCACGCTATAAACACATTACCAGCCGGCAACGCGCTATTACGGCCAACCGCACGCGTCGCTGCTGGCCGATAGCTGCCACCCGAACATGCTATCCGGCGACTAATTGGTCAGTTCAATGCATAAAAACCCCTAATAGAAACAACTGTGGCACGGGAAGCCCGCTCCGCAGATTAAAACTTAAATAATCAAATTACATGAAGTAACACCGGCGGACGGTTCAGCGGCCTACGAAAATACTTTGGACACGTTTTGAATGAAGGGCCAATCGTTAGGTGGGTAAGGTGGTATGAAGGGCGTGTTATCTAGACGTTAGGGCGGCGCATGTCACTTGACAAACGAACCGTTAACACACCACCGGTGGTAACAATACGCCATCTTTGTTTTTGTTTCAAGGGGTTAGGTAGGTACGTTCGAGTTTTTCAATGTTAATTTAAACTACTTGTCGGTTAAACGTCAAAAAGATCGATACAAAAAACGTGGTTCATTGATTGTATTTATGTAATTACATATATAATACACTTAAGCATAAATCAATGTCAGTATTGTTTTGAATCGGTATGTGTTAATCTTTTTCTCTCACGTATCTGCTTCGGAATTGGACATAAACAATACATAAATTGTCCTCTTTATCAGTGGCAAATTATTTTTCTGTTAAACTTGGGGCTTGACCTGGTCTCGACTTGCTTGATAAGAAGCGTACATGGAACGGGTTTTAATTAATTTAAGCAATTATGTTATTATACGTCGAAGTATCGGAGATCTGTTAATTTGACATTTGTTGACGAAAATTATCGAGAATTATGACTAACCAGCGATATGGTAATGTTCTATTGCTATTACCTATAGGTAGTATCTAGGTAGTAACTTTCATATGTTATTTATTAGAATCTAAATATGGAAATCCTTGCTTGTTTATAACTTCCTGCAATCGTATAAAGTAATATTGTTGACATTATTTTATAGTCCAATTACCTATGTATACTAATATATTAATAAAGAGGAACGCTTTGATTGTTTGTTTCTTTGTATTGAATCAGCTCTGAAATTACTGGACGGATTTTAAAAAATCTTTCACCCACAGATTACCTAAAATTCTTACACCTAATCAGAAACGAAAATCAGAAACGTTACCTACATCATGCGCAGGTGCCATAGGCTATATTTTACCAAATGAAGTCGCGGAACAGCTAAAGTTATAGTGTATATTAGAAATAGTTCATTGTTTTTGCAATATCTCAACGAACTTACTTACTTATATTAAACTTAGACAATGTATTAAGCACACTGATTATCTTATGAATCTTATCTATTGTTTCATATTCACAAGCGTCATAAAAAACAATAATTTCAATATTATCTATCTGTTAAATGTTCTGTTCGAATGAGAAAGTTTCTCGGTACAAAGCCGATACTTCTATTGTTTTGTCAATTATTTGATTACGCTTATCAATCAACTCTGAGCATTATAATTTTTAAATAGTACTGTAAGTTTTATTTTTATTTCTTGAAAAGTAATAGCGACGTGCTTTATAGATATATGTCTATAATAATATTATAAAGAGGAATGATTTGATTGTTTGTTTGCAACGAATAAGCTCCTAAACTAGTGGATCGTTTTTGAAAATTCTTTTACATACGAGAAGCTACTTCATAAGCGGTGAACATAAAGTATATTTTATTCCGAAAAACAGCAAATAAAGGGATGAAAATGAGAGTAGAAGTTTGTATAGGAAATCAGAAACGTTACCATAGTAACGATTGTTTACTGTTCAACTTTCTCATTGTAACTATAAACGTGTCATGATATGAATCGATATCCAAATAACTAGTTCATTATGGACCACACGGTTGAAGCCGCTGGCGGAAAGCTAGTATTGTATATTTATTTAAATGTACCATGTATAATATTTATTTAACGATTATTTCTTTTACTATTTGCTATGAGTACAATACCAGAAACTGGATTATCTGAATGTTTATAACAGCAACTGTAAACTTTTAAATGATTTACAATAGGTCATTTAAACATAAACTTTTTTGTTAATTTCTAGTTATTTTATCATAATCTTGTGTGAACCCTTTTATTAGATACCTACCTATATTATGAGAGTTCTTAAAACAGAACTAGTCGCCATGTTAGATATAAGGTCTTTATTACCCGGTTGCACAAACGTTCGTTAAGGTTTAATGACGACGTTAAGATTTAATGAATGTCCAAACTTGAAAATTTGTATCGGTAATGTCGCTTTTAACTAATGATATTAATGAACTTTTGTATAAGAACTGTGGGCTAATTGTAAAATTTCAACATCGTGATAGCGATTTATGGAATTATGTAACATTTAAGTCGCAGTCGCTTTTGGAATGAATAATTTTATTTTATTTTTTTATTTTCAATATCTTAGGAAAACTTACAGCTAGGTAATACTATACATAGTTTTTATTATATCTTTAAAGAAGGCCAATTACAAGTTTCCACTTATAGGTAATTGAACAATAGGCAAAAACAGACGACAGCTAAAAGCAACAAAATTAAAATTATAGTAGGATAACATTTAAGATTGTAAGCATTACTTATTTTACTTTATATTTCATTATTTTATGTATATTTATAGCTCCAGATAGAAAAAAAAAAAAAAAAAAAACCATTTCACCTATCAAAAAATTTGTCTACTAAATGGCCTTTGAGTTTGTTTAATGAAGTATTAAATAAATCGATGTCAACATTTGCCTTGATCAAAGTGTTGAACATTGCGCTAGCTCTCAAAATAAAAGAGTTTTGCCTATAATTGGTACGAACTAAGGGAACATGAAGAAGGTTAGGTTTTCTTAGTGCAGCTGTGTTAACACGGAGACCAATTAATTCCAACAAATCAGGACAGTCAATGATGCCATTTGCTATTTTGTAAAAATAAGTTAGATCTGCTATTTCTCTACGCTCGTACAGAGGGAGTAAATGAAATTTTCGACATCTTGTTAAATAATCAGGTAAGTAAATTTTTGCCCTGAACTGTAGAAACCGTAAAAACCTCCTCTGGATGCCTTCTAATCTCGAAGAGTAAACATCGTAACAAGGATTCCATACTGGCGATGCGTATTCAAGGTGACTGCGTACATATGCACAATATAAAATTTTAAAAGTTTTTATGTTAGAAAATTGAGACGATATCCGTAACACAAAACGAATATATGTATGTTTCTTGATCATAATGATTCGAATGATCAAGAAACATACTAAAAACTTAGCTTAACCCATTGAAAGATGCAGTTGGTATGCAGCTCTTTCGTTTTAATAGCTTTCAACAGTTTCCCTTGATGACACAAATGAGTTTGACGCTTGCCTTAGATAATTCCAATTATTGTCAAATTAGCTCGGTGGCATAGTGGATAAGCGCCGCGGCCCGCGATCGTTGTCGTTAAGCAACTTTCGCAATTTCGAACATTTGCTTTTACAATAAAAAATAGAGATTATTGTATGTTGAAAGATCAAAACAGCTGTTACATCGATACGTCAACGAAAAACAGAAATTCTCTTTACCGATAAAAAAAAATTTACAATCGAGGAGTCCTACAACAAACAAAATGATCGACTGTATGCACACAGCTCTAAAGAAGCTTCCGAGGTAGTGGCCAAAGTTCAGCAAGGCTAACAACCAGCATACGTCATGGTTTGGTGAGGTGTCTCCTACCAAACTCTCATTTTTGCGAAAAAGGAGTGAAAACTTCAGCCTAAGTGTATTAAGATACCGTATTATAAGCAGTAGTTAAATCTCTCAACAACACCTTATTCAAAAACGAAATGTGGAAAGTCCAACGGGATTCAGCCCCGGGTCATAAGGCGCTCACTACCCAAATTTGGCTTGAGCAAAATGTTCCAGAATTCAAAAAGAATGATGATTGGGCTTCGGCTAGTCCGGACTTAAACCCTTTGGACTATAAATTGTGGTATGTGCCAAAGGACATGGCCTGCTCTAAGCGACACCCAAATATTGAGTCGTTCAAGGAAACTTTGGAGGCAACAGTGACCAAGTTTCCAATGGAAACCGTTCGTAAATCCATCGACGAATGGCCCGACCGTTTAAAGGCGTGCGTTAAAGCTAAGGGTGGACATTTTGAATAACTAGTTTAGTACACATATCCTTTGAACTCTACATAATCACATATAAAACATTAAAAAATTTTTTTTTCAGAAATTTTGGGATGTTTTCTTTGTAGCAGAACTAGACTAGGTAGAATATAAGTACGGTTTAAAAAATTAATGTTCTTTTGTTTCTATAGATACTTTATGATCACTCAGGACCAGTGCAAAGATCGGTGGTTCTCGGAATCTCCGTCACTTATGAAAGGTCGAATGTCATGTCATATCATTTGCCAGTTCTGATGTTCTGCGATTAATCTTCTGCCAGGAAAGCACTGACCCTTACTCTCTGCTTTAGTTCAGAATATGGATAAGACATAATTAAAACTCAACGGAAAAACAAGACAGACCGAATCTCCATCGGTCTTGCTGACAAACACACACTTTTAGGACTAGAAATTTGAAAAAATAGTAATACAATTTGCTATGTGTTGTTGTGCAACAGTTGAGAAAAAAAAACCTAATATTCTTTTTTCTTTTTATATTTATACTTTCTCCCATTATCACTGAGTCTGCTTCGTGCTGGTACAAGTGATGAGATAGAAACAAAAAATATTGTGGGTTAAAAAAGGGATGAATAAAAATTTATGAAATAAGGTCAAGAAAAGAAAAACAAGCAGAAAGTAATATAGACATAGCTTGCAAAGAGTTTTTAGTGGTAACTCCTTCATTCATTATTAAAAATAGTAAAAGTACATCAGAATTTATGTTATTTTTCGATCAAAATCCACTAACGACTTCACACCTCACGTTTTCTTTTTTCATATTTGTAAAATACCTTTATAGGGTTTCACAAATATGAAACAACTATATATATGAAAAATAACTTTATGCTTTTTGCAATATTGTATTAATATACAATTTATGATAAGATCTAAACTATGTTGCAAGATAAAACATTCGATAAGATAACATTTAAATGTAAAATAATATTTTATTATTATTTCACTACTTGCCAATGAACAATGTTTTATAATCTATAAAAATCAAATTACATAACGGTAATGCCACTTAAAATAATACAAACAGTATTGAGCAGAGAATTATTTATTGGACTTCTGTATAACAATAACCTACTTGCGATGGTGTGATTACAGTATCAACAATATGTTAAGTAAACCTTACATACTCAAATCAAATTAAATCATTTTTGTGACAAAAGTTTATTTATTATTACTGTGATTTTTTTTTTGTTTATATCCGTTATTATAAAGAGTACTAGGCCGTTTTAAAAAATTATTTCACCTTACGGGAACCTACATAGTTAATTTGAAATAAAAGCTTTAGTGTAAGAGCCCAGAGCGTGGGTTTTGAATAGTACAGTCTTGAGATAGATTTTTCAGTACTACAAAGTTCAATTAAAGGTTGAAAAATATGACGATTATAAGTTTGTCAAGTAGCAATGCTGTTAACAAAATCTTGATAAACTTGACCATGTAATAGAATTCTGTTACCTTATCGGTGATTTAGAATGCTTTTACCTAAGTCGATACTTTTAGACTTGTTCGCGAGTCAGTGTCAATTTAACTAGAGCAAAAATAACACCAAAAAAAATTTCGTTTGCAGTCTAGTTTGTTTCACGAGATCGTTAAACTATGTACATAAAAATAAAAAAAATATCGTGTTGATAGAATTCAATATTGAATTTCGCTTTTTAGTGTTGTGCTTTTTAGGGTACGAAATTGGGTTTTGAAACAAAAAAAGCAATATTTTACGCATACTGTGTTATGTTGAATAATAAACACGACATTATTGGTGAAGGTAATAAAAGATAATAAAACTGGGCTGAAGATCCTTCAGTATTTGATTGTCTCGATCTCAATAAAGTTACTAAAACTATCTCCACAAAAATTCATGATACCAGCTTTATTAAACCTTAAAAAGTAATCTTACGATTTGGCATTTTGAAAGTAACAGCACAATTAATGATTACAGAAAAAAAAACATTATTGTTTTTTTTAGATGCCAAATCGATTAAAATAGAAGTAAAAGAAATGTCATTGTTTTTCTTTTCAAAATTAGGATTTCTTTTATCTGGTTTTTCCACCATTAATAGCAAGTAATTTTTTTCTTGTTTTATATCTTTAATGTTTTTTTTTCTCTTAGGTATATGTATGTTTTTACACCTGGGTCTTAACATTGGGATTTAGGCCTACCTTCTATAAATTCTGAAAGACCTTTCGTGTCTTATTTATTAGGATGTCCTGAACGAATTCGGAAGACCAATAAATGTGTGTTTTTCTGTGAAATCATTAAATACACATGATATTTCAACTGAAAACGGGTCGTAAAATTATATAAAAGTAATGTATTACATGTACAATACGTACTGTCAACGGCACATTAGTGTGTTACGTGTAAACGTTTATACGTTATTTTAAAAATTAATATTTTTAGGATAGAGTTAAAAATAAACTGGAGAAAGTAGTCACAATTTAAGCAAAAAAAAAAGTATTATCTATAACAATAAATTAACCATTTTATACACTTATAAACTTCAACTCTTCCAGTGTTTTATTTACGTGATACAATACATCTTTTATAAACAACTGAACAAAATATACTTTATTGTACTTAATTAATATTCTCTGTTGATTGATTCTTATTTACTAAATGGCCAGAAGATAGAGTTCTGTTTCATAGATATCATGTCAACTTGTAATATTTATCAGACATTTGTCATTTGCTGCATTATGAAGCATAAGGTACAATGCAGACGTGACGAAACGATAAATCACATTTCATGTTTAAATGAAATCAATTAATAGTAGAATATATAATTCTCTCAACAATATCTTCAAAAATCAATTAGGATTTTTTTAATGTTCTCACCCATTAGTGGACCTTAAAAATTAATTAATCATACAATCGATGATATCCTTACCTAAACTAGTGAGTTTTTTATTAGGGTATAGTTGGTTTTTCATTTTTCATAGATTTCAACAGAGGATACTCCTGCTCCTCGCCACTCTGATATCGGGATACTATATATATCGCAACAACGCTTTTATATTAATAATTTTAATAATGTCGATATTCTGGGTTAGCATGGACTGTCAACAATTTTTGATATAGGCATGTAATCTGTAATTCATCTGTAGTAATTATTGTGAGCAGCTTTTCTTTTTAACTTCTATAGTATTTTTTTATCGTGCAACGACAAAGTGACTGCTATATACCATGAAAAGGGCTGTCAGAAGTTAACACTACTCCCGACATCCGCTAGCTTGCCGGCCTGCTAAGGAGTCTCTTCACACCATTTTTGAAGGATACAAGGTTATATCTGTGACAGCCATAAAATCTTTGATTTCGTTGCATCAGCTAGAAAAATTAACTCAAGCGACAAACGAAAACATGATAATTTTAATGATTAACTTAGATTATTCAATCTTTTATTTTCTCCATAATTATCATGGGATGTTTTAACTGAACAACCTTTTATTTGATGGTATGTCTTGTGGTCGATGTTGCCCATAATTGATGCCAGCGGAATACTGAGGACGTAGTCAAAAATAACAAAAACAATTATTATGCTCGACAAGTATCGTCGGCGTGTCACTCGTGCCTGTGTCAACTTGAATGTCTCCTTATTTATATCACTTTGGATTAAAGTATTTTTACTTTATTATTTAAAAAAGGTTAAACAACTTTCTATTTTCTACCATCCAAACTTTGAACCTTTATTTTATCCCCTTAGGGTAGGTTTTCTAGAAATCCTGTAACACTTCATTATTGTTTTACTGTTTTCCCGCGACTTCGAACTCGTAAATTATAGCCTATGTCAATCGCGTATCCCGCACAGTTTTGCGTGGGTGTTTAATAAAAAAAAATAACTATATAAATTGAAAATATTGTATCTCAATATTGGCTCAACTTCTTTAGCAACTGTGGTCGTCAAGGATAATGTAGGGTTCTAATGGTGAAAGAAGTACTTAAAGATGTATTATAATTTTTCCCCGCGTGTCATTGTGAACGAACCCTAATGTGTGCCGTTGGTTCCATAGTTAGATCTGGCGCCAGAAACAGCCTGATAGTGGCATAAGACCTCACAAGTCGTATGTAGAACGTATAAACTATTGAAAATTAAGTGTCGCGGGTATGGTCCCCCTTATCTCGGGGTCATGTCTCATTTTATTATTGACATATTATTATTCATATCTATAAGAACATTAAATTAGATGGAGGGTGGCATTGTTTCGAAATGTGTTGTCAGTTCATTATAAGATTATTTTTGAACAAAATAACTAATTGGTTATTGCAAAAAAATATAGGTTAATACAATGAAGTTGTAGTCAACAATATTATTCTAACTTGAAAAAAAATACTGGTATTGTAATGGACTAAAATAAAGTGGTTGGGACTCCATCTTAGTTATCAAGGACTATCTTTTATCATCATCAACCCTGTTTCGTCCCCACTGCAGGGGCTAAGGTCGATGGACCATGACTCTCCACGCGGGCCCAATGCGAATTGGAGGGTTCTAACGACTGTAGACGCAGCTGCAATCAATGGCTAATCGTTGCTCCCGCAGCACGGAATAGCTCGAGATATTTTTTTTTGGTCACCCATCTCGTGAACGACCCTTGCTTAACAGTAACGATCGTGAGCCACGACTCTTATCTACTACGCTACCAAGTTACAGAACTCTCTTCTAACTTAAACTTAAATATTCACAACATTTTGAACTCTTGAAATCTTGTTTTTGCGTCGAACAGGAACTTCAACACAGTACCACACCCATACTTCATTATGGGTCACTCCAATGCTTTTGTGTGAAATTTAAGATAAAAAATATACAGATAAGATTTTTTTAAGAACTCGAGCAGCTTGTCCCCACTTAGAGTCATATAATTGTCATGGGTGACGTAAACACCTGCCTTATTAAATCTGTATCACTTTGGAACGTTTTGACTTCTAGATCTTCTTTTTGTCTCTTCCCCAGAACACGTTGCACGCCATGGACAAGTTTCAGCTGATTATTTCCTATACCATAATTTATTTTCCTCTCGTATAAAAAACTCCCACCAATATTTAAACCTAAAGTCCTGTTTCAGCGTCATTTTAGCTGAATAAATCCTGATAAACTTCGTGAGGACGCCGTTAAAATGAATTGGGCTCAACTAATTAACAGCGGGTCGGTCGATGAAATGGTTGGTCTTATTCGTTTATATGATGTCCTTGCATCGATTTGAGCAGTTAAAATAAGACATCGTCCTTCACCGTGGCTTACTGAAGATATCAAACAATTATATGCCAAAAAAATTACTGCCAAAATTAAATATAAGCATCGTCCTTCTTTCTCAAACTGGAAAAATATATCAACATGTGGAATCACTGCATTAAGGTACGTAGAATTACTCAACGCCAATCAATTCATAAATCAAACATATCTCCAACAGTGATTAACTGGTTTCGTAGTTATGTGTCTGCATTGGGGGTTCTTTTTTCTCTTGGTGCGATAATTATGTTAGTGTACCACAGGGTGGCGTCTTATCTCCTATATTTTTTGCCATATATATTAATTCTTATTTTTACCATGTTTATGAACTTCTTTCATCATACCACCTTTATGCAGATAACTTACAAATTTATTCCCAAGCTTCCTTGGAAAATTTACCATCGGCAGTTGATTAAATAAACTCAGATTTAGGTTTGATCCGTAATTGGAGTGTATCTTACTGTTACAAAATTAATCCTTTAAAAATACAGGGAATTGTTGTGGTGATCCTAATTTGGCATATTTTTAGGTGCTAAACTAGGACCACTCATATATCGTATTATTACAATGGTCGCAATCACCGGTAAAAATCTGCGAGTGCTTCTTGACAAAAGTCTCTCTTGCGCATCTCAAATTCAAGAAGTGAGTCATAAATGTTTGCTTCCTCCGCGTCCTTGAGGAGATTTCGGAATTTTTTACCTATTGCTTACTAAAATCGCGCTAGCGCAGTCCCTCCTCTTAACAATTTTACATTATGCCGACGTCAGCTATTTTGATCTCAGTGAAGAGCAATTAAATAAACTTGATCGACTTCAGAACTTCGCAATAAGATTCATTTTTGAATTACATTAATATAATCATATATCAAAATAGTGATGAGCTCAAATGTTGTCTATTCGACTTCTCCGGAACGTTCACATAGTTTCTTTGATAAATAACGTCCTATATAATCCTGCTTTTCCGGCTTATCTTAAAAAGCGTTTCAAATTTGTTTCTGACGCTTACTCTCGTCTCTTGAGATCATCGGAGAACCCGAGACTCGCGATGCTCATGCATTACTCTACGTTACTGTATACGCCGCTTGTCTGTGGAACGAGTTGCAGGACGATACTCAGTTTTAAAATATTTAAAAAAATCAAGAGTATTCTCTCACGTGCTGCGCATCATAATAATATTAATTGTAGATAATAATATAAAATTTCTGTTTGTTAAGATTTTGTGTGTATCTGTGTGTGTGTGCGTGCGTGCGTGTGTGTTTGAATGTAAGGCATATTTTTCAAGTTTTGCTTACAAGACCACGTTATGTCTAGCATATATGATACGGTTAGGGAACGTAGCTTATATTATTGCTCGTATCAAAGTAACTAAAGTTTGTGTGAAAATCCACCATGACATGAGACAGAATTGATCTATAGAAGTTTAGTTCCGAGACCCCACAGATGGCAATACTATTACGCCAGCATGCGAACCAATCGATCACGGACTTTATATATTTTTAGTTTGATAACATTATAAGTAACATTTTCTAATATAATAAACGTATTCATGTCGAGCACATGCCGCCCCGTGCCCAACGCTGACCGATAGGAAAAAGGAAAGAGGAAGCGTCCAATGCGCTTAGAATGAAATTAGCCCGTCGGTCAATTACTCCGAATCGAGTGTGGCTTACTAATGGCACGCGCGGCGTTGCCTGCATACGGCACCGCTCATTGATATGCCTCAGCGCGTACTCTTTATTGTTCCATAGATTGGTAATACACGGGAGGACTGCCACTTTGTGCTGTAAATCGTCGTCTGTACACGTATCCTCGATTAACTGTGTGCTGTAACCATAGGTGGAGTGGGCACCTTGTCAGTACAAGCCGCTTGTGCTAGTGTGACGATGACATCATGTCCGGAATGGACCGCCGGTCGGCCTGTCGGCCACACAAAACGACGTGAAGTTACGTGTACCGATGACTCTTAAGAGGTGCACGTTTCACAAAGTTCCGCAGATGACGCATCGGCGTTCGATCAAGTTCAATCAGAATCACCGATAGTTGTAAACGCAACATGATCTTGGACCAGTTACTTATCGTTAATCGTGCTATCGATCAAGTTTAATACAAAAAAGATAGAACAGTTTTGATTATTTATTAGACTAGATTTATAACGGTCAATACAAAATCTGTAACTTGAATGATAATATCTGTTATTTTGATGTTCCTACTAGCATATTTAATGATTTAACTATTGTCTTTAATAACCGGCTTCGATCTCCATTTCATATTAATAATTAATCCAAAACAGATTTTACTAATTAACGATTTTTATGTGCTTTGAAAACCTAAAAACATTAACATTTATCAAGATCGGTCGAAAAATGTGTATAACCATTTCCCGAGAGAGATCGACTGACAAATTGTGGACGCAAAACCGTCTTCATTGCTTCTTACCGACCCTCAGCCCTCTGCACGTTTTCCCCCGAGATTTTACCGGGAAGAGAAGATTTTTTCGGATTATACAGACAGAACGTCGTGAAAACCCAATTTATCTGTATACAACTTATTAATAACTCCAACATTGCTTAAAGAAGTTTAACAGAAGCTGCCGATACGTAAGGATATATTTTGAAACTTATAAATTTTTCGTGCACACACCGTACTGGCTGGTACTGGCGCCGTCATATTAGGAAGTTATCGCCATTAAGAGAATACAATTGCAATTTCTTCCTGTCGTAAATAAACTTCAGCGGGAATGAGTAATCGTTACTTTGTGTGCACAATGCGGGGTGAGAGCCGAAGCCAAATAGATTGAAACGTGAGCCGCATCGTTTGCCGGCTCTCCAACTAAAACGTTATAGGATTCGTCTACGACTTTTTTGATGTCGGTATTTTATTTTACCATCGTAATTATGCTGTTAACAGCGGAAATATCAACAATTGTTGTAACACCAGTCACGGCACTGTCTGTCGACGAACGTCGTTGGTCAAGTAACGGACCAACACCGGCTATGGTTTGCGACGCGACCATTTCATAAGGGACACTAATGATACGCTTCGTGTGACTCATTATTATTGCTATTAGTATAGGATCTCGAAGAGAAGGATATAACAAATTACTTTGACGCTAATAGCAGATGCTATCTAGATAGATTTATTGTTTGTTTAATTAATGTAAACATTATGGAAAGAGTAAAAATGATAAAGTTTTTCTTTCCGTTATAAGTTACGTTTCTCCTAAGTCAAAGCTTGCCGATTTTATTGTGATAGTTTCGGTAATTTTGGCATAAGATTCTGTTTTTAAGAGAATATCATAGCAGATCTTATACTTCTCAGTCAGCATATTGTTTTACGATACCATCAAACCGACCATTGAATAGTATACTTAATATATATGAAAAAAACTCGCGTTATATCTACATCTAAACCTTTGTCATAATTCACTCTGTTAATAGAAACTGTGTGATATTTAAGTTAAGATAATAATTTAAGTTTATGTGTTTGTTGGGTTCAAATATATGAAAGAAGGCAATTTCGTAATTTTCCTTAATATCGACATTATTGAAACATCGCTATAAAAAGAAAACATTTAAATCTTGGATCCAACTAATCTTTAAGTTTAGTTGAGATTAAGTCATTAGATTAAAGCAAATTTTCGGAATCAAGACTTGTTAATATCTATCAGGGTTAAGTGGTCACTGACCGCAGCGGTGACAGCCATAAGATGAATTAACCATGGATATTCGGTGGTCCTAGCCGGAGCTAAGTGACCAGGGGGAGAACTCGGGAGGCGTAAAGAGGGTTTATTTGTTCGAGTCATTTTAGGGATAACCCGAAATGTCACTCTTCATTCTGTGGAAGTCAGCGGCGTTCATGATAAATTTTGGCAAAAAAAATTGCCGCCGAACATTTTGTTAGTGTTAGTTCCTAAAGATTTGTGTGTTGTATCGAATACGCATATCAATTTGCACATACGAATTTGTACTTTTATAGTAAATTAAAAATAACAAGATATATTATGTTATAATAGGTTACAATGAAATTAATAATTACCTTAATGATTACATACTGAATCCAATATGCTTTACAACATTAAAACACACAATTACAATTTAATAACTGTATTAAAAGTAGTTAAATTTTTGTTGTTATTTTTTGTAGGTACATATAATACAGAATGTATTTGTTAGATTAAATATAATACGTATATTTCAAATAATATTGTTTAGAAGATGATATTGTTTATAATACAAGGCTAATAATTAGTTTACCAGCTTGGGAGAACATCTTTGACTGTACAAATGCGCGTTTTTTGCATCACCAACTTTCGTATCAGTTTTGTACTTCTATATCAACTGAGTGATTACACATTTAGAATCTCATTCTAGTTTGGCAAAGGAATAGTTAAAACAATTTTTTTTTTAATAATAAAAATGCTTATTTTACGTTATATAATTTATTTATTACTGTCGATAAAACCTTATTTTCGATTTCAATATTCCACTTACATATTAACAGTTGTTACATTGCAAAGGTGTAATCGCAAAGGCTGACGGTGAAAGAGGATTTCATAAAATGTTGTTTTTACGCAAATAAATCTGCGTCACTTTAAAAACCGGACAAGTACGATTCGTACTTTCCCTTCGAGGTTTTCATACAAGGTATTACCTTGCTTAGAATAAAATCATATGTGTTGAAAATATGCATATCAAGGTTTTTAAAGTCGCCCTACTATGATACTACTTTTTAAAAAATCTTGTATCTGAATGTATCGTTTCGAGATTTTTAGTACTGATATCGACAGTTTATGAATGGATTCAAAAATAAATAAGCCAAAAATAAAATACTTTCAAACACATAGCAGCTCTCTTGCTACAGACCGCAATAACAGGAACAAACCCTATAAACAACAGTGACAAAATCATAAAAAAAAACAAATGAAAAAAAAATAACTAAAACGTGTAGAATGTTACTTGCAAAATTTCATATTTCTAGATCAACGGGAAGCATCAATTTTAATTCCAATTTAGTCGAATATGCGTTTTTACGGCCGTGCGGTTTTTTTTACTTTTAGTTTCATTTTTTCACACTTTCATTGGATTTGACTGTAGACTTAAGTGTATGTTTTAATTCCAAGTTGACAACTAAAAGGGTTCCAAAAATTAGGGGTCTTGATAAACAGATAGATGGGCAAAAAAGTGATCTAGAGGTTCCTTATTACCTTTTAAGTTCCGAACCCTAAAAATAACAGGCGTTAAATAACACAATTTATTTTGTAGAAGACGAAATCGTCTCGCCACTAATAACGTAATGGACGGCTTTCAATATACGGTCAGACAGCAGGTGTAACTCAAAAGCAAGGATCCATCCGATCCTTATCTGGTTCCTTAATCATTCGCGTTGGCAACAATCCGTAATGATATTTACTAAATAAACACGAGAGCGGACCGTAATTAAGTGCAATTAAATATGTTACAGATTGTGTTAGGAAATTAAATATGCTTATTTGGTGCGCGTTTTGTTTAGTTAGGGGATCACGAGGCGTGACTTATCGGTGAAATCTACATTATTTCGCCAAGTGTCTTTACTTGAAAATGTTATTAAAGGAATAATTATCGAGTTAGCGTCTTTCAAGTTAATTATGTTTAATGTAAAAAAAGACTATTATGGTCAGTTAAGTGTATATATATATATAAATATAAATATTACACTCATTCCGATCTAGCGACATGACAGGCTTAGTTATATTGTAACATGATATTATCCGACATGAAAAAGAAACACGATTTAAAGCCTTGGTGGTGAAATGATTGTAATTTAGTATGCGATACAGGAGTTAGCTTTCTTTAAAAGATAGTTTAACGAAAATGTACTACCTCGGGATCTTCCGTCACTTAGAAGGTACGTTAAGTTTCGGCCCGCTTGGTTGATTATAGGTCGTTATTCGTATACGATAAAAATAGTTTATCATTTTCAAAAAATCATTTACGCTGTGTGCTATTTAAAATTTTAGCTTTTATTTAACTTCGTCGTGTCAGAAGTTTGTAATCTTGCAAGTTAAATTTAACCTGTGTAACCTAAGATGTTAGTCATAATACCACTGCAATTTAACTAACCAAACCGTTGGATTTTTTGGTTTATCTAGCCAAGGTCTTTGGTGTGTCGCTAATGATGATTAGGAAAAAGAAAGAAGTCGGCTGGACCCATATCTGGTGAATATGGTGGTTGCTCGATGGTATTTGTTCAGTAGTTGCTCAAAAATTCGTTCACAATTGTGGCCTTGTGCGAAGGCACATTATCGTGATGCAAAATCCACATTTCCACAAATCAGGCCTTTTTCGTCTAATTTACTCTCTTAAACACCGCTTAACGCTCCAATCACCGCATATTCCTTATTTACCTTTTGACCTTCTGGCAAGAATTGCGAGTATACAATACCGTGATAGTCAAAGAAAACAGTCAACATGACTTTGACTTTGGAACAAATTTGACGTGGTTATTTCGGTTTCGGTTCAGTTGGAAAGCGCCAATCTGAGCTTGTTAACTAGTTTGCATGTGAAATTTGTAAACCCACGTCTCGTCATCAGTAACAATGCATTTCATGAATGTTGGGTCGGAGTTGACTCATTCTAGCATGTCCTCAGCGACTCTCATGTTTTTGGAGTAAAATCAGGTCTTTTGGGTCTAGCCGAGCGGCAACATGTTTTATACGCAAATTGTTAATTAAAATGGTACGGATCGACTCGTGAGATACAGAAAGTTCGGCAGCTATCTCTTTCAATGTTGAATGAGGATTTTCAATCACTTTATCTTTCACTTTTGCGATGTTAACTTCAGTTGCAGACGTTGATGGGCTACCAGAGCGAGGCAAATCTTCCATTACATCTCGCCCGTTTTTGAACGCTTTGCACCACTCATAAGCATGAGTTTTTGATAAAGTCGATTCACCGTAAGCCTTCTGTAACATTTTGAGTGACTCCGAACACGAAATTCCATTGGCAATACAAAATTTAAAACAAACTCCTTGTTCGACGTTTTTATCCACTATGAAATTCGCAATACACACTAGCTATGATATAACTAAAAACAGCACTGTTTTTAATATAAATAACAGATGCAACTAAAACTCCGGGCCAAGATGAAAAACAGTTGTGCCAATCTAACAGCAACAAAGAAAAGAACAAAAATTTGAATTTGGAACCATAAACATATAATCCATTCCCGATACTTTTTTGACTGAATGTATTAAACACTGCCAGAAAAAAAAGGTATTTATTTTCGTTTAATGTGTACACCCGTATTAATTATTTAAATATCTTTGAAAATTTTTCAACATTATTATATACGTGACTAAATACTAAAAATATTAGTACTAATATTTTATTCAATCTTTCTTTTTATCTTAAATAAAATGCTATATGGGGAGCACTTTTGGGTCATGCATTTTTTTCTATCACACGATCAACACATTTATTTATTAACAAGAAGAACGTGTAAAAGACCAACTCTCAACAGAGATAATAACAACGGCTTAACGTGCCTTCCGAAACACGTAAAGCCTCGAGATAATAATTTTTTGGTCACTCGTCCTATGATGAACAACTATTTTCCCTACATAGAAAGCATTACGAAAAAAAGAACTAGATATTTGAAATAATCAACGTATTAACTTAATTATCATTTTAATGGTGAAAAACCAATAATTTCTCTCTTTTGTCCAATTTGTACCCTTAAATATATATAACGCTCGAGTTAGACTCTTAAAGCTTTTTTTTTAATTTACTGTAAATGTCTCAGATTAATAAAGTTTACTTTTAACTCACTTTATGGTTTTACAAAGGAATTAGATTATTTCTAGACTATTTACCACTTTTTATTTCATCATCACCAGCCCTTTTTACGTCCCCACTGCAGGGGCTCAGGCCTTCCTTATGGATGGTTAAAGAGGATGGGCCATGCCCCTCCACGCTGGCCCAATGCGGATTGGAGGGTTATTTCAAAAGACTGTTAAAATTCAAAGTGTTTGGTTGGTTGTGATTAAAAAACTTAATTTATATAAAATAAAGTCTAAAGCAGTATTTAAAATTTCAGCGTCAGCGTATTTAAATCCACTAATATGGAATTATTAAAAAAAACTACTTACGAAGTATTTTAATTAAGCAGATAAGAATATCATTGTGTGATTATTTTTTAATATTCAGTATATTTCAAAATTGTCATCACGAATTGTTTATTTTAACTATTTTTTTTGTATTTTTTAATATTAAAATGAAATGGACTTCATATGCATTTTTCATTGCGACTTCTCTGTCTCTACTAATTTTATAAAGGAATTTGTTTGTAGAGGGAAATATTCGGAAATATTGATAAGATCATGAATATTTTTTCACCTACAGGAAGCTACATCACATGCGTACAGCATAGGCTATAATTATAAGTTATGCGCACGATGTACACGATGTAGTGGCAGGATATCAGGTCAGATAGAATAAAACAGGGAGAAAAGGTATCCCTTGGTGGGATACAGTTTCTCCCTGGATATAAAACCTCCTGGACATTCTCGGTGTAAAACCTCCTTAGGTTCGAGATGATGTCAACAAAGATGTCATAGTTTTTGATATTCATGTGTATTCTACGAGTACAGCCTAGACTGAATAAATTATATTGAAACATATTTTTAGTGAAAAATACTTAAAAATCCACTTTGATCTGGCACTCTGAGATGGGACTCGAACAAGACTGACAGTGGCGTAACTATACCGTCTGAGACCCGTGGCAAATTCATCGGATATTCAATTTTTTTTAACAAAATGTGTAATTATAAATGTCAGAAGTAAGGGATCTTCTCTGACTGGGGGCCCTTCCAGCTGCGGGCCCGTGGCATTTTGCCGACTTGCCACCCTGTAGTTACGCCACTGAGGACTGACGAATCTTTCAAGCAATTGTTACTTTCTCGCTGTTGAAAATGTATCTTGCGATTCGCTAAGTGCTTCAAAGATAGCATTGTGAATGTAAAATTGCTCAAATATAATAAATGTCATTGAATTTGATTGCGTTTATGAAAAAAGCACGTGATTTACAATAATAATTATTATATCCTGGTTTCACACTATCATCTCACTGATGTATTTGATAAATAATTTTTAATCGCATTCGCAGTGGCTATCGCATTATGATATTATTATTTTTATTACAATCCTGCCTACAAGTATCGCTTATAAGTACATAAAAAAATTAATACCATTTTCAGGCATACAGTTTTACTAATTATGATAAACTAAGTTATCATTGAATTTATTATTGTAACGATTGCGTTAATATACGTCGGAGATCTTGTTTTGTGACATTCAAGCCGACAAACACGTATAACCGTGCTGATAATCTGATATTACAGTCGTAATTATCTAATAAACCCATGTTTTGAAGCCTTTACACTTAACCGCTATCGTCCATCATACAGTGCGCCGAAATAGGTAAGTTCCTACCTAACAGAATAAATAGATAACAGTTTCAATGTATTGAGTTATTCGGAAAATTGTTTCTTTTTTTTTTGGTGAATATGATATACGATATTCTTATTTTTTTAATACTAAGATAGTGATCACGGACCAATACCAGTATACTTTTAGTAGTTCTATTTTCGTTACTAAATAACACATCAAGGCAGTAAAATGAAACGAAATATCTACATAGATAAGACGTCGTATCCTATTGCAAGAATCATGGTTAGAGAGTTAGGCGGTCGCACCCCAGGATTCATCTATGTTAGGAATGAGTTTATATTATGTATAGGTAGATATCAACATGACAAAACAAAAAAAAAATAACTTCTGGGTGAAATATGAAAATTTTTTGTCACCCAATCCATCGACGGCCATTGCGAAAGCTACTTAAGTTTAAACTAGACTAGGATGAATGATGATAAGAAAAATATTCGTGACCGAAAATTTATTGTCTCAAGTGGGCATATTATGGATTATCAAAACTACAGCTGAAACTAAGCCCCATGACCATAACGTAACTTCTGATGCACGGAAGGCCATAAGATAATAAATTTGTAGTCAACTTGCAACGAGATCAAGATGATGAGGAAAAAAAGGTGGGAGACCATAAATTCAAAAGCTATCCAGGAGCTTGTGATAGTAAATTTACGGTCCGTGTTTCGGAATGTATGTCAAGCTGCAAAATTTGCAGACGCAGCGTTGGTCACGGCTTCATCTGCAAATTTTAATACCCACTAATTTACAAATCACAGCCCTATTCCATTTGATTCTATTCACAGGGAAGACCTATGCCCCAGTATTGGGGACATTAATAGACTGATGATAATAATTTGATTAGTAAAAGAATGATTTACTATTTCTGAAGCTATTTGCAAATACACAAATAGTACGACGAAGTAATTCCATCAGACCAACTATTAATCCAACAAAATTCGTATTGGAATCAACGAATCACCAAAATTGCTCCAGGCATTGTGACAATGTCGAGATCTGTATGGCGCTGTTGGGAAATTAGAATGACAGTGGAGGCATTGGGAATTGCTGTCTAGCCTTAGCTTTCACAGTGATATGTTCCCTTTTTAGAGATTTGCACGTCTATTCAACTAATATTACCGACTGCAGTCTGGGACTATTTGTCAAACGCCGAGAGCTCTACACTGAGGGCTGTTTATTCGAATGCAATTTGAATTTTAGTTTTTAAATCGTCTTTATGATATTACACTGGTAGTTTATTTGTATTTTCTCTTTGCAAATAAAATTCAAAATATTATTGAATTAACAGATATCATATTACTAAATTAAGAACGTACTCATAACGCATACACAGTAAGTAGCACGCTAGGTTAATTCAATATGGCAATTTTCGCAATCCATTATCAACTCTTACTGATTTTAAATCTAGTCGTTTTAAGTTAATACTTAAAGTGAGAGTAATTCTCAAGTGAGAAAATTTTGCTGATATAAACAGACATGATGTTGATAGTTGGATAGTAAATAATAGTTTCATTTCATCATTATTTACTTCTTAATGATTAAAGTAGATAAAGTAATTGATGGATATAGAAACTACAAAATATATATGGAACAAAAATCTTTAAAAAATAAAGGTAAAGACATTTTTTGCCATGACATATGCGATGAGTATAATATAACTTACTACTTTACTAACTTTGAAAAGAAAGGATTGCCAGCAAATATTATATTGGTTTCATTAATTATGTTTTACTGTTCAAAATTTTGTGTAACATTATATTTTTTAATTTGTAACAGCTATCAGTAGAGTACATTAAGTTGTATTTAATTAAAAGACGATTGTCAAATATTAATATCTCTATGTCAAATGCAATGCAGTTTCCAAATTAATGAAAAATTATGTTGATTGTCCGTTTTAGCTTTTACCCCATTTCAATTTTTAAAATAAGGCGTTGCGCAAACTTAGACACTTTGTTACAAATACTACCTACAATCGTAGTAAACTGCATTGCGCTATGTGAGGTTAGTTGCTACTTCTGAATTACGAGTAACATTTCGTTACATATTTACTTTCGATTTCACGATGGATGCCTTTAAAGAAACATTACCTTTTCCACCATAAAGTACTTATGTTTAAACCAACTAATTTTTGATCAGCAAAAGGTTTTTTAAATCACACGCCGAATTTGTTTATATCTGTCCCGGACTCACTGATTATGTTCTTTTATAAATATTCCATATTCCCTCCCTAACTTACAAATTGTATATCACCGAAAAACTGTAAGTATAATCAATCTCGTTAGATTATAAACTGTCATACCTAGGCGTAGAAGATTATCAACTGACGATCGTTACAATTTAACATATCTAACACAAGACAAAAAGTGTATACGTTTGTGCAGTGCCTAATTTCCTACCTCTTTAGAGAATGAAAGTAAATAATAATAAATTTTGCCACACTGTAATTATAACTCAAAAACTACACTTCAAAAGAGAAATGTGTAGAAAAAATATTTAACGTCTTCTTTGAACTAAGAACAGAGTGAACTTTATCCGTAGATAATGGGTATCTTGGCCTCACTTCAAAGTTCAACCGTAAATTGTATTGTTGTAAAAATTATGACTTACCCATTAAAAGGGTATCCAGCGAATGCTGCATCGTATGGGTGATAAACTGTAGGATAAGGCCAACTCGCTGCGCTCGCCGCCAGGTTTTCCTTCAATTCGATACCAGCAGCCTGCGCATAATAAAGAAACACATTATCATCTCTTAATATCACATTATTTCATTAGATTAAAACATTCATCCGAACATATTACCTGCATCGCAATAAACATTTGGCACCGGCAAACCGTATGATCTTGTTAAATCAGACTTTATAATACCTTCCCTCCCGGTAGCTTTAACTTAATCTATTATAGAAAAAAAAAAGATCCTCGGCGGATTGATTTTTTGATCGATCGGCTCGTTGTTTCGTCTTAACTATTATTATTTAATGGGCAGAGATACAAGGCGACTACATCAATCATCTTTCGTTCGACAAATGTATCTTTCTTGTCTCCCATGAGGATAGTTGAACTTTGCTTTCTTTATGTTGTCAAGATAAACAAACTAATTTATTAGTACAATTTGTAAAGGGTAACAGCAACAGAAATCATTATGATTAATATTTATGTACATACACACCAGATGGTTTGGATGGCAAAAAAGAAAATGATTTGTCTGAATCAAGTAGCAGAGAACACATAATCGCATAACAGCAAATCTCATTTGAAACTTACAATTACTAACGGACGGTGGATTCAAAAAATTTATACCGACGCATTAAAAATAACTCTGTGGCGACTCTTAATGCGGTCAACCAGGATAAATCTATCAAAAGATTTTGTTGTCCAACAACTTCATTGGTGGCCGAATCGAAAATCCGATAATAAATTTTACTCAAGTACGACAGCGTAATCCAGTCTCTCCGCCGCTCTTTGTTGCTTCGACCTTTCTGATAGGTATAATACCAGCGTACTGGAGCACTATTTTTGAATCACTCGTTTAAAATCTTACCGTGTACGACATAAGTCTACTAAGTCATTTTATGCTCTTTTTCAGTATTTTTAATTATTCCTCTGGATACTGCCAATATAGAGCGAAATATTATTTGAAAAAAAGGAAGAACCGTATAATAATTGGAATGAAATTGAATATAACTTAGATGAAAAGAATGTATTATTTTCCTTTATTAAAATAACTGATAAATATTTTTTACATACATTTTTACATTAACATAGAAGAGTTTTACATTTGAGATTAACAAAAGAACTCTTTTTAATCTTTTTATATGTACAGTAATTTCAGCTACGTATCTCTTTTTCAGAAATATTTACGACTGCGTAAAACCAAATAAGGTTATGCTAAATAGTTGCATTTGGATATTGACATTTATTTTGTTACTCATCTTAATACAACTCTTTGCAGTCGAGATAATCAAATATTCTAATTTCTAATGTCGAATGATTCAATAATACAGCTTCTGTTACCACAAATAATTTCACTGGGCTATAACGTAAATATGCTATTGGATTTATTATATGATCATAATTAGCCACCGTATCAAAATCATGTCATAAAGATATTATCTTGACAATATAAAAATCATTTTACTTGATAAAAATGTGATTTTATTTAGATATTTCATTATTATTTTTGGCTGAAATAAACCACCAATGTGGCATTGAAGCTTGATAAATAATATCACATAGACACATATTTAATTGTTTTTCAGTATATCATTTTTTGTTGACGTTTTTAGTTTTTGTAATTTAAAACTTCTATATGAAATATGTATCTTTAACTGAGCAATTCTTGTGTAAAGTTTATATAAGCTGAATCTCGAATATAGATGCAACTATTTTCATGAAACTTAGTATACAAGGGTTTTCGGGAGAGATTTGATGTAGCTAGGATTCATATACAAAAAAAAATACTGAGCAAATATTTGTAACTCAAGTATTTGTAATTATCGATCAGACTCAACCTATTAAAATGCAACGGTTACGATAGCTATGTATTATTTGATTCTTTTATATGATACACGTTGCTTATTAGCTTTTTTTATTATAATACTTTAATCCCTTAGATAGCTCCTCGGACACGCAAACGCAGGTAAAATTGTTAACTCTATCACAGAATGACAGCAGACACAATAACCTTAAATGGGTATGGACGTCTCAAAAATAACTTAATCACAAATTGTGTTTTTATAATTGATTTTACAAAAATACTTTTGAGAAACTACACGAGATTGAAAATAGGATAAAAATATTATTCATGTTCCGATTAAGTATGTATTCTATTTCTAAAATTTTTATAAATTTATTAGTTGTCTCTATCATTTAAGAAATCAATTGACAGTATAAATAATTTGTACGATTGTTGGTCATCACGTTTAAAACTACCTATTTTTTTTAAACTGGGGAACGTAAAATTATGTGTTCAATGCTAAGATTGGACTATTTTTTTAGTCTATTAATAGATTAATATAAATTTAAAGAAGGTATCAAAAATAAAGAGTTTGACCACTTTTGTAGTTGCCAAAGGGCAACTAGAGTCTGAAACTTAGGTATACTCGCATACATAATATCGGAATAAAGACGCACATTACCGACAGAAGTCTAGTCAAATATAAATTCAAACATAATGAATACGCTACAAAACTATACAGCATCTCCGTTGACATGGAGTCAACGGCTGCGTTTTGTGCTTAACACTTTCGCCGCTGATGATATATGATCATATCTTCACGAGTGATTGAATCATCTGCCGAGACACGTTCACGGCCCCACCTTTTCACACCTCCCTCAAAAAGTTTTACTACACGTCATATATTACGTACCGTGGCTACTTTTATGTTATTATGATCATTATCATTCAAAGTCTCTACCCACACACATGGCTTTCTGTGATGCTCCGTTCAAATTTTTACTTTTTTTATACCTTTCCTGACTGATGAATGAAAGGGAATAGTTTTTGTAGTGATAACAAAAACCTTTTTTTCCATAAATTTGTATTTAACCTATACTAAAATTATGGTAAATTATCAATTCTTTTGTTTTTTAGCGTTCTGATACATCGACATAATGGTACTCGTTAGAGGTATAAGACGTTTGTGATACATGAAAACATAAATATTCGTGTCGATGTATCATTTTTTTAAGATGAATGTTTTAATCTCACAGAACGAAATTGTTAAACGTATTAAGATCCTACCGAAGCTCGTAACAACTTTTTTTGTGGACAAAAGGGCATACATCATGGGATTATGATTTTAATTCATACGCATTCTTTATATCGTAAACTTATTGTGGTGCCTACTTAACACTCTCAGATCCTATTTCTCTATGGTAGTATTTTGACAACATACTCTAATTATTTTAAAGTAATTCTTTTGTTGCTCCCGTCTAAAAAAGTGGACGATAAAAAATAATATAATCTGCTTCGCTGTAGACGTTTGTGATACATTCAATTTATTTAATATCTCGTTTCGAGCGATGATGCCTTGAGCTTTTGTGGACTTAATTAATTTTAGCATTTTGTTTTATGTGATCGAATTTCGGTAGTCTCTTATGAATCTCATTATTGCATAAGCAATATATTTATATTTTATGATTTCCACTATTACTTTATCAGGATACTTCTAATTTTAGAGTATTTGATGCATTGTGGAAAGGGTGACAACTCTCATTCGATTTTATAATTGAATTCACTATATATTTTTTAAATTATCTGCCATAATTTGTTAGTGAAATAACGTTTCCGATTGTGTAAAAGTAACTATAATAAATTAACTCTAAAATTAAATATTAACATACACGAATCCTAATATAAAATTGCCCTGAAAATTTGCCACTGATAAGTAACTCTGAAGTAACCCAGTGAAAATGTCTTGTGAATATATAATAGCGAAATTATATTCTAGGAACAGACTCCCAATGATTCGGGAAAAAAAATAAACAAATACCTATATTTATCATAAATTTAATTACCTGAATAGAGAAGGTAGAATTATTCAATTTAGACATGTAAATCTAAAAATTCACCTGCATTATAATAAAGAGAAGGAAAAGAAAAAGAAGAATAAAGAGAAGACAATTATCATCAATAACTTGCAGTGAAACCACCCGAAAGACTTATGTTATCTTCTTATTGATTTATATTATCTATTAATATTTTATAGGTTGACATCGTATTGTCTTTTCTGTTACATTGGAGATATACTTTAACTGGTTTTGCCTGAGATTGTATTGATTATACATACTAATATACTTACCGTTCGACCAAACATCAACAAACTATTCTAAATGACCCATCAGACGAGACACATGTACCATTATAAACTATCATGACTATTAAAATACACTAATAATCATGACCGTACATAAGTCATTAAAAAAAAGAACTACGGACGTTCTGTCTACAAAGAAACAGGTCAAGGTTTGAAATAATTTATGATAACAAATTAAATGAATGAAACAAATTAAGTAGGACATAAGACACAGATACATCTTATAATTGATACTGTACTATGTTATGAAATACTCTTTGGCTTCAAACGTGCAAAAGAATTAGCTGTACCGATGGAGGACGATTTTTTTTAAATTTCGGGTAAGTGCATAAATGAAAAGACTTAAAGAATACTATTACGAATTATTTGGAGGTAAAATTTTATAATTATTGAAAATCGCTGCTTTACATTAGTAGGTACATATAGAAACCGCCTTTTGATGTTATATTGACAATTGATTCGAGTACTTAAGTGGTTAGCTATTCATAACTAAGAGTTTCCAGTGACGAAACGAAACTACAACGGCCCGCGTAAACAAAAAAAATCTCATATTTTTCGAATGTATTTTTTTCGAAAAATTAAACTAATTTAATAGTTACTAGTTCTCTATTGTTAATGCACAAGATATACGAATGCTTAGTGGTATTATCAGCAAATTAGTTTATCATAGTCATTTCGTCTTTCATACTAACAGCGTTCGGGTAGAATGGCGGTTGATCAGCTGCGAGGGCTGGGAAGTAAGCTGCCATGCCAGCGGCTGTAGCCGCCGCCGCGTCCGAGTAGGGAGCGCTGTACATAGACAACGGCACACCGGACGCTAGCCTCTGGTAATTGAGGAATTCGTACTGGCAAGAGCACACTGTCTGGCCAGTGATCGGGTCTTGAAATATAGGCCGGCCTGTGTCGCAGCATCGCGGCGCAGCGGTTGGCGAGCTGGGACGTGCCGCACCGCTCGCTCCACCGCCGCCGCTCATCCCCGCTTGCGCCGGCGGCGGACTGTTGGAGGCTGTCGATATGGTGCTCTGTAAGTTGTAAATTTTGAAATGCCTTTATGGCGCGTTTTAACATTCGCCAGTGCAAACACAACAGTTAGGAGGCCTCCTTGCGCATAGCATACAATCGCATAGCGTAAGCTTTACAATTCTTACATTTACGAGGTCGTTATCGATCAGACTATCATGTCAACGGTTTGAATCGATGAAAAAAAATGCATTAGCATCACTAATTCTGATGGATATTAAACGAGAATATGATGAATGTCTAAAAGGGTTGCGCTTCTAATGAGGACACCTTGGGCGTGTCTACGTCATCAATGTACGCTCATTCGATACGCTTTACACTTCTTTTAATATTTTGATACACAAAAAAAAAATCAGTGCACTAATATCATACGGCTGAGAAACTTCGAATTATGTCACAAAGGGCTGGGGAGAAACACATTGTTGATATAATAGATTTATTCAGCGGACTACCTGAATCGATCAGCGGTCGCAGAATAAATATCCGCTAGTTGTCCGAACATAAAGCGAAAGATACGAGCGAGATCGTACGACCTTTTTTAATTGAGCACTGCAGTCGTACGCGGATAAATAACTTTCTAAATATTTGTCATAGGAATGAAAAATGGTCCCCAGCCGCCCAAAGTTCATTGTGTTCTGTATGGGATTAGAAACCGAGAAATGCCACCCGAAATACTTATGATACAAGTTAGTGAAAGAAAATAATAATTAATACCCCTATTGTACTGTTCGCGTGTTATTATAGGACGTTTCCGGAAAAAAGGTATTTATCTGATCATTCTATTCTAATGCGATTCATTATAAATTGCTATAGAAAAGACTAGTTGTCGGTTTAGAATCGGATAAAGAGGTGCACTGTCACTTTAAGGGCACGAATTGAATTCAAAGCACTCTTAGGTAAGGGTAGGTAATTTGTATGACCTTTGTATGTGTGACTTAAGCTTTAATTATGTAAAGAAGTGGTGTTGCCGCTTCGTAAGCCCCGTGAAGTCAGGTCGGTTGTGCCCTAAGCTGAAGCTATGACCCGTTTGCTATCATACGGCTTCTTTGAACACACCGCTACACTCATCACCTTGTATACACCAATCACATACTATTCGGTACCTCACACAAACACGAATCGCGTCAGGCTAAAAACATTTGTTGTGTTGAGGGAATTATTAAGGTAATCCCGAAGCCGTTAAACGTCGAATCCCTGTATTACCTACATTACATACCCTGCATAGTTATTTAATCCGTGTAGTATATGCCACTTCTAGTTGTATTCGTTTATAACGAAATGGTCTACCATTCGACCTAATGACTATAGGAATAGGGATTATATCGATCAACGTGAGGGGGATGCGGCTGAAATCGACGCCGGTGCTTAAAAGGGATTCAATCCGTTAGAACGATACGAATGATGAAACGACATTATTTCTGTAGAACAACGTTACTCCCTTTCATGTCGGCGGCCATTGTGGACGAGCGCATTTACGTATCTACACACGTTATTAAATATCGCACGACCAATGTTAAATATGTAAATCAGAATGTTTGATTTGCAATTCATTCAGTGATTTTTCAATTTGTTTTTATCATCTATATAAAGAGGTTGAGTTCCTAACTTTGTTTGTTTGTAAGGGGTAATCTTTGAAAATACTTATCCGCTCATGAAAATTCTCACCTGGTGGCAAATAGTTAGTATTTTAGTAATGTGAATTTTATGACGAAATTACGTCAAAGATTATTTGTATGTTATTACTATGAATTGCTTAGAGTAGTTTAACTTAATGTTATGTGAGATTGATGACTTTTATTAAAAACTTAAACTTAAATATAACACCTTTGTAACCTTTTTAGCATTTCTATTATTTTAAGTTATACCATTTTTAGTTACATAATTTTAATTAAGTAGAAGAAAATTAGGTAACCGAATATAAAAAAAATCGTAAAACGTTGTATTAAAATTTCTATTAAGAATAATTTACAAAGTAATTTCAGTGTTCTAGGTGTATTATTAAATATTTGGTCCTGTTTAAATATTTTTAGTCATTTATGAAAAGTTGCATTTTTCGATATACAGTTTTTCTTGTGCAACAACGATTTGTTCGTGAAATAAGCACATACTCAAAAAGAATAAACCTAAAGGTTACTATCGGAATTTTGTACCGATAATTCGACAAAGATAACACATTTCAAAATGCGCTCTACAAAAGAAGTTCTATATTATTTTTACTTGCTCCGTTTTAAACTGCACCTACTTCTGATAAACATCTAACAAAAGATCAGCGAGATTAAACCCTAAAAATAACAGAGATAGTTTAACGCATATTGCGAAGTCTCTCGGTCACATTTACTAGAAGAATTCGAATTTAAACGTTCGATGAAAAATAAAAAAATAGCGTACCACACTCACTTTATCGCCACGAACAAACTTTGGTAATGAGTAGGTACATGCAAGTCTTAAGTATTGGTTTATGTGCTTATTAGATAAAAAGCACAAAAAAGTTGTCATCATATCCTTTTCAAATATCATACGGTCGGAGGATTAAAGTGCCGCTGCACCTTATCTCCAGCAGACATCTTTTAAAAAACAAACACGAGAAGTATTCTCTTTTTGTCGTATTTTTTATCGTAACCCGCAGGATGTGTTAGTCGTTAAGCCCTTTTAAGTGTTAAACCATGTAACTGAATATTCGAGCGTATAAGGGTCCGATCTATTTGTTAAATAATGTAAAAAAGTTAATCTTAGAGAAATCGGACCCAATGACATGTATTTCGTTAAAGACATCAGTAGATACGCCAAAAAAATATCGACGACACGAAGCTCGCTTAGCTAACCGTTGGGTGACGTAGACCGATGGCTGTTACTCAGGTACTACGAGGTTTTTATTAAAGTCGGATCTTTGGGGACATCATTAAAGTATTAAATTTACGATAAGGCGACCCGAGTATAAAATTACAGAATGTTCTGACCGATTAGTGTGTTATTTAAAAATTTGTGAGTACCAATTTTTTTTCTAATAATCTGTTAAGATTCGCCATTCTCTTTGACTAGTCTAATATCCCACGTTTTAATATTAGCTCAAATTCCCAGCAAATGCTGACGAATTTGAGCTAATATTAAAACGTTACAAGAAATCAGTATAAAAGAGATTCGCGTTTTGTGTTGACGATAAGGTTTTCATTTAATCTTCTTAACACTAATCGGCTAAAGAAAAATCATCGCGATTTTATAGATCAACAGATAAGCGTCACGGTCGTGAACGCTACCTTGCTTCTTGAGAAAAGCGCGTGCGAATTATTCCGATGTTTATAGATGTTTTTATATGAATCTTAGCACTGGAATAATTGCTCTAGATCGATATCAGATATAAAAATCATTTGTTTAACAGTCACGGGTGCAGTTGCTCTCCCATTTCGATCGAAGATGCATCATTCGGTTTTCATTGTTAATTGGTATAATTATTATATGTCTTAATTGCTCTTTGTTAAAGTTTGACGTGTTTATTTCAGTTATCGTGTTTGAATCAAATCCGAATTGCGGTAGTCTTATTGCGAATATCTTTTTATATTATTTTTGTATTCGATGAACTTAAGTAATTAACACACAATTTGTATGATATATCTTGAAATACAAATAACTGTTAATGCTTTTTGAATATAAGCATTATATTATTTATATATCAACTCTTCTACCGTTAACCTAAACAGTGTTACAACACCACGAAAATATCATCACGAATATTATAAACTTATTACAAAACTCCGTGTACAACAAAGAACATGAGTTTAGCTGTGAACTACGTAGATATTTGTATCTATATCTTCAAACTATATCATATAGTTGTTGATTAGAAAATAATTTCTCTGATGAATGGCAAAAAGTCATGCGTCAAGTATAAACAAACTAATGGATGGCTATCTTTAGAAGTTTTATAAGAATGTAGTTAATTATAGAACAAAATATTGTCAGTGGTAAATTTTACTGATCGACTTAAGCCTAAAAGAAAAATGTACCTATTCATACTTATATTCGCCGAATAGAGATTTAATAATTCGTACTTTTTCGTATTTGGAACATAAAACTAGTATTCTTTGCATCACTAATAATGTCGTGTCAAAGGTATTTAAATAAAATGTGTCAAAGACAGTTAATTTTATTTGATCATAAATAATCAAATATATCACCGCTGTCCTATACCTTCCTAACATTGTGCTAGATATTGAAAATCCATCGAAATACAATTATTATGTTAACTTTCTACTTAAATTGCAAGATGCAACATCACGATATCATGATTTTCCCGAGCCAATGAATAATACTGGTGTTATTATAGTTTCGAAATACGTATCCACACTTTTTATGTTACTTACTTTTTAAACAATATAGGTTTTTAACAATTTTAACCGACTTCAAAATCAAAAAGGAGGAGGTTATATTCGATGGCAATGTATGTTTTTTTTTAGATTAATGTCTAGAGTAACTTTATTTGTATACATTTTTAATAAATTTTGTCTCTTCATAGGTTTTTGAAAGTACAAACAAATTTTATTTTCCACATTAAGCAGAAATTATGTCACTTAAGTAAACAAGTACAATGTTACTATCTATTGATAACGTTACAAAAATGTTCCACATTTACAATACTTTCGAAATAGACGATACGCTTTCAAAATTTAAAACTTACTTCCAAAGTTAATAAAGGTTTTGTTTAATTGTACTCGACAGTTCGACTCTGCTAATAAAGATAATATACCATACTGAGTTACATATCTTTAATTTTATTGTTGCTGTTTTTTTCAGGTTGTTTTGTCTTGAGAATATACTTCTTCTTGTCCCACATGACCTCCTTAAATAAAGAGTTTCTGACGAAAATGTACAAAAGTTTTCTAAAGCTTGATATTTCAGTATATTGAAGTACTAATCTACATACGCCACCAGGTGTCCCGACACCTGACCCTCGCACTGGGTGGGTACTAAGTGATACATCGATAGCCCTAGTACTTCAACATGAAATATCGAGCTTCAAAATACTCTTGCGTATTTTTATCACGGCCTCTTAAATATCTATAATGGTGGTTTCACAACAGTTATCTTTTATTTTTTGTCAATATTATGGTTGTAAAACTTAAACAAATGCACTTCTAGAAACGAACGCATACAAATATCCCTTTTCTAATCTATATAAGAATGATTATTATCTATATCAGAGAACGCTAACATATCGTGTGATTCGTACTTAATTACCAGCGTGCTCGGTTCGCGTGAATAGGAAAACTAATTAATTAACCAGCTGGTTCGTTTTTTTTGAAGCATTATCATTGATGTTAGATATTGGCTTAGAGGCGAACGTTCAAACGGCATTTTTTTGTTTCTTTATAGAACATGCGAACTTACTAATACTCGAACTTATTTAAGTTTGTCATCACCAATAACCGAGTAGTATTAGATTGTTTGAATTTAATGGGTATATATATCAACACGTTGGTATTCGAGTACCTAATCATAGCGATATTCAAGTGGAGAATGCAAGTTCGAGTAGATCTCGACGCAATATTTCAATAAAATTACACTTCATATATAGAGATATCACTAATGTACAATACATTTTATTTAAATGTTAAATAGGTTTTACTAGGAATAAACAAAAAAATAAAGTAAAGGTTCTTTTATTTATTCATGTTAAATTCCGGGTCAGGTAAAATGGTGACAGACGCGTTAGCAGTATATGGCGCTGATATTAGACGCTTAAAGATAGTTGCTCCGATATGTAAAACCATCTTGACTTCTATCAAACACTTTGATTTTTTCCGCACTTCACCTTCTTGTTAATATAAGCAGAATGATGAACGGTTGCGAGCATTAGAGGTTGTGGGCTAGAAATAAGACATATGTAGATACTAGAGCAAACATCACATAAAAACAGTCTTCTAAGTATGAATGAGTGAGTGTAAGTAGTTTGTACTCAAATGATTATTATTGACTTGAATTATTATTATTATTATATTTCATCAATTTTCCATTCACAATGCTAACTGAAAAAGATTGTTAGTAAAAAATGCTTAATTATCCACTATGTCCCTGGCACTGTGAGTTAATTAGATGAAATCTGGCACTGTGAGTTAATTAGATCAAATGTTTATCTTTGACGAAAAAATAAATATTTATTTCCGCTGTTTGAGTACATTGCCTGAACATTGATGAAAATACTCTGTAGTAGCAAAACAGTTACTAGTGCTTGAAAAATTCGTTAAGATCTTTTAGATCCTGGGTAGGTGAGTGGTTAGAGCAAGCGATCGGATTGCGAAAGGTCATGTGGTGCCCACAAAGTGGATTTCTTAAGCATTTTTCATTAAGAATAGTAGAGAAAGAAATACAAGTACAAAGTAGAACACAAACAAAGACATATGTCAGAATTCGCAATGTTTCTACTTTTGACCACCAGGAGCGCTGCGATAGATTGCGTTACCCCCATCTAGAACTTCATACCCAGCGAATAGAATAATTATTATTAAATACATTATGAATAAGGTATATAGTGAAGATGATCTACTCAATCTCTATCAGGAGTTCAAAATATTATAATTCTGTGTTAGGACACCGACAAAAACTCTTAGATGTGATGCAAAAATCGTTATTATAAAACTAAGATACAACCTACTCGAATATATCATCGTTACGTTTCAATAAAAAAAAATGCATTGCATTTAAAACATATTTAACAATGAAAAATTATATTCAATTGAACCTTTTAAAACGCTAAGATATATATTATTTTCAAAGTTGTAACTTAAGTGAATTAAAAGAATTCTTATCACTATTATGATTAAAACTATTAAAACATTCAAAACGAGTTCCGTTTAGTCGTCGGTTCAAGAAATTTTCTCAACGAACACGAGTGTATTATTCACGTTTCCCCCTAAATAGAAATTCAAATATCGAAACAGCGTTTACGCATTATTTACATAAAATTGTGTATTTAATTGGACAATTACATGGTGGGTCGTAATTTGAGGTAGGTGTCTATTTCGAACGCATCCTGTGTCGAGATATCTGAATTGATAAGGCCCACCCTTCAAATCTATAATAGCCTAAAAGAAATTCACACCTTACCTAATTAGGGTGGAATTAGGGAAGAATAAATATTGAAAAGGCACCGCCGGTTGTATTATAATGACGTAATGTATAGATAAATACGTAATAATCGAGTATAAATGATAACAATGAAACGTCATTAATATTCAAACTTGCCTGTCTGTTTTATTGCACCAAAAATATATATTGCCTTATCTTTAATCGTATCCTTTCTATGAACCTGATATTTCTACGCCTTCATTATTACACAAAATTAAATAACTCATAAAAAAACAAAACTTTGTTCAAGTCTTTTAGATATGGGCACTAAATTCTGTGTATATTTTCGTGTTAGAGTACTATTCTGTAACAAAATTAGCCTAGAATTCGACATCGAGAGCTGTCAGAGCAGGGAGGTTTAATTATACTAAAACCTTTTTTACCAAAGAGAACTGACCTTAACATTTAATCGACCTGGACGAAGGCCGCTGGCCGACGAAATCGGGCCTCTCCAACTGCAAGGGACGGAGGTCCAGTGCAGTTTCCTACCCGACTTAACCCTCCGTATCACCCTCGCGCGTGGTCCGGGCCCTGACAAGGAATACCCAGGACATCCGGACCGATTCAAATAAAAACTACTTTAAAAGGTCATGACCGTTTCATATAGTAATCAACATTTACAACATTGGTTTACAAGTGTACAATGAATTTTCATATATAGAACTTTGATCAAAAACAAACAAAAAAACATGAAAGATAGCGTAATGTATAACAATCAAAACCAATATCAAAAAAAACTAAGACATTCCAACATAAAAAATTTAGTATTTTTTTTAAACCGATGAAAGCAAAATACAAAACAGAATAAATAAAATAAAAAAAAACAAACATCGAACATCAGCAGAGCTCAAACGGAGCACTGTAAATTGATCTACAATATTATTAAGTGTTTTACGACCAGGTGAAACCTTTTAATATCAGGTCGAGTAACCATTTTTAAAGACCGATCGAGACACGTACAAGTCGGAGTGCTTTCGACAGTCTCACAGCCGACGCGGCCATATTATTATTGTGTTTCATTCAAACAACTCATTCATAAAATTGCAACTCTTTTGCACTGCAACTGGAGAGCGCGTCGTCACACTTCATTGCGTTCACAAATATGGTCAAAAGTGTATTACTTTGTTCCTTTTCTGTTAACCGATTTGTAGGATTTAGATCGTGCATTTTATATTAAATAGAAATTAATAGTTGATGACGATTGAAACCGCACGCAATTTAGCTGTTTGCAATCAGAAACTCTTTCAAATTCGAATTGAAAATTGAATTTAAAAGGTAGGAACGTGATATGACGATGTAGTTAAATATTACTTCATGTGTTAATTAATATAAATCAATTAAATGTAAGCTAGAAATGAACTTTAGCAAATTGCTCGAAGAGATTTATAGACCATATTATGTTATGAACATGTGCTGGCTAACACTTGAGTATTTGCCTAATAATAGCTGAACTATTATTCTGTTTAATATCCCTATGACGTGCTTGCAAACATTCCTACATCCACTAAAGCTGAAATTAGATTGTAAAGTTGATCAATTGTGTAGCGCGAACATAAAAAAAGGTTTAAATGCATTAATTGAAAGTCCTATACGTATAGGTGATGATTTTATAAAATAAGGTCGATATCAAAATGTTCCGTTATGCCTAAGGTTATTACGCATCTTCTAGGGATTACTCTTCTAGGTTAATTTAGTAATTAAATTTTGGTTAACGGTAAATCTTCTTTCAATTGAAGAAGAAAAAAGTAATTTTAATGGTTAATGCAAGTTTGACGGAAGATCCGTTAAACGTTTACGGAAGTATGCGTTAGAACGCAACGGATCATATTCTGTTAATGTTGAATATGTACGAAACGAATATGTACAAATGTATGAAACGCATACATTTGTCGGCTCTAACGTACCTCGGCCGACGATACGCGTCGCATCTTTCATTAGATTTGCACATCCCTTTAATTTTGAAAATAAGGCAAGAAATATTAGGAACGTTATTTTTAACAGCCCATATATCATACAAATTCTTCGATAACTAATAAGTTCTAATCATTTAATTTTATTTTTAGGAAAACAATCCGCAAATATATATTTTCATTGTTTCGTTCGATGAATCCCAAATGCACATAATAAATTAACCTCTTTTTAAAGGCACGCTAAACGGCAGTGTTACTGATTTAATATCTCGTATGTAGCTTAGAGATTTCGTGCAAAATTAATGGGTAATATAGTTTTGTGTGATTCCGATGTATCTTATTAATCAAAAATAATATAAGACGAAAACAATAAGCTAACCAATGAGATAGACACGGATAGTGTATTACGCGCATTAGAAATTAAAAACTATTTTAATTAGACATTCGCAAACCATCATTATTATTATTATAACATTTCTCAATTCTTCTTTCTGCTACTAATACTCGTATCTATACTCGAGTACAAGTAATTACTTAATTATAAATAATAACTTAAGCAAATATTTTTAACCAATAGACGATAATTTGAATGAATAAAGGATGTCAATAGATAATTCTAAATTCGTAAAAAAAACGCTCGTTATTATTTAAACTCGATAATTACTTCCACTAGAGTATAGATACTTGTGTAAGTCACATACTTTTTTATCAATTTTGTCAATAATAAGTAATAAAATATAATTACAAGACAAAATCGACCAAATGTTGAATTTTTGAGATAACATTTTTTTTTTCTAAGAAGAAAATTTCAAAGCTCTCTTTTTACTCTATGAGTAGATGTAGATTTTTTATTGTTACTTAAAATTTGATTGGACTTAATTTCATCGTTTAAAACTAACTGATACATAATGTTTTTTTTTTTATTAAAGAGAGAGAACATTCTGTCTCCAGTTATAAAACAAAATTCACGAACCTATCATTGATGCTGTTCCGATGGCCGGTGTCATCGTCCACTCTCGGTTGCAACTAATGTTTCATTAAATCACTGATTGAACATCGCGTATTCCGCTTTAGAGGCGAATGGTATCAGCGCTTGAATTATCGGTTAGAATATAGGAGCCGTTAAATCAGTGGCGATTCAAAACATCCCGTGTTGCACCCGTCCCGAACCTTTATTACCTACTCCATGTCGTTGCCCACTAATCGACTCCGGTATTACCAAAATAACTCTGTATTATAGTCCTATCCGCCACTGGAATGAAACTGTGATCGTATTCGATTATTTGCGGTCATTGTGTACGGTGCCTAAGAGGATTGTGAGATGAATTTTAATGATGCTATTTTATAAAATAAACACCAAAGTCAATGTAACATACGATCGGTAATGTACATTAAAGCAAGATTTCATCATGTCAATAAAAATATCAAATAAATGTTATAATGACGACAAAAAGTATCAAACAAACAATTACACTTATCATGGCCGGTGGATTTTTTTTTTGAGATGTTATTTGGCATATTGTTTTTTCATTTAGCCTTTATAACGAAGTAACACCAAGTAATTATTAGCAGAAGAGAAATTAGATTATCATTTAAAACAGTATTATTCGTGTTTTCAATAGTATCTTTAACTAATCAATCTCTTTCATAAAACCGTTTCGTTAATCAACATTCGTTATTTATTTTATTGTTTGTGTTGCTGAAGTTAAGTGTGTTAGTAAATTCTCAATTCTCATTGCTAACTCTCAAGTCTTGGTATATATCAGCGCGGTCCAAATTGCCGTTACTCTTACCAAATGTTGTCACCGAAATATCGTCGCCTCTTGAACGTCAAGGTGAGAACTAACGATATTTGAACTCGTTCATCTCAATGTGGGCGTTACATTGACCGTAATTGTCATACATAACGTGTATTTTCGAGTCGACAATGCAATAAACTTTCACGCCTCCACTGCGCGTCTGATTAGGAGCACGAATGAAAGATCTGTGGTACGATCGAGCTTCCAGAATACGGATGTTTATGTCTGTATCAGTTGTAACACGATGTCAGTATGTTGAAAAATTTAAAATCTGTAGTGAGATTTATTAAATACGAATATTGGAAACACTAGTCTTTTATTTGATGACTGCTTTAACTGTCAGGAAGATCACGAACTTAGACACATAAATCACGACAAATAAGTATGTGCACTTTTATAAATAGTCTATACAAATATTATGAAAAGTAAAGATATGATTGTTTATTTGTTTGCATGTTGTTTTTTGCAATGAGTAGGCTCCAAAACTAGGCGTGTGAAGTTGCGGGAACATTTGGTATATAATAAAACAAAAATCAAATATCGTATTAAATTAAATAAATGAAAAGTTCTAAATTTAAAAATGTGACAATGTTGTTTTGACGTCTCTTTTATTTATAATTAGAACTCATTTCGTTCAGGACATCAAAAGAGTTTATTAACATAAAGTCTCTTTACTCAAATGAGAATTAAGAATTATATTTCTATCAATGTTATTAAGAATACAGTCTACGTAAATGTAAGCGAACACGCACACAAAGCGGCTAATCCGGTTGTGTCGCTTACGTATTATTGGATACCATCACAATCCCTCGTTACCGTAACTTAAAGTTCCAGGATTTACCCAACACCACTGTTTCGGGGAAAATAATTTTAGTTTCCGAGAAGCGTATCGTTCACCTATCTCTTTGGGTGCACACTTTTTCTTTAGAGGTTACTCCCGTGTCGTAGCGCCGATATGGTGTCAAGTTTATTGAACGACATTTTAAACACATCAAATCAGGTCTGTAACTGATAAAACCTGTTTGTGGTAATGATATTTTATTAATAAATAATAAGACTGTAAGTTACTTTAAAACTTTTTTAAGTATAGACTCTATGTTCATTGGAATAATTCTTATTGTAGTTATACTGATGGATTCTGTATCGAAATACAAACAGTAAGGAAATTAAGATATTGCATGCATATGGAAAAAATAAAATATTTTTATCGAACGTTTTCTAGCGTAATTCAATGTCAATCTAAACATTTTCTTTATTCAGAACCGACTTTTTCTCTTCCTTCACGACTCCTATTAGCCGTAGAAAACTTGGCACCTTCTAGCAGAATAAGAAAATAAAATATAATCTTTCATGACACATAATTGTTATAGTTTACTATAATTTAAATTGATACATACTTATTACATCGTCACCGATACATAGCATTTAAAGCATTCCTTATTTATCCTTTAAATGAGGCTCGAAGCGAAAACGCTTTATGTTTATTATGATTAACTAACATTTTATTTAAAATGTCAATTTGTAAATAAAGTTTTTAAAGAAAAAGTATAACACACATACCTATTTCATTCAACAATATTATTTTTTTATTTTAATCATATTATTTTCAAAAAATTTATATCGTATATAGTGGATCGTTTTGTAGTCAGTGGACGACCAAATTTTATTTTTTTTATTTGAAAGCTTTTAAATGAACGTATACGAAATATTTAATTAAAAGAACAGACGTTGACAAACATATAATTTTTAAATTCTTATATGACCGTTGATTCTTATAAGAAGGGAAGCTTTAAGCAATTTATTCCTACACAAAGACAAAAATACTTGCTGTGTGTTGCATATTTCGTTTATATAATTCATAGCACTTTTCTCCAATTTCTGATACTTATAATATAGTTTTTATTCTACCTATTTAATACGGTATTTAAAACAATTCTAGTACTACATTTACGTTAATAATAACCACAAAGATTAAGTGTATCTTTACCTCATAATGTTACACCCAGATACTGTCAAACTGTCAAAGTTCCATTAAAAAAGACCGTGTTGACATTTAAACATGGTTTATTTTACAAAGTAAACTGAACAGTCTGAAGAATTTAAAAAACCAATATAATCATAATCCAACAATGGTTGTACGGACTAGTTAATACAAGTTCAAGTTTCATAGAGTATCGCGTTACATACATATACAATTTTAGACCGGAGTTAACATTTGACTCATTATCAAGAACAATAGCTCCAGACGACGCATAACTTAATCACAACTCTTTATTATGCTTTATTAAACATTAAAAAGGTAAAGTACAAAATGTAAAATTGCACTAAGGAAACGGGTCACAAAAACGAAAGGCACTTACGTACGTGAACTAAAAATGCACCAAGGATTGTTCATGGCTTATTAAGAAGTTGAATGATTGGCATTTGAGTTAACTTTTCAGTTTACGTTTGCGTTGTACACGTGTGTTATTTTAATGATATATTAAGAAATTTGTAAAGCCAGTGAACGTGGGTATCAGTGCACTGGCTTTACAAAATTTCTTAAATGTCAATGCATTTTTGAAGTGAGACAGCTGTACTTGCTATTCCGGACAGATTGTTTACAATTGATTTGCGTTAAAATGTTGGCTAAGAACACATAATAAATTTTTATTTTCTTATTAGAAAAATAATTGCGAGTAGCTTTTATAAAAAAATCATCGCTTACCTTTTTATACTCTTGTTAAGAGTATGCTTATAAATAACTAATCCAGCAGAGCTGATGAGAGTAATTTTGTCATTTTTCATCTTTTCCGTCTCTTTGTTTCGTTGAGAAGGCTCACGATTTCTTCTTGTTATCGCCATCAGTGTTAATCTGACTCTTAATAAGTCTACAGTAAAGCCCCAGATTCCAGAGGGCTCGAAAATATTAATCTGTAACTTTACCCTCGAGACGTAGCCTGACGAAACAAGCACGACTTAAATAAGGCCAACTTTGAAGTCTTTTGTTTCAATTCGTATGATTGTATTATAACTTATGTGGATAATGAGAGCTATCGATCTATAGATTCCTACTAATATGCTATATATATTTGTTTTTATGTATATAACTTATGTATAAATATATATTACATTTTATCGTCAAAAAATATTGAAATAATGAAATATGAAAGTTCGTCATCGAAATTAATATAATAAACGGGTCACTGGCAAAACTCTTGTTGTGAATCTAAACATCAAAAAGTGTTTTTGAAAAAGCTTGAATATATATCTAACATGAAAGCAGAAATGAACGAATGAATCAATGAAAGAAAGGATTGGAAATTAACTTGGGTAAAATCAAGGTTATGGCAAATTGTTCAAATAGTAGCGTGGTCTTTATGGTATATCAAACCGCCATAAAGAGAGTACAGAAATATATATATATATATATATATTGATCAAGAGTAATGGGGAAGAAAAATCAGATAAATGAAAAACTGACGAATAAAGCTAGCGTGGGCAGCCTATTAAAACCTCAAATTTGCCTTCAAAATGAACGGCTGAAAATTAGGCTCGCTTGCATGATCAGTGTATCCTGCCGGTACTTACTTATGGTGCTGAAAGCAGATTTTTTATAAAATAAACGATCAACTAATTTAGAGTAGCCCAGAGAGTAATCTAAACCGCTAGGAGTTACGCTAAAAGATCGAAAAAGAAACGAGTAGCTCAGAGACAAGAGCAAGGTCAAAGACGTAGTGCGGCACGTAGCGAAGCTTAAGTGGCAATTGGCGGGTAATGTCGCCAGAAACAAAGATTCGTGGTGTAGAGTGATTGCAGAGGTAGACCCTGTGATGAAAAACGCCCGCAAGGAAGACTAAACATGCATTAGTACGACGATATAAAGGGAACAGCTGAAGCGAAATGGATGGAAAAAGCCCAAAATAAGAGAGAATGACATAAAATGAAGAAGGCGTGCATCCAAGTGGTAGAAGATGGCTAAGAAGCGTTTAAAAATCAAATAATTGAATGTCAATGATATATTATTTGTATGATAAATCATATAAGACAGACTGCTGTTGACATGACAGAAAGTATTATAAATTTTGTCAGTAAAATGTACATGAGGAACTATTTTAGACAGAATTATAAGTTATTTCTTTGTTCGGTAAGTAATACAATATATAATATATCAAAAGTTTCCCAATTTCTAAGGTACCTAATCGTAGAATTTTTTAATTAGTTAGCACCAAATATAAGTAAATGTATTACATAAAATAAAATCAATTAACAAAAGAACCCGTGTGAATGGGCGCGACTGCTTTCTGAGCAAAACTGAAACTTAGTACATTTTTGAAGCTAATTAATTCAGGGGAAGATGAAACTCCACAAAAAATCGCTACACTAATAGTCAATAATGCATTGTACCTATTCCATTTTATCCATAGGGAAAGCCCTATGCTCCAGAAGTGTGGACTTTAACAGGCTGATGTTTATAGTTCAAAGCTTTGTAGTATGTGTTCGAATCATGCATATAGGTATGTTTGGCAACGGCAACTTAGCATAGCCCTGTTTTGAAAGTGCAACATAAATACCAGTTAGTTTTTTGTTGCACAATATTTGTGATATCACGATATTTTTAACGAATGATTTAATTACATCAAAAATGAGTTCGAAAAGAATTAGAATCATAAATTTTGATGATGATGTATACTATTGTCTTTATATATTATATTTTCTTTATATATTATCTTGGGCAGTTAAAATCACAGTGTATATAAAATAATTTGAATAAACTATCGATTATATTAGTGTAAAGGGATCCGATTACTATACACAATACTAATAAACGATTGCATTACCATCTGTCATTTGACGTTTTGTGAAATTCGTATTATGCCAACTTACTTTCTTTGTTTTTCGTGAAATATTTTAACAATCTATTGTTTCTGGGTTATGTGTTTTTCAGTAAGCATATTACACCGAAGTCAAAAGTTAAAAACACTTTTATTATGGAAATCGGTTGCAAATAGGTAATACTTAGATTTGACACGACATAGAAGCAGCAAAAAGGTAGGTAATAAGTTCGACATGACATAAAAAAGTCCTAGTTTTATGTCGACTCTAATTGAAAATCGAATATGAAATAACTGGTATTATTGAATTTTGGTTCAAGCGTCCTATTGATGCTACTTATTTGAATAAAGGCAATTTCGTCTTTAACCATCACTTTAACTTTAACATTCGATTTAATAGTGAGACTATTTGTTCAATTGAATATGGACGTGTAAGTATATCCCAGCACTATGCAAGGACCGGTGTTTACAAAGTCAGACCAACCCTTCTCTCTGCATTATGTATACGCCATCTTGTTATAGTACGCGATATAAAAACGACATTCAATTTCGACCCCGCTTCTAAATTCGCACATAAATTTAATATTACACCATGTTTAGTCAAATGCGTTGGCTGCTTACACTTTTACGAAAAGGTTTAGTTTGAGTGGGAACTATGGTTTCATTTGTTTTGTCTGCCAATAGATGGCGTCAGTATTCTTATTTGATGGTTTGGTTGTAGGAAAATATGTAACTATATCCTTTTATAACTTAATATTACCTATTAATTAAATGCACCATGATTTAATTATATTCTAATTTTCATTATTTTTCGAAATTTCAATATTTTCATTATTTATTCAATAAATAAATTTATATTTGCGTTGCATCTACTTTTCATGAGAGCTATTACACAAGATATTTATTACAAAATATCGATTGCCAATGTTGTTAGATAAAACATTTCTTAAAATTTTATAACAATAGTTAAATATGTATGTGTCAGTAGTCAAATATAGACCTAGAAACTGATTTCATTTAATAAATGTAGCTTTATTATATAATCAGGTTGATTTATTCGTTAAACGAATTTATTAATATATATAAATTAATTTGTATATATAGAGGCTTTTTGAACCATTTTACACTAACCAACTAATTAATTTGAACCATTAACCATTAATTTGAATAAAAGTCATATTGCTTTAGAAAAGAAAAATTTATGTTTAATATATATATATGTTGGTATATACATAAAATCCTCGAAAACGAACACTAGCGACATCTTTTGATGCAAAACTCGTAAGTATATCAATGTTAATAAAGATAATAATAAAATAAATTTTATTTATTTCATTCAAGTACATGAACTATTATTATAAATATACTTTATTGATAATAATAGTTCATCTGATTTCATTAAATCTAAATGAAATATTTAATTCGACATTTCGTTTGTGAAAGTAAAATGATGCCACCAGAGTTTTAGTGGAACCGGGCTCTTAAAACGTACGTCACAACTTCACATAAACGTTTACTGCCCATTCTTGCATTTAATTGCTATTTAAATAAAACACACCGTGAAAGCCATAAGAGCCTGTTGGTGGCGAGAATAAAAAATAAAAAATTTGCATTCCTAACTGAGCATGGTGAAAAAGTTTGTGGCATTATTAAAAAAAAAGAAATAGGCAACCCTGTCGGGAAGTTGCGTAGAAAATATAATAGAAAGTTAATTAAGAGACGATCGACTACTCCACAGATGTTGGTAGCGCGTTTCGACAACCGCCCCACCGAAACGTAAGAAGTAATGAACCCGAATTCGAATTCACTCAGGTGTCCGAATTTAGGTACTTGAAAAGCGGCATCGGCTCAATCTTGAATCGGTAATGACGTTTCGTGGCACAAGCAAACTGAATTTCGAAATGACATAGAAATAGAATATCTGAGGCACGTATAATAAATCAATTTTATTTTGTATTTTTATACGAAAAATGGAATTGATAGAATTTCATCATTAAATTACACGAATACGGATACATGGGTGAATACGAATTCGGGCTCGGACTTTTACAGAATCGCCCTGCTGTTCTTGTTGAGGGCCCAAGTCCCTCTTCTGAGCACCTTATCAGGCAGATAGCGAAAGTAGATCGCTCGCGGCACGCACCCGGCCACTGACCGAATCACTCCATAATATTATCTTTATTAACATTGATATACTTACGATTCACCATTTTAATTAGAGCCTACTAAACTAAATAAATTGACAGATAAAGTATAGCCATATCCAATATTATACTGAAATGAAATTTAATAAACTCCTATTAGTCTGTACATAATCACAAAGATAATACCAATATAGTTTTATGAACAAATAGAAATACTCGTCGTATTTATTAGCGAAAGATAAATGTTCTTTGCCATAATAATGTAACGCTTAACAGTATAATAAAATTAATTAGTTCTTTGTTCGTGTATATTGTGTTTTATAACCTTGAGAGTAGATTAAAGAAGTTTTTATTTATACATTCGAATAATGTAAATTATCTAGAGGGAAAATAATTGTGTACAATTTGTATTTGATACTACAAAAACACGTTTTCAATAACGGTTGAGATACTGAACATGTTATTTTCTTAATCTTAAATGATGTAACATCGCCAATTCTTTATTACACAAATTTTCAGAGTAAAAAAAATGAGAACTCTCTTTTACTTTTTCCTTTTACATTTCACTAAAGAATATTTGCCTGTATTTAGATACTAGAAGTTGTAGAAATCTACCTTCACCAATGTTAAGTTCGATTAGTAATGTTACATTATACGTAATTGCTCTAGGTGAGTATTTATATGTATACAAAAATCTGTTTGAACTGTACGTTTTGTTTTTGTTAATGTATACCTGCATATAAAAATCAATCGACGAAATGTATTACATGGCTACGCGCAAAACTTCCGAACGACTTTTTATTGTTTGGACAAGGTTTGTATATAATGTGGTACATACATAACGCACATCCTTATATACCCCAATTAGAAAATGCATTTATAGTTATAAAACATTGTTTATGTATGGACACAGTTATACTAATTGCTGGCTGTGTGGACAACAACAAACAGTGTGGACATCTTACAAATCCACACAATAACATCAAAATTACAACTTAGCCTGCGACTCTACAAATATATGTATCTACGGCATAATACGACATCATCTACCTACCAATAAAAATTCTCGACATGAAGTACTATAGTATGTTAAAAGATTTAAATGTTTTTTTAAGTTTATACATAATTATGATTCTGATTTGTAATGAGTATCGGCTAGCATAGTCTTGCGATCACATATCACACGGCGAGTACAATATCACCACATTGTGCCTCACCCTTAAGCATTTCGATATATTTACTGCACGTTAGTATAACGAAGAATCATCGCATGTGAAATTGAAAATTCGATAAACTTAAATTGCGATAAACATAGTCATCGAATGCCACTGTCATGTTTGTCACATATGTAATTTTTTTGTGGTATATTATTTTTCTTTGCTTATAAATTATTTTACTCTTTGGTTTATGAACTTGTGCATCTTTGCGTTTAAGAGCATTTGAGACCCAAGGCGCATTAAAGGAAGCTTATTTTTCTTTGTTTTTTTTTCCTATGTTGTATTTTATTACAAGTAAAGAATATAGTGCGTTTTAAAGGCCTTATTACATTCACTCAAGGTTTTAAATTTCTAGTTTGTGACCGATGGTTACAGGTGACTCAGGTGACAGTATCTCATTTTAAACAAATTGACAGAATAAGAAAATTGTATAAGAAAATTTATAGAACACGGTACGAAGTTCGCCAAGTCAGCTTGTATCAAGTATCTGTAACTAATGTTATATTGAAAGAACCAATGAAATATATAGAATTTAAAATAATATTTATTTAATTAGTTATTGTACTAAAATTATGTTCAGATTTTTTCATCAAGAAGAATTGGATGTTTACTTAAAATTCACAAATAAAATTAAAGTTAAGAATCGAATAAAAAATAATTAAAAAGAAACAGGTTTGTTGACGTCAGGTTTTACCAGCCTCTACATAATTATTTGTTCTTTTTGAGATTTATTAATATTTTTGCTTTTCATTTTATCATTTTTTTTAACACATCGTCGTTTTTAAAGTCACTGTCCACACTCAAGTTGTCGATAGCAAGTATTTAATTTGACGTAGTAATTTGTAGTTCACGCTAGCATAATGTTGTTACTTTTCTTAAAATTCCCTTAGTTTCCTTAGTGAAAAAAAATTATTGGGTTGAATCAATATGGTGTTCTAATATATAGATATTGAAACTTAAATATTGCTGTTTTTAATGATTTATTTATAAAGCTAATATTGTTCATTCGTTTTAATATAGTTTAATAAATATTACGCGTAACACTTTTATGAACGCTGATTTAATATTCACTTTATGCAATAATATTAATTAATATAAGAATTTGAGAAAAGTCTAACTAAAGTAGAGAAAACTCTACGCTCTTCCTAAAATTATGAACATTTAATTTAACTTAACTATGAAATCATTCATTAACTGATACAACAACTACCAACCTAAGTAGTTATCGTTAAAAATATATGTTTAAGGAACCCCGTGAACAGAAAATTAAGTAGTCAATAATTAATGTTTATATTAAATGAAATTATTGAAAAATAGAACAACTAAAAATCTAAGATTTGTTAAAAATATTTTTGAACTCAAAATTCCGAGTTACTTAAATTGGGAACTAAATTTTGATGCATGTGTACCATTCAGTAATTTACATACGTTGTAGGCTGATATTTCATTAATTTTGGTTTTGTTAGGTTAGATTAGACCCTTAATTTTTATATAATCTTTGTAAGTGACATGTCTTTCGATTATTTTATTAAATATGATATATTTAATACTATTTACTCGTATAATTGTTAAATATAAATATAAACATACCTTGTAATCACTTTTCTGTGCATTATTCTGTTTAAAATCGTTTAAGTTTATATCAAAAGTTGTGATTTATTATTTTTTTAAGACATTGATACACAAAAACATGTCACAATTTTCATACTTTGTTAAAGCAATATAGGTTTTGTATTCTTTTTATATGGTTATAGTAAAATTTCATAGTACGAGTATATAAGCGCTGATTTATCTCCAAGGAAATATTTTTTATGCAATTTTTCCTATTATTCTTTGATTAATCGATAATTCGAATGTTATATATGTAAATGACATTTAATTTCTAATTTTATTCTAATGTACATTTATGCAACTAAATAGGTTTTTAAGAAATATAAGCGAAAGATAGGATGCTTGATTTTCCATTTCTTTCCGCCTAAAAAGTTTCGTCTCTATTATTTTCTACGAACTTATTATTTTATAAGTAAGCCTAGCTAAATCGTACCTTCTATCTCAGGTACTAGTGTTTTGATTTATATATTTTCGTAAAGGTAGATACATAAATAACATATCTATAATAATATAATACTTAACGTGAAGATTGATATTTGAAATAATACTACTTGAAAATTATAAAATTTAAATAAAGAACAATAATAGTTGTATATTTGACTTGTTAATTATATATTTAGTGTTAGTATAAACTGTTTGTATATAAAAACAGAGACAATTTTTTAAACAGCTCATTTTATAATGACCTAAATATCTATCGTAAATAATAAGGCGTAACTTGTATAGAACTTGGTATATAATTTTAACTGACGCTTAAGAGTAATAAGTTGCCTACTTAACAATCGCCTAACTGTAAGTTGTGTTGATTGTATTTTTGTACGGTTAATCAATCAGATTACCGATTCGATATGCTTTCCATTCCACAAGCCCTTTTACATAATTATAAAGTTTTTAAATGTATTACTTTACGCTTTACAAAAAAAAAAGTATTTAGTGCTGATTGCAAGTTTTTGAAAAAAAAAATCCAAAAAGAAGTATTGTGTATCAAAAATTTCCTCTTTAGAAACGCAACCGTTTTTGTTTTCTTTTATAAGTTAGAAGTCGAAGTCGAAGTTAATGAATGGTAAATATTGAAAATAAGAAGTTTTCTTACAATAATGCTCTGGTTTATCATTTTATTAGCTTTCTGAGTAATATTTCAAGTTTCCAGATAGTCTGATTTACTAGCGACCACGAAAATGTTATAAAATACAATACGAACAAACAACAATAAAATGTATAAGAAATAAAATCAATCCACTAAGTCGCTCAGCAAAGTTATTAAAAATTATATTTAAGTCCGTAACTTTTTCACAAGTTTTTATATGTTACAAACTTACCTGATTCGGTGGAGATCCTCTGAAGGCGAATTGGGATGTCATTTTTCACTTTGATTCTTGTTCGTTGAACTTGTAAATAATCACGTCTAGTTTAATTGTCCGTGTCACTGTCCGCACACACTTCACAGTCGCATGTTGTCGCTGCTCAACACTGTACCCACAATAGGGTTGAGTAGTAGCAGTTGCATTCCCGTGGCAGCGGCAGTTGTCGGGCGGCAGCACCGGTGCAGGCGACGGACGGTAGCCGGCCGCGCGGCGGTGCGAATATCGATTGAAGTGCAAGCTCGAGTAGCGTCACAGGAGCGGTACGAGCCGCGTGGTGCAGCGGGCGCGTGGTCGCGCGCGCGGCGGCAGTGGGTAATGCGGTAGCTGCCCGCCAGGTGATAGTAATTGGCGCCGCTGTCCCGCTCTCGCGTCCGCCGTCCCTCTCGGCGCGCACACGCACGTACGGCTCAGTGTGCGTTCGCTCGCACACCGCTCTTTCTTTTCACGCTCGCGTCGCCGTTTGACCCCGCGCTGCCGTCGACGCTCTCGATTTTTGCGGTGCGGTGGGTGGCGCCCGCCGCAGCAGGGGCGGCCCGACTCGGTGGGGGCTATCGAAGGTGGGGGTAGATGCACTCCTTTCTTTTTTAAAGCTTCTCTTTCTTTTCTCGTATTTTTTATGTTAGTATTGGGTACGTAGCGGTCTCTTTTATTTTATTTTATACATATATATTATGATAATTAACAGTGACGATGGGCACGACGAGCGAGTTTGCCGAAGCGCTGAGTTAATGATAGCTTTGCATTTGATTAAAGGTAACCACCACGTTTGTACTTTTTATTTTCATGCAATACGATCAGCAGATACTTATAAGAAGCCTGCCTGTGAAGTTGGTGGTTATGACCTGTTGTGTACTCAATAGCTTATATTACTGGAGTCACTTTAGCGGTGGAAACATGTTAAGCAATGACAGCGTTAAACGATCTTTTGAATGTGTTTTTCTTAGTTCTATATGTACTGCTTCTATGGAGAATTTTATGGTTGTCTGAGCTCTGAATTTATATGAAACGATAAATAATTTGGTTATGTTACAAATTGAATATCATTATGTACTTATAGATATTGTACTGTGTACGGGTTAAGAACCTTGTTTATTATTTAAATCACATTTAAATCGTTTAATTTTATAGTGACTGAATACTAACTACATTTCAATATTGTACCAGTCCTTAATTCATTAACTTACAAAACATATTAAAATAAAAAGGAAAAATATCAAAATACAGTTTGGAGAAGTTCCAGTTTTCTATGCATGTCTAATAAAATTGCCAATTGAACCATGATTGGTCCAATTGGCAATTTAGTGCAAAGTGCAATATCTAATACCAATACGCTAGTAAAAAACCAAATGCAAACATACTAACGAACTCACAATTAAGCTATGACTAACATCTCCAAGTATCGAAATAAAAAACGCAACGTCCCCCGATCGATCTATTCCCCTCTTCTTTCTTATCGCGCGAATATTTCACACTGAACGCATACCGACCGAAAAAACTCACACAGATATAAAATATTCAAACGGTATAACATAAAATAAATTATCTTAGGTGAGTATGAGAGTGTGTGCGTGGCCCCCTCCCCTGGGCGTGCCGACGATACGCGACCAATTGGGTACGGCGGCGCGCGACGGCAAGCCAAAGTCACTATATGAGGTGCGATCGTCGTCGTCGCACGTTTCTCACAAATCGCAACGGAAATCACAAAGCAAAAATTATGACAGTAACAATAGTAGTAGATATAGTTTTTTTTCTTAATCGGATTTTCTTATTTCAATTTATAATTATACTATGTTGAGAAGACATCATAGTTACTATATTTAAAATAAAATATTATTATGATTAAAAAAATACAAAGTGTAGAATGACACGCAATTATTTTGTCTTTTAGGTACATGAGTAAACAAATCTTAAGTAATGATTAATGCATTTATATCAGCTGTTAATTATTTTTAAAATATAGAGTCAATTAGATTCATCTACTAAAACATTTTCTTTCTCTACTAATTTTATTGCAAGACTTATTTTATTTATTGATGAACAACAAATTACATGTCAATTTAATATGTTGTACATTAAATCGTTTATTAAAAGTCTGTAAGCGAGTTACCTATCTGAATAAAATGAATCAGTGTATATATAGATAGGCCATCGTTGTTCTATTTTTAAAAAACTTTTTTTCTAAATCGGATTATCACTTTTGTTTTTCGATCAGAATAGGTTTTATGTGTGCACGCCGATTTTTGTACAATATTTTACCGATTTTAAAATTCTTTTTTATTGGAATGTTTGTAATGGTCCCATGTATCAAATGTATCAATATCGGATAAGTAGTTCTGTTTTATAACATAATTACAGGAAGCATTTTGACAAAAAACAATAATAACCTATTTATATTATCGAAAAACAAAAGATATCGTAGCGTATTTTGCATTAGTGTGATTTTTAAGCAACTTCAAAATCTAAATTAGTTTATTCTACGTAATGCATATTTATCCGCGAATTGTCATCTACTCTATTACTCGTTTCGTCGTCAAACTACACGCTGTATTCGAGGAAAATAAAAACTGGGGCTGGAGCGGTGGGAACGAGTCAAATTATTCTATAAAAGAGCACCAGGACCTCTACTATCGCAGTGGCAAAGACACGATCACTTACCATCGATGATATTATGTAGTAATTTGTAATCATCTAAATAGTTCGCCGATAACTCTCTCAAGCGCTCTTGAATATGAATGTAATAAGATAATCAAATTAATAATACTGTTTTTCTTGTGATAAGTGTAATAATTTGGTTCAAGCTACTTTTGAGTTTATTTAATTGTTTATTTGTGTGTATGTACACGCCTTTAACAATCAAAAGAATATATCATATCAAAAGAATTAAAGCTACTGTCAGTACAAAAAAAATCAAAGAAAGAAATTAGAGCTCATCGTGAATATTATTTGGGTTGATTGCTTAAAATTTCGATTTAATGTTATCATTGAGACGTTACTACAGAAACGAAAAGGTCATATTGTGACGTGTTGACATAATTTGGGTCCAATAATTGTTTAAAATTTGTACTAAAGTTAGTCCTATTTATAGGGCGAAATATGTAAGCTACTAGTAGTCAATGTTGTGAAGGCGGATATTGTCATGCAACAGGTATGGTCATTGATATAAATGCCAATCAGATCAGAATCAGACAAGATGATCATAAATTTAAAAATCCCGTTTAACTTGATATTTGAAAGATATTCACGTTCTTCGTGCTACAACTATTTGACATGTGACGGTGATTGCGATCGCGACATTTTTTGAAATATAAACCAAGAATAATACATTACATTACATAATACATTACATTACATTACAATAATACATTAAATTATAAACCTAATTAGAATTCTAAACCAAGCGTTGAATACAAATATTACTATTTTGTTACTAAGTTTTTATTATCATCATTCGACCCGAAAGCGAATGCGTCTTTTATGCTTACATAATTCCATAAATTGCTATGACAATCGCTATATATTTGAAAGGCATTGTGATGGATTTTGAAATTAGGCAATTAGCCCCCTGATTGGTAAATTATAAAGGACACTCGGGCGCAGCGTCTTGTCTATAGTGTTTCACGAAAGAGTTGCCATGGCATATCCCTTATTGTTTTTGTAATTAAGCGAAAACATTGTCATCAAAAGGACTTCTTGCGTAAAATAAATTATACCGAAGGTGGGATTGGCACATTCGTGTTTAAACCATTTAAATAGTAACGTATCAGTTCCGTTACAGTACGTATTAGCAGAGCGATTCCATAAAAATCCGAACCCTATATCGTCACATGTTACATTGAGACTTCGTTGTAATATACTAGATGTCCGAATCCATTACGCAAGCGTCATCCGCTTAACCTTTAATTAATATCAAAATTTCGTGGCATAAGTGAAGTGAGTTTCGATATGAAATTCGGATATAATATCACGTATGAATCAACCAATTTTGTTTTGAACTTTTATCAATAGAATTTCCACATTAATATAAATTAAGCGGATTCGCTTTCGAAATGAATTGAAACACCTGAGTGTATTCTAATTCGGCTTCGGATTTTGCCCACAAACTTTTAGTCAAGTGATCTCTAAGAATATTCTTTCATACATTTTCTATGTAGTGTGCTACGGAGTAGCTTCGTGGCGTAGTGGATAAGCGCCGCGGCCCGCGATCGTTGTCTTTAAGCAACTTTCGCAAGGTTAGTCACGGAATGGGTGACCAAAAAATTATTATCTCGAGCTACTCCGTGCTTCGGAAGGCACGTTAAGCCGTTGATCCCGGCTGCATTTGCAGTCGTTTATACCCCCCAATCCGCATTGGGCCAGCGTAGAGGGTCATGGCCTATCCTCCTTAAACATCCATAAGGAAGTCCTGAGCCCCTGCAGTGAGGACGTAAAAGGGCTGATGACAATGATGATGATGACATTTTCTATGAATGCATATCTACACCCGACAGAGTCAATGCGTACAATGTCAATGCTGGCACACCAGTGTTTATTATGATTTTTTTTTCCTATACAACCATTACCGACGCGAAATATTAAAAAATGTCGCATATTGGTAACACTGTGATAATTACTACGAAACTTGGATACGGTATCGAATTTGGTTGCAGCGGGGTGTAACCCTTTACGTGTTGTGACGTTGTTAACACTTTGTGTTAACATTGTTAACATTTTGCACTGAAACATTGACGAAACATTCACGATAGTAATTGTAAACTATTTAGAAATCGTTCAAATGGATAAAAGGACGGTTCGTAAAATAATGCCGTCCAAATTAATATTTTATTTAACTGAACTGAAAATTTCGAGTGATATTCGAAGTGTATTCTGAGTGATGTGTCGAATCCATGCGTATAGTAATTGGAAAAACTTATAGATTTTGTAGGACCGATCGAGTTAATATTTATATCCGCTTGCATAAAATATTTTCGATCGTTTTTATTGTGAATTGAATAACTCGGCAATTGAGAATATGTATGTTGTTATATTAACTATTTTAAACAAGCTTTGATAGTTCGTCAAGTTAAAATTACTTGCTTGCTGACTTTACAATAATTATGAAAATACTGCTTAAAATCTAGAGTTTTAAAATGACATATTAATTAATTTTTCCTGTAAAAAAGATTTAATGAAAAAAAAATAGTGGTTTAGGGGTAGAATTTTAAAATTCATGTATTTTTTGATGTAGGTACAATTTAGCCATCGTTATGGTAATTATTAAGATGTGTATGTCTTAATGAAGATATATTTTTGTATTATGAAATCTCCAAAAACAAAATTTTAATGACACTCAATTTAATGTGATTAGCAGGAATTAAATTGTCGGAGCTTCGCTCCCACGTATTTCAGTCTATGACATCCGCGTATGATGTAGCTTCCCATATTTAAAAGAATTTTTAAAATCAGTTCCGTAGTTCCGTACCGTACTAAACTTAAAAAAAACATGTTACTTTTATCAAAATATAAAATCGAAAACTACTTACTGAATTGTTTCATTTTATTGAGAAACATTATCAATTATCCTTTACAATTAAGAAACTTATAACCGTTTTTTAGTTTAACATAGCTCTGTTCTCATCATACCAATATGATTGAAAGAGACAAAACACTGTAACCTTACATTGCTTATTGGTAAGGCCGTTAGTAATTATGTTTACTCACCACGGTGTTCTTTTATATTAAATACAAAATAATTTAAAATATATTTTTCATGACCAAAATAATTCAAAGTTTCAGTGAGTATATTATTGTTGATTTAATGTTTTCAATATACTTGTATTTAAAAAATTTGCATTTCCAATGTTATGTTGATAAATATATTTAAAGAAAAATATGCTTATTATGTTTTTTGTCCAGATACTTTTAAAACATTTTCCATTGGTGATTTTTTAAACATTTTCCTTTAAATGTGTAATACTTTTCTTATTATTATTTTTTTCATACGTATTATCAACTTTAATCTAAACATTGAATTTGAAAAACAGACTTTTAATAGATTTTTCTGTAAATTTAAATATATATATATATATAACTATTAATCTTGAAATTATAAGTAAAGTTAAAAGAGTTCTTTTTGAAATGGGAAAACCAAAAACAGTGCTTCAAGTTTGGCTTATTTGTTACGGTGTCTCTACATAGGAGTGACTTCGTTCAATGGTTTGCGGTTGCTCATTGAAAACTAACTAATTAATACATATGTTACATTGAAAGTTACTAATAGCGCCAAATCACAATTGATTTGGATATCGGTTATAGTGACGATAGGACGTTAGTGTACTCGCTTGATGATTTTCTGTCTCCGTAACTGTTTGTGTCCTGTCACAATACCTGGGAATATTTAAGTGACGCACGCACTTGAACAAAGAAACGTAAGATCAGTTTTAGACTTTTCAAGTGTCGTTTGGAACCCTTACTGTAAAATAAACATTAACCGGATAGAAAATGTTCAGAAAAAATTAATTAAAATATTGAATTATCGTTCAGGAAATTATGATGAATCATACAGCGAATCCTTAAAACATTATAAATTATTGACTCCACAAAACCGACTAAATTCTTATCCAACCATATCGAAAATTAATTTTATAACTAAGGCTCGGTTACCTGTGCGCTCCTCACGTTGTATGAAAGTATTTGTACCGCCTCATTTTCGCAAATTATATTCAGCAAATAATTATTTTTGTCGTTGTTTAAGTATGAACAATTGTGAATTCTCAGACTTGTATAACTCTGCTCTCGTAGTAGCCTTAAGTCTCAAATCTTTTTAAAATCGTATAATAAGCAACTAATATTGCTTTAAAGTTTTACTGAGATATAAGTTAATTGTGCAAACAATTTGCCTCAAACTGATGTTCTTCAGACAACTGTTATTTATTTGATATCTACCTTTATAGAAATAATGGACACACATTATCTATTAAATATTTTAATGACTGTTATGTGTCAAAATAAAGAGAGAAAAAAAAAAAACAAATGATGCCAAAAAATCACCATTGCGTTCATTTCCTTAGTGATATCTCGCACTGGTGACTAATAGATGGTGCTATGTAGATGGTAGGTTTTTGTCAGCCTATTGAGCCTTATATTAACGTATTATCGTTTCCTTTGTTCATATGCCTTTACTTTAAAAAACCTATTTTAGTAAATGAAAATGAATATACCTATCTGACTTACCTAGTGTATTGAAATAATACGATCTTCAAAAACGGCGTAAATAAATTTCATGGATTCATCGGGCACATAGTTAATTCAATGTTCTATTTACAGAGAAACAATAAAATAATAATAAAAAATACATGATTGGTGAGAACGATACGATGTTTGGTGAGAAAAGAGCAAAAAGACAAAAGAAGATCGCTGACGCCGAGAAAAAACATACATTCTAGATGGCCATGCCTGACCGCCTAACTACTAAGGAGGTTCGTGCTTCGCATTGCCCCCGGGAGTTGAAAGCCCAGGCTTTCAAACATATTTTCTTCCACAGCCGCAAGGATAGGTTTTCTTGAAGACTCTTCTTGTTATCCCAATTGAGGTTCTAATATAAGCTGCTCATAGAATGCCATTAAGTCCGAGAACAGTAATAGGTCTTCTTATTTTTATCTTCTATATATATAAAAGCGAAAGGCCACTCACAATGAGTGAGTGCTCATCATGAAATCTCAGAAACTGCAAGTGCTAGGAGTTTTGCATCCTGGTTCTTTTTAGGACGTAGATGCTCACTAAGATGGGATTTTATGGAATTTAAAGCCTAAGGGGGTAAAGTAGCGAATGAAAGTTTTTTTTATTTACAATGAGCTCACTCTTGACCTCAATTTAGCCTCAGGACATAGTTTGTATGAAACTTCGTTGCTACAAGTGCTAGGAGTTTCAAACTTTGCATGCGGGTTCTTTTTAGGACGTAGGTGCTCATTAAGATGAGATTTACAACATAATAATAATTTGTAAATTTATGGGTGGACTGTAATAAAATAATGAAATTAAATATTTAATTTGGTAGTTTATCCATAAAAGATATTTAAATTATCAAATTGACTTCTTCTTTCAAGTAAATCTTAAAAATTTAACAGTAATCTAATTTAAGAAAGCCTTTGTATTTTAATTTTTATAAATATGATATTCATATCCTGTAATTTGTCTTTTGTTCAAAAGTACAAGTCAATAACGTATATTTATATATAAATACAACATTTAATAAACTAAAATTGGAAAAATAACGTAATTGTAAAGCTGAACAACTTTGAAAATTGTAAACTTTTGATGAAACCTTTGTATTAGTTTCTCTGTGCGATAATCAAAAAATAACAAATAAAACACAATCCGGGTCCGGATAGTATCCATTCCAAACGCATTTCATGTAAAACACGCTATTTTCACCTAACCTTATGAACCTAACAAATCCTAGATCAGCACCTATCAAAATATATATTGCAGATGGCGTATAAAATAAAGGGTCTGCCAAACAAATGTTAGAATGAATTTCAAGATATGAAAAAAAAATAATTTCATAACCTGGGACACAACTCGTAATTGATGGCAAAACGAAACAAACAAATTTCGAAGAAAACACTTTTATTTATATGACACGTTTTACAGCGTGATACAGCGTTATTTATGCTATTTATATTTGCCGACAAGGATACGTCGTTAGGAACTGATCTATACACTCATTGGTTACTCAGATTTAATCGCTTACATAGTCTTTCAGTCATGAGACTGGAGGTGCTACGAGGGTCAAACTGAAAGTTCTTAGAAAATCAAAAACTGATTACATTAGCCAGTTATTAGTTTTATTATATCTTTTCAAAATATTGTCCATTCACGTCAATACACCGCTGCATGCGATGGAACCACTGGGAAAAGCACTTTGCCCACTCGTCCTTAGGGGTCTCTTCAATGGCATCGCGATACGCAGCCACCGCTTCTTCAGCATTCATAAACCGCTTTCCTTTAAGTTTTTCTTTAATTTTTGGAAATAAATAAAAATCACAAGGCGCGAGGTCGGGGCTATACGGCGGGTGACCCAGTAATTCAACGTTTGATGTCGCCAAATAGTCGATCGTTCGCTTGGCGGTGTGCGACGAGGCGTTGTCGTAGTGAAGGAGGATCCTACTGCGAGGTCGTTTCTCTCGAACTTTTTCCAAGACAAGTGGCAAACAATTGGTAGTGTACCATTCTGCAGAAACTGTTTTTTGATCCTCTAACACAATTGTTGCAAAATGACCTATCCTTCCAAAGAACGAGGCCACCATTTTTTTTCCCGCACTTCGATCTCTCTTCACTTTAGTTGGCAACTCCTCGAAAGGAAACACCCACTGAGCAGATTGTCTTTTGGTTTTAGGATCATAACAGTAAATCCAGCTTTCGTCACCTGTTAGTATGTCGAACACAGCATTTGAGTCACCTCCGTTAAATCTTTCAATCATTTTACGACACCAATCCACACGATGGAGTTTTTGAGCCTCAGTCAAATTATGAGGTATCCACCGGGCGCAAAGCTTCCTGACCGCTAAATGTTCGTGGAGGATTTTGTGCACTTGACTCATACCGATGCCTAAGCTTGTCCGAATCTGTTGATAGGTCACTCTTTTGTCAGTCTCTATCATACGCCGCACAACACAGATGTTATCTTCAGTCGTCGCCGTAGAAGGCCGTCCCTCACGTAAATCATCAGTGAGATTAGTGCGACCACGTTTAAACTCATTAAACCAGTTGTAAACAGTCGCACGAGATGGGGCTTCATCGTGAAAGGCCAATCGTAGTCTATCATAACTTTCTTGTTGACTTAAATGACATCGAAAGTCATAAAAAATCATTGCACGAAAATTTTCTCGTGTTAAATTCATGATGACGTGACACAGACAATTTTCAATTTGCCGCCAAATCGTAAAACAAATGACAAATGAATGAAATATATACTCAGTAATATTGGCAAAGAGTTATATTTTCAAATTTTAGAATTATTTTTTTATTATATTGTTTATAAGTGGCCAGTTCTAAGAACTTTCAGTTTGACCCTCGTACCACTATCCAAGATAACAAGGACGATAACTTTACGACTTCGATTATCGTGAACTTATATTAAAGCAATCAATAGTAACACGTCACAACTATTTATATTTGCCGACAAGAATAGGTCGTTAGGAATAGGAGCAGAATTAACCTGCGAAGACGAAGACGAAGGCGACCCAGTTGATAAACTCTCGCCTGCATTTCTAACGCAAACTCGTCGTTACGCTGCTTACTATTAGTCAAATGGATTAGAACATTGTGTCGTCTCTTACAAATTTTGCAACTAGATTTATTGCTCGTATTAGCAAAATGACCTGCACAGAAACAATTGTAACATAATTTATAACTCGGTAGCAATCTTAATGTATCCTCTGTGCTTACGGAAAGAAATTGGGAAGATTCACTTTAATTATGGTCACCATTACATTTAGGACAACTTCGTTGATGAGATTCTGTAGAAGTAAATCTTCTACTTTTGGGAGAACTCGGACAGTAATTATGGATTTAATCTTAACATTAGATTTGTTAGTAGAATTATTATTACCTCGAGATAATTCAAGAGTTTGAACTAAATCAGCTTCTAATGAACTGAAGAAAAATGTAAAAAAATATTGAACAATATATAAGTAATAATAAAAATTAAAAAAGTATCTCGATGGCATATAGGCTCACTGAGCAACTCAAGCGCCTGAAGGTTTTTATTAACTTGATTAATCAAACTGTAGTAAGCAAATAATAAACTACAACTCGGAAATTAGTATCATTTCTCCCTACCGCGCCGACGCTATTTCAAAACGCTTAAAGGTACGGACGCCACTTTTATGATAGCTTCGATGTTAAATAAAGAAGATACGTGATTTTGTACTAATAAACGTTTGTTGTCGAATGTATCACATAAAAGTTGCCATGTTTTAGCATAATTACTAACCGAAAACTCGATTGATTGTATCACAACAGCAGCGGAACCCTCTAAACACGCTTCATCAATCTCATCATCATTACGAATCAAGCTAGTAAATGTATCACGAAACTCAAGATAATTATCACAAGATCCACTAAATTTTGGTAGCTGAATTGTAGGCAACTTAACAACTCAGTGATTATTTGCCCTACCACTTTTCTCACTATATGTACTCATAGAAATGGAATCTACGTTAGAAGTTAAAAAACTCTGAGCTTTCGCTATAGCTTACAAACACAACGATTCAAACTCTGAACGCTCTTATATTGTTTGTCAATATTTTTGACAAAAAATTCTAACTGTGTCTGCACCTCAGTGTACTGCTCATAAGACTCAATATTACCAATACGCAGTTGTAATTTCCTAAAATCAGAACTGCTCTATAGTTCATCATTTAAGCGAGTCTAACAATTTGTAAAACTAGTTAACCGAACTATATACCTGCCGCGCTTTTTAATTATAAGGTACACAATTTAATATGTAAAATTATTATTTTATAGACAATGGTTACTATAAAGTAAGAAGATTGGTTTCACTAACCTTTCTGAAATAAGTACAGTTCTTACTTAATTTCCTTAGGCCATTCCTGATCGCCTGACAAGTCAATAAAAAATTTGATCGGATTTACTTAGTACAATCCCTGCTAACTAATATTCTATGAGATATCTGAACAGAATATAATTATATAAAAAAAAATAGCCACCAATGGGTCAAGGAGGAACAATGGCTCGAGTGTACTATGGTTCAATCTGAAAGAGTTTAAGGTATATTAGTCCACATCAATCGAAAGTGTTCAATATTCAATGAAGTGAAGTGAAGTGTAAGCGTGAAGTGAAATACAGCGAGTTTTATCAGGTAGTCCAACCATATAGGATGGTTGAAGAGACCTGGTTTAATTTTCATACGTTATCGATAACGAAGATAAGCTGTAGTTAGTTTGTTATAGAATAGGCGGAACCCCACACCGAGCACCTCGTGTTACAAATCTGATGGGGAAACCGTCTTTCTGTAAGTGAGTGTCGAAAGCCCACTCTTGTCAACTTCGAGTTGAAGACAAATGAGGGTATTCTGACCCGGAAAGAAAAAGAAGGAGAGGACGGTTCAGAATAAAGAGTGTAAGGAAGGGAGAAGGTTGAACCCTGAAGCGCTCCCTGTCTCCGATCTGTTTATTATATTTCAATTAAGATATTATAAAAGTTCTCTTATTAATTATAAAAAAAAACACCTTTAATGTTTGTACGCGAACAATTTTTTAAGATTTTTTTAGACTTACATAATTTCCTTATATACTTTTGATTAATTTAACTTAAGGTAAGTAAGAAATAAACTATTAAAAAAGGTCATTTATAAATCTCATCGCTATTTACTATATTATTCATCATCAGCCTTTTTACGTCCCCACTACTTCTTGATGGTTGAGGAGAATGGGCCATGTTCCTTCATGCCGGCCTAATGGGTATTGGAGGGTGTTAACTACTGCAAATGCAGCAGTTGGTCCCAAAGGCTTGAAGTTCCTTCCGAAGCATTGAGTAGCTCGAGATAATAATTTTTAGTCACCCATCCCGTTACTGGCCATTACAAAACTTGCTTTACAGCAACGATCTCGGGCCGCGGCGCTTATCTACTACGCCACGAACAGGAATGACGAATCTTTCAAACACTTGTTACTTGCGCTACTAGTGAGTTATTGTAACTTTTAGACTGAATAAAGATGCCTTCATCAACCAAGTTCATTTCATAACAGTTATAGAACTACCAACATAGTTTAAAATAATGAAAGAGTGCCTATAAAATATATTTTTTCAGATAACACATTCATTTTATACTCTCGACGACATATTGAAATAAAATCAGAAGACGCATCGGCATCTTGAAAGGTAAAACGCGTAAGAAAATAAAAAAGAAAGTATGCGTTATTTGTTTTAGTCAAATGAGTTTCTTAGGTCGAGCGTCTCATACATAACGTATTCTTGGAAGGTGGGCTTTATTAGCGCCTCTGTACCAAACGAGTCAAAGACACAAAGCGTTTAAATATCACACTAAAAGCGTCAATCTACATACATCCCACGGAGCAAATCCTAAAAGTGATTTATACTGAGACCCTATTCGATTGAAGTAGATTACAAATAATGAATAAAATTGCATACGAAATGAGTAGACCGAGAGTCAGTGGGTAGGTGCGTTGTTTGAGCGGGAGACGGGAGGGGGACGAGCGGGATTATTGCCGGTAAATACACGGATAGTATAGATATCCCGCCTTAATATCATGTGGATACGTCAAACTTCATTCACGCTTTTGATCTCCCTCCTTGGCTTAATCTCAGATAAGATTCACCTCACTCGTCTTTGAGCCTTTCGTGTTAATGACAATTGCACGGAAACAAGATGATTAACGATGTTCTTGGTTTGCGCATATTTTGTTAATCAATTCAAAAATAACTAGAAATTAAGGGTAGTATAATTAAGCATACTTCAGGAGAGCGCTGGTTTGGAGTACTGTAATATTAAATACCTCAGATATTTCTTTAAGCCATATCTAAGTATTTTCCTAAAATACATTTTTGTTTTTCCTGTTCAATTTCATTTGATTTCATCCATATGGAAGGCCTGAGCCCCAGCATTGGAGACATCAATAGGTTGATAATGATGATGACAGTATAGTAAATGTTGAAAAAAAATGATCAGAACGATTTTTTAATACGGAATTGCTACTATGTCATTTAGGTACTAGTTCTCGAGTTCCCAGTATTACGGCGCTGTGTCAAGCGCCATGTTCACGGAGACATAATGACATGACCGTGCTAGAAATCGCGTATTAAACAATCATTCTAATGTTAGTGACCATAAAAGTTTAAAACAACATAGTTACCAACATCAAATAAACCAGAGAATTCAGTCTAAAAGTAATAATGTTATATTCCAGCGTTGTTTACTGAATGATAAATAAACGGATGCCTTGAACACTTTTTAAATATTAACATAATTCACTAAAACAATGGTCCGAGTTTTGTTTTCGTATATTGGATAATCTACGCATCTTGATTGGATGTCATGTCTTTAGTGATGTTATAAGAGATATGTGCGTTATTAAAAGAGATTAAACGTTTTGTAACGCATCATTTAGAGATCTTATATTAGTCATCAACATCAGCCCCCACATTCTCGAATGCAATCGCGATCGATTTACATTGCAATTGTGCGATTTCGTACTTTTGATTAGGTATACTAGCGCCAGAGTATGCAAGTGAACCAATCAAAAGATGCGGAGCGCAATTGCAATGCCGATCGGGCGCTATTGCGTTCGAGAGTAAAAATGCTGGTCTATAATAAAGGTATTTTCCGTTTGTTGTACAGCGTGGTTGCGACATGGAATTTGAATAAGTATGCAAAGAATCCAGCACCCTGGGCTAGACATGATCTAGGAGCGAGCAGTTTTAGAATTTCCAAGATTTGTTTTCAGGAATCATGTTTATTGTGGAAAAGGAATGTATTAAAAGGCCAAAGAAAAGCTTAACCATCATATAATGACTAACTTCTGTGATATAGTTGAAATAAAAGTTTCTCAAATGATCCATCTATTACTAACGGATATTGGTAAATAACTTTTAAACTCGGAAAGGTTTTTTTACGTCATAACCCGCATATATTTATATGTTGATATGAACTTTATTGACCCATAAAGTACAGCTAACAGCACATAAGAATAATTGTTCTCCATTTGACATAAGTATTTAGTATAAGAAATTAAATGAAAAAGAATTACGAAAACGATTGGAATAGTTTTCATTAGAAAGTATTAATAGAATATTTCTCATATTTTCAATCTAATATGGCATACTTACTATTACGATAAACTGGTCGTTTCGATATCCAGAATCCAAGAAATAATCTTGAAACAGCCTCAAGCTTCTGAAGTTAACTTACGGACTCACTTCGAATCGGTGATACCTATAACTAAACATTTTCTTGGTAGAGCGAGACGACAACTTATAAAAACAGTTTAAGACAAAAGAGTAGCGAAAACCAGAAATGAATCCGGGCGGGCGGTTGTTTCCGCCCGGGCCGACGGGCGAGGGCGCGGGTACACGGCAGGGTTGTACCACAGTCCTAGTGACTGCTAGACACGACGAGCTGTAAATTTTGCAACAGCAACGATGACTGCTAAGATTCTTGTAGATCCACTAGTCGATGAAGTGAAAATACCTTCTATTTGTAATCTATTACACTATTTATAGTAGAAAAATATGGTAATCTTGTTACTTAAATATTTATTTCTAGAAAGTTTTATTAGCTATTAAAAAAGAAAGTTCAGATAGAAAAATAGTTTCCTCTTGAATTTTTTTTTTTTGTTTGTGGAATAATATTTTATCTCAATAAAAAGTAGGTGGAGTTTTATGTTGTTCTCTTTTATATTACATTCTTTAGCGAGAAAGAATCTGATAACAACTAAAATGCATTGATGGGACAAAATTTAATTATTTAGACAATCTCTTTCATATTTGCCTTAGAAAAATACTGTGTAAACAAATATAATAATGAAATGAATCAAAATGTACGGAAATGTATTTATTTTGCAGAATTTTTCAGGTTAATTCATTACTAATATCAATGAAACATAACTTTCGCATTTGAAAAACTACTATCTGTAGAAAATAGTTTATTTCTTTACATAAATAGGATTTTGTTCATCGGATCGATATTAAACTTACATTATGCAATAGTGCAAAAATTATTAACATAAAACCTTTTTGTTAGTCTTATAAATAGAATGTCTAATAGATGTTAAGCACGCGTTGTTTGCCACACTTACCGAGTATATTGTTTGTGGATACGGTGGCACGGGTTAACAGAACAGAGGGATGGTCATTTAGTGGAAGGTATTCCACCCCGGTCATGTCTGCAGCACAGACTGATTAAACGATGCGCTGTCTGCCTTTCAACTTATTCGTTTCACCCCCCTCCTACCCTCATCCGTCAATACTATTTCCCGTTTAAAGTGCTCTTTGCTACTTACTAATTAATTATACCGTTATTGGTTTAGTGTGCCTCGTGTGTGTCAAGATTTTGAGATATTTTTCAATTCACGAGTATGTGAATACAGTAGGACCACTTAAATCGAAATTACAAATGAAATTACATTTTAACTAAACTTAAAATGGATAAACACAAGGTTCTATATTCGACGAGTTTGTATGTTCACCGTATTCTCCGTAAATTGTGGATAGATTTTCTATTTTTTTTTTGCTTACTTTTTCTTCTTTAAATCTTCAAGACTTATCCCTCCCCCCTCTCCTATAATCTTACATAAAGTTAGAAAACTTAATTAGACCAGCAAATGTATAGTAGTCCCTAGTTAGCTTTTTAATGTAAATAAATACCTACAGTCAACAGCATATCACAAAAGCTTTTATATTGATCATGTACCCTATTGCGTTGTGATGAAAGTTTAAAATCAATCGCAGAGATGAGTAATTTTGTAATGACTTGACCAGCTGCACTACATACAAATTATTGTTCAATCTCCATGTGACAATAAATAACTTCCGGAATTCATTCAATTTTTTTACGTTCTAAATATCACTAGTATTCATTGAATTAAATTGCAAAATGTTTAAATTCAATTAATTATAAAATAAAAGGCTATAGATAAGTAACTAAATACGGAATAGCTAAAAAGGAATATTAAAATTAAGTTCCGAATTAACAAAACATTTTCATACACTTTGAAATAAGCCAAGTGGGATATTTAAGCCGATTTAAAGTTTTCTTGACTAATTGTATTTTTTTAAATTAGGAATCATGTGCGAATCAATTTTAACATTCCGTATTAAGTATCATATTCCATATTCTATTCCTCTACGAATAAATTTGTCTTACATTTAAAAACATGTCTACAGCTGAAAACAAAGCAAGCAGGAGTATGATATTTCTGTTAGCATACTACATTAAACCTCGATGTATTCTGCCACTAATTAATAACTAACGTTAATATTAATTCCTTTTCTCGCATTAACCAACCCTACAGAGGTAGCGGTTAGTACTGTTATGAGTATTGTTCAAAGTAATACAGGCTCTCGCAACCTTATTATAAGGTCTGTTGTAATTTGTTACAGAGTAATGTAACACTTGGTAAGTTAATATAGCGAAGGCCGTGTTGGAGGCGCGTAATGACATAATTTTGAACCTTAGCAGTATTGTTACCAGGTTTAACCTTGTTTGTTTGCTAATAAAGAATTATTTTTTCTGTAAGACAGTAATTATTTTTATATATTTCTTTGTAACACGATAGTGTAATTATGTTAAAATTACGTTAATCATTATTATCTTTGATTATTGACAAATATATAATTACAGATTTTATTATTATATTAATTGGCAACATTGGACCCCTTTTTAAAATTTTAATTAAATGATTATAAAAACATATACTAATTTGAGAAATATTACACCCTTTTATTGAATTTTGGTCATTACGAGAATATATCGTGTTTTTGACCATTTCAAAAGTAAAAAGTGAACTTTGATACGTCGTAGCTGGCAACAGTTTAGCTACACTTTGCAATGATTCGACATTTTAAAGACCGTGTTTGGCAAAGTAATATATTCGCGTTTAGATAAGTTAAAACGCCTTAACGTGCCGAATGGTCGAAAGGGATCAGCAGCCAAAACCAGGTCATCTGAAAGAAATAAGTTTATTGACCATGTTTGTGCATGTAACAAAAAACGAACAAAGTGCAAGAAAAAAATAACATTTCTATGAAGAAAAAATAAAAATATAGAATCCATTTCAGCGATTTTCATTTATAAAGTCCTTGTTAATATAAACTTTGAGATTTTATTGAAACTTAATGGTTGAATTTTGGATGTTGGTGATTATACTATCTTCTGGCAGTCGATCTTTTTTACCTACCCCGCACGGGATCCAGCTTGAAGGTATAGACTCTATCTAGAGATCCGACTCTTTTTGTTTACAATTAAAATTCTGAATCTTTTCTTATAGTCTTATTAAGATCATTTGCGCATCACAGCCAGCGCCAAGATCAAAATATACATTTCTTTGTAGTTGTATTGTTGTTTCGCAAGTATTTTGGAGAAACAAAGTAGGCACTCTAACCTTAGGAATTAGTCAAGTAAATAAAATATTATTTAATATTTTCTTTTATTATGCAGATAATCTGCCAATAATATCAGAGTTAACAAAAAATTGGACATCAAACTTTCGATGATGACCTAACCTCTTTAAATCGATCCATGTTCTTTGAGTTATTTGGTCTGCGTCATTTTCGCTACGGACAGTTAAAAATTATAGCATTACCATTAAAAAAAAGAAAATTTTAGTCCTTTAAGAACAAAAATGTCAAAAAAGCAATCTGTCTTAAGAATGTATATAGATTCGTGCAGCTATAATAGGACCAACATTCGTGAATGACATTTATAAAATAAAAAATAATTAAGGAAGATTAATTTTGATTTATTTGTCGATTTCATTACTCAACAACAAAGCAACAGACATGGGATATATAATATATAGTTTTTATTTTTTGTCGCATAGGTAGAATGAGGATCGCACACTGTACAGACTAGCCATTGGTGTAGCGTCCATATTAACAACTGGTAACAAACCAATATAAGGATATTGTATAATTAAAAATGTATATGTATGTATATTCACATTACACTTTAATTCATATACGACATTAAAAAGTTTACACTCTGACGCACTGAATTAAAGTACGTCAAGTAATTATTAATAATACACAAGTAAATTAAAGTTCCGTGTGTTCACAAGTTCACCTAAATAACCAGTCCATTAGAACCTTTATTTGTAGTGAAACTTAATGTTACTTTTAATTTGATAATATTCAATTAAAATAAGGTACTTCTACACTCTCTTTTCACATACTTATGCTAATTCCTCTATGCTTTATAACTTTTGAGAATAAAATTAGTGAAAAAAAATAGTCGTGTATATATATCAACTGAGTTAAAGACCACGAGATAATTATGCTTAATTAATACAATATTTTTCTCACTAGATTTACTTAGTTTGATTAGGTCACGTCCACAAAGCAGTTAATTTGGGTCGATGCAAATCTCACGGAAGCATCATGGAAGCATGCCTTGCGCATACTTCCATGAAGCTTCTTGATTCCATTCCACACGTGACGGATTCCATAATGATGATGTTCTTGATTCCATGATCAAGCACGTGACAGATCTTTCATTTGTCAGCTCTGATGTTATGCGACCGACACGATGCGACACATTTTCCATGATATATATGATATATACACCAAAAACTAGAGTATATCTGATTTCAAAGGAGGTAATTAAAGAGTATGGACTCATAAAAATAGTTTCTTATATTGAACATTTTTAAAAAGGTCTTTTAAAGCTACATTTTTAATTACGATAGATATGTATCATATATGCATAAATTTGAATGTATTTATTATTTTAGTGCCGCATAATGATAATGCACAATAAACACCGGTGTGGATGCACCCTAAGAATTCATATACATTCAAACTATTATGATCGAGTTGCCAACGTCTTGTTGGTATACCATTCATACATGAACGATGTTTTGTAGTTATCCTCTTATTACTTATTCGGTGCTGTTTGTCTGTATTTTGTTAATTTTTTCACACGCTGTACCCAGTTATGTATTTAGCTAATACTTCTAATGAGCAACTCGCTTTTGAATTAATTTCGCTTTTGTAAATGGATTACAATAGTTGATTATGTATGATTGTGTTGTTGCTATTTTTACAGCACTTAAATATTAATTGTGTTTATTCGATTATTTAATGAAAGTTTAATCTTCGATTTCGAAGATTTTTTATAAAATTGAAAATATGACTTGTATTCTATACGTAAGGTATGGATATATATTATACAGTATATATACTTTGATAATTTTACTCACATACAACATTTTCATATAAAGTGTTGCCAAGCCGAGACCATATGACTCACACTGTCAAAAAGCTATCAGATCTCGTAGAGCCAAAATTTGAATTCTTTACGCCCTAACCCTACCAGCCCTTACTTCACAAACACTACACCTTATTCAAAACATGTAGCTATGCTGTTCCGTTTTTTAATAATGGTATAACAGTAAAGTAATTACGAAGATATTTCTCCTTTTTCCATTTGATTAAAGTTTTGATGTATCTATACTCCATTCATTATAACATTAGAAAAAGGAGGATCACAGAAGCAGCAGTGCAGAACATTTTATTTTCAAGATAAATTAAAAAAATATATATAATAGATTTGTTGAAACTTTGAACGTTAGGTAGTCCTAAGGAGTTGGGAAATTTTCCATTTTCTTTTGCGATGAGGCTACAATTTTCTAAATTCATCTTTTACTCCCAAGCCAATATGGAACTATAACAATATCTGTTCTTTTGATAAATTCTAATTGTAAGTGTATAATTAGAATAGAATTTAGTTATATTTATGCCCAGGAAAGAAAGGTAAACAAAATGAAAATTTTATTATTACTATTATACCATTTATTCAGATATTATTAGATTATTGATTAAGATATTGAAAAAACTTCCTGAAATGTCAGACGTAATTATTGTAGGCCATTCGGACCTGCAGAGGAAACGTCCATATTTAGCAAAACTTAACATCAAAAAGATAACAACTAAAACAAAACTATAAGAAAATAACAATAATACAATAACAACTCAATCACAGAATATGGTAAAACAACAAAAAAGGCAATAACATTCTCAATTAATGAGAATCCCAGTTAGTATTTTGACTATTATGAATACATCATAATTTGATAAAATTAAAAAACTGTACTACTGAAACGTTTGAAGGGATTAGACAACGTTTTAAATTTGGGGGAGTTATCCCTGCTTCTCTAGATTCTAGAAAATGAACACTTTATATTGTAAAAGTTATTAAATCTTTTAAGTTAGTCAAATAGGTACTCATAATTTTATTTAACAGATAGCTTAAACGACAACTGTTAAGTATAGCAGCTGGTATTTAAGTGGATATGTAGCAAATAACCCATCAGTCTTAAGAGTAACATGATTGTTAATATTTTGTACAAAGTATACCATAAAAAGAACCTTATTTAACTTGTGTCTAATGCTATAATGAATGGAGTATAGTGTAATCCAATCATAAGTTATGAGGGTCCAAAAATCTTTGGCGGTCCACTACTGTGGCCCTAGATATTTAAAATATTTTTATAAAGGTAATCTATATTCAATTCAATTTCTTTGTTAATCTATGATTTAGACAGCATCAAGTTTTTCGTTGCAATGATCTATTTATTATTTATCTCTGTTTGTTATCCACTACTCTGCTTATGATGTAACCGAGCGTTGTGCAAGTACAAGAGCAGGAGATGAATGCAAATAAATAGTCCACCCGCCAGAAGTATCGCGAGATGAGACTAGAGAACACGACCTTTCGCTATCCGGGCAACTGGTCTATCCACTGGGCTACCCGAGAACTATTTATATAAATAATAATGAAACGTTAAGCCTGACTGAACCATTTTTTTTTTAAATATAAAATTGTGTATGTCCTTAAAAAAAGGAAAAGAAAAATAAGAGAAGAGCATTGTGACACTGACATTTTATTTTCGGAGTCTACTTAATGCAAACAAACAATCAATTTAATATTTTCTCTTTATAATATTAATATAGAACTATGCGGCTGTCAGAGATTCGTACCAAAACCACAACTTTCAATAAATTTCCCTAGTATTTAAGGTGACATAATAATAAAAAATTAAAACAGAATCTTTTTGTTCATTGTTATTTCAGTATTAGCATAATGATATGACTGTCGAGTAGTCTATATAAGGCGAAGAAAACTTTGCTTATAAATACTGTTCGGGTCAGTGGTTTACAAAATGTTAAAATTATTCAGCGCAATTTAAACGCCCACTGTCGGGTTAATAACAATGCAAATATTCATAATTTCGTAGTTGGCAAGTCAAATGAGCATTTTGTTAGTTTTGGGTCGCGCGGTTGACCCCGTGTTGACGAAACAACCTTTATTTTAATGCAGGACGCTTATCAAAATGTAATGGATTACATTATTCAGTGATGGGTATTACAAATATTTTAACCTATTCGTAAAATAGCACCGTACGCGTTATTATATTTTTTATGTAACATATGTTGAGATTCTATGTTGTATTTATAAACATGTACGAGGGTCAAACTGAAAGTTCTTAGAACTGGCCACTTATAAACAATATAATAAAAAAATAATTCTAAAATTTGAAAATATAACTCTTTGCCAATATTACTGAGTATATATTTCATTCATTTGTCATTTGTTTTACGATTTGGCGGCAAATTGAAAATTGTCTGTGTCACGTCATCATGAATTTAACACGAGAAAATTTTCGTGCAATGATTTTTTATGACTTTCGATGTCATTTAAGTCAACAAAAAAGTTATGATAGACTACGATTGGCCTTTCACGATGAAGCCCCATCTCGTGCGACTGTTTACAACTGGTTTAATGAGTTTAAACGTGGTCGCACTAATCTCACTGATGATTTACGTGAGGGACGGCCTTCTACGGCGACGACTGAAGATAACATCTGTGTTGTGCGGCGTATGATAGAGACTGACAAAAGAGTGACCTATCAACAGATTCGGACAAGCTTAGGCATCGGTATGAGTCAAGTGCACAAAATCCTCCACGAACATTTAGCGGTCAGGAAGCTTTGCGCCCGGTGGATACCTCATAATTTGACTGAGGCTCAAAAACTCCATCGTGTGGATTGGTGTCGTAAAATGATTGAAAGATTTAACGGAGGTGACTCAAATGCTGTGTTCGACATACTAACAGGTGACGAAAGCTGGATTTACTGTTATGATCCTAAAACCAAAAGACAATCTGCTCAGTGGGTGTTTCCTTTCGAGGAGTTGCCAACTAAAGTGAAGAGAGATCGAAGTGCGGGAAAAAAAATGGTGGCCTCGTTCTTTGGAAGGATAGGTCATTTTGCAACAATTGTGTTAGAGGATCAAAAAACAGTTTCTGCAGAATGGTACACTACCAATTGTTTGCCACTTGTCTTGGAAAAAGTTCGAGAGAAACGACCTCGCAGTAGGATCCTCCTTCACCACGACAACGCCTCGTCGCACACCGCCAAGCGAACGATCGACTATTTGGCGACATCAAACGTTGAATTACTGGGTCACCCGCCGTATAGCCCCGACCTCGCGCCTTGTGATTTTTATTTATTTCCAAAAATTAAAGAAAAACTTAAAGGAAAGCGGTTTATGAATGCTGAAGAAGCGGTGGCTGCGTATCGCGATGCCATTGAAGAGACCCCTAAGGACGAGTGGGCAAAGTGCTTTTCCCAGTGGTTCCATCGCATGCAGCGGTGTATTGACGTGAATGGACAATATTTTGAAAAGATATAATAAAACTAATAACTGGCTAATGTAATCAGTTTTTGATTTTCTAAGAACTTTCAGTTTGACCCTCGTATTAAAATTTAACAGATGAATCATCAGTTATTGTTCATTTGGAAGGTCCAAATACACTTACATCATATTATGTCAGTGACCAAAGTCAAATAATCTCATATAACAGAAAAAACCGGCCAAGAGCAAGTTGGACTCGCACACGAAGTATTCCGTAGGGAAAACGTGTAAAATCACGTTTGTTGAATGGGAGCCCCCTTAAATATTTATTTTATTTTCGCTTTTTAGTATGTGTTGCCGCTATGGCAACATAAATACATAATCTGTGAAAATTTCAACTGTGTAACAATCACGCTTCATAAGATAGAGCCTGATGACAGCAAACAAGCACGTTTGTGATATGGGAGCGCGCTTAAATATTTATTTTATTCAATTATTTTTTTTGTATTTATTATTATAGTGGTAACAAAAATACATTATCTGTGGAAATTTCAATTGTCTATCTATAACGGTTATACAGCCTGGTGACAGCAAAAAAAATCACGTTTGTTGTATGGGAGCCCTCTTAAATATTAATTTTATTATGGTTTTTAATATTTGTTGTTTAAGTGGCAACAAAAATATATCAGTCTGGTGACAGACGGTCAGACAGCGAACCCTTAGTAAAAGGAACCTTAGAAACATCACAATTGATCAGATAAACTTTTATCATTTTGCTGGCTTATTATTCGGCATAGTTTTAAAACTCAAATTTAAATAATAATAAGTAACCAAGAAGCCTCTGAATTATTAGCTATTTCTTTGCGGCAAAGAGACAATACCATTATAACTATTAATATTGCAGTACGAAGTAATAACAACGGAGGGAGGTGAGGGGGTGGGATAAGAATGATATGAAAGATTAAAAGTTATCAAGTTAGTAAGCGACTGGTCATGCAGAAGTTATTAGCACAAACCAATCAGCATATTGAAACCTGAATCGAAATCTACAACAGTATGTTCTGAGACAACCTATAGTAAATTTAATTTTCTATATTTATTTATCTTCATTAATGATGGTCAAAAAATAATGACTTCATTAATGATGGTCAAAAAAATGGAATATAAAAAACATAAACCATCATCCAGATTTAAACCTACATTACTTTTATGATATGACTCCATCGTGAACATTGAAATATCTTTTACCACCGATATTGGGTATTAATAAAAATAATCCTAATAAAGTATTCCAAATTCTTTTTATCAATTGCCTCCGTATTTTCGGACGACGATCCAGCATCAATCCAGCTTATCTTTATGTTGTTGAAAAATCGTAAATTAAAGGTTTAAATAAAAGATGTCTTGTAAACATCAAACCTTTTTGCTAAAAGCGACAATAAATCGTTAGGACGCTTTTTTGTGCGTGTTCTTTTTTTTTTAATTTTATCACTTTTCTGCTAGCCTCATGGGTTTTTATGAGTAAGTCTGCGTCATAAAAAAACTTCTTGGCCCGCTCTGTATAATATCGTTTATATTTGTCACGTGAAACGATAGGAACTCCTATGATTAACGGAAGTTATGGACGGTTATAAGACATTTTAGTCTCGACATTAATGGTGAGTAATTAAATCGGCTTTTTACAGATACTTGTTTAAAACAGATTTCTATTAATAGTTAATTAATAAAATTAAGGCTTGTTTTATTAATTTGAACGATAATATTAAATTTTTAATTTGTTTAAAGAAACCCAACAATCAGTTGATAATTCTAAGATATTATTTCTCTGACACCCATCTTTTCGCTGTACCGAATGTATGAATGAAGCTTTACAACATTAAATATAAAGTTAATTAGTTTTTTTTTTCAGAAACATAATAGTGGCGCTGTTATGTCTTTGTTCTATACATAATCTCCTAAATGAACTCTTTCATCCATTTTATTAAAGTACATCATCATCATCATCATCAGACCTTTTACGTCCCCACTGCAGGGGCTCAGGCCTTCCTTATGGATGGTTAAGGAGGATGGGTCATGACCCTCCACGCTGGCCCAATGCGGATTGGAGAATACTGACGACTGCAAATGCAACCGGGACCAATGGGTTAACGTGCCTTCCGAAGCACGAAGTAGCTCGAGATAATAATTTTTCGGTCACCCATCCCGTGATCGACCCTTGCGAAAGTTGCATAACAATAACGATAGCGGGCCGCGGCGCTTATTCTTTGTCACCGAGCTACTTCACAAAAGTACCTGCATTAAAATAACTAACCGCCACATTGGATCCTATTTAAAATTATTTTAATTAGCTAGCCATGTATTTATTATCTAAACTAAACCTATATGTCAAATTTCAGCTTGATCTATGCACTAACATAAATAATATAAAATCTATTCATCCACAGCCGTTTTCACTTAACAGCACATAAAAATATGCAAAATTGACAAATTTTCCGGTTACTTTTATTTTAAAGGCTTAATACGCTGATAACATTTGACATTTATGATAACCTGTTGAATGTACAAAAAATAACAACGAAGTAAGAAGTACAATCTGTATATGACATTGTAACGATTATCGACAATGTGTGTACTGTGTTTAATATTAAATAAGAATGATTTAAATATATTCGAGATATTTTATAAATCTTACAAACATTGAAAGTATTTCTTAGGTGATATTAATATTGTTATCTCTTAATCGAATATTTAATTATACACCATTGCTACGAAGTGGAACTAAGAGTAGGTACTGGAGTACAGAAAATTGTGCATAGATTTTCATAATCTACCTACTATAACCTACTATACCTAACCTACTATAACTTCAAAAAACAAACAGCTTCATTCTCATAGCCGACTAGATCTCAGCGGAATTGATTATTTCACTTTTTTTTAAATAAATTATTAACAAACCACAGATACATATAAGCTATAACAAAGAATAGTTATTTATAGACGCATAACAATGACTGAAAACATTAATACAAAACATATTAAACTCCATTTACAATGATGTTTACAATACTCGATGCCGGTTTTAATTAACTTTAACGTATCAGAAATATATTCACCAAACATAATGACAAGCTAATGCATATTAATACTGTATTGGAATCACTAATTAAAAAACCTATTTTTCAATGAGGCAAGGGTTAATAAATACGACTCAGTGTTTATCAAAGTATAATACGTCACTTGTTTTTTTCTCTGTTTACAGCTGAAAGTGATTGAAATTAAAATTTAACAGCAATTATTTAAAAATACTTTCGGTTCTAAATTGAAAAAGACGGGTCGAAAGGAAAATGATTAAATCCGACTAAACCGTGCTGTTAACTTTAAGGTGATGTTCAGATTAGGAGCAGAATCGAAATTGTTTACAATAATTTTAAAACAATGAAGAATTACTCTGTAGGCCTAACTCTAATGTTTGTATCTGAACTGTCCTCTATGGCTGGGCCTAGACAGTCAAAGAAGACAGAATGAGCAAAATATGCATTTTTTTCACTTATAATATTGAGCATAAATGGTGTCGTGGTTCGAATTTGAAATATCAGAGAACGGACGAGATAATCAGTGCTGCATCATATCACCTACGGGAACGTAGGGCAGTATAGACAACTATAAGAAGATAGTGGCCAACCATTTTAAAATTGGCAATATGCGTAAATGACAGGCGATAGTAGGATTTCTATATTAATGTGTATGCAACTGGTCAGGTGACCACAACAGATCCAATTTCTATACCAATCAGCCTACTGTAACTCTGCCTTTGTTAGTTTTACTTAAAAAGCAGCAATGATTAACGTTGCTGACCCTTCATAATGGTGACGTCACACCCTGCCACAAAAAAAGAACTAGTTAATTTAGTTAGGTTAGAACTTTGACCAAAAACGAAAAGCGGACCGAGCGAGCGAAGCAAGCGCGCAGCCACAGTGGCCGACAAGCGCCATTTTGCGGCTAGGAATTGAAGTTGATGATAAAAATCAAAATTAACTGCAACACTGAGAACTTCATTTATGGAACTTAATCAAAAGGTTTTAACAATATACAGAACTGTAAAAAAATTCGGGAAATGTATATTTTATGACGTAATTTTCTGAAAATCTAGTCTTTGTCTAATCAGAATCATAATAAAAATACTGAACGTTAATAAATAAGCAACGATTTTTTTTTACAAACATCAAAAAAGTATTCTCAATAATTAAATATATATAATCTCATAAACTGTTTTCATACATTGCAGACCAGGAACGTCTAAACAGTAAATTACAAATGTGAACATTCCAAATCCAACCTTATTACCATGTATATATATTAGACAGATAATTATCCGAAATGTCCATAATTATATCTGGCACCTCAGCAAGATTTTTTCTAATTACTTCCCAAGATAAATATTAAGAAATAATATTAGTTGTCCTTATTCTTATTTATTAGATAAACATTGCTACTATCTATGAATTCGGGATATAGCCCTTGTTATTAATTCTTCAATGAACGAGCTTCTACTAAACGTCACAATCTTATCTTTAGGAACAGTCAGTTGTTCCTTACCTCCGGTTTATTGGTCGTCGTTTATTATCAAGATAAGTTATCTGTAAGAAGCCAATTAAATTTGAAAACAAAGGTAACATAATAGGCGCCACAGTAAAGTTGGGCCCCAACGGGATGAGAAGGAGACGCGGGAGGGGTTCACTGATCGCGCTGGTACAGAGCGACTTGCGTAGGCGCAGCTCCTTTGTCGCTCAAAGGATTCATAAGGCAACTTTGGAAGGAAAAGGCTAATGTATAATGAATATAAACTACTAATACTAATAATATAGATAATATGTAAATTATAGAAACTTATATTAACAATTTATAACAGTTGCATTACTGCTACGAATATCATTATAAAATAAAAAATTACATATAAAACAAGCGTTTTGCGTGCACGCCTTTAACTCTTACACATAGTTTGAAAACTGAAATACGGTAATTCGATGTTATTTTTATTATGCAATTATTTCAATTTTTGTTATATGGCTGGTCCCACAAAACAAATGACTATAAATAACTATTATTATTTAACATACTTTCCTGGCGTATTTTAAAAATCGAAATCGATATATGTTAAATCGATATTGTTTTTATCTCATTTTATAATTACATATATTTAATGCCATAGAGTAGAACAGAACACGACGAAGTTATGCCCATTGTGATTCAGGTAACTATACTTCTTCAACAATGCAGTGCCGTTTAGACTCTGTATAAAACTTCGCACGTGTTAGACGTTTCTCCTTATACATTTCTCGTTGGTAAGGAATAGCATTATAAATATATAAGAAGATAGCAGCAATGAACCTGAAATTGCGTCTGAATTCACGGGGCATTCGCCTCCTCTGAACAAAGTCTTAGACAAATACTGGCCTCCTAGTACTTAAGAGTACGTTAATTGATACAAAATCACAATAGATATGTTATTTATGATAAACATATTCGTTGCATAATAATTTGTATGATCTCGGTAATAAATACTAAGAAGTTTGGTGGTTTCTGAATCTGTTCAATGTAGTCTAGTTTTAAAATGGACATTCAGTATAGCGTGAGCTGTTTTATCGTCTATTATGGTATAACTTATATATAACCCCTTAATGTCTCCAACGTTAGGAAACAAACTTTTCTTATAAATACCATCTTATAAAGAAACTGCTTCATAACCCACCACACTGTGCAGAGTGGTGGTTGTCACGAATAGCTGGAATTGGTTTAACCTGACTCACACAGCGCATTACATTATAATAAGAATATAATACATTATAATCTGTCACCCACCTAATGGGCAGCCTTTCTGAGAGTTGCTTCTCCACTACCGTAGATGAAATCGTCCTAAGTACTGTGCCATTAAGTTCCTCTTCATTATATAAAAGTTAGATTGTTTTTAAGTATATGCGTCCTGCTCTATCAATACTACACGAGGAGTCCTACTATAAATCGGTGTAATGAAACCCGCCTTCTAGCTACATATTTATTTACAATTATTACTCTCTTGTTTTATTTTGTGTCAATGAAATATCACTGAGTGAAATTAAAATTCCCTAAACTAATAAATCATTATGTATACATATATCATTGATATTTTGACAACAAAAACTATTATAATTGAACAAAATATTATATAATTTTGAATAATCATTTGTTGTTGGTCAATGTAGACCGACGAGTATCCAAACGAAACAAAAGCCTTCTCCACACCTCGGACATATCCGTTGAGTGCCTCAATCTTCCAATTTTATTGCCCTTATTTCTTTCAAAGGTAGAGGACACAAAGAATTGTGTTTATAGCTAATGATATTTAGGTGTGTATTTTAACACAAAACTTGAACCTCTAAAAGGTAAATGTAAAAAATGTTTTACACATTATAATAATGATTCAACTGCTGTGCGTCGCCTTATTCTCTTAAGTGGCGCCTATTTTTTATGTCAGATTTTCGGTAAAGATTTGGTTGTATAATAAAATGGCAACTATAAGAAATGTAGCAATCACTTTCAGCTGAATTTTTGGAGTTTCTTATAATGCTTCGTGTCACACACAATAGATGTGTATCACCCTGACTGCTCGTGATAAATATCAAGAATAAAAACGGAAAAATATGTAAAACTTGGGCCGATACATTAAATAATAATCATTTAACTTTTAACAGCCCCCATAATTTGCTTTGAATCAAGCATTGTTGAACAATAAAAATACATCGTCAGAATTCCGCTGGCAAGTGCCAATATAAAATAAATCATAAACTCTATTCACATAAAAAGCTAAAACAAAACAAAAAAACAATGAAACGAAATTAGGGCAACAAGTCAAACTTTTCCTTTGACTTACTTTTTTATGTCACGCAACGCAAATGACACCGGAACATAATGTCGCTAGAAAAGCAGCCCGTAATTCGAATAAGAATTATTAGTAACGGAACATCGAAATGTTGTTTAATCTAGGTGAGTGTCCAATACGTCATTATGCAACGATGGAAAATGAGAATAAAAATTATCATAAATTCTGATTATTTTAGTTGTTCCATTATCTTTACCCCCAACAAAGCCTGATGCATCTAGCGACAAACGACAAAGCAGCGTTTTTAGATTAACTCCATCAATTTGAGATAAGCCATTCTCCTACCGTTCACCTGTGTGGCCATCTGAACAAAATAAAACAGTACGTACATAATCACTACTTTAATTTTATAATAATACCACTTTCGTTCTAACAGTTCTTTTAAAATTATACAGTATATATTAATTATAATGAGAGAGTAATAGTTTTGAGAGTTTGTACAATCGACAGGACTAACAATATTGATGACCTTGTGTAGTAACCTGATATGCTCTTGCGTACATGGGAGATAATATTCGAAACACAATACCTATAAAGACCTTTAGTATTTTAAAAAGTGCTTTATTTCGCATGAATACAAACCACTTTCATCTGCATACCACGTAGGGAAAAACGCTCATAGATATTGTAATTCCGTATTGTAATGTGTTTGTTAATATAACACCTACAAGCATGTTAATTAAGTTGAAACATATCTTAAGTATGACCTTCTATGCTAATCTGGAAGAAAAAAAATGAGTCAGCTGTAATTCTTACAACAAAAGTCGTCATAGGTATGACAATTACACCCAACTGAATTACAAATCATATCACAAGTTTGTCTTTAATAAAGCTAAGTAACTAAAATCATTTGCATATATTTGAATATCATCTCCGAGTCTCGGATAGTATTTAATACATAATGTACTTCCACATGACCAGTAAAAAGACAGTGGAAGAAAAGCTAACGAACGATCTTGATTAGGGTACACAATACAAACTTAGTGTCGAAGCTCCATTAGCGAAAGAGTAGGTGTCACGACTGTGGCTCGCACGCCTTTTATTATTTATTTCCCAGTTTCGAAACCGTACCGGCATCGGCATTGAGTTGAACACAAACAAATGAACGTTTAAACACAATGAATCAACAGTATGGCGAGAATTTTGTGACGTGGACAGCTGCGGCGTGTTTGAGACTCTAAAGACTGTGATTAGTGTGTGCTTTTTGAATAATAACAGTTTAATTGCACGCTTCGATAATGATAATATTTTAGATTCATTAATAAATATTATAATTATGATATTTAATTACTGATTACTTTTTCTCAGAGTACTCAACATTTAACAGACAGTGAATACAGCGTTTTATGAATATTTAGGTAAGAAATAAATAGAAAAGCTTAAGAAGAAAAGTGGGCATTCAGATGTAATATCAACTAGCCTTTAGATATTTCTTTAAAGTAGATAATGAAGAGTATGGTATGACGTGTAAAATAAAAGGTCTTGTTTATTGAAATTCTAAAAGCAGAAGTTACGATTACGTATTTTGATTCGAAGTGAATACCACCGCTAAATTTCCATTGACCAATCAAAATGTTTGCAACACCGAAAAACCATAAATTTAAAATGCGAAGACTATAAATGAACAATTTTCTCTTTCGATTTTTCTCCCTTTTGAAGAGGGACGCCGCTAAAATTGTTTAATTTACATCCAAAACAGAGTAAACAAAAAGGTTAAACTGGTGACATGTGCCGACACACTGGAAGCCTAGAGTTTCGCTCAGCGTCCGCCGCCCGCGCGTCGGCACAAAAAAGAATAATCATTAGGAGGCGCCACACGAGATCCCATTTAAAAGTATGAGAATATTTTCACAAAAAGCTTCACATTCAACTCCCAGCACATTCATTTTATGAGAACAATGAGTGATTTTTGTATTTTTCTTTAATTCTATGTCGATTTTATCCGCGGCAGCGTGGAGGCGAGCCTCTGTGGTTGTCGCCTCGTTCCATCTTCGACTTTTTGCTATAGGGAAGCGCGATAGTCGGCGGCAAACGGTGGTTTTATTCCTGTCGAGGCGCTATATACCCCCTCCCCTCCGTGCTCTCACCGGCGCCACATTTCACGCTCCCGAAGCCGGCCACCGCGGCACCGGCCAATTCCACTTGCATACCCTTGATCCGGCCCGCATTGTCACGGGTTCCGCGTTTAACGAGCGCATTAAATACAAAAGCAAATACCTCAAGCTTACTCTCTACTGTCTGTCAGTTAAAAATCATAACCAGTTTATAATATACTCGTATATCTTAACGCGCACATCGCGTCTATCAAACGTGACGGTATCATCGTTGAATGAATAGCATAGTCGAGCTCGTGATTGCGATATCGACTTAAGTGGGCAGACTAATGAGTAGTAACACTTGGCTCTATTTTTGTTGTTTATTTATATTTGTGAATATCTATGACGGGTACACTAGCATGTAGATGTGACGGAATAATGGTAGACAATGGACTCAAGACTAGTTTATTGAGTGGATGGAGTTGTTTTGAAGTAGAATGTGCGCAGGAGTGGAGGCGGGCGTCTGTACCGAGTGAGCCAATGATAGCCGCCGAAGCCAGTGGGAGGAACGCGTAATCATGCATTAAGACAACTGCCAGCGATGTCGCAGGATTTAACTCGAGTCGTGTTTTAAATTAAAATATTTCTCGTGGTAACGTTTACTCGGAACATTCGTAAGTAGGTACCTAATATAATTTTTTGAGTAACAAAGATTACAGTATTAATAATTAAGTTGTTTGTAGACCTTGTTTCTCCCTACCTTTTTTAACATACCAACATTTTATAAAAATAAAAAGCAGATGTCAACACATATGATTATAATTTTTCTAAAATAAATGTTACTGTACTAGTTAAAAAGCATGTGTATTCTAATTGATGTTAACGTATGATTTATAATGACCTAAGTCTGCAATAAAAAATAACTCACGATATCTGTAAGGCATAAATAAGAGATGTCGAGTAGCGCTCGGGTACATTTTCGATCGCTGATTAGGTACACTTCGCGTGACAAACCCCTATTTGTTCGATCATTGTCTGGTCCTGCATCCTAACACCATCGAAATAAACGAGAACACACACACATTGCACTATATATATATACATTAATTGAACTAGTTAAGAAAAGAAAAACAAACATTAACCCATAAACTTTATTAATAAATAAACAAAATATATATCTACACTATATCTATAGCCGAAGTAGTTTATTTGCTACAAGCTTGTTTATTTGCTATCTATTAGCCACGACATCGCCCGTACATGATGTAGTTTCCCATAGGTGAAAAGAATTTTCATGATTGGATTAGTATTTCCGACGTGGTCAAAGTCAAGTGGCAATAACTATAATAAATAAAAAAGACGTTTGCACGGAACCAAAAATAGTCTAGATCGATGATTTAATTTTAGTGGTTTTAACATAGAAAGTCAATATATTGTTTTATTAAATTCATACGATTTAAATCTGCCAACATAATTTGTCGTTTGGTTAATTGAAAACTTACTTTAAATAATTGTTTTCATTATTTTGTTTTAACAAAAAATTACACTTTTCGCAGTTTATTTGACTAAAATAACTAAAAAAGTAGTTAAAGAAAAAAGCAATTAAGAGCTAAAAGTAAACGTGAAGAATAATTGGATTATAAATACTAATATTGAAGAGAATACCTTATACTGAAAGAGAATGAAAGCGTCACAGAAGTAAAAAAACTACTTAAATAACTGTTAGAAATTATTTGCTGTTAATAACAAACAAACAAACGTTACGTAACCGTCGTTGAATAGGGATCACTCTTATGCCAGTGCTTGGTCAACAAAATTTAATATTTCCGTCATCCCTATGAAATGCAAAGCGATATCATCGTAGGAAGCTCCACAGTTTACTAAGCTAAATTTCGGCCAGTTCCCACCTGTTGTGTTTGAAAACTCTGTCATAACCTACAGCACTACTGTTAAAAAATCTTGGCCTTTATATCGACTTAAAGTTCAGATGGACATCACAGTTTGCCAAGATCAGGCGGGTACATATTCATTGTGTTCGCTTAAACACTTCAGTAATTTCCTTCCCATAAAAACTATGGTCACTCTGGTAACTTCACTTATTCTTTCACTCATTAACTATGACTATGTCTCTTAACTTAATTTAAACGAAGATCCTTTCAATAAGTTAGACTGCCTTGTCAACAACGCTATACGTGTTATCTTCTGCCTTCGCAAATATGATCTTGTTTTATTTTAACTGTCTAACTAATGGTCAGTTGCACAGACGACCATTAGGGTTTAATCAGAATTTTAAGTTCAAATGAATGTCAGAATTATATGGGTAATGTCGCTTTAAACTGATGACGGTTTAAATGGACATTTGTGCAACTGGCCGTATAATAGTCAGGTCAGCTACTCGTAAGTCTGCTCTATTCTGTTCTTCCTAACCACCATTTTCTAAATTACCAAAAATAATAATTTCAGTATCTATGTGACTCTCGTCATTGACAACTTTTCTGATACACTTTCATTATCTACTCCGCCATTACCATTAAAGCTATACGACTGTGGAATAGCCTCCCTAACTCCATCAGGAGATCTCTCAATAAATTTATATTTGAGAAGAAAATTCCCACTTTCTTATGCAGTGATTTTAAATATCATCATACTTGGTATATCACTGTTATGTATTTGTATATATTTATATAGGTATGTATAGTAGGCATCAGCTTGCTTGTAGATTAGTTTAGCTTTATGCCGCCTTCATGATTTTCTGTTTTCTCGAAGGTTGGTAGAGAAATCAAATAACATTAAAATCTGTCTGCCTGATTTACTCACAATCTGTAACGATTATAATGAAAAATCTCGTGGCAATAAAGCCAAAAATATTCTCTATAAAAATCATTCACAGTTAAATTTGCATTTTTGTTTCTTTCAAACAATTCTTCCTAAATTTTATATCAATTTATTTGATATTTTTACAATCAATTGATTTTTTTTTACTGTCTATAGATTACTTTATTTTGTAAAATCTTTCCTTCTTATTCTTTATAACAGAGTAGAGTAAAGCAAACTTTCTTGACGTTGTTGCCTGTGCGCTGTTTTCAAGGTGTATATAGCGTATATATGATATGTGCTTCTCGATATGGAATCTGAACAATGTATATGATGTTGTCCAATCTTCATTTATTTATATATTTAGCCGCTTTAACGCACAATAGATACAACCAAAGAAAATTGGACTGATTTTGTCCCTTTTTCCTTGACGTCATTAATCATTTTCTTCTGCTTACAGGTTGGTGTGAAATAAAAAAAAACATTTTGATGCCAACACTAACTGTGACTTCCAATTAATTTTATACAGAGTTCTTATATAATTTATTCCTCGTGAGAGGAGTGCGAAGGTACCTGATGCTTGTTACGATACGATAATCTCGGCTTACAGGATGTTTGTAGCCATTTAATTGGCATTCGAAAATGCTTCGGAGGTTTCGCACCACCTTTCTTACAGTTTCGATCTGTGACACAAAAATTTCACGTGCCATCTTAAGGCGCAATAAAACGTATAACTTGTAATACCTAGTATGTATCGGTGTTTACTTTTTGTGTCCAAATTTAAAGTATATATGATAATATTTATTAAGTAGTTAATATTGTGTATATTTTTCAAATATAACTGTTTGATTTTCTGAACCACAGCAAAGTTTTGATGCAGTGATTGATTTTTCGTCGCAGTAATATTATAAAGGAGTGGATTATTTTTGTTTATTAAAAAAGGAAAGTTTAATATTTAAGGCTCGTGTTATATAAAAATAAATATTTAATTTACCTCGCAGTGTCATTGTATTATCGATAGTTTATCGATAACATCGTTAAATTACCGTTTTTTGTTAATAGACATTAATATAGCTAGGGAAAGGGGTAGTTAGGAACAGAGTCAATTTTGTATTATTCGATTAAAAACTTTTTAATTACTCTGTTTTGGTAACTAACATATTTGGGTTTAGGAAAATAATTACCGCTATTTAAAATAATTGTACTAACTTCACCATTATCGAAGTTTTAACTGGTAAATCTCATAAATATTCATCATATTATAGAAAAACTCAACATTACATTAAAACAAAACAAATACAAGTAACAAACTTATGAACTGATATAAAAACCTATAAAGAAATTCAACCAAGAAGACAAATAACAAAGGTGGCAATGTTCCATAGTATAGTTAATCAATCCTATGAATAATGTTTTCTTTTACACATTGACAAAATCTATACTGATATCAATAATATTATGAATAATTTACAAAATTTGTATCGTTTACGAAACTATCGTTATTGCAACAACCCTATTTCCAGCTTACTCACAATCTAACAGTAAGCAATGAAATGAAATAATCACCCCCATTTACTGCTGTTATGAAAAACACGCTGAGCATGTTAATTGTGAATTATTTTTATACAGCTCATATTCGCGGCATTAAAAGGTGAAATGTTTGTTTTTTAACAAGCTACTAAAGTAATCAAGTTTTATTTATAGTTAAGTAAACGGGTAAATGCGAGTTGATTATTTACAATATATCAAGCATTGGGTGCTAGAATCTTCGGCTGGTGAGAAAATGAGATGAAACCGTAAAGCTAGTTGTGACTAACTGATTACCTATCAGAAAACCATTAATAATATCATAAAATCGCTCAATTTTAACATATTTAAATTTTCATAATATATTAAGTGTATATGAGAAAATTTAGTTAACGCAACCTCAGGACGTGTCGCCAGGGCTTCCGAAATAATTTACCAGTCCTTCTTTTATTAGATGGATTTTCTTTTTATATTTTCTAGCTACAGGCATAGGTCTTACGGGAACTGTCAAACGTCTAACGATAATGAGCGACGAAATTTTCGTCAAGTTTGCAAGGTCGACTGTCATATCATAGAAATTGATAGTTCAGATTCATATTCCGTTAGATATGCATCAGCCCAAAAACAGAAATGACACACTCTTGCTCCACAATTTTTTTATTCTTTTTTTGTGCAATTTTCCATCAAATTATATGTCACCAAAAATGGTCCACGATTTATCGATTTTTCAAATTACAGACTTTAATCAATTGAGCAAATTTTAAAATTTTATTAATATCAAATATAAACGTTTGATGTAACACTAATATTATATTTAAAAATTCATCGGCATAATGGCTGATGAACTTACAAAACTGCTGACGTATCTATGACTGTGACGATTGAATAAGAGGTCGGGCGTGAGAACGTTTAGCTTTGAAGTGCCCGAATACATATTTGAATATTAACAACGTGTTAGCTTCTTGGTATTATAACATAAAATAAAGATAATTATGTGTAACTTTGTCCATTAAAAAATTACGACGCTAAAACTGATATAATAAACCTCAAGGTTTGCTTTTTGTTTGAACTCGTTAAACTTGGAACTAGCACTCTTATTTGATTTTTAAGGTTCTGTACCCAAAAGGGTGAGCTCCGTTGTCCGTTTGTTAGGCTGTGTCTCGTGAACGTGATAACTAGACAGTTGAAATTTTCACAGGTGATGTATTTCTGTTGTCGCTATAACAAAAAAAAAAACAAATAAATATTTGACGTATGGGACCGTAAGTTTTTTATAGGTAGTAGTAATAATTTTGATAATGAAGTCAGAGTGGCACTTGGCCTTTTTTCCTTTTGAAAGCCCTATAAGAAAGGTACAGAGGATTTTCGCTAATATGCGTTTTGAAGTCTAGTAATGACGCGGCTTAAATCACAGAGCACAAAAATAAAACATAACGTTATGTGTAAGTGTTGTTTTATCTCGTTGTTTAAGATGTTCATAATAAAAGTGCTTTAATTACACAATTTTCGATCTAAGCAATATATCTGATGTTGACTATAACACCTCCAACCTATGTAGGTCTCTCTGCTGAGCACGAATATTATATCGAATATTATATTAATTAAAATCCAAAGCTGTTTTTTTTTTAAATCCGTATGTAAATGTAAGATATATTGTTAATTACACATTGGATTGAAGACTAACAATTACTACATATACGAAAAAAAAATAAGACGCCCGTCCGTAGATTATGAGGTAATAAATTAACAATGTAAGGAGAACTTGTTTTTTCCTTTGTTGGTAACGCATATTTATTTACAGTACAAATGTCAGAATATAGCTCAAATGAATTCAATTCATAACACCTATCCTATTCATTTATTAATTTATCGATATAGCCTTAATGCATAATTGTTTATGGAATTAAACGGTGAATGGAATGCATAACTCGACCGGTAGACGTACAAGAAGACCCTAGAGTATTTTAATCGTTTGTTGACTGAACGTGAAATGATAAATTGCATTAAATAACACAATAGCATCGGTGGCAGCAACCTCATTGTACGATAAAGTCGACAATTCATAGAAAATAATAAACAAAAACGTTATATAATAAGCGAGTTTGTCGGGAAACCCATAACTTTTCACAGATAATGTCTTGCTTATATTTTTAATTTGTGGATGATCTGTTTGTCGATACAATTAATTAAATCAATTGTAGATTAAAACAGATGGTGCAAATAGCTTTGTTTACATGCCTTTATTTCTGATATAGTAATGGTTTGATATCTGTGACACGGAAGCGCATCCGCCAAGCAATAAGCAATACTCTTTGTTGGTTTGATTTCATCATCTTTTGATATTGTCTTTACATTTAAGTCACTATCTTATGTTAATGACTACAATAAATTATTCTGACCACAGAAACATGAATAAAGTAATAATAAGGGAATAATACTTCCTAAAGACAACAATTCTTCGTAACTGTTTACGTTAGAAGAAGCGAATTCTAGGATATAAGATCGCCGACATTCGGCAACTAACGAGGCGAATTGATGATTTAAGGAAGGTCGCGGGTAAAATTTGGATGTGAGTAGCCCAAATCAGGAAAAAGTTTATAATATTGGGGATGCCTATGTCCAGTAGGGACCGCTGTAGGCTGATGCTGATGTTTACTGGAGGACGCACATTTGTACTGTAGGTAGGTCTTGTAAGATAAAGTGTACTTTATCATCAGTAAACGAATCAAATTCAAATAGATAATTCATCTTAGAGATATGTTTTCGACCAATATTTGAACTCCCCGACCAATACATCAATTTCCATTGATACGTAAGGTGTATGCGAAAATTTTATACGAGTATGAGTTTAAAACTACTCTTCTAGCAACTAGGATTAAGTTCTAACTTCTAGTATTAAGTTTGAAAATACAGAAATGCTTTACTATAATAATAATAATAAAATCTAATATGCAAACAAGACATATTCCATAAAATGTAGCAGGTATATCAGAATATATGTATAATATAATTTATATATATAACTCAGAACAAACTTTATTTTTTGTCACAAACTAGATATTGTGGATGTAGGTGCTATATGTAGGTACTTTATGTCTGCTTAAAAAAACAAGTAAACACCATCTTTGTGCCTTTGATAATTTATCACATTGTTAAAAATAATTATTTTATTCGCAAGTGTACCCAATTTCTTACCGGTAACAATGCTTAAGCAAATATATTACAAATTCTTTTCAAAAGAACAGCTGCTACCAACAAAAGCAATCATTACTACATAAATTTCATGAAAAAGCGAAAACATAAACAAAAATCGGCCAAGGTTCAACAGATTAAAGTTTGACAAAGCGAATGACCCCAGATTTAAGATGGCAAATCAAAAGTTATAGCTATAAAGACCCCTGCACATAATTCAAGAGTGATCCAACCTCGTCCATATTGGACGGAGGTTGGACAATGGGTACAACACACAGCCGAACGCCTCGGATGCCGCGTGGCCATAAATCATTGGCATAGCGGAAGTGCGTGGCCTGCCAGTGTGGTGGAACCCCAGTAATAACGATACGCGGTCGTCTCCGGTATTTTCAGCGATATAGATAAATTAAATGCCAACACATCCCATCGGGCAAGCGCGATCGGGGCACGTCAAGAATTTCCAAATAAATTTTTTGATGGACGCACCGGAAGCTGAATCCTATTACGTAACACTAGCCTCGTTCCGTCATCCACTCCTCGGTCATTGTTTTTCTCGTGAACAATTCGAGGAATTTTCAAGCCCCATTTCTCGTCCGGCATATGGAAAGCGCTACGATCAACTATATAGATAGGAATCGATAAGATGTGTAATAGTTGAGTTTTGTGTCGGAATTAATCAAGCGTCAAAGGGCTGGCCATAATTGAGCGGCAATGGCCGCGGGTGTGTCGTATATCTTACTAATTAATGGTTTGGCTAGACACATATTTGTCACAAAGGATACCGCTTCCAAAAAAAAAAATACATTTTATTCATAAAATTTGATACAAAAAATAACTATTCGACCACATGTGACCGGCGCTATGCTTTATTGGCTATATACTTTGCTAAAACAGAATGTGTTGCGTGCTAGTACTGTATCGGGGAATATTAATATTCCATCGGCCATAAACAAGTAGTTGACGATGATAATTCAAACGCATAAAACAAGGCTTTATCTATGATCTAAGGCAGCCCCCGGAGAGTTCAGTGTGAAATGTGTTCTCAAAGACACCGTTTAGTAGCATAATGCGCGTGACTGTCGTACGAATTACGCATTTTGGAGACAAGTCGATTTTATTGCCGCGGAAGTGACGTCAATAAACCACAGTACAGCAGTTTAATGTTCGTACCGTATAATTTCCGATCGAGCTCGTTCACGATATGCATCAAGGCGCACCGCATCGGCGAATTCGATTTTTGAATAAGATTGATAAATAATCAGATATATTACCTACCCTTTTGTGATTTATAGAACGGATTTATGAATATTGTAATGCAACCTTATTGCGTTAATATTTTGATATTGTTTTTATTAAACCTAGGCAATAATAATAATACTTATTTTTTTATTTTCCCCACAAACTTTTTTACTTTAACAATGTGGTTAGTATAATCATAAACATACATAGTTTGTAGGAGACTGAAATCTAAACTAGGTAATAAATTGCTTTTATTTTAGAATATCAAGCCCCACCATCGAAAGTTATTGCACAAAAAATTAAATTTAAGCATATAATGTGTTACCATCCTGTGGTTGTGTGTGTGTGTGCGCGCGTGTATGTGTGTGTTTATATTATTGATGTATTTTACATTATTTAGTCATATTTTTTTCAGTATCATTATATGATTGACTTAAGATCCATTGTGTTACTATTCTTTTACATAGTAATTTTGTTCTAGGATATATATGAAGGAGTTTATTACCATAATTATACAATCTTTTACCCATTATAAAAATAATCTTAAAGCAAAAGAGGTCCTAAGTGACTCAATCTAAAATATTTTGAGGCATCTTCGAAATATTGTTGAAATTGGTGCATAATTTATAAGTAAATGTTGTTTAAGTATGCTCATCAATATAAACAACTGTCTGACTGTAAGAACCTCAGCCTCTCTCTATAAAGTTGAGGTTGGAAAAAGCCTGGATTTAAAAAGACTTACTTTGAGTACCAGTCGCTGTGCTCTTTCCAATTATATCAGTGTTGTTTACGCTGCACCACCCCATGATATTATACAATATGAAAACTGATTGAGCCAGCGCTGTGTAGGCAGATTTCATAGTTTTTCCATCTGCTACATGTCTTAATTTTTTGAAAACAAACACAAGTTTTCTAAGTCTCCGAAAGATGTCACGTAAATACTCTTTAAAAGTAATATTTTCATCAATATTTACACCAAGGTATTTTATATGTTTCAACTTACTTTTGATTTACAGTGACATAATGTTAATGTTGAAACATACTAATAACATACTTATGATTACATTATAAAGGTAGTCATAGACATTCATAGGTAGTCATATAAAGTCTAAACTTTTTGGGATGATGAAAAAAATGCCATATGAAATTGCATATTCGTCGCACTGAAGTGTGTTAGTACGCGTCGGAATTTCCATCGAGTGTGCAAGTTCGAATGTCATAATATACAACTTGTCAGCTGACCAATAACAAGCGGCGCATCTAACGTCAGATTTTCACCGGCCCTTGAATTAAACGGGATCTGTATGATTAATTATAAAACACCGGTTCGAAAATGGAACGGAATTTTCTATCAAATTATTGGTGAATTCAAATTTATTGTCATTTACTCAAAAATTAAATCGTCTTTACGACCTACGGTCTTTCACTTAGAAGAAACGGTATTTTTAACGGTATATGTATAACGGTGTCTTCATAGGTATTTTTATTTTATTTCATACTAAATAGTCCCAGACAATACAGGCAAATTGAACGTAACATTGGACAGTAAGGAGAAGGCACAAAGACGAATTTCGATTCTTATACCTGTTCTTATCTGACCTATTAGAAACGTTGCTTACAATGTTTCTATACGTCAAAATAGAAACATAAGTTATTTTCGAAAATCAATTTTGTCTTAGAAAACTAAGTCTTTTTCCTCAGTGCTCCTTTACGTACAGCCCAATAAAAGTTATTTCAAGAGTATCAAGTTTAAAGAAATTATACAAAGGCATTACATTTGCCATTCTTATAAAAATTGTAATAATATAATTGAAAGATAATACCTACACATATTTGTAAATCAGCGCAGTCGCCATCTATGAAAAATCCAGCTGGGTTGATGTAGAAAATGAACATTTATATATTGCTGCGTGTCTAGATGTTGTGTTACATTATTGTTTCAAATTTCCATATTACTTCGGAGCTCATCTTGCAGAATCCCGGACCTTTGTGGGTCACGTGAAATGAATTCCATGTTTCAAGTGTTTTAGTTTTGAGATCTGAGCAATCTTATCTTACATTTATGTTCACGAGTAGCATGACGCATATTAGTCTGAACTTAATTAGATTCTATGAAAATGACGGTGACTGAAGACGCCTACAAAACTTAAAAAAAAAGAAAAGTTAAAATAAAGTTTTCTAGACGTCTTCACGTCTAAAAAACTTTATTTTAAATATTACTTGCTTCATTTTAAACTATCAAATTAATTCCTGATATCCAAATCCTAGGCCCAATTTTGTTAATGTACACCCGTGGCACATCAGATTACCATAAAAACGTCTTTCCGCAACTGATTTCAAACTAAGTGGCCAAAAGATTATGGTTTGAAATTGATTGGAGAAATTTAGCAGTTTTGAATTAAGTGAAATTGAACCTTTTCTGCTATAATTATTTCGAGATCCACAGCAAGTTTTATGTGCACTTTTCAATTATTTCAAAGAGAATCCTAGACGATTAGGATGAATTCTGATGTTTTGGCTCGCGGTGTGCAAGAGGTTCAATATTTACATATAAACAATTCTAAAATTAATAGATTAATATGATGGTGTTAACTAACTGTATAAACATTATCTGTTGTTATTAAAATTAAAAAGATACTCAGTAAATATCAATTTTGTACTCTTTTTTCACTACACTTAAAAGCCCTATTATGAACACAAACAAATTCGCTACGCGGCCATGCAAATTGAGTTAGTGAATCGCATTTTCTAGTTATTTATCTAAAATAAATCTAAAAAAAATATTATTTTGCAGTTATATGTATCCTTTTTATTAAAATAGGATCGTAAATATGAGCTTAAGATGTTGAATTCTTTATTTTTTAAGAAGAAATATTTATTCTGATATAAATTTGTTTTTTTTTTTATTGCATTTGTATAGACTAGCAGCTCAATTCAGAAGCTCAAAAAGTGCAAATGCGCATTAATGAAAATCTTTCTTTACAATTTTGAGTTTAATAAATAGAAAATCATAATTTACAAAAAGCAAATCCGCTATGAACTATGCCAATAGTTATTATGCACAATTTAATATGTCAAAATTAGTAAGATATTTGTGGTTCCGATATCAAGAACGTGAAAACCGACCATTTGAAAAAAAAACAGTCAAGGTTTAATAAGACCTTTAAGCTTACATAGGTTCTTCAATATACTGGTTTTATTACAACATACAAATTAAGAGTTAAAAAAAATCGTTTCATACACTACCCAACAACTCATAATATAAATGGCGCGTGACGCCCAACCGCTTCAATCTCCAAGAGATTTTGTAACGATTCGAAAAGAGAATGATATACTCCGCACCTTATATTGAACGGGAAATAAATCGTATATTTCCTTTAAGAGCCAATAAAAGTTGAAGTAAATCATAAAAGTATCACTCCTCCAGAAATGTCTATAACAAGTGTGTTATTGCGGAATAATTCAGTAGCTAGACGGAGGGTGGTTTGAAGGATGGCTCCCTTTGGATCCTGCTCGCGGCTCGACCTGGAATTCCCGATGCTCTATTGGAGCCTTCAATTATTTATCGGACCCGTGTCTACTTTTCATTTTACTCGGTACGACGGTTCAGTCGAGCCTTTCAGTGTTTCAGAATAAATACGTCACACCATGGGGAATACGATTTACATGAATTGCGGTCTCGTTTGGTCTCGTTGAATAAACTCTATTGGTTGTGGTTGCTTCGTTGACAGTGATATATAGCGATTGTTTATTTTAATTGTGAACAGTGACCGATACGTTTATTATGGGCCGATTTTAACATATTGGTAATTGAATTTGGACACGTTAAAAGCTACATGGTATTGCGTGAAGCAAATGTACGAGTAAATATTGTTACCAGTTTACAAATTTATTTACGTAGGATTTCAATTTTGATTGAATTGAAATTTTAATTGATCATATTTTTTTTTTCAATAAGTGTTTATTTACTCAGAAACTTTAAGTATATTGACAGATCTCCGTTAACAGTATCCTGTTACAGGCATAGTACTCTACGGATAACATCACATAGGAAGAATGGGCCATAGTCATCGAACAGACCCAATGCGCTTTGGTGGACAAAAATTTTGCCCATCAAAAACGCCCTATGGCGAAAGTAGATTATCATTGCATCGAAGAACGGCATCATCATATCCCAACCCGTTTTAAAATAAGAATTGTTATTATTCTTAATTTAATATCTAACAGTAAATCAATAATGTAATTTATGATGTCTGTCTTCTGTAAAAATAGTACCATAACGATAGAAGTAGAGGGTACATTAAATTTATATTGATTTTTCACGTGTATGTCTGATACGTCGTTTTTATGTGAGCAGTAAAACTGTGAATCATGTGGCCTACCGGAAAAGTGTCAGTAAAAGTTTAATATGTCATTATCGATCATAAGATTGCTACAGATAATTGAGAAGTTGGTTGGATGGCAGTGATTAACGCATTCAGTCTGCGATACGAAGTTTTTTTTTTTTTTTTTGCAGTTTCCCCCACTGTTTAGCAGGCTGTCTTTTTAGCTTTTTTATGTTTTCATGCTTTTCTTTTTTATGTTTCCAGGTTTATGCCTGTTTGGTCTGCCGATACGAAGTTAGGTAACTTTCTCAAGGGCCGGTCATAGGATAGGTGACCAAAAGTCTATTATCTTGAGCTCCTCTTCGGAAGGCACGTTGAGCCGATAGACCCGGTTGCATTTGTAGTCGTTAACACCCACCAATCCGTATCTGGCCTGGTCTTTTCATGCGACTCCATCTATAGGAAAGGCCTGTACCTTCCTAATTAAAGCTTTGGGAACATTGTTAGACAGATGACGATGATGATGACGAATTCAATTATTACTGAAGTTTTTTTACAGTGACGAAGAGATTTTGTACATTATTTTAGTAACTATTTATTTTTAATTCTCTTAAGTTTAAAATCATTTATACTACATTAATTAGTAAAGTTGATTCTATTTAACCTAATAAACAAATTTGCTTCAAAAATAGATTAAATTGAATGAAAATCCATTAGATATTCTCTGTTTTTTTTTATCTAACTAACTAGTGAAATTTTCGAATTTCGTACCATGAATACATTCAGTCAACGCAATTAAGAGTGATTAACATTCGTCACCTGTAGAAATTTTGAAAAAATAATAATTTGAGTTTTGAAACAAATGATTCATAATGTGGTTTATATATTTTACCATGTGGTATATAAAGTAAGCTTTGATTTATGTATACCTATGTTTTTCTCATTGATGCGGTACAATATATTATTATATATGCTTCCCGGATAAGTATTGGTCATTCAACTCGTGTACTACAAGACTTCGATTTGCAACGTTCAAATAGACACTCGTTCAGTAATCAATATTTTGCCCATTTCAATAAAAGAATAACTAACATTCGTCTAAATCTATACATAGTATAAAAAAAGTCGCTTCCCGCTGTCTGTACACCAATATATTTTATACTACACAACGGATTTTAATATGGTTTATTCAAGAAGAAGGTTAATATGTATTATACAAGACAAGCGAATGAAGCCAATTAAATTAATTTCTATCGTTTTGGGTCGTGGAATCGAACCAAAAACATCAGTGATGGTGATATCTTGAAACCGACATGCGAACCACTCGGCCACGAAAGTCGTTTTTTTAATATTTATATTTGTAACAGTACTCTATTTCTGTTGATAATATAATGAAAATCCACTGTCGACGTTTTAGTAAGAATCAGACAAATTATTTATTTAGTGCTTACTGACCTACTTTATTAAACTTATTAGACTGAAATAGGAAAACGCTCTTATTCTATAATCGATAAAAACAAACAGTTTAAAAAGAGAAATATATAGGTTATTGAAATATTTCCGGTTGACTGGTAGAGAATGGCTACTGGCATTAAGTCCGCCATTTGTACGTTTTATTTGTGCAAAGAAGTTTAAATAAATAAATAAAAAAGAAAAATGTATTAAATTAGTTCACCACACAGTAGACTCATCACTAAGACGACATAATATAAAGTTTCTGTTTTCTACTGCGTTTTTTGTAACATTCGTTACCTAATAAAAACTTATTTCACTTGTGGACACATGACAGAAGCATAAGTACAGTTTGGGCTCAATACGACATCTCTCGAGTCTGTGGCCAGTTATGCGAGGCAAAAAGTGATGATAATGGCAAAGAGCGAAGCTCTGAGGGCGCGGGAAGAGCCTCCGCTAACGTACGCGTGGCGAATAATAATACTCCTAACATATTGGCTTATGAATTCAAAGAAAGGAATGCTTTATTTCAAAGTAAATTTAAATTTAGAACCAAGAAAAATAAGGAGGGTAGTAGTGCATTCGATCTGCAACTTGTGCAAAGGTCTGTTATTGGTGTTACCAAAAATGTATACTCAACGTCTGGTGACACAAATCTTTAAAATGTCTACAATTGATTTTTAAACCTTAATCATACGAGGGCAGTTTAAAAGTGATAATACTATGAGGATAGGTTAGATTCAACTGCACAAATTGTATACATTGGTAACCTGAAGTGCAGCCTTGTGTACTAACTTAGCTTTTTATGTGCTTTGTAAAGCACATCAGTATCTTTATTTCAACTATTTTGTAAATCAAGTATTTCGATATCACGGTCGCTGATCATAAGACATTTGGTAGTTAGGCCGTCTTTCCCTTAAATTTAATCTACTTATCTAACTACTTAACCTGCTTCAGTATTTCTTATTACATGGTCTTTTTAATTTTTTCGTGTATAAAAGTTATAACATATTGATACTTTATTAAACTAACACCATCGCGTTAAAAATAATATTTTAAGATAAACTTTTGTCGGTCTAAATAGTTTTAAGTCTGCGTAATATAAAATCGTAGTGATACTCCTTAGAATCGTGGCGAAGAGGGAGGAGGTACAGCAATAGTAAAAACACGTTGCGAACATTCGGGGGTCACGTAACGTGACGATACTGTATTACTCGCTTGCGCAAACTGATCCTTATTGTGCCCAGGGAAATAAACCAGGCTAACGAAATAAAAGGAATACCGCAGGAAAAACTTTTATGACATTATTTCACGAAATGACTAGCAATGATTATAGCGTTCGTGGACTTACGAAGTTTCTTTTGAAATTGTTACACAAGTTAGATATGTTTTACCGGATTTAACGTTTTCGGTATCTACACTTTTGTAATTTATTTTCAAACTTTCTGCGGGTTAATAGTTAGGCTTTATGTTTATGTGGTTTTAACTTAAATAGGAAAATAGTTTACTGTAATTTATTCTTTTCTTTCAACCTATTTATGGTATTTGTACGCTATTTTTTATATTGTCTTTTTCGTATCCAATTTTTGCTAGCAATTTTTACTATCATTAAACTCCTGTCTTCTGTCGGTTACCGCTTCTGGTGGTGATAGTTTTTAAAAGCCAAATAATAATTTTATTATTTAGTCTTCTCGGTGCGGTTTTGGTCTGATAGTAATGGTGTTGTTAGGTCAATATATTGCTGTTTTCGAAACTACAATCCGCAGCTTTTTTAAGGTAATCACAGTGTTTTCTGATATTAAATATGAACATCTGTACTTATAATTTATTTAGGCTCGTTTACATCTTCAGATATATTAACATATATATTTATACCTATAGTATTTTAGGTGTAACCACCATAGTCGCCAATGGACATACATTCCCTGTGACTATATACCGGGAAGTGTGAATAGAGCAAAGCGTGTCTATCGAAATTTGTGTCAAAACATATCTGGTACACAGTTTTCCAACCTAGTCAATTCAATAAATTTTCTAATAAACTTTAGTTATCTCAAAAGTGTAGAAATAATTCTTACCTACGTTGTCATGTTTGCATAGTCTTTTCAATTTTAACGATAAAAATATCTAAAATGATAATAGTCGAATTAAAAAAATCGAAAAATAGACATACTTTATTTTCGACTTACCAACAATAATTGCTAAAAAGCGGTATTTCGGTGTCTGATTATCATATTTTTATTTTCGTAAATTTTAAAATGTCATCTCCGTTGAGCATGATTGTGGCAATTGTCTGTTTTATGCAGAATTCCATAACACACATTCCTCGTAGAAATATTATGCGACTATGTCTATTGAAATGTATATTTATTTTCATTTTACGGGAATGTCAACGTGTACAAGTCAGACGTACTGACTCACCTCGTAACTAACTAAGAATTACTGCCTTTTAAAAATATTAAATATACCAAGTATTGCATGTTGAGAGTAACATACAAATACGGACGAAAATACTTCAATAAACACAATCATACAAAACTGACAGTCAAGTCAACACCACCTAATTCGACGTCTGCGTAAACCCTTAGAAATTTTCGAAACAATACTTCCCCCGAGTTTCCCCGCCGAAAATCATTGTATAACTCTCGCTCGGCTTTTTAAAATCTTATTCAAACTTTATAATATAAGTGGCGCTGCCATCCCCTCCGAAGGGGTCTCGCTGCTGATATTATTGTGTAGCCATCTGTGACGCCAGTAGCCATCGAAAAGACATATTTTTAGATTTAACTCGTAAATTACTACGATCCATTGGTTTACGCTCGTGTGAGAATTAGGAGAGAAGTTTTATTTGTCGATGCGGTTGTTTATTACTCAAGAACGTCGAGGGGGAACTGGAGAAACGATCCGTTTACTCAATAAAACTCCTATTAATTTGGATATAATGAAACTAGCATCAAATTAGCGGACACACCCGCCCGACGTTCTGATTTAATGACAAAATAACTTTAAGCAGTAATATTTTATAACAATTTGTGTTGAAATTAAATTATAAATGTTGAATACTTAGTTATTAGTTATTTTTTATTTATTTATGCTTTATTGCATAAATTAATATGTAAAAATGGCGGATTTAATGCCATACCAGTCTACCAGAGAGTTCTAGCAGAGAGCTTAAAAAGGGCGGTGAAACAATGAAACGGAGATACAGTTTAAATGTGAAAAATAAAAATATATACTACCAATATACATTTTAACTATAAAAATCGAGCTTACTCTAATGGATATTCATGTATTCGTTGATAACTCTTTTTGTATATGTCAATGAAAAATTCTAAACAACATTAAAATATAAGTGCACAGAGGTGTATTGAGCTTTAATGACGGCTTTAGCTCTAATGAATTATCTTAATTTGTATCAGTAATGTCGCTTTCATATTTTAATGGACGTTTATGGTATTGGGTGTCATAACATTATTATTAAGAAGTCAACAAGCGGGTTACAAACGAAATCATTGGGTTGTTTACATTGGTCAGTCGTCGTTTTAATGACCATGACATGTTCCCGCAGCGAACCCGTCAACCAATGTAACTGAACCATTAGATTATAATTGTATCTCTTTATAATGCTGCACATTATATTTTTGTTTTACAGTAGTCATGTGTTTAATATCTGAAAAAAAGAAAACAACAAAATACTGAAAATCAGATTGGTGAATTATTTAGGACAATTAAGAGCTGCGCCGGTGTCCGAACAAGAACCACCATCACCTCTTAAAGCAATATATAATCCGAATGCTATACGAAAAAATAGAGTTGTCCCGTTCGCTGCACGGATTAAGCATTGCTATAAGAGTTCATGGTTAGGCTCCTGATGAATGGGGTTGGTACTCCAATGATACTAAAAATTTAAGAAATTACTAGCCATTTTTACCCACAATACATCTTTACCTACATGACACTCCCCATTTACGTAGTGCTGAGTTTATTAATTATCTAATTCGAAAGCTATAATTTTACGTTGAATGAATAAATAAATTCTTTATTGTACACCATAATTATAAAATACTAGCTTTCGCCAGCGGCTTCGCGCGCGTGGACCCTAGGAAATGTTAAGTGGAATAAAAAGTATCCTATTATCCAAGTCAGCTAATACCTTATGTGTATACCAAATTTCATCAAAATCCGTTCAGTAGTTTCGGCGTAATTGACCGACAAACATCCAAACATCTAAACATCCAAACAAAGAAACTTTCACATTTATAATATTAATAGGATAACGTTGTTTAAAAACTAAATCTTTATTCATAGAGATATCATTGATACGTTTCACTCAATTCTAATGAAACATTTAAAATAGCTGACAATAATGATTACTCACCCAATTTATGAATTACGACACTCTTTATAAGGTAATAAATTAATTTACTTTCATACTATAATATTACAGTGTCGCTATAAAATGTGTCTGTCACCATAATTTTGAACACAGATTGTTGCACTAATGTGTGGGCTTTAAAGCAAGGGTTGAGGACCCCTTTCGTTCAGTTTTCATTCGTCACACACACGCCGTCAAATGGAAATTCAATTTTTTAAAATTGGATTTTTATTGCGCTCTGTAATGGAATGAAAAGTTGCCTGACGATCGACACTAACAAGCGTTTGCTGGGCATATACTGTATTTAATTCTAACTTGATTTAAATTTAGAGGGACCATCTTTTTTATTTTGTAAAAATATAGCGTCGAACAGCTATCACAGCACTAGAGGTTCAATTTATTAAAATCTATTTCGCTTTGATTTGATGCAAATCCATTGTTTGATTTATCGAGTATTTTGTAGTGTTTTAAGAAATCCTATATTGAATATGAGTTATTCAAATATTCTACTTTATTTGAGTTTCAGACGCTGCAATAAATAACCGATTCAAAAATAAAATTATCGAATTTTTAATATAGCAGAAATTGAATGAATTCCAAATTATAAAAAAAAAAATTGGATGTTATTTGGTTAAATACTTCTTATGTTATGTATTTATATTTTATTTGATGTGCAAAGTTTTCATATTGCATAGGGAATATGAATTTTTCATGATTTACTATTAATAACTTCTATGAACATATTAATGAAATCATTTATTTCACGTTTAAAGTACACGATTATTAATATTTCAAGTATTATAAACAGGACTGCAGTTCTTCAGGATACCCTAAGTAAGTCCAATTATGAACCACCAAATGTGCATTTTTAAATACTAGCTGCATAAACTAGGTATCTAAACTACTAGTGATAATAATAGGGTGCCTACGCTAACAAGCGGTGATTACATATGTGGCCCCACAGAAATGCGTCCGATTATAAAAACTTCACATTATGAAGTTTTTGGCAAAATATAATTAGAATCCATTGCTACTACGTATTGTAATTTGCGGTGTGGTTTGTCTGTGTTTTTGTTGCGACCATAACATGAAATCCAAGTTGTGTTTACTTTTCCTTATTAGGGTTACTTTTCCAATCACTTTATTCTGGTGTGAAAATGAGTTTGCTCTAGACTACTTGCTCTTGTTAATTTTGTTTTGCTATACATATTGTATATTAATTAATTAGTGTGACTGAGTTTTTTAACACGACATCAGTGAATTGATGAATGTTTTTTTTTTGTTGATTTTATTATTGTAATGGAAAGTGACTTCATAGCCTAATGAAACCATTTTTCAGTTCGACATATAGAATAGAGAACAAAAAAGAAGCCCTTGCTGAGTTTCTTGCTGGTTCTTCTCCTTGAATCCTAAACTTTTAATTTTCGAGACTATTCAAAAAAATATATTTTGTTAATTGATTTAAATAAATTAAATCTGTGTTTGATATATTTTTACATGTAAGATATTTTTAATATTATAATACAAATCAAATAAAAACTCTTATCGTTCATTTTACGTGTGAAAGTTAAACAGGAAATGGTGACTTGTGCCAGTAGCCGCATAAAGCGTTGCGAAAATTACTTGCATTTCGATAATATTTATTTGATACTCGATATCAACAATTGATAATGTTTGACGTCCACTGATTTGAAACAGTTGTGTGACCCTTATAGTATTGTAAAAATAAAAATATTTTATTGAATTGTGCATTGCATTCGGCAAATCACTTACTGTGTCCGCGTTTTCGCATAACATTGCCCAACATGGCTCGTAGGATGGTGCTAAACAGTCCGTAATATTTTTAAATAATATGCTACTAATAACAAGTTTCTTTTTAAATTGGATTGCTTGTTTCAAAGATTAGGGGTTTTAAACAAAAAACTGGAGACCAGTTGGGGAAAATATCTGCCCAAAATAACGGAAAATATAATTGGGATTATTTAGCATTTCAAGTGACGTACCAAAATAGTAAATGCACTGAACTAGCTAGGGACAACACTAACTGAGCATCGTGGAAGCGTCCGTAGAAAAGTTTATTTATACAATAACACTATAGGCAAGTACGCTCTTTTACAATAACTACAAAAGCCAATCATACTAAATACAAACTGGTATAATCGGCAAACTAATTGGGTGGCCCTTTAATTGAATAGCGCTACTCAATTAAGGGGCTGTTTTTCTATCAGATTTGGTGCTACAATAGTTAACAATAACATAAAATTATAAACAACGAAATTAGATCCTGTAGGTCTCGTGATAATTGTAAATAAGTAAATTTCGAGGTTACTTTTTAACAGACAACAAACTAAATTAACGTTTTGACGAATTTTAAATCAGTCGTTTTGTTGAACGGTCCAAATGTTTATTTGTATTAAATTAAATGACAAGCCACCTTATTGAACGATAATTTAAACCAGTTGGCTGCAACATCTCAATATAATACTAAAAACAAAAAGAATAAAATTGTTACGAAATACATTAATGTCTGTGGCGTAAACAGTCGTTGTGTATAAATTCTATAAAGAACACTAGAAATTAGACCGCCGATTTTACAATTTGCATACGCTGTGGTTTAATAACTTAATTGCGATTCGCCGCAAATTACTATCTGTATAATTCCGGATTCTAGTATACCTGAATAATTTGTATACACGCTGTAAAATCGAACGAGTTAAGTGCTAATTGTGACATTCAAATGGATGGACTTAAATACTGACTCTAACTATTAACATTTTATCGTGAAATTGGGCTTTCAATAATACGTTGGTACCTTTTATATTAATTGAAAATTAGCTTGTTTGTTACGAATAATATATCCAAATTGTTAATATTGATTTAGTAATTAATGTTGTTGGTAAATATCGTTACTTTATTGGAACTGGTGAATTTCTTTCTTTATCAGCCAAAAGACGTTCCGAACGAATAACAGATAAAAACTGTTGGACGATTCAAAAGTACTCTAATTCGAATAAATATTTTTCGTTTTTGACTCGAAATATTTGGATTTTAAGTATTTCATTACTATACGTAAATTTAGTGTTGTCTTAATTTACGTTTAATATTAAAATATTTGTAAAAAAACACTTGATCAATAGTTGAAGCAAGTTACCCAAGTTTTTTGTATAATTTATATAAAAACAATGCATATTATCTTGCATCTTTTCAATTTTAATCCTTACAGGAAACTTTCTAGCGGCTTGATTGCAAATTCAAAAAGTTCTCGCCTTTGCTTCTCCCTAATGCGCAGCTTAAACTTTTGTCAAAGGAAAATGATACTAATATTGAGTAGTTTTTAAGTCGATATTTGTTCTTAATCACCACCACCAACGAACTAAAGATTTCTGTAGTAACACCCAAACGTTTGCAAATTTATAAGTTAAGTAATGCGATTTTCATATCTTAAATACTGAAGAATTGAGTATTTTTATAATTATAGAAATCAAATTTTCTATCTACTAAGCTTTAAGTTTTGCAATTTCAACAAATTTATTTATTTAAACTTTATTGCACGCTAAATTGTGCAAATAACGGTCTTGATGCTTTTAAGCATTCTCTGCCATTCAACCGTTGAACCAGGCAAAGAAAAAATGTAATATATTTTAGGTACTGCAGAAACATGTCAAGAATAAAACAACTAATGAAACTATTAGATATTAGGATTGTATTTATCTGTAAATAAGGTAGATAATTCGAAACCAATCACAAATATATTTTTAATAGCAAGAGAGTATATTTTTCTCAGTTATTTCATTAAAAACTTTATACATTATTTATGAACTATTATTATAAAAATCTATCTAGCAACAGAAGATTTAAATATAAAGATAAAATAAGAAATATAATGAGAATAATATCATAATGTATTATAAGATTGGTTTGTGCTTCGCGTTAAAAGATGTCAAAATTATAAGTTTTCTTTGATTTCCTCTAACAACACGATATAGATTACCGTTAACTACAAATTCAATACTGCAACTGCAACAAAGGCGAAAATAGGTCACCTACAACATACCATGGAGATGATAAAACCTCGTATCTCAATCTATATTCCCGTCACGCCTGTTAAAGTAACTTTAGTGATCAAAGTGAACGTTGTAATATCTTTTAGTCCAAGAAAATTCGATCAATTAGAAAGAACACTTTCGTCGTCTAAAATATATGATACGTAAAATAAAAGATTTAGTCCCACCTCCATGGCATTATAAATTTATATAAAAATGTGTTTCTTTGGGATCGTGTTAAAATTATTTTTGGAGAAACAGAAATAGCCCTTTAGGTGTAATTTATTTATTTATTCAAAAATTTATTACAAAGAATAGCAAAGTGCGGACTTAGTTCCAAGCGTATTCTCTACTAGCCTACTAGACGCCCTCTCTAGTAGACTGGTAGTAACGTACGGCGACCAAAGAATGCAGAAGTGCTAAAACAAAATACAAAAGGATATATTTATACCTACAAATTAATAATAAATATGAAATACTTTAGAGTTTATAAAAGATTTATGCATAGGTAATCTATATTAATCTTAACATACATAATGCTTGTTGTATGCAGTTAGGCTGGATTGCACCATAAAAGCAATTAAAGTTATGGTTTACGATAAATTTGACAAAAACTGTTAGTCTGACTTTAACAAGTGCATTTTTGGAATGCTTTATAACTATAACTTTAAGCATTGAAGCTCGGGCGGTAACAGAGAACAGCTAAAGCTATGACGTCATCTACCAAATGATGCAACTCATTATCTGCTTTAACCAACAACTTCAACGTGTTTTTGTTACTATATTTTATCAATTTTTCATTCACCAATATTTCTGTACTGATGATGTTTAATGAAAAATGCTTAAAATTCAAGAAAACATAAAAATAAAGAAAGGTCATGGGTACGAGTCCCATCTCAGATAGCCGCGGACGAAGTGGATTTTTAAGCGTTTTTCATTAAGAATATGTTCGTTATTGTTTTAATAAGTTGTCACAACTAATCCTTATCTAATTATGTAATAAATAAAGAAATATTGCACACCACCATATGTTGACATTTCGTTTACTTAAAATTAAACAATTAAACAGAGAAAGAAGTCTCTTTTAATAAAACCTTAATCTATTTTTATGTTTTTTTTTATATTTTATATATAAATCTGTCACTGATAAACAGTGTCGATGTAACTAGTACCGAAATGAATTGTATATATTACCAGAATCAAAACAATCCATTAACTTAAGCTGTATAATACTTTTATATCAAAGTATATTATATAGCAGATTGAAATACTAAAATATGTATATTTCTATTATAAATGCTTAGCTCGGTTGAAGTTCGAACACTGCTTGTAAAGTAATTTCAAATTAAAAATAAATTATTTGGTGCAATTAAACATAACCAATCATCATGTGCTTATTAATTTATTTATTTAACGCACAATACAAGTGACGACCAATGATAATAAATAATAAAACTTACAGAGGTTGAAACCCTAAAAATAGTACTTCGTTACATTACAATATCATTATTAATAATATTAGCATGTCAATCTGTTTAATCAATAATAATGAATCAAATTATAAGACCACAATTAATTATAGCGTGGATAAAATATAAATAAAACACCACAAATACCTACCCACGTTAGTTACATCCTATATCACTTGCGTATAAATGACGCAACTTCTAGTAAGTGAAAGAATTTTTGAAATCGTTCCTTTGATTTCAGAACTTATCATGCCTCTTTATACTATAATTATAGATTGAAATAACAATTTTACATTTATCGGTAACTTGTAACGCTTCTGTGTTTTAAGACGCTGCAAATTAATTTTATACAAAATCAAATACATACACACGCTAATATGGACGTTTTCGTTTTAAACACAAGTAAGTATCTAGTGATAAATTTATCAAGAGATTTAAATTAAAAACGAAACGAACGCACAGCCGGCTCTCAAAATAAGTTGAATCCGACAATTTTAATATCAGAAACAATTTGCGTCCTCGCATACGGAGTGCTTTTAATAAAACCCGTGGAACAAACACCTCGCGATAGTATGAACTCTTGCAAATTGCTTTAAGCTGCGGGGCGGTGGCGTTTAACAAGAACCAGTGCGGATGCAGTTCCGCCCGGTTCTGATTTAAGGCCAAGACATTCGCTGTATATGAATACTAGTATGATTAAAACAGTATACAGAGTTATATAACATTAAAAAAAATCTATACATCAATACGTTTATAGTATCGTATGGTAATGTGTTAACACGTTCTAAGCTAATAAAAGTATGTGATGAAATAATGTTTAGTTCGAAGATTTTTATTAACAGCAAGATGATCCGGTGTACTTCGTACCCGGTGGACTACGATAAACATTTAAAAACCAAAATAAGCTAATTCTGTCTAACCGTTCTCGAGTTTTAGCAAGACAATCAAACAACAATTGATTTTAATCACTTACTTTTTGTATAGAATTAATTTAAATTATTTTTATCAATTAAATTTAATCTTCGTATAATAGAGAAACTGTTTTGTCATATTAAGTTATTTTTAGTAGCTTTTGAATAAACAATATACCGTCAGTCTATCAGTACAAGTTACGTAGGAGATAATACCTTGGAGAATACTCCATGGAGAGTGACAGTGAGGCAACTCGATATCAACCACTGTACGTATTTAACTTTGGTCTTCAGAGAATTGCACTGTATCATTATCATGATTCTAATACGATGTTTTTATAATTATAGAAAAAGGATTTACTTATTTATTCGGGATAGCAACAGTCATCGTTTGACTGTGATTTTTTTTAATTATATTGACACAAGAGTACTTAAAATATAAACTAATCTAGACTGTTAAATGTTATTATTTTCTTTTTTGCTAAACTCTCTTGTATCTATGGTATCTATAAAGTAGTATATCATAGATCAGATATTATTTTTAACACATTAATAAAATTTTAAATGTAATTTGCCAAGGCCAAAATTAAATTTAGTTTGTCCAACGGAATGGTTATCATTTCTCTGTCTAAGTGTACAACGAAGATGTTTAATAACGTCATGCTTTTTGAACTTCCGCTTGGTTATTATTGTAATTAATTTTAATTAATTTAGTGATAAACAGTGGTACATTCATCAAAGCAATTCAAGCGCATGTCGTACCCTTGATTATGTTACTATCTAATTCATATTATATGACACCTTTACACTTTTATCCTCAAAATTTTTCTTTATCATAATAAAAAACCGACAAGTGAAAGTCGGACTCGTGCATAAAGGGTTGCGACCATTATCTATATAAAGCGCGACAAAATTACATTTGGTGTACGGGAGTTATTAGCTATTAGTGTACGGGTACCCTTGATTCTTTTTTATTCTGTTTTTGGTATTTTTGGTTATAGTGGCAACAGACATGTGTAAATTTTGTGTTCGTCCGTCTGATGGCGGAACAGCGGAGTCTTAGTAATAGGTCCCCGGTTTTTACACTTTGGGTACGGGACCCTAAAAACCAAATGTTATTCATCTTATAAATATATAGTAATTTTAACATATTTTTATAAATGTATTATTATAATTGTCAGTCATAAATAACGTAACATCAGTGGCCATCTTGGTTTTCATAATAAATTAACTCTTTTCTGTTAATAATGCAATTACATTTCATTTTCTTCACCATGAATTCTTTCAACAAGTTTCGATTCCCGACTGGGACGTTTAGATTTTTATATTAAACTTATTCTCCGCCAGCAGCTTGAACTGCGTAATTTTTCCTTGGTAACTTTTGAGTGGTATAAAAGGAAACTTTTATGTTAATCCAGGTTTACATTTTAAATAAAATAATTAAATCCGATTCTCAGTTTTTACTCGAAAGTGTAACAAACGTTCTCATAAACATTCGTATTTATAATATCAGTAGGTGTCGGATTGGTTCAAGTTTTCTTTAACTAGATATACACATAATAACATTAATACCCGGTATCTGAATTAAAAGTTTAAATATTAAAATTTAAAGTTCAGCACATCTCAAACCATAATTATGCTAACTTAAACGTCACTTAAACAGGTCTTTGTTTTTTTCTTTTATTTTTTTTACCGATCTATTGATAGCAATTTAAAAACTTAAGTTACTGAGAATACTTAGTTGAGATTTTGTAATTTATTCAATTCAGTAACCGGACGTTGGTATGTTATTATAATAAGTAATTATGATATTTATTTTTATTTGAGAGGTAATATGTAATGCGCCTTAACTAGCTGCGGGGCAGATGAGAGCTTGCGAACAAAACTATGTGGTGGCTGGAATAGTGAAGCAAGCGAGCCTCCCTCACCTCAGCCCCCCAGGTATATGAGCAATCTCACCGTACTGCTTCTACTATGGAATTGTTATCTACAAGTTGCCTTGAATACCTCCAACTAAGTTCAACTAAGTTTAATCATTTATGTGATACAAAAGCGTACAGTATTTGTGTATTCACTTAAATACAGAACTAAAGAAGTCGGATTAATTTGTTACTATTTCGTAGAATTAAATATTGACATATTTATTAGACGCTAGCTGTTTTCCCGCAACAACGGCAACGTAAAATTAAACCTTTATCGCCCTCGTATGATGTAGCTACCCTTTGATGAAAGATGTGTTCGTCAATAAACAAACAATCAAACATTGCTTTATAATATTAGTATAGATGTGTGACATACTAAAAGAAAGATCTTAATTGTAATTTAAAAATAAATAGTTTTGAAATCGTTTAAGAAAACATGGGTGCAAATTACCCATCTGTTAACCCAAAAATTTTCTAAAAGAGAATACAGTATATTGATTGTTTATGCTTTTTAGCACTCGCTGTAATAGCGAAAAAAACAAAGAGTTCTTAAGCGGTATTTACATCAAGATCGTATTTATAACAAAGCAATCGTTTCGAATATTCATAGCTCCAGAGATATCCTCATATCAGTAAGTTACTTATATCCATCTCTATATTCTTGATAGTTCGTTAGTGATCCGATCACAGTTTTGTTGTAAAGATTATGTTCTATAGAAACTCTCATCCGGTGTTTGGGTGCGGCCGCTACACGTGAGATTAATAAATATACAATAATCCTTTCAATTAAAGAGACATCGAACACATTTTTAAATACTTCATTGTTACCGTTTTTTTGTAGATGTCATGTCAAAACATTTAAATAAGTTTAGTTTCCATTGCATATGTGCTTTTAATGATTCGCTATAAATCATTAAAAAATTTCATTTTGGCTAAATTTAATGAGTAAAACATACTTACGTCAAGTATTATTATGTACAATTGCGTGTTATTATTTTCAAGAGTATTAAATGACAGAAAATTTCTAAGTCATAAAAATGAGTCCTACTTACAGTTTTTTTTTTAATATTAGTCATTAGACTAATGACCATTAGGTCAGTTGCACAAACGTTCATTAGGGTAAAGGACGTTTGTAAGCTCTAATTAATGTCAGATTTGTATGGGTAATGTCGCTTTAAACTGATGACAGTTTTAATGGAAGAACTGTTCGTAAATGTTACTGTAATTACCCAATTGAAACTAGAATATTCAATGAATTAAATTAATAATATTAATTATTATTTATTTAAAAAATGTGCCGTTAAACCATTTCATTCATAATTCTCAACATATCTCAGGGTCTGTCGGCAGTCATTTACGCAGTGTGTACCATGAGTATAGTGGTCAACAGCGGTCCTCCAGTGTCGGACATGTCGCTCCTATCTGTTCCGATGCATTTGTCGTTTAAACACCAACCTGTAATAAATCAGGCACACCACTCAACTAACTATAACATCCTTAAGTCCACTGCACAAACATATGAATATCAATCTTAACATCAACACAAAAAAGATCACTTCCATATTAAGGCCAAGCGCCAGTTTTTACCTGAGATCTCGAGCTAATTTAAGCCTATCTCGAGTCCACTGCGGACACTCTTCATTCAATACTTTAAATGAGATTCTTATCGCGCGTCCTTAAATAGATTAGTAGATTAATGATGTCTGTAATAATTAATAATGGATCGTGAATTTTACAACAACAATAAAAACGGTTCCATCGGTCGTCGTAAAGTTTACCTTTGCAGTTTGTTGTTTTGAATCCTTTAAGTTTACGAGCCGTCAATATGTTCTATATATTTACTTCGTCTTAATTACACCCGCGTATCGTTTCCCCCTTTTATTGCACTTCATTTTTATTATGATCATTCCTGTTTACTGGTGGTAAAAAGATAGCGTAGAGGTTAACATCGACCCGAAATAACAGTTGGTAATAAGTTTTAATTAGACAGAGGACAAAATTAGCAACCGACATTACGTCAAACTAATCCACAAACAAGGTTAAAAAAGTTACCTGTGGCATTAACCGTACACAAAGACACTGTCGTTTTTGTTAAAAAGCCTTTGACAAAAGCTTAATGTTTGCATCATCTTATCTTATTATCGGCTTAATTGAAATTCATACAAGAATCATTGAGATTGATCTAATCAAATAAGCCAGTAAAAAATAAGGAACAGGCACCAGAGCAACTTCGACGACGTACAACCTTTAATAAGTTAAGACTTTTTTTTAGAGGAGAGGAAAGAAAAAAAGGAGTGCCCCTAATTGATGCGTCTTCTTTGTTTAGTTTAATTCTAACATGCTTTTCCCATTAAAGTGGTCAGGAATCGGGCCGAGATAACGTCGAGTCGTTTACGCTTTACATGTTATAATAATATTATAAAGTTGGGGTTGGCCCTAAAACAGTTTTAACCCTAGTAATGTACGCTCGTCGTATAGAGGACAAATAAGTGAATCACGCGTTTGGCACCGTCGCGTTTTTACATTGTTAGCGTGTCCCCTGGGTGATCGCGACGGTTCGCATTGAAAATCGATATGTTTGCGCTAAGTGTTTAAGTGCTTTTGAGGGGAGCCGATCGCGCTGATGAATAATCAATGACAAAATTATTAACACTTGTTTGACGCGCTATGGTGATACCTGAATTTTTAGGTGTTGATTTTAATATATTATATATAGTTATGACTTAATTTTTATAATATTGTCATTTCATAATTTGAAAATAGACTCTAAAATGATAGAAAAAAGACGACATGAAGAGACTAGAGAAATCATTGGAATTAAAATTTGAATTTTAGTAAAATCAGCCGATTATTACGCCAACCCTGACTGTTATAAAGGCATTTTGGTGTTAGTATACTTTATACTTAGTAATATTTTAATCTTCGTTTCAAATGAAAATAGACAAAAACACAACGTTCAACAAAAAGTGATGTTGTTGTAATAAAAATAATAACTTGCGATGCGGAAGCTTAACATCTTTGGTTGATGAAAAAGGACCCCGCCCTTGCCTTATGGAAATTGGCTTTCTGTCAAATCGGATGAAACTATGATGAATGGATAGAGGAAGTCTTCCTGAGTAAAAGTCCTCATGGGCACTAAGCCCGAAAATCGAAACTTTTAGTACTTTTGGGCATTCGAAGTTTTTGATTTTGGATTCTAGCAAAATCAATAAATCCTTGTAGAATCGGCCCAAAGTTCAATTAGACATAAAAGAAAAAATACGTATCGAATATTTTTTCAAGACCTTTCGAACGACACCCTATTTGACCCCCCCCCACTCCCCCACCTACGGGGGTGGAAGGGGAGCGGTTTTTTGCGAAAAAGTTCTTTTATAATGTTATAATGGCCTCATGATTGACGGAACACTTGAGCCGTGCCCGATCGACCCCCCCCCCCCTCACCCACCCACCACACGCGGGGGCGGAGGAAGAGAAGAGATAAAAGAACTTTTTCGCAAAAAACCGCTCCCCTTCCACCCCCGTAGGTGGGGGAGTGGGGGGGGGTCAAATAGGGTGTCGTTCGAAAGGTCTTGAAAAAATATTCGATACGTATTTTTTCTTTTATGTCTAATTGAACTTTGGGCCGATTCTACAAGGATTTATTGATTTTGCTAGAATCCAAAATCAAAAACTTCGAATGCCCAAAAGTACTAAAAGTTTCGATTTTCGGGCTTAGTGCCCATGAGGACTTTTACTCAGGAAGACTTCCTCTATCCATTCATCATAGTTTCATTCGATTTGACAGAAAGCCAATTTCCATAAGGCAAGGGCGGGGTCCTTTATTGCTTCGGAAAGCACGTCATTCTATTGGTGCCGGCTGCATCTGTAGTGGTTAACACTCACCAATTCGCGCTGGGCCCGCATTGTGGGTCTCATCGATTACATGATTAAGAAATCAAAAACATCTTAATGTCAAAAAAAACATCAAAGTTTACGTTATTAATCGAGCGATAATTTAATAATTGATGTTGTAACTAATAATAAAGTATTTTTATAACATGGCATTACTTACTTTTTTGCAGCAAAAAACATTTTGCAACAAGTTTACTTTGCCGTTTTATATCCAGTTATTCCACTTATAGCAAAATTGTTAACTAATTTTTATAGCACGAAAAAAATTGTGAGTCCTGACATTTCATTTAATGTTACTATTAAAGAAGGTACCCAACCTTTATACGTTATGTATTTATATAATAATAATTAAACACGTTAACTTATTTGTTAATGTAAATAATAATTTATCAACAACTTTATCTGTTCTCTTACAATTTAGTTATTAAAAACCGGACTAGCGCACTAATTCCCTATTTTTAAAAGTACAAAAACCACATTAGTTGTTTTCAATGGAGTTGTTCTAAATTTTCAAATAAAATACAATTAGTCGACTATTACCTTATTACTTCGTAATATATAGGTACACGGCACACGGTAGACCGTGCCATAATTCTTATTGTAAAAGCTGATAAGCAATAATAGTAAAAGCTGTCAGAAGTCGACACCATTCTCAGCAGCCATCACTTTCTTGCCGGTCCGCTAAAGGGCCTCTTCACACCTCTTTTGAAAAACCCAAGATTGTACATATGTAGTTGGGAACACGTGGGGTGAGAGTCTGTTTGACGTTTTAAATCATGCCAGATATAAGATTTGCCTATTTTTGTTCGAGTTGGTTATAGTACAGACAGTCTAGTATCGAACACCGACACGCGTAAATTTATTACGGAAGGAAATAGGGAAATTATGTCGAAAAATTCCTTATTTCAGTCTCTTGGTTCATAAGTTTCAGTCTATTCGATGCCAACCATAGTTTTTATAACCTCATTATTGTTTTAATTCTTATTACCTTGTTATATGGTATCATTATTCTAGTGCGTATTTAAAATAAAGCGAATAGAAAATAATGAATTGTATATAACTACAGTAAATAATATAGGCTAAGTGAAACGAAATTAGGAGTGAAAGCGCAAGCGCCAACATTCAGAAACTCCCAAGGCACCCCTGCGTTTCAGGAATGACATTGTAAACAAAAGTATCATATAAGTTTATTAATTACACAGCCCCTCTGGCACGAGCCTCCATGAATATTAATTACTGGATACCAAAAAGCTTTAGAAGGAGGCTCAAGGAGGGAAAGTTTTACAAAGAGCCTTTATTATTTAAGAAGTATCGTCGATGCGGTGAAACGAATTATGCTCACGACTGTACATCACGCAATTCACAACTTTAATACGATAAATTTAAAAGTGTTTTTCACTTTTACTTTGTACCATTTATCATAACTTGATAAGAAAGTGGCGGAAGAAAGTCAATAGAGTAGGTGCTCGAGGCTAGGCTTTACATAGTGACTTGACAGTTTCAACAATAGTATCTTTTTTATATTGTTACTGTTATAATTCAGACAAAACTATAGCATCTCAAACAAAGAAATTAAATTCACAGCCAAGATTTAACAAGCTCAATATTAGTACCTAGTAAATACATATTTATCATGGAGGTGACTTGATTTTCTAATGTGTAACTGAACTATAGGAAAATAAATGCTGATTCAATTTTTAACTTTTAAACAGGTTCTTAAACGCGTATATTTAAATCTAAAATGTTTACACTGCAAGATACAGAATGTTTCTGCATCAATTAATTATGATAAGATGTAGCCCGATAATTTTATTTTCCAGTTTTTTATAGATCCCGATTTAGTAGTTGGTAGTTTGTTAAAAATTTACCTACGGCAAATTGTATTCATATGCATTGATATATTTAAAATTATACATACCTTAAATTATTTTTTAACTTTAGATTAAGCAGTTGTTATACGGTATATAACTTAAATATTCCTACCCTAAAGGAGCTAGGCTTCGAGTATATACTTTATTGATATTGTGTTTAATTAAATTTAAAACTTAATAAAATTCCTCATAATAAAATCCCATATCTATAATGACTCCATTTACTATTATTGTGGTTTTTCATAAGGTGTACATGCATAATGACAAAATAGTTATTAGTTATTTATTACTATAAACAAAGCATTTTTAAACCAAACAATAAAAGAACATCTGTACAAAATTATGAAATCCAAGTTTTTTAAATTTATTATGATTTTAACAAAAATATTTCTTAAATACTATCCTCCTTTTTTAACTTTAGCATCTAGAAACATAAAAAATATATAAAAAATCATCAATCACAATCACAAAGTTTAATTTATACAAAGTTTTTTTATATTTTTTATTAGGAAATGTTTGATTATTTCTATAGAATAGGCTCCGAAACTATTGGACTGATTTCAAAAATTCTATCACCTACGGGTCTTTTGCGAAGTCGAGGGAACAGCTAGTGATCTAAAAAATAGAGTTTGTTAGTCTCACTAAATATCGCGAGTGAACCAATTTAACTAATTTTGTTTTTTAATAAGTCCAAGGAGGTTTAAAGATGTGAAAATATGCAGTGATAGAAATTAAAAATAGTAATAGCAACAAACTTATTTTCGCATATACCTAAACCATTCGTACCTGTCAGACTCAATTATCTTTCAGAATCGATACGAAATTCGCCTGGTCAGTTGGTAGCTTTATAAATTAATTTATTGTTTATTTTATAGGAAAATACTTGAAATATTCTACCGTCTCAGCTTGTTTAACTGAAGCCGTCTCGCCTCAAGCATCTGCAATGATTGAAAGTGCTTTCAAATGCTTTCCGTATGATTTTGACCGTATGATTTTTATTGCTGCTCTTAAATTGCATTAATAAAATTAACTCCGAATACTTCTATCGAATCAAAAAATAAATAGAAACTAATAACGAATTGTTATAAATGTTAATATAAATCCTATAATTAATTAATTTCACTGTAATAAATTCATTATGCGAAACCTCATTTGATTTCAAATATGACCTGTTAAAATTTAAGAAAACAAGATGCAGTTGTGTAATTTTTTTATTATAATTTTTAGCAATCTAAAATGCTTGTTGTAAAAAAAAATGTTAAATCTCGGTTATAAAGTGATTACCAAAATATTAAGTGGCCATATATTCTAAAATTTAAAACTCATTTAGTTGACGTTATTGCAGGATTTTGTAACTGTATTTTTTGTAAAAATATGAAAATAGTAGTTCTGAAATGTTCATTCGCGTATAGGAAAATTTTAAGTATTTGCTGTTAAATTTTAGTTTTTGCATTTTGAAAGTCTTGACGCCAACGATTTTTATTAAGGTGCTTATCCATTGCCTTAGCACGCACGCACTGGTCTCACGACTCGCAACGCTTTGCATGGATTTGTCGGTGTTATACATCACCACTGTTATACCACTGCAATCGCATTTTTGTTTATGTTGCTATGATCACGTCAAAGGAATTTTTAATAGAAACCTCTGCGTATCGTGGGGCCAGTGCGAGCATGCTGACATATAGACATTCACCTTTAATGTCCGCAACCGAGATGGATTATACTACCTGTTCTACTTTTGTTTATTTATTGATACAGCCGTGAATCATCTAGTCTAGGACCGCAAAGATGGCGACACGAAAACTAACGTTACCGTTCAAGTCATTCGACCACGTATTATTTTCGTGGTCGAATGAATTCTCATTAATTAATTTCGATTTTAGAGAGTTTGATGCGAAGTGATTAGCGCGCTCGATATGCAATATGGAAACTAAGCAATTATTAAAAGGGATCGTAGAACATAAGACGGGTGTTGAAATTATTATCCTCGGAGTGGATTATGGCCCATGGTATAATTCCTCCCTATTTGATTTCATTCATAGGGTTGTGCAAAAAAATGCGGACAGTTAGTAGACTGATAATCTGTTAACAACGATTTTCTTAATACTGCTCCCTACTCTTCAGGTTTTTAATATTACTCCTCATTTTCTCATTGCTTTTTGAAATCTTTTTATCATTAAGAAGTTAAGTTCACCCAATCTCCAATAAAATATTATGTATGACACTTTAAAATACAAAAGTCGGTGTCACACGGGATTTCCTTATTTTTCTCAAGGCGGGATGTTTTCAGTTAAATCGCGGCCATAACCAAGTTATAAAGGGGACCAATTAAAACTTTCGCCCTTTAGGAAACATAATGTAACGCTGTGAGTGCACAAGTCATACTCGAGATACATTTGAAAACGGTCATAATATAGGTATACAAAGGAAATCTTTGAACGAACGCCAGTCTAGCCGTGGGCAATGGTTGTAACAATTGAAATTGGTACAGTATTGTAAGCGGTGGTAAGGGTTCCATTAAAAAGATGAAGTGTAAGATATTAATGAGTTTTTCAATGGTGTTATGTTATTTTTACCAGCAATTTGATAAAAAATAAATTATACAGAAACAATTTTTTGTTTGTATTTAGTTTTATTGCGTTTCGGACCCTTTACAGGTTCCTTGTTCACATAAGACTAAGGTGTTGATTGTCTTTTTAATTTAGAGTATAGCTACCATCAAAACAAAACTATTAGACACATTCATAACACAAAAATAATAGAAACGTTTACATTTATTAAATTAAATTATTTTAAAATACACAGGCACTTACTTCTGGCTACAGTAAAATTTGAAACTGGTGGTAGATTACGTTAACCAGGGGTAAATAAATAAGTCAAATGTATTTTAATATAATTTAATTTAATAAATGTTAACTTTGCCATAAAATATAAAAAAATATTGTATTGTGAACATGTTCAATAGTATTGTTTTAAAGGTAGCCTAAATTAAATACTTTGTATATATACTCTTAATTATTTATTGCTAAATTAAATGGATAGTGCGCGTGAAAATATAAGAAATCGATAAAATTACGAATTTTTACTATAGTAAACATAAACCTGCCAATTTAACCTCAAGACTCATAAATAGTTAATTCAATAAATTTACCGATAACTTATATAATATTGTCGTCTCCTATTTATATTGCTTCTATTATAATATACTTAACAATTATTCAGTCGCGCATAATCATTAATTTGTAATCTAAATCGACTTTTGTGCACAAAATGATAATAGTTATAACCTAACAAACAGAACTTCGATAAATTGTGTAGTTTTAATTATTGCTGTCTTAATATTACGATAAGTGGAGCCACCAATTATCCGGGTATATGATTTTGTTTATAAATCGATTGTAACAAAATAAGAGATACATTTATAAAATCAGCAACGATATATAAAATATAATCATGAATATTGTTGCTGAATCTTCGATGTATTAATTAGTGTATGTTGATTATTTGTTAAAAAATACCGCTTCTAGATATCAAACACAATATTTTCTTTTTGGGTGTAACAACCGTATATTAAATTGAAACAAATGCATATTATCAAAGAAAGAAACATCCGTATAGTTATTAGGAACCCTATGCATAAATTGGAACTACTTGAATTAACCCCCTAGTTACATTGTTACAAGCTTTGTTAGTGAGTATCCTTAGGCAAACTTTATGAGTATTTTTTTTTTTAATAACTAGTGTAATAATTGATATTTCACAGAACTAAGAGAAACAGAAAATAGATTGGTTATATCGCGTGTATTTTTGAAAAATAAAATATATTTTGTTAAAAATATATGCGATAATACTGTTTAAAAGTAGTTTTATTTAGAAATTGTCATTTTATGGAGCGGTTGTACAAAATTACTATTTTTAAACCAATTTTATTGTAATATTTACCAAATAAAAATCATTTTATGAAATTAAAACATATGATCGATTGTTTGCTAAAACCAGAAACATAAATTTCAACAATTGGTTCGATAAAAAATCGCTTTTGCTTTGAGCAATGGGGTTTGGTTTAAATAAAAATATATATATTTCATATAATTAAAGATTTATGAAATCAAATGAGCGGGTCTTTACTATCGAGACGTATTTTCTTGCGTATTTGTATAGAAACGTAACCGGAGGTACATGAGTTGTGCACGTGAAGATATAAGAAACAAGAAAGCAAGTATTTATTATTATTTATCGACTTAGTTGCATATCTAAGACATTGCGGGATTTGCGGCTTCGGCGTTGCCATCCCATGTTTGAATTCCAGATTGGATTGATGTCAGACAACTTTTCTACGGATTTTTTTTTTAGTTGGTGCACAAATAACAATAAATTTCTATATATGATTTGCAGTGAGGAACTTAGTATAATTTTGTCGTTGTGTATCCTAACAACATTGTATTACATGCTTTAAACTTTTGACGTAACCGCAAATAGTGAAATCAAAACGAATTTTAAAAACAAAACCCAATGTAACCGACAAATAACTCCAAAAAAAAAAATAATAATTACGCCATCCAGTTAAAAGCAGAACGCGTAAATTCGCCTGAGCACAACACACGCCGGCTTCTACTAAGGAGTTATTATTTTAAGTAATTATTTAATTAACACCGTGTCACGAAGTCTTACCCTCTTGAGGGAGTTCGAGACTACAAGGTATTAAGTACGGCTGTAATGTAAACACGGGCATACGCGGTGGTTAGGCACTGCCAACGTCTCGCCGGCGGCACCCGCGGCACCCCGCCGTGGTATTTATGACTGGCCCGTAGCTAAAGTTTTGAAACACCCAAACTATGACTGCTAACAGCGTCACATGTTACCCTCGCTTTCGACGTCATTAGTTGTGCCAGATTTCGTACTCGCAACGTCATATTTGTTTTCATAATTCACTCTTCTTTGCCCTTTATTATAACCGCTTAATCGCTGTGGGAAAAAAAGAGCAATACACCTTTTTTATACATCGCATCATCTGTAATATATTTTTATGACACCGGCAGATGGTACTTGGAATAGAAGCGCGTAATGCCTGCTTAATATTTATACACTTGCATATCTGGCCGCTCAGTTGAAAGTAGAAATACGTTCATTATAACGTGAAATAGTACATCGTAATACCTGATGATTTAAACAAATAGACAAAAAGATTCATAATGTGTTTTTTATTTGCTCATTAACAGTAAATGTTACCTAAACTTAAATCATAAACAGTGGAAAAGAAATTCATCGCGTTCATACTAAATTTCGTTGAGTCGAGCCGACGAACGTCGAACTCCGTAAGTACTAAAACGGTACGCCTTTAAATTCATAACTTTTAATTAAGTGGAATGCTAACACAATTACAGGGTTTATAGTCGTATCAAATTTTCCGAAACGGACCGTTCACCGTCGTAAAATGTGAGAATCATTACAAATTTTAAAACAAAGCATTGTAATGTGGAATTTAGTGCTCGGAACAGCTGGCGTTGCGCTTAAAGGAAGCTTTAGGGCGATATCGGAGTAGGGAATGGTTGGTGCCAAGTGGCACAGTTTTGCTTGAGCCTGTGTTAATTTGTAGTACAGAAGGAACAAATGTTTAGGGCTCGGTATCGCTCTCGCGGCGCCTTAGAGCGTATTACGCGTCATAGCCAAGTGTTGCGTTCACTATTGTATTTAATTGGAGACGATGCTGTTATTAATACTTTAGAATTATGATTATTTTATTTATTATATATTGTTATTATTATGTCATTCGATATAATTTAATTTTGTGACAGTTATCAAATGAGGAGGATATTGATACTTCGTAGTGTATTATTATATGATTGCTTTTTAACTGAAGAAAATTTTTAATTTATTTTATATTCTTTAAATTAACTATTAATAAAATAATAAGAGTCAATAAAACATATTTTGTACTTACAAATATAAATAAAATGTCAATACTAGTTATTGATTTTGTAAACAATTTAAAACAGCCAGTAAGAAAGTGTATTGAAATAATTAAATGTACCAAGTCACTTTCTTGGAAATTGAATTGAAAGTAGCGAGCCTTCTAGCTTCTAGTAGCGGGTTTTCTAGCAAAGCTTTATATTTAAATAACTTGTTTAATAATAGTTTGGTTAAATATCAAAATTTTATAATTATAGAACAGTATCTAATAAATAAATAATTTTTATTCTGTCTTTCTTTTTCTTTTTTCTTTCTTTCGTTCTTTCTTTCTAGCTGTCCCGCAACTTTGTCCTTTTAATTAAAAATCTATAAATTAATACTATCGTGTGATGTTTTTGGGGTTCTGTATCTGACACAAGTCTGTATCTCGAACCATTATTGTTAGACAGTTGATATTTTTTACAGATTATTTTCTATACTCCCATCTTTCAGACACTCCATAATAGCAATTACTTTGGAATATCATCAATATTATTGTCTAATATTATATATTTATTTATCTGAGCTCGGGTATTACCTATAATACTACTAATCTTACAATTGTCCTCTAGTGGTCAAAATTCGGCCAAAAGCCAGTCCATTCCATCAGCAGAGTACGAGATGCAGTTGGCTTACCGTTTACCACCCTTACATTATCGACAGCCCACCTGCTTGTATAAAACAATTTGCTAGTTCCTATAATTTTTTAATAGCTTAAGAATGGAATACATTGCCTGGTATTGTATTCCCCAATCAGTGTAACCGGTTAGGCATATACCATCTTACGCCACATCTTACTTATGTTTTTACAAATTTTCTTAAAAAAGGACATATTCCTTGCGTCACGTTAATAGTATATATAAACTACAAAAAAATCATGGCCCTATGAATAACTTTGCCTAATAATATCATGATTGTTATTGATGTCTGCTAGATATTTAGGTAAGTTCTTGGATGCACACTTTTTGGTAGAATGAAAATGTTCAAAGATCTCTTGGAAGCTCCAAATGCAATTGCATCGCAAACTTGAAATAAAACGATACTTTAAATGTTTATGGGAAAACTGAAATGGTATTCATGATTACCTTTTGTGATTCATATAGAACGCCAGTATCAATTTCGACAACGCCTCTTACCTTATTAAACAGATCTAACACTTAGAAAAAGGCATAGGTTAACTAGGAAATGTTTATTATTACGAATCGCCTAAGCAGATTAATTTAATTCCATTTTTTTTTCTTTTATCCTTTGACACTTTTTTAATCTGTCGTATTACGCAAATGCCTAGCGCAAGGCATCGCGCATGCATAACGCATGTCATTATTTTAGACATTACTTAATGTCGTTAAGTTATTCCAAGTCATTGGTGATATGTATTTTCATCTTAGGCGATTTCTAATTATTTAGGTGACTCCCAAACTGAGTGAAAACGGGTATGACATTTAGAAAAACTCCAATAATTTGACATGTTCGTTCGATATAAAATCGATTTTTCGGTGCTGTAACAGCAATGCTATTGTGTTAAAACATCTTCAAACTCGACGTCGAGCGAAGCATAGAACTTCAATGAAATAAAACCTTTATAACCTTATGATGTAGGTTTTATTTGATTCAACCTATGCTATGACAGCGCTGAGTACGTCGTTGAATACAAGGTCGTTTTTATAATAGAACAGTACTGCTGACATCGTAAAAGCCGTCGGAGCTCGAACCTTTCCGATATTAATACGATCCCATGTTAATAACGTGTCGCGAAGCGCATTTAGCATATTGTTAATATTCTCTTTGAAAAACGAACATTGAATATGGATGTGATAATAACAGCTGAAGTGACATTTCCTAATAAGAAATATACTCAAACAAATTCATTAAAACGAAAAAAAAACACAAATTTGTATCGGTAAAGCAGGACAAATGATTTTTTAATAAAACCCTATTATAACGAGAAAATAAATTCAGTAAGCATAACACAATGCAAAGAGGATCAAATCGGCCCCAGTCCTACTCGGCGTCTTTATTTAGCTACAATAAAGAGAAAACACAGAATCTCAGTGGCTGCCACCCAAATTTCCGACATTAATCTGCAGATCTTTAGGTTGCTCAATCAAATAAGTTCTCGCTTTAATAATTTAAGCATTCCCATTTACATTCGAACTAGATTTACGCCGGAGCGGCCAAAAATTTTAATAACAAAATAACTTGGCAACTTCTCGTCAAATATAATGGCAAAGTTGGAAGTAATAAGACAAAATTTTATGCATAACAAGGGGAAAGTGAGGGGGACGGCCCAGGGAGGGTTAGCACTTGTCGGCTTGCCTAGACAGAAATGAAATGTCAGCCCTTATGAAGACGAACAACTCCGCCTTAACAAATATAAATCTCTTCTCCATCCGGCGAAGATTTTTTTAATGCTGCGTAATGCTAATTTATCGTTTATAACTGTTAGGCGTTAACTCCGTTGTTTGATGACGGCAAGTGGCCGTTGTATCTAATCTGCTAAATTAATTATGAATTACTTGATAAGAGGGGTCTTATTATTTTTTATATGCGTAGTTATTTTAATCTGATTCTGGATTTTATGAACCATAGCTCACCACCTCTATTAGTATATGTGCATGTTGAACAATATTTTGTTTGAACGAATATAATTAATGAGGAAATGTTAATTAATATAGAAACAAGTTTTTAATATTAATCTTACATACTAATCTGATTTTCTGATGTCATCTTTTGGCATAAAGCCGTTTCTTTTTTGACTAGGAGTTGGAAAACGCAGTATTCATACATGAATTATTTTATATTAACTTTAAAATAACCAGTTCTGTTTTTATATATTGTATTTATACGTGAAAAAAAAAATATAGTGGAGTTTAGATTGATTACCTATGTGTCTACAGGTCGTCAGATTATACAAACCTGTGAAATTTCTCCACTCATTTTGAACCTACATGTTTTGATGGTAAAGTTTAAAATCAACAGTTGAAATTAGACACTGTTAACCTGACATGCAGTCATTTGTAAGTGGCACAACCTCATTACCCCACAAAAAACATTTTCATGTAAAGTATTGCCAAGCCGAAACCATATGATTGTTAAAAAGTTATCAAACCTCGTATAGCCAAGATTCTAACTCTACACGCCCTAGCTCTACAAGTCCTAACTTAACAAACACTACACCTTATTAAAAACAAGGGGCTTGGCCGTTCCGCAACCATTTAAAATATGTAACAAAGGTAAATAAGATTGCCAATTGCAGGTATACACAGCATTTACCATAACATCTCGTATAATTATTAACCAAAATACGAATTTTATTAAACAACATGTAAATATCGTTAAATTTACATTCAATTGAATATGGACCTACTTTATAAGATTTTCTAAAAAAAATAAACGTTAAAAGTCAAAGACGACCTGCAGCCAGCTAGCATACTAAATTGAGTACTGGTTGGCATCAAATTCGATCAATATGCACTCAATATTCAATACAGTATTCAACGTTGTCTCAATACGATGTATAACAATCCCGAATACATATTGTATCTAACAATAACTGAATTGGACGATGAGTGCAAATTGATTCAATTCGATGTCAAATAAATCAAAGTCAATCAATCGAGTTAAGCGGTAATGTGGAATTGTTGTATAATTTATCGTCATCACTACTTATCCTAATAATATAAAAAAATCATAAATGTTTGGTCATTTAGGCACAGAAAGTTATTTTTATATGTGAAGTTATTACTGGGGAAGTAATTAAACTGTTTACAAGAATTCATTGAACTAATCAAAAATCTACTATTTTATAATTTAAAACGCTTTAGCGTAAAATCAATTTATTTACTCTTATTAATTTTGAATTAGTAGAAAATCTTAAAAGATTTTTAAAGGTTAACTGCATTTAAAAAGTGACATGTGCGAATCTGTGTTGAGACGAATTTTGTACGGATCAATTTTCCTGCCAAACTGCGTTGTCTGTGTAAATTACTGAGATATAAAAGTTAACTTATTATATCTTAGTAAACGGTAGTATAATAGGGATGACAACAAATTTTTGTTTGTTTCGTGAATGGTTTATGACCCATCACGCGGGTCCAGTGCATAGTGGTGGTGGGTATTAACTGCTGCAGATGCAGCCGAGACCTATACGGCTTACGGTGCCTTCCTTGACACAGAGGAATTCGAAATAATAAATTTTTGTTCAGTCATGCTATGACCAGCCATTACGTAAGTTGCTTAAAAACCGTATCGCAGACCGAGCGCGGTAGCCACTGCGCCTTCGAGCTCCTTTGGGAAGACTTGTGCCACAGCACTCGGGACGGTACTACTACCGTACGTAAAAGCCTATGCTCATATTGATAAAACTTCTCTTGCAGTCATCTACTGAAAAAGCTGTTTCAGAAATACAGACTACGCTACTTTACAGATTCTGTACTGACAATATTTTTGGATATGAATACGTACTAGACTAATTGAATATTACCACCATTGGAACATTTGTACCATAATTTACAAACACCAACAAAATATATTAAAATGCTGTCAACGCGTTTCAAGACACTTGCGAGCCGTCATTGGCACCGGGCGTCTCGGTGATTAGGGGGGGTCGAAGTGGGGAGGACGCGACAAGGAAAAAGGGCTACCCGAAAATAATTACTTTATGTACCCCCTGTGAATAATTACCCCGGTCGCGAGGCCGAAGATCAATTAGACGGAAACCTCGAATTAAGAGACGACTTAATGACCCGATAAATTTTTATTCCAGAAATCCCCGTTAAGTTTAAAAACCACTAGTTATATTCACGTTAAATGTCATAAAAGTTTTTGAAAATATAAAACTGACTTTCAAAACGCGAAAAATAATATACATATCTTATGGGCGCTTTATATGTTCAGGTTTTTAAGGGTTTTATTTAAAGAATATTATTTGGGGTAGTATTTAAAAATATAGTAACTTAACATCATGGTGGTACATGTACAAATTGAGTGAATGAACGGCCAACGAATACCCGAAGTACATTCAATTATAAACCTTAGTCTTTTTATAAGTACCAATCGAGACTCTTGATAACGAATTAACTTCAAAGTTTGTGAATATACGTTTGATGTTCGTTTAAAAATTGCCAATTACCCAATCTTTTGTTTTCGTCGATGGTATAAATATGTTATTAAAGACACAAACTTGGTTGCAATAATTTATTAAATGATTTGTTTATAATGTTACATATCAAAAAGAACAAAATGGAAAAAATAAAAATGTCAAAAGATGTAAAAACTATTTGAAAAAAAAATGGTCAGTGTCTGTGGTCCGCATATGTCACCTTAGTGTTTTAATTGTTTCGTAGTATACTTTGATTTATTATGTTATAAAAAGAAAACTACAAATCCGATATCTTTAATCCATAAGCTTTCAAAAAAAAAAGAATATTGAAAATCGAGAAACTATTACTAACTTCTTCTTTTCGATTTTGGAACCGGTAAAAAAACTTACACTGTATATTCGAATACACATTCTCTAATGATTTCGCGATCAGTTCCATTATATTAGGTCCTTACATATGAAATTGGTGTTTGGTATGGCAGGAACAAAAAGTCGAATATTGTTTAATATAATATATTTATTTAATCAAAGTATAAACCATTGATATCTATACACTTTTGCCATCTCATAGGTAGTTTAATGATTCCCTTACTAAAAAAAAGCTTTTGGGCGAGAATCAATAAAATCTTTGAAGGCGGTTTGCACTGCCCCATCGGAGTTGAATATTTTTCCCTTGCAAGAAGTTATCCAAATAGACATTCGAATTGAAAGTCTTCTAATTTGGTAGCCGTCTGTTGTGTAGTGTATGTTCTAACGTTGTCGTGAAGTAGCAGTGGCGTAGAGCGATTGATCAGCCTCGATTTAACAGCTTGTTTATCCAGCATGGTTTGCAATTGCTAACAATAGACGTCTGCCGTAATCGTCTGGCCAGATTTGAGAAAACTGTAATGAACGACACCGAACGCTTACAAGATTAAAACAGTTTTATCACTAACACCGCAGCCTGCAGCTAACTCGGAAGTGGTTTGCGATGTATCCGCTCCCACAATAGCCTTCAATTCTTCATCATTAAATTGGGTCTCCGGCCGTCTACAGGGCTTGTTCTGCAGGGCGAAATTTCCGGAACGAAAACGTTGATACCAAAAACGCACTGTGTTTTCTTTTGCGACACAACCGCCATACACACCATTAACCCTTCGAGCCGTTTCCACAGCCACCACGGTGGAACTCTTACTCTTAAATAACACGATATTTCAAGTTTTCCATTTTTTATACTGGGTGACGCAGTAGAAGAAAAAAAACAAAGGAATATCGCCTAACGAAACACAAATATATGTGTAAATGGCCATATAAATTTGAATTCGGAATTCCCAACCAAGGAGGAGAAATTTGTGATTAAAGTGGCCAGTACGACAGAACGCCAATTTCATATGTAAGGACCTAATATTAACCAACAAATTATTATATTGAGCTACCTCCCATCGGGATAGCGGACAGATATAAGGACGACCCCACTGCAGGAACGATGATGAGATATTATAACATTTAATAATAGTTACTCCCTGCCTCTGTCATTTCTTGTGTTTGGATTTTTAACTCCTCACAACTGCCCTGCGATTCTATAATAATCCAAACCCGAATTCGTATTCACTCAGGTGTCCTGATTCACTTCAAAAAGCGGTATCCACTCAATCTTGAATTGGTAATAACGTTTCGTGGCATGAGTGAAGTGAGTTTCGAAATAACGTAGGAATAGAGTATCCGAGACACGTATATATAACCAATTTTGACGAATCTCGACTTTCACAAGTGCTTGTAACAGCCTAGACTGAATAAATGATTTTGATTTTGATTTTTAATTTTGTTTTGTATTTTATACAAAAAATGGAATCAATAAAATTTTTACACTAAATGACGTAAATTCGGACACAGGACTGGCAGGTTTTGACGCGGTTTTCACAGTTAATATATAAATTTCTTAAGTAGATGTGTATAGGTATCTAAAATCAATATCCTTGAACTAGTTATGTGGACAATAAAAATAATGTTCGTAGAATACACAATCTGTCAGTCAGTCAGTCAATTTCCACTTTATTATATTAGTATTTAAGTAGATAACACCATATTGCCAATCGTAAATATTATTGCGACAACTGCATTTTATATTAAATTTCATTAAAGTCACTATAAGATTTTTGGGCTACGAAAAACTATATTTCTATGTAGTACACATATAATGCTAAAACCTGTTTATATTAAGATACAACTATATAATAATAGCAAACTTATCGGATCTTGTTCGTGTTCATTCAAGATGGCGATAATTTCACCGCCTCGTCAATTTAATGCCTACATTTATCTTAATGTTTTTGCGTAACTTAAAAAAAATGTTTGTTTATTAAAGTTATGAGGACGATACAAGGAAACGACCGGTTTGTCATAGATCCACTCACACGCCGTAAAACATACGTTTTTTTTTCTTCCACTTCCTACTTAGACCGATGTAACTTAAACATATGGTGAACTAAATTATGTTACCTTCGTCTAAACGACAGCAAAATAAAAATGTCCAAACATTTGTATACATTAAATAAATTTATCATCCCGTTTCATAGGAGCGTTGCAGTGAAAAGGAAGCTGCCTCGCACACATGGGGGTGCCATCAAATCCCAAACGTATTATTTTTTCAATATCATTCTCTCGCACTTTTGCTAATACAAGATAACGAAATCCACGACAATCGGATGAATGTTTGCGCCGCGTGAAATGAGCACTGTTGTGAGAAACACAGAAAAAAAAATATAACACTGATGTGTTATAGTCGAATTCGCGTTTCTAACACGTGTATGTGGGCAGACAAGGGTACTGACTAGCATATGACGATACCTGTCAAAATATGACGAGCACCATTCAAGTACAGATGCGACCATTATTGTCATCGCGCTAATCTAATTTGGAGTCGTCATGCGTGAAAGTGTTTGGCGCGCGATTAACACATTTTCGTAACGAATTATTGGGAGGCTGTCAGTCGTGTTGCGTAAGCTTTGACAGGAGAGTGGCAGCGGACGTGGGGTGAGAGTTTTAGAAATCTGCTTTGGCGCACTGGCGGTGCAATGTGCGCTTTGTGCATAGATTTTACAGCAAACTTTTTGGACACTGTCCATAGCAACTGACTGAAAAATAAAACGTTGGCGGCAAAAACAAAGAGGAAAATGTTACAGAGTCAATGCACCCGTCGATAAGATAGACACAGGTTAGCGTATAGCGCGCCCAGAGTTCCTTTTTAATAATTAACTTGTAAACCATTGCGATTACTACAATACAGTAGTTCCTATAATAAAAGAGTAATAGTGTAAGTAACTTTGTAATATTTTTATCGAGTTTTCCCGTGACATTGGTCAAGTAAATTATACCTCACCTATATCACCCGTGTATCATTCTTCCCGTAACTCGGTGGCGTAGTGGATAAGCGCCGCGGCCCGCGATCGTAGTCGTTAAGCAACTTTCGCAAGGGTCGGTCACGGGATGGGTGACCAAAAAATTATTATCTCGTGCTTCGGAAGGCACGTTAAGCCGTTGGTCCTGGCTGCATTTGCAGTCGTCAATACCCTCCAATCCGCATTGGGCCAGCGTGGAGGGTCATGGCCCATCCTCCTTAACCATCCATAAGGAAGGCCTGAGCCCCTGCAGTGGGGATGTAAAAGGGCTGGTGTGGTGTGGATCATTCTTCCCGTCGTGAAGGATTTTTTAGGAACGAGTCCAGAACTTTCGAAGGCTATTTAATGAAACGAACAATCAAATCTGTCCTTTTTAAAATATATTATAGAAATATTGACCTTTTCGTTATCCTTACGTTTATGTATCATAGTTTTTTATTTCGTTGAAACAATATGAATTGATTTTTGGTATATACGCTTTCTAAAAGATATATAATGTCTGCTAGTTCAGGAGTAAATCTTAAATCAAATATCGATATTCATAGTTATATTTAGATGTTAAAGTTAATTCGAAAAATAATTATAATGATAGTTTGTGACGGGATATTTACCATGTAGCAATGTAAAGTAGGTTTAATGAAACAATGTACACTCAACAGTACGTCTTGTTATACGAATCTGTTAAATTTCTAGACTTGATTTAAAACTTTAGTACATTACGGGTGGAGCTCAAAATCATTTGAAAAAATTTGAAATATTATATTATCCTTATGTGCAATCTTGTGTACCTATGATCTGTGAATTAATTTCAGTTAAAACAATGTTTTTAAACCTCATCTTGATGCTTACAAATACTATCCACATTATTGATAGCAACAAAAATTTATTAAAATATATCTTTGAAACTAATTTATTTGAACTAATACTGAAACTTGCAGCTGGAAATGAAACCGTTTATTATTTACTCCTAATAATTTTTATTGAATACAAAAATTACTAGTGAAACGGCTTCGTTGACAATTTTATTCGGGTTTAAAAGCCTCCAAAATTTTTATTCAATCTTAACTTTAAATAAAAATAACGAATCGAGAACGCATTTTGTTTTGAATGTTTCTTCCCCAATACATTTGTAAAGATACGGCTACTTAGTAAAATTAGAGGGTAGGGGAGAAGTGTCACACAAAAGTTATTTAGATGTTTACGTGTGCAACGTTGCATTAAATAAGCAACGAATCCTTGCGGGGGTTCGAACCTGGGACAATGAGATCGCTACACCCGGCCACCCCGCCGCTCTAACGTGATTAACTTCTGTATTGATAAATACAATTTATATAAAGCAAAATGTTTTTGTCACAGTAACACCATATTAAAGTGGTTCTTATAAATTAATACAATTAGAAAGTGGCGATGATCATTGAATATATTTAATTATGTTTTTTCTCTGTGGTCCCCGGTTCGATTCTCGGTGGAAATGAACTTTTCTACATTGTTTCCGGGTGTTGTGTTACCTTCGTTATTTCAGATTTCCTTATAACAAGTGCCTTAGTTACTTTTTTTGGGATCTGAGCTAAGTACGAGGATGTCGTCTCAATTAATTTATTTTTACATAATTTGCCTCATTTTCCACTATGAGGTGCTTCGTAGAGCATTTTCTTGCGCTTTTGCTCTGCAATTATGAAAATGAAAAAATAGGTGACCAAATATTACATTAATGATGATGGTTATAATTATATGGATATTTGTAAATGTTTTCCCTCTGCTGTTAAACAGATATATTTAATTCCTCACACACTAATGATACAAAACGCGAAAATATAAAGAACAGAGAATGATTATTTTGAAACGATGTATACTAATATAACAAGAAAGATTTTAGCTTAAATTAAGATTGTGTAAATTGGCTGAAAAAATTATTGGGAAATAATCATACACAATATACAAGTACAAATGCCGATGAGCGTTGTGTAGTAATAATTGGTACCTAACACAAATCTTACTGATTACGATTAAAATTCTAACGAACACGAAATACTGTTAAAAAGCTTCAAATTCTTCAAATCCTTCAAATTCCGTTGAAACTTGACGACGTGTAAATTTTAATTATTTTGTCTGAGGACATCGTTAAATGTATACAGAGTTATTTACACATGGCTAATGCCGAGATAATGTTCCAACAGAGGAGTATAATTGCAAGCAGTGCACCGCACTCGGGCTCCGGGGGACATCCGATCCCTCGGGAAGCTCTCAGAGAGGGGGTGACACCTCAACGCTCTGCCTCTTAATCATTCACTCCTAATGGAAACTCTGATACGTCTGCTACGTACTGTCGCTAAAATACGCATGAAATTTAAATGACCCACTTTAAAAAAAAAGACAAACTGTTTGCCAAATGTCTACTGGCAACAATAGCTGAACCACCAACGCTGACACGAGATTCCCGCAGAGCGACTTATGAATAGAATAATGCAATCCAACACAAAACCCGTGCGAGGAGAGCGTCATCAATCAATGTACTCCAAATGTTTCATTAGTAAACATTAAGATGTTTGCTTACATGTCCGAATGTTGTCCGTCGTGATATTGGCTGGGTTCCGTGAAATGGGTGCCGTGTATAAAATATTGACTGTAAAAATGTACGCAGGACAATGCACCGAGGTGATATATCGTACGACCCAGGGTTGTTTTGCAAGATCAGCACACCGTGGGTGTCTGCGTTTATGCGTGAGAAAGCATCATTACAAACTCACTTTAACTTTGTCCGTGTAAGTATCTCAATAATGTTCATGCCCTTTTGTGTCAGTACTAACAATTCCACCGTAAAAAGGTGTCAGTTAATATGATATATCAATTTTAGCTTTTATAAAATCATCATTAATCCTAGGTTCAATGGCGATGTTAATAAAATACCGAAATAGTCTTAAAAGATTGCGCGGGAACATGTAATTCCTCAATCGTGTGTTAAATAATTTCGCCTTAAGTTGTTTTTTGTGTTTCTTCCAAGTGCTTTTGTTTTGCGATATCTTTAACAGCATCTGAAATATCTCGGATTGCTTTTGGCGTTTTTTTGCAAACAACACCACGACCGGTACCTCTACCGACACTTAAATATTTAATACCTATTAAGGGTGAACCGGTGTTCGTTTCTTTTGATTTCTTATAATGCTTTAAGTATCAAGTGTAATTAATTAATGGTAACCGTTTAACATTGACAACTGTAAGAGTAGTATTAAAAATTGTTTCGGCAGGTTAATTTTAATCTAGTCGCCAACCAATCGTGAGGACAATCAGTGACATATTTCAGTTCATTACTAGAAATAGATTTCTAGATAATGTATGAAGTGAAGGCGTGATAAACGCCTGCGTTTAAATAAAAAGGTGACTCTGGCGTTGCACTAATCTTGCCGTAAGAAATTTAATAGGCGTTATTGATCCTTCTATAATTTTGTGATTTTATCAAAATCTTTCAAAATGACGGTTAATAACTTTTGAATTACATCAAACTATCAGTGAAAAAGTTATAAGTTTAAAAATTAAGTTTTGTTGATAGATATTTCACTCGGCCGTACCTATGGCTATGGCTATTGAAATTCTTACATTTCTTAAATTACAGAATAAATTTATAAACATGTTTTTCCGATAAAATTAAAAGAGCTTCAAGCTGAATGATCATTTGTATTACTATTTTCAATGGTAAATTTTTACTGATAGCTAATGACAATATTAACTTGTCAAAAAATTATCACTTTAATTTTAAATAAAGCAAGTAATTTGTCATTATATTGGATTTTAATAAGTTGTATATCTATAATGAACACCACGGCTCAGTGATGATCGATGACGGGTAAAGTCAAGGACACCCACATGAGTCCCGACGCAGACATACCTGGACTAGATGTGATTCGCGCTATTTCAAAGGCTATATTATTCAGGGTCAAAATTATCCAATACATTTAATCTGAATCTCAACTCCAAAAACCAACAGCTCTAATGATTTTCATGAAATATAGTATGCAACGGACTTCGCGAGCGATAAATTGATCTAGCTAATTTATTATTATTATTGCGAAGCAAATATATCTTTTAAATTTTGATATCATGAATAATTAATTTCAATATTGAACAACAAACTATTGTAAAATTACAAAGACAATTAGTTTTTATACCTACCTCAAATATTTGAAGTGGCGTCCCAAATCAATATTGCATTCCAGTTATTTGTCACAAAAGAACAGTTTATCACAATATTTTTTGAACTTCGGTGTAATTGCAATAAATATTTTAAATCAATTGTGATATTTCACAGTTTTACCGGCACAGTGGCCGTACAAAGCAACGCAATAAAAAAATTATGCTGTACATTACTGGCACAGACATAAAAAAACAGACAAATCTGATAAGATATTGAAATCAGGATTGGTCAGAAGTTTTAGTGTAATCATTATATCAAATAATCGACTATAAATTAGAGCCATTTACACTATAAAATATTAATGTATGGAATTGTGTTATATTATATTAATATTCATGGACTGAAATCGATTTATCTATGTATACCACTATCTGTGTCTCTTCTAGTATTGTAATGATACAGTGTCTGTGTATACTTGTGCTTAATGAAACACACTTCTCGATACATCAATGATCGTGGTGCGATAGTCGGCCTCATGTCATGTTTACTAGATTCGACATGAACGCCCCATGTTGTTTCAACTCTCATTACTCGAATTAATGATAGCATTTCACGTGTTTCATTAAAAATGTTCGATCGATGGCTAGGAGTTCTACTAGTATAAACTTTCTGCATGTTTCGCATAAGTCGATCTTCGAGTGGAGTGGAGAGCTTAAGTAATCTTCATAATGTTCAAACATTGGGTTGTGAGTTTACAAATTGAGGTCTATCAGTAACGTATACCTGCTTTGTGCTTTGTTAATATCATTAAAAGGGAAAAACTAGGTTGAGGTTAGTTCTAACAAAATTAAAAAGAAAAGTTGGCACATCAAAGTTTCTATCTACATAAAAGTTAATCAACTAAAGTTCACATTAAATATATTTGAAAGTCTAGGAAAATGCTAAAGACTTAATTGAGTAGAAACATTAATCGTAATTGTCAACTACGTATATAACAAATTTAGAAAGCATAATAGAGAAATAGACTTACCAACTAACAAGCTTGGTATGGGCACATTGATAACAGAAAAAAATCCTCAGATTTTTTCATATCACGCAACCATTGACAAGTACTATTCGGGCCTATGGAAACCTTTTGATGCCGATCCGTTTCGAATTTAGTATTTTTTTAATAAATCAAAATCAGATAAAGTTGATATTATAGCTTTGATTTCAGTACAACTTTACAGTTCAAGATTACAAATAACATTTACAAACATATGTATCGTAAAACTGGCTATAAAAACATGAATGAAGTCATCTTTCTTATTTCATTGAATCGTCTCAGTAAAGAAAAAACAATAAAGACACATAATAAAAAGTTCATAACTTAAATTAAAACATTTAAAAAAGAACTATAACATAAAAGGTATCCTCAAGATACAGTTCCAAATTGCTTTTAATAACACCCTTTTAGAGTACGGTCCAACCCTTTTACTGTTATGGATAACTACATAATGACAATTCACGTAGATAAAAATATATACGTTAGAATCTGTATCAGATTGTTGAAACAACTGACTTCTATTAAGTATCGATTAGAGTTAGTACTCTGATCCAAGTTGAAAAAAGATTTCAAAGCAAATAAAAACAAAAATACCAGCACCTATCTGCTTCTTTCTTAATTCCAAGCTCTATGTACTTCTTCAGGTACATAGAGTTTGGAATCTTGCCATTTTGATTAAAACTTAATTCATCAAAAGTTCAATTACGATCTTACAACACATCATCACTTTCTTTTAGTCATCTCTCTCAATATGAAATATAACAATTTGGAATAGTATAACAGGTGAACTCCTTAATTTACATGAGTGCGCATCTGTGTAAACTTAAAATAGGTTCATATATCATGGAATACTAAAATTCCTTCTTAAATTGTTCTTTACAGTGAAAAAATTGATATTTTCAAGAAGTCCAGCAAGTCTGTGATCTGCCTGCAGATATCTTTGTTTATTATTTAATTCTATAAAAAATCGTTTAGAAGTTTAGAGTTTAATCATTGCAAGATAGGGATATATTGGGTGATTGTCTACTTTCAAGTGGTAATTTTTTTTATTATTGCTGAAGTACTGTATTTTACTCTGGAAGTAATTCAATCTAATATTCTACATTCAAATCATTGGCAGAACTACATATCGTGAATGCTATCACAATATTTCATTTATTTTATTTAGCTTTGAATATCGTAGTGAACATTGCAATAAAATGTTGTACTTCAACTTCATAAATGCCAAGTTTATTTCAACTTCTTTTTTTATTCATGAAGATTCTTCCTTGTACAAATTCAGACACATGATAAAATTGAAATCATTTTATCAAGCAAGACATCTTCCGAAAATATTTCACATCTTATGAAAACACTTTCCACTTTACTTGAAATAAAATAAAACATGAATTCATTTTGTAACTCGTCACTAACAAATAAAAATAACGTGGCAATGTTTTAATCAGTATGTTACTTATTAAATATACATATGTTTTTGCTCATGAAATGAATATTATTGGCAATCGTAATCAATAATGTAGACAATTTATTGCTAACATTTTTAAAGGATCTTCAATTATCGCCTTGAGCTATATCGAGTATCAATATCATCAGCTGTTCTTTTTTTATGCTACTAATAATGTATTATCTACATTATGTCCCACATGTTTATATCTTATAAAAGAAACATAAAATGTGCAATGAGTAGATACTCTAAAAAATTCATTGAATTTTATTCCAACATCGTAAACGTTAACATTATCTGGTACGTGGTCATGTAACATACAAAAAATATGACAAATGTTTCTAATAGCATCTTAAAACGTTCTGGCGTCTTCATAAGTAATCGAATAACCAATATAGCTAATACGAACATGCATACCAGAAATTCGTGAGATATTCGAATTTGACTCTTAATGATTATAACACACTTATAGTCATTTATCTCGGGATAAATTATGAATTATAATGGTACACGAAGGCAGCTTTAATAAATTTGGACGGGTGTATTGAAAGTTCCAAGTTATGATAAATAAATAAATATGAGTATAGTAAAGGAATAAACAAACAAACTGTGCCTCCCGGAGTTCAGGGCGCGTGCCGTGGATTAGTTGTATTTTCATATCAAAGGGTCCTGTTTTATGAATTACTCGTGTTTGGGGACCATCGTGGATGTCTCTTTTTATTTGTCGGACGTTGCGTGGGAGAATTTAATTTGTTGCACTTTTAGTTTAATCGCATTAGTTTATTTCATATCTTCATTGAGCTGTTTCGCAAGGACCCTTATCATGACTTTGCATACGAGTGCAGTGACATTTTAATTTGGCATTATTGCTACGACGATAAATTTTACATGAAGAGTATACATTTGAATTGCGTTGACTTTTTATCGTTTACCTACGCTCGTGTTAATAATATTATGAATATTTTAAATCAGATTCTTATTACGTTTGCAAGTCATCGATTGATTCTCGATTCGTGTAGATGTATTGTGATATGAACATTGAATATTTCACCTTTGGAAAAGATCAATTTAAACTCTACTGATGCAAGTTGAGGTCGATAATATGATAATAGATAAGGAATTTCCTATTGCCGATTTTTAATATTATACTTATAAAGAGTTAAGTTTTCAAATATTTCTTATATCAAATCATTGAACGTAAAATACATTATACGTTGGATTGATAGCAAGTAATGCCAATGTATCGGATGCTAAAGTTTAACAGAACTATACAGATTTAGAAATCATAGCATGTTAAACAAGAATTTTATCTTGTCTGGAATTAATTGGTGATGGGTCACAGTTGTAGCAATTAAAAGCGAAGACAATGTTTATGTGATAATTTAAAAAAAAAAATTTATATGTAAAATACTATGCCAATATAAATATAACCGTTAACTCAGCACGCCAGGCTAAACGTTTCGTTACGAATGAATCCACATCCGTAATACTTTTGGTGATGTTTGAACTTGGTTTGGTGTAAAACCTGTTGACCTTTAGGTTTTTTATGCTAGTCATAGAATTTTATGTAGATACATTAATACGAGTGTTATTTAGATTGTACAAATCATTGGCGAATTTTTTTTTTTAAGTTAGTTTGTTTATTATTGTTCGCCTAAGTGAAATCAATTGCTGTCTTCCATATCAACCTTAAACTATAAACAGGTGTTTGTTATTTTGTTATCTGAGAAAATTGGTTTTGTACTGCCAGGATTATGATAGCAGAAACATTAATAATCTCATTTTGATTATGATATCTTTATGCAACTATCCAGCAACCTGTACTAGAAAAAAAGGTGTATTACATATTTTACAAATATAAATAATTGCACGCAGTACTCAACTCGGTGTATCGGATTTTGTAGTCGTTCTGCAGTAATATTTATCATTTTTATTGTACTTCTATGGTAAATTTTCGCTTAAAATTTATAAAATGTTTATTTCTTGTGAAGTCATAATTATACTGGTACAAATTTTGTTTGATAATATCGTCGTGGATAAGAGAAATTCACAGTTAATTTGAAGCTATTTTCCAAGTATTTTGGTTTATTTTGAGAGTTTTTTCTAAATTTAATCAATGATATTTCAAGGCCTATGGCATTATTAAAAATGATATCATTTATTATTTGATTTATTTAGGTTATTAGTTCAATCCAGGTGTTCAAAAAGTGCCATCGCCCCATTTATGAAATCTTTCTCGCTATACTGAGTGTAATATTTAATTAAGCACAATTTACATAAAAGCGAGGTTGTCGCGAACTATGCCAATAGTCATTTAGTGCTTTTCAATGAGTAAAAATTGTTAGTATATTTTGTTATTGAAATCAAGAATATCAAAATTTACCATTTATGCAAAAATCATAGAATATAATAATAATATGTATGTTGTTTTAAGCTTTCATAGTCATTTACATTTGTTAAAACCAGAAGATAAATCAAAAGAATGTCGTTTTGCGATCAGATACAGTGAGTGTTGTGTGTAGAGAACAAGTACGTTAGTGGTGACATAGTAAACAGTGGTACGGGTAAGTTCGGGTATTGTATAATATCAGGAACTCAATAAAAATAAGGTACTCATATAAGTAATCTCGTAAAAAACTATAATTAAAATGTAATATGGCTCTGAAACACTTACCAAACATATCTTGATAGACATCTTCCCTTGATATGATAACAATGTTATTAATACTTACGTAATCAGTAAACAAAGGCAACAGATAAACCGTGACCATTTGGTATTCGCAAATGGATCAAGCGAATAAGTGGACCACACCGGCACCGGGTATTGTCTGATTTGTCCCCATTTCCATGAATTCTGTTTATTCAACATTGGTCCGTTTCTGGGGTTTGTTTTGTGTGTTTTTTAGATATCCAGATGATTTATCCCCACCCATTAGGTCACCGTGAGTAATGCCGCGCTGGGGCCTGCGCCCCGGGGCGTCCGATCCGTCCACGTAGATAGGAAATACACGTGTTGTCAACTTGTACGTTTTCATCCAAATACCTTATATTTTGATAAATTTAACATTCTATATTAGTATATCTCGATAATGACACCGTTTTGTTTAAATGTGAGAGATAATATAAAGAAATAACCGTATCGGCGCCGGCGCAGCGTCTCGAATTTCATCACAACACTTTGCCTTTATTATATTACGAATGAGTAAGATATTTTTTTATAGCTGATGTTACACGTTTTTTATTTGGTTAGTGTGACAGCTCACAGCGAACAACTGTTTAACCTTTCAACCTCAGGGATTTTCAATGGGTTAGGTGGAATTATTTGTGTCATACCTGGCCATCGCAAACCGAACTAATAAGATATATTACATTATTGAGTTATAAGTATAAGAATCAGATTATAAATAAACATTGAATTGATGCTTTTGATATCATGTCTGCAATAGAGTAAGGTATTAGTAATATCTAACAACTTTTAAGCCGTAGATTTCAAATTTGATTAAAGCTGAATTTATCAACCAAAAAGTTAGAAAAGTATTCAAAAATCTATATAAGTCCCAGAATGAATAGACGATACATTTTTGATATATATTTTAAAAAAGGTAATTTAATCATTAATAAAGCAAAAACATAAAGATTTATAAAAATTATGATCGTCGCAGATTATATTAATAAAACTTTTTAATTACTAACATGGACTTTAGGAAATCCCAAATATTTAATTTATTTAATGTCTATGATAACTTGAACTTAAAAAAAAACCAATTTGAGTCTCCTGGAATCAGACTCAAATTGAGTCTCACGAATTCCAAATTTAATACTATTATCGAAGCCATCATCCACTGCCACTGAATATAAACAATGTTAAACTTAAGAGTGTTAACGTTTTTTATTTCACATTTAAATGGGTACAACAACAAACATCGGTTAACTAATGTTAAGCCTGCGAAAAAATGCAGAGTCATAGTGGCACAACATTCGTAAACAAGTTGAAACAAATCAACAAATATTATAAACAGTAAAGCTCACTTGTCACCCGGCGTAAGCGCTTTTTGTTCTCCAGCATTTTTATAACTTGAGTTTTTGTGGTGAGACGATGTAGGAAGGAAGGCTGGCGGGGGGTCTCGGGCCTCCCGGGGTATCCGTATACAAAACATTCGTGATCCACAAAAGACAAAAGGAGAAATTAAAATCTGTAAAACTGCTGGGATTGTCTGTACTGATGGCTCGTATCAGGGTTGTGTATCGGTAATAGTTTGAAAATCATATTGATAAACTTTAAAGAGTTATTATAGCTTGTTTTTTTTGGATTGTTGGCATTCAACTGCTGTGGAATGTAAAAGTAAATTGACTGACTTTTGCGTATTAACAACTGAAATAGGCCATTTATTTAAGTATATCATATCGTATTTCACCCAGACCGGCATTTTATATTCTTTCATTATTTAGGACTAACTTTTTTCACATTAACTTAATTACGTTTTACAGAGTTAACCAAATATCACTCTTTGCTTTCCAGCGTCATAAATTATTATGACGCTGGAAAGCAAACAAGTAGTAACCAGCAAAACCAAAATTGCTCTTCAGAGCAGAAAAACTTTTATTTTTTCGATAAATAATCACTATTTACGTCTGTGGTAACAGATAAGGTGTTCTTTAGTCAATTTATAAGGAAATAAGTTTTTTTTTTTATATAAAGATTTTCCACTCTAAATATCTATTTTGGTTTTGCAGTTTACTACGTGTATGCTTTCCAGCATCGATATACAGAATATAAAAAGCTCACAAAAAAAAAAAAAAAATAATCAAATACACTTTAATATTGTGATGCAGCTTCCACTTCTAACATCTATAAATAAGTGATAAGTTTGTGTAAAGTTAACAAAAACTTATAAACAGGTAACATAAGGTTGCTAATGACAAATTCTCACTTAAGGATATATATCAATATGAATAATATAACATTACTCACATGCTCAGCAACTAATAACAATAATACCTGTAAAGTATTGGACTTTTTTATTTGTATGGTTTGACATTAAAAGTGTCAACATAACTGTATTTAGAATTGTACACGTTCATAGTTTTAACAAACGGTTTTAAAACGGTCAAAGCTTAATTAGCTCACAGGTTCAAAGAAATGCAACAAGTATCCATAGTACACAGATTACCACTTGGGCAGTCTTATAGAATTATACTGGGTAAATAAGAACATTTAATATGATTGTTTATGATTTTATATAATAGTTAGTTCTTTGCTTCCTTCTATATGACATAGATTCGACGCGAATGAAATACTTGTAACATTGATTACATTCCAACAAATAAAAACAAGCCGGAGTTTATCTAATAGCAAAATATTTTTTTGTGTCTCAGTTACAGTACTTATTATCTGTGTGGCTTATAATAAGCTTTTATATTATATTTTACTCTAAGTGAAAGATGACTAATAACTCGTATGAATTTAAATGACACTCGAGAGTCTATTCCAATGTCCTCGAACGAAAATTGGGAAAATTTAAGTCTTATGATTTTGTTAAAGTCATATTTGTAAAGATTATCTATGCATCAGAAATAGTCTCAGATCTGTTTCATCATTACATTATCAAAAACTGCGTTCCTTTATGGTCGTATTAACAATTCGTGAATGACGATGTTAATATGAATATGTATAGTGAGTCCAGAGGTGAATACAAAGAGGTTACAAGCACTACAGATAAAAAAAATATATAGGTATTAAAAAATATATAGGTAATATTCAGTACTGAACTAGGTAATTTGATCAATTTAATAAATACAAAGTTTGAGGAATATAATATTTCACATAAAAGGTTATGATAAGTTTATGATGAATATTTCAACATTTACAAAAGATTTCCAACCTGAACTGTTCGATTAATAAATCTCATTAAAGTATATGTACGGACCCTAACAATCGTTCCAGTACTTTAGTATCCATTTAGCTATAACAATGTATTTGCATATTATTATTCATGGAAACAAATGTTCCCTGTGTGGTTTTGGATTTGTTGACTTAATACAAAGTGCCTTTCAAGAGGTGGTCGTCCTGTTGGCGACATTGTATTATGAATGGTTCCCGCTGAAATTTTGTGCAAATATTATTTTTGATATGAATTCTTCATTCAAAGAATCAAAGGAATTTCATAAAATGCCCTGGTGTATTTTTAGAAAATTTTATACAATTTATTCAGTCTTATGACAAAATCATTATAAGTTATCATAAAAATTTTTTTTGGTAAAATAGAAAAACGAGAACACAAGAAATGCTACAATATCGTGTTTTCAGCTAATAAAATAGATGTTGAGGATTCAAGAGGAAAACTACAAACAAGCATTGACATTATATTAGTTAGTCCTAATAGTATGGGCTTTAGAGTTGAATATGTTGAGTGTCTGAGTGGCGCTGAGGGATCGACCGAAGTCTCACTTGCCGTCCGGAAATCATTCGATATAATAAAGAGCTGGGCGAGAAAGCGCCCGCACGCTGGGTGATAGATGCTCGCTGCCGAGCGACAAAAAAATAACAAAATCGACTTAGCAAACATGTTTAATAAAATGAATGAGTTGCCCGTATATCTTCACCTGCTTAGTATGACATAAATTATAATAACATTATGTTGTACACGATCAAGAAGTTCCAACAAATTCTTATTCACTAGAAAATGAGACGTTTCTCAAAAAATATTGTCCAAACACAGAATACAATAATATTTGAAATTTTTCTAATATCACCCTGCTGTTGGGCATCGCTTGGAGCTCTTTGTGTCTTCATATGACTAATGCTTGAGATGTTTACTTTACGTGGGTATGGAAGTGGTTATTGATCGCATTCTACAAACGGCTCTATACAGACAACGAAGACAATTGGGTTTTCTACTGACGCAAATTCATTGTCAGTGCTATCACAGACTTATGTTAGGGTGAAAACAATACGCGGCCGAGCTTCCCTCTCGATATCCTTAATTTATCGATTCTGGCTATAAGTAATTAGCGTTAAACAACATTTAAAACCGATTAACCCCATAAAGTCGTATTAAATTAGAGAGACTGTAAAAATCAATTAGAACTTACAGCGCAGTGATGTAACCGTATGCTTCCGAATTCCCGCTTTTATTATCAATTAGATGGGTTTATGTGGAGAGGAGGTGAGGATTAGACGAGTATGGGTCGGGCGTGCGTGTCTGCGGCGTCCGCTGCCGGCTTAGCCTCGAGGGACGAGGTGACCCTTCAAGTAACGCGTTGACAGCTGCCTTTGTCATGTCCGAAGAGGAATTTCATACCGCAAAATTGACAGCTACGTAACACCGTAACTCATCGATCGGGCAACGTGTTCCGAATCATGTTGGGATGAGCGCAATAAAGTACACGCTTATGTTCGCAAGCTCGCTTGTATGAAAGGAGCCAAGTACGGTTCACGCGGCGGGGTCGATTTATGTTTGTTTTATATCGTCTTGTCCGCTTTTGTTAATGGGAGGGTTAAATCAAACCATTTATTTTTTTTCGAAATTTTGAATAAGAATTCGACCTTTTTCAACGTACCTAATTATAATATCATAAACGACTTTGTATCGCTTAATTCGATTTATTAAGTATTATGGTCACGCTGTTTTATTTCTGCTCTTGGCATTTTAACTGTGTGCAGAAATTAAGTATATAAATAATAAAAATATCGTGAAGTGATTTTTGTAAAGATTCAAACTAAACGTTCATACTTGTGAACGAGGTTATTGAACACAATTAATAAAAAAAAATACTACCTTGACGACTTTTTCATCGAACATTTTGAATTATTTATAACGTGTAACTACACACTTCAATTAGGTACATACATAATGAGAAGATAAAAACCTTGTTTTAAATAACTCGTGTTAAATAATTAATAATGCATAGCTAACACAAGAAAAAAGTGTATACGTATTCAATGAAGTGGCAAAATGCAACATGAAATATAATGTTTTGCTTGTCTTGTCTTGTCCTAATTTCTACTAGTATTACGGATAGCAACATTATTAAATCAGAATAATTGTCATGCAGGTTTTGAACTAGATTTGGGATTTGACAATCCCAGTTAAAGGTAGAAACTCATTTAAGCGTTCAAACTCTTGTAATACAGTGCCCTCCGAGTCGTGTAGGAATGTCTCATTGATTCCCAGGATTATGCGACGTACCCATGGAAGTATGTCCAACTCTCGTACTTCGTTCACTCTAGAATAATAAATGAGGTGAAATCTTTGTTCTCTAAATCATAACGTGAATCGCATACAGAATTATCCAATCAATATACGCATTTCTATCGGCTGATTGAGAATTTATGATTTATTAAGCTAGGCTCATGCTTTTTCGCACGAACATCAACGTTAGGTTATATTACAGAAGCAAATGCTTCTGAATTTTGTAGATTGTAGTTTACCTTTTAGATAAGAAGCTTAGTTGATTATTCTTATGATAATGATTCGTTTCAGATGGCAGAACTTAAATCATCATTTATCAAGACAAGGGGTGACACAACACACCGACAGTCTGGTGCAGACGAATTGCCTCAGATAAACTATGAGTCGTAATGTTTTCTGTTATCTCCGAAGTCGGGAGTCTGGAATGTGCCCGATCTCATCTCCAAGGAGCGATCGATGTCCCGATACGTTGCCGTACACATCTGGTAGCCACAATCGGCGCGAACCGCCACCCAAACCTATTTATCGAAGTCATAGAGATTTATTGATGGCTATTTTAGTTAATAACATCGTCTCTAACACGTTACGTCACAATAAATATTATACCACAGAATCAATTGTGATGAATTATTAATACTTTTATGTCATATTTTGGTGTTCTCTTGTTTGCCACATGTAAAACAAATTGGCGATTGGACGATTATGTTAAATTTATTACGTTAGAATCGATATATTGTCGGCTGATAGCTATTGGATGTCAGTGACCTGATATTAAAGATAAATGAAAAATCCAAGCTGTCTGAGGTCATAAAATATAAAAATCAGTTTAGAAACGCAATAAATAAAACAGGAGGTACGGGTGATGTCGATGCATAAAACGGCGATTACGCAATAGTTTGATTTATTGGTTTCGGCAAGGTGCACACACGGTCTAACGCTCTCGCCCTCACGAGGAAGCGTGATAGAATTTTGCGTCGGCAATTTCCTCATACATGTGAAAAACTACCCGAGAGGCCCGCGGTGATAAATGCGAGGGTATGAATAAATTTGCCCGTCCTTACGAAAATCTGAAGTGATTAGGTTGGACACCTAAGGCGAACAGGTGAACTTGACATTAACCGTATTTGCATCACCTGTTTTTATGTAATTGAAATTTAAATTATCATATGAATAACATTTATTAACACCGTAAATTTCATGTCGTATTGGAACGTTCTTATATTGTGATAATGGACAATGTTTTTGTGGTCGTATCAAGATTAATCTCACCTTCTCTTAGGTAGAATGGTATGCAGTTTGTGTCCCATCTATCAAAGCAAATTCAAACTGGAGCTAAATTACTGTAGTATCGTTAAATAAACTAGTACTCAATCACCACGACACTGGGATCAGACAATCCAGTTAAATCTGATGATTCCACAAATATATGATACCCTATAATCCTAAACATCGGCAAATAAATTCTTATTAGAATTATTGTAATTAAACCTAATTCTACGATAGTTTTAATTTAACGAGCGCCGAAGTTTATTTAAAATTATGCAGTGACTATGGTAGAAATTCTATTGCAAAAAGTAGACTTTTGCGTCTAATTTTGTGAAACTGCGTTCTCTATTGTGAAAATAAGGAAGAAAATAAAAGTAAACTTATTATTATAACATACAGGAGTAAAATTATATTTCATTTATTACCTACATATGATATTTGAAAAAATATATGACAATACTAGATTAAAGTAAGTATTATTAGTTTTGTTACATAAGTACAACAAAAACGTACCAATCTCAACCAAAATGTCACTTAATACAAGAAGACGGTTGAACTTCTTGAATGCTTAGTTGAATAGACACTTGGATTTAAAATACTAGCAACTGAAAGATTAATTGATGACTTATCCATAAAAACCACCTTTGAAATACTCAATCTTCTTGTAAATATTGTATTTTTATATCGATTAATTTTACAATTTGTATTAATAGTTATAGATTTCCCGGACTAGCATCAATTATATTACAAGAATAATGGACATTATTTCAGGTACGATATATACGACAACTGTTTTGCTCCTAAAAAATATGCTGTATTTGTATAAGAATTAGAATTTCAATGAAACATTATAGGTTTATTTATTCATTGAAGGTCATAATTGCAATGGCTGTTAATGGAAACATTGATGATTCTGAGATATATAATGGCATTTAAAACTTTGTGTCTATCTTATCTTCACAGTGGGTCTTTTTAAATCTTCTTTGAACTAATCAGTTGTTAAATAAAAATATTAAACTATCGCTCCTTTAATTTTTTCTAATAAACTGCAGACCTATTTATACGTTGTTTTTAACATTAATTACAATTATTTGGTGTTCTTTATCCTTGCACTTATAAAAGAAATGATGCCTATAAGATCTAAATCATAAAATGCTCTTCTGTTGACATGCCCAGTAAATCAATATCATGTTAGTACATAACTATGCATCGAACATGCTGCTACCGAAGTTACCAGGTATGCCATCTGTTGCACCGCTCTGGAAACTCGTCAGACTGTAGAAAACAGACTTCCTAAGTATTCTACCTTGCTACATGGGGTCGACCATAAACTATCGTATAGTTCATTGAAATTAAAGGCGGTGTCAGCATACAGAATGGATCTGCATAAATTCCCTTTAATCACGATTTTCGTATATGGTACTAGTTTTAATTTTTTTTTATCTCATTCTACGGGCGATGTCCTCGTCATTTGTAATAAACAGTCTCTTAATTAAACGCTGTGAAATCTGCAAACAGTTTTATTGACCCAATCATCTGCAACGCGATCCGATCTTATAAAGGTACCAAATCTGAAACATGTAGGTATACGTTTGATTGGACCCGTAGATTATTAGCCGCTATTTGTATTATCAATGTTTATGACCATTTTATGGGCACTGGCGGTTTTATTGCGGATTCAATTGCGGCATTTACCGATTTGATTAAGTAAAGGGATACTTATATTCTGTTTGTCATTGAATGATTCCTTTTATGCACTGTACGTGACCTAATTTTCCGTTTTTTCCGCGTAATCATAAGATTTTTATATATTGAAATTGCCACTGCAATAGTTTCCTTTCATTATCATGATTACGATTTAATTGCCTGTAGTGTTCCTGCTGTTGGAGTATGCTCCAATGACTTATGGGTCATCCCTAATTATAGAACCACGTATCGAGAACAGGTTATAACATCTCGTACGGTTCTGTTGATTGTAATTTTTACAGATTTCAAATGGAGGTTGGAACCAGCCATTTGAAGCCTATGCGTGCTGGATTCATCAAATCTTTGGTGACCCTTTTGGTAATAGGTATTTGTGAAAATTGCCCAAATAACGCAATTACTACTGTGTCATCAATCATTAAGTTAGTTAAATTTAGTTTCAGTTAATTATTCATTACGTTAAGTTAGTCCTCCTCGATAGGAAACATTGGTTCTTTGTATTCCTCAATAATTATCCATACCTACATTTTTTTCTTGACGGTTCTAAAAATATGTATCGTCCATGTGCCTTTTCAATTACCTTATTTCAAACAAATCCAAGTTTCATAAATTACTATGAAAAATATTTATTAATTAAAAACCTCCTTTTAATTAAAGTAATTTAGTAAACTGAGTAAGGAGAAGGATCGTAATTGAACCACTCCAAAAGTTTAAAAAAAGCAGTCCTTTTATTGCCTCTTAAGCATTGTTTAAGAGTTCAGAGGCAGAGGGAGAGACCCCTCTGAAGTAAATGACGATTTTTACCGACTCATTATCGACCTTTTCTTCATTTTGTTTGTACATTCTTCAAGATTGAACCGCTCGTTGGTTAACCTAATTCGTTTTTTCATTTGTTTTTCTGCTCGAATGTTTAATTAATTGGGTAATAGTCTATGCTTTCCCGTTCTGAGCAGCTTGAGCGACGATTTATTTATATAAAACGCCTAAACCGCTCAGTATTTTAATGGATTTTATATTCGTTATAGTGATAATGTCACAAAAGAAATAAAATTACTGCATTTTTTTATAACTAGTTAGTTTTAAATAAGTCGTGTAATGTACGTTGTGGATACTAATGCATGTGAAAATTGCTAATATTGCAATAGCATTGTGATGTTGAATCGTATTGATGTTATATACATTTTGGGAATTTTATACCAAATCCGAATTCACTAAATATGCATAAAGTTAAAATCTTATTATTATGTTATTGTAAAAACTTGTTTCTGATTGTTGTCCTGTAATCATATCATCTAAATTATATACTTTCGTATGCTCACTGCTTTCTGATTACGTAAAACGTTTTATATGGAATGAAAGTCTGAATTCGACATTAGCAAGTAAAAGGGTTTTATTCTCAGGTAATTCACTGATAAAATATTTTCTTCTATTAAAAATCACTAATCAGGTGCTAAAATAAAACGTACGCCATTGAAATAAAGATTTAATTACAATCGTTACATAATTTTACTCATAATAATAATTAATAGGTATATATTCTATAAATATCCATATAGAACATTTAATATTAAGAGAATGTTTTCGATTTGGTCACATTGAACATTTTTTTTTGTTTTCATCTGATGCGTTGTATGTAACATGTTTCGGTTTACGTATTCATTATGAGCCTCAAAACATTACAAAACAGATCTCTTGTGACTCCGCATATAGTACAGACTAAAAAATATATATATCATATATGTTAACAAACTTAGCTGTGATGGTTTCGTTAAATTACTTCATACGTATCTTATTATAAATCGATGTGTGAGATATCATTATCACATAGAGTTTTCAAAGTTTAGTTATTGAGAAACGATGCCTATTGAAAATTATTATATACAAATTTATGTGCCAGCTCCTGGATATTGTTTAATACGCGTCCAGATTATCTAGTACAAAATATGGCCTCGTATTAGTGCTATCTAGTTGTTTTATATAATTATTCAACCAACAGTATCTTCAATTACATATCTAATGCATAACCCACGTGACTAAGAAATCATAGTACAAATAAATATTCTATAGTTCATTTCTCAGTTACTTCTCAACAGCTTGCGACAGATATCGAAATAAAAATCATTCTGAATATATTTATATACATTGTATTCTAATAATACTTTAAACAATATTTATAATATTTAATTCGAAGTATTGGAACAACGTCGAATGTTGCAAAATAACATACTTATTTACTTTGTACACTTCCTCCGAGAAACTAAAAATAGAAAATCTATAAAACATTTTATATACAGTGACAACAACAATAACCAAATCGACGATAGCTTATCGTATATTTATTTAGTTTAAATTAAAATAAATTCATTGTTTTCCATAATTTATGAAACCAAAATAAAAACATACCGTCATCTCAATGTACAATTTCACTTAAACACTAATGAAAACTAAATGTGGCACCAGAAATAATTCATAACTTATTGCTCCAAAATGTTTAAACAAAGTTACAGTGGAAGAACTTAGAATGATTTTTATCATAATATTATTTTTTTTTACTTTGAAATATTCCGAACAATGAATTTTTATTTAATGTACAATATTTTTGCTAAAACCCGATGTAGGTTACATTTTCTTTTTAATGTATAATTGCGCTTTTCGTGTCTATAAATAATTTGGATATTACTCACGTAACATTCTTAAATCTATAAAAATACTGAGCAATATTGATTCCATACAATGATTTGTCGATGAATCACATCGAAAAAATTAAGTACTTCTTTCTTTACACTAACATTATTTAATCTGTGCATTTAAATTTACCTTTTAGAAATTATACTATGCGATATACAAATTAACGTATTTACCAAATCATTTAATTTTACATAGGGTCTGCAATATTGTAGTCGCTTAACCAGTCATAGTTCTATGCACCTACAATTTTCATCGCATCGTGGTTCATACAAATGAACTGAAACACTGTGCCACTGATTTTTGACAGTCCTTAGTGGTTGATGAGTGTGCAGCGACCCAGGTTTCACGTGCTTTACCTGAAACAAATAACCATAATAGCTATTATTAATTCCTCTTAAAAGTGAAATTAATACCAAAACAGTCTTTAGCCTTTAAATTAATCCAAATGTGTTCCAATTTTTATTTTTATTTTAATACAATAAATGCATCCTGTTAAAAGAATAGCGGTATTTAAATTAAGAAAAAAAGGAGGTCCCATTCCAATAGCTGTTTCGATTCTATCGCAGTGTCACCGGTGCGAGCCCGCCGCTGCGTTCACACATATAAACCGAAAAAGAAAAAATCAAACCAATCGAGATGAGGTGACGAAACGTTCAGTCTCATTATCTGGGAATTTATTAACGAATCGGCCGGACCGGAAAACCGAAATGTGAAAGAAATAAAAATTCGACCTCAGCCGCGGTCATCTAAAGTTTGTACGGCGTGAATGAAAAAAAAAGTCAAACAGGTTGTCCGGGCGAGTTGCGACTGAATGAAACAGAGAAGGACGCGAGCGAGGATCAAAAGATAAGAGGGAAGATTAGAGTGTCGGAAAAAAAAGTAAAGCGACTTTTATATGGAGGTAGTGTTGTGAATGAAGAGGACCCATTGAGACCCCGCGCCCACGCATCGGGCGGTTGGTGTTATCGTTCGGCCTAGGCGGCAGCCGCGCACACGGGTTCCTCACACCCATCACCACTCATAAACAATGCTCTTTGTAAATCCTTACTTTTTTGTACTTTAAACAATACCCTGACTACAATATTATTCAAATTTGAAGTCGTAAATAAGATTAAAATTAGGTGTGTATTGCTTTACCGCAGGACTTATAACGTTACAACTTCCGACCGAAAGATGAATAATGCAGCAGTGATAATGAATACGCCCCCGACTGTTGTGAGTAGTCCCGAATTAAGTATATTAATGGATCATTTCTCGATTTTGTTCTGATATCAGTTTGCAAAATAATAAGTTGAAACGATACTTTGAATTTTATTTGAGACAAAACAAAAACAGTTTGCCGAGCCCGTTCTTCCTGAGGCTACTTTAAAAGAATACCGCGATAAGAAGTTATTTTCGCGTCAAGGAATTCGAGGGACAAAAAGGCGTGAAAAAGAAAATAATATAAAAGGATTATAGAAGTGAATTTGTGAGCGTTAGACTAAAACAAAATTCTTCGCGATGCCGTTCTGTGCGGCGGTGTCGACTACGGATTTATTGTAATGAGACGTTGGATGCCGCGGTCCCTTCTTAGAAAATCTTTAAAATCTCTTAGAAAAATGCGACACTCTGGACCATTGGGAAACTACATAGATTCCATATTCACACGGTGCTATTTATGGGTCCCTGCTGCTAGATATTCGGACATCAAATTACTTTTTAAGCGTATTTACTATTTTATTTTTAGTTTAAGAGTAAACTAATAATAGAAATTCAAAGTTTTGAAAAACTAAAGCGCCCGATTTAGTTTATGATATTTCTAATTTCTTGTCTTGCAAGAACTAGTTATTTACGCGTAATAATGTTATGTTAACATGTTGATTTAGTGAAAAGAGCTAATTTGGGCAGGTCAGCGGCGTATGTAGGCGTGCGGTGGCGTCCGTGACACTGACAAATGACGCAAGATTGCAATCTCGCCGCCCTCGCGCCATCGCCCTTCCACCTCAGCTCGACGCGACTCCATTGTTTTCAATTACCAACATGACACCCCGACGCGAGACTCTGCTACTAAACCGCAACTCTGTTTATGGCTTTCTCGATATCTTTACTACAATCATCCATTTACGACCGCCTCTCATTTACATGTGCACTTCACATCGCGATTCTCAAGCTCGACAATTTGAAGCAATCAGTAACTCACCGCCGTTGGTGCGCGGTCCGCTTTCAGACGGCCGACACGTAACCGTTGGGGTGTTGGAGCGAGCTGGAATAGGAAACATTCACTCTTTTCACGTGATGTAGCGCTTGCTTGCTTTTCGTCTACGTTTTTATCTCATTTTGTGTGCATGTCTGATATGTGAACCCTATTGAAGGATAAATAAGTAAAATATATCGGTACAGTGTGATAATCACCTTTTATAGAACGGCTTGAAGGCCGCAGATCCTTCGTTGTGATGGGGTTGATTGGGTTGATGACTGTTGGCAGCATGATGGGGGTTGTGGTAGGGATCGCGTTGCGGCGACTGCTGGTGCCGCGGGAAGCAGTAGCCAGAGCCACCACCACTTCCTAGCGGGTTTGCGACACTCGGCACCTTCATGTTGGGCGGAGTTTGAGGAGGGGTATCTGTCTGCACATCAGGGAAAGCCGCTGGATGGACACATGGGTGTTGACCTCCATATTGACCGCCGGGAAATCCGCCGTAACGACCGTAAGAGCCACTGGCAGGGCTCGCCGCTGCTGTAGCTGGCAACGCAAAGCCATTAGAACCCGAGTCAGCGGCAGAAGCACGCTCTGGACCATACGAATGTTGTGGCCACGGCTGAGCCGCCGGCGGGGGAGTCTTGCACGCTGCCGTGTCTGCCAGCGACCATATCTTCGGTTTCGATGCGGGTATCGGTACGCCGCAATCAGATGTGCCACGTTTTGCCTCCTCCTTGATCCCGTATCCCAGCAGTTGGTGATGCATACCTTGCAGCATGTCATCTCCTTTCCGCTCCTCATCTGTAAAGAAACATACATTCATTGATCACATTTTATGTCCGAACAATATTACGAGGGCACGCGTGACACAAAAATCAGATTAGTCGCCATAGCCGATTCCGTAGCGAAAGTAACAACAATAAAAAGAGCTTAAAAACGATCAATAAGAGCCGGATTGAATGGTCGACGTGACCGTTACAGGACGTAAGTTTTAGCTCGTAAGAAGCGGAATCATCGGCTCCCTACAGAAAAGTCGTGTGAAAATACGTTTGGCGTGCAGTGACCCATTCGTTAAGTGGTTATCCGATTAGCGAAGTGAAAATACCACTTTGGGGCGCGACTCCCCTGCGGGCGCCGCCTCGATCCCTTTCGCATTTAAGCCGAGCATTTATTTCGCATTTCCCGGCGCTCCCCGCGGCACCGCACTCCTCCGCGGAATGTGCCCAGCGACACAATTAATGGTCAACCTCGCTTTTCGTCTTTTCTTCTATTTTGTTCACTTTACGCATTTTCCCGCTCTTCGTGTTAAAGAGAAACGCACGATTGCGATATAACCGTGCCTATCCACAAATCGTTGTGCTGTTAAAACGTAATTTGATTATGGCCGTTCTGCTTTTTATCCGTCGTTTTCCTCGATGATGAAAAAAATTATTATTGTACAATTACACAAAAATGTTTATTCAGTGAAATTTTATAAGGCTCTAAGTATTATCATAATGCCGTTTTCTGTTGTAAAGTGGGTTTCGGGTGGCGGGCGGGTAGGCGACTAATGAAATTCAGAGGCCGCGAGCGGGAGGGGCACGACCGCTCGACTTCATTCTCTTTATTCCATTTAATGCTGACTGCTCTAGCTTTTAAGAGGGGTTATCCGTGTTGCCCTCCTCTAAGGATAAATAGGGACGCCAGTGATACTCCGAGCCAAGATATTTATCCGGCAAATTGTTTTAATTTTCATTGTATTAATCTAATAAAGGCCCACAACGGCGGGAGATAAGCGTGAATTGGATGATTCCATAATGTTTTATTTTGGCAACGTGTTTAATATGTACAATGGGCTAATTTTACAAATTGATTGGTAATAATTTTATTTTCGTGATTACTATCAAACTGTGATTTTGTTGATGTTTTAAGAGTTTTTAGTTAATGTTACAAATTACAAATTATGTAAGATATAGAGTCAAGTGCTTTGTTTGATGAAGATTTTTACGTTTTATTTTTATTTGGACATTAATTAATTCAGGGTTTATTTCTATCTTGTATGGTTTTAATTTCATTTATACCTTAAATATGTAGGTATATTAGTAAAACATATTGATTATTTCTCTTGCATGTTTATATTTGTTAACATATATTTTTGTTTTTATGGTACTTTTATGAAGCAAAATGGCAGACAAACGACGAGCGGAACGAGCGTGGAAATAAGACGGAGCCGAAACACTTGATACCTCGGTTTTCCCCTTTAGTCACAGAGCCAGGGGCGACGTGGGACATAATAAAAACGCGCATCGGACTTAGAGGGCGCCACTGAGCCGCTGCTCTCCGACGCCCCCGACTGCGCGTTCTCGAATGCATCCACTGCACTTTACAACTGGCCTCGCTGCAATTTATTACATCTTGCGCGGAGAGCGTACGTCCGTAAGCCCCGATAGCTCACTTGTTTGTATTAACTTCCACTCGTTTTCCATTAGCGCGCGTCGGATTAATATTTTGTTTGCGATGCGTGTGCTCACGACAAAAATTAACATTTATTGGCTGGGGGGTCACAAAATGAAGCTTTTATTCATGAGTGGCTTAGCGCGGGATAGTTCTCTCTGTGTTTGTTTTGCCGTCGACATTCTAGGGATCGCGTGTGAGAACTGCTATATTGGTTTTATTTGGCCGTGACTTATAATGATATATTACGTGTAACGATCATTGACATTTTCGTAAAAGAATGGTTTAATACGAGTCGATTGAGAACGTTATGGTTTGTTTGAACACGATCGTTGGGTGAGATTATGACGCTAGATTAGTTCATATCACGTTGTGATATCAGATTCGTAAAGTAACATTGATTTTATTATTTTGGATAAAATTATAATAATATACCAGGGTAGATGACCCGGTTTTGACCATTTTAAGGTTACCTGTGATCTGATATTGGCCATTTTAAGAGGTACGAGGAAGCGAACTTTGAAAAGCGTACAAGTTAAAGCTTTAGTTAGAGAGTGCCAAATAGACAAAATAGGAGCAGCGGCTTATGGCCATTGGTATTTAAATTGTTTTTTTTTATTCTAAATTAAAAAATCCTTTCATTAATGATATCGAAATATTGATGCTATCGCAAACCTTTGCATAAACATATTAATAGTTTTAATTTTAATTTTCTCTATTTTCAATTTGTTTTCTGGTTTGAAATTTATGTAGAAAACTGATAAGGTTTATATAATGATAAGCATGCCTGCGAATTTTTACACCTTCGAAAGTGCACGCGGATGCGCTAACCTGCACTTGTTCTGCTATTTCTGTCTGTATGTTAATCAATCAATTGTCGATCTTGCTTCAAATCCTACAAAGACGATAACGCTTTAGTAATGAAAATGTTTTGCGCGTGTGCCGGCTTCACTGCCCTATAAACGAGTCTTATACGAGTAATTAAAAAAAAAAAAAACAATGAAATTGATGTTCAAAAGTACTAGGACATTTAGGAAAACTTTGAATACCCCCAAAGTAAATGAACTAGTTTTTTTTTTAAAAAAGTAAATCTAATTTTGATAATTATTTTCCTTAAATTAGACATTATTTTGCAATATATAAGACTAATCGTTTAACTGGAGTTAAATAATATCAAACTTTACGGATTCCCTAAATAAAACCGAGTTATTAAGAGGTCCAAATGGGTTTCAACATTTTAGTGAGGAAGCATAGTTAATTCTCTTAAGTTCTAAAAACGCTCATATTATAATAAAGAAGATATCACTGTTCTGTTTCTAATGTATAATTTTATAGAAATGCGTAAGGAACCACTTAAATGCACGCACCCCTTGCAAGTAAAGCCGCGGGGCGCATAATCCCTAATACGGTATGGGGAAAACTTGGCTTTTTTCTCACTCAGTAGGGATAGTGAGAAAAAAGATATAGTGTTTGCTAGAAGTGCAATCCGAAATTAATTAAAATTTACCGTTTAATTTTTTTTATCATTTATATGATTTTCGTTAAATATAAATAAAACGATCAAGACTGTTTATTAAAGATATCATGGTTTGTATATCCTATTTTTTTTATGATATTAATATTTATTTATTATAACTTATTTTTTATTTGAATAATTATAATGGTATTGATGCATTTTGCAATTACTATGTTGGTACTCGTACTTAAAATAATATATTCACCCATAAAGGCTGCATTGTATTTTTTACAAAAAAAATATGTATTATTTAAAGATATGTATTCTCTTGTTGTAATGAGCAATTTTCAATACACATCTGGACACTTATTCCATTGTCGCCATTTTACGACCCCTTAAGTGCTGTTCCCGGCGTGCGCAACGGCATTCACGCCGCGAATTAAGTGTACTTCTGTCCTAACAATAGTCAGCTTCATTAGCTGACGTATGCCGGGCGGTAGCCGTGACGCCCTCGAGCCGCGGTTCCATTAGCACCGTGAAGTTTGCAATGAAAACAGTCCTACTTCACACCATCTTTATTGTAACAAAGACCACTTATAATTTATGTCGTTGACAACCGCGACTAACAGCTACCCTTGTTGTTATTGCTTTCCTACGATCTCACGTTCCGCTTCTGCATTTTATTATCGTACATACCTACATCATACAACATTACGATTAGTTGAAACAGTACTGAAAATGTTTAAACGACAAAGGCCACGGCCGAAAAAGGATCCACATTCAATTGGAACACATTATAAATCCCCAAAACCGTACTTACTTACGTTCCGGCGGAATATCCTCATAAAAGAAACGATCCACGAACTCGACAAATCCTTTGGCAAGAACATGAAGTAGGGCAGATCGTCTGACAAGCCGAACGCGACCTCCGAGCGTCGCCTTGTTGTACCCGACGAACGGAAGAAGCGTTATATGAAATTTGGGCCCTGGCGCCGCCCACTACTACGAATAGGAAATCCGGAGCGAGGAGCGGTTACGCACAGTTACACGCCTGAGACCCGGCCCCCCTCCCCCCGCCGCATGCCCCTCCCGGCCCCTCTCACCTCCTCTTCGCATCCCGCACACCCTCCGGCCCTCAGCAGCGTTATGCCAATTCACTCGGCGATTTATACACCGACAAAATTAAAGCAATTTTAAACGTTTAACAACATTGCCGCTATCGAGACATGAACAAGCGAATGGTTCTCGTGAGGTATTAGGAAAACATAAAGGTGAAAAAGTCTTTCGCTGACGCAGTCATCGAATATACAGTATTACACGAAATGTGAAATGTCATTCGCATGGCAAGCACGGTTTAGTACACAATCACAAGTAGGTATAAGATGATCTGGTGTTAATCTTATGTTTCCAACATTTAAATGTCAACAACAATACATTTTTCAATGAAATAAACGTATAAATTTATTGCGTTGACAAGTAAAGGTTGTACAAAGCCTCGAAAAGACCTTTTTAGAATATAAACAACATAAAATTTCTTACGTTATGTTTTACCTTTAAAATAAAAGTTGCTTGTAAACTTAAGGTCTAACCGAGGCTTCGGGGTAAAAATTAACGAACCTTTATGAGTCTTAATTTTTTCATCTTGTTCATCCTTATCCTTTTCTTCGTCAGAAAGCATCGTGTCGTCATCATCGTCGGTCTTATTCTTCGGCTCCCAGGTCATCTTGTTCTCCTTTTTGAGGCGACGGCGGGCATTAGCAAACCATGTAGACACTTGAGTTAGCGTCATCTTGGTGATGATTGCAAGCATTATTTTCTCGCCTTTTGTTGGATATGGGTTCTTCTTATGCTCGTTGAGCCAGGCTTTTAGCGTCGCAGTAGATTCCCTGGTAGCATTCTTCCTCCGTGCAGCTAAATCGTATCCAGCTCCATATCTGTCGACAAACATGTTTATACTTACATATACCTAAAGGGTTATTTCCGCCTCCGGCCTTACATTATAAACTTCGCATTTGCTTATGTTGGTGGTGTGATTTGAGCTACATCTTAATTTATAATATTATAGAAGAGAGCAATTGCTTTTACATTGTCTGCATGTGTAAAAAAAATCTGATCCTTAAATTTTTGATGATAAATCAACAAACTATTAGCATCACATTGGCATAATACTATATGTCAAGTTTGTATTAAAGTCGAAGATTGTTGTAAACAAAAAAAGAGTTATTGTTTTATTGGTTACAATTCATGAGTCGCGCGTTGGGTCGTTTACAGCGAACAATAAACTGGCTTTTAAATTCGTGGCAGATAGGCGTTTTATTTGAGGCAATAGATTTCTCGTAACGACTGCAAAAATAAAGCTAGCACGGCATTGGAGCGGCACACGATATACTTTTTAGGGCCCACGTTCCCATTTGCATCCGCATTCTAAACGTAATTGTGGCGAACCGATTCCCCTTGCCAGCGTTCGTACCTGACTTCGATTTTCTCGCCGACATGACAAAGGCGCGGTCTGAGGGGCCCAATAAATAGATTCCGCGCGTGAAAATAGTTAAAAAATAGTCCCCGGGCGGGAAATGCTCCTTCAAAACGTGACGTTATGTGTGTGCTCTTTAAAGTTTAGTATCGTGAAAACGCTGACATTCTCACAGATTTCATTCATGACTTGAATGTAATTTGCAAAAGTGGTATTTGAGGTGCTTTTATTGTTTCATGAGATGACGATATATTTTTTCTTTTTATCTTGTTCGGCTTACGTTGTTCTTTCTTAACTGGCATAAAAGAAAATTTCTAAATTTTATAAATCTACGAAACGTTTAATGGAAATAATGATTTTTTTAAATATTATTAAAGGTCTCATCTAGACCTGAAATTTTAGCTTTTGTGACACTAGAGGGCGGTTCGTTGCATCTCAATGCAATTGCAGGGCGGTGCAGCGCAGGCGTGGGCGTGCTCAGCAATCGATTGAGTCGCCATCTTGCGCAGCGACAACCACAGGTAAGTACAGTCAGTACCCAAATAGTAGTCGCTGTGCACGTTGATTTCTATATAGAAATATAGAAATTTCAATAAATGTTTGCACCGACCTATTGACTATACGCTTCCCACACATAAATAGCCATCTATGAAACTTGAAAGCATATCGAAAACCGTATTAATACTCATGTCAACGCAAATACACCGTCTCCGTAACCAAACATTAGTTGGAACACGAATAAGCTCTTCGGAAATCTGCGGCGGTTAGTGACGACAGCGGTCGAGATTAAGAAAATCAAGCGCTCGAACATAGAAATCTTGTACGGAATTATGCCGTACTCTTAGCGCTGAAGCTGCTGTGTGGGGCGTTCCGCTTAAAGCTCACTAATTAATTTAGACAGTCCACTTACTCGTCGCGCCCGCCCTATGAGAACACATGCACTTGGTTTGGAGAATGTTCTTACATTTATGGACGGAAACGCTTTGTATCGTTGTTAATTTGAGGACGAAAGTTTAATACCGACGTCTTAAATTTATGCTTTATAGTATGTGAAGCCAACAAATGGCAGGTTTAATACGACCTGACGTTTCCTGTATTTTAGATATTTATTTCAACTCTCTATAAAACTTTAAAGTATTAGTTTAGAATAAATTACTTTCATGAAGCGATATAATCATAAGAACTCCTTTATTATTGCATGCTGATTAATTGTTAAATTAAGTGTGTTTAATATTCTCAGTTATAGAGATTCTATTTTATTAAGAAACCGACACAGATAACTTGAATGCGGTTGTGCGAATACAAGCAGAGCTAATATTTGAGCGAGTATTCAATTCAGTGGTATCGTAGGTTTACGATCTGCCCGCTTGGGGGAATTGTGGGCTACGTGCCCTCCCGTACCTTCTATATACGAATACATAAGCATCAAACCTCCCCCCCTCCCACAAGAGGAGCTTGTGTTAGAATTAGGATTCGTATCAGTTACAATAGATGTTTTATGTTCGATTGTTCACTTTAGCCTATGTAAAATTTTATCCTGTCGAATGTAAAAGGACAATGAAATATTATATTTAAAAAAAAACATAATAATAAGTAAGTACGTACGTGAGGATTGATCAATTGGTCAATGATTTGCATTAGTCTGTTTATTTATTTCTCGATTCTAATTCATATGTACTTATTCTAAATATAATAATAGGGTATTATAAATCTGTAATAGTGGAAAATTGTGATTATGGGACTTTATTTCAACGTCATGAAGGTCTATTTTTACAAATATCACGTACCTATATAAGTCAAAATGATTATTAAAATTATTCTTACGATAAATATCATTATAATCTTTTTCATGTTTCATTTCGTTTCGGTAACATCACTCAAATGCGTTGTTCTTTGAACAATGTTTCTATTTATCTTCACGGTAGATTCAAAGATCAACATCTACAAATGCTATCGTGTTATCATGAAATCCACTATCTACTTCCTTACATTGATACAAGCGTTGATTTATACCGACAAACACTTGTATACAAGCTTGTCTTCTAATTAAATTACCTACGCTATTACAACACTTAGTGACATTACGAATTATGTAGACAATTTGTTTTACACAAGCATAAATACTGTTTGCGACTGCTTACTAAAATTTGTTATGACTAAACGAAATGTTTACTAAATACTGTTTATCATAAAGATTTAAATATTACAAAAGGCGTTATGTGTCTTCATAAACATGGACAGACGACACGGCGTCTCGCTAACAAGCATTTTCTTATACGGTTTATTTAAAAACCAACAGCCCAAATCACTGACGGATTCCTTTAGTATCACAGGCGCGGAGTGCAGTAATTTCGTGCGTATTTTGATCTCAATGGTGCGGCACAAGTGCTCCCTCGACTCTTTCTCTAATTTTTGTACGTTTTCGGTACGCTTCACTCTCGTGTTAAATATAGCCGAGTAATTTTTCATTTCGGCGCTCGGCGGGCGTGGCACATTACAGGCTGTTCCAAATAAGAAGCTCTCAACTGAAGTGAACCTACGGACTCGGCCAACTTTTGTTGTTTCTATACACTTTTCACCGCATTCGTTCCTTTCGTTGTCCACTTAGTTGGAGCCAAGTTATTACAGTACGTTTTATGATGGCGCCTTATAAAGTTTTTCCTTTCGCAATGAATGTACAGGAATTTATTGTTGGCGATCGTCGACTGTATGCCGGGTGAATTAATGCCGTTCCCTGTTCTCGCTAGGCTGCCGTTATGGAGTAAGTGAGCCTTTTTTTTATGTCACTTCGTAACGTGTTGTTTATAGTGTCGCGTGTTTTGTTTGCGCTTTTGAATAAAATCATCCTATGTGTAAGATAGAAAACAATTGTGTGCGGGGATTGGAGGCGATATATCACAGTGTATTTCCGTGCTCGTCCCCGACGCTCGACAATATCACTACGTCTTTTTTACGTATAAAAACTAATGTCGCATCTAATTATTTTTAGGTTACAACGAACCGCCCGCTATATTTTAAGCGCAGCCGAATTGTCAGCATAACTTCGCTTTGATGTATAATGATTTGTTTTTATTCTTCAGGCAGTTTCAGTGTGATTCATGGACGGATAAATTTCAAATGCGTCTTGAAACGTATATTTAATTGATACGTTCGTATAATGGATCATTATTATTGTGACATATTATTTTTGATCATATTTATTGTCAAACCACTATTTCTGATTAGGAATTTCTATCGAATCCTAACCAAAATGATCATGTTAACTGAATAACCAAATATCTCTTTGGTTTCGTGCTATTGAAAATAATAAAAATCAAATATTTTGTTTGTTAATGATTCATTTCTTCAAATTGTATTGTGATCAATTCTTATTTAAAAATAAGGGCTATTGTAAAACAATATTTAAATGGATATGAAGTTTCATTGCTATAAAATGACACTAGAAGTCAAAACGAATGAATCCATGACGTTCCACTTTAAAAAAAAAAAACACAAAATAAACAAGGATGATTTACACGAGCCGATGATGGCGACCAGTCTGGCGGGTTAGAAAGAAAACTTTGCCCAAAATGTCAACATGTCAAGCGATCGCATTTCAAAAGAAAAACCGTGAATTAATCAGGTACTAGCGCGAAATGGATGTGCCAACATTCGTCTCTGTCACACACTTTAGATTTTACGTGCACGTAAAGGACAGCATTACCGGCCGGGAGTGGTTACCCGGTCATTTGTCCCTGGCGGACGACACGCATCACGGCTCGCTAGGTGTGCCTTTATCAAGCAAGCTGCAATGAACTATCCATACGAAACGCTATCAGTACGACGCTTATCTACTTATATTACGCCATTTTATAGTAGTTTTTTTTTTAATTACGTATAAAGAAATTTCTATTTTTAGGTTATTTTAAAGGTTACTCGTTCACCTTTTCTGTCATTATCAAGACTAACGTATTGACTGTCTTTTTTTAAATTACAGATTAAGAAAACTGTTTAATGCGAACGTTCTTAAAATCGAAAAGTAGTTTTTAAAAGTTTATATTTATTACTAGTTTCTTCGATGTAGTTTGTAAGAAATTGTTTAAATATGTAGTGGTCTGCGATTAATGTGGGTATTCTCAACTACCGCGACATCCCAATTTCTTCTGATTAAAAAAAAAGTGTTAGATAGAGATGTAGATTAATTATACAAAGGTGTTTCTGACTATGAGAAGCTCGTTCAAGTGTAATCATTAAATGAAATATGCGGTTGACTGACGGCCCTAAATGCACATATCGTATTACACTTTTGAACGTCCGCCGGCCGGCCCGATATAAGATGAATAGTTAACAAGCTAATAATGACAGATGATTTGGCGATGAATGCTTTCGAAATTTAATATAAACGGTCTAATAATCAGGCGTACATGTTGAAGTCCTATTATGGGAGATATATATTTATATATATATTACGAAAATTTCATCGAGACGTGTTTAAAATTTAATATTTTATTCATCGCCATAGATTTCGATTATATATAATTATCAGGGATAATATTTAATTAATGTTACATATTTTTTTATTGATCGCGAGAATTTTAAATATGATCATAAAGAAAAAAACTCGACAGAAAAAGTGGCCAGTACATATGTATCAGCCGTCTAAAAAAATGTAGCTCAATTCACTACGCAACACACCCGCAAACGAAAAGGGATACACATTTGCACAAACATAAAATTTATTAAAGTCAAAGCGAGTCGCCAAATACAAACATGAGCCTTTCGCATTGCAATCTATTAGAGAGATAAGTTTCGATAGGGAGGTATTATGTTAATCCTTGCGTGGCATGGGCTTTATCTAAAGTGGCGCGGGCGTTTTGGACCTGTGGGGCTTCTAGGACCCTGGGGACTTACCCGTAGGCGGCGAGTGTTGGGTCGTAGGGGTAGTAGCCACCGGAGGGTTGGAGACCGGCTGACGTCCACGCAGACATCTCACCACCACCCTCTTTCAGCGCGTAAGGGTTACTCTGAAACATCGCATCATTCATTGAATAAACAAAATCAGTGTAGTTACCATTTCAGATACGTACTAATTTAAGTTGAAAACATTGATAAAACAAAAAAGGTTTTATTTTAAACAAACAATTAGATATTTATAGCGATTAAAGAGTTTTCCATCTTATTATAAAACCAATACTAAAATTAGTACTTCGTTTAAACCACTGATCGCCTAAAGCAAATGACGGAAAAGGCAATGTGAAATTTAAACGTGTCGAATTATTTTCGTCGGTTAGTGGTTAATACTGGTACGAAGTTAGTTCTCTTTTTATAATAAGACGGATTAATTTTTTAATTTTGAAAAAATAATAAATTTGTATTAACTAGCATACTATAACTACAAAGCTACAGCTACTAAAAAGTTTTGATATTACACTACCGTTAATAAGCTAAAATCAAATTATGTGTGTTCGATTTCAAGAGCAGATATTCAAATGTCCTCATCAAACGATTCAATAACAATTGCCATTAAATAAACAGTTTTTTATGACATATCAAATTCAAATATTCACAAAATAGATTAAGACATCTTCAAAACACTGTATCATCTTAAAACACCATTAGCTTCACTAAAACCAGTACTCGGCATTTAAGCTCATGTGTAATCAGATAAATCTCGTCGACTAATACCTTTCAGTCAATCGGCCTTACAAATGCGCCGAGCTCCAATTTAATTAAAGCTAACTCAATAAAAGGGAATCGCGTTACATATAAAAGTACCGAGCGAGGTTGACATATCACTAGCATATTTGCATAATATAAAGAGGGTGGAACTATTAAGACCGCTCGCCCTCGCTTGATAGTTGTTTAACACTGAGATAGTGAGTTTCGAAGGGAGTGTAAGTGAGCAACACACTTCGCAGTTATTCGCATACATTAGGAGCAACTAAATTAAAAGTGTGAATGATTCCCGCCGTGGGATTCGGTCCCCCGTTTTTCATCCCCTACGACTTACTTGTTATGATACATATGGGTCTTAAGATGTGGATGATGTTGCTGTATAGATGCCCGTTTATTTGTTCCCCTTTGTTTTTTAAGAAAATTTGATATAGGTTCGTTTTAATAATATTACACGATAGATTTAACAATTTGATTTTAATTAATTTTTCTTGGGAATTGAGGTACTTAATGTCTCTATAAATTTTTCACTTTAAAATGTGTATAATTCTTAAGTAACTATGCTTACTACGTGTAGCCCTAAAAACAACATCCAGACATCATTCTTATTTTTGTTGCTTAAGTAAATTTTATAGATAAGCTCGTTCGGTTTGCGATACCGTTGTTAAGCAATTTTTGCAAGGCGAGCCTTAGGATTGGTGTAAAAAATTTTATTGGATATTTATCGGAATGCATGTTAAACCGTTGGTCCCGATTGCATCAGCAGCCGTTAACACCCACCGTAGATTATATTTATAGGCTGGTGATGATGTTGATATATAGTGAAATATCAAAGTGACGCTATTGTTTGAGATCGTGCTAGTATTCTGGGCAAAGACTGAAGATCCCCGTTTTGCTCCCTGAGCAAAGGAATCGTTGAGCTTTTACCCTTATGCATTGCTGTGGCGCACATATGCATTCCTAACGTGAAAGCGGATTTTTTTTATTGTAAAGAATTGATAGTGCATGCTTGCTGATTTTAAAAATAAATGAATTATTTATCTATATAAATATTGTCAGTTACGATATTAAAAACAGAATAGAGGTTCAATCCAATTAAACCTACTTAAGAAGGTAGTAAAATGGTGGTCTTAATCAATATCATTTAATTAAAATTGGTTGTGAATAAAAAAGACAAGGTATTTATTTACGATTTTTTTTTTACTGTTCTATTTCACTCAATATTTGTACGTCTCCTTTTTAATCGACTTCAATTACGCCCGAAAAGGGCTTTATAATGATATTTATCTTTTTATGTATGGTTATCTTCTCTATATCTTAGAAGAGCGTGTAATCCAAAATGCACTAATATTTATTCGGTTTTGTAAAAAGAAATAAACTCAAGTTGTTATTCAATTTGAGAAATCCACATAATATTTCTAAGAGTTTTACTAAAGTCAAAAAGAATGAATAAAAGATTCGAGGTAGAAAATAAAAATCACAAAGATATGTACTGTTTTATTGTTAAAATTGATAAACAAGTAAGTAATTTTTTAAGGAAAACTTTTAAAATAATCGTAATGGTTATCGAGTAGGGTAGGTGTACCAGTAGTAAACCGATTTAGTATTATTTTGAAAATAATTCCAATAATGACACAACTATTGTAATCATATAATAATGAAACATATTCACATTTTACTAATTTTCATTAAGTTTATTTTTATTAAAAAAGTGTTGCAATATACCTAAGGTAGATTAAGCTGTAAATGGCATGTAGCTATGATCATGTGGTTAGTAGAAAGCGAAAATAATTGTCGCAAAGTGCAAAAAATACTTAATATTTTAAAATCCGTATTTGACGCGCTATCCCCTTACTCTGTCCTTTTCCCTGTATTTCTCTTTTATCTAGGCTTACCACCTAGACCCGAAACAAATATTTGTCCCGTCAAAAGTACTCTCTGCGTACGAATTAGAGTCGACAATATTTGCATCTGCGAGGTCACGCCACGCCAGGGTCAACACCACAAAGAATAAATGATCAATCATTCCGTTAAATTAAATATGCGTGTTCTAACTGAAGAAAGAAAAAACTGATTATTATTTTGATTCTGTTTGCGTTCACGCATTTTTACCTCGTTTGTTAAAATATATATAGGTATTAGGCGTGCACTCAATTAATGTAAATACCTCTTGAATTGAAAAAACGCCATTACAAATGAGTCAACTGAGAATTTTCTAGTTTACGTAGTCTTAAAATTTAGTGAATATTTTTACATAGACACACGGTTGCATGTCAGATAACCAAAATATTCTGCAATGGATTTTGCCCTAGCCTCAATGTATTAAAGTTTAAAATCTATGTATGTATATATATATGTATTAAAGTATTAAAGTTTAAAATCTAATGCTGTTGACTGTGATTGTATTAATCGTAATAATATTTCAATAATACAAGTATAAAAATAATATTTTTCTTATCATATAGTTCTTAGCTTCAAAACTTGTATTACTCGCTTTTAGGTTTAGGTTAGTATTATAGATAAAAAATTATATTATTATAAATTTTTATCACAATATTTCAAGTTAATTATCATTGCTGATCGTCAAATTTTATTAATGGTGCCAAATATGTCGCACCACTCTCTAAAGCACATAAATCAGACTAAAAAGACTTTATTTAATTTTGGTTTGTTTAAATAATATCCCAAAGTCGTATGTAATCTAAGAAATGTAATTATAGTACTGTATACTGTAATAATATTATTAAGAAGTAACCCACTTCTATATTTTTAGTTACATATTTTTACAGTTGATAACGCAGTTTGACAAGTCTAAAACTGAAATATAGTCTAGTTTTTGCGACAGTATTGTTAACATTGTGACATTACAATTAACATGTAAAATTTTATAAAGCAAAAGAATCGTCTTTTTTAAATTAAAAATAAGATTTTACGATGTCTTAAAATTACCTTTGAATACACATTGTACATTTTTATACGAAGTCATAACTTCTTTCCTACCTCGTTTCAATTCAAAAATAGACAATCGTTACAGAGCATCATTAGTTATAAAAAAATAAAGATAAAAAATTAACAATGTAAAGTTTCACATTAGAACAGCAAAAAGGTTTTCTATGAAAATAGCTTAATTAATGTTATGTTGTTGTGTGTAAACTAGGCAAGTGGCGGTCTATGCGTTTCATTGAACAAACAAATTGTGTAGTTATTCTGCTGGTACGGACAGCATACAAACGCGTGTAATGCACCTAAATGGTGAAATAAAACACTTAACTACATTCTAATTAAATAAGCCATGGATAATCGATAATAATGAAGAGCACATAGCCTTAACCAGGTTTAGTTAACTATTCAGGGTTATTTGTTTAGGGTAATTTATTACGCAACTGATACCAATTGTAAGAAACAACATTGTTTTTAAGATTTGTACGAGTACTTTAATTTATTCTAATTTAAAAACAGTTGGGTTTTCTTAGCGTGCCAATACAGTGTCAGTGTTTTAGTTCTATGGAGTAGTGGATAAGCGCTATGGCCCGCGAACTTTCGCAAGGTTCGGTCACGAGATGAGTGGCCAAAAAAATACTGTCTCGAGTTACTCCGTGTTTCAGAAGACGTATTAAGCCGTTGGTCCTGGCTGCATTGGCAGTCGCTAATACCCTCCAATCTACATTGGATCACCGTGCAGGGTCATGACCCTGCCTTCATGGGCCTGCCATGGCCATGCCTGCATGGGCCATTGCCCATCCTCCTTAACCATTCATAAGGAAGGTCTGAGCTCCTGAAGTGAGGACGTAAAAGGGCTGATGATGGTGATTACAGGTTCAGGCGAAACATCTGTGCGATTATTCGAGCTTTAGCAAGGCACCGCAAATTAAACTGTCACTTCACATTAAAAGACGCTGACATTTGTAGATTTTATAAAGAAGAGCAAAATTTATATTAATGTGTATGTTTGGCATATGAACAAAGCTCACTTAAAGGACATAACATAATCAATCTAGAAGAAATAAAATCACGTAAAGCCGCGAAAATTTAAGACTTTCTATATACTATATACTACCCATAACCTTCTAAACATATATACAATGTAAATATGAGTGACTGACTCACTGATCTGTTAAAGCAGAGCTTAAGTTACTCAACTTTGATTTGACTCAACTTCGATGGCGTAGCTCTCGACTTTCACAAGTGCTTGTAACAGCCTAGACTAAATAAATAATTTTGATTTTTAATTTTCAACTGATCAAGTTGAAATCAGGTATACTAAAAAAGTACATTTTCAAAATTCAAACCTGGAAGAGTTTGAAAGTGTTAAAAATTCACTTGGGCGAAGTCGAATAGTTAGTCCATAATAGTAATGACATAAGTGGCACTGTCTTACATTTTATTAAAATCAATCATTGATGTCTTTCTACATTAATATTGTAAAACGAAAAATTTGATTTCTTATTTGCATTCAATAGGTTAAACCGATTTCAATCACCTACATAATACGCCAATAATATACTCTTTCATATGTGTGGGTAAATTCGCGGGATAATAAAACACTGTTACCTACATCTAGAAAATTACTTGCAGTATACACTAAAGAGTAGGACTATTTAATTCGAGTGTGTGAATAAAAAAAAAATCAATTGAATTTTCATTCGCAATCAACCTCACGTGAAAACAAACGATTCAACATAAGACAGATGTAATCACAAAAAGGTGTAAAACAATGTTGATTTCGATAATTTCCATCGGCTGTCATTATATTGTAGCAATTATAGCACCTGCCCGTCGCCACTCTATCATTTTTTTCCTAACCGTACTTGTAATTATAGCCAGTACTGTCGTTAGCAATTATAGTGCTAAGTACGAGACATACTTACTATTATGATAAACGTGGCTACTGTGATGAGTACGACAAGAGTATCACTACTTACATGATTCCTCGATTTATTAAACTACAGAGTATCTAACACTAATTGAATATTTACATCAAGATAATCTAGTATGACTTAATATTTTGTTCCTTAGTAAACACCTTTCGCGGTAAATTATGGATTATAAATATCGTTTCTGTTTGTATAAGTGGCTTCTAAACGGGCAATATTTTCCCAGAAATGTTTTTAACAATATCGGCATACGAAATTTTTTTGGCTGGGATATAACTCCAATATCACACAACCTGACTGGCCTTTCTGTAGCAGTCAATAATTGCCAAAAAATATTGCTTGTTTCGAAGCCCGTTAATGAGTAAATAGTTAGTCTCGGTTGCACCATTATTGCAGTCAAAATTAAGGTTTATGTCAAATTTGACAATATTTGTCATGTTGGCTTTAACGTTGACTGTAGAATGCGTTGCACCATCCTTTTTCTTGGCATAGTAAAACGATGACATTAAACAGCGAAACTTGGGCGGTTATAGTTTACAGTTAAAGCTATGACGTCATCCAACTATTTTCAAATAATAACTCATTATTATTATAAATAATCAAGTTTCAGTTAAATATGCATTAATTTATCTGCTCAATTTCTAATTGTTTTCTAATTGACACTAAATATCCTTTATATTGTAGCCAATTAAAATTGTTATTTTTACTTTTAAATTTTTTGTTTGCAGGCTTTTATTTTTATATTTTAGAGAGTGCTAATAAGTGATCTCAAATTTGTAATTTTGTTATAATAACAAAAGTGATACTTGAATAAAAGGTGTCAGATATGAATTTGAAATTCCAATTTTGGGTAAGTATTAAATTCAGTTTTAATAATTAAGCTAAAATTTCAAGAGGAGCGTTTTCAAAAAAGTAATTTGAAAAATCACCAACAGCTCCAGCAATCAAAGACCACAGCAATTACAGCGACATCATTAATATATATCAATGGTATACATTACGCGTTTTGCGTACTACCCCAAAAATAAGCTCGTGACAAATTCCTATCCCGCAACTCTTTGTGGTAGCAAAGATAAAAATTGCACATTTCCCTGGCGGTGACAGTAAGGTACCCTCTCGGCTCTAACTATGAGTGATGACGCCTTCGCCCCAAGCATTAGCGGCTCAAGCCACGTGCCGTGGCCATTAATGATCAAACCCATGATTGTGCTCCGACGCCTCGCCAAAGTACTGGATTACTTACGATTGTTCCTCAACATCCATTTGTTTTTGTTATTTTAATCATGTTATTTATACGTGTCGAGACACGGTGTTGACTGACAAATGATTGGTGATGTATAATAAATTATATATTGATATTAATTTACCAATCGAAATCTTTATAAACACACTGACGAATGGTAAATTCGTTGTAATATTGTTTTATGTCAGTAAAAATCCTAAACCTTTAATAAAATGGCTTCTTTAAATCATCAACTGGCTCTTTGAATAATCCATCCATCATAATTAATCAAATCTAGTTAATAAGCCAATTTTATCAAAACAAAAACAATGTATAATCTCCTCGCGACAAATTCATCCCCTCTTTCCATAAGACTGAATCCAAACAACATTTTAATCAATTCTCCACAGAGTTCGCGAGTCAGCGCACAGATAGACTCATTACACCAACCCCAAATAAATATAAACAGTAGCGAAAGGGGCTTGCCCCACTATTAACGTTATTCACACGCGTCGCTAGATCCATAAATAAGAGCCAACTAGGACCACGACCCTAGGAACAAAAAACGCAAGTTCACGTTCGAGTGATTGGCGCGGTTCATAAATAAGGCTCGTTTTCATTGCATTAAACTGGTGATAAGTTATTTGACGGTTCATAAATTCGTGCCCCATCGGTGTCTGAAGCGGCTTATTGAAGTTGTTCGGGCGGCGCCCGGCCCGAGGCGCCGCGGCGGCCCGCCGCGTTGCCAAATCGGTGCTACTCCATCATTCCACCACTGTACTTTCTGGCTGCTGTTTGCCATTTAAAGCGTTGATTTTACTCTCATGTCCATGTTACGCTATACCATTTTCTCCTCCATAAAGCGTACTTTAAAGTGTTGCAGGCGTGTCTCACTCATTTGCCGTTAGTGACTCAAACTGGCAACATCATATTCCTAGTCTGCCAAGATATACTGAAATAACGTCGTGCCGTGTAACGCGCTCATTAAAATAGGGACGATCGATATCGCGTTAGCAACGTATGGTTCATGCTTGTGTTAATGCACTTAATCATGTAAATGCACACCAACGGACACATTGTGATACAAACATCGCGTGCTACGCAATGACAGCAAGACGACGACTAACATTTTTGATCTTGTTTGTGTTCATAAACCGTAACTGAAGAAAAATATTTTTTATATACTTCTACCAACTGTTGATCTTCACATCTTTCTCACTCACACTCACTCGTATAATATTTAAAATTAAAACGAAAAAGATAGGAAATTTGTCGAGCCCTTGTAACCGCCCGGCCCTTCCGATCCGCAAAGGTCTCTAGCATTGAGATTTATTAGGGTACATTAAGTGTGTACCATAAAACTCTAATTTACAACGAAATAATATTCAACCCATAAAATAATAACATTGCCATGCACTAGCAAAATCTGAAAGTGAATTGTAGCGAGTGGAAAAAGAATGACTCTAAGTGGATAAAAAGCGAATACAAACGAAAAAGTCATTTCATGCCGCACGCCGGTGACGCAATCTGTGGGGGCATTCGATTCAGAATCCTATTTGTTTCTAACTAAGGACTGTATTTGCAAGACACGAAGACAACGTGGCTAAGTTCAATAAAGCTTTCCCCAAATAAGCCATAAAATGAGCGGCATCGGGCGCGGGCGTTTCGGGTAGGTAGGTATGTTCCCGTTCCAATTATTTGTTTGTGGAGGAACAATAATTTTATTTTACGTTTTATTTAACATTTATTTCGTTACGGCAATTTCACGGGTATCAAAGAATTGCTAGATTGTGATTTAAACGGAATTGGTTATTTTCCACATCGACGGTTATAAGCTAACTATATTTCATTATATCGGCTCATTGTTATTTTATTATTCTTGACATTATTTTGCTAACGAAATATTTTTAAACAAACTATAAAAAATCTAAACTTGATTTCCAAATTTTAAACGTGATATTTGCGGTGCCTTTAATTTGAAGCCTGAATGACGATCGCTTTGGTTTTAAATCGAAACATGTAGTGTTTTACGAGAGATTTTTGTTTTAGTAAGTCCTATTCTGTTCATCAATGTCATCAAAGCAAACCAAAAAGCCTGACGGCGCCGTGCGTCTTAGTCATAAATAAATAAACAATAAACTGGGATTAAACAAGTCAATTGGAGCTCGAGCAGACAATGTGCGGTCAGGTTTAACTGCCTAACCCGACGGCAGCCGATCGCGGCCGCCGTAATTCAATGATCGTAAACGCTCGCAATGATATCAATTAGACGGGGCCCGAGACCGATAAAGCTCCGCTTTAATTAGGAGAACAAACAACAGACGGTCCTTAATGAGCCGTGAGCGTGTGGGGAGAGAGAGGTAATTAGGTCGGGGGACCGCGCCCGATCAATTATTGAGTCATAGTGATTGATTTGGCCGCGCTCAATCCCTCGCTGGCCCAACCGCACTCGTAACCATCTCGACCTCACTTTTAATCCTCAGTATTGTAAACCTCATTAAGAACAACGGTTCGGCAACTACGATTTAATTTCATGCGAATTTGTGATTTTCACACAATCAACAGTTCGAATAAAAGAAACTAGCCGTCGACACATACCAATTATCGAATAGAAATGAGCTTGTAAATTAAAAGGTTAACGTTCAACAAAGCATATGACGGCTCTTAAGAGCTTCCGGGACCCCGCATTTATCGCATAACGTATTTATCTGATGTCTTGCTAATAGCCATCACTGGAGGGTAAAACGCAGCTGTAAAGTTCCGACCCGACGTATAAATTACTTATAAAATAAGGACATTAAAAACCATTTAGAGCAATATATAGCTATTATACGAAAGTAGCTATAAATAAAATTATAGTATTATTTTGATACAAAAATAAATGTTTGGTAGGTGTCAATGTTAATGGTGGATGCGGGGACGCCGCGGCCGGGGAGTGGGACAATACGCCCCCGGGGCGCTTTTGTTGCCAGATTCTGCCCGTGACATCTGTCCGAATTGTTACAATAACTTGCAAAAAAACTCACTCCAAATTCACCACTGTAGAGCGCGCTGTGCGCGATTATTTTCCGCTGAATGTAGACACAATACAACTTCTACTGTGCCATTTCGTCTGTGAGGAGACAACTTCATTGGCGTCATTGTTGCCGGTGACGTATCATTTATCCCATTTTGTAGCTCGCGGCGCCCCGGTGGTCCCTAATATTCTATCAAAATGTTCTTTGCATGGGACGGTGTCATAATATTAAGTGAATGTCGTCAAATTTTGCCATTTCCAGGTATTGGAACGTAACAATGCAAAAAAAACTACTCGTTACTTAAATACAATATAAAAAATTATAATTGACTATTATCTCTATTATTTTTAAAAACATAATTAAATGAAATGACAATGTAAATTAATAACAAAAGATCCATAAAACAAACACACAACTAATAATAACTTAGTTAATATCTCGGGTTTAATCGACACCTTGTTTTTTATACCACTAATGCTTAGCCACGTCAGTCCCGGCGGGCGGTGTGGTCAAAATTACTCCTGGATCACGTTTTTTTAAACTTCCGGCTAAGATAACGGTCGGGTCTAAGCACCTTTAGGTTGTTAAATGTTCACAGATCGCTTAGTTAATGACAACTTCAATATAATAATTTATATACACGAGCCGATGAATGCGACCCTTTTCGGTTCCTCGTAAACTTTCAATTATCTCGCATTAAGCGATTTCCTTTCTACCAAAAGCGACTGACCAAACTTTCCTCTGAAGATTAATACGGTGCCTCCGTACGGAATGGCCACAATATCCTCGTTCCGGTGCAAAACAAAAGGGATGCGACAAATTTCCTGAAACGTCAGAGGATTGCTGAGTTAACGTCTGGACTATTGCTAAATCGTTATGCATCAGCATTATCGGTCAGCACGGAGGTGTGTTCAAACAATAGCAAATACATTTAGGCCTTCCATTGTTTGATTTATAGTGAAAGCGTGTAGGTAATTTATAAGAGTGGCGCGCGGGAGTGGACGTGGGGCCGCCGCTGCGGGACGTCAGGAAATCGGGGAAAATCCGAAGATTTATTAGCGTTGGTACCACAGGACGCGGTCTGCCGCGACCACCGCTTGCTGTTTGCCCAGTCATTAAAGTCGGCAAGTAAACTCTTAGTGCGAAGATGAGTATATTTGCGGAGCAATTAACGCTATCGAGGTGAGACGAGGGTGCAGGGTTGACCCATGTCATTGTTTGTTATAATTATGAATGAGCAAACAATCTCTTAAATGATAATGATGTAATGTTGTTCATAAATCTTCAATGTCCTGTAAAATCTAGTAATTGGTATATGTACAAAGTGAACCCTAAGAGATTCGTTTAAAAATGTATTTTTGAAATTATAGTCCTATCTACTACTCACTTAATTGTACAATCGAAATTGTTCTAGTCGAATAAAGACATTCTCATTTCATTTCTTAGCTTGAAAGGCTTTCAAAAATAATTAGGACATTATACACTTCAAATACTGAGAGGAAAATTATAATATATTAGCAGTATTAATGATTCTGTTAAACGAGGCTTGCGGCGAAATAATCATCGCACTACAAATATTCAAGATAACAACATATAAATGTACATATGTCGAGTTCGACCATCTTGCACGCACCGATATCGCTAACGGTTATGTGTGATAACAAAAATAACGTCAGGATATCGTATGTGTAAACATGACTGTCAATCACGGCGGGGCGGCGCTTTACAACGTTTATCGGTTGTCACCTATGTAATCCAAGTATAACGCATTTACGTCAAATCTCCGATATAGCCAGTGATAAGCCCACCCACGTAAAACAGCGTCGCGTCACTCTTGGTAATTTCGGTACGAATACATTTTTGTACAATTAATACAATTAATCGTCGTTCGGTATCGGTCTCTTTCTTAATCTATTCTTATACTTATATCTTTATACAAGGCTAAGGCCCATGCAACTTTGAAGTGATCCACGAAAGTCATTTCTAAAATTTCTGAATCTAAATTGTAATAATCGATCAATCGATTTCTAAGATGGAATAATCTTGCGATTGGTAATTATAACTTACCGCAGATTCAAAACAGTTAATTTTAAAATTTTGTCGTTTTTTTTTTAATATGTACTGCGACCGCCTTGATGTATATTTTCCTTCTATTTTACCCTTTCAGACAAGAAAGAAGTTTAATACATGTCTTCTTATATCTTGAAGTATAAATTATATAAAATAAATTTAGAATATAATACTAAGTGCAGTCTTAGCGTAAATTTACTCCAACTGTAAACCTTGTTTATTAATAACACTACGAGTACCATTGAATTACATTTCTTTAAGATTGAGTTGATCTTGCAAATTATAATATTCATAATATTGAATTATTTAGTATTCAGAATGAAGTCGCTTAACGAATTGATCACGCAAGCATGGCTGAAGGGTAGACTTAAAGTGTTTGATCGAAATAACTGTAATTATCGAATATTTTAAAATATTCATATTTATAGGAAAAAAACGGAATATATATTTTGTCTTCATAATTAATAGGTTTTTCAATTCCACTAATATTATTAATATGAAAGATTAAATCTGTGTCTGTTTGCATTGAATAACTTATGAAACTACTGTGCCAATTCAAAAAAGTCACCTACGCGTAGCATCTTCATAAGCTGACATAGCTAAAATTTACGCAAGTAAAATTGCGAGAAGACTATATTTAACCAACACGAAAATTCATTCTTCAGATTGAATCTGAGTCGGTACTTGAATCGGTAAACTTTAGCAACGAGAGCGATACTATCCTCGATTTCATCGAGTTTGTCGAAAAATAAATATGATTAAGTTTTTGACAATCTTGCACTACATTTTTTGTGGAGGTAAATTAAACAAGCTCAAAGATAACGGGGTTATGTTATTTAATTACAAAATTCCCATGGCCACCTCCAAGTTCCATCGTCTCCAAACTAAATACGGAGTAGACAAAAATACTCTGCTAAATATCTTAGGACAAAATGACAAGACAAATTAAATCAAACTCGGCAGAATTGCTTATGTTTATTACAAAGGTAACATGATTACCGTCCGGCTCTATTCTTAAAATTTCATTGTAATCCAATTTATATTTGCGTGCAAAATTACATATCAAACAAAAAAAAAATTGACCAACACTAACAATCTAACTACCCGTTAAAACGTTAACTAAAATATTGTAATAAATATAACAATGTGAATAAGAATTTATTAACACAAAGTGAAATTCCAACTAATAATTTAATTGTACAAGGTGAATCATTACAAAATATATTTATAACTTCTCCCTTCCTAAGCCCGGGGATTCTAGAAAGCACTTTATTTCCTAATATGCACACATGTTAGTGCTTCATCTAAACTTAGTCCGATTTTAAACTTAAAATACATCGGTGTAAGGTTCAGTAGCGGGCATCCCCTAATTTTGAACTAATTAAAACGAATATAAAAGGAACTAGAGCTATTACTCAGAACAAGGTCGTCGCTAACTAATTAATAGGCGAAAGAGTAATAGCTGTAATAGATGTCTCCAGCGATATTTATGTATTTAAACTAATATTTATAATCGAAACACCGACCACCCAATGCCACAAGGAGACACTTCAATAAGAAACACTAAGATTACCTCTAAAATTCACTATTAATTTTTTGTTATTATTTCATTATTATACATCGTTAATTATATCCAGAGTCAATTTGTAATGGAGAGTTGGAAATAACGAATTATGCAATAATTATTATTGAATATTTTGTTAATGAATAGTTTTTGGCAGTTTGTTTCATGTAACACGATAAACTCAGTCTCTGTCGTCTCTTTCTCTTGCCAGACAGAAGACCTGACGGATTTCATTTGTACCGTACTAATTAACTGGAATGAGGTCATCGTCTTGGCGTACCTGATGGACGATGAATGACATATATCACAAGTGGGATACACGAGGATGTGGAAATTATTTATTGCCGACTTATAATTAAACCTATTTTACATTCATTCCTTAAATAAATCATTATCATCAGGCTTTTAATTGTGAGTGCTGTATGGAATAGATATAATGGGCAACGACCCACCACGTGAGCCCAGTGCGGATTGATGGGTGTTAATGACTGCAAATGCAGCCAAGAACAATTGCTCAACGTGTCTTCTAGAGTAAGGAGAAGGTCGATATAAAAAATTTTGGACACCCAACCTATAACCGGCTCTTGCGAAAGTTTCTTAAATATATATCCAAAAATCCTAGAATAATTTTATATGGGTATATATTTTTGTTGATACTAATTGTTTAAGAATTAAATTAATTTTATTTAACTAAGCTTATTTCAAACATTCTTTCATGATAAGTTACCATGTACGGATTAACATTAATATCGGATTAATTTGCCGATAGAGTAGTGGGTTTTACATTTTTTTACATTTTATCAACGTGTTGTATTTGGGCAACGTTAGTGATGTAAGGGCATAACAAATGTTGTGATTTGAAGAATCAAAGCTATTTTTAAATGTTACAGAGAAAAAAAAAATACCAATCAAGAAACTTAAAAAAGAAAGAATTGTTAGAATAATTAAATATCAAATATCAAGTTTTGAATTAATAATATTACAAATCCGATAAGGTTTTTAATATATGTAAATAATTAAAAAAAAAATATTGCGTCATGTAAGATAAATCAAAATTGTAATAAACAAATTGTCAACTCAAAAGCTTTTGATGTTTTTTTTGTGTTTTTACAACATCAATATAATTTTTAATGGACGCTAAGATATCCGAGCTTATGCCGATGAGATAATGTATCGACGCTCGCGACTGCTATTGTTAAACGCTGATACAGATTTGATAATTAGGTGGGTATGCAATCTGTAGAGATTAATGAACAAAGCGGGCACTACGTAACGACCACCCATGGGGAGGAGACGGCTTAATAAGAGCCTCATTAACACCTTAATGGTTATTCTCAATTCGCCCGATTGCTCCTTCAGTTTTATTTATTTTGGCTCACGGTCTCGGTTAGGTCGCGTTTAATTGAATTTCTGTTCTCCTTTTTTCTAAACTTATTCTCTTTGACTTAAGATCAGTGATGTATTTAAGTCGGCCGTTCTGTAAAGTTTTTACCGTCTCGGCCAGCGAACGGGAGCTCTTCCCTCGCTTTCTTATCTGGAACTTTTAATTCGGTCGTGATAATGGGACTTTTGTGCATGATTTCATTAGGGACTAAGGTTGTCTCTTTTTCATCGGTAAATATAAGGGGTAGTTTTGTTTCTCTCTTTGGTAGCTCATCATTAATTTCGTGTGTCACCGTCATATTTCTATCAGCCGGTTGTAATGCAAGGGGAAGGGTTCATAAGATTTCCGTTAGTAATAAACCGGGAGACACATATAACACATATACTGAAGAGCGGCTACTGCACATGTTACAGTTCTCCTGACGAAAGATTTTATTACCACACTTCACAATTTGCCGGCGGTATCTTAAACGATGATTAAACTGTTTTTCATTTTAACCGTTGCCAACATAAAGCGGTTTATATTTACAAATAACTTTTACGAGAAATGTTACGTTTCGTATAATAATGTTTGTTAGCTTGAAAACTGAAATTTAATATGGCTGTACCATGTTAGTGCTGTAAATATTAATAGAACGGTAACGGCTGTACAATTAGTCTCGAGATCAAATTAAAGTGTTTCTTTTTAAATAAATTATATTTTTTATTTATTATTTTTTACTTATTAATTTTTAATGTATTTTTACAATTATTTTATGTCAAGATACTATAATAAAGTAGGCAATCAAGACGCTTCTTTCGAATATGTCATCTTGTTTGATGGAAATGGTACCCGATTTCTGTGAACTAATTTGTGGTATTTAGAATGTCGTGATTTACATTGCATTTCTAATAAGTCATTCCATTACCTGTGAGTCTCTTATAGTTTTTTACCGATGAATGCCGGGGATTGCTACATTTGCAATAAGACCGCTTTTTGCATATATGTTCCTAAGTACTATATTTAAGTTTAATTTATTTACAGTACAATAAAGTATATCATTCTTTTTCTGAGATTTAAAAGGAGAAGATACGATGGGACAAGATAAAAAAGAAGAAACAAAATTGATTTAACCTTATATATGGCCATAACTAATAAAATAGGATAAGGAAGACATATAAGTGAAGAAATGAGCTGCAGAATTAGGAATTGATGTAAACTATCTTTCTAACTCCACTGTTTTGATTTTGTAGTAATAATAAAAATAGGCGTATACGTGTTTTCGATTGTATTTTGCTCTAAAATATGAAAATTGAAGTTCTTCAACTGCCCAAATAGTCACTCCATTTAAATAGTAAAAGCTAAAGGAAAAGGTTTGACGTTTATGTGTACAAAAAGAGAGTCATCTGTCACTATTTGAGATATTTTTTAACATTCTAATACTAGTAATTTCTAAACGCCGTTCTAAAAACAAATAAAAATTTTAATCTCTACTCAATGCAGTATAATTGGTTTTCTACTATTTTACTAATACTTGGTCTATGAAACAAAGCTTCGATGATTTTAACAATTCGCCTATAATCTAATAAAACTTCCAAAAATTGCAGTGATATAAAAAATTACACGTCCTTTACTAAATTTCTAATACTGTATCCCTTATAATATAAGCCTTTGATCCCTTTGAACACGCTTACACAAACGAATCCTTTTTTATTGATTATCAAAAGCGTACAATAGATAAAAGATGGCGCTGGTTGTATTGTTAGTAAGTCGCAACTCAACAGACGGCGCCACCGGAGTCGACCGTGTACAAAAATGGCAGTTGAATATTTTACCCTGGAAAGATCAACAACGATGGAAAACTAAAGCGTACTTTGGCACGCCGTTATAAGGATAAATTTTGTTTGCTCCACAAAGAAGACTTACATAGTCAGAAACGAGCACGAGTGTATTTGTGGTAGAGCGTCGTCATTGTTCGCTAAATTGTCGCTTGCACGGAACCGGCCGGGCTTGTCGTGAGTTAGGTACGAGTATAGGGCACACAATGACAGTGTACATACATTTAAACACCTGTTATTAAGCATGCACAGGGTCACAGAGCGTAGGTATTACAAAGCTCGTTAAATACAATGACAGATAGAGATCTCACCGCTGCTGGCGATTTAGGATGCACCCATAATTAACTACGCGAAATGCCACGTGATATTATAATTACGATGAGTTGAGTGAACTCGTTTAACTGCACAAAAAACTTCTGGAACGATTTACTGTTCAGAATTATCGCTCTAACAATCTGCAAATTAAGGCAGTTTCGAAAAATCATAACATAATCACTAATACAAAGAACGAAAATTCTGAAAGTGTACATAATCGTGAATACAGCGAAAAATTCCGTTATGAACATTTCAGATGTTAAATATCAAGGTGAGCAAATCCATTTGACAAAAAGGATCGTCTGTCGTTTCATAGGATTTATTGGATTTAACGGATTTCACATGAGCTTTGTCATTTAAAACAAACATATCCAATGAAATACTCGAATGTGAAGTGAGTACAATGATTAAGTATTACTGTTGAACTTGCTACCATAAAGGAATTATGTTGCCGCTTACTACGTCCGCTCATTTGTCTGCTATATGCCCAGACAAGGTGTTAAATAGGACCATGCAACCGCTCTGTACGCAACCGCAAATTGTGTATTTCGTAATTTTATGTGAACATTTTGAGCTGTCATAATTTAAAAACCGCTTTGGTGTGAGATGTGAAATTTTTGTGTCATTTGAAACGACGTAAAGATATCCTACAGAGCCGAAATGAGATAAAGTGTAATTGCTATAATAATAGCGGTAGCTTTTGGAGTTTATTTTTTAAGTTTAAATATTAATGTTTCGTGACAGGGCGGCTGGCCGCGCAGGCTGTGAGGTGTCGGTGGTTTTCTGGCCCAGCGCGTCCGGACCGGTTCGCGCGTCCCTCGCTCATTGTGCCAGAAAAGCCAAACTCGTATCTGAGTAGAGAGCGATAAACTTGCCTCGTATACGGCAATCGAGCTATTGGTACCAATTTGCAATCTGACGCTTTCTATTTTGGGTTTAATATGTAGAGTAATTCATCGTATTATATATCTTCAAAGTAACCACAAATTATAGACCGTTACTCGGAATATTTGAAATTAGGTGAGACTGATTCAGAGAGATCAGAAAGTGTCGAGACCACATACTTAACCATTGGTAATGAAATCTCAAGGTTCTAATTTGTTATTGTTTAGGCAACACTTACCAGTGGGGAATAAAATGCGGAACTGTCAACACCGATACTGGGGTAAGGATTCTGATCGGTGGACGGGTACGGCGCACCATACACGCCAACCGCAGCGCTCGACAGCCTCGGGTACGAAGTGAGTGCAAGTCTTGCGCCATCGTACTGGCACGAGCAGACCGTCTGCCCAGAGACAGGGTCAGTGATGATGGGCCGGGGTGTGTCGCAGCACGATGCCGCCGGCGTGCTCGCGTGGCTGTTACCGCCGGGCGAGAGAGCGCCGCCGGCGACGCCGGATCCGCCGGGCGAGAGCGGCGGTGCTGAACTTGACCCACCGTCTGGCGAGGTGGCGGCGCCGCCAGTGCCCGCCCCGCTGTTGCCTACGAGCAACTGAAAAACAACACAAGTGTCAAAACTAAGACTGTTGTTTTTATCTCATATTTATCTTCTCTACTAATAACTGACATTCAGAAAATATTAGAGTATATAACTATATCAGATGCACGTGTTTTTGACTAGTTAATTCAGATAATTATTTTCAGTTTATAGCTTCTCAGAAAAAAATATGAAGCCCTTTGTAGCTATTAACCTATTTAATAAGAAAATTGTGACTCTAAACATGTGTAGTTAAAATGGGTTGTGCGGCTTGTTTACAGTTAGTATTAACAGTAAACAAGTGCACAATCGTCACGCAAATCTCAGAAACTGGGAATTGTATAATAAGTCCAACATATGAAATTCACTTTAAATGCCCTATAATAATAATAATATTTATTTGCCTTTAAATGAGGTACATCTTAGGTGAAAATACAATATAAATGAGTCAAGCCCATTGATGATAAAATTACATCATAAAAGTATCATTATCAAACAATTAATTAAATTAACAAGAGATTAATTAATTTGCATAATTTATATGAAAAATTGATTGAAATGAATTGTTTTAAGAATGATCATCTGGGTTTTTGATCAAATGGGCCGTTCCAAATCAATTTAATGTATTAGCGATGTGACATTCTCTTGCAGGTATACGAAATTTATTTATACGTCATCATCATGAGCCTATTGATATTCTCTTCTATGGCACAAGCGTTGCCTATTGGTATCGACTGCAAGTGCAGCCGAGACTAAATAAAAACAGTTTTCTAGCCGCTAAAACCAAAGCACCATCGTTCACATATCCAAACATACATATTTGTTGGCAATTCAATTAAATAAAAATAAACCTATGATTACAGTGCTTAAAATATCATATCCGTCCGTGGTTTTGAAGGCATAGCTGACACGCCACCGTTAGTCGTGCGTTTTTATCTTTAAACGTATGTAAATTAATTCCGTTTCTAGGGCAGCGGCAAGATAACAGGGGGAAATTCTCTTAATCTAAACATCAGTGACGTGCCAAACGCAGCCAAGCTTGTATATATTCGTAGAAGTTTAATACGCATAAAAACTTTTTACCCCTTTTTTATGAAAATAACGCGATCAGAGAATTATGGAATTTGGCACAGCTAAATTTTATATTAAAAAGGAGCGCGGAACGCTAATATGATACATATATAGAGGTATTATACACAGATGATTGTATCACGTCAGCCTACCAATGCCCCAACTTCTGGGCCTTCCTCATAGATGGATACGACTCAAATCGAATACGAACAGTGGACCATAACCCACTACGCAGGCACCATTCTGATTGGTGAGTTTTAATGATTAATAAGATGCATCCAGAATCTACACCTTAACGTGCCTTCAGAATCACGGAGGCGTTCGTGATAATAAATTGTGGTCATCCATCCTACGACCGCCATTGCGAAAGTTGCTTAAGAACTGTATCGAAGACCGAGTACGCTAACCACTGCGCCGAGCTCCTCATCATATGACTGTGATAAAATAACTATATATATTACTCCTTATTTCCTTACAAATATTTTGCGATATTAAATATCATAGACTAAGTAGGGCAAAAACATAGACGTAGTTTATTTTTTTACTTGTCAAACAAATCTTAAAAGTTCAATTTTAGACTTTCGAACATAAACTATGTAATAGAAAATCGAGTAAATGCTAAATTAAATAATAATAATGGGTTTATCCTTAAATGTTAACTTCTTTGAAATTTTGAATTGAAATTAAAATTTACTTTATTTCTTAGTAAATATAATTTCATTTAATAAATATGCGAACTTTTATATTTTCATCATTAATGTTAATCATAAAGAGTTTCTTTCTTTTTCATTACATCGGATATGAAGAAGAAAAATGTTTTAATATAATATATAGTTGCTAGTTATAATCATTTTACTTTACCAGGAGGTTAACGACCGAGTTTATCTGTATACCCACAGTTTGTTTACTATTTATATGTCAAATATTTTTAAATGTAAATAAATATATATTAAAGTCTCCGTATTTAAATTAGAACGTGAAATTACTTTTATTGTCTGTGAAGTATATTCTTTTAACGATAGCTAACCTTAAGAAAAATGCATTATTCGTCATTATACGTCATAAAAATAGCAATCAATTTGAGAGACGAAAAGACTTCAAGATTTGATTAAAAAATACATGAAATAAAAAATATTTATATATATAAATATAAATCAAAGCTCTAAAATGAAATAATAAAAGAATAGTCACAGAAAGAAGAACAAGAAATAATCACAGAAAGAGTTCGTAAGAGATGAAACAAACATACCCACTCGATATAACAAATATCATTTATTTATTTAATAAATATAGACTTAGTTGGTCGGTAAAAGATTAAAAGATCTGGGAAAGGACGTCTACAGATTTGGTCAAACATGAGCGAGTTGACTTAGAAATAATAGCATAAGTTACTGTGCACACAGTGACCCCACTTGAAGATCTAATGCTTCGTTGGAGAGAAACCAACTTGTTTTCTTTAAACAGAGCGAATAGTCCTCAAGTCCTTATGTTGTCGGCTTTTTCAATCGAAATCTACTAAAAAGCAGCCAAGTGGGAGTCGGACTCGCGCGCGAAGGGTTCCATACTATTATCCATACTAAGCTAAACAAGATTCTCGTTGCAGTTTGGGGATCTCTTAGATTTCAAATTTTGAAAATTAATTTAATTATTAAACGAAAAGTCCTTCGAGTGCAAAGAGAATTTTGTTCAACCAAACTAATACAACTTGTTTTGTTGATTTTTAAATTCGATTTTTGCATTACTGATTTTTTTATTATTTATTTTTTGGTATTTGTAACAAAAGCAGCATCATCTTTGATATTTTATTTTTATTTTCTAGCTAAAAAGATGGATAGCGGATTTATATAAATAACGTCCCACTTTTACCCTTTGGGTTCGCAACGCTATACATAGTTGTATAATGAGCGAATAATCGGAAATCGTTTCAAAAAATATTCGATAGAATAATAATAACGATAAATTGGTCAACATAATTAAATATTATTTGACAAAATAACTTATGTTGAATTTTAAAGGCGATCTTGTATATCTTATCTATTTGATATTTAGAAAAAAATGTATTGTTTTTTAAGATGAACATTTCAAATTGAAATTGTATCAAATACCTATACTTTTTCTTATTATAAAATCCTCATAAGATACAAGAGAATATTTACACTGGAATCTAACACAAGCAAAAAAATATATATGTATGAATAATATAATAAATAGATTGAATACCGCTATAAAAGTTGTATTTACACATTATCAGGTTTTCTTTCCATTCGACGGTCCTACTAACTAATCATAATTCTCATAATAACTCATAATCAGAACCAGTTATAGTTCATTTTGTTTTAAATTACATTTACAGTTAAATCCGTTTAAATAATGGCCTCGAAACGGCCGACGTTAACTTACCGAGCCCTCCCTACTTCCATGTTATACTCGTATAAGTGTTTACACCTTGTCAATAATACTCTAATAAGATTAAACATGATCCAGGCAGACATTGAGTGGATAACATTACATAATTCACCTCCATTTATGTGTCAAACGTTAATACAAATTAAAAGACATCTTTGGTTTTTTATAATGATAAATCATTTGGCGACTCAAAGGCTATACGACCTCTTTTTTGGGAGTGTGTGTTTTTTTTATTAAAATTCTATAGGCACCAAAAGCATGTTAATAAGCTTTCGCTTTCTGTCCTTTCAACTCTCAAAGGGTTGCATTTTTTAAAACAAAATAGATACCTAGACTCATCAAACACATTTTATTTAGTCTCTATCAGTAATAAAGATCTCTTATCTTCAAATTTTCACGTATATATGTATCTAATAGGCATATTTTTCTAAGTTAATTTATTTAAATCATGTTTAAAATAAACATGATTTAAATAATCGTGTTTAAAATAAAGAATTACTTTTTTTTTACTAAATAGCGCTGTCACCATTTTAATTACAGAAATATCAATGGAACTGTAGAATACAAAATCAACAATCCTTTTGGATGCATTCAGGTCTGATTATACACGTATTTCCCCTCGCATGTATTCCTGTAATTAGTTAAAGCGCAGATAACTAAAAGTATACTACGCTCCACCCTTGTCATTACAACTCGCCATATACCGATATTAAGTATCAAACTGATTTTGATCGACATTCTACTGATAACCGACATACAGTACTTCCATTCTCTATTATAAGACAAAGCGTTATGAACCATGTCAGTCCACAACAAAGACTATATCGGCTTGATAGAATTTCGTACAACATATTTTGTTTTATTACACTTTCAGTACCGGCTAGGTATACATTAGTGGTGTGTTTGTCTTTGAGTGATATTATCGTATACATCTATAGGACATTAGATAAATGTTGATATGATATACCTACTATCAAATGTTGCTTTGTTGGAGCCGCATATTACATTGCTATTAGTGGGCACTATCCAACTATCCTTCGAATATACTTTGGCTATGAGTAATTTACTGACGGTCACTTATTATGGTATATAAAAAGCGACTTCGTGATTTTAATGTTTAATGAAATTACTAGTTAAAGGAATAAATTATTGAGTTACCGCCAGTAACGTTAGATGCAACTAACTATTCAATTATATCAAATTACTTCAAAAATATCTATTACAAATAATGAACCCTGGAAACGTTTCACTAAGTCTATAAGAACTTTTGTGCTCCAACAGCTTTGGATATACTTTTCTATTTTAAAAAATAAACTAACGTGTGTTATAAGTATTTTAATAAAAAGTTATGTGCATCCGTCACAATAAATCTATCCAATAAGGCAAATTCAATAGAGCCTTACCATAAATCACACGGTTATAAGCAAACAATTGTTTAGTTCAAGATCTCAGTCACTCATCCGCTCAATTAGTGACAGGTTGTCATCCTGTTCTCAGTATAAAAATCAGTCGTATAACGATTTACGCTGATTAAGCTTCAGAATCAACTTGGAAGATATTCTCTATGTCCTCTCATTATTATTAGAAACGCTTTGAAAAACAATTATATGTGTTTCAAATTTTCCACTCTATTATCTAAGGTCTAAACATAAACCGGCTTCAAGGAGGGGAGATCAAAATCAAATATAAGCAAGCAACCAATATAATGTCACTATAGAAAGGGAAAAGAGTACACTCGACTGCCTCAGTCAACAGAATCTCCAATAAAAACTACTCAGCCAACGATCTGAGTCACGGTAAACACTACTATCATACTCCTACGATTTCTATTACCCCCTTAAATTAAATAAAAAAGCTTTAATAATTTAGTCCAATCTGTCAAATGAAGAGTGTTGAGCAAAGAGAGGGGAATGAAGGGCTTAATGTTGTCGAATATCGTGTATTATGAAGTCGAGTAAACGGCTGCGAACCAAATTGAAGATTTATCCATGTATATTAAAGTTGGCGAACGTTATATTGATATACTATTCCATTATAAATGGAGCAAAGAAAATTTCAAATCGAAATCGACATTAGTTACAATCTGTGATATTTCTACGAACAATGATTTGAAAGGCAATTACGCTTAATTCATTTAGCGTCACTGTTGTCGCTGTTCGATATTTGATATAAAATATGGATTAAATAGTGGAAGTTCTATGTTTGTCGGCGATGCATGTTTTATATGATATCAATCAAATATACTATATATATCGCAGGGAATTGCGAGTGAATCGTTGGTAGTCACAGAAACGATGAAAGTATGAGTGCATTTGAAGCATATACCTATAGTTACGGTACAAATTAAACTATGACTTTATTTACAAATGTAAATGTAAATAAGACACGGTAAAGAATTATCATGAAATTGATTATTACACAAAAATAACAGATAGAAAGCTGTTTAATAACAATAGAAAAAGTAATGAAAACAAAACATTCCCTTGCGACTTATGTTGCAAATAGCAAATAAAAGAATTCCGCATTGGCCCAGCAAGGTGGGTTGTGGTCCATTCTCTTTATTAAATTCGATACTAATAAATAATAACTTAAGAACTGATATTATAAGTATTAAATAAGATTATTAAAAATAGCATTCATGGGATTAAGAAATAAAAACAAAAAATGATTTTGTAACATTATATACAAGGTATTAGATCTTTAACTTTATATTATATTAAAACCCTGATCAACCCTTTAAGATAAGGGCAGAATAATGTACATACGTAAACTAATAAGTCAACACTTTAACATACATATTACTCTCTCTATATATCGATTATTTATATTTATAGATTATAAGAGAGATATTCACAGAATAAGATAATAGCAAAAGGTATTAGTGAAAAGTCCAACTTATATAGAATTTGTAATAATTTAATTTGAATTCATAAGTATATTCAATACTGAAGGACGCCGCTGATCTTTATCAGAGAAGATAACGTTTGATGAAACGTTAATAATCTTTTAAAATTTTATCTTGTTATTTATTTAATGACATATGTATTCTGTTAAAAAAATATTTACCAGTGTTAATATAATTCATGTATTGGCCGTTAAAGGTTTCTTTTAACTGAGAACAATGAAGTTCGAAGATTATTATGGGATAAAATAGAATATAACTTCTTTATGATTGTTTGACATTAACTAAATAATGTGTCAAACGCATCGTAATGTGTGCATTTGTTTTATGGATTTAATGTATTTTTTAAGCAACAGCAAGGAAATTATACGTACTGCTGGGCCAGTAGCTTTCTATACAGGTAGGCAGGATAATGGTCACTACGTAAACTTAGTATAGATTAGTAAGTAGCAGTGCAGATGTACCTGGGATAAACACCTTAACGTGCCTGCTAAATAACGGAAGAACTCGAGGTAATAAAATTTGATCACCCATCTGTCTGTACCCGTTGCTTAACCTCGGCAAATATCAAGCTCCAAAACTTGGAAATATATCAATGCCAAAATTCATAAAAAAATTAAGTCACTCCGTAATGTAACAAAAATTCAGACTTTATTATTTAATAAAACTGAGAATTCAACAAAATTAGCAAGGGAGGAGAACGACACAGCACGTTAGGTAATAGGTATTATAGAACAGTCAACCTTCCCGTTTAAGTTCATTTCTAATGCAGTAGCCACGCACTCTAATGGGGCGGGGTCCATTTGCTATTCATCCAGTTATCTGGACCGAGGGTAGGTTTGCCAGTTCAATATCAGACAGGTAGTTGGAGGCAGGGAGGCTTTCAAGCGCCCGTCAATACTTGATGAGATTCGGACACTGTCTACGTGAGCAAAACGACAATCAGTGTGAATGATTTATATTATATAGTTCTGTATATCTAGCTACCTCTAGATCCGTAAACTTATATAAGCAAATTGAATATAATATCAATATCTTTAATCTTCATTCATCATCATATTTAGACGTGATAAAATCACTCTTCAATCAATAATATTTGTATAAATAACCGTTTGACCAAAATTTAATCGGATTATTTTTTAGACGCGTTGATTAATATTACAGATGCGTTGGTTGATATCACAATTATGTCGGTTAATATTACAAATTTTTAGATTAATAATACAGCCCCATATTTATCAAACTATCATAGTCAACTTTTAATATAGTGGGTTGTAGATAGAGTCTAGACTTGACTGTGGTATTTAGAACAATCATATTGAGTAATTGTCTTTCTCGTTTAAGTTGTTTAAATCCTATAATAAATAAAATTTCACATTTAAAATATTTTTAAATAATCACATTCGTTTAAATACTTGAATATTCAAAACAATAGTATTAATAACTTTCACTTTGATAAAGAAAATTATTTTAATGTTTGGTAAAAAACAAAATGAAATTAAAATTGTTCAATTATAATTTATAAGCACTAAGATATTTAATACGTTCCAATTTAAAGTACGCTACACACTCGGAATGCGGCGATCGTAAACCGACCACCGGACAGTAAAGCCAACAGTAATGTGTTTATTTTAAAAGCACTGTTAAGAGGCATAAAGATGATCTCGTAATTTCCATTACATTAGCGTAGGCATTATCCCGTCTCGAAGGCTCGTCTCGCTCCAATTTCGCCGGAGATATGTTAAATAGGACATTATTATAATTAGATTGTTATCAGATGTTATTATATGAATTTTACAAAATTATAAAGGTGGATGACGATACCTTTCGTATATCGTGTGGACGGTAGGAATAGATTATGTGATCGCCGTGGGCAGAGGCGTAATCGGGCACACCAAATTTTGGTCCTTTAGCAAGCACGCCATATAACAAATCGATAACCGATCATTATAATGATTGGCCTGTAAACGCCACTTCTTTCTCAATAGCTTGACGAACGGGAGTCATTTTATGAACACCGCTGCGTCTAGAGATCATTGTAATTAAATTGTTTTCGTGTTTGTGATTAGATATGAGAATTTTAGAACGGTATATTGAAGATTGTAATTTTATGATGATCCGAAAAATTAAATTATGAAGCGATAATAACTGGTAGTAAGGAGGTTGATATTATTATATTAGGCATTCTAAGTAGATTTACAAACGTCAATATTTTTATATAATAAGTTATTGGAGCATTAATTTATTAGAATTATTATTTAATAGTTTTCCGCTTAATTATATTTTATTTAGTTTAGTTTAGCTTAAACAAAATCAATAAACTAAACTACAAATAGTTTAATTTTATTTTAACATAATTATTATGTCAAATATAGTCTCAAAATATAGTAATACTCCTTTACACCAATTATAAATATACTAGTGTTGTTAATAGAATTAAAATGCAGTTTGACTTAATTTAGTAGAATTGCTAGTTATCCTTCTTTTATGCAAAACTAATAACTTTATCTTATACTAAAGTATTTTCCAACGGAGTTCATACATTCATTACTACATGTAATTATATTTTGCAAGGTAGTCGTTTAGTACTCGTTTACTAGTAAATTATAATTAGCCCTAATATTATTCCTTTAAACTCCGTTATATAAGTTAGTGTTGTGATTTTCTTCACGTATTCAGAAACAGCAATTCAGTCAAAGGCAAAGGGGATTAGTGACACTTAAACATAATTAAGCAGTTTGAAACTTAAAAAAAGGCACTTAAATTAAAAAATCACTAATTTTTAAGTTGTTTATGTTTAGAGCATTTGCAATAGTTACTTTAGCAAGTTTGTGAGGATGGATGAATTATTGTTCCTCTTTCACGCAAAAATTACTGAACGAGTTTTGATGAAATTTGGTATACGGATAATTGTAAGCCTGGTTTCACATATAGGTCACTTTCTAACTCACTAAACAGTTCCCTGGGGATGCGGGCGAAGCCGCTGGCGGAAGTATTAAATAAATTCTTCCACTGTTTGAATTTCATGTAATGGATATTCTGGCAACTACATATAATAATAATGAAGATGCGTTTTTTTTTTTTAACTTAAAACTAATGGCAGTTTTGATGTTGGTACTGGGTATTCGTGTTATAAAATGGATTAAAGTATAAACATGCGTCAAAGTAATCAATAGTCAATGCTCAAGTAACATCACGAGCTTACACTATAGCCTCATATGGCTTCATGTAGTCTACCTGATATGATAGAAATGCGTGTATTTATAGCTTTAATATAATTAACTTTAGAAGTGCGTATATCAAAAATCATTAATTATCAATTAGTTTTGTATAATGGAACAACTTCCAAATAGGCTACAATTGGAAGTGAAGAAACTACATCATATATCTAAGGGTGATGTAGCAGCTGAAAATTGATTCCTTCTCGGAATTGTACTGTTTCTTTACAGGAAAAAATTATAAATATATCAATCACTTTGTAACCGATATATACATGCAACACTTTTACATTATCCGCAATGGATTGCGAGTGAATAATTAAAAATAGTTTTCTACGCGCACGCTACTACACGTCTTTCACATTCCTCTGTCCCTATCTAACTCATTGCTAGACGCAATAAAATAGACAGAGATAGTCTTCAGTCTCTATGTTCAGCTTAAAATGCTAATGTCACAAATTGTTTGTTATAAATTATGGTGACGTGTTTTTGGCGTAACATTTTATTTCAACCATTAATGAACACTACAACATTTATATCTTTGTTCTATAAATACGATACATACAGTGCATCTTACCTCTTTTTACGTGGGCGTTTCACCTTATATTGAATTTCTAAGTCTACATTGTATAATGTTTGAAACTGAAAGGGAACTGAGAAAATAACGTGTAATATCGTAATCACCAACACCTCTGTGACAGAGAGAACATGTTCTCCAAAGTACATTTACGCTCTGCTAACACATTATTTGATGTACTAACAGAGCTTTGTATTTCAGAGAACGGAGCGTCATAATAATGAGTTCACATTTTATTATATATGGGAGGTTTTATGTCCACTGGTGTCAGAAAGCGACTAAGGAATTTCGTATAATGTATAAATATATTAGGTAAACGAATGATGAATTCATGAATAAAATTCACTGTGGGTTAATGGATGATAGAATATGGTACATTTCTAGTATTAAAATTGATTCGGTGCTTTTGCGTGACGCATGTCTTGTCACGTAAAGCCACTTCGTAGTACTCCACCGACGCCATCGGAATGAAACACGACTGTACATACGTCGCCTCTGTCATGTATATGTACTGTACACTAATAGATGGAGAGCTCGTGACAAATATGAACAAGAATTTTTTAAAGCTTATTTCGGTATGTTGAAATACTAAAGATATACTCAGTACTCAGTGCGAAGGTCATATGCTGGAACACCTAAAATATGTAAAATGGGACTAAAGCTTCTTAATAAAAAAAAAATAATGTACTTCCCACTGCGGAGGTCATATATTAGAACACCTGAAGGATATAGAATGGGACCAAATAATCTTAATATAATAAAAAATAGTGTACTTCTCAGACCACACAATTTCCACAAATGTTCCACACATGGCAGTTCAGCACGTCACAGAAGTTGTCGTGAAAATCAGATACGATAAATAGTTTGCAATGCCTGAAATTTAATTGATTATTAAAAAGTAAGTAAATTAAGAGAAAATATTCCGACCACATGTCTGTAGAACACAACTCAACATGTCTCAAAAGTTCCACCGCCTAACCATCGCACTGGGTACTGAGCCACCAACTTCAAAATTTCAACATACTGAAATATCAAGCTTTAGAAAGCTCTTGCACATTTTTGTCACGATCTCTTGGACTATAAGCGTATACTCTTTCGTATAAAGTAATAATCTATGACACACTACCGCCGCCCAGACGTGGATAGAAGAGCCCACGGTGGTATTTGCAGTGTCACTGCAAATACGACCATATATAAATATCAAACGCTCTCCCAACAACAATTAATGGTTATTTAACGCGTTCCAATTCAATCGTCGTATGGCGGATTGCATCGATAATTACAATGGCCGAATTCCCTGTAGTTAATACACGGGCCATACCTTATTTATGGCTCTTACCGTGCATGCATAGCCACATATCCGATTGTTGACCATTGGGTATTTATAAATTGTGCAACGTTCACGACCATCAGAGCGTAAAAATATGTTAATGGTCACTATACGCATTACAGACTCGCATAAAAAGGCGTCTCTTAATATTTTCATTAATTACTTAACCACGAGCATTGCGACAAAGTGAAATTAAATATCTAGGTTACGTATTATTTCCAAAAATTAATACTTTCTAAAATATATGTGGTAGGTACACTAAATAGTAACATCATTATATACCTACTTCTGTTTCGTATCAATACAAAGTATAAATATTAATGTATAGGTGTGAAAAAAAAACTCACGCGAATTTGAAGTCGCGAGTATTCGCCGTGCGTGCCGTACATAACTAACAAATTGGCGTGGATTAATCGTTGGCGACAAACACAATCTAACGCTAGCGGGCAATCGGCCGCGACGCGCCAATTTGAGAGCCGTGTTCCATCTTAAATTATCGACAAGTTTCATAACAAGCGTATAAGCAATTGCAATAATCGCTGTAAATTAATTACCGACTTATAGCTGGCATGATGGAAAACAGTAAAAGCAACGACGCGTCTCTGAAACAAGGTAGGTAGGGGCGCAACATACTGAAATATACTGGTCTTCTATAGGCTGGTGGCCGGCGGGTGTTTGAGTTTGGGTATAAATAACATTTAGCGGGCGGAGCGGAGGCGCGGATTATGAGGTCGGAGGACTCAATTAAATTGTGCTACCGGACCCGGCTTTTATTGCGGACTTTTCCCGTGACCTCCCGCCGGATTTCCAAATAAATGGATCCACTTTACGCACGACGTTGGTGCTCCCAGCGAGTTTTGGGTTTGTTAATTGATGAAAACATCTGAAAATCGTTAGTCATATCTGCTGGCTTAGATTACAAATAGAATTGTTACGAACGGGACAAACAAATATTAGAATTGTGATTTAAAAGTATGGATTAGTCAGAAAGGTTTTGTACTAAAGTGTGTAAGATGATTAATTGTCCTAATTAAGTATTCCCAATGTGAAGCTTGAGTTACTACAAAGAAAATTACGGATAAAATTAAAACCTGTAATTAAAAGCAAAAATTTTCAAAACTACATGAAATCTTTATTAAAATGAAAAAATCTGGTCAAATATATCAATGAGAATAATAAATTTATGATTTCGTTTAAGCCACCCGACTTCTCTAATTTTCATAGCGTATTCTCTTATATAAGTTTAATCAAAATACCAGAAACACAACACATTCCAAGTAGTCTAACCCATAATCTACCAAAACAGAATAGAAACTTCGATCCTACATCGTTGAACATTCACAAACTACCCCTTGACATGGAAGAGGTTGGACGGATAGTTGGAGTATTGAACGATTGTGTCGTAGAGCTGTTACAAAATCAACTGAAAATTACTTTAGAAACAGATTTTTCCGGACCAAATATTAGTTAGTGAGTCAGAACATGAAAACTGCTCTCAAAACAACCTTTTCACCGAACTGATTTTATAAACGACTTTTCATATTAAAATAAGGTTTACATCGTATTCGGACCAATTGTAATATTAAAATAAACTCACCAAAGAGGTCGAGGAGTAGCTAGAGATATAAATATAAGTATACATTATTGAAATGTATACATGAAAAAAATAAACACGTTTAATAACTATAAATACAGTAAACAAATCTGATAAACTAACAGCGAAATCTTTTTAGTTATATAAACTATCAACGTCAGTTCACAATCAAACGAAGACATTGCGAAAAGTATCGTGTTTACTAACTATATGGCTTTTCAGTCTTGAATAAACTACCAATTAACTTCTTGAAACTTTACTAAGAACGTAGCAGAAGAATCGCAAATATATCTTTTTTTTTAATTTTATTAAAAAACATGAATAATACAGACAGCTGCTCGAAGCAATCCAAAATGTAGCATTAGAATTAACATATCAAAGGTACAAGTTTCTTGTAAGATTTACACATGCTTCATAAAGTCACAAATCAAGTTATGAAATTTATCATGTAAAGAGATTTAGTTGGGAAGTTCAAACCAAATACGAACTTCTTAGCACCCAATTATTATGATCTATCTTATGTCTAAAGGTTAATTAGCAAGCATCTTTTTTCATTAAAACCGGTCTTTAAAACACCGGTATCCTAAAGAAAATAGCGTGACTCGTATAATATAGATAGTTACTACTGCACTGTAGTAGAAAAAAATGTATAAGTAATACATTACTAAATACGTTGTAATATCTCAAAATATCAGTCATAAAAAATCGGTATTCTATTTATTTTTTAATATAGTGTTAGCGACAGCTAAGCGTGGACTGTACCTAAAATTATTAATAAAAAAAAAAATAAGTAAATATATTTTAAAATATTTATATGAGCACAATACAGAGACAAAAATATGCTAAATAACCAATGATGGAAAATGAAAAATTGTGTTATTTGTTTTGTTGACGATAAATAAAACTATCTAATTTTAAATAGTTTCCTAACTATATGAGGCCTTCTTAAATCGTTCCCAATATGGAATATTTTGTAAATTTTACGTAAATCCAGTAATATCACCTTCCACTTGTGAATTTACTTTGCTAATTTGAAAGTTTACTATTGTTTTGTATAAATAATAATTTAGGTAGGAATATCCATATGTCAAATTAGTAAGACTAATTCAATATTTAATTAATTTTCTCTACTTGTTGACTCTGAAGAAAAAAGACAAATCAATAGGTCACTAATAAGTACGGACTATTTTTAATTTATTAGAATTACAATTATTATAGATAAGTTAATCTCAACCTTCAGTTAGGAAATTATTCACATTATATGTATAGATAGATATTTATAAATTTCCACTGTAGGTAAGAGAAATTTTTTGGAGAAATGAGTTAAATAGAGACTTTTAGAAGTAACTGTAACTTTTATCTGTAAATTCTTAATAAAATCGCTCAATATTAAATTCAGTTATAATAAAGTTTTTTTATTATTATTTACAAACGTATTCGGGCTTTATTTCCTTATTGTTTTGTTTATAATCAAATAAAATAAAGTGATTTTATGTATTAAATAGAATTGCTCATCATCAATGATAAATGCAAAAATATAAATTAAAGTTCACTGCAAAGCTTTACTGTTACTGTTGATAATATTGAAATTTCTTTATAATTTATTAGTTTCACGCAATGCCATTATCTGTTTCTATGATAGTTAGTCACATTAACTGGCGTACTTACTTCGTCTAGTTTACGGCTTGCGATAACGAATGTTACAAACATTCAAGTCATAGGGTGGGTGACCAAAAATGTATCATTTAAAGCTAATAGCTTGTTTCATTTCTGAAAATATAGGTAAAGCCATGGAGATGCAAATAGATGCCTTATGAAATTTTAATAGTACCAAAATATATTATAAAATATTACTGCATATACTTAAAATAAATTAATACTAATAATCTATGTTTTGTTTATTATAAGTTGTTCTCTTAAGTTTTGTGCGTAGCTATTCACTTTTTGACTGCGAAAATACTTAAGATAAATATTTTTTTTCTACAACACTTTAATAGCAAAATGAATAAAGTTCATTAGCGCTTAAATAAAAATAATAATAAATTTATAAATAATAAATTTTCAAAAACAAAAGCTAACGTTAATATCCATTGTAACTTTTGAAAATATTTCTTTAACAGTTTTATTTATACGATAACACAATGTTTCCCTTTAATGAGACAAGTAACCTTAATTATATTTATAGGCTCATCGTGATAGGTCTCATTTGTACTATAAAAAGAATATATAACTCTTACAAAACACCGAACTGTATAACCATCAACACCATTTATCAAATTTTTTTTCATAGATAGTATGTTCGTTCATGTCGTATGCAGCCACGCGAAACGCATTACTTACTTTGTATTCGCCGCGATATCTGTTAAAAAATAGAAAGGGCGAGACAAAAACAAAAAAGAGAGTAGCTTACAAAGGAATGTTACGCCACGCAATTTCCTTGTGTACCTTTGATTTTCTAGCAAAGCACCCAATATAAGAAGGCTATTAAGTATTAACAATCGTACTGCCAAGTTGAATGGTCAATTGCATACGCTCAATTAGACGGAAAATTGTGGCTGGTTTTGTATTGTACAACTCTGATGTATTGAAACTTAAGCTCTCATAAAATATTTCGCTCACAATCTCTTTCGTTTGGTTTGAATTTTAATTCTAAATTTGATGCTTCTTTCATGTTGTTAAACATTAAAAAGACTGTGGTGAAAAGTGAAATAGATAATTAATTATAACTATACTACTAATGTAACTTAGTAAAGCGCCAGGACTTATTTATTAGTACACCAAACATTTTTGTTTTATTAATTAAATACAAACTACTCGTATTATGAATATTCTAGAGATTTTGCATAGTGCATTTATTTGGCAATAAAGTGCGTCATATATTTATCTACTTTCCCTGTTTAAAATAGGTTTAAAGTAAGTATTTCCAAAACAACATATCACTTTTTGGGAATAACAAAAATCTGTAAATAATCATTTCAATATCTGCTTATACATTTTAATTTAAATGAAAACTTCTTTGCTATGAGTAGATAAAGTCTTTATCAAACAGATAAACAGTAAATAATATCACTAAGTAATTAACGTCATATTGCATATTAAAAATATGTACGACTAAATATTTCCGTCATAGAAATATTGCCAAATACCTTTTAATCTACAATTTTCAAAAATCGAACACTTTTCTTTTTTCCTATGTTCTGTCACTTTTCAGAAAAATGCCTTTGAATTTGCAATTTTCAAAAATAGAATGTTTTTTCTTATCGTCTGACGCCATTCAGGAATGTGTTATAGTAATAACTTTTACTGTTATGATGCATTCTAATGGAATGTGGAAGTAAATAATTGAAATTGTTTTAAGAGTTCGATAACATGTATTCTCGTTAAGTCCTCATTGAGGTAACTCAGAAATAAGAAATAAATAACTCGACCGCGTAGAGTTCGCGCCCATTTTAATGATTCCACTTCACCCACTTCAGATACGAATTACAGTAACTCTTAACAATTTCTAAAACCACGGGACTTTTTTTTAGTATTAGTTTTTGTCGTTTTCCAGCTGACATGATGATGATGATGATATATCCCCGTGAAAAATAATTTCATTGGATTCGAGAAAATAAAACTTGGTCACCAATCTATCTACATACTCTGTATTTTAACTCGACCAGCTATTTAACTGTCTTATAACAGAGTTCGATACGTCGCAAAGGTGTGCTTTAACGAAATAAAATCTTTATTGATTTGGAATTATATATATATACTAGCTTTCGCTTGGTTGCCCCGGGCTGCGAGCAGCCCGGGGAGGTCACGAGTGGCTAGTGGAATCGGGGCGGTGGGGTTTCAAGTCCGCCTATTGTTTTGTCGGGTTTACAGTTTGAAATTTCCTAGAAAAGATCAGTAAGTTCTATCTTCAAATAAAAGGCGTTAAAGGACACAAATCACCATACATCAAAGAAAAAGTGTTGCCAGTTGACACTTAATAGAAAAAGAAATATTCAGTCGAAAAACGCAAGCAAAACTTAAAATAAATTTTGTATATATACTTAAAATAAGTTTTGTCTTTTATTCTCTTATTCTTATTTATTAGTAAATTACTGTATAATATTAAAAAACAATCGAACATATATTTCCATCAGTGTTACTATCATTTAAATGTCAAGAAATAATAGTATTTATTGTATTTGCATTATTACATTACATTATTTATGTAAGATTTATTTGTTATATGAAAAGGGAACCGATGTCGTGACCAGATATTAGAATAGATCAATTCACGACGCGATGGGGTTTTAAGTCCGTCTTCGTTTCAGAATGGAAGCTTTCGCTTGGTTGCCCCGGGCTGCGAGCAGCCGGAGGGGTAACGAGTAGCTAGTGGAATCGGGGCGGTTAGGTTTTAAGTCCAACTTCGTTGCGGAATTTGTGTCTTTCGATTTTTTTTTTGTAAAGTTTGGTTTATAGTTTGAGAACGTCTACAAAAAGTTAGTAAGTTCTATCTTCAAACGAAAGGTGGTTAAGTACCCAAAATACCATACATCAAAGAAAAGGGGTTGAAAGTTTACACGCAATAGAAAAATAAATATTCAGTCGAAAAATGCAAGCAAAACGCTAAATAAATTATAGTCTCTTATTCTTATTCAATAGTAAGTTTAGAATTAGTATGAAAAAGGATCAAGTAGATATTTCCCCCAGTGTTACCTTAAATAATACACCAAATAAATAAATGTCAAATTTCAAACTCATACATACGTAGAACACTTTTATATTGAATATCAAAAGAAAATGTTTCTCAATAATCTAAAAGTATAGAAAAATATGTTTAAAGTATTAAATATCGTGTCAAAAATTAGATTTTTTTTTCTCCATACTTGAGTATGTGAAAGTGTGGGTAAAGATTTCTACATATATACACGCTATAAAGACCCCGAATTGTCAAGTCCATCGAAATCAAAATTGAAATTAAAATGATCACGATCATCTTTTAAACATTATAAACCAAATGTTACCATCAACAAAAGCGATTCGTTTCTGGCACTTCGCCGGCCGCTGCCGCGGCACGCTCGCTACGCTCGCTCGGCTCGTGCGTTGTTTTTCATACACTAACCTAACCTAACCCATATGTCATAATAAACCTATGGAAGTTTTTGTTGCTTTACTTATAAACGAGTCACTTGTGGAACCGGAGCGGTGGGATTTGAGGTTCGCCTCTTGTTGTGTTTACAGTTTGAAATTGCCTAGAAAAAGTTAGTGAGTTCTATCTTCAAATGAATTATGTTTAACTACACAAAGCTCCATTCGTAAAATAAAAAGGATTGCCAGTTTACATTAAATAGAAAAAGAAAAATTCAGTTGAAAAACGCAAGCAAAACTAAAATAAAATTTGGAATGGATCGGCTTCATTTATTCTCTTATTTTTATATAAAAAGTAAATTAATATTTAGTTAGTACAGACATTGGAGTCTCAAGACCAGCTCTTGTTATGTTGGGTATACAGTATAAAATAGCCTAGAAAAAGTTAGTAAGTTCTATCTTCAAATAAAAGATCTTTAAGTACGCAAAACATCATACACAAAAAAAGGTTGCCAATTTACACGCAATATAAAAAGAAATATTCAGTTCAAAAACGGAAGAAAACCTTAAAACCAATTAACCAAATCTCTCTTAACAGTTACTACTCATGGCTCGCTTCGCTCGCTTTTTGTTTTAGACACAGTGCTAACATAATCGATTAATCTGGTCTTTCTTAATGGTCTCGCATTTTGGCTCGCTTCGCTCGCTCTTTATTTTGGTCACAGTCCTTTAAACGATTGACCAGGTCTCTATTTATTATGGCTCGCTTTTTATTTTATTGTCAGTTCTAATCTAACTGATTGATCAGGCCACTATTGATGGTGTTCTTTATGGCTCGCTTCGCTCGCATTTTATTTTAGTCACAGTTCTAACCTTACCAATTAACCAAATCTCTCTTAACAGTAACTTATATGGCTCGCTTCGCTCGCTTTTTGTTTTAGTCACAGTGCTAACATAACCGATTGTTCAAGTATATTTTAATGGTCTCGCATTTTGGCTCGCTTCGCTCGCTCTTTATTTTGGTCACTGTCCCTTAAACGAATGACCAGGTATCCATTTATTATGGCTCGCTTCGCTCGCTTTTATTCATAGTTCTAATCTAACTGATTGATCAGATTTCTATTGATGGTGTTCTTTACGGTTCGCTTCGCTCGCATTTTATTTAAGTCTCAGTTCTAACCTTACCAATTAATCAAATCTCTCTAAGTGGTCACTCTTTATGGCTCGCTTCGCTCGCTTTTTGTTTTAGTCACAGTTCTAATCTAACCGAATGACAATGTCTCGCTCGCTTTATTTTTCTGGTGAAAATATTGGTTTTTTTTTCTCACCACGCGAAGATTGAGTAAAGATACACAAACGGTCTATATATGCTATAAATATATAAATATAATATAAAGCTGCCGAGTCGCCAGCTCGGTCAGAATCATTCTGAAATTTATTTGGTGACTACTATCATTTTTTGCTAGAACTCAAATTATTCCATCAATTATGTTATAAATGCATCAGTAAATTTTGTTAAACAGTAAAATCACTGTAAAAAAAATATTTTAATATTTTTCATCATGTATGTCATTACATGAAAGTTTCTCAAAAATCTCGGTATCAAAAACTTTACTGTTTTTTTTTCATCTGGCAACACTTCAGCTGGATATATATTTTTGTTAAAAGTATTCTTAAAAATGTTACCAAAAACGCCAAAATCAGCTCTATAAAGTGAAAGTTATGAAAAATGATAAATTTTCTAGATAAAATGGCCGCTATTACAGCCGCCATCTTGAATTTTGAAATTTCAACCTCAGGCCTATGTAGCCCATCTATTAACGCATCCAACGCAGTTTTGACTATTTTCCTAGCGGCGATAATGACTGCGCTAGAGTCCAAAATGTGAATAGTGGGTATTAAATCTTCAAACCGCCGTAGCTGCCAGGGTTGCCAGGTGTTGGCGATGAAAATGGTCAAGTATGATTTTGGGATGTGCCCTCATTCGACGAATACCAATTTTCAAGTTCTAAAATTGTTCCGTTGACATTTACAGTTTTTGGGGTAAATCTCAAAAACTACCCTAAAATCGGGTAATTTTTTTCCACCACATGAAAGAGTCTATAGAGATACACAATCGCTCTATACACGCCAAATACCTGCGGGGTTGCCAAGTCGGTCAAAATAGAGATTGAATTTCAAACGTCGTTTGCTCTCAGTGTTGCCAGTCGATCGTTCTATTTTTTCCATCGGGTATCTTGAAAAGTTAAAATTAAAATACTTGCATCAAAAAAGTTCAAAAATTCGACAAAAATTGTTTCCTCAAAAATCTCACAAAGTATCAAAAATTTTCGAGATATTTTTTCACCTGGCAACACTTTAGTTACTTGCCTAAAAAATGTTTCCCCGGAAGTACTCTGACAAATGTCGCCAAGTGCGTCAAAATCGGCTCGACGTGGTGACGATACCCAATTTTTCGGATAAAATGGCCGCTGGTTTGGCCGCCATCTTCAATTTTAAAAATCCGGCTCCGTACCGGTGTGGCCGACTCGATAGCGCATCCGATGCAGTAAATACCATTTTCCTAGTGGCAATACCGACTGCGCTAGAGTCGACAAAGTAAAAAATGGGTGAAATTTTTCAAATCGCCGCAGTCACCAGGGTTGCCAGGTGACGATGATGAAAATAGTCAAATGTCATTTCGGCGAGTGCCCTCCGTCGAGGAAAAGCATTTTTGAAATTCTCAAATGGCTCCTTCTACTTTTCACGTTTTTGGGGTAAATATCCGAAATTACCCTAAAATCGGGGAAAATTTTCACCTCATTCGAAGGAACCAGCGGAGACTCACGACCAGTCCATACCAGGCGAAGAGCTCCGATGTTGCCATGTGTGCTAAAAGTGCGTTTGAATTTTTCGAAAAAGTGAAAAAATCACAAAATGGCCGCTGCCGGCGCCGCCATATTGATTTTCCCGAGTTTCATAATTTTCCCATAGTCACGACTATATCAGGCAAGGGACCTCATTCACAGATTTTCTCCGCTGGCCACCCAGGTTCCCAAACAATTCGGGTTATGAGGGCATGTCGAAAAAAATGTTTTCTACCGTGGAGTCCAGGGTTGTCAGCTCGCAGAAACGAAAACTACCAAAAGTCATAGGGCTCCCCCGGCGCCACACCGCATCGAGTCTGTTTTCTGAGAAAAGTGCGTATTTCGAAATTTCACTTTTCTCCCAAAATCTCCTAAACTACCACGAACATGGTAGAAATTATTACCAACTTAAAAAGTTAGCAGCGAGCCCCACGACCGGCTCATAGAAGGCAAATCCGTCCGACGCCGCCATCTTGGAGAAAATCTCATTGGAAAATGGCGATTTTTCATTGCCGAAACAAAATGGCCGCCCCCGCCGCCGCCATGTTGACGCGCAAATGAAAACTCCCCGTACGTAAAAATCGACTATAATTCCGAGTCGCCGGCGTAAAAATCCCCCCTCCAAACCCACAGAAAAACAATTGACGATTACCCGAACAGAGGTCGAAAAATGCCAAATTTCCAGGTGAAATATCTCGGCCGCCATTTTGTTTTTTTAATCAAACCCTTTTGCAATGCCATTTTTTTAGCCCACTCTACGACCATTTTGAATATCGTAATCATAGAGTGTATAATGTAGAAATTAAAAAAATTATCTCGCCGCCATTTTGTTTTTTGGCTGAACCGATATGCCATTTCAACTCATTTTAAAAAAATATTATCAGTCTCCATACATGAAAATGTCATTTTCCCCCTCTTTCTACCCGAAAAAAGCATGGAGTGAGTCAGTGAGTCAGTCAGTCAGTGGTAATTAAGCTTTATATATTATAGATATTTTTTTAATGTACCTCTTTACATACAATGGACTACATATAATTTAAACCTAATAGAAGAACCTCTATACTATGATAGTCAGATGACAGCAATGAGTTCAAGGAGTTAGATAATGTTTTTTATATTAATATTACTACTACTGGACCTAATTTAAAATCATAGGGGGTGGATATAAACTATAATTTACGCTTGGGAAGTCGCGTTACAACTAGTATTTAATAACAGATTAGCACTATTGTATCGTATAGATTCATTTAGGATTGGTTGTAGGTTTATATCATCAAAACAGCAGAAAAAGCATAGCTCAAATGGATCATAACATAACCCAACATGCTAAAAGTAGATACTAACGACTATATGTCAGAACTAACTGCCTAACAAGAATAAGCAAAGAGGAACTAATAATTTTGTAGTCACCAGATGACTGGCTTTTACTAAAGTTACAAATGCAAGCTAAACGCAGCAACCGCTTTGCGATCGAGCTCCACAAATTACTCAAAAATGGAACGTGGAATGTCCAATGCTGAAGGCAATGTACGTACTTTGCAAGTTCTCTCGCTCTAAGGGAAGTTTCTGCTAAACTCACATCTCTTTAGTTTAGATGGAATGGAAAGAGACGAATAGATCGAACTTTTATTGTATAATTTTACGTGTTCACTCATTAGATGTGTTGAACGTGAACGCCACTAAGATAAAATTCACTTCAAATTTCTTTATAAATATCAGGTTATACATTCAGGATACATTTGCGACGACAGAAAAAAGCATTTAATCGAAATCCTATTATAATATAGGTACAGTCAATGAATTTGATATCTTGGCCACTTTAAAAACCTTATCATCTGTAAAGCAATCGGTTTCTGTAATTAAACATACCAAATAGCATTATAAAAATAAACGGCATTTTATTTTTTAACTAAATAATAATGAAACTATGAACTTACTCCCTTTTTTATTAGGAGCAATCATTTCTACATAGTATTGAATATTGAGTGCATGATTCAACGTATAAGTTAAGTGTATACTTATTAATAACAGCTATTTTATAAAAAATAATGCAAACCAAGTAGAGTTAGTTACCAATCTAGGAATGCAGCGCTGTCACGTGGTAGAGCTTAAATGTAATAAAACCTTTGTTACCTTTTGATCTACCTTTCATTTGGCGATCTGGCATTTATTAGTTAAAAAAACAAACAACCACACTAACTTTATAAGCCTTTTCTAAAATACAATAGGACTTATCGAATTATTTATTTGTTACGACAAATGAAAGTGTTATGGTTTAAAAATTAAGAAATTATGATTTAAGTCTCCTTTTATTTTGTTTTATTGCCTTAGGTGTCATGTTGCCTTTGCCAGTGTTATACCTATTGTTTTCCTATGTCGATTTTATTGCAATGTTAAAATTCTTATTGTTTCATCTCATAAAGAAGAGCACAGGTAGTTGCTTGAATTAAATGAGGCGAACTGATCATTTTATAGTTAGTTGTAAATAACATTTTAAGACATGGGTTGCATTTACCTGGTTCAGACATTTTATCTGATGGCGATCGCTCACGGAGGCGCCATCATATATTTTTTTTAATCCTTAAATGCTCATTGGGGTGTCTAGGATTGCAGCCTGGTGGTGGATTTACGAGGACTAGAAAGGGTGTCAAATGTAGCAGATGTTTCGAGTCATATAAACTCGATGCTTGTCTTTAAATAAGGTGCTAAGTTCTATTTTTCGGTTGAAATAACATAAATGTTTATTTGAGAAAATTTTATAAAAATAATCAAAAATTCATAATGTTATAAGATTAATATATAAACTAAAACGGGGAGGAAAGAGCAGCCTTAACTGAATTTCTAGTCGGATCTTCTCAGTACCGTAAATTTACCAACCGATGGCATAGCTTGCTTCTTTCCAAAGTGCTTGTAGTAAATTAGACTGAATTGATTTATGGACGGATCATTAGATACTATACTCCATACCTCTACCTCCTTGCTGAGTGACTCGCACACCGTTTTCAAGATGGCCTCCAGAGGTCCAGGATTCGATTCTCGGTCGAGTTAACGTAGAAAATTATCTCATATATATTGTATTTTGTGTTCTATATTGTATTGTGTTGTGCTATGGTACCTTTGTTGATTTTTATTTCCATAAGGGTACATATGCTGAAATCTGTCTGAGCAATATATATGATGTTGTCTAATATCTAATTTATTATTATACTGGCTGTTTTTCCGCGACTTCGTATCGTAATTTATAGCCTATGTTAGCCCCGTATGATGTAGGTAGGTGAAATTAAAATCGGTCTAGTACTTCCGGCGCCTGTTCGATGCAACCAAACAATTATATGTTTCCTCTTTATAATATAAGTATAGAAAACTGCCATGACGTATACGATATTAACACTCTTTTCTATAATCGAGTAGATTTTGAATAAATATAATTCTAAATGTTAAAGGTTTTACTGCATTCAAATTTTTGTTCATTTGTTAAGAATATTTTTTTAAATTATGACATTTTTTTCTCTCTATAGATACGAGTGTAAGAGCTTCAAATTCAAAGTAAAAATAATCTTAATAGTGAATGATTAGTCTTTAATAAAATTATATTCTAATTAAATTAATATAATATTATCCAAACATTACAGGTCATAAATGATAGTTAACCATATCATGTCAGCCTGGGACCGCCTTGACGTCCCTTCCATTGTTTCCATAATAATACTCGTACTAAACTTAGATGAAACTTAAGTTATCTTAAACTTAACTTATGAATCATTTGTTTAATTCAGTCAGTGGTAAAGTTTTATTGACTCTTATAAATTAATGAACCTTATGCTCCTAAATTATACATTTTTGTATTGATATTTGCACCACCTGTAAATAGAGCAAAGATTTACAATATAAAAAAGTAATGATATTGTATTATTATTATCTATTTTAAAGCCACCCTTTATTAAACGAAGACACAAAACAAAGACAAAATACGTGTTATTATTATAATATCTAAGAACTAAATAGGAGAGATTTTATTGTTTACATTGAAAAGGTTACAAAACTACTGGACCGATTAAGAAAATTCTTTCACCTAGAGGAAGCTATTTCACACAGAGGAGAAATGATGATAAAGCTACCTATTTAGGCATAGCTACTCACATTCTACTAAAGCGAACAAAATTTTCGTTCCAAATATTAATTTAGTATCTCCTAATTTTAGAACCGATACTTGTATGAGGTACTTATAATTACCAATTGTATAATTTGATAATATTAACATTAAAATAGTTGAAGAAATCTATCATCGCAGTAGTGCGTATATTGAATATTTTTCTTGAAGTAACACAATAATATTTTATTATTGTAAGATTGTCAGTCTCTGTTACACGAGAAAGCATGAAAAACTAAAAATCAAACATTAATATAGATTTGTGAATATAAAACTTACTAACTGTAACATTTTACTTATATTCATATTTTTCGTTTGAAATTGGCGTATGAATATATATTTCATCGATAATGTTTCGAGTTGAAGCGCTAACAAAAAAGAGCGTAAACATTATTAGCCGGTAGCTGAAGCAGTCGTAGTGACTGCCTTTAATATCTCAACTAACTATTTTATAATTGAGCCTACGTATTAACTTAAATTTGCCGACGGCACACGCGTTGACGGACCATCAAAATGTCAAGAGATAATAACACAATAAACTTAATTACCTGCACATTACATAGCAATTACCTACTAGAATATAAAAAATAATTATGATATTTTCATATGAATAAAAAATATGTTTATAAATAGAACACATTATTATAACATTAAAGCTTATCGTAACGTTTAGAGAACTGTACACACTTCAATGCCAATAATATTGAATTCAGTTAGAAATGAAAAATATATATAATCATATTTTTAAACGATATTCTGAGATCGGAATGTTACAATTTATTTTAAGTAGTTACATACCTCTACATTTATGTATATAGTTCTGACTATACATTTTATAAAACTCTGCGTTTGATTTATAAATATACTGTGGGAGATCTTTCACTGAGAATTACCGGTAAGAAGCAGACTAAACTTTCTATTTAAATGTGCGACAGCTGACCTATATATGGGTTCTTATTTATTATTTTTACTAAAGAATATTTATAAGTTATTATAGTATATATAATCTAAAAGCAGTGTTAAATATGAGCGCTATTACTTTTGGTAATGCATTTTCATTGTTTAATTCAATTAGTAATATTTAATAAATTACACTTTAGATAAAATTCTACATTTTTTTATTTGCATATATTGATTACCTACTGGAGTTCATTCAATATACATTAAGGGTTATTAATATTGTATACCTACGATTTCGCCCGCGTAAATTATAGTCTATGCAAACCGCGTATGATATAGCTTCCCGTAGGTGAATAAGTTTTATAAAATCGTTCCAGAACTTTCGGAGCCTTTCCAACTCAAATAAATAAGTAGATATTTCTACTTAATAATTAGCATAGAAAAAATGAGACTTTACTTTTTAAAACGCTTTTAATAAATAAATAAGGATGGTATAAGGGAATGTAAAAATTAGAACTGATAGACAAATTCAAAGTGTGTCGGCTCTAAATAAAAGTACGAAAAAGTATTTCTTTTATTTAAGATCCTTTAAGCTGTATATTTAAAGTTTTAAGTATACAATAAGCTTTAATAGTGAAGTATAATATAAGTATATGTGCCTTTAAGATATCTATTTACGCCTACGTCTATTTAAATTTAAGCTACTATATATTTCATTGATAATACTATAATCTAAATGCAATGCAGTTTCGGCAACGGAATGATAATATTGGTCCATTAATAATTAGCTTTTTTGTGAATTTAAGACTTATAAGTAATGATAACTATTGTATCTATTGTTAAATCAAGTCGTTATTAATATACACTTCAATTTTCTCACATAAATAGCGATATTGGCTTTTTCCCGCGACTTTGCCGACGTAAATTATATAGCCTATATTAACCGCATATGATGTAGCTTCTCAGAGATAAAAGCAGTTTCATGATCGGATCAGTATTTTCGAAGATTAGAAACAAACACACAAATTTATAAACTTTATCTATTTTATAAAATTTGTATAGATATATAGTTTAAAAATATTTCTTTAGCTTCTTCGACCTTAATTACTTTTCATACAGGAAAATGAAAAAATCGGCCCATTTAAGTTTATGAACCGATTTCAGCCATTTTGTAACTTATGAAGAAGTTAACTCTGATACATCACAGCTGGCAATATATAAGCTTTGTCATAAATCAACATTTTGAGGAGAGTTTACAATAAAGTAATATATTTGTCTATATGTAAGTTAGAGCACCTTAAAGTCCCAAATGGTCAAAATAGGAACAGTGGCAAAAATCGGCCTTATATCCATAATATATTCTTCTTTTGTATAATAATAATCGCATCTTAATATAATCTCAACTTCTTGCATTATGCCATTGTAAGTACTATCTAACTGAAGTTTAATATTATTAATGCGATGTATTACTCACAATCTAATGGTGACAGTTATATTTACTATGATATAGCCACAAGTAGGAATTACTTAGAACCATTAGTTGATGAAAAACATATTTCTTTTTCCGAAAAATCCTTTTTTATTACTTTCTTAAACTATTATACAAAAACAACTTAGAGCCGCTCACCCCTCCCCTCGCTCAGTTCACGCCATAGTAAGTTTGTTAAGAAAAATAGTATTTTTCAATTCCAGGACAGCAAAGTAAAATAACTGTAGGTATGTACACGGGACAACACGTGAAATTCCGAGACAATCCCGCAAATCCCTGCCACCTGGCAACCCTAGTTGTAGTTGGAGCGCTATTGACTCTCCATAATTACGCTATCATTAGCAGAATAGTCCTACACTCATTATGTTGACATTTTTCTTCTATACCTTCTTAGTTATCATTATTATGGCGTTTACTAAGATCATGAAGTAGAACTCGTTATTTATAACAGATTTTTTTAAAGGTTAATGATAGTAAGCAAAATAATCTCAAATTAAGTTTTAACTTAAAGGAAAATTAACCGCTTTTTTCTTTAATAAGAGACTCAGACTTGATGCGTTTAACTCGTGTTTAATGGATGACAAACAACTGCAAAGATAGATTAGTAGAAGAGAAATAGTTCTTTAATAACAAATCGTTCATGTTTCAATTATGCCTATTACTAACTACTTTTAGTTATGTAAGTATCTATAGATGTATTATTTTGTAATATTCTATGGACTTATACAGTGTTATTAATAAACAAGGTTAGGCGTTGGAGTAAAGTTACGCTGAAACTGTACTTAGTATTAATGAAAATTCATATTATTAAACACAGATTTAGTAAAGGTTATCCTAGTACGAGGTACTACGGGAGTAATATCTTCTCCTAGAAGGTTTACTTATTTTGCGTATAATATGAATTTGGACTAATACTAAAATTGCAATTTTAACGTCAATTTACTCTGACGCTAATCCTTGTTTATTAATAACACTGATAGTGTTTATATATTTATTTTTGTTAACTAAAGGTGTGGCATAACTTAAATAAGCTTAAAAATAAGTATGTTGTCTTTGTTTTCATTTATCAGAATAAATAAAGGTTTCATCGAGAACATCGAGAACTTATCGTTTAGAATGAAATTGTATTTGTACTAAAATCTTACTATGTGTATACTATACCTATATATTGTGTATGTAATTAACATAATCTTCAATATATGATTAAAAATCAATAACAGTGAATTAAACTATTAAAATCAAAATATTTAAACCCAAACATTAATACAATAACTTTTATATTGAAAAAACTACGTGAATCTTATTGGAATTAAACAAATACTTATCACGGCTTAGTTCATTTATAAAACATTCATAATAAAGGAAATTAAACATCAATGCTAACACTAAAACATTAGGCAACTTACTAAAATAAATATTTAAAGTAAACATAATAATATTATGTCTTTTTAAAGTCCAATCAAGTGTTTAAATGGGTCAGTTGAGTTTACAACGTTTAATTAACCTTTAAGCTACCTATTAATTAACCTTGACATTATAAAACACTAACCTGCGAGGCCGGCGGGTACGAATAGCCGAATTGCGCATACGCTGCCATCGGGACGATCATATGGGCGGCTTCACACAAAACACTGTCTCTCAAAGTCTAATAATCACGGACGTACAAGTTTCCTTAATACTATCTAAATTGAAATTAAATAAACGTATCACAGTTGGTTGAATGCGCGGCGGCTGCGCGGCGCGCTGCCATCCCGGGCGTCAGCGGGCCGGTGCGCGCGCGCTTCGCATGCCGGGTGTCGTCGAGTGTGCGGCCGGCCTATACCTTGTTTACGCGTTCGAGTCTTGGCACAGACTGGCGCGCGTACGACGCCTGCCGCCCCTCCGCTGTAGGACATGGCCAATTACGCTCCACCCCATAGGCGGAGCGTCACGTTACCCACCAATACTATCATCAATCTTCCGTCCTTTTCAGCATCCAGCGGGCATTCACGCGATCGGATTTGGCCAAGTTATCCCCACTTTTGGTGTGCGCCGCCCACTTAACTCGCGCCGCCCACGTCCGGGTGGGGCGCGGGAGAAAAAAGCCGGCAGAGTCGGCTCGAGTTGATCATGTTTATGGGTTTCCGTGGAGACAGTCCGCTCTGTACCACGAGCAAACAAATCTCTAGTGGCAAAAAAATGGCTCGGCCGACGACAAGTTGTTTCACCTCCTCAGATTTACGAACAACTCCGCGTATAGTTAAGAATTTACTTTATTGGCTATACTGTGTCGGCGTCGCTGGCGTTTTTCACATACGACATGCCCTTCAAAGATCTCGAAGCATATAAAGTATCATGAATGAAAAGCTTATTAATTTTACAAGCATAAGTGTTACAAAAATATAATTTAACCCACTCAGGTTGGTAAATTACTATATTGATCATTTAAATTGGTAATTTAAATAAAATATTATTTAAACACACCCTATAAATAGGTAAATATATGGTACAGTATTATATTAGGTACAGTTCAAAACTTATATCGCATACCTTCGTATGTATTTGATCAAAAGCATTCAATAGTGGCAACAGAGGACGCTCTTCCGATAGCGCGTTATTAAATTTTACATTTCCTAGAGTTTCCACGGGTAAGTAACAGGTGGCGCTTGTAAAGCCCTCCTATTTCCACCCCAGCCTCATATTGAAGCAAAATAGATTTCTTATAGCACATCATATTTTATTCCAGTGAAAAATATAATATAGAACGAGCAACCCCCTTTTTTATTGCAACACTTAAGCTATTGTTATTAACATTTTTCAATAACTTAAAACGTTCATTGTTAAATATTGATTTTGTTCTGGTTATATCTATTCATATACTTTTATTAAAACAAAAGTTTAATTTATATAGAAAATTTTATTTTTAAAGGTAACTAGACATGATATAAGTGCAGATATTTCAAATGTCACCTGTCTGTAGGTATTGCAATGGATCAAGCTAAAACATCTGTTTTACATAGGATTGTGGATTTAAAATACACCTCAGATAGAGCTGAAAATTGGTTTATACCTGAACAGTTTATAAACACAAAGGAATAATATAGGAGCCTTGGATTCTACGACTCTACTTTTCTACCAGCGTAACTATTTATGTTTCGCACGCCGGTTTCAAAGAGTCGCCGTTTCTGATGTTCCGGCTTCGATTCCCGGTCGGGAAATTGTACAAAAGGAACTTTTCTATATTGTTTTGAGTTTTGGTATTGTGTTACCTTAATTTTTTTTTATAATACAAGTGCTTTTCATCATTTGGGTTCCGAGCAATGTAAGAAAAATTTTATTCATTTGATACCTACAATTTTCTATGAGTAGGAATTAGGTAGGTATTATTTATTTAAATATGTAGATATAGCAATTTTACCTATATAAATACTATTAATATTATAAACGTGAAAGTTTGGTTGTTTGTCCTTCAATCACGCCGAAACTACTGAACAGATTTTGACTAAATTTGGTATGCAGATAGTGTATTAGCTACTGACATTGATAATAGGATACTTTTTATCCCACTAAATAGTTCCCTAGGGACCACGCGAGCGACGCCGCTGGTGGAAAGCTAGTGTATATGATTATTTGTACACAGGTCGCGTGTTAATGTTTTATTACACCAATATGTATTTTCACTCATTACATCAGTTGCCTAAGTTTGCATCATGACAATGGTACTAATAAACCTAATTAGAACATACACTTTAAATTCGTTTCTCAATTGAATCAATGTAATAACCAAACAATATCTTGTGTCGGTTCTAAGTTAGTAGTTATATGGATGCGACACGCAAGTTATCTTTATTTTGTTTTACTCAAATATTGACAGTTTTTAACTCCTTTACTTGCAGCCAGTTGCTCAAACGTCCATTAAGGTTTAATGACGACTTCAAAATGTAATTAATGTTTTATATTTTAAAATTTGTGTCGGCAATGTCACTTTAAAATAACGACAATTTTAATAGACGTTTGTGCAACTAGATATCGGTATAATTATAAAATCGATGCGGGTACAATATTGACATGGGTACGGTGATCTTTGTTAACAAATCCATTTCACGCAATTTGTATCTCCAAATTATTAAAAATCATCGATATAAAAAATGTTATATTTATTTATATACAGAACAAAATTTTTAATAGCCATAATTACTGAAATCAAACTATTTTAAGTCAATAATTGTTTAATTAGGTTGTTTTAATCGAAATATGTATTAGGTAATCATTTGACTTTTATTTTTTTTAAATTATTAGTTTTGTCGTAATAATCAAACTTAACTATAATAAAATTTTGTATTATTCTGACTCGAGTTCGTCTTGTTGATGAATAAATATTTTTCAAAAAATTCTGTTTAATAAATTGAGCTCAAAATCGATTCTCTCTAAAAAAAAATTGAAATACCAAATGTCACCGTACCCATGTTATGTGTAAAAGACTATAGAGTAGTGAAGACTGGGGTTTTGTAGTATCAACTTATTTCCATATTTTTAAGTTGTTTTTAGTATTTGAGTGTTAAATCCGAATATCAATTACCTATATAAGATTATTCAAATGTAACAACATGCCTCTTGTTGACTTGAAGTATCTAACAGGATTTAAACAAATAAAGTTCCAGTCTCGAGGTGTCGTCATCTCTGATGTTCAGGGATCGATTCCCTGTTGAGCATCAGAAAAGGGGCTGATCGAATTGAAATTTGATACACAATGAGTTAGTAACCTAAAAGTGGTCTATAGTTATTGACATATCAAATAAAAAAATGCTTATTGTGAGAATCTTTATACAATTAATAATTTCGAGGTAAATAATTTTGAAGTTATAATATACGTACAAAAAACGGGCGAATATTAACCACCCTTAATCTCACCACACCACAACCACAGCGCTTAAGACATTGAAAAAAAAAATAACGCAGAATATATTTCATGTATGTTTTGGTTTAATTGACTAATTTTAAATTCTATCGCAATGCTTTTCAACGCGATTGGAATATCGATTTATAGAATTATGTTACTTTAAAGTCGTATTCGCTTTTGAACAAATGATGAATTAAATTATTAAAAAAAAACATGCTAAAAACTTGGTTAAACCGGTCTAAAGATTGCAGTTAGTTAGCATTCAACTCTTTCGTTTGACATTCCTTTCTTTCAATCATTCATTACTTTGCTTAAAGACAACTCGAATAAAATATCTTAAAAAAAACATCGCGATCAGAATCGGTATTACATGTCAAATAGTCGTAGCGTTACGTATTATTCAAGGACTCGTAAATATCTTTCAAATGTGAAATTGAAAGGAATTACGATTGATTTGAAAATTAGACAATTAGCAACCTGGTTCAATACTTTGGTATGGTACCCTCTTAGATTCCGACTATATCTTCATCGGTTTTAATTTATTATAGGGAAAAGTGTTTGGAATGCATCTAATCCTTAGATACCTACAAACTACTGTGAATAATAGGACATAATAATGACATTAAAAATCGAAAATTCCATAGATACATTTTCAACTATTCTATAGGTACCTTAAAACCTAATCGGTAACCGCATTAAGTACCCATGTTAGGTTTACGGTCGTTTCTAAAAATTCAAACGTTACGGCAGTAGTACCTATATATAACGAAGTTAAAAGGTATACTAACTTTACAAGTTTACGAGTAATAGCCGAACAAATGTATTTACCTCGAAAATTTCGAACAGCGCCATAAAAAACGACAAATATGATTATTTAACTTTTTTTTTAAGGACAATGGTACGGATCCATCCATTACTGAAAAAGAAGTTGGTATATATCCTTTTAATAGACGGAGAGCTCGAGCAGGAAATGTGCAAGTTCTTTCGATTTTTCAGTATCTTGAAGCACTAAAGGCATATAATATAAATCAGTTCCCAATGCGGAGGTCAGGCGCTAGAATACCTGGTGATCGTAACGAATTCCTAGCTAACGTTGAATATGTTTATTCAATCACATTCAAGTCCAAGCATTTTTGAATTAACTACTTATAATTAATAAATTAACTTTCAGTCATTAGGTAACTCTTTTTCGGAGCCCATTTTCACACCAATTTCTGAGATCTACTGAGTCGCATTTAACAAACTAAGCAGTTTAGTCTCCTTTTTATACTAACAACAAGTTTTTCGCTAATTTCAAACTATAAAAAAGCACCTATAATATTGATTATGAGAGCCAGTGCTCAAGTTAATAAAATATAAAAAAAAAACTGAACAACTTTTACTACGGGAGAAACACTTAACTGATTAAAAAATAATCAGCGAATTTATACAAAATTGTAATAACTACAATCGTTGACAGTATGAAAAAGCTGATTATTTTACCATAAATTCAGTGTTGCTTCCATAGTAAAAGTTGTTCAATATACTTAACTAATCCATACCATGAAGTAGCATATAATAATATTACACATTATATATGAAAACGTGATAATACTAAAAACGATCTTACAATTAGCTATAGTTTTCTGAATAGATATAAATAGATAATATTCCATTGTCGACATTACATATCGCTTTTCTTTCACAAAACTCATTTTTCTCCAAAATAAATGAACAAAAAAAATAAATGAACCAAAATATATGTTAATATAATGATAATAATCTTTTGAGTTTACAGGTATTGATCTGTAGTAACACTGAGCTATTAATAACGCACTATCTGTCATATACATCTATAATTGTACAACTGTAATCAATTCATAACACCCGAAGTAAAATGATAGTAATATGACATAGAAAGCAAGAAATACGACATATTTTTATCGTATTGTTTTGATATATCTTAGTTTTAATTAATGGAAACTCTGTAGTAATATTTACGCTAATAATATAGAGTAGAATGTGTAATTATTTTTTATAAGAAAAAAGTCATGATGTTTAAAAATAGTTAAAATTAACCCTCAAACCACTGAATTTATTTTACTAAACTATTTACTGAAAGACATTCGGAATTTGGCAGTTTATACTTGTATTAATAGTGCTATCTTTGACTATTGGAAAGGTGTATTATTGAGGACGAAGCATAATTGCACATTTTTTTTTATTTTTTGCTTCATGAGTGAAAATCGTTCTAAAAATTTTTGCCACATCCCTACATGTTATATTTCATTCAAGCATATTTTAGTTAGTTCTCTATCACTGGCTTACAACACACAACATGCTTTCTAAAGCGGTACAATTTAATTCCTATAAAGGTAGTGTGTTATGAAAATCAAAGAAGAAACAGATACAAAACACTAAATAAATTACAAACAAAATAAAAATTTTATAATCACTTTAGAGAAAAATATCATGCAACTAATATAAGTAATAAGTCAACAGATTTTTAAATATAACTTATCGTATTGTATGACACTTTAGTCTATCATGTGAATTTCGAATTAGATTACATTTTACTTCATATTGCACTGTCATATTGACTTAACATAGAAATACACACAAGGCTTTTTTTAGTCACAGACATAGAAATAAACACAAGGTTGTAAGTTTCAATTCATGTTGTAACCGAAAATTCTCTAATTCGCAATTCCTATTGATACTGTAAAGGTAACGTAATTCTCTAAGAAACTTTGTCGACATCTAGGAATATATTTACATACTAGCTGTTTCTCCGTGACTTTACACGTGCAAATTATAGTCTATGTCAACCCCGTAGGTGAAAGAATTTTTGAAATCGATTTAGTAGTTTTGGAGATTTTTCTATGCAAACAAACAAACATAAGAATTATCAATTTATTCTCTTTAATTATAAAGATACATAATTCCGTTTTATTTTAAATTATCTGTTTTCCTTCATTTCCACCAGCGTAAATACGATGACTGGTTATAAGGTAAATACAAACTATAAACTAGACAACATGAGTATATTAAAAAATAAACATATTAATAAATAATTAAATATACGTTAATACTATATCAAATATACCGTCCTAATATATATATATATAAAAGTTCTTGATAGAAACTTTGTTCCTGTACCTCATTTCTTAGATATATTATCTATGGTTTTAAACTAAAGCAACAGTTTTTGTTATTATCTGACAAATATATTGTAAAATTACAAATTGCAGAAAAAATTTAGTCCGTCAGTCAGATAATAGAAAAATATTTGGTACATAATAACATTTTTTGTTTTAATTTAACAAGAAATGGATTAGATAATAAGCATTAAAGTTGAGGAGTAAGGGCTCGTACTCGCTCGTACGTCACAACTACCTCTATATAGAAAATATACAAAGGTGCCACGTCATACGACATTACAATTCAAAATATCTCCGTAATTTATGGATTATAAAAAATATACATGTATATAAAATACTTGTATATTATTCTTCAATAATCTACACCTGGCGGACAAACAAACAACAATTGGTTATCATCCTAATTATAGACTATTCAATGTATTACAAACAAATAAAAAATATAAGCTTTCCTCTTCATAATTAGTATAGATTCGTTAGGTATCATAACATCCGCATTTTTATGAAATAATGGTGCCTAAAATTTGCCCTTAGTCGACGCTTAAATAAGATTTAAATCATAAACTGTGCACTAAAAATTTCGCTTCTTTATCGAAATCCAATGAAAAAAAACTTAAAATTTTCCTGACATACGAGAAATAACAGATCAAAGAGTATTAATAAAAGAAAATAATGTATATAATTATAATTAAGGCAAATAATTTTTCTGTTCATTAAAATTATACGTATAATAAAATGGATTATTTTATAATCTCTCGTTACAACACTATTGGCAGTTGTAAACCGTAGACCGCCGCCTACGGTTATATGGTTCTCATTACCATTAAATCGAATGAAAGGTTGTCGCTAATTGCATATCCATAGCGGCAGTATCAACACATCCGATCTCTCGTCCGACCAGATTTTCTAAGAAACCAAAAGAAATTGAACTTTAACTCGAAAGTTATACGTCAGCTTACATATCATTAGCTGGCGCTTAAACATCTGTCATCGTTAATAACAAGCAATTTGAGCCAATTTTGCATTTTTGGAATATAGGCGAGCGCCCAGGCGTCTCTCCTGGCAGGAAGTAACATAAAAACTAACACTAATAAAAATAGTGGTTGACATGTTGTGTTTTTGCCCGTGTTACTAATTACGCGGGTGCAAATGTTGGTAGTGCGTGAGCGGTCGCGTGAACCGAGCCACGCCGTATACTAAAGTTACCAGCAAATGCTAACAGTTTAGATATTTATGAACGTATGTATGTAATTAATTTTTACGATGGATCAGATAACGGTGTCGTTGGGGCGATACGCATGTCGTAGTGGTGTCTCAGGACTTGTATAAAGGTTAATTAGTGACTGCGGTGTCGTTACCTATGTCGTAACAGACGCTTAGCAGAGCAATAGGTCAGGTCGCAACCTAAGATCATTCGACACTAACACTAACAAAATACACCAAAAATAACATGCGAACATTGTGAACAACCAACTAATTTCCATAGAAAGAACTTTTTAAATACATTAGTGCGGTCGGGTAAAAAACCAGTCGAGTAGTTGTGTTCGTGTATATAAATTAGGAGAGCGTTATAATCCGCTTACTTGAATAATCCTTTTGTTACAATTTGATGCTGTGTACGAAGATAGATAAACCGAGTAAAACTCAAGTGTAATGTATGGCTCGTGTAGCGTCGGCACAGACATGCAACGTTAGCCGTATACTTTTTTTAGTGCACTACGACTTTCGGTTCCGAACTGGCGCCGGGGCAGCTATAAAATAATTTCCATTACAAAAAAAGTTTCCGTTCTTCAAGACATTAAAGGATAGATGAACAACTCTCTTCCTTTATTCCTGATTTATATGAGAATTTCATTTACAATATCTGTCAACAAAGCCATTCTGCAAGTAAACATAATCGTCTAATTGGTTTTACGTAATTTCCATTAGCCTTCTGTTTTTCTTTTATGTAAGTTTTGTAATTTTTTAAGTTATTTCCGATTTCATTTACGAAATTTCTACCTTCTTATTAGCTACCGATCAGACTTGAATTGAATTGAATTGCATCATATCAATACACCATTATCTCGATATAGTACCCCCAGCAGCGTTTTAATTTTTGCCAGGATCATATCAACCTACTGATTTTCTTCGATCGACCATGATCGTATCAGACCATTCTCTCTCGCACTGATCTTAACTTTCATAAATAAACTGTGCTGCTTAAGCAAACTCTATGAAGATTGAATAAGATTTTCATGAATACAAAATCACGATGCAAGTTATAACATTCCGATGTGTATGCATAAATATATGATGTCAGATCGGGGGAAAAAATAGAAGAGAAACGTAACTCGAATTCGCGATTCGCATTAATTAATTTACCCCGCTAAAAGTAATCTTTGCCAAAACAATGGGCACATAAACCTTTTTACGGTGGCAAAAAAGGCACATGGATACATATGTCGACGAGGGACGGGCAGACAACGTGTTTATACGTTGATTAAACATAGCCACGACCGCAATGCGTATGCAACCGGACGGACATATTACCAGGCTCGAATTCTGATTGTTTAGAGAATTTATTACTCTCATAGCATGTTCAGTTAATTGAATTCGCCCGTAGAATAGGCGGGCTGAATTGCGTTGCGGGCTATCTTCCGTTGCGTGCTCCGGCCAGACGCTTTTTGCTGATAAACCTTGTCCCCCTGTTGGGGATAGATTTGGTGGATCCCTGTCTAGTTTACTCCTTAATAGGACAGAGATTTCGCCACTTTACTAATTGAGGAATAGAGAAATACAAATAACTGTACAGTTCACGAAAAATATTAATTGTATTTTAATGAAACTGTTGTTTTCTAACAACCCCGTGTCACTCTGCACGCAACTAACAATAATTAAGATTTCGTTTCGGTGAATATATGTCTTGAAAACTTCAACTTATTTGCAAATCAAGATTTGAAGATTATTAATGGAAGTAATTGCCGTAATTACGAGTAGTATTACATATTGTATATAAAAAGGTTATATTATTGCAGATAAATCTAAACATATTATCTGGGCCTGTATATCCATTGGCCAGTTGAGCAAAAGAGCAGAAAAGGGCAGTGTCGCACCTTTCTTTTCTTTAAGCCATTCGAGTCTTTTTGTAAGTTAGAAGCTTAAATTTTTAGTGACTATTAGGGAATCAAGTTGGGACGGGATTTGGAAACCCAAATTACATTGAATTTGAACGAGTAAGAATTATTGCAAGTTAAAATTCTAATTGTTCTGTTATTTCTCATTTTTAGAATCTGATATTCGTAGGATCATAATTGTACATTTTGTTTAGCAAGCGTTTTCACCGCAAGTAAATAATTAATTATTATAAATTACTTTATTAATTATTTTAATCAGGTGCAAGTTAGTATGGGTTAGTATCGAATGGTGTGCACACATTCAGAGCAAGTAAATAACTTTACTACGTTTTTCAAAAAATTTCCTGTCTTTATAGTCAAAAATATCGGTTTAATGGAATGAAATGAGCTAAAAAGATATATATATTTTAACCAAATTTATTTTAACAATGATTTTTCTCTCTTAATTATTATTTTGTCGTAATCTAGTATAAAAACTAATAGGTTATAGCATTATGCCAAGGCATTTTATTTATTTCACCTTTCGAGTTTGTCATATTCATGATCACCATGTTTTATTATATTCATGATCTTTTATAGATTATTTTTTTTTATTTACACATTGTCTATTTATATAATTTATTAAAAGATAGATGTACGAATCCGGAATTAGCTTTAATAATATTTTCTGAACGCAAAGAATCACACTACAAGAAGTTATCCCAAATAACCTATACACCTCTACAAACAACTTGAACATTGAAATGGTAAAATTACTAAGATGTAGTTATGTCGTTGTTTAATTTTTTAAGACTGACAATAGATGGCGGTAATACACTAATTTCCTGATTCTATTTTTGGATTTGATCAAAATAATTTTAGTGAACACGTTGACACAGAACACAAGCTTGTGACACGGAACACAAGTAGTGTTTCGTGACGCTTAAGAATCTCATAATAGTTAACAATTCGCGGAAAAGTCGGTGAAGACACATAAAAAAATACATCGCCGTCGAACATATATTTTTAACGATTTTGAAGTCGGTTTAAAATCTCTAATAACTACGATACAAACTGGCTTAAAACCAAGCGGAAGACCGTTACAAAAAGCAAACCAACAGTCTAAACTTCCGAGTTCTCCCCCTTTATTAATTTGTCAGCTTGACCTATCGATTATTATCTCGCGTCTCGAGCCCATTAATTATTTATCAAGTTAACGCTCATTATCTAAAAACAAAACACTATTTTTTCATTGTCCAAATCTCGTGGTCATTAATCATTGAATAACAACTACTTGCAGTAAAAAAACCGACCCAGTTAAGTGGGGTCTAATATCAAAAGAATATCCCTAGCTATCTCATTGCACCCAATGCTATAGAAAAAGAAGATTGCGATTTGCGCGGGAAAAAGTTTTTTATTTTATAAATGCATATTTCTCTCAGTACAAAGTGGGGAACATATTTATACTTTATCTTCATATACAAGGGTATATTACCAGCAAGAAAATAAAAAATAGGAAGTAGAGGTAAAACTGTGACCCTTTTCAATTAGAAAATGTTATAAATTATTGTTTTAGAGGTGACTGAACATTTTTCCATAGAACGGCTATATTTCCATGACATCATATTTCCATAGAAATATATTCCATAGAAATATGATGTCATTTTTTGACGTTTTATTATATACTAAACTAATTGTTTGTGTCTAAGCGCCCTCTTAAGCTACAGTTTAATTAAGTAGACAGTTGCGAATAAAATTTTTATACGGCTATGTTCTCGAAAAGAGCACCCGAGTATTAAATCATAATAATTATCACTTGTAATGAGATATTTTTCTTAGATAATTTTGTTTTCATTATTAAGTAGAATATCTATCATTCATTATAATAAGCGACAGCAGTTTTAGGGTTTTTAATTAATAATTGTTAATATGGCAGTACTCGGACTGCAGACAATTCATAGAATGCTTTGTGGATGTAGACATTAGCAATTCAATACAACGTCTACGGCAAAGTGCTATTATATATTGTTTTTTTTTATACTTGTATCGATGTTGAATCTATATGTGGCAGTTCTTTCGTTTTTTCAGATTCTCATAATACTAGTATTTTAGATGCTATTAATTTGGAATCTGATCTTTGGGGGTAGCCTGTAATTAATTTATATTAAACTTACCAAATCTCAAAGCAGAAAAACTATTTGAAAAGAAAATATTGCTATTTTTAAAGTAGCTATTACGAATATGGGTTATCTAGGGTAAAGTATAAAGCTTCAAATAACGAAGAAAAACGTAATATACCAAATTATTAAATCGAGACTTTTACAAAAAAGTAGCTGCTTTCCCGCGACTTCGCGGCTATAAAATTAATGCTTATGCCCGCGTCTGAAATAATTTTCTTTAAGTGAAGGATTTTTGGAATCGCTCCAGCAGTTTCGGAGCTTATTCAGTGAAAATAAACAAATAATAAAATTAGTATAGACTACTTATTTGCTTTAATACTGATACTTCATCTTCTATAAACCCCTGGTTAACCTTTTTTATAATTATTTCAATAGAATATATATGTTGATGGGAGCTCGTGGAAAAAGACAGTTGGAAATTCTTATTGCACGCAGGAGTAGTCGAGGAAAAACACAGACATAACCAATAAGTATGTCATATTTTTTATGTTATGCTGTAGTCTGGATTGGACATGAACACTTAGGTATAATGTGTTAGAAAGATCGTAAAATTGATTAAAATATAGCTTTGTATACAAGTGGTTACAAAATCGACGAGTGATTTCGAGAAGCGACAACTTTTCACTTTTTAAACTACTTCAAAATCGAAAAAGAAGGTTCTATGTTCGGCTGATTATTGACTGAAAATTGACTGATTTTCGAAAAACTCTTACGTTCAAAAGCTTCTGACTATGTGGTGCAACAAAAGATTTTTATAGAAATTTATTTGTAGTTTTATACACACCCGACTCCAGTAGAAGTTACTGAACACGGTTTAATTTTTGTACTATCTATATTTATAATCTTTGCATTCCAGTTTTATCCCAACTGAAATGATAGTGTTTGAAGACTAATCAGTTCAGAAATATCTTAAGGTTAACAAAGATAGTATCGAACGAGTTTTTCGCTTAGTGCAGCAGCAAGACATGTATAAATTCGCTGAGCATACAGCAAAGTTCATTAGTGAAGTTTCACGGGAAGATGGAAGAAGTCCTCAAATTATATTTCAAATATTTTTTCTCGACATTAATCAATAGCGCCAAATCTGTTTGTACTACAAACTAAACTAAGAATGGTCTAATTTTAATTTGGGTCCGTATTAACACTATTATGTAGTCACATGTTATTATAGAGATTTAATTATACTTCTGTATACTTTAATATTATTTTATTTCTGTTTCCTTTAGTTATTTACTAGAAATTGAAGTTTTAGAAGATTAAAACTAAATGTATGGTGCAACCTTCAGAAATACTGATCTGGAATATGAAATTTGTTCACCTACGGAAGCTACGGAAGCATACGCGTCAAACAGAAGCTGTAAAAAATATAATATACATGATCGAAGTCGCGGGAAATTCGTTTCTTATAAAATTGTTAAATATAACTAAATTATATAAAAATAAAAAGACAAACTACTGTTTATCAATTGGTGACTTAAATAACATAAATTCTTTTTATTGTATTTACAACACATGAGATAAACAAAAGATTATAGAATCATTAAGTAATTATTTTAAAGTTTTATTCGAACATTACATTTAAAATTACAGTTACTGTTTTTTTTACATGTCTACTTATGTATTTAATTTTATTCTCGCATGTGGTGTTTCTTTATTTTCTGTCAATCACATTAATGTACTAACAAATTAATTATTCTGAAACAAGAACTAACCTAACAGAATGTTTTCTATTTCAATGCCCATTATTAAAAAGCTTTTCGATAATAAGTAACATGCGAATTTAACATCAAATACATGTCCATAATAGGTTAATGTTTTGGGTATATAATAGTATCATATTAGTTATAATATTTTTAATTGTTGTCAGCTATAAATAACGAAGTAGGTTTTATTTGGTAGAACCTCTGCGTTATGATAACGCTCCATTAGAACCGCTTATAAACGCGAAATTAATTTTCAAGTAACTAACAGAAAACCTTACTTCAAACGATTAAAATATCTCACTTCAATTTACTTCCGTATATCTTCTATTGATGGTAACTATAATAAAGTAAACTTCATTCAATCATTCATCAGTTTGTAACAAAAAAGTCAAATCTAAAAAGGTTTCACATAATATATCAAGCAATGGCGCTTGACTAGTGTTTATAGAAAAAAGACGCATAACTCTTATCAATGGACCCAACGCCCCGCTGAGTGGTCATATGAAATGAGCGCAAATGCATAAAAACTATAAAAACATCTGTCTCTTAATTTGCCCAAGGACTCTTCAGGCGTCACGAAAAAATCGTTGGTGCTCCGCGCCGGATACAGGGGGAAACGTCTTATCCGCCACTAGTAAACAGTGTCTGTTTTACACGTGTCAAATATGTTTACAGACTGTTTATCGTGTTAGAGTATACACCACTTTTTTTTTGATTAACCACGGTAAGTGTCACGCGAGGGAGGGTAGACGGTCGAGAATCCCGCAAAGGAAATGTATCGGAATATATTAAAACATAATTCGCTAGACGTTCCAAATTCAAAGTTGTGTGTGTGTGTGTGTGTATAGGTCATTGCTGTTTTAGGTTGTTCAATATTTTACGTGCTTACATATATTTTGCTCTGTGGTTTAGTAAGTTGTTTGATTGGGTAACCTCTTCAATTAACCATCACCTTTATATAAAGTTTTGTTGTATTTGCCATTACTTTGTTGTTTTCTATCTTCATGCTGGATTTTTCTCCTACTGCTTTTAATTTATACATAGGGAAAGCTTCTACCCTAGTAGGCACATTAATAGACTGGCGATGATGATGTAAGTAGCTCGGTGATGTATTGGATAAGTGCCGCAGGACGCGATCGTTGTCAGTCACAGGATAGGTGACCAAAAAATTATTGTCATATTACGTTAAGCTGTTATTCCTGGCTGTATTTGCAGCGTGGCCAGTCATGGCCCGTCCTTCTTAACCATCCATAAGGAAGGCCTGAGCCCCTGCATTGGGGAATTACAAGGGCTGATGATGATGGTGTGATGAGGATCCTACTGGGTAAACAGAGAGAACCGAAAGTTACAAGATTCCGTCCTTAATAATTTTCCGCTTCCACTCCCTCGAGGTTAAAGAATTGCGACGCGTAAATGGTTTTCAATTAATTACTTGCAAAATATTAAGACTATTGTTTAAAGTGTTGCATAAATTGAAAGTAAGTATATATTGTATATGACCTCTTATACTCTTCACACATACTCGTCAGTTATTAATACTTGTCAACAACATGAATTCAAAACAAATACATTTACTCGACATCTTTTGAGCAACAAATTTTCATCTCAAGATCGTCGAAAAAGTTTCCGAATATCCAGACACAATTCAGTATTATGTGTAGTACGTAGCAAGAACGCTAAGAGCTTTCTGAGACATTCTCCCTTGGAATGCATTTACATGTCACATGATCCTATGGGAAAATCTGCATGTGGCGTTGATTGTCCCGTGTACCTGCTCTGTACTGATGTGTATTGAGTTATTAGACAATTGATCCCTTGCTAACACCGCTTTCTGGTAATAAATCTACATATGTATAATAATAATTTACTGTAATCTTCGTCCATACTCACAAAATTTTCTTACTAGCTGTTTTTTCGTGACTTTGAACGCGTAAATTATAGCCTATGTCACTCGCGTATGATATAGATTCCTGTAGGTGAAATAATTCTTTGTCGTACAACACTGATTTTAAACGAAACTTAAATATATATTAAAAGCACCTACCTAAAAAGTGAGTAAGTGTAGATTGTATCATAGAATAGATTTATTTATTAACAACATTCACATTACTCATTAGTCATTACAGCTTGTAACCAATGCGATCTTGTAAACCAAATCCAAATGACTTTAATGAAAAAATTAAGAGCATACACACGGATTGTTAAATTTTCATTATTTTTTGACCGCCTCAAATATATCAGAAATTGTACAAATTGTGTTTCAAGGCAACTTAATATTTATTATTCATATCACAGTATAATAACTGAGAATTTTGTAAATCTTAATAACATAACCATCGGTAAAACAGTAAGTTATATGTTGACATGTGAATGCAATTTGTAAGCAACCTATTGATTTAAAAATGTGGTCATCAAAATTAAAGAGAATTTTATTATTTATGTCCGTATAGTCCATTGCTTGGTATGCCTTGTCTTTTTTCTCACAGCAGGAAACGTACAATAATATGTGGACGGAAAGCAAACATTAAATTCCTCAATGCGGGTAGACAGATGTTAGACAATGAATTTGTATCGATAAACACAACTTTGTTCGCGCATTCCGTTAAATTGGCGATATTTTATTTATTATTGTTTATATCTGTGTTTAGATATTTAAAAAAGAAAGTAGATTTTCCTGCCCGCGGGTTCGGATTATCGCTCTTCATATTTTCATTCCTTATTAAAACCCCCTTAAGAATATTTTTTGCGATAAAAACTTTGTTTGTCCTAACGTCTACTCTTTATCTGAACCAATTTTAATCAAAGTTAATTCAGTACTTAAGGTGTAAAAAGAACAGAACAGAGTTATTTTGTTGGCTTGTTTACATATTTATATGAAAATAAAAAGTTATAAATGTTATATTTATTATATTGGGAAGGTTAAACGGAAAAGAATTTAAGCCAATTACAAATTTGTATTTATAGAGTTGGCGAGTGATTATAAAGTTTATAATGCGTACCTACCTTCCGATCTGAAGAAGTAGTCTCAAAAACAAAATATGATAATAAGACTGTGAACGTGACATTGCCAAAAAAACAAATGAAGACGGTCAAATAATATTCCTAAAAGAATATAATTACGAAAATAAAAGTAACTACTGGTCAATCAATTGCCAAATGTCGACAATAAAAATTTAAAATTATTAAGGTTCTATTGTCGAAAAAAAAATTTCTGTATGGTTATTTTTAACATTCAGTTAACTTACCCTCTATCATCTTTTAGTCTTTATATATAATCCTATATAATTTTTTTTCAATTAAATGTATTTTCTATCCCTTTCGGATCAGTGCTTAAAAGAAAGAAAGAAATTTGTTACTTTAAACTTGAATCTTATGTAATTTTAGGCCGCAGCTTTAAAATTGGCTATAATTTTCCTGAATTTCCGCCCTTTCGGAAAACTCATAGTACCAACAATCGCATCAATCTGGTTCTTTCTTTTTCTATGCACAATTATAAGGGACATAATTGTATCATACTGGGCCCTTCATTTATTACGTACTTTTGTGAGTGTTACAGTTGTATCAAATTGGGCCAAATATTTTACGTTTTTGTAAATATATAGCTATCTCTTCCTAATAAATGAACAAAATATATTAAGGTTAGAAAAATATTAGCTAAATTAATATAAGTAGCTCGGTGGCGTAGTGGATAAGCGCTGCGGCCTGCGATCGTTGTCGTTAAGCAACTTTCGCAAGGGTCGGTCACGGGATAGGTGACGAAAAAATTATTATCTCGAGCTACTCCGTGCTTCAGACGGCACGTTAAGCCGTTAGTCCCGGCTGCATTTGCAGTCGTTAATACTCTCCAATCCGCATTGGGCCAGCGTGGAGGTCATGACCCATCCTCCTTAACCATCCATAAGGAAGACCTGAGCCCATGCAGTGGGGACGTAAAAGGGCTGATGATGATGATGAGAAAAATATTTATTATAAAACAACTTTGTTCTAGTTTAATAAACTAACAAGTAACATTTATAATAATCAACAAATTATTTAAATGAGAACAATTTTAATATGAATGAGATCAACTTTTATGTGATATGAGATCAATTTTCTCAATGTTATTCAAAAGTATTAATTTAATCATTGTTATGGAAATCGAAAAAACAATATTTAACTTTGTTGAAGCACAAATAAATATCACATTTTGCGCACCGACAACGGCTTCGAGTACTGCAGCCAGGAGCACAGCGGCATCGAGGCTACTTCAGAGTATCAAAAACTGGCCAAAGGTTAAATGTTAAACTGTCTGTTAATTATGGGAAGAGGACCCTTATTTCCAAGTGGTATGAATATCATCAAATTCAAAATATTCCCTTGATCTTTTTCTTGGAGGTCTATTCAGAAGATGATCACTGATAGACATTCGAAACGTTAGCAAATCTAAGATGTCTTTAGATTTGTGATTATTAGTTTTACAGACAGAACGATACTCAAAGAAAGAGTTTACTCCGGCGAATTAAAAAATGTTAATAATCACCTTCACAGGCCACTTTCTGGCTTTACACCATGTTCGATAAATCTATATCAACTGGTTGCAACCTCCTCATTTTATTCTCTAGTCATTATATTATCTTTCTTGAATTAATAAAGCGTTTTCTTCTTGGTATTAAATCGATAGGCCATCAAAGTTCCTGTTTCTTCTAATTTTCTTTTAACTAACTCTTTCATAACTCAGTGAAGAAAAATAGCGACGAGGGTTGTTTTTTACGACTACCTTCAAATCACACCAGTATGTATAATTTGTTAATCGATTGAATAGTTATCAGTATCCTTTGGCAACTGCAGACATCTGTTTCGGATGGCAACAGTAACAGGCTGTACCCTCTATAATCTATTTTTGGCTTCTTCTTCAGTCTAATTATCGCTGTAACGTCTACACAATACTAGCTAACATCGCATTTGCAATCAATCGTTTTATATCTTTAGTTTTTGCTCTAAATATCTTCAGTATTAGAAATTTAATACACCCAACAATGACATGTAGTCCGAAAAACAAAAAGGTTTCATTTGGAAACCAGTACTAACTATGTATTACAATATTGGTTCGTATTTAAAGCCCGTAAAATATTTCTCGAAATATTCGTACAGAGTTTTGATGTCTACAGAATAATCAGCCTCGCCTAGCAAAGGTTTGCTATTGAAGGGCTTCTTCTGCCACCCTGCTAGCATACTCAAAGGTATTTTCTCATGAAGATTCTCTTCGCTTTCATCGGAAGAGTAGGAACTAGAATAGTCGAGGTCTCTTCCATAAAGTTGTCTACATCAATTTCATCGTTCTCATCGCCCTCGTCGCCAAAGTTGTTCAGAACTTCTGAAGTAGCAGCGTCGTTTAAAGCTCGAAACATGATTCGGAAACTGTGAAAAATGAATAATCATTTGAAACTTAAATTAAATAATGTAGAGTCTACATCGATACATTTTATTAATAAAGTTCGTTAAGCTGTTACGCCAAAGCATTTGCTTTCCAATAGTACCTAATTATTATCACAAAGAACAACATATGTTTACTATTTGTCAAATAAATAACTTTTAATCACTACACTTACAAATAAAACAATAGTAAGTACTTACTTACGCCAAATCGTGAAGCTCAATCAATCACAAACCATTCATGTTGAAACTTGTTCACCAACTGCGCATCGGAACAAATTTGTGCAGGAGTTGAAAATACACTTCTCACATAATAGTTAGATATTAGACCCGTCTACTAAAATCGTTAAACTAAACAGTTACTATCGACTTTGAAACCCGCACATTGTATTGGAAGGGTACGAAAGGGCTATGACGTCACAACGCTACGTTCAGTGATGAGAATAGCATAGCCACGCTCTTCATTAACTGACAACATACATTTAACTGACAAATTCCTTACTTCCTTGTCAACATATTATTGTCAAAAAAATTTTTAAAAGACTATTTGTTACTTCTAATTTAATGAAGATTTGTCCTCAATGATAATTTGAAGTTAAAAATACATTTATGTTTATTATCATTCGTGAGTTTTTGCAAATATGAATTTTAAATTGATGACAGTATTTATTTATTTTAAGTATTACATTTTGATAGTAATGCTACTATGTGCTTGTAATTTCGTGGTTTTGACGGTATTTTATCATAACTGATAGCTATAACGATGGCAATCTATATATGTTTATAACTATAGCAGTTGATATCTTTAAAATAAAGATTTAAAAATTCTAGAATACTGGTTTACCGTATTCCTATTTTTAAAATAAAGGTATTGCCAAAACAATGGAAACAATAGTCAAAATCTAAAGGAATATAATCTTATTATTAGGTTGCACAACCGTCCATTAAAGTTCAATAATATCTATAAGATCGATGTAAACTACCAATTCGGTTCATCACCATTAATATCCCACTGCTGGGACTCGGGCCTTCCCTACGGATGGAATCCAATTAATTAAAATTTCGAATAATTAACTTTAAAACATATAGTTATGATGCAAATTCAGTTTATGAGCTAAAACATACATATAATGTATATTTAATGTCAATCACCTTACGATACACCATTGTTTACGAACACCTTTTGATCCTAAAGTCTATTGAAGGAAGCCTTATTAAGGTCTTGTATTTGTTAAATGTAAGTTAGCACATGCACAGCCTGTGAGATGGGGGGTAAACAAACGAGACTACGGAAGTAATCTGGGGCATGTTTACATAGGTTCATCTCAGGTGAAGGGTGAATTGTTAAATTTCTTAGTACTCCCACCCTCGCCGTAAATTACACCCTACCTAAAGTATATGGGGCTCATATATAACGTCTAATTAATATACACTCGTTATAAATGAGCTTCCATGTGTAAATACTGTTTGCATTTCAAATATATCTTCAATTGTTAAGTAAATATCGATTGTAAAGTTAATTAATAAAATACATAATAAATCCATCATATCGAAAATTGGATTTAAAACCAACTATAAAATTAAGTCGATTATCCATTTTATAACAAAAATAATGTTAAGAGACATAATACCAGTACTTAAACTTCTAGCACAAATTACTCTAAGAAGTCGTTAAAGATAGCATAATAAATTTTCTAACTAAAAGATTGGTATCTGTTCATAAAATAAATTTTACATTAAGCGGAGCACTAGTTTAACATTCCCGTTAACAGTCAGTACTATTACATTTTAAGTTCTAATAAAATTTATAGTAATTACACGTGTTTTTTATGATGTAACTTGTACAAAGGATTGAATTTATCAACAGATTAATTAAACCACTTACTGGGTCTCAGTATTTACTTCACATACGGATGTGTAATTTAAAATGAAGTTAAGTACGAAACGAAGTTAATGGGGAAACATAATTATGGATAATGGAAGTAATCTTTCGTAAGTACTAGAGGTATAACACTTAAAGTACACCTCACTCATACTGCTGTCAGTATTAAGAATCATGTCAGTGTTTTAACTAAGTCACGTTGGAAGAGTAAGAGGACGCATAATTTTTATATCCTTGGGAAAATAGAAATCATAAAATATTTTGTCTCTTTTAAAGAAAAAGTTTTTGTGGGACCAGAAGTTTTATAATGATAAATAAAACGAGCCAAAATTAAACGGGGTTGCATTTTTAAATTATAAATGGCTGAGTAGCCAGTCCAGTGCCATCATCGGACCGTAGATATGTCGGACCAAAATTTTTGCCAATGCAAATGGTATTTCATTTTATTGCAGTGGTCCACGGTTACCTTTTGGATCCATGCCATATTAATATTGCACTGTCATCCACGTTAAATGTGTATGCAAAATTTTAGCTCAATTTAAAACCGGGAAGTCAAAATTAGTGTCCGAAATATTTATTGCTTCGAATTTCTTCGTGCCTTGGAAGACAGTTTGGAATCGCATATGCGTTCCTTAACACCAACCAGCAGGCCAATTCTCTTAATGTTTACATAATAATTACTCCAAATAAAATTAACGTATTGCATTTTACCATTGTACTATCTGCTAATCTTTAATTAGCAGAATTAGCCTGTTGATCGTAAAGGGCCCGACTTCTTGCTTTGCATGCATGACAAAGTCGAGATCTTTTTGCTAAATCTAAATATCAATTTCTAGGGTACATACAGTTCTTTTAATTTATACCGCATTTTGAATACTCTGTACACCTTCACCGGTTTGACTGGTAGAGAATGCCTTTCTGGCATTAAGTCCGCCATTTGTTATTTTATAGATATAAAGATAAAATAAATAAAAAAATAAATATGCTCAGTGCGGAGTGTCAATAGATTACTCCTAACAATACTTCAGAAAAAAATCTTTAATTTCTGATCATTTGCATAAATAATGCAGATGTTCTGTAACTTAATAGGTTTACCTTAATACCACGTTTGACAACAGACGGAGTGACAACTTTGGTTGATTGTTTCTTAATTAATTCAACGTTTAGAATAAGATTATAATATTAAGAAGAAGGGGTTACGGCGCGTGACGTGTATCCAACAAATTTTGTGGAAATGTCACTTACTATCCCGGCATTCATTAGAAATGGAGATCGCTAGATTGGTTAGATTCATACCTATGTTATATTACTGAGTACCAATAAAGTGAAATCGTAATAATATTTTATGAATGTACCTAAATATGAAAATTATAACTTTACCGAGAAGTAGCTCACTTTAGCTATCAATTGTGCAAAATGTATATTCATAGGATCAGATATTTCATTTCATTTCAGAAAAATATTGTTGATAATAATAGTATTGATGATGCCTATGACTTAAAAGGACGTGCCTACAGTTTGTGAAAATGTGTTAATTCATTCATCATCATCAGCCCTTTTACGTCCCCACTGCAGGGGCTCTGGCCTTCCTTATGGATGGTTAAAGAGGATGGGCATGACCCTCCACGCTAGCCCTATGCGGATTGGAGTGTATCAACGACTGCAAATGCAGCTGAGACCAACGGCTTATCGTGCCTTCTGAAGCACGAAGTAGCTCGAGATAATAATTTTTTGGTCACCCATCCCATGACCGACCCTTGTGAAAGTTGCTTAAAACAACAATCGCGGGCCGCGGCGCTTATCCTCTACGCCACCGAGATTATTCATTATTTTCCGCATATTCACATACCTTTGTCGCAATACCTTTCAATTTGCCATTTGAAGGATTATCACGAACTTCACGCTAACACAATTTGACTTGTGATACCGATAACGAGTGCGGCGTCTATTTGAAAGAAATTGAATGAACGCTATCTTTACTTTGATGTTAATTAGAATTATCTAAGGCAAGCGTTAGTCTCAAATATTACTTTCAATGATCAATCAAAATCTGCAATCCTTCGACGAGCTTATCTAAGTTTTTATCCAGTTTCTTAATCATTCAAATCGACGCTGGAAAGCAAACACGTAGTAACCCGCAAAACCAAAATGGATATTTAAAGTGGAAAATCTTTATAGTTTTCCAAAAAAAATATCTTATTTCGGTGTATATTGACTAAGGAACACTTTATTTGTTACCATGGATATTTATATGGATTTTTATCAAAAGAAATAAAAGTTTTTTTGCTCTGAAGAACAATTTTGGTTTTGCTACTACGTGTTTGAATTCCAGCGTCGAATGATCATTCGTTCCCACAGCGATTACAACTTTAAACGTTACAGAATAACATAAGTCGTTATCACAACCGCGACACCTTGAAAGGAATTGCGATAGATTCGAAATTAGACAATAGGCTTGTTCTTTCTTGACAACGGAACCCTAAGAGGTAGCTAATTATAAAATCAAAAACTCTTAACAGGATGCCAGTCAACATTTCGGTGCATTATTTAAGTGTTAAATTTTGAGGCGGTTTGACCCTCATTGTTTTCAACAAAACTGTCTTTTGAATATTATTATAGTGCACAGCCACGAAATCGTTGAAAGCCTTCACTTTAGTTTGGAGTTCATAAATCATGAATAAATTTACGTATAGAATTTTTGGGTACGTTTCGTATTAAGTCAAGCATAATATAAATAAAGATATTTTGAATATTGACTTCAATCAAAATTGTTTATAAATAAACTATCTAGCAACTAGCCCGCGTCAATTGTAGCCTATTTTAGGCGCGTATGATGCAGCTTCCCGTGGGTAAAAGAAATTTCAAAATCGTTCCAATAGTTTCAGAGCCTATATTGAATAGCCAAACGAATAATCATATTTTTCCTCTACTTTATATTCGAATAAATACGCCATGTCGATATCTATCGTCATTATAATCACCAACCCACTAATCAAAATGAGATTATTTACGACTACAGATGCAGCCGTGAAGCTTAACGTGTCTCCCAAGCACGGAGGAACTCGAGATAATAAAGCTTTGCCCACCCATCCTATGTCAGGCCATTGTGGAAGTCGCTTAACAATCTTATAGCAGATTGAACTCGGTAACTATTGCGTCATCGAACTCGATATCAATGAATATGGTTATTTATATTAGTAAGAACATCACATAGATTAAATTTTCTTACTAATATAAATATACATATTTATTCATTGATATCGAGCTTGATGACGCAGTGGTTAGCGCGTTCGCAAAATTAAATATAAATGAATCCTGACATTTCCTTGGTCAAATATGAAACTTAACTACTATATCTCAAAGGGTTTATTACATCGCATCCAAATGAATAGCGTAGATTTAGTAATTAGTGTGTAACAATCGATAGATCCCTATAAACCGCGAATATAAATAACTCAAGAAAGCTCATTAAAACAGAAATTCTTAGATAAAATAAAAGTTTTAATTAGCAAGCTTTTAACATTGTCTAAAAATGTATATTCAATGTGCATACTTTATACTGGGATTAAGTCAGTAATTAGTCGCTAATTACAATTTATTGGCATCGCCAATTAATTTTAATTGTATATTATTTAAATTTTTATCGTGAACTCGCGGAGATCAATAGCAAATTCCAACAGTTGAGAGCAATCTTAGATAGTTTATTGTCAATATAATTAAGTTTGTCATACAAAATTTCTTGAAAAGTTAATAATGATAATGATTTGATTGAAACAGAATATTCGTATCTATATTTATACGGAGAAAAACAAACGGATAATATTTTTTAATTACCATTGGCAGTTTAATTTTATATAAATATATCATAACAATGCGGACAAGGAGTAAAAAGTTTGAAATGCCCTTTATTATTCTATATTAATATTATAACGACGAGATTTGATTTTGTTTCTGCTTGTTTTTGATTTTTCTAGATTTTTTTTTTATTCGAAATGTTATAGGCCTAATATGGGAATCATCTGAGACTAAAAAATTGCAAATAATTTCCTATAACATAAATATCAATATATAACATTTTGCATGCGAAAAATTGTCAAACAAATTCGTATTTAAATAATAAATTTACACTATCAAAAGTAATTTCACTTTACACTACACGACACAAATTTTAAAAGGCGCAATACACTCAAGTAGATTTCATCTCAAACCCTTGTCACACACGCTCAACGTGTACCTAAAACAAATAAGACTATACACCTACCCACTAGAGGCTCTTCAAACGTTCATTCACAAAGGGATAACCTGTCCTATGTCCTCTGAACCCAGCCTTTCCTTGGCTTATCTCTGTTCATTCATTACCATCTAGTATTATAAGAGTCGACGGACCGAAAACATATTGGGCCTCCATTTTTTTGTCACACCACTTAATTATCTGGATTTGTATCATGATAAAATCGACCATCGACGCTAGAGATTTAAGTGAAAAAAAAACGAAATTTTCGTAAAAACAAGTTTGGTATGTTTAGTTATTTTCGATACCCGTGATATAAAGAACTTTTTCCTGAAGAAAAGGTTGATTTCTTTTTTACTTAATGCTATTGCACTCCTTGTAATGTTTGTTGGCTTTATTTAAAAACTAAATACCTATTATTAAAACGAAATGTAAAAAATCGACCTAATTTATTTTAAAAATATTTAATTTATACTTAATAAAATCGAAGATAACCACAGAATATTTGTTTCGAATTTCACAATTATTGAGTTTCACAAACAACTACCCACAATTACACGAAAACGTTTACTGTTATATTTTAGAGTAATTTCATTACATAAGGATTTACGATATTAGAATTTACCGACTATTTTAGAAACTTAAATAAGTGTCTTTCTCTCCATACATTCTGGAAACTGTGCAAAATCATCTTTCTCTTTTCTATAGGGCCTTATTTCGAGTCAAACTGTATCATTTGTCAGTTCGTGTTTCTACCTGTTAATTTTATATATAACTATCTAATTACACCGGTTTCGTGCACATAATTTTTCGATATATTCACCAAACGTCACGTTTCAACCAAAATGTACAAAATCTTAACAAATAAAACAACTATATACAGTCTTTGAGGACCACTCCATCCTTGGGGAAATAACCAAAAATACGTTTATTTAGGTTCTTTGAGTTTATTGAATAATAAGAGGCAACGCACTTAAAGAAAAAATAATATTTCAACCTGTTCAATATAATGAAGAAACATTTATTTCATTATTTAGATTAATTTAAAATTTATAAGCGGATTTCATCCAGGATGTTGAAAATGGGCAATCGGAGATATCCAGACTAATTTTATCTCATTAACGACAGCTTATCAACTATGCTTAGCTGTATTTTAGATAAATAATTATTCTATTTGCCTTAATTGGCTGGCTAGACCTGTTAAACTTAGATACGAGGATCTCTGAAATCGATAGATTTCCCTCTCGACGATGTATCTAGGAATATGCTAATAAGAAACTCCAATAATTAAACGTAAAACAAATAACGTCTCCAGCGTGTTTCAATTTGATATTAAAAATATATAGTGACTTTAATAACTGCGACAACGAATTACATATAAAATTTATACTAACTGTTTGAATTATTTTCTGTCTTATAAATATTAATTAATCACTAAATGTATTGGGAAGCATACAATTAGATAACATCTAAAAATATTTAGTTATCTTTTAAATCGTGGAATGCTGTGAAAAGTTTATAAGAAGAGATAAAATGGAAAAATTGCGAGCAGCAAAACAAACCTATTTGCTGAATCAACTTGTAATAAATAACTAACACACAAGTAATCGTGTTACTTTTGACTTTAAATGCATTTTATACTTTAAGGGTTACAGAAGAAATAATGTCTCTCGATATATTCCAAAATATTAAGCATTGTAATGCAGAAAACTGGACTCTTTTTCATTTACTTTATTTTCTTTTAATATATTTAAAAATAAAATACTCATATGATTAGATCTGGAATTTATGCACCTTAATTGTAGAACGCGTTACTGGATCCACCAGGTAACATTTCTCTTCAAAGGATTATGATACATACTTATTATTTTATTCTATCATCGCACAACCAGACGAATTTCCTTCTAAAACTAATTTCAGTAAATGAAACAACTTTTAAACGGTTTCATCGTTTATTTAGTAGTATTATTTAGTTTATTGACGTTTCGGACCCTTTACAGATTCCGTGTTCACGTAAGACTAAGGTGTTAGTTGTCTTATTAATTAGAAGTATGCTACCTTAAAAAACCAATATTATTGGACACATTCACAAATCAATTATTTTTTATATTTTTCACTTATTAAATTAAATAATTTTAAAAATACATCTGATTTATTTATTTACTCCTCGCCACCAGTTCCAACTTAAGAGTCTTGTCTGAATAGAACTGGTTAAACACACTGACAATAAAAGTGAATTGCTCCTTTTGATTTAATATTTACACAATGAACGTAACTGTATCTTTTGGTTTTGCAATGTGTTATCTGGATTGAGATTTTATTTCACTGATTACTGAATCCCGAGCCTATGCATATGCCAACCTTCATCTCTATTGAAATATGGATGATTTTAATTTCAAAATTCTCACGTACCATTCTAGGGATACATTTTTGTTCAGCCGCAAGTATTTTTGGGTTGTCAAATCTTATGTAATGCCCTAAGCAAGCTCCTAACGCATGTTCACACACTGCAGATTTATTTTCGCGACTATAGTATTTGAAATATATCTAGTGTAGCGTGGTTCGAACACAGCCCTCCTTGTAAAATAGTCACGCCAATTAGACTTATGCAAATGTAGGCAAGCTATAATATCGCTCACTGAATAGTATAGTGGCACAACTCAAAAACCATAATTTCGAGAAAGGCTCTCCGAAGTTATGAAAATTTAATATATTTATAATTATGAAAATCATATTTTTTAGCATAACAGTTAAATCGTTTGTATTATATTATTACTGTTTAGATTTTTATTTTTTCTTTAAATTATCTTTGGGATGCCACCACAATGTTGTGGCGTTTTCTCGAAATAATGGTTTTTGAGTTGTGTCATTGTACTATTCAGTGAGCGATATTGCAGTATAGTTGCATTTCTAATGTTGTTTGTTTAGTTTAATCTACACCTAATAAGACTTCTTGATTCATCGAGTTTTTATATCATCGGGCTAAAATGTCAAATTGATTAACTTTTCAAAGTTAACTATCTACTCAACTCTGATAATGTCTGTAATCTGATAATGATAATGTTATCAATACAAAATACGATATGTAAATATCAATACAAAACTTAAAAATTGTATTAAAAATAATTTCTAAGATATAAATCAAAATAAAAAAGGTAATGTATAAGAATCAAAAACAAAACCGACAGCAATTCAAGAGATTCATTCCACGCATCAGGTCACCATATATTTCGTACCAAGTTCAAAATCAAGTATACAAGTCAAGTATCAAGAGGTTTTTGTTCATTCCACGCATCAGGTCACCATATATTTCGTACCAAGTTCAAAATCAAGTATACGTATTCAATTCTCAACTAGCTTCAAATAAAGCTAAGTTTGAAATAGATTAGCGAAGTCTTGACTGATACTGTGGATATATGAACACAGAGATTTACTATTAAATAAAATTTAAAAAGAAGTACTAACGAAAATATTTAATCGAAAAGATTTCTTCAGTAAAACTTGATGCTTAATCATATACAGAAAAACCGCGACCATTGACAAATAAAGTTTATAAATATGCATCTCACTAGTTAGTACAAGATATTCCGTTAGACATCGATATAGTCGAAATCTTAGCTGACAGAACAATGAGACTTGATCCATCACCGTGAATACGACACAACATCATATAATATCATATGAGTATACACGTGTAGCTAATGAACACAGGCGAACGAACAAAAGCCCATCAGGTTTGTAACCCATATAATAGGGTTGTCAGCTAGTAATCAATAGGAGGATAGATCTTTATTTTGTTCCCCCGTCTTTCGTCACATATTACTCTTATTCCAAGTGATAATACTATGCAATTTCATTGATTCTGTTTTACCTGAGACATTTCAAAATTATACTAGGGCTTTAACTTAGTAGCTGGTAACTAAAAGGTGGTTAATTTTCGTATTATTTCCTCGTTTTTCTTTTCTATTATTACTAGTCCGATTATTACGCATATTTAATTCCCCATACAACTGAAATCAGTGTGACTTAAAAGATTGCAGAATTAGGTCTTTGTCTTGGCAACCTCCAAAAATACATTATTGCTTTTTAGATAAGAAGTCTAAAAATGTTTTCTTTCGCCTCCTTGTACGTTCCTTTTTAATATGTTAAAACCTTAATTATCATTTTCATCTCACAAAAAAATGGGAATTTTAATATTTAAAAATAAATCATATAAACACTATTTAATTATGCAAGTTCGCTATTAAACCTATCAAATAGTAACATGGCAACCCTATTAACATGGAATATTGTAGTCATACTTCACGTATGGAATAGGATCATGTATCCAGTCCTTTAATACTCAACGGTGGACTCAATTAATTTATCATAATGCTTCAAACTTAATCGTTTAGAATTACAACTATCAATTATTTTAAGTATTTAGATTCAAGACAATTTGACAAGTCGATAATGTATTTTACTTTTACTTATTTCTGTGAATGACATTAAGAATCCCACAAATTTTTCGAATCTTAATATAATATGCATATTTATGTAACAAAAGCCAATATTTTTAAAGTTTTTTTTTTTTTATTCCTGGTGGGGTATGAAGAAAATACCGAGTGTCATAAGGCACAGCCCTGGCATACATCTTTCGCCTCTTTTACTTTATTATTATTATTTTCTATAACTATTAATGGAATTAAAATTAAAAAGTGTTATTTATTAAATATGTCCATATATATTAAAACATCGATATTACATTACAATGCAATAAAAGTATTATTTGACTTTTTTCTTAATATTAGTACTTCATAAGAACCGAAATTGGCATATATTTAAAAAAAGTGGGAGAATAATTAGAATTAGATGATTTTCATATTCATGCACAATACTTAAAAGGGTAAGTATATGATTCATAGAAACTTTTTCAATTTTTTACCGATATTGCCAATACCATTATCATATTGGTCTATAAAAATATACCTAATCTACCGAAAAGATTACATATTGACTCTTTAGGGCCGAAACTCTAAATTGTCCCTAAGGGTAAAACAAACAGGAAGAAAAAATGTATCGGGTAAAAATAAAATCAATGATTCCGAAGAATAAAACAATAAGTATACGGTGCCGTGGGCGTCGCACGGACATTGACTAAATATCAACATTAAGCCCAAGAAATATTTATTGCAAAAAATAAATAAAATTATAATTTAAGCCACAACACTAACTGCCACTTGCACAAACATTCATTATAATTGTCATTAGTTTAAAGCGATATACCAATACAAATTTTTTAAATGTAAAACATTCTCTAGGACTTAAAGCCGTCATTAAAACTTAATGGACGTTTATGCTGCTGGGTGTTTACTTGTATCATAAGGAATGAAAGTGGTTTTTTATAAAAGTAACTTTAACAAAGTTATGTACGCAAATTAAAACGCATTCCCGTATTCGTAATAAACAACTTCAAATTACGATAGAAATTTCAAAAAATAATAATGTTGTTTACGCATTTATAGTCTTTGGTTTGAATTCATAATATACTTAATAAACATTTGTTTAATGTATAGTGTTCTTAATCATATATTTATTGATCAAACAGCTGATGATATTGAAACGAACGACAGCTCGTTTAGAATGATCATTGACAAAAATGCATATAGGTACGTATTAAAATTACTAATTTTAATCGTCAAAGTTAAATGTGAAAATTAAAATTAATACTACGAAACGTATTCATAAATCTAATTTAATTTCTAAGGATTGTTGTGCATACTCTTCAAAGAACTTATCATCTGAATAAAAAAAAATAACAAGTTTAATCATTATGAAAAATATCGTTCGTTATTGTTTCTCGAGTCGTTTAATGGCTAATAACGTTCATTAATAACAATACACTCAAAAGTAATCACTGTTATTATAAATGTTATCGGCAAAACGGGAGCCAATCGGTATAACGGAGGTGCTCAATACCATTATTAGTGAGCCTGAGGCACCGAGCGGTCAAAGACAAACCTTAACTCAAGGTCTGGCGGACGCTCAGGGCGGTTTTTATTTGAAAATATTTTCCTAACTAATTAAAAGCGTTAAAATAAGAAGATAAAAAACTGGCTTCGTTATCGGTGGCATCGACCCGCTTTGTGTTGGCCACCAGTGCGGTCGCGGACTGCGCCTCGCCGGCGCTTAGTTGCACACAGTAATTAACTAAAATCGAGCGAAACGGGCCCTTGGACCGAGTTGCACTGCCCACAAACCTTCGAACACTAGAGGCGAATGCCAGACTAGCTATGTGGATTATACCTATGACTGTATATTGACAATGTCGTGTTTGTACATTGCTATATTCATGACATACAAAACGAATAATGATCTAAAATTCTAAAGTAATAATTTCAGATGAGGGCGTTGAAAAATTCTAAACCCATCTCTCGTTCTTACATCATCTTTCATAGAGGTTTGACTATTATTTTAGACTTCAAATCGACTGTGATGAATGCTTGTGTGCAATAATTATTCCATTTTCATGTTCATAATCAAGTTTAAGTGTTATTGTTTTAATTTTTAGGCAGAATCGCTATAAATTTTGCATATTTATTTCATTTATCGCCGATTTTTTGTAAGGTTTTACCTTATGACTATATACTTAGATATTTAGATCTAATAAATAAACGGTATATATTATAATATTACAACCTCTTTTATCTAGTAGAATTAGTACTTACCTAAATAAGATTGTACAACAATTTGTGAAACAGTCTACTTTGTTTTTACTTCATTAATGATAGTTAAAGAAACACTTGTGAATGCTTCTGATTGGTCCAAACTCGGAAATGACATAAGTATCTATCTAACAAATCACAACATTGGAAAATATAGATTTTTAGAAAATGTTATGTTTATAAACCTTTATATAAATAATAGTGTAATTTACACTTCTTAAAGCGTCAGAGAAATATGAGAAATACTTGTGACATAAATAGAAACAATAGTGTCATTTTTGAAGTCAATATGAGACCAATATATCATCAATCGACATTTGCGTGAAATGACAAGCGGCTGACGCTAAAATTTCCTTTGCAGGACGTAAATTCTGCTAATGTTAACGTAACTATGGCGTGTAAATAGCATTTTAATGACGTTTCTTTTTAGCTTTTTTATATGATAATGAAATAAGAAAAGTATCTGTGCCATTGATTTTTAAAAATATTCGTATCTACTAAATACATAGTTATATTAGTCTCTAGGTAAATCACAAGCGTTAATACGACGCCATCGATATGCCATTATTACGTTTACATAAGTAGATAATTTAATAGTATTGTAGTTAGTCTTCCTAAGGTTTTACTCATGTGTGCATGATATATAGTAATCAAAATTTACACAGTTCCATTACTAACAATTGATTCTCTAGAATATTAAATTTAAATGTGGAATCACTCACTCAAAAACTAGAGATCACACAGATGTAACTTTATTCTTTGGATGGGTCATTCAATTAAATACTCTCAATGGTTATTATTACAATAACCACAATGAACGTATAGCGTAATGATGGCATATGTTAACCACCATGGTAGTACCGTAAACAAAACAATAATAAGGTTTATACTTAACGATCGCAATAAACCGAAGCGTTTTATCACTTCATTCAATGTTACAAACATAGTAATTAAACAATAAAAAAATATTTATCCAATAGAAAGGTCCAATAAAATTAAATATATCATACCACATCTAAATAACAATGAAACGAGTTTTTCAATGAGGATAATGATAGGTGAGCTAATTATAGTTTCGGATGTCTCTGTCCAATTGTTAATTGAAATTCGTATTTAATGAGAACAGTTTTAGATCTCATTCGGATTGAACAATAGGAACTTGGGGCACCTCATACCGAGTTTCTGAATCAAATGAAAAACAATGATGTGTTTTGTTTATTGATTGCTATCATGTATCCGTTTCAAACAAAATAACCGTTCAAATACTTGAAACGCGTTGTGAAACGTTATTAAAAACAATATTTTTATTTAACAAAAAAAATTGAAATATTGCTATAGGAACATTACTAAAAGTGCGCATAATCTAAGTCGGTCATCACCATTCTATTAATTTCCACACTGTTGGGGCTCAGGCCTTCCCTATGGATGGAATCGAATAGGGCTATGATCATCCATGGCTATTAATGACTGCAGATATAGCCTGGACCAACGGCTTAACGTGCACAAGCACAGAGAAGTTTAAGATAATGCGGTCATCCCTCCTAGGACCGGGCATTGCGAAAGTTGCTTAACAAGCATATCGTCAACCGAGCGCACTAGCCACTGCGCCATCGAGCTCTTCACCTAAGCCGGTGAAAAGCGTAACTTAACAATTATGGTGGGTTCGGTGCTTTGGTGTTGGTAGAAAATGAAACGGCTGATCAGGCTTGATGAGTAGATATATTTATGATGTAAATAAATAAAAAATAACATACCTATTCACTTTAAAAATATTAGATTTTGACAGATTACTTAAATATGTTTAATTTTATGTATGTACGGTTAGAAGAATATCTACGAACTGACGTTCGGAAAGAAATAGTAAAAGTCACATATTATATAAAAGAAATGATGTTGTAGATCAAAAACAAAAAGTTTGAATACGGGAACCTAGTACAAAATAAAAGGTCGAACACCTTTTATTTTACGTTACACAAATAATAAAAAAGATTAAATTATAATGTTATTTGATAAAGCTCTTATTCTTGATGAGCTCGATGGCGCTGAGGCTGTGATTGTGAAAGTTAAGCAACTATAGCAAAGGCTGGTCAAAGGATGGTTGACTAAAAATTTACTATCTCGAGGTCCTCCGTAATTGGTGAAACAAGGACCGCGTGGTAAAGAAATATTTTAGGACGAACACATTCAAACAGAGTTATAATATAGCTTCATTTAACCACTTAAAGGAGTTTAATAACAGTATTTCTATAAATTCATACATCGATAACGATTTTCAATTCGATAATAAGACGGTACTTATCGAAAATTTTCATCTATACGTTTTTTCAACGTCTAATTAACACCTGTTTTACCCAATACATGTTATAACAATCCAAATTGCTTTTTACACATTTTAGCACTGTTTCGTTAGTTTATAAAGGTGTACAACGTACAAGGTAATAACATTGTATTAAATAATAACACATAATTAGTATAACCTACCTGCTGTAAAGATAAAGGACAGACAACGGAGTTTTAAAAATTGTTTACAGACGTCCATAAGTGGGTGTACAGACGTAAACAATCGACATTTAATAAGCATACTATATAACTAATAATTAAGTGTATTGTAATCGTAAGAAAAGATTTTACTTTTTTTATGTCGAACTCATTACCTGCCTGTAATTTCTGTTGATTAAGCAATAAATGCTTCGTAATTAATATCCGTTGTTATTGAAGTTATTATATTTCGAGTATTGTGAAAAATATGTGTTATTTTTAAATAATTTGCAATGAAGAGTTTTTTGCGTATGAATTTAATAATCTTATAAAATATTTTATCTGTAACAAGAAGTACGCTGATTGATTTGCTACCTTTCCTTTCTTTTTAAGCCGACGATTAGTGATTAACGATACGTTAATTTATGTTAATTTATGCTAATGTTAAAAAAGTTATAATGATATAATTATTAAATAACAATATTTAGAGAAAAGACAAATCTATATTGTTTGAAGTGCTTGAAATGAGATACGCACATTTCTAATCTCAATTATTACAAATAATCGCTACAAAATTTATAAAATTGATTTAGTATCAAGGTAATAATAATAATAGTATTTAGTGTTTTTAAAGTTGACAGAAAAAAGCGGCCAATTATCGAAATCAATTAATCACCTCTTTTTGCGTTAACTAAAGAGAAAAAGAATCCGATTTCAAATTCCGAATTCGAATAAACCCGACGAGAGTTTAACGAAAAAAAATTAAAGTGACAAAAAAAATACAGTTCCGTCGTCGATTGTACTGCGGACGTTGGGCTCGCTCGTTATCAAGGGACCGCGATGGTTATCTTGACAGGCAAGTCGGTGACCACCTCTCGGTTCTTCATCATCGACACCTCTATACTTTAAATTGACCTTGTTAACCCCTATACATATATTATTTTTATCTCAAAGAAATAAATATAAATGCTTATAGTGAAAATAATAATAAAAAGAAACAAATTCAAAAGACTGTTTCTGTCTTTCTCGCTGCGCATGGTCCTTCCCTATCATAGTGAGGATAAAGGGAAAATTTATAAATAAATAAATAGATTGTTATAGATAACACGTCATAGATTTAGCGTAATCCATTATAATTATATTTGCATACGCTATATTATTATCGGTAATAACTAAAATAAACTACTAATACAATTTTTTAAAACGAGTTCATAATCAAGCTTATGCTAGGGGTCACAGCATATAGGTTAACACCCAGTTGCCTAAATAAATGTTCTAAATTTGAAAATTTTATATAGGTGTCCTTTTAGACTAAGAACAATTTCAATAAGCGTTTGTGCAACCGAATATAAATAAACAGAGCTTTTATTATTTTTAATAGGCGTTTTTTTTAATTGAATTTCTGTGCTGTGACAACGCTATACTTGATGCTAAGTTCGATACTGATATTTTTTTTAGAATAACACTGCTGCTAATATTGTTACAAATAAAATAAAAAGGATAAAAGATGTTTATAAAAATATTGTTACTTACTATATACGTATTGTACCCGGAGGTTGTAGACCGATTTTCGTCAATATACCTACAGTTTATTAACTACTTAGTTTATATAAGTTTATATAATAACTACTATCAAAATATTTATTTATTTAATCAACAGGGTATGGTTAAAAAAATTGATGTCACAAAATAATAATAATAAAACCAATAAACAATCATAATCAAATTTACATGAAAAAAATGTATTTTCCTGTAACTTCCTCAATATACGTATTGCCTAATAATTTTGAAGTTTATTTTATTGGGGAATGAAGCATGACACTAAAATGCGATTCCAGAGTAAAATAAGGACAATATTAACAATTTTTTAACAAGTATGGCATTTGACATTGTCAAAAATGATCATATTTAAAACTAAACAATGACAAAACTAAAAGTATGTCAAAAAGGAATAGTTAGACGTATCCTAGGTGTTAAACTTAGAGATACGCTACGTCTTCAGGATATGGAGAGGAGGACAGGTGTGGTAGGTGTAATCCATAAAGTGAAGACCTTAAAATGGATATTAACTGGACACATGATGAGATCCACAAAAGCGAAATGGGAAAAAGACATCACAGTGCGGCACCTCCGTGACGGATAAAATGAAAGAGGCAGACAGTTATAGAGTTGGGAAGATGACCTACCCAAGGGATAGAGACCAATAGCCAGAGGTAGAGAGAAATAGACTTAATTTGAAAAGGGTACAACCTGGCACTACAGGTGCCGATGTCGGTGATATACTAAATAATTGTAATAGAATATAGAAAATCAGAGAATAAAGGCTATTTTTATTTTATTTATTAGGAATCGCCAGTTTCACTTATCCGCGTGTATACAGTCAAACGCACGTCAAACTTTACAGAACTGTCAAAATTGTCCATTAGATGTTAAACCATAATGCATTATCTCATTCTAAGAACAGGTATATCGTATTATTCTAATACTTCTTTCTCTCTCTTCATTTCCAGTATGGTTTTATTGTATATAGAAATGTTCGTACAAGACGCGTCTAATTATGAGACGTTATTGTCTAGGACTAAGATGATGATAACTCGATGTATGATGTCTCTTTGTTACTAATTACTAATAATAATATAAAGAGAAAGATTTTTTTTTTGTGTGTGTTTGTATAAATTCTTTTGCCTACGGGTAGCAACATCATACGGGGTTTGGGTATAATTTACACGGGCGAAATGGCGGGAAAGCAGCTAGAATAATTATTAAAACAAAAATGAAACACAAACGATAACTGTATCCAATATGAACGTGTTTTCACGCTCTCGAATTTAAAACGAATTTCGTGACATTTCATTGCACTATTTGTCTTTAGATGTGAATCGACTAAGCTTTATTGTACATGCGTGACTTGTTATTTCATTTCAACTAAGGAGGAAACGCTTCAAGCTTCTTTATTGGTGCCTTTTAATGATTTGCAACACAAATTAGTATAACTTGTGTCACATAAATTGTATAGCTCTCGTTTTGGAAACCTACTGGGTAATCACATTTTATGATAGACTTTTGTCAGGAAAATATTCAAAGACAGTTATTGTTACCAACAAAAGAGGATAAATACTTTTTTGTTTGTTCGTTTATAAAATATTATATTGTAAAATAATTAAGTTTTTAATTTTTATCTTTGATTTCGAGTGAACCTTGCTAATTTATTATTATAACCTACGTGCTACTTTAATAATAAGAAAATTACGGCATAATTATATAAAGCGTTATGTTTTCGAGATAGAAGTATAATCGTAGAGGTTTTAAAGCATATTTAACATATTCAGATAAGGGCGCAGAAATTTTGAAAAAAAAAAGGAGTAATCCGTAGACTTATAATTCGTTTCAAATTCCCAGAAATCAATGTGAAGAATGACTCACTATAATACATACGATTTGCGGTTACCAATGAACACGTCCTAACATATCGAAAACGTTGGCGAAAGCTTCCTAGATTTGTACGTGTTAAAGGTGGTGTCAACCCTAATTGTTGCGGGCATAGAATGCGGTGAAGACCCGACGTATATTAAAAAAAATCGTGAACAAGTTACGCGAGCAGACACGACGAGCTGCGGGCTCATTTTCTAACTTTAAAATTTATCAGAATCCCTTTCTAAGATACAGTGGTTTTGATAGCAATTTATGAAATTATGTAACTTTTTATAGTTGCAATTTTATTTTGGAACGAATGATTATTTGAATTATCAAGAAGTATAATAAAAACTAACTTAAAGATAGATAGATAGATAACACTTTATTGCAAACACCAAATACAAAACATACAAAGAAAAAAAAAAGAACAATATTAAGCTACGTGTCACAATCGGTGGTCTTATCACTAAACAGCGATCTCTTCCAGACAACCTTTGGATGGAGAGATGAACTATCTTAAAAGTACGGGGGTGTATGATAATCTTATGATTACAATAGATATTAAATAAATATACATTAAACAAACATAACTTCATATAAGCGTATACATACTACACAAATATATATAGATACTATCCAAATAAATATAGCAAACAAAACTATAGTCTGTCAATAAAAAGATAAAATAAATAAATAAATAAAATAAAGCAGTTAATTCAATAAAATAACTAATGTGATAGGTAAAATTCCTTTACGCGCATTTTAAAAGAGTCAAATGATTGCGAGAGTAACCAAATCGTAAGATTGTAGTTGGCTCTATCGTTTGAGATTTCTCAATAGCTTTAACACTTATATTTGTGTCTAGCTTTAACTAAAAAATTAACGACGTCGTTCATTACATATCTTAGAAAAAAAAATCTCCGTCATAGTGTTGCTATCAAATGTCAAATAGTTGTAATGTGAATTTCGTAAATATCTTTTGAATGTCATATTGAAAGGGATTGCGATAGATTGAGATTAGACAATTAGGCCCCTGGCCTCCATGTGACGCCTCCAACTATACACATAGTGGGCAAGCCGTCCACGACTCCTTATGAATAAATTATGACGCGCCGGCAGGTGGAATGACCTGACACAAAATGTTTTGATGGAATTGTTTTAATTGGACGTTATCTTACAACGACCATCGGGTCGATCCGATAATGCTGTTTGAAAATTCATATTTTGTCTCTCGACTATTCACACCGACGTTTTTGTTTAATTATAAAGTTATTGTTTTTAAAAATATATACTTAATCGATCCGAAAACAAATATCCGGGTAGTATGACAGTTAAATTAATTGTTTCTCATTTATAAAATATATAAGAGACCGTTCATTTAACTATATTTATTATTTATTTAAATAGTTTCGATATGATAAAATATTCCTATTTAATATCAGGGATCCAATAATTTAACGTAGGAGTTATATTTTCACTTTGTAATATAGTTTGTAGGTTAAAGAATAATAGAAAAAAAATTAAAACTACTTCTCTAAACTATGTTTTAAAATAATAACTATACTAATAAATGTCTCCCAGATCATTGCCTACAGGTAAAGTACCCAGAAGGCTGCGAGCGTTTCCTCTTTGAATAGCTAAACTTATTCTTTGGGCGAGGTACAAACCAGCCTTCTGATCACCAGACCTGTCAAAAACGTTTCTTTTTTAACTCTTCTTTTTATATAATGACATATACAGTTATCGCAAGTAATATAAAATATTGATACATATTAACAAAAAGTATGAAAGTTTTAATACAAATAAATAATAACTGATACAGACTTGAAGAATGTGAAAAATATCTTTAGGATTGGTGTATATTTGACAGAAGACGCGTCACATTTTATTCATAAAATGTTAGAACTGACAAACGCCTATATGATGTACTCATTTGATAACAATAAATCTTGTACTCTCGCCGGATGATTCGTCGTGTACTAAAGCATACAGTAAATTCTAAAACCAACTACCTATATATAGATTGGACTGGATTTGGATTGGATTGGACTTAGATGGTCCAGCAACTGGATAGATTATTTCTTCTAAACTCATTTTAACTCAAAATTATATTGTTGCCATCATTAAATTATTATGTTGTCATTGCAAGATGATAGTTTTTCCCATAAGAGCTGGTGAGTTTCTTGCTCGTTCTTATTATCAGCCAGGGAAGTGGTAGAGAAAAAAATTGGAGGATGAGTGGTAGGATGATAAAAGTAATTTAAGAAGTATATTTGAATAAAGATTATTTTGACTTTGACTAATATGGAACAGAGCAAACGTTCATTTAAGCAGAGTTAAAATATATTAGAAGTTTATAATCAGACTTTTTAAAAAGATGAATTTTATTAATGTCATCATCTGAATTACTATAGTTTAGAGGTCGTAACAAAAAATTGTAAAAGCTTTAAGCTTTGTATTTCAGTACGTAGAAGTATGATGTGCCATATTCTTCGGAACATGCTATACCTACCTCCGTGTGTAAAAGACATGGCAGTGGTAGTGAGAGAATGAAGTAGATAAAATTTAATAACTCCAATCTTTGGTTTAGATGTTAATAAGAAGCATTTAACACTAATAAGAAAATCATAGATATTAATCAATCCTTTGAAAACTTTCGAGAAGATAAATTATAGTCACGCGCTAACTGATGCCGACTAGATGTCCGATACAACATTTTCCTTCAAATCAATACATTTCCAATGCTGACATTTTACTGTCAAATCTAATTTTCGATAAATAATCCACTTAACCGTGCTAATTCCCTGTAAAAATAAGTGTAGAGCAGGACAAACGACATTAAATTTCGTTTTTAAGGCTACCTACATGAACTGTCTACCGTACTAGAAGTTTAAAGTTTACGGACCTTATAGTTTTAGCTAATCAACTGCTTAATTAATGCATCCAATTGGTTACTTGGCGGTTATGACATACATTAAAAATATATTTGAAATGGTAAGTTATATGCAAACAATAACTTCTCAGTATATTTTACTTTAAGATTTGTATAAATATGATTTAACATGCGATTCTGTGGATTTCAAAAACAAAAACGCGGGTGGCAATGACGAAGCGTCGTGTGTCATCACATTTTAATAAATAAACAGGCTTTGTTTGCTTAAAACCTTAGATTAAAAGAAAATTCCAACACTTTGCATTAATGCTTGTACTAATGTTACAAATGGTTACCAGTACTAATGTTAATTAAAACCAAATTTGGCTTTATGAACAAATTTCATTCCAATAATAGATATGCTAATATCTGATAAACATACTCTTAATGATAAATGCTTAAATATCCACTTTGTCCTAGGCATTTTGAGATGGGATTCGGACCCATGAACTTACGCAATCTATTTTTTTTTAATCTAGGTGGATTGTCTTAAGATTGATAACTGTAGTAACGAAAAAGTAAGTAGTGCTTGTAAATTCGTCAGTCCTGTTAGGTCCTGGGTAGCTCAGTAATTAGAGCGGTCGCCTGGATTGCGAAAGGTTATGGGTTCGATCCCATATTAGAATGCCATTCATTAAGAATATTTTTCAGTATAGCATTATGAAAGCAAACTTGATGAATAATCTGATTAACAATTTATCAAAATTTAACATTATAACGTAGAGTTTTGTGAAATTTTCTTTAGAGTTGTCACTGATACCTCAGAACAATCACTTCGTTATGCTAATTTCGTTTAAACTCACTATTTATAAATGCACTAAAGCAATAATAAATTTAAAAAAGAACTCGTGATATGAACCCATCGTTCCGTCTACGCATATTAACCGTTTCACGTATCGTTTGGTGATGAATAATTTGTAGAGTCATTAAAATTCTATTGTATTAACGTTGCATTTATAATCGGAAAAATAGAGATCAGGAGAAAAAGAGTAGGAACTTTTAATTTTTTTTTAAATAATAACAATGAGTACTCTACAATTATATTCAATCAATTTTGCATTCATAAAGCTACATTTGAAAATATTCTTAATGAAAAATACTTTCATAATCCACTTTTTCCCCGAAGTACTCTGAGATGCGCATCTACGACGTTTCGCAATCCGAGCGACTGCTACAACTACTGTGCTACCCAGGACCTTACAAAATTAACGAATCAAGCACTTTTACCTTTTTCGCTACTAACGATCGTATTTTCACCAATGTTCAAGCAATCCACCCAAACAGCCGAAAGTAATATTTTTACAAAAAATCTTAAATTTTCAATTTAGATGAAAATTCATTCTATTCATTATATTTGATCAATTTTGTATTCACAATGCTATAATATATTATAAAATATTCTTAATGAAAACACTCCAAAATTGATTTTGATGAGAAAAATCAGTTAAAAGTAGTTTAAAGTACCTCAACTAATTCTAGGTAAGTACTTTTGATTAATTTTTGCAGTCAAAAGTGGTTTTGACCAGTATAAACTTTAACTGTAATTCAAATAAATAACATTAGTATCAATGCGAAACTCAAACTACTGAGAGATCGAGATGGAAATATGTAAAAATATTGTAGGTATCAGACACATTTTTTCCTTCGCTATATTCATAATGATTATACAAACACGTATCACCGTACGCAGTTTGTTTTTGCAGTGTGACATTTTTTAAACTAGTATTAAATTTCAACTCTCATCGAAAAATATAGAGTACATATGTATTTTTTATAAATACACAAAAAAGTTTCTGATATGAAATCTTTGAAGTGTGGAAAACTAGTCCATATTTCTATCCCACTAAGATAAGATCTTCTGTTTCCGATATTACTGTTTGATGGCAACGTGACATAACACGTTTAAGTACACTTAGATGCTCAATAATTATATAATTTTCGTAGTTCGTCAAGCGCCGCGGGAACCAAGCCGCATTAATTATTATCGGAGCATACTCTACGGAAGTTCATCGCGTGCATCCAACGTCGATAGCCCATTGAATTATTTATACTTTTAATATTGTAATTATCATACACCAGCGTCGGCCTCATTATCATTTATGTTATTATATTAAATGTTATAATAACACCCACCACGGAAAGGTTATACGAGTACCTTGATAAGGAGATAGCGAGAACGACAACCCTTAATGACAGTTTGCGCAGTTGTGGGCTCAATGCTAATACTACGTACAGCTTGTATCTTTAAATTATACACGCAACTTTGGAATTCCTCAATTTGTTATCTTTTGACGTACTTGGTCTTGATTCGATGGAACTACTAAATTTGTTCATGTTATTTCAATATAGCAATGTTTTTAAATGCAGATAAAAAACGTATTTAATATGTCATTACGTTATGTTTTTCTTGAATTATAAATTAAGACTTCAAAATATTAGGATAGATTCAAGTCTGGTTATGTAGTCACCTTAAAATAATGTACTACACTTTTGAAATTTATTATATTTTCTCAAATATATCAAACATATGTATATTTTTCAAGGTGATAATATATTTTAACAGCTAAAGATGATGACTGAAAAACAGACTGAAGTAAATGTAAAGTGTTTGTTGCCATTTTGAAGTGTTTAATTTTTCCACACTATAATTTTACATGTCTAACATCCATTTTCACTAACCTAGAACAAGGCATAGCTTAACTCAGAAATGCCTAATATTACGGATCGCCTAAGCAGATTAGTTTCATTCCAAATAAATATTTTTTTATCCCTTGATATATTTATGATACGCAAATGCGTAGCGCCCGGCGCCACATAACGCGTAGCATAACTTTAGTCATTGGTAATTAGTGGTTTCTAGTCAATGGTGAAATACATTTTCCCTTAGACGATTCCTAAATATTTAAGCAACAGATTTGGGCGACTTCTAAGTTTAGTGAAAACGGGTATCACAAGTTGAATTTTATATCTTTGTTTTTATTTGAGAATTCACATTGGAAAATAACTATATAGGCGTGAGACTATTCTTGTTATTATTTTATTTTAAGTGAGCGTTAAACCACACATTTCATTTGGTTACAAAAAAATGTCCAAATAAGCAGTTATAAAAAATTGAGACAGCAATATCGTATTTCTTAAGGTTCTGTTTAAATGACATGTGTAACATCATGTTTTTAAATAAATGCCTAGGTTACTTTTCGAACACAATTCAATTGTAAGTTATTAATAAAATTTTATTCGGTCAATATCTGGTCAAGTTATATATAATTTATTGAAGCTAGAAATTGTAATGAAATGGAAAGAAGATCATCATATTGCAGAAACTGTATTATTGTGTTCTTAAGCTTGCATTGTTTTAACAATGTATTTTATGTATATAACGATGAAAACAGAGCGTAATTCAAAGTAAAGTAAAAATAACGGAGGTCATAAGAGTGCGTGGTCTTAAGATATTCCGTCTTAAGATATTAGTAATTAGGTGGTTGCTTCTTAACTCATGATATCTCAAAATATTGTGTAGCCTATTATGTTATTGTAGAATAATAGTTTTTTTTAAGATATTAATAATCTATTCTAATATGAAATCAATTCATATATTTATAATTTAATGTCACGGTTTTTGTGAATGTCGACATTTCCATTATATCTGGTGAGTTCCTTGCTTATTCTTATTATCAGCCAAAAGTAGTAGTAAGTGAAAAATGTTGACAATTCAAAAGTACTTGAATCAAGTTTTTTGCCTAAACCTATAACTTATATACTTTGATTTTAACGCAATAACTAGGCAACTAAAATCTCTACTGCCTCAGAATAAAGGTTTTTCATTTATACGAAACTTCATAAAAGCGATTATGAAGGGCTTTTTGACGTTTACAAAAATTTATTCTACCTCCATGTGTCCAGTGAAGTATGACACAGCTGCACTAAAGTGTAGAATTTCATTAAAACACTAACCGGTTCTTAAACTTAAAATAATGCGGGTAGAAAATGGACGGTTCGCAAACGGACACTTCCTACCAAGTATTGATGCACTAAGTGATTCTCACGGTACCACAGTAAATGTGCTATTGGACTAATGCGTTAGGCATAATGGCCAAGAGTGGTAACAGCACTCAGAAATGTGTTGCTTACACCCATTCGCTACCCAACGCGGATGTACTCACCATCGACGCAATTAAAACAAAGGAAAACATTGCGTTCCACCATATCCTTCGAGACATTAGGAGACGGTGACGTAAGCACTCGATTTTTGAACAGGTGAAGTGATGCTTCTAAATTTGTACATTTATAATGCATAAGCATTTAAAACTGCTTAAGATCTGAAAGTGATCTTTTAAATTTTTTCTTAAAATATTAACGTCATATTTTCATGATAGTAGAATAAATTATATTTCTTTCATTATATCTCAGTATGTAATAATTTTAAAACAAACTCATATTGAAGGTTTTTTTTTTTAATTGAGTTTAATCTAAATAATGTCTCCATTATGTAATGAACATTCAAAATTTCCTTTAGACAAATATGAAATAATGAACCCACCAATTCACACTTTTCTTGCGTGGTGGGTTATCGTACAAGATTTTCTATGGCCAGATCGGATATAATATCTTGGGATGGACCGGTGCCGACAGTGGAGATATAGGTATACTAACGTTAGTATATTGTGATGATGATGATGATGGATTTACACAAGATTAAAATTCTCTATAATTAATCCTTTAATCTCGAGTGAATTATATTGAATTGTTCGTTAATTAGCTACGTTAAACACAGATCTTTATTACGTAGTTGTTATAACAAAAAAATAGCAAATTGAAGCATTGATGTGATCTCTTGACAGACAAATTCAATGAAATTGTTATAATCCATTAGAAATGAGTGAATGTATTAATTAACGAAGAAAAAGTTATTTTAAAAGATGGTTCTCTAAATCAAAAAGTTTAGTTAATTTTAGTATCAATCCAATTTACCTTCGTTATTATCAACCGCACATTTATATTTACATATATAATGAAATTAAATTTAGAGAATGATAAGTCGTCCTCATATTTTAGCTCTACGTGTTTCTTTTAGTATTTAAGCTTCGAGACTTATTTAAGTAACATATTTAATGAGATCATGAACGGGTATAGGAACAAAGATTCCCTTCTTTGATGTGAAATGTCACGGAATTTGTGGCGCGATTTTTTTTAAATATCTATCTTATCAAATTGTCATTGGTGTCAATATATACCTTAAAAGAATAATTAATATCGTAATTATTTAAACTATATTAGTATTCGAAAGCAAAGGGATTTAAAGAACACACAAAAACGTTTCGACGCAATCATTTTACCAATAGCATTCTACGCTCCCATAACTTTACAAAAATAGTAACAGCAATTGAACGATCCATGGAAACTGGATTCTTTTATTCATCGATAATCGTATCGTTAATATGGAAGGCTCAACATGAGTAAGCATGCTACTTGCTTTTGAGAATGCATTATTAAGATCAATCAAGGGATATAAAATCTAAAGACTGTCCAATGAAGTATGGATTTCGAAGTCGTATGGATGTATTACTATAGTGTGTCGATATCGATATTGTGTATTAAATTGCAACATGTATTCAATTGCTATATGTATTACTTTTTTAGATTACACAACGGAGGAAAGATTTTGTGGTCAAAAATTGTAAATACATCAAATAAAAAAAGCTTGGCTTACGTTTATATAAACGTTTTTCATTATTCTATACATTTGATTCGATTCAATCAATAGGGATATTCTTTACTACATAACATTGATAAGTTGAAGATCATTATGACAATGTTGAGTTGAAGTGTATATCATTTAATATAAATGAAGCTATCCTGGCTATCAAAACTTTAATTTTATTCAGATTGGCTAGGAACTCCAATTTTGTATTAAAATTGATATTTGGGATAATATAAAGTATAGTATTTTATACTCACAGATTTACTATGTAATGTTTTGTTTTCATCACATTCGATTTTTTTCTCGTCAGAATCAACTGTTATAATACCAGTAATAATTTTGTGTCCAGTGGCAGTAGCATCGCACGGGAAGCGTTTGCAACGATGTGTTCCGAACGAATATAATAAAAGCAAGTAAGATCCTATTTTGGTTTTAACGTTACGTTTCTGGAAAATTTCGTCTGTAATATGGTCCTTGGATGCCCAGAAAAAAGGTAATTATTTATGATAGCGACAGATACTTCACTGATACCTATAGTTGAGTAAGCAGCAGTTTTCAATGTTACAATCATAATAATATTCAAATTGGCAAAGTTACTGGGTGACTGCAGTGCCACCTATATGTTAAGGCATATCTGAAACATGAGTATCGAAACTCAATACAAATAACGATTATATTTTGTATCGTATTATCACTTGTAACAAAGAAAATATTAGAATGGTTGCTAAAAACGGTATTGATACAATATACTTTGTTTTTAATGGGCCTCTGATATTAATGACCATGTAAGTTTAAAACAACACGAAGAAAACATTGTTTTAAACGCAAATACATGTCCTAAAAGGTGATAATCTGGTCACTGTTCAATAGTAATATGCCGTTGTGATTCCTCATCGCTCCTTTATTTTATTCCTTTTGGGGAGCTTACAGCATTATTTACAATAAATATAGTTACATCTAAAATATTTATAGGTTAATAACAAATTTGTTGAAATTAATATTGCTTATGTATTAATTCTAATTAATATGCTGTTACTCCTAAATCTCATACATGCAAAAAGAGTGTGAAGTAAAATATTTTTCAGAAGAAGATTAAAGTTCGGGATTTTCATCTGAATTTTGCTCAAGGATACTTGAGCAATATTAAGTAGAAAAGAAACATTAGTGATTTTTCTGCGTAATAATTAGAGGAAGGAGATGCAAACGTGTGCTGTTCGTAGGTGGACACAGGAATCTTAAAAGAGGCGCAAAGAAAACGCACAAATTTTCTCTGCCTGTTTTCCAAGCTAGAAACATATAAATCGTATCCTAGGTTCCAAATCTAAGAAGCATACTCGAGATGACTTCGAACTAAAGCATATTACAGAATTTTATGCGTTTTCATATTTTTATTAGGACTGATTACACGTGTGTTCTGTAAAACTGAACTTAGTATTCAAAAATTCTCAAATCTCCAGTCTATTTAGATAAATAGCCAATTTTAACTACAAACTACATTTATAACAACGCATGCCTGCATACTGTTAACAAAAGCTGTCCAAGTTGCAAGAGCTTGAAGATTATATAATAAGCTGACCGATTCATTTGGTACCAAAGCTAAGAAAACTTTTCTAGAAGTATAAAATAAATAATTTTTGGTACGAAAAAATGCACATTCAACAAGCAGTCTAAAATACATTTGAAGAGAACGTTCCTCCTTTACAGCCAACATTTCTAAATCTCTGTCTGTATCTGTAAATTTACAAATATTTCATTCAACCGGGAAAGATACGTCAACAACTTAGTTGATTACCTGGATTCAATCCACCAATCATATTCATTATTCTTCATAGAATAGCGCTGGCAAAAACGGGTTCAGATGGAGTATCTTTTCTTATATAAAATGATACGTGCTATGGTTGCAAGACAATGTGCAGATCGGTTTCTATGTGCTACAGCAAAATTACCTTTATAACACAACTTATTCGCTAAGTACCTTATCATCAGTGGATACAATCACCTAGTCTTGTAGCTTTGCTTTCGTATCCTTTCAGTATAACTACATAGCACAACTCTGATGGAAATGCATCCTTTCACTGTTCAAAAGTACAGAATCAATTATAGTGTTATATATGCGACACATATAGGACCCACACATCAAGGCAACATTTACGATCAAACGATCGGTTAATATCTTTGCTTAACTTTTTGTTACCTGCTTATTATACGGCCGACGTGTCGGCACACATCCACTGACATTTCAAATCACGCGAGCTTTAAGGCACTGCACACACATAAATGTTATGCTCAAGAGCACTATGCTATTTTTTTGTATTTAAACAAACATGCATGCCGTATTTTATAAAATTAACTAGTTATGATATATACAAAAGGCCTTTGTTTAGTAAAAAACAGGACAAGTTCGAATCGGATATGCGCACGGAGAGTTCCTTGTAAATATCGTCATTTGAAAGCCATGGACTTCTTGGAATTTTCTATTACTTAGGGAGGATGAAACTGTTACTGCTTTTTCGTCATAACTACGTATCTTAAATTACATCAAAATTGAGATACTGGCCTTTTTACTGGATATGTCATCAAAAATCATTATTTACAAAAAGTTTATTATTTTTGGATTTGATCCCTTTTCTTTTTTTTATTTTATATCCATGGTTATATCCATTTGTGAGTACACAGGTCAAATATCAACTCAATCACTATTGGAGCAAACTGACTAAGACACATGGGTAGATAGACTTGGTTATCATGTAAGGATCCTAAAAAATATTAAGTTATTAAATGATTTTTTTATTCGTGTAGTTTTGTTGATTGATTAAACAAATAAATATAATTTAATCAAGATAATTTCAGTAGTTTAAAACGCTGCCTTAAAACTCTCGATTCTATTATTGGTAGGTATATCAAATTTTTGTGAAAGTTTTACATTACATAGTTTTATATTCTTTTTTATTCTAATTACTTTAAAATCAGTGGAATAAGTGGATAAATAAATAGTTCCAGACATAGTAGTTCTCTTTTATAATATATTTTATGATATATTACAGATAATTTGGGATCCCGATTATCGACATAAAAAAAACAAATGATTATTTTATAGTTTTCTATCTCTTTATGAATCAATATAATGATTAAGCAATCTAATAGAGATTGCATTAATAATTTTAAATTATGGAACGTTTGAATTAGACATTCCTTTAGCATTTTCCAATATATGTAAAATGTCTTGTTTATCATCTATTTACTCATTATTTTGTAATTTTAAAGTGTAATTTTCATTGATCTTGACTCCATCAAATTGAGGAGACTTCAATATATTCAGTTGTAACAAGTAGTGAAGGATAAGTGGAACCGATTAAAAGCACTAATCATTTCGTTAAATCCAAAGCCGTCCTTTCAATCGACTACGCCCGGATCGTCACCGGATAACAGCTATGTTCCATTCAGAGCTCCAATAACGGTTTCATGTTTCAGTAAAGACACCATTGTAGAGATGCGAACGTTGCGGTGAATGACGCACTTACCCGGACAATTAAGCATTACTATCTAGCTGTACTGTGCCAGGACTCTGGGCACCTTGCCACATGGCAACGTTCTCAAATTTGATTTTACATTGGAACAACTTAGAGCTGTGGTGAAGGCAGACCTCCAACGTGATGGTGTTTTCGAGTAGATGTTTGAAAACTTGTATTTATTTTTTTCAAAAAGCAGTCATATAAATGTAAGTATACATGCATCGACTAATTTAATACAAATCTGTAACGGACTAGTTTTCCGTCAGATTCACTCTGTACATTGATGAAAACCGGATTAATGTCCGTGGTGTAGTTTAACAGATCTTCGCGTAGAGACAGCGAGAAGCGAATTCGTTTTATACTGTATCGATATACAAAATATTATGTACTATTTTTAATTATACAAAAAGTGTTTATTTTAATAAATTTATTGCATTGCTTATGTAATAATTATATCATAATGTTGTATGCACAAAAATTAAATATATATTTATAGATTTATTGAGTGCGTAGGACACTTTTCTCTATGCCAATAATAATTCATAAATACTTTAAAACTGTACTGTAATTCCTGTAGAAAAAAAATTTAGAAGTATACTTATAAGACATTATATTATTTAAACATTCTATCTGTACTGTTACAGCATTTGTCTATTTCGCTCTCTCTGTCGTGAGTAAAGCCTTTGATTTGGTTTTTATGGGACTCTACTTGCAAAATTAGATAGAAGAATCATGGTTACAATTATGGATGATGATTAATGTGTACAGTTGCATATTATGCTTAATGAGGACAATAAAAATATACATATTGATCAGAATGTAAAAGCAATCATATCGGAGATCCTCAAGGCAGCATTTTAGGTATTAATCAAATACCTGTCTTAATGACAACTGTTATGTGTGTAAAGACAAGTTTTCGTTGATAATATTTCTATATTTATCAATAAGACATATAACATTGCACACGAAAATAAATTAACGATATTATAGATAAAAATATTCGTCGGCAGGATCAAATCAATTTAGAGGTTAGGGGTTATACAATTTTTTCATGGACGCAACACCTTATATCGGTTTGATAAAACATTAAAAGGCTTCGTTATTACAACACCAATTGGCTCGTTTAAGAGACCAGAAGTCTGTTCTATGGGTTACCGTATATTTATATGCGCAAAAATATAGTGGGGATTGGTCAATTTATGGAGATATGGAGGTTGCTATTTCTTTTTTAATGAGAAAAGAGGTAGGTCTTCTGGAGTCATACAGACCACTATTAAGACAACTTAGAGTTGTAACTCTCTATATTATATTCAGATCTCAATATAATACAACAAAATATCTATTGTGTTCTAATCCGTACTAGAATCGGGGGCTAATTTTCTTATTTTAAAATCTAACCCAAATTTAATTTACAAATTGTACGATATCCAAGAACTTCATGCTATATTTATTTCCATTGTAATAGCGATTGCGATCGCAACGGTTTTTTTGTGAATGGAAATATCAAACGAAAGAGTTGTATGCTAACTGCAATGTTTCGACGGGTTTAAGTTAGTTATTATTATGTTTTTTATTTTCATATTGTCATTTGTCCCAAAAGCAATTGCTACTTTAAAAGTTACATAGTTCCGTAATCCGCTATTATAATCCCTATATAGATCATATCGCTATTAAAAAAGGGTTTTTTATAGACTTTGATATTAAACAATTAGCCCACAGTTCTCCTTATTCTGCTCCATCAGCATTTGGGACATTAACAGGCTGATAATGCTTAAGTATAAATAATAATTAACGTGATTGTTACTAAATTGATGAATCCATGCACTTACAATCTCACACGTATGTAAAACGTGGACATTCAAACTGCGTGACTGTCCAAATTAAACTTAATTAAAGAAAGTTCAATACTTTGGCGAAACATTACCATACATTACAAAACGGGAGATTTCCTCTTGAACTAATTGTTTTCTTTTTATCTATATGATAATAAACGCATTATGAAAATGTTCTGTTGCGTAATGTACCGTTTGTTAAAGTATGCTCCACGGAGCCCTAAGCCTTCGCAAATCGTTAGATCCACGAAAATATTGATCGTACTTCATCAAACGAAAGGTAAAGAGTAATATATATTTCTCATTTATTAATTAACATTACACATATAACTAGGCTTTTATTTATTTAGACCTCCGTATTAATTGAAAATTGCTGTTCTGTCAATAATAAAATTCGAAATAAACTTCCCAGGTTCCATTCCAAAATTATTGGAAAAATACTTAAAGGACCAATATTATGTTATTTTTTTTCTGATATACAAATATAAAGAAGTGGTTCGCTTGTCAGACAGTGGCGACAGTTCCCTTGTACTTTCCTCAGTAAAAAAATATCTATGATATATTTTTTTTTTTTTTTACTTTTGTATAACAAATTTTATAGTTATTCTGGTCTACAATTCGAATATAACAAGTATATTTCCATTATCTTAAATGTTTTCACAACTGAAAGTGTAGTTTGATAATATTAACTTTTATTTTCATACTGAATGTGTACGCCAAGAATTCCCACTATTGTTAGTATTCGTACTAATAAAAAAAATCCTATAATAATAACGTTTAAAGTAACTTTGTTTAAATTTTTAATGTAACTGGAAAATAAGATCTCAACAAGGACAATTATATTAAACATAGAGCGTTTCATTTTTGAGATCTCCAACTTTTGAGATCTGTTTGTGCTACTAGACTATAATTCTTAGATATGTCTGTGTCTAGAGTATGAAGTCTTCCTGTATGTTGAATGAAAAAGTTTTATATGTAATTGACTCACTTAAATGCCTTGTAATATAATTAAGATCATGTATTACGTCTGGTTAAAATGTATACATACTTTTCAGTACTATGATTTTAGTGTAACACGTCGCTTTTGAAAGCATTTGATAATCGAACTTTCCATAACAAAAGCTTTTTCATAGCCCTGATGTTGTTCATCTAACTTTGGTACTATTTATAAAGAAAGCACATAGTTTTTTTTTTTGCCAAAAAAGAAACGTTACCTTATAGGATCACTTGTGGTCTGTCTCTCCATCAGTATGTCTCTGTCGAGACTACTGCTATGTGATTGCTATGCTATTCTGTAATAAATACAGTCACAAACTCGATGTCGATAGCGCTGTCGCGTCAAAGAGCTTCAATGAAATAAAACCTTTATTACCTTTTGAAGTAGATTTTATTACAGAATGGCACAGATGGACCGATGGAATTATCTTATATATAAAACTCAATTGTTGGCTGGGGACATTTAGTTGATTTGGTTTTGCAATGTTTGTCGTCGTAGTCCAAGGAGGGATGGTGATATGGTGATATGATTTAAACGGTTATACGAAGTACAGTGGGTCGTCTAGTAAAATATGAATTTTATAACGGCCTCTTTTAAGATCAGTTAGAAAATTTTAATAAGTTTTGCGAACTGTGATCTGTGACATTAAACGGTAGGGCTTTAGGGACTTTATATTGATTAAATGAATTTATTTGCGCTACATGTGGTAACATAAAATGTGGTAATAGTTGTAGGCAAGTTATAGGTACTTCTCATTTGTCTTTGATTGTTTCTAATACTTACAAATTTTTCGTTGATTATTTACATTTATTTAATTTTATAACTCTGCTCCTATCTTTGATTGTAATTTTCAATTCTCTGGTTTCATTTATCAACAGCTTCACTTTAGTATTATGTTTTTATAACATTTTTAAATTTAGTTACATATTGCGAATTAGATAAAGATAATATTGATCTTGGATTTTAATAGATGAAATTATGAATAAGTGAGTGATACCAATATAAAAATTAATATTCATTATACCACGTATAAGAAAGGAGATAAAAAGTTTTGTTTTAACATAAAACTTGAAAGCTTATTAAGAAATATGTGGTAGTTTAATAAATAATTTTCCTTAATAATGTTAAGTAACAAATAGCGATGATTTAATTGAATAGACACCTAATTACATATGTTTATTCGATATATTATGCAATTTTGACTGGTAAAGGTTCTTAATGAACGTCCGACTATAAAGAAGGAATAGAGGACTCGAATAAGATAAAGGAGAGATACGAATTAGGTACATTGCTTCAGAAATGAATATTTTCTAGTATTGATCGCTTATAGCTTATAAATAGCAGGTATACAAGAAATAGCAAACCAAACACAATGTTTTAAGAGAACAAAACTTCCATTTTTTGGCTGATAACATAAAGTATAAAATAATAACAATAAAGTATTCTATATTATACAAATATAGGGCACATTAAAAAGAAAAAAAATGACAGAAAATATACAAAAAAAGACCTTACTTAACAGCGTAACCGCAACAATCTCTTCCAGACAACCAATGCTGATACAGAAAAACAGTAGATAAATTATAACGATTGAGAGGAGTAGGTGCAATAGCGGTAGGAAGATTAAATACCTATATAATATGTATACGAAAAAGTAATGAGTTAAAGTTTGAGAGAAAGAAGCTCATCACTTCTGCAACGAAGGATCACAAAGTGCGAGCTTTCGTAATCGGTATTCTAGTATATAATTATACCTTAACTTAACTGATAAATAAATACCTTAAACTGAAATGTTCTAAACTATAAAGATAATGCCATTCTACAAATTCATTAATGACTCTCTGATATCATCAACGTTTTTCATAGGTATATTTTATAGATGTAAGATGTAATGAACATGTAGGTATATAACTTTTACATTCAGAACTTACATCTTGTTGATTAAAGAAGTCATCTTGAGCGTCCTCGCTGGAACAGCCCATATCTTGAAGGAGTGGTGTGACATGTCGCTCCCAGTCATCCATTATTACAAGAAAACTTTTCCTAAACAGTTAAATAAACAAAAAGAACTGCAAACGTCAATCACAGCCTATATCTTCACAAACTAGAAACCTACAGTCATTTTAATGGATACCACTGTTTAGCATTCCTCTGTATATAGAACGGCGGTCGCACATTTCGCGCCAAAAACTTGGGCACTTTTTACAAATCTCCTAGTGCCGGAATTGGCGGGAAACGAGTGCGATCGCACGCGACACTCAGCTGTCACAAACTCGAGCGAAAGAGAAAAAAACAGCTGCGGCCGCGGGCGTATCACGTGCCCGCTGTTACCGGCGCGCATTCGAAAAACGTACTAGGAGAAAAGTCGGCGTAGGCAGCGTGCGGAGTCAGTGTGGCGAGGCGCGGGTTCCCGGCCGCCCGTCGACGCGACCGGAACAGGAGTGCGTACGGCTCGCGACCTCACACGCCCTCTGCGTCGCGCCGCCTCGCGCTAGCCCTCCTCACACTCTAGCGAGCGGCGTCGCACCGTCCCTCTCGCGCGTCGGAGCGCCGACCGCCTCCCATGGGCGGCCGCGTTTTCCCGCCGTCCGTACAAAGCCGCAACATGGCCGTAGCACTGCAAAACTCCTTGCGCCAACGCCAAAGACCGTCATCGTTGAGGTTCTAAACTAATTAATAAAAGAATAACTAAAACTTTAAAAAATAACAAATTAATACTTGATTGTTAGAAGTAGGCGATAAACACATTGAAGAAACTTTTTTAAAGTCGGACGGAGCTTCAGAAGACTTTCGTACTTTCTTAAAAATAGTTTAACCGCCTAACTTCAAAATAGTTTTTTTATATAATTTGTTAGTTGGTATTAGTTATTTAAAATAAGAGACCTATATTATTAATATAATTGATCAAGTTTGCATTCATAATGCTATATTGGAAAATATTGTCAGTGAAAAATGCTTAAAAAAACACCACATATTATTTTTAACAAAAAACAGGAAAACGAGCAATTTACTGATTTTCAAGTTTTCGAAATACTAATGTTGCATGATAAGATAAGATAATTTATCAAAATTTCATATAAATCCCTAAAATGACGTAAAACATGCATCCAAAAATCATTTGAATTAGGGACCTTCCCCTTTTCACGGAATCAGTTTAACATTTAATCTAATTGCAAAAACCATTGTAAAAAAAATACTGGCAAAAATTATCTTTTAAGCACCAGCAAATTATTGCATTAACATAACAATGTAGTTGATAGTTGATTTATTAATTTTTAACTGAACTCAAAAAACATTAAAGACTGTCCGCAACAATAATTCACTAGCAACTTATTAATTCGTTAGACTAAGAAAAAATCTTTAAGTCATTTTGAACGCTGATAGGTTCATAAAAAGGCTGTTAAAATATTTGGACACTGTCTAATTTTAAAATCAATAAGAATCCCTTTCAATTTGATACTTGAAAGATATTCACGAACTTCACGCTACACCTATTTGTCATGTGATAGAGATTGCCACTGAAAAAAGTTAACGACAGATATTGAAATTGACTAAGGCAAATGTTATTTCACACGCAAATGTTACATTATGTTAAGAAGTAGTTTTAAGAATTTTTAAAATCGATCCCTTAGCTTCTGAGCCTATTTGATGCAAATAAACAAACAATCATCGAATCTTTCCTCTTTATAATATTAGTATAGTAGTATAATATTATAGAAAAATAAAAATTTAATCTTCTTACATTAAATATACAGTTTGAAATAAATGGTTAAATTACTTAGTTACGTAAATAAATTACTTAGTTTTATTTAAAATAAATAAATCACTTTACTATGTTTCTTATTTGCATTCAAACTAAGATATCTTTTAATGAAAACTGAAAACGGTTTATTTCTTTCTTTACAAAAATTATAGTTTGTTTGTTATTAATCAGTATTCATTACTATCTTATTTGTAAAAGTTCAGTTAATACTATCATATCCGTTATTATCTTGTCTGTTAGATGAGTAATCCTAAGTAGTAATCATCATAAACCTATCAATGTAAAAGCAGCTATTGCTGAATTTCTTGCCTATTCTTCTCAGTAAAAGGTCTTCCTCTCTAGATTTAGGACCAATAGAATAGTATTTCGTCATTCACAGTTGTAATAGGATGCACCTAATAAGAACTTTGAGTTTTGAGTTTTTTTACAGAAGAAGAGAAGACTACATTACAAGTCAAATCAAATAGGCAGTATTAAATTTGATCGGAGTCTAGGGCTACTGGTTGTTATAATGAATATCCATCTTTTTTACATCTTACAAACACAAGAATAATATAGATATTAAAATCAATACTATCCCTGCTGAAGAATCTAAAATACTGATCGACTTTGGTAGTATACGTACCTAACTAATGACAATTTCCGTAATCGAGTAGCTGGTACACCGCCTTCAAAGTTTTGTCATCTCTGAGGTCTCGGGTTATTTTCCAGCAGGAGTCAGTGTAGAAAATTAACTTATCTTCATAGTGTCCGATCTGAGTGTTGTAGTACTTTCGTTGTTTCAGAATACTCCATAATATGTTGACTTTAGCTACTTTTCTTGAATACTGAACAATGTAGATATGTGATGTTGTCTAATAGTAAAAACAATAACAACAACCGAGACATTTAGACAGTAGATACCCAATTAGCCATAACTTATCTAACTATTTAAACCATTATTGATTATAAACAACAAAGTCAAGATATAAAAAAGTCCATTGCAAATTGACATTGATTAATTGGTCAACAACGTTATAAAAATCACAACAAAATTAATGAAGAACTTATTATTTCTGAAGCTCGTAGTTTTAAGTGAATGCTAAACTTTATGGTCAAACTTACAAATATTTTTAGTACTAATAAGCTCAGAGGTCAGCATGTGTTGAGCGTACAACGGGTGTAATACCACAGACTCGCTTACTCTCTGGAGTTGACTCAGTCTTTCACCTTGCGGATTACCGTCCCTGGCTTACCTTCATTGGCCGGCCAGGATGGAACCGCAAAAGTTTTAGCTCGAAGAGTCGAAGTAGCGCTTTGCCACAGGGATTGGCGCCCCTAAATCTCACCTTTTTATATCCTTGGTTGCTTGCAACGGTATTCCCATGGTATTTACTTCCTAGTTGGCAGTTAGTTGACAAATGTCTTATGATTAATGAAGATAGGTTGCGATTTGACACAAGTTCAAGTTTGTGAAATGTAGAACAATATGGTTGTCCGTTATCTTACCTAATATGTCCGATTGGACCGTAACCCTAACGTTTTAAGTCAACTTCGATGGCATAGTTAATACGTCGACAACTTCTATGGTGCGATTATTTATGAAGAGACCAATCATATTTTTTCGAAAGTTGAGGAGGGTAAGTGAAAACAAGGCGAACCACTCCTCAGTTACAAAGATATTAAAACGTCATATGAAATATTGAACCCTCACAATGGAAGCATTTGGCAGCGCATCGTCTGGAGTGGCGCAAGATTATATTTATGCAAGTAATCAATTTTGAACAGAACCGTCAAGGCTTGAAGAGCTGAAAGCCCGGCCAGCTACTGTCATTCACTACCTCTATACAGACGGAACGATCGAGTGTTCTCTTTGCTCACGGACGTTCTTAAATGAGAACCATCTTTATGCGCATCAGTGCCAACCGGACTAGAAATCAATGCTGTCGTCATGACCAAAATCGGCCAGAAGCATCATTACAGATTATTAAAATCGTCTCAAAAGGCCTCTACGTGTTGGATCTTAAAAGTGACTTCATTATTCAAGAAACTACAATTGAAATCGGGCGGAGGTGTTCTGTAGGATATTACGAATAAATGATAACCACCCGACTTCAATAGCAGTTTCTTGAATAATCAAGTCACTTAAATGATAGGTAAGTATTATTTCTCACTTTTCAAAGAGTGAAATCATGGCTATAGAATACAGTACATCTATTTCAATGCTTATAAAATAAATTCCTTGCAATTGATTTACTATAAGTATATCAATTGCAAGGAATCATTTTGGCGAAACAAATTTCTTCATTCTGAAATTGCAGCAAGATGAGTTTAACTTTCTCATCAAATTAGAAAAGCTTTTCCAAAAGGCTACAATGTATTTCATCATATTATTACAAAAGTGAGATAAATAATGTTGTTTTGTTTAATTTTTAAGAGAGTAAGTATATTCAAACTAAAACTCTAGTTAAAACAAAAGTAAAGATGCGAATAGCTAAAATTGATTTAAATATGTTTTAATATTCATCGTTGACCCAAAAGCTAAACGTTGCTAGATAGTCAACAAAACGACAACATTTTCCAGTTAGGATGACTTTATATAGAGTCACTTAAATGTATGATTTAACTATGAGACAAAAGTCGGATTGAGGTTTGATTTGAAACGAGTATGAGTTTTAAATAACCCATTTAATCAACAGACAAAAGACATTTAGTGACTGCCGTAAAAAAAAATTAAGTCAGCCGTTTGTACTGTGCTTGTTTCGGACAATAAAGTAAAGAAATGTTTTGAGTGGATATTTTGTAGAGTTATTATTGAAATTGAATTTTTTTAATAAGCATATATCTCTGAGTTTTCACTCGGCAGGTCTTCAAATTATTTATTTTGAGGTTATTATTTTATGGAGTCTATCCTTTTAGTCAACTGCATTAACCATCAATTGTTCAACAGGACATACAATTTATTAAGGTCAAACATAATTATAGAAGGACAGTATTCTGCCTGCAAACAGGCGAGTACATATTGTGTAGTATGTTACAGCATACACATATTTAGCACTCATTTACCCGCTACATTCAGTATGGGTTTACTGATTAGTTTCTTCTGTAGTTTATGTAGTTTCTGAGATGAAGGGGAAATGGATTCAGTTTTATATATATATATATATATATATAGATTTACTCCAAAAGTAATCATCAACAAAACAACTAGATTGGTTCAGTAATTTTGGAGCAATTCTTTATGACAGACGGATAGACACATATACGGAGACGGGCATACACATATACTACATTTCGAGTTACAGAAAAATCTTAGTAAATAAAAATAAAAAGTTTCTTCTAATTTCTCATGATATCCAATTTCACAATTATTTTCTTTTCTCGAGAAGATATGACTTATATGTAAGTTCCTTTAAAGCAAAAATCTAAACATTTTTGCGAACTATTCTTACTTTAGCTTTTTTACCTGTCTTTCCCCGGGTAGAATGAATGAATGAACACACTTTATTGTGCTTAAAATATTTATATTTATATAGCACGTTAAAAAGCCTTCTAATGGAGAATAATCTTTAATATGATAAATCTCTTTTAGTTTTTAAATGTCCGTTTATGTACCCAAGGAGTTTATATATTTTGAATTACCTAGATCATGGTCAACTTTCCGCACAGTGAGTAGTATACATTGCTTAGATAATTAAGTAGTGTTATATTATAATTGTGCTAACAATTTAATATACATATACTGAAATAGTCTCAACTTTGGTAATTATTAAAAGCGTAGAGCATAACATAGTTAAACACTTACTAAGGCCAAAGTTCCCGAAGACCGTACAAGCGGCCAATTAAAAGTTAAATGTCTAATTCTTGTCAGAAGCGGGAAGTCCGCAACTAACTGCTAAATTGAAAGTTCTGTTACGTGTATAGTATAGTAGGAACGGTAAAGATGTTCTGACTTAGACCGGAAAGGACAATGTCAAAGATGCCCTTAAAATGCATTTCATGTAGAAAAACTTCTGATGATATATAAAACATGCACGTTGATAGAGTTCTTACCATAATGGCCAGTCGCTAGTTTCCTTTATGGCATATACGCACAATTAGGTTTACTTCTTCAAATTTGTGGTCGCAATGTAAGCAGTCGGAATATCCACTACTCCCTTATGGTATTATTCACAATAACACAATATGATTATAAAACCTTATGAGAGCATTACAAGAATTGAATGTCAACTTACGCTCATTTACAATACTGTGGTGCGACCAAGGGCGGAACCAATTTAGGCGTCAGTAGGGGTCAAGTCATAAGATGTAAATTTTGATAATTATAGTTACAAGGTGTTATATTAAATTAATTAATGTTATTAATTTAGTATAACACTTAAGGTAAACAAAGTTTTTTTAAAGTAGGTACGTACTTTAATAAAAGTCTATATTAGGACAATATAATATAAAAACCGAGGGCCTATTTACGTAGCACGCCCTATTTACTTAGCACATATGACGCATTTCTAAATAAATGTTTTCACCAATTTTTCACACCTATATAGGTACAGTAAAAAAGTTATTTTGTAGATAATTCAACATCAATCTCTGACACTCACAAGTAACACTCGGAAGTTACTAAGGTTTGACTTCCTCGCAATTACCATAAGACGCTTTCCGTTTGTCTCTAAATTCGACTGATCTAATATTCCTCTCACTACCAATATTTTTCTATCATCTATTGTCAGATTTAAGGAATAATGAACTATTTTATTTCTGACTGCAAATTCTTCTTGAAAATGTATCATCTTCTTTTTCTTCCTTCAAAGGGCATCTCTGCAACTCGACGACCAAATTGCGCTTACTTTGCGTGTCAGCCCAGCTCTGCCAGAAACGCTCCCAGCGCCTTCACATCTGCGATGGCCTACTAAAGGTTGCTCGGCAAGCCGAGTTGTTTAGCCCGGTAGTTGGCCGGTCCGTTGCATTCTAGCAGGACGTGAGTGGTTATTTCTTCCGCCTCCACGCATCCTCTGCACAGGGGGCTGTCAGTGACACCTAGATTGAAAAGGTACCTGTTAAAGTTGTCATGACCAGCAATAGCACCAGTTACCAGGCGCAAATATGGTTTAATTAGCTTTTGGCGAGCGTTCACTCGGGGTGGTGCAAGTTTGGCCTGCCGGCAAGTTTTTTTTTTTTCTTTAAAAACGGTTTTCCCCCCTTCTGTTACTGCAGGCCATCATTTCTGCTTATTATTTTTTTGTTTTGAGTTTTGTTCGTTTCTTATTCTTTTAAGGTATATTTTACCTTTGTCATATCCCTTTTTTTAGGTTTTTTTTCTTTTCTTTTCTTATATTCTATTATATTACTTTTCTTATATACTATTACATTATTTTATACTTTTGTTGTTTTCATACTATTATTATTATTGCATTTATATCTTTGTTTACACATTCACATATATTTCTCATTTTTATAATTTTGCAGGCTTTGCAATTTCTTTTTCTGATATGAGTATGTTGTGCTTGTAGTATTCAGTCCTAAGTACTATTTACAGTTTTTCGTACAATAGTACATGCATGCTTAATAAAAGCGTCTTTATTTTCTAAAATCTTTGCCAAATTTTCCTTACTGAGGTTTGTATTTATGCTCATTTGTAGAGTGTATCTATCTTGCATTCTAATAAAACATGAAAGACGTCTTGCTTTTCTTGGGGGTCGCATTCACACTCAGGTGTATCTCTACATTTATAATCATGGAGGTAGGACCAAAAACCTCCTTGCCCCGTTAGTTGTGCAGCCCATCTGTCTCTTCTCTACTTCATCTTACTTACTACGCCGAAGGCCCTCTCCCCGTTTGGGAAGAAGACATTCGTCGTGGCCGCGATGTTTTCGCTCTTATAACGCCTGTCCCATTCGACCATTGTTAAATCGTAAATGCCTTTTTACAAAGGAGATGGGACAGCGGTCATAACGCGATTTGCATTTTAACCCGAGAGCCGCTCTCTTCGCCAGTTCATCCGCTCTCTCGTTCCCAATCACGCCGACGTGAGCCCTGATCCAAAATAAGGAGACCTTGCGGCCGTGTTCCCTTAGTTGAAACACGCCTACGTGATTTGATGCGATAAGTCTGGATCCTGAAGCGATTGGAGAGAGGATCTCGAGTCACTAAGCACCTCCTGCCATTCTTTATCCATGATATACTCGGTTGCTTGGAGGAAAGCGTACAGCTCAGCTTGGAAGACCGTATAGTATGGTTCCAGCTTAAACTTTCGTGACGCGATATCAACAGCCCCTTTTCAAGAGGTCAGGGCTGAATCGACTTTTCCCTCAAGCTTGCTACCTACCATCTGTATAAATATTTTAATTTCACTTTCCGTTTCAATTTGTGCCTCTACTATCATTAGGTAGGGCACATCATATTTCAATTTTTTGTTATTATCATGGCTTTTGTTTTGTGTGCTGCAAAATTTAATTTATTTGATGTGCCCCACCTCTTGATTTCGATTAATGTTTTGTTCTATTTTTTGGGGGCTCTTCGCTGACACTATCATGACAACATCGTCTGCGAAGGCCTGGCAGTATATGCCCGCTTCGGTGAGGATGTATAATAGCGGGTCAAGTATGATATTCCAAAATAGGGGTCCGCCCAATGGAACCCTGTACGCAGCCTTAATTTGTGTTTATTTGTATATCTTGACCCGCGTATCTCACCGTAACTGTCCTACCCTTTAAGTAACTACCCACCAGCCTTCGCAAGTTAAGTGGGCAATTTTTATTTCGTAGCTGGCTGATTTGGTGTCACCATGCATTCTCGTCATGTGTCTCTATGTCCAGCGAGATTAGGGCTACAATCTCCTTCTCTTCCAGATTGCTCCTAATCCGCTGGATCATATCATAGAGGGAATCCTCTGTACTCCACTGGAGCACAAACCCGTATTACTTGGGGTTTAATTTTGTTAATGTGTGCCATTTTATTCGTCTTATCATCATTTTTTCGAAGAAGTTGCCAAAAACTGATAATAGACCGATTGGTCTGTATGACTTGGGCTGCGTGTAGTCGGTTTTACCCTGTTTCCTTAGAGTAATCACTGTGGCAGCTTTCCACGGTGGTGGGAAACGAGAGAGAGTGAGAGGTAAGGAGAGACAGAGAGAGAGAGAGAGTGAGTACGCCGAGACGGCACGTGTTCGCTTTCAGGGTTGTAGCATAGTAATTGAAAACAAATTGTTCAAATATGTGTATGAAAATCTACGTGAAATTTACGTGAAATTGTTGTTTGACATATTAATTATGTTCTTTGTGCTAAGTTGTATGGCCATGTTTCGGGATTATACATGTATTTCCAAACATCCTGTATATCTTAGATCTATCACAATATCCGTGTATGCATAACTTGATATTTTTACAGAAGAGCCAAATGAAAGTTGAAATGAATATTGCACTTTAACTATTGTAGTTATTGACCTAAAAATTGGCACTAAGGATATTTATTAGATGTATTTAGACTGGGAAACAATTATTTTCTATATTTCTCACAAATTTTGAGATTACGCACTTAAATAGTTTTATTTCGGAACCGTGTTATAATTTTTTTGTCAATAAACCATATATGCAATGTTACTCAGAAAAAAAGGATGAATATCAATAGACCAATGCCCGTTTTCGCTTAATAAAGAAGTCGTCAAAATCTGTCGTTCAAATATTAAGTAATCGTTTAATGTGATAATGCAGGTCACCGAGGACTAGGAAACACCTAACGACATTAAGCAATGCCTAAAGTTATGACATGCATTAAGCGACGCCTTGCACTAGGCATTAACGTAATATGTATGAGACAAATGTATTAAGTGATAACAGAAAATTATTTTTATTTAGAATTAAACTAATCTACTTAGGCGATTCGTAAGCTTAGGCGTTTCCTAGTTAAACTAGTCTTAAGTAAGTGAAAACAAGTGTAAGTGCATAACATTCTTATGCATTGGATATATTAATATATAATATCTACAAACGTGATTAGATCACCAGTGTACTCAATGTTATACTGAAACAATTAGCTAGAATTAAACAGTACTGAGGAACATCTCGCTGAATATACATATAATATGAAAGGTAGATAAAACATATTAGTGTACAAAAACAGTTTTGTCTTCCATAAAGGTGTTTAAAAATATAATTATAATAAGTGCTTTCCGTTTTTAGCCGGCAAAAGTGAACCTTTTCTATTATGAAGTCCTAGCACCATAGATATTGGCACAAACCTGGAATTATTACCAGTCTTAGAAAAGCATTTTTTAACTAACTTTTGTGGTAGCCAAGATTGCAGTGGCTTGAAGATTAAGGGTATGTTCCGATATACACTGCGACCACTGAACAGTATGACGTCAATTTAGTATACTGGAAGCCCGTTCCTTTTAGCTAGTTATACTGGTGACTTTTTAAAACGGAACGCAGTCCAGTATACTGTTAATCCTATTTTTTGGCGCCATTTTCAAATTTGTTAATGCAAGGTGAATATAAATATAAAGATTCCCTCTTTTCAAAAGAAAATTGGAAAATTGTATAAAAAAAATATTTATCAATTAAATCCGTCTTATAAATAAACGTAAGTATTTTTTTTTTGTTTATTTAAAAACTTATCATTTTCTGATTCTGTTTCGACTGATCACGTGATCAAAAGCACTGCGAGCACCTTACCTCGAAATCTCCAGTGCTCACAGTACAAATATGGCGGCAATTTATGACGTCATAAATTTCCCTAGGGTACTGTAGCAGTGTACTGGCAGTCCATAACGGAACGGATTTTTCAGCAGTAAGACCACTGCGCAGTGCTCGCAGTGTATATCGGAACATACCCTAAATCTTCGCTAATTCTTGATACCATATGTCTGACGTCTCATCTTTCCATTTTGGTGTCCTGTCCTGATGGACATTCATTATTCCAATTATTTCTTTAAAAATAACTTCGTAGTTCTACTTAGAAATGTGCACGTTACCTACTCTTTATGTCTCTGTATTTATTCTGGTGTTTTGGATGCCTTAAAGCGTGCCTGATGCTCTATTGTTCAATTTGTGAGGCTTTTTTTTTCTTTTGATCTGTAGAAAAAAAGTCAATCTCAAAATTGTAAACAAAAATAGAAAGATAGCCAAGCCAAAAAAATTAGTCAATGTAAAGAATACTTGCTAATATACACCTTGTCTTACACGCGAAATAACGCCTTCTAATAAATAATGTTCGTATATATTATAATTATTTTCTTGATTCTGATAGATAGACTATTATGATTGTTTATACAATTTCCTGATCCTTGATATGACTATATTTTAATCTATTAGGTATTACTTGCATAAATCATCTTTTCTTCATCAGTGATTGAAGATAAGATTCTTCTTCTTCTTCTTATATTAATGACTTATCTGCGCATTTCACACAATTCTGCTAATGTCAAGTGAATAAATTAATTTCTACATGTAAAATGAAAATGAAACGAATGAAAGATCGAAGATAAGATTAAAAAAAGAAAGATTGCGTTTTGGCTTTGGCTATCGCCTTGCTATCTTTCTTTGCTCTTGGTTCTAAGGGCAAAACCAGTTCTGCCAGACGTGAATCAATCCTTAGAGTATTTTTATAGATTTTAATAAAATTTTATTATTTTAATGAGTAGGTTTTTTTTTCTTAAAATTGGTGACATTTTTCGAATAAAGTGTCCTACAAGTGAGAAGTATAGTAAATCTATGCAATAATATTATTCATTACAATGAACAGAGAAGTTACTCTGTGAACTTTGTCGCACGCTTGATACGAAGTGATGCGAATAATATACTTGCGGAGTAGAAAGCCTTTTTATTTTTATATAATTATTTGCGAAATTACAAAAACTTTCACGAAGTCTTTTAAACCATGAAGCAGAGCAAACTTATGTTAATCATATTAATATTTAATAAAATATGCTCATAGATATAAAATAATAAAAAGATATAGAGATGGCTCTATGAGCTAGATCCCTTTGCCTCAATTTAAACGACAACTGTTTACTGTTCCTATTGTGACGTTTTGTTTTGTGTAAGTTTATTTCATTTTTGTTAAAAACTTGTAAAGTTAATAATTAAATAATGGATCCACCAACCGAATTAAGTTTTGATGAGATATTAAAATTTATGTTAGCTCACAGCGGCAAAGTTACAAACCACGAGTTAGTAAAACATTTCAAAGTGTTCTTAACTAATCCTGATATGAGAGGTGAGTAATTTGTTTTCTTACTTTCTATTACTCTAATAGTAGTAATCTTATGATTAATTTCTTATTTTATACCTAATATTGTCATAATCGGAAAGTTTTAAATTGAATTATACCTAGATGAAATTGTTTAAAAATTTCTGTAATAGAAATTTCAAGAGTAATAACGCACACTTATTACATAGAATAAAATAAATTGAACTAATTTATATGAACTTCCAATGAACATTAATTCGTTTTGTATTATTACTTAATTCAGCAACTGCATCTAAAAATTTATAGCTATAGTAACATCAAACATTAGTGAGTCATTCTCCTGATAGATAGGTACCTAATTTTCTAATAAACTTAGATTAGATAAATTTTCATTATCATTAAAAGATCATTATCATTTTATACAATACAATTCCTGAAAATAAACTTTAATTTCTAAAATACAATTATATTTTATGTTTGAAATTCCAACTTTATTGTTTTTTTCATAAAGCCTATATAATCTCACAGTGTTCCTATTTATACTGTATATTTATCAAACAAATATATTCTTTGATAAGTATACATCAAATTTCACAATTCATCAAACATATGTATAAATTAGATGATGAAATATGATGGGTTTTATTCTTTCTTAGATGAAGCCAGAAATACATTCAAGAAACATGTTAATACTTTAGCTAATATAAAGAATCAAAACAATAAAAAGTTATTAATATTAAAGAAAAAGTACATGGTTAATACAAGTACAGATAATGATACAAATAAAGATTATGAAGATGCTCTTGAAAGTCAAGTACAAGAAGTACCTAGCGTCATGTGTACACCATCATCAAATATTGATTTGAATCCTCCATATCGACCACCTCCACCGGTACAACTCAACCAAGATTTTAGCATACTCGCTAACATAATTCAAGATCATCAAGAAATTACATCTAAATTGTCACCAATGAATATAACACCTGCTGAATCAAAAGAAAATCTTGAGCCACCCATTGAGGATACACCACCAAAAGTACATCCACGAAAGAAATCTTTAGAAAAAAGTTCTATTGAGAAACGGTTGAGTATTTCTGGGCAAACCGGTCACCGGACTTCAATACCTAATGAGTCATTAGAGATGGATGACACTGCACCAATACCATTAGCAACTTCAAGAAGTGAAAGCATGCTGATTGATAATGAACAAAAAATTTCAGTGAAAGAAAGGAAGCAAATGTTCAATCGTATGGCTTCAGAAAGTGATGTTCTGAGGACTAAACGTCAAGGCAATTTCAGTCCACAGGTAATTTTTTTTTTACTATTGACTACATATATTATGTTCTTAAATCTATATTATTAATCATTATGTTGTAAAAATATGTCAATTTTAAACATAACTTTCAAATAACTTGCATGGTATCCAAGTTTTAAAATTGATTCTAAACCTAACCAAGTTCAACATTGAAATTGAATATCACAACATTTATATATGAGTGTTTGGAGACTCCTCAATTTTATTTTCTGTATTAGGTGGTCGGACTCTTCCATTAAAATATCACTTGTTTGTGGATGAAAATTTTAATCAATATAAGGGAAAAGAAAATTAACTTTTTTTTTGTTATAGTGCATGTAATGTATCTTTATTTGTGAGTAATTGTATGTGTAAGTGTGTGTGCCTGTGTAAACTAACATAAATATATTTGAATTATTCTATTTTAATATTAAGTTATTGTATTGTAAATAGCATAGATTCAATTAGGTCAATCTGTTTGTCTTTAATCAATTAGTGAGGAGCTTCTTATATTCATGATATGTCTGAGATTAAATATTTAGATATTCCTTTACAAATTTCTATATAATTAAGCCAATTATGTTATTGTTACTGGGTAAAAGTTAATTTTACTATTTGTATAGGTGCAATAATATTTGTTTTGCTTTTCTTTGTTGGTAGTAAGAGTTTTATGTTTCCTAAGTAAAATCTTCAGAATATACAATTTTCCCACAGTTAAGATTTTATATTCTCTATTAAGTCTGTTTTATGAAATCTTTATGGTTTAGAAAACATTACTTTTAGTAATGATTTTCAATTTTTACTTTTAGTAGTGATCTTAGTGCCCTTTCAATTTAAAGATTTTTTTTAAATATTGCATTTAATTTGAGCAGCCAATTGAAAAATTGAGGAGCTAGATGACACAATGGTTAGCGCGCTCGGCCTGCGATACAGTTATTGAGCAACTTTAGCATTGGCCGGTCATAGGATGGATGACAAAAAGAATTATTATCTCAACCTCATTCTTGCTTCGAAAGGCACGTTAAGCCGTTGGTACCGATTGCACCTGCAGTCCTTAATACCCACAAATCCGCACTGGGCCCTCGTGGTAGGTCATGACCCATACATCTTATTCAATTTCATCCATACTGAAGGTCTAAGCCCATTAATTTTGGACTAACTGATTAAAAAATTATAGATATTGTGTGATAATCTGGTGTGTCGATTCTATGTAAAGCTCGATTTATATTTTTCTTAATTCTCTTTGATACATCTTGACACATTTTTTATAAACAGTGTTACAATAACCAAGGTTTATATTTAAATTCATTGAGAAATAAAGAAAAAAAAAATACCATTATCAAACAGGCCACATTGTCTGCCATTGAATGCAACTAGTTTAATGTTAACTCAACATTGATATTTCATTCACTTTCTAGAACTGGCCACACAGGCCCAGTATGGGTTTGTGGGTGTTAATGGCTATTGATGCAGCTGGGACCAATGGCCTAACGTGACTTCCGAAATACCGAGGAGCTCGATAAAATAATTTTAGGCTACCCATCCCATGACCGGTTCTTGCAAAAGAGAAAACAGTATCTCTGACTGAACACGCTAACCACTGCGGCATCGACCTCCTCTGATGTATAATCAAAGCATAACATAATTTCGAAACGGTAATAATCACTTTCTGAATTTTTAGTAATGTTGTAATTAACACTATCGAAATATTCTTACTATCGTTATGTAAAGGACAATGTCTTCAATCAATAATATTAATTGTGTGTTATTTTGTCACCTCTATATAATTTTACTAGCTTTCCGCCAGCGGACTAGACCGCGTGGTCCCGTATTTTAAATATAAACCTTGCTGTTGTATCATTATGTATATTAACCGCATTAAAATCTGTTGTGTACTTTAAAAGATAACAGCATACAGACAGCGGGAAGCTTCTTATACATTATTTTAAAATAATACTGTTTCTCTTTTTAAATATATGTATATATGTATGCATATATATGTCAATATTTCGATTTTGTTCCATAACAAATAATAATCCGTTTCCGTAATATACCTAATAACATAACCATTTTGGTTAACACAATATCGCCGATGTTGTTGAGAATACCCGGAACAACACGAGTTTAATATCGAATTTAATAAAAAATATTAGATCTTTTTATTACATTTTGACAGATAATAGGCATTAAAGTTGCGGCATTTCAACTCAGTATATCGACCTAATTTATTGATTACGCAAAAAAAATAACATCACCAGCCCGTTTACGTCCCCACTGCAGGGGCTCAGGCCTTCCTTATATGTAGATGGTTAAGAAGGATGGGCCATGACCCTCCACGCTGGACCAAAGCGGATTGGAGGGTAAAAAAAATATAATACGTGTTTAATATTCTTCAATAGTCTACCTGACGGACAAATAAACAAAGATTAGTCAATAGTCATCATACCTATCAAAAGACAGCATTTGTAGTGAAGTATTATGTCAGTCTTAATTATCTTAAGGATTCTTAGTTAAGCACACATTTTGCAAAGCAGAGCTTTGGATTTGAAACACCACCTTTCCTTTTAACAAGTACCTAACGACCCAAACTGCTAGTTATTCATAAAAAGAAAATTATCACTTTTGCGTTGGCGTCTTCAATTTAAAACCTTCACTCTAATTTAACGGCAAGTAATTGAGTTTTAATTATATCTTAAATTTGTTTTGTATTTGAGTCAACCATTTTATTTACTTTGATAATTACTACTTAGTCTGTAAAACTTTGGGGACTGTTCCCCACCTGCCGTTTGTCTGTTGATCATTAACAAATATTTTGACTATAACTCTTTCGAAAGTGTTTTCTTATACACCTGTAATGTAAATGACTCGTCATTTTAATAACTTCGATATCTAAACTTTTTGCTATTAGCAAAGTTAAAACGTTAATTGGTATATGATAAAGGCTTGTAAGATACATTAGGAATTCAGTATTTACATTATTTTAAACTTTATTTAAATAATTTAAGGATATATTTATCAGTTACACAAATAGAGATGAATCGATATCACATGCCCCGTTTTTAATGTTGTTGGGTATCTTTGTCGGTAATTTCCTCTTTAATTCTTTGTTCTTCTAATTTTCATGTTCAGGTTAGATCTCAACGTTCACTTTAGACTTTCTTGTCTTTGGTTCTGTTCAAGCTTTTTTGCTTCAGTGTTTTCTCCTGGGATTCGTATCTCATGTCTCTAGATTGTTCATCAATTTCATTAGGACTGCAGGAACCCAGGCCTGTTGAATATAGATACTGACATTTGGTATTTGATCGGTGAGCTATTTTTTTTAGGTCGTTACGATTACAAGTTTTTCGAGTTAAGCGTATTACGTTGATTTAAATCTTATGTCTCGCTCATGATATATTTAGTTTGACCACCTGGGAGACTCCAGTCACTACACTATTGCGCTTACTATTAGATTTACTATGAACCAATATGTATAGTTCATAAAGAGTTTGTGTCCAAATTCATATTTATTTTTATAATTACGTTATTTTCATCCATATCAACACACCTGACCGCCTTTGAGTGTGACTGTGCTTAATGCTTTCGATTTTACTCCTTACAGTCTAAATATTAGTCATACGTTCGGTAATCATCAGAATTGGTAATAGTAATATTTTGATACTGTGCAAATGAAGACTTACTACATAAGTAGGTACTTTATTTTTTAGGATATACTATAATAGCTTTACCATGTCATACATTTAACTTAATTAACAGAAACAGGTATTTAATCAGAACAAAACAAATAGGTTTAGATAAAATTTGTATAGAGCATTACAAGAAGTTACGCGATACTTAGGTCGGATTATTGTAAAACGTTAAGTTCAAACCAACCCTCTATAAATATTGCATTAATTATTTAAATATTATTTATTATTCAACCTTTTAAACCAGTACAAAAGCCAACTATAAATTAATAAAATATAACTATGAATTTTGTTATCTGCTCTAATAAAACTCTTTTGAATATTAAATTGTTGCGTAGCCAGTGCGGGTTAAAGTTTCCTGCCCGTCGACACCTGGTGTACCTAATTGAATTGTAAAACCTTCGTCATGGCCCTTTGGCGGTCAAAACGTTGACCAATCCGATTATTATCGATACAATTTTTTTATGATCGCTCATTTTTTCCGTGATAATGCAGATATCGAAATTACTAATATGCGTAATAATCCGCACTTCGAATTTCCTTTTAGAACCCGTTGACAAATTGTTACTGTTTTACTTGCAATATATCAATTTGAATTAGAGCTAATACTACACCCAGAGGAGCCATTTGAAAAATGACTGAGGGATGTTCATTGAGAGCCGCGCAAAAATTTGTATAACGATTTTAGCTCACGCAAACGAGATGCGACGAGGACGTTTCTACTCGAAACAACAAAAGCACATAATGACAAATATTAGGCAGTGTGCTCACGCCTCCACACTCTTAATGGACTTCACAATTGCTTTACGTGGCGTCATTCTCATTGTGCTCTATTACATGGACGAGCACCTACATTTACTTTATGTAATTTATCCATAAACTGTACATATTTTTTCTACGAGAATATGTTATATATATATATATACTTGGGAAGCGTCAATATATTTTGGTCGCATCGCAACAATCAAAACCGAAGGGAACTATAAATCAATTTGTATTTCAACTATACATTTTAATAATTAACACAGCACTTCCATCGAGTTAACAAGATTGACACGAGTTTGTTATATAGCTGAAAATTGGTTAATGCCACGGATGTTACTAAATATTAAATGAACAATCCGTTTCTCACTAATACGCCACATTGCCACCCATCCCAGCGAGATCCCAACGCATAAATCAACACTGAAATAGAACGACGACGTATAAAATCTACGCTTCCGCTCATCAAACTGAATACTTTCAAAAAATGAATCTACACAGATTTTATGAATGCCCAGTAGACCTCTCTTACCGCGATGCGCTATTAAAGGCATACTTTAAGTTTGAACAGCTTAAACATTTAAGTTTTTTTTTATCCGTTCCCTTCGGATGAGAGTCGATTACGAAATCGAGTCTCACAGTTTACCCCGAGAACGGGTATTGTAATTTTAAATTGTTTAGCTGGAAGATATCGATGGTTGCTGTCGTGGCAAATTATTGATGCCGATAATTAATATCTAATTCGGGAGGATAATAGGTTGTTTAATACTAATTTTGTGTAAACTCGATGACATCAACGAGTGGATATTACGCGTGCACAATTAGATTTGAAGTCAATCAAGCATCATTATTCATAGTGTATCGCGTATTGAACATCAGCTCGTGACTCGTGGTCGATTGTCCCCGGACGATTACTGTTGCGTGAATCTATACCGCACGTGCTACGTGCGCCATTAATGCTTTAAAAAAGGGCCATTCGTGCTTTGTGCTAACCACGTTGTCACTTAACTCCGCTGTACTGTGTTGGACTTCGAATGTTATTCTTGTATTTATGATTAACGTTATAACTTAGTATAAATATGTGTTGTTTTTTATTGAAGGCTACCTTTTATTCTAGGCATTGTTATACTTTGATAAATAAAAAAGGTTGAAACCTTACCTTAACTGGTCGACTTTAGAATTGACGAAAGAACTCCTTAACACGAGCACTAATTTTTATGTTAAAAGTATGCTCCAAGCACTTACTTATCTTATAGCCTTAATTTTAGAAAACTAAACCGTTTTATTTATTATTAACATAATAGGAAATATGTTTAGATATATCCGCTCTATAAGTTATTTAGTTTTGATGTTACTTTTTCGAATTATTAAAACGAAATACCTGCAAACATTGATATTATAAAAAATAAAACAATATATATTTGTATCTATTGCTCGATTTTTAAAAATACAAAAACTTGTCGCAACTCTGAATTTGTCTAATATTTGTGCCTATGGTTGGTTTTCAATATGAATAAATACCATTTTTGTTTTACAAAAAGAGCTTTGGTAAGTTTCTCTGATTCTATGAAGTAATTCCCATTTAGTATGCACTAAAACGGCTTCCAATATGTCTTCAGTACAGAGCAGTCCATTAAAGTTTTATTGCTGATCTTTGCAACCACTCCTTATTTGAAATCACCAGTATTATAGTACCTTTGTCTAATTTAATTCTGCTTATACATGCCTCAAACAATCGTTAGTCCTTGTGACAAAAGTTATAAATATATATAATATATATTGCAACCAACTAGTAACTAGATAGTCATACAGGATCCATTGGCAGGAGTACTTTTAAAGAGATTTTTGTTGTTACTGCTTAACGAAGGTCCATTTTTCTTAATTTAACTATATTCAAAAAGATATACATTATAAAAGTCTATCATAGTCTATTCTTATTGGCTCACACCTGCAATTTTATTAAATACTGTATTTAACTATATATTATGTACTACTATAAATAAGCGTAGGCAAATCGATAAATAAATATTAATGTTATAAAAAAATACTCACAGCTTAATCAGCTTTTTTGATACTCATAAGGAGCATAACAGGAATTTTACCTGTTCCAGTTTTCCACACGACTTGATATCTGTTATGCTTGTGCGTTATCTTTCTCCTGCGCCCTCCGTTATAAATCCTTCAAAAAGGTAGCGAAAATAAGCTTCGTTTTAAGTATACGTCATCATTGTTTTGAATAAACGCATTCTAGTTATTATGCACGATGAGGTAGATAAGCCAGCACGGTCCGTTGCGGTCTGGCAGGAAAATATGACCGATTTCATTGTTCCCTCCGCTATTCGAGCCTGAGAATCACTTGCAGCCATCAACAACGCGGATGCCACATTTAACGAGCCTTGTCGAAGTGAAGGAAAATAGGAACAGATGAATTAGCTGTCAGCCATTCAGAGATAAAAGTGAGGCATGTCATAATGAGCTCAAGGAAAACAATCGACTGTCTATGTCGGTCATATTGCAAAATTCTAAAGTTCTGTTTTTTGTTTGAAAAATTTCAATGACTATTTTGATGCTCAAAGTACTATGGGAGATTTCCAAAACTACGGATGCCAACGAAGGCTAAGATTTTGCTATCTTACAAAACTTTAAGAGAATTCTAAACGCCTTTTGAAATTACAGAACATTTATGCTAAAGCATAAAGTTAACAGAATTGCGAATTTAAATTTCAGAGTATTAGCTTTAATGCTATCGACGTTGCTGTTTAAAGTTGATGAAGCCAATAAATTTGTCGATGGCCGTCGTTTAGTCAATGGTTCGCGGCATAGAACGTCGGCTAGTGATGTGTATCGATCGTTGTTCCCGCCGCCACCATAATGTGCCCAGCGCGGACACCCGAAGAGTGGCGTCATGGAGCGAGGCACCAACCAGGCGACGCACCGCCGAGCGTCGCATGCGTTCTTGCAACGTGGGGTTCCGATCTTTATGTCCTCGGGAAATTAAAAAAGAATATTTCTTTCTGTTAAATATATATAAATATAATTTTGTAACAAGAAATAATGTTTAATCAGAGAATTACAGAATTAAGTTTCTCAATATTGTAAATGCCGAAATATTAATATTTGATATAAGTGAAACTATTTGAATTTTACATGATACTTGTTCCCTACAAATTTTATCGGATAGAAAAGCAGAGGTAAAAGCAGTTTTATCGACACATTTATGAAATATTTATAAAAGTTGGTTATTAAAAATAACATCTCTCATGTGACATTTTTGCACAGAAGCACATAACATGCTAATCGTGAAATTGTTGCGCGATTTCTTTGTGGATTGGGTGTTCTAAAGTCCCGTTGAAATCCCGTGTTCCAAACATCCCTAGTAGATGAAAATAAAAAGCTAACCCTTATAAAACAAAACATACTTCTTAGTGCGCAGAGATATTAACATTGTTAACTATACGTATGAAGTTGAAATGATGTATCTAGCAAATACTGTAATATAAAATTCTAGAGATTTCAATTATAACTTATTACAAGTACAAGAAACATATATGACAGATCGTTAATTCTAATAATAATCTACTTAAATTCTTATGGCGCAATTTTTAACTACTTACGATCAAAACCTAATCGCTCTGTTTATGTAGCATTTATCAGGACTGGAACCTTTGTTTTGATTAAGTCATAAGTAAAAACAATATATGCATATAACTATGTATACATATAAAGTTTTCACTTATCCGGGTATTAATTTTTTGTTAAATTGGGAGGTAAATATGGCTAATAAAAAAAAATCAATATGAAAATATTCAGTATAACGATATAAAAAATATTTGTTTAAATAATTAACAGAGTTCAGAAGTATATACCTTATAATAAAGTCAGTAGAAAATTTGATTAAATGTTTTGCTCTTAAAAATACACATGTGTTCATATTTTACCTACCTAAAAGATCACTAGGAATATCGTTATCACTTTTGAATTTTCGTGCAGCTTTAACTCGCATTTAAGCTATTTTTCCTGATGATACAGTTTATAGTGGCTCAAGTGTTTTATCGTAAACTTAATAGTTTTGTTTGTCACCGCCAACAAAAGATACAAAATTGAACTTTCTAGTTTTGGTATGTTATTATATTTGATAGATTTTATATTTACAATGCTATCTCGGGCATTTGAATGCTTACGTATTTTACCTTAACATAAATGTTACTTATTGTCTATTCAAATCGATTACAAATCTATATTAAATAGGCTCCCAGTCGGTATATACTCGACATCGTCAACAATAACAGTGTTATTACAAAAAAGATAAACGCGCGTTGAACAAGTGTTTAAAAAATTTTCTATTACAAAATCGTATTTATGCATTGGTTATGGCAAAACAATCCTTAAACATTGTTTACAATTTAAACACTAAATGTTTTATATAAGCCAATTTACACAAAACCACAACGGACTATACCTACAAAATACGTATACCTATAAAATACGATCCTTTATTTTTGGTTTATTCCATTTATACCAAGACTGAATTGTAGAAATCCAAAACCATATTGAAGCAACTAATTAACTCCGATAATTATAAGTTTCAATGATTTTTACGTATTTTGTAAGTTTAAATGTAGTAATCATGCAAAACTTTGATATGCTTGTTATTGTTCTAATATCTAAATATATTTGGGGTCGCGCAATAAGCCTATATATTCTTCTTTTGTACTCAGTAATAAGGTGCGAATAAAACTCTTATCTTTCTATTGTTATATATATCTGTCGATATTATTTCCCATTATGTATATTTTCTAGCACTCTGTGCTTATTTTATTCGTGCTTATTAAATTCATATTTGTTATCGGAAACCGATAAATAAATAAGCAACATCACTTCGTCATCGAGATTTGAATCGCCAAAATAGACAAAGTCGTTTCAATTGTCTTAAGGCGAAATTTAAAAATGAAAGAGGCACAAACTTAATCTTATTATTAAATCAAACACATCACATTAAGGATGTTATCTTGTCAATATCGAAGTCCCTAACAGTGAAGTCAATAGTGTAGACATAAATATGTAACGACAGGTGGTAAAGTGGTCATGCTGAGCAGCGCACGCCTGACGTACCGCGCTAAAACATTGTAACTCCATAACAGTACAGTTCAAAAATGAACTGTATACGTATGTTACCTACAGATGTTAATGAAACACAACAATTGACGTCACATAATATCGTCAACATGAAACATCAATCGCAGCGCAAGCCTGAAGACGGGAGAATTCGAATTTATTGACCATTAATTCAAAATATTATTTTCACAATATAAGTACTCATTTATTAATTTTGAAATATTAGGTTCCGATTAATTTATATGTGTCGTTAAGATATTTATTATGTATGTAAATATCGTCTTTATTTATAATACTAATGTTTTGTTTTCGGTCGCTGAGCGCATTTGTGAAGGCACTCATTTAATTAACTGTTCGTTATGAATGAACACGTCAGATTTTATTAGAAGTGTAATTTATGTAAATATTTAATATATTTGATGACATAAGTTACGAGGTGCCGGCTAACATTGATACTTTTCTACTTTTAAACCGACAATATTACTTTTAGTGGCGATCGTTTCTTGACGACAATAGTTTTTAGCGAACAAACAAATTGGATAAATTATAAATGACTTCTGTTTTTCGCCATCTTTACAGGGATAAAAGCATCTGCCAATGAGTGTCCTTTGCATTCACTGCTAATGACTACAGATACAGTTAAGATCAATTATGTCATATAAATGTTTATATGTAAAACGGTCGCCCATTTCATTACTGGCCACTCTGAAATTTCCTCAGCCTTCAATCCCAGAATACGCTAACCACTGTGTTATCGAGTTTCTCGAATTTTACTGCACACATAACTATATAATTAAATACTAATATTTATTTACAGGGAGTGGACGAAGAAGATCGAGTATCGGTGAGTACAAGTTTTTTTTGTCAAGATTTAACAATGCTGGTTTTGATTTAGAGAAAACTTGCTTTCCATCTGTTTTCTTTTTGATATTGATTCATATCATGACACCTATATGCAACGGATATAACGACAAATTGGTTACTATGGTAACGTTTTAATTCCATATATAAATTTTCACTCTTTCTTTCATCCATTTATTTGCTGTTTTTCGCCTATATTCACCGTATATGATGATTTTTAATATCGGTCTATTAGTTTCGGAGGCTATTCGTTACAAACAAACTATCAAATTTTTCCTCTATAATATTAGTAGGGTATTTACATTTTTTTACGTCAGATCAGATATAATTACCATGTTATTCTCTGCTTACAACAACAATATAAATCTACAAACCACGATGATTTTCATATCTATTCCAATTCTCCATCTCAAAATAGGGCTAAAATTACAGATTGTATTTAATATATTTAATGAAAAATTAGCACAAATTTTAAATAAAAGTTTTAAAATTGATAATATAAAATATTTGCAAAAAAATATAGCAAGTGCTTGAAAAGTTCATCAGTCCTGTTGGGTGACGGGTAGCTCAATGGTTAAGGCTGTCGTCCGATTGCAAAAGGTTTTGGGATCTCAAATTTGTTTTAAGCATTTTAAATTAGATGTATTTATCAGTATAGCATTGTGAATGCAAATTTTATCATCATCATCAGCCTAACCAGAATTTGTGACATCTATTTTATTTTATTTATATCTTTAAGTTGAATATCTTGAATCATGTTAGTTCTTGAATTTAGCTGGACCACAAAAGCGAGACGGACCCTCTTGATTCAAAACAGAAGCAGTGGATACTGTGCGCTGCTAGAGGTGAATATCATGCGCTCGCGAAAATGTGCAAAGAAACCCCAAAACTAGTCAAAACAAAGGTAAGCCATTTTTAACATTAATATTTTGTTTGAAATATAAACAAATATTAGACAACATCACATACATTGGTCAGAAAATGAGAACCACAAAGGTACATAACCAGACCTTAGACAATATAGAAAAGTCAATTTCCTACATTAACCCGAACGGGAATCGAACCCGGGACCTCTGAAGTGGCGATACCTTGAAACCGGCGTGTTAACCACGAAGATCTTCAATGGGTTCGTCGAAGAAAATAAAAAAATTAAATGCGTTAAATATTAAAATAATTGTATTTCAAAAATAACTGCAAACCGAATAACCTCTATGGTCTATCTATCTTATTTATAGAAACTATACACAACACTTTAATTCATAGTAAAGCGTTTTTAATCTAAACAACATCTTTTAGTGAAAATGTTAACGCCAATAGTGATTAACGTTCAGCATTGATAGTGAAGTGTGAATAAATTCGATTCAACATAAGCATTGTAATTGTTTGGTCAATATCAAATTCCTATAGATTTTAACTTTTAGTCTGTTGCTGGTAGAATTCATAATCGCTTGTGGAAAGAATCATGTCCCATTTTTACCTAAAAAATTATTAACGCGTTCTAGTGCTAAAATGTAGCTTACTTTTTACTTATTTCATATCAGGAAATTAAATCTGAAATAAATTTAGGATAAAAATTTCAAAGTTTATAATAATTTTTATATAATGCTATGATAACTACTCGAATGCGATTCGAACCCAATGACAGTTTTCTACGATTCGTTTCATCTAATTTGGCCTTCAGTTGAAAGATGCTAAGATATTCTATTTTAAACAAAAACTAATAAAAATTATCACTAATGGTGGATAGACACGACCCTTAAAAAATATGTGACAGGTCAATCGATGTATGGAAAGTGGACATGATTCTTTCTACTTCTTCTTTTTAATTAATGGCGTTGTCCTTGTGGATTTCGCCAGAATCCAGTGTTTCGCTCAGTTTAATTTTCATTTTCATATAATCTGACGTACTATAGACAACTTTATCCTACTCAAAACATTCTATAAAAATAGCTAAGAAGGAGCTGCTCATTTATCTCTAAAAAGTAATGAAATCTCGAGACAAAGTGAAACCAAGTCTAAGGCTCCTTATTGAAATAAATGCCTTTATTATTATATTTAATGTTATATGACTGGCCGTTGAACATTTTAAGAGGTTAGTAGGTACAGGTAAACGCCGTTTACCTGTCACATATTTTTTAGAGAATGTTTTTGGTGAGATTTCACAATTTTTTGGAGAAAGCTGACAAGATGTGATCTGATTGACTTATTAGAATTTCTTATTAGACAATATTACTTATAATAGTTAGTTTATGGCATTTATATAGGAAATTATTTTATAATTTTACTTTTAATTTCATTTTATATTAATATTAAAAGCAGAGTCCTACTACGCAGAATTAATTTTGCAAAAACAGTCGGTCGATAATTTGGGTGCGCTCTTACGGTTTCTCGGTAGGGTGATAGTTATTAGTTATTACTTTATGTGGGCTTTAAGCTACCACTGCACCAAATTTCAGCGCTCTAGGTTGATGAGTCAGTGTCGAAAATGCAAAACTTTGCTTTCGCTTAACTTCGGAACTAAATGATTTACCGACTTGAAATTTTGGATTTATTGTGTGTGATTATAGCTTACTAGATGAAGAAAATTTCAGCGTTGTAGTCCCATCCAGATATTCTCAAATATGGACCTGAAAATGCGGCGAAAAGGTTCCAGAAATCGATGGTACGGCAATGTTGCTTCCCGCTCGACTTGGCTGGGGCACTTCCATTAGTAGAATTGATTTAACACACAGGCTATTTTTTATACAAATAAACGATTATCTGAGGATAAATGTCATGGCATCGTCTAATTGGAATTTGAAATGCTCATATTATGTTGAGTGTGGTACAAATATAAATATATAAAAGTAAGTTTTATATTTTTAACTTGCACTGAAATGTAGTAGACGCTTGGCAATCCAATACGCACACTCCGGTGCTCGTTTACATTATTCCAGTAGATGTCCAGCTGGACTGGAATGATGTCTAAACTGGCATTAGAGTGCCACGTTTACCAACGTACTTCGAAATTAGTAAATTAATGTAATAAGCGTCGTGAAATTATATCGTGGGATATAAGGTACAAAATAGTACCTTATATCCCAATGAAAGGAGATTAATTAATTATTATAAAGAGCACATCAAAATAAATCTTAGTCTAAAATCTTTTTCATATAGATGTTTGTAAAAAAGTGACGAACGGATGTAGTGGTCTCATATTCTTGATTTTGAGGCGTTACTGTTAAGCGTCCGCACATGCACAAAAGGTGTGCTTCTAATTGGGTCTTGGGGAGTTCGGTCGGCGCCGAGCCTTCGCCCCCCCGCCGCATGCTATCTTGACATATCTCCGGACGTAGTCCCTTGTTTCATTTTACGAGCCATCTCAGGCCCTAATTTTTTTCTGTAGTAATTTTCCGTTTATGCCGCTTCAAGTTGCACACTTGATATAGAGACATCATATAAACTTAAGAGTCGCCAATTTCGAAGAATGTTTCGATGGGGACTAATAATAAATTACACCGGGCTATGTCTGTTACTGTAATGCCATTCGGCCATTCTGCAGTTCCAAGATACGTAAACTTTCAATTATCTCTGAACACAGGATGTAGAATTATAATATACCTAAATCAACCCAGTACAAAATCCAGATTAAATGTTTTTACTGTCTGTGATTAAATTATTTTTACTGTGTTTGATTTAAGTATTTTTTTTAATTTATATTGAAATTGTTCATTTAGTAACGGTAAAATAAGTACTGATAAAATCAAATAAAACAATATTGCTATGCTTTATTGTCTCATACTAATTGCAACCTTAGCAATTTAAAATATATTAAAAGTGTTGTAATAAAGTGAATAAATTCATGTATTTAATATTGGAAAATAAATTATTAACTGAAATTAACTAAAACTAGTAAAATTTCATTTAAATTTGTTTAGCTTTAGGCATTTATTTTAAACATGTTGTCTAGCCGTCGCGTTGGTTATACAGAGTACATTACTTTTATTGAATACGCAATAAAAAAGGTAATGATAGCCTTCTCTTTTATTGATTCCTTATAAATCAAGGGTCGACGCAATTCGATTTGAATTTTATTGGCATACTCACGTAGTCTTGTGAATAGTTGTTAACTAAACTTAATGAGAATTACTTAAGATTTATAGTGAAAGGCATGTTTGCCGTTTCCATTTTGGTTGGCTTACAAGCTGTTTTCTTTCTTTGGTCATCGATATCTATCGATATATAGATAAACTGGCTTCTATAAAATGTTATGTCTCGCTAAGGAGCTACGCTCATATAAAAAAATGTCTTTATAGTGGTTACAAATTAATTTGTAATTTCCAAGCATTGTATTGAATTTTATGTTTCTTGAAGGCCTTTTGAATAGACTGTAACATTGTGTTGATCAGTAACACGTGCTTTTAAATGTAGAGCGTCGGTTATTTTCATTTCCTCCTAACCGCCACTAGAGCTAATAAAGCAACAGTAAATATTGTCAGACAATATGTAACACGTGTTAGCTACTGAGCCTTGCCGGTTGACATTTGTCGCCATTCCTATAAAAAAACACTTTGAAGCTTATTTTCGTATTTGCCTCACTTGCTGAAAGAATTATAGATTTGTGGAAATACCTCTTGTGTGTGGGTTCTTATAATATATTTTTTTTATTACACGCCTTTCTTGTATCGCTTTGAAGCATGATATTTAAATGTGTCATCGTTGTTTCCTATCCAAAGAAACTCAACTTAAATATTCCTTCATTAATAACGTCCCGATGATGAGTCTGTAATAAATTAGACGATCTTATAAAAGGTTGTGACACTTCATGACATTGCCGTTTTCACGTTATTAATTTACTTTGATTAGTTTGTATATGAATTAATCGCGTTCTAAATTAGAATTATTAAAATGAAAAGTAGCGTAAAACACATTTTATCTTTCCACAGTATCGATAGAATTCATGGATACTTTGGTAAACTGTTTGTTCCGTGTTGAAATGTAAATTTGAACATCTCAAATTACAAAGATAGATAGATATACTTTTTGCATAAACTTGTATGTTTTGGACTTAGCTTTACTAAATAATAAGTTAATACAGTTAATTTTGAATTAAAAAAAAGAAACTACTTTAAATATTCAAATACTTTTAACGATCTTGTAATTGCGCTGATAAAGATTTGTTTAGGCAATAAAAATACCAAAGCTTAGCATTATTATTGTTGATTTACGGCTCTCCGTTTTCGAATGGGGCGGAGTCGTTGATGGAGATAATTAAATCCAAATCATTCGATGTTAGTTTTGGACATTTATATTGATACGATTCAATAATTGCATTGTTAATTGCGTATTCGCTATGTTCGAAAGTTTAATTGTTTCGTTTAACTTTGAGATATTTAAACTTCAATTAAATTTTAGAATGCTATTATGTGTTTCATTGTTTTTGGTTTTCTTGAATTATAATTTGAATATACCAATATGAAAAGTAAGTTTTTGTTATTACTGATGCAATAATTTAAATTCATTTTTGTGTTAAATATTATACTTGTTAAGTATTAAACGTTCAATTTCATCGAATTTATCAAATACTCCAAATTCTTTTCTCGTTTTTACAATCGCCACTGTCGCATTAGAGTGTAACTGCAATTAGTCATATTTTTTATATGAGTGGCGCCTTCTCGGATCGGGATTCGGTTTCAATGTAAAAAATCTTTCCAAACAGCCGTCTAATATTTCGACTGCACGCGCTATTAACGCCGAGTTGAATGAGTGTTCGTTGTGGAAAGCAATCTGGGTCCTGATTTATACATGCGCGGGCGCGCACACTACGCTGACATCTCTCGGTCTAATTAGGATACTGATTTTGTCAATGATTTATCTTCGTTTAGATTTACAGTTCTTATTACATGGTAGTGGTTCCAAATCGACCAATAAATTAGTTAATTATTTTCTTTATAATGTTTATCTTTTCGTATTTATATCAATAGTTGTAGCTGAAAATCGACCCCTTTTTCTGTCTTTTCCATGTTCGCTCTTTAAAAAAAAAGTTAATATCATATCGATTTAAAATCTTTCAAATTTTACTGTCGAAGAATTTGTTAGTTCGTGACATGTTAAAGAAATCGATTCCTTTGCCGAACTCGTTCGTTACAGTCGCTTGTTACTTTGTTAAGTGAAGCACGACGAAGGGAACTTTAGTGTATTGTTTTTTTTTCTCGTTTCAATGGGTGTGCTAACTTCTCGGATGTGTCGGCCGGCGCCAACTCAGTGCAACCCGAGATTTGACGCCGCGCCTCATTTGACCCAGTGGGGTGACCAACGCTCGTCTATGACTTTAAGCATGAATAAGCATTTGTTTTCGTTTCATCATTGAATTTTGACTTAAGATGAGTAATTAAAATATCTTTGACTGTCCCAATCCAGACAAGCTTTTAATATGATGTTGATAATAAAAAAAAACTTAATATAGTATTTAAAGACGATGTATGCTTTATTCCTTGTGTCTCTTCAACATTTTCTTTTGTGATTTAAATTAATGTTTTATTGAACTTTTTCTGTTAATATTGGCGAAAGCTCAAGGCATTGTTGACGGCCTGTGACCAGATTCTCAGTGTTGGTATTGGTCGTCCAGAACAGCGACAGGGACAACATTATTGAATGCCTCATCAATTGATTTCTGGGTGGAATAAATATTGATATTTAGAACAATGTTTCAGATTAATAAAATAGAGGTATTACAAACAATGATATTGCTTAAAAGTAATTGTTTACAGTTGACCTTTAGAATAGTAAGGCGATGACATTACGTTGGTTTATAACCGTTAAAACGGGGGGTCTCGTACCGAACACAATCTAGGCGCGCAGCATAAGGCACTTCTTGCGCGGGAGTGCAAGTCACTCCCACAATAAGTGATTTCCAACACAGTGACTCTGCGTTATTGTAATGGTTGTTTGTTTAGTGGTTCTACCTTACTCGTGTATCGGACTAATCATATATGCCCATAGTTTTGTTTTTATATGGCTGTTTCATTATAGAGTTCATGGGCGTGTGATGTTGGGCGCAATCAAATTTGAAAGGAGACAGGTTAGCTTTGGTAATTTAGTTCTGGCGCCAAGAGTTAAGGTGAGTGTTGGCAATCCTCGTTTCAAAGCTCTATCTTTGACTACTCCATTGTTTATTAGATAGCCATTGTGACTTGTTTGTTTTAGAAATGTTAATTTGTTGTAAGTATGCGATCATAACGTATTGTTAAAACTATTTATTCTTATAGACGTGTTTGATACAGTATACCAATCAATTACCTAATACTAATTTAAGCTTGCATGTCTACATTATGTCTATAAACGACGTAATGTGGAAATCTTGCTAATACTTTAGTAAAATACAAAAACAGGAGTTTCTTTGGCAAAAAGTTTATTGTGATACATTAACTTTATCGGCCTCCGTTGTTATTTAAAAAGTGTCAAGTTTGAAAACGAAAAGGAAAATAATATAAAAATGGAGGCGGCATACGTTGCCGTCGTCCGTCTACATCGTCTAAGCTCAGCTTTAAGAATTCCATGAAAATGAGATCGGTCGAATTATCTAGGTGTGAAGAGTAACGTTATTCAACATAAAATATATTCCGTTGAGATCCTGTAGGTAATTAAAATAATAAGTAATAACTTGGTTACGATCTCCTCAGCCGTTCTTTATAATCCTTGACAATGGTGCTCTTGAGAAATTGTGATGTTTTTCTAGCAGTCACAAGTAACACATTAAAAAATATATCTTGCACATTTAAGATAGTTACGTACAGTACAGTACAGTTACAATAGTTTACTGTGTCATCACAAGTGACTATTAGACCCAGATTTACGTATTGTGTGTGAACGATTTATACATACAGAATTGCTTGTTCTCCTCTTTCCGTTTCTGTTCCTTCCTACATAAACATTTTATTTTTAAATATATTTAATTTTTACGAATATTATTTTTTATTTTGATTTTACTTTCCACAAATAAACAATACTGCTTATTATTAGTATAATACTTTTGGACTTATTCTTTAGGCCTTAATAATGGCATGATAATATCGATAGACTACAATATTGACGCCATCGTAACAACAGCGTGCACGGCCTCTGGAAGAGATAAACCCAGCTGCACAAACGTTCTTTAAGATTTAAGGTCAGTTTCACAAACATCAAAGACGTCATTAAACCTCAATGGACGTTTGTGCAACTGTCCGATAGGCGACTTAATTGATATTCTTAATTAAATATATATATATATATATCGGTAATTTCGGTTTAAACTAATCACAATTTAATGAAGACAAACGCAACTATGAGGTATGAATATTTATATAAGGTATGAATATTTATTACTATATTATATTACTATATATATAAGGTATGAATATTTATAAAATAAATCCACATTGGTTTTGTGAAAGTATACAATTAAATTGGTCATATATAAGTAGATTTTGATTTCCTAACATAAACTTTGGTCCCGTTCACCGGAAATAAGAATTTATATGATACAAGAAAAATAAAAGTTTTTATATCGTCTATAAATTACATACTTACGTGATCACTTAGTAAATTGTTTAAAATAAAAATAAGCGCTGCCTTTTAATGGTATTAAAGTTGTTTTTGAGGTATCAACTCACTTTATAATCAGTCAGTCATACGTACAATTATACCAACGTTCTGAAAGGTTTAATGAAGACTTTAAGTAAAGTAACTTTTTGTAACGTAGCTTTAAATTAATTAAAAGTTTAAAAGACATTTGTGCAACAATCGATTAGGCACCAGAAATTTACACAGACCGTTATCATCACGTAAAATAAGTTTTGTCAATTCATACATGTCACTGAAAAATTGTAAACTTTTCCAGTATATTATCTTTTAATTATTGACGATGCTTACAACTTGACGTAAATACCGTTAACCAAAGACTATTAATAAAAATAATAACAAAGTATTTATTTTGCCAACACACAACACATTATCTATCGGAGACAATAAATGTCTTACACGGAGGTCCATGACCGTTTTTTGTCGGAATACCCACTTTTTTACTACTAATATTAAAATAAACATGATAATGTTAGTAAATATTAAAATGAAAGTTAAATTATTATTTTAATATTGTTCTTTCTTTGAAGTCATTTAAAATTAAGAAAACTACAACATATGTCTAAGAATGCAAATTGGATCAAAATATGAATTTATAATTTTGTTTTTCTATACAAAATATTATAATTAATACTCTATTTACCGTCTTGGTAGTTGACGACAGTTTTTATAAACTCTGCCAATTTTTATCGCTTCTTATTGATTTTGCTGTCTATCCTGTCTTGTCTCGTGTGTTCGACTTATATCTTTCTCTAGTTTGTCGTTTGATTTAATAGAGGAGCATGCTCTTTCGAAAATGTAGTTTTAAAATTAATTATGAATATTAATATATAGGTATGAATATTGTAACGGAATGCATTGCGAAACTACCCTCGAGCTTCGTATTCGCCGATATCGGTGGGTTTCGCAGCCGTGTCGTTGTTTTCGTCGACCGCGGACAGTTGGTTAAAGCAAAACACAAAAGCATGCTAATTGAAATTCAACATAGAAAGGATAATAAGGGTACAGGGGTGAACGGTACCGATCCGTCAGTCAACGACAGTCGCAGATCATACCTCTGTTTGTGTGATTGATTATTTACGAAAAAAATAATAGTACTGATATAAAAAATTACATATTTACAATTTACTTTTGTCACATTGTATTTAATTGAAATAATATGAATTAATTTGCTATAGAAACGTTAATCGTTAATTGTGAATCTTCCAAAGCGGCATTTATAGGACATATGTGACACACAAAATCAAATCAAAATCATTTATTCAGTGTAGGCTTTCACAAAACACTTGTGAATGTCGAAACCCTATGCCATCGGTTCGTAAGTCTGTGGCGGGAATAATAATTCAAGAAAAATTATTTTTAAGTTTTAGAAGTCAAATCGAAATAGTCTTTATTCAAATTAATTTCTTAAAAGTAATTTTGAATCGCCCAACAATAATCTTGAACCCGGTCAGGACGTCTTTTGCTACGAGAACGTGCTAAATTAACTCGCCAGCTCTAACAGAAGTAATGAAATCAATGTTAATATTACTTTATAAGACACTTTCCATTACTAAAAAAAATGAAATATTAGAAATAACCTATCGGAATATTTGCTATACAAGGAAACACCTAACAGACTTTCTTAAATCGTATTTTAATACTGTACTTGAACTAAATTAAATCTAATCCTACTAATATTATAAAGGCCAAAGTTTGTAGGTATGTTTGGATGTTTATTACTTCTTCACGCAAAATCTACTTAACGGATTTTGATGAAATTTGGTATTTTGGCAATTCTTAGTCTGGATTAAATTAGGCTTTTTATCCCACTAAAAGGCTCCCTAGGGAATAGAACCTATTTTGGTGAATACTACTTAAACGCTAAGGGGTATATGAATGCTTTCTAAAGAAAAGTTGGAGAGCTTTAAATTATATATAAAAAAGTCCGCGATTGCATCTGTGCTAAGGTTTTGCCATCTATGTGGATTTAAATTTTTTGTCCATATTTAGGCGTTTATTTGAGTAGGTGATATTAAATCCTTATCGAAATAAATATGCTTAACGTCGAAGAAATTTAATGTTCACAAATTTTGTCTTTTACATCAATGCAATTCAGGTGATTTTACTATGATATTTTTAAGAAAAGAAAATAGCTTATATTACCGAGTTTTAAATACTATTTTGTGTGCATGTATCTATTACAATTTACCAACATTTTTTTAATGTGTACGGTTGAAAAATAGATATTAAATTTAATCTAGCATACTTAATGTTTCCGTCACAATCTAGTCCAATCTTTCGTCAAATTTGCAGGTTATCAATTGTAAAACAGATTTTATGATTCTTCTACAAAAAAATATCTAATTGTAAAAAATGCGTCTTTTTCATTCATTCCATCATTTACAAATACGTTTTTAAAAATTGAAACAACAATTGGGGTGTCAATTTTTAATTTGGTAAGTTCGAAGTTCATACGCGTGCGGGAGATAGGCGTGCAATTTAGGAAAACCCGACTAGGGTACGGATGCGAGGGTACCCAGCCTCACACTTTACCACGCCACATTAATTACCCCTAGCAGAATCTACATACGGCGCCGCAGCACCATAGCACACAGCGCCCGCTGGTGGCAAGCGTAGATTTACGACTCATTCGACCACCATCTATCGGATAAACTAATTGCATCGCAAAGCTATTGTTTCTAAACACTGGACAGAAATAGAGCCTAGGCCACCAATTGTCCGCACCACGACAATTCGATTGTCCCGTTTGAATGCCATAAGATCTTTGTTTGTTATGATGGATAGTTTGTATTGACGTATAGTCATCTGCGTACTATGAGTAATTTATCAACTGATGAGAACTAATAATGTTGAGGTTTTATGTAAGATAAATTTTGAAATAGTATTGTGGATCCAAAAATTACTAACAATAATTATTGTCTTAATAACAAAAATCATTCACAATAATAACAAAAATCGTTTAAAGAAAAGGTATAAAGTAAAAAAATACTACCTAGCTAGTACTAGCTCATATATTTCACTCATAATATGAAATAACTAGTCAAGTAAAATATTTTTTTAAAAAACGGTTTGCAAACGCAAAAGTTCAATTATAATTTCCAAATAATGTACCTAATTAAGTTGTTTCATTGGCATGGTCTTTTGGTCTTCTGTATATAAAGACTATGGGAACAAAAATTGTATCAATTAAAAGATATAGCACATATAGCAAATATTTAAAAATAAAAAAGCAGCACTCCCATATGGTACTAATGCATCATTATAATATTTAACAAAGAAGGTTTATTAGTAACAATGTCAAATAATTAAACTCGGCTTGTTAACTATATTGCGGGGGTAGAGAGCAATGTTATCAAAGAGAAAAGGATCTCATCTAGTGGCGGGTCTTTGTAGGAAAAATTGGCATCAAGTACTTCACGTTTGTGTTACGCTATAGAGTGGCATTGTGAGCCTAGGGGATGCATGTATGCCGGCGGGGTACACGCTCGCTCACCAGCCCGCGGCTACTGCTTTTACCAAACATATTCACCAATATTTAAACCTTGTTTATGCCTCGTTGATAATTTTCACCTAACATCTCCAGCTCCAATTTAATATCATAAACAGATCATAACGAAACATATTTAATGTTATTATGTTGTTTTGAATATATCTCATTCATTACTCACGTAATGTATCTATTCATAAACTGATGAAAATACTATTTTACCGGACGTCAAACAAGGAAGTTTTGTTTTTTTTCATAGCGTTTTCCGTGATATCTTCGACGATATTTTAAGTTATTTTGATGATTTTTCGCCACTATAAATTAACCAGGTCTGGGTGAGTAGATATTCTTTTTATCTTTAATATTGTTTAATATTTTTTCATTAGCAGTGGACAGCTTTTTGATGGTATTTTTTTCTTTGTTTTGGGTTCGGATAATAGTTTTTTTTTTTTCATTATTTTTTTGTATGCTTTTTGAATTTAATGATGATAGCTGTATGACTGATATTTTAATTCTGTATTTTATTTTTATAAAGATCTCGGCTCTTGCTGAGTTTGCTGATATTTCTTATTACAAGGTCTTTTACCGTAGATAACCGATGCGCTTGTAACAGCCTATACTAAATAAATGATTATGAATTTGAATCGTCTTCCTTACAAAGCATAATCTATATTTAGCGATGCCAAGGCCCGCGTCAAAATCGAAGCGGTATCCCAATCAGCTAATCCCTGGAAACGGTTCGGGCGTCGTGTTGTCTTGATTCACTTTCATCTCGACCTATACGCGTCTATCTATCTAACGACAAAAATAATTATAACCAAGACGCGGTAGGCAAAGCCCGCGGTGCTCCGTTAAGCCACTACAATTCGTTTGCGGCGGCAATGAGCGGCTTGTAAATCAAAGGGATTCTACATAATTAAGCTCATAATTAATGTAAAGACTCCTTAATTTATAGACGCAGTCATTCTTAAAATTGCTCCCGTTTTGATAAGGTGGCCTTAAGAGGATGTGATTAACACATGTAACATTTTAATGGGTGTAGATAATGGTGTCGGGCTCGATTTTAAAGTTTTAAAAATCTCTATCACGCAAACGCGCCGTCAGTTGGTTTTGTTACGTCATTCAGTTTTAGGGCAATAACAATTTATAATTTTATATTATCATTTTGACATGATCTCTTGAGAGATTATTGTATAAATATAACACTACCTTGGAATATGATGGACGTGCCGGAAACGTACTTTTGATGATATAGAAAGTGGTGTACTGATTTACAACTGGCGCGGGCGATATTTTCCCTCTTGAACGCATTAATTACGCTCTGAAGTGTTTCTTCATTGAAACACTGTCAGTTCTAAATTATTATCACCACCAATGCAGGGTCTAGTAGCTCTCCCTATTAATTTGTTTATATTAGAGATGTTCACATGCGCAGTCAATCACGATTGTCGTCAAGCGCCCGATACACGATTTGTTTTCGAAAGATCTTAACCGTGTTTTGGTTATTTCTGTACAATTGAAGCTTTTAAATTTAGTGTCACCGCAACTCTCCGGAGACGTTCTAAACATTTGTCTCGGAATATTTATCGTCGCAGCTCGTGGAGTATATCATCCGGTCGCTATTGTGGCAATCGATCAGGAGCCGCTCGGGGTCGGCTAAATTGATTATTTATTTAGGCTTAGTTAAATCTTTGAAAGCGACCGCGTTATTTGTAGACTAAAGATACAGGAAACAGTTGAATGTTCATTTAAAATGTGAACGCGGCGTGTGCTCCGTCGTTTGTCATAGTGGCAAATTTTTGACGCATCATTTAGACATATGTTAACTCTCGCGACGATTAATCTGAATTTATAATATCATCGCTTTTTAATTTTATTTCGTTAAGTATATAATATCGTTCGCAAATACAACAGTTATTATATTTTGTTTGTTTTGAATGTTAACATTCTTAGTTTTGCAACTAATTCATATGTTTTCTTATACTTCAACATGAGACTTTGTGTTGAAAGTTTTTGGATTCCAAAATTTAACATTCACTTTGTAATTAGGTATGATAATGTAAGCATGTTGAAATATAACAATGTATAGGTACAAGAACGGTATGAATTAGGGATGGCCCTGCTATTTCTGTAGTGGTATCGAAATTTCCGCAAAAAATCATAAATATTTTTTAAAATAGATAGTTTTTCATCTAATTGCTATTGTGTACGCGACAGTGCAATTCAAAACAATCCTTTGTTACAGTAAATTGCTTATATGTTTTTTATACCTGATATTTAGGTAAATCCTCAATTATTTTCGCTGTAAAACAAATCACTTTATATATTCAAGTTAATTATCATGTTCGAAATAGTTTATAAACATTATTCAATTACATTAAATATAGTTTTCATAATTAAAATCCTCATATGGTACTATAAATATTCGCAAATAATGTTAGTAACATCCGCCCATCTCTAGAGTATAACCGCATGACCTCCCGGGGCAAGCCCGGATGAGTACAAGCCGCACTCCGCTGGAAATATAAAACATGTTCATTATTTAAGGGCTAATTGGGTGAGGCCGTGTGCAGTGGCACAAGTCGCACCTACGCTAGCCCACGGCGGCACTGCCGAATTCAGCGTAGATAGGCACACATAACTGCCACGCAACGTTACATTTACGTTCTACAAACACTGTTTCTGCATTAACCCCCAAGAAGTGTGATGAAGTTTATTTTTTATTATTAGTAAATCCATTAGTACATCCAATCCATACTGGCTCAAATGGCAGCGAGACATTTTGTACCAAAATCAATACGGTAATTCAAGTCTTGCTGGTCGTGTTATAGTGAATAATATAAATCGTCAATAAAATCTTTTGCATATACACAGAAGTTGTATGATATCCTGTAAAAGTTATTATGATTATAATTGGTCACACTTGCAAGGAATGTTTAGCTTTAGACTAAATGTTAATAATTGACAATATGCACTTTAGCTTGCTTTTGTTTGGTTAGTGATGCTTAAATTTGCCATTAAAATTTATTCACATTTATAAGATTATCTATCCAAAACTAGTAATACATATTATCAATCTCTTTTGTATTATATTTACTGCTTTACTGTTTGTATAATAGATGCACAGTAAATGGGCAAGTTTACGAAGAGAATTTATCCTCGCCTTTGATGATCTCGCTGCCCGAGGCGTATACGTTATTGTAAAACTTTTATATTTTGTTGCAGATTGAGCTTTGTTTTACTGAAAAACTTCTCTTTATAGGATAAAATACAAAAGAAGTTCACTAAGTAAAACCCTTGCGTTAAGATTACTCTTTTCCATGCGAAACTTTTAATTAATCAAAATTAAAAGAGATGGATGGCGTTGCCTCGCCTAGACTTTGTTTAAAGCTTTGGTCGTGTTTTTCGCTTAAAGGGTTGTTTAAATTTTGTATCGGTGATAACTTTTCAAAAAGATTCACAAAATATTTTCCATTTATAAAATTAAATTTCCAAGAGGAATGTCGTAGAGTTTATTTCTATCTCAACTGTGGGTGTTATGATTTCGTAATAGCCTTGTTACCGAGTTGAATTTTACTCACACCATTGTAGCATTTTAACTATTTTCCCGTTATTCATAAAATACATTACAATGCATACTTTAATCAACTCCTATCGTACTACTGATTCAGACCTTTGAATTGGCAGTGGTGAATCTTAACAAACAGCGCGTAACCAAAGGCGGACTATAGTTAATCACTATTCGCATCTGTGATGAAGTGTGGTGCGATTGTAATTACTTCGTGTGTTGATTTAAGCTTTATCACGACGCAAAGCGAAGGGATTCACGGCCGGTTCCGCTCATCGTATATTGAATTTATTCCTCCAGAGATGCTTCATACAATTACTGGCGAAGGTGCCGCCACGGGAACCTATTAAAATATTGGAGATAAGATCAAAATTTTTAGTGCTGAGGAGGTGGGCCGGGCGCCTTATAAACAAGAATCGGATGCCAGCTACTTCCAGCTCTCCGCCGCTTATAGCTTTTGTATTTACAATTGTTTCTAATTATGAATTGATCAAACATTCAATTCGATATTGTTTGTAATTATCTCGAGACGTTTTATTCTGTTTGTAATTTGTTATTTAATTGACTTCTGATTATTTATTGATTCTGGAATTTTTCAATATTAGCTTGCGTCGACATGTGTGTTTTGTGAAAACATATTCCATTATTATTTTGGGAAACTCTTTAACATGAAAGGTTTCCGATAATGACCCTTTCTTAACTTTTACATTTTACATTATTAATAGAGATTCAGACATATGGTCACATTTTGTGATGCATTTAAATTTAACCATTGTCTGATTAAGCCTATCACTCATTTGGTGATGTTCTCTTGAGCTAATCAGATAGGAGTATAAAAATAAGTTAATCATCGTCTATATTTCGTATTTACAGAAACAAGCAAAAAAAATGTTTACGTATGAATAAATTTTTATATATAAAAATCTCTGAAGTTTCTTGCATTATGATTGATGTTATTAACAAATAAATACTTGCCTACGGTATATATGTTCTTTCATTTAATTATAATCAGATGGTTTCATTAATTAATAGTGATTATTAGAGAAATAGATACGTGGACTAGTGTGTCGTTTGATATTTTTACCTTAGAATCAAATACAGAGGTCGATGGTATAAGAAACAATATACGTCCGTCGCGGTAAAGTCAAAAACACTAAACGACTGGGAGGCGACCAGACGGAGTGAGTAACTGCCTAAGGGCTACATCTGCGTAATATACGACGGGGGCTGAATATAGTTTTTAATTAGGATCGCCTACCGACCGAACAAGGCCTCTATTTGCTTAACAAAATGGAAGGAAAAAGGAGTTGAAAACGGGCCGATAACCGCTATCACGAATACTTGACTCGACGTTTTATTTGAGAATCATCCGTTAGAGAGATTTATGCACCACTGCCAGCGAACGGGTTAACTGCTACAATCAATTGAGCCGACTGAATTAAATACGGATGGGGTGAAATCCCCTAAAACATTTTTGAGTACACCCTGTTAATTAAAATAACTCTTGAAATTGTTTCAACACACCAATAGTATAATATTATTATCCATTACATTTGCCTCTCTTATTTTTGAGCACTGACGAGTTTCTTTCTGATTTCACGTTTTACAATTTAGATTAGCCACAAGACTTTTAATGTAGCCGTAAGTGTCATAATAAGCTACATAACTAAATTTCGTGTTTACAAAAAATAACAGTAATTGTTAATTAGAAACATATTGTACGCGTAAACCTGGCACGAATCTCTATTCTTAACGTTAGTTTCAATTAAAGTTTCTTCTACATCGCTACCGCGGTTGAATTGGTCCAATAAACAACTCGTTTTGCATAAATGCCCGCCAGCTGTTTACAATAATCGATGATATGTTTTTACGAGTTACACTTTCAATTTATTGATATTCATTCTTGGTCGGACAATTTATTTTTAATGATAATACTTCAAATGACTTCTGTTTATTTTTAATATTGCCTGTGAGACTAACGACTTTATGGTGACTCGAATAGTTATTATAAATTAAAGAATTTAGTCGAATTGATTGATAATCAGGACCATTGATCTTAGGAGTCAGCAGTATATATTATCACAATAATAAGATCAGGTTAGTTATATAATACAGTAGATATGAAACTCAGAGTAAGTGTTGCTTCTTATTGTTTTCGTCGTAGGATGTCCATGTCCATTCATTGTTACTTTTTATTTGTCGAATTCCCAAAATCCAGTTCAAGAGTGACCTCTGATGGCAATGACTCGGAGTGTATATTCGGATGCATTGTGTTGGTGCAACTAACCGAAGACAGCGAGTTCAGAACAGTTTCTCAAATCCCGGTGAGATAAGTGCATTTGCTTGTCGCGACAAGGCCCGACACCGTGGTTGCCTCTCCGGTCCGCCTCAATGGGCGCGCGTTCTTTATTTATATACGCCCCGCCGTAATTAACGATAGTAAAAGGAAATACATATATCTTTTGATTTATATCATATCGTTCTTTATTCGTGTTTCTTTTTTTTTTTTGAGGAAACGGTTTCTTTATCTCCTTTTGTTCCCTTTGATCCGTTGTAAGCTGTAATAAATTACACACTTGTTGACGACTGAAATGTGTTGATTATTAAATTGTTACAATCATAAACTGTGTTATTTCGTTGTTTTCGTGATTGATTTATTGATAGAGTATGAAATGAATTGACGTATTTAAGACGATGACGGCGACGACTATTAGAAGTTACCATTTTGGCAACGTTTTTATTGATTTCTTTAATACGTTGTGAAACTTCGTCGAATATCACTGGTACACAAATAAACCTTTGAATTTCTAATCATCAACTTGAGCTGTAACACCTGATAGTTGCAATATTTTATACATAAAGCCAGAGAGCGTTATGAGTACTTCCCTAATTTTACACTTGTCCATAACGTTTAAAATTCAAACATAAAACAGATTAAATGAACACCGGCATGTTAAAAAAAATATTTAACCTCTTTATAAGTGAAAATAAAAATGTTTTGACAGATGTGAATGGCCTTTTAATGTATCAATTTTCCTTGTAAATATATATAATAAGCTTCAAAACCATATCTAATAATAATCCACGTAATTTGTCAAAACACATGTGAAACCATCGCTTCACGCATATGTAAATATGCACTTCAAGCAAAACAGTTTAGCGCAACCAACGCGATAATGCTAAAATAAGCAAATAGAATGACGAGAGAACGAAACGAAAATTGAAAGGGGCGTTGATAAAATAAGAGTATTTAGGAGTAGAACGTGAGGAATGAGACATCGACGCAAGAGTGCAGAGGCGGTAGAGCAGCTGACACCTGTCATCACGCAATTTATTAGTCGCTCCGAAATAACAGAGTCAGTGAACGTTCAAACAAAATGAAGAGACACAACGCTCTATTAAAGACAACCTCGCGGTTGCGAATCCCTAAAGAAATTCACGATATTAAAAGAAAAAATGCTGTATTGCAATTTTATTGTTTCTACATTAATCGATGTTTCCACTTGAAAATTCGGTTGCATAATTAGCGTATTAACAATTTCGTGTAATCAAATATACGTCATTGCGATCTCCAATAATACAGTGTCGTTTAATTTTATCTTCGAATTACCAAATTACTTGCAAGACAACTCGTTAAATGATTGTAGTTCATAAGTCTCTTTTTTAGTTGTAACGTTAGTGTTGGCGACAGGTATAAACGATTTGATACTCGAAAAAGAATAATTAATGCGAAGTTATTTGTCTCTCGTTTGATTTATATTTTAGTTTCACGTGTTACTGGTACCACAATATCCTCGAGCGTATCGTGTTCGTTCCCTTTATCCTGATGCACTGTTCTAACGCTTAATAACTGTCGACAAATGTTTGCGTCACAACGTTTGCACTGTTTTCTGTAATAAATTATATCTCATTTTAGAAACACTCATTCACGATGCTTCTCCGTATGTAGGTTTTGCCGAGCGAGACATTTTTAACATACCGTGACTAACTATGGAGTACTGTTTATTTGAATTTTGCATTTTATGATATAATCGTTGTTTAAGACGAGATCATATTGTGTGATATTATTAGATTAATCTCTTTGTAACCAAACAAATTTATAAAAGGATTACGGGTCTTGGAGGCGGTCGCGATCGTCTGGTGAACTACAATTACGCTCCCTCGTCTTTGTACACGCATAGCGCATAGCACTGATGGGATATTAAAGTTATTACGAACAGCGAAATTGGCCCAGCGACCGCTGAGGAAGCTGCCCACCGAGGCCTATTAGCGGTATTACATATTTCATATGATCCACCGTCGATCGACGATTATGGGTGCATTAAAACGCCGTCTACCCGTCTCCCCGATCATGGGAATATGTTACAATCCACGCTTTCGTCTACGTTTTTTACAGTTTAGTAGTTAATTCGGCACTCGTGAGTATCCGAAGCGTACATTATGGGCCTCCACCGAAACTTTTAATGGTTAATATTTCCTTTTAGCATAAAGATTTTGCGAATATGGCTTTAAAATGATGTATCTCCTTTTCGTAATTTAAAAATCAAGATAATGTTTTATTTATAAATTATAAAATGCAGATTGTAAAAATATCGGCCAAGTATGAGTCGGACTCGTACACGAAGGGTTTTTTGTATGGGAGCCCCCAATGAATATTATTTTAATTTAATTATATGTTTTAAAGTTACCATTTGAATATGTATTCTGTAAATTTTTCAAGCGCCTACCTGTTGTCGTTATCAATATCGAGTAAAAACAAGCAAAAAAATCAAGTGTGAGCCCGTTTAGATATTTATTTTAATCTGAATTTTAGTAATTGTTGCTGAAACGGCAACAAAAATACATCATCTGTGAAAATTTCAACTGTATAACTTTCACGATTCATGATAAGTCTGGTGACAAATAGACAGACAGCGATGTCTTAGTTATAGGGTTTCCGTTTTACCCTTTGGATCTTCTTTTTGATATGCCACTAACATGAGAGATTGGAGAGCATCATGGCTATCTTTATTTTTGAGGCTGCTGCTCGAACAGGGATGTAGTGTCGCCCTAACCAATCCCTTAAATTCTTAAGCCAGGAACGTTGCCTTCACTGCGTTTCCCCATAATTTTCCCCTGAATTATGAGATGAAGAACTCCGTGTTCCCTTTGGATACGGTACCCTAAAAAAGATACGTACTGCTATAGTTTTTCTGTAACCATTTTTAAATAGTGTTATATTAACTCGTTATTTGTTACTTTTATGGCTATAAAAATGAAGCTAATTCAATTTTTTTTTTGTTTCAGGATCCGTTTACGGTAAGATAAAATTTCAAATTTACAACTACATCATTCATATCATAGCTTCATAATATATTATTAAATTTGAACTGTAAATTTGAACTTCCTTTATTTAAAAATTGCAATTACCCATACCTTTCATTTGTAAACATAAATGATACCTTAGTCGTTAGTTGAAATAAAATACATAGATTTAATTTATAGTCGCTGAAATGTTTAATTATTCTAATTTGTGTGTGATATTTTGACAATTTATTATTATTCATTTCATATTGTTTCCGGACTCCATGACACGGCGCTTAACAGGGTGTAAGTAAAAAATTTGTTTTATATCTTGTTTCTTTTATACAAAAATTAACCGACAGTGCTGTTAATATTAGTCAATTGTTGTAGTGACAGTTCTGCAACAATGTTAATACAGTGTAAGATACGACTAAGAAAAATATCCCCTCATCTGTTTTATATGGTTCTCACTCTTCGATTTGACTTTAAAATTGTTTAATACAAACAGTTAAAACGATTTGATAATATCTTATAAGATATATTTCATTAGTTAATTGATTGAGACATTATATATTACATAACAAGCGAATGAATTGTTTAGAATGAAATGTTTATGTTATAATCTCAACTTCTTGCATTTTGCCATTGTACTTTCTACCTAAAGTCTAATATTATTACATATCTGTCACCTTTGAAGATGATGATGAATGTTTTGAATGATGAATGCCCTTTTACGTCCCCACTGCAGGAACTCAGACCTCCCCTATGGATGGTTAAGGAGGATGCGACTGCAAATGCAGCCAGGACCAACGGCTTAACGTGCCTTCCGAAGCACGGAGTTGCTTGAGATGATATTTTCATATTTTTTTGGGTCACCCATACCGTGACCGACCCCAACCAAAGTTGTCTAACAAAGCCATCGCGGTCCACGGCGCTTATCCACTACGCCATCTAGCTACTCCGAGGAAGAAAGTTGCATTTTTCTTTTTCATATTAGTTACAAATCTTATTATGTAGTAAGTACATTTGATATTGACGTATCGGTCTTGCTGAGTACGTGATTATATAGACAAGCAGCAACAAGACGTTAATTACCAAATCTGAAGACACATCGTTTCGTACATCCTAATTGACATACATGCAAACGCAATCAATACGTGTTACTAGCGGATATTGCTAGTACACATCACATATCTTAAGCCTTCTATGCGTCGAGTAGATATAACAATTTGAAACAAGGTAAACGCTGGTAAACGTCACTTAATAATTCATGATATTAAATTTCATGTCTATGTTAATGTAGAAATTGCTTATGTAAACTCATTGTTTTTGTGCTACTGCAATATTGGAATTAAGCTCAGTAAAAATATCAATGGCGTTGAAAGAAACATGAGTAAAATATATATATATTATCGAATTGTTAAATAAAATATTTGACCTTTCAAGTAGGTAGTATGTTTATTATTTTTTATTTGTTTTATTCATGATATAATTTCTATTCTTGTGCTATTGCACTATTGAAATTAACCGTAGTAAAAATATCAGTGGCGTTGCAAGAAAATTAATTTTAAAAATTCAATATCTGTGGGTAGATGTCATAATTTACTAAACACACTATAATATAGATGCGTTGTATTTAGTATATAAATCTATCTATTAATCAATTGCAGTTCGCTGATCTCGCTTAAACTCGGGGACGGCTGGGCCGGTTTAGCTTATTTTGGTTTTGTAACGTATGCCGTAATCCGGGTCCTCTAGTTTTCAATAAAAATGGTAAAAGAACATACAATTTCTTAATTTTATATCTGTAGTAAGATATTAACATCGAACAAGCGAAACCAATTAAAAATGCTTACAAACGAAAGTCTCGTATTGAATTTGTTCCTGTCTTTTGTCATATAAAGAACACTGTACCTATCCTACAACCAAAGGAAATATATAGGTACTAGGTACATAAAGTAAATTACATAAATACATGTCGTTAACAACAATAATGTTCGTACCCAGCCCTATGTTGCTTTATTTTCAATTTTTGCATTTACAAAAATATTTTTTTAAGCAGGTATTTATATTTTAAATATTTTTACGTCATATAATATATACCTACGTGAAATACACATAAATATGTGTTGTTATTCATTACCAATGAACCTATGACACTGGCATTGTCATCTTTGCGTCACATATTGCCCTCCAGTAGTTAACATATCCACAGTATTTTTTTAGTATATTTTTTTCTTAATGCAGCTTTACAATAATCGTGACATTAAGATATTACGTATTTTACAAAAAAGAATTTAACAATGAAAACGGTAATCAATAGCTTACTGTGTGGATCTGCAATTGGTTATCTGATGTATGTAACGATATCTGATAAACGATATGCAACCGTGGATCTACTAAAAAAAATAAAATAAAATTCCTAAAACTTTTTGTAAAATGTTATTGCCTTTCTAGGCTTCATGTCTTGGAATATATAGTAGAATATTATTCAACTAATTTCTTATGGGGAAAATAATGCTAGAATAATATCGTAAATCATTTTCTATAATAAAATAACCACTGAGTTTACTCATAAAATGTTATTTTCAATAAGCAATCAATTTCAACTTAAATGTAGAAACAAAGAATGTTATCAAATTCGGATCTTAAACTATGAACCGAGGTTAATCAGCGAAGTTTGAGCGGTTTTAGTTAACAGTTAATGACGTCATCTAACCGAATACCAAATGGCACAACTTATATATTTGACTAACTGGTACTTTAACATGTTTGTTATTGTTAAAGTAAGTTGGTGCAACTAACCCTTACATTTTTATTTCTGCGGTTACACTTATGTCGATGAATAGAGTATGTACAGGTAAATAGAGTATGTGCAGTTAATAAAAAAGACATAACATTTTGAACCGTTAAAATAGAACGGTCTTATACAATTTCCCGGAGTGGTCGAAAATTGAATTTTATAGACCTGTAATTAAATAATAAAAATAGTAATTAAATAAGAGTGACATTTAATATCTTGAATCTATCTCAGCCGACACATTCACTTATGTGATAGGGGCGTGAGATTTATACTGAGCAAATTATAAAGCTTTACTTTGTCCGTGGAATACGTAATCCTGTTTGAAATTTATTAGCTTAGCCAACGATAAATTAGTAATTCGGTTGCCAGCCAACCCGGAAACGTCGCCTTAATTAGATTTCTTTTTTAAAGAACATCCACATAGGGTCTTATGAGGTTTTCGTTTCTACATTTATATTCATAGTTTTATTTCTCTTTTATGGTTAGTCTCTAAAAGCGATTAAGAAAACCATTATATTTATTTAAACATGACATATAGTTGAGGACTTTAATGATAATGTTATGATTTAAAAATGAATTGTGTATTTCCTTCCATGTGCTTGTTTGCTGATGTCGGTGGGGCGTACGATGGAACAGTATGTGAGTATACATTTATCACCTATTTTATCAGCATTCGCATATTTATAGTACAGGTCATCGGCAATAACGTAGCGGTAACACCATTATACGTTCCAATTTCGAGTAACCGTTTTCATCAATAGACACTGCATAAATTGTAGCTCAAACGTTCAGTATATTCCCATATGTAGGTAGGAAAATCGCAGTGGAGCCAACGTGTGCCGCAAATTAACAGCGTTTCCCCGGGGGCCAATATTTCTCCGGACGTCGACGTCGAACCTAGGACCGCCCGCCACTAACTACCAGACTGAATCAGCGATGATCACGCCTACACCTTGTACATACGACGATTGCTACGTAACTCGTACCCCTCCGATAGAGCAATATATATTACCCCCAAGATTTTACTGCTGACTTAACCACGTCCTGTGTACGGAGGACAGTTAATTCCTGCGTTATTAGTCTTCTAGGTTATGATTTTTTCTTAACGTGCGATAAATAATAAGTTTTTATATCAACTTAAAAAAATTGTAACCTCCGATACCACTACACTTATTCAAAAAGTTTAATTTTACTATTTAAATGATGCGTCGAAATGTTGATACTAATGTGGACCTTCCCGCGATTTCTTTATTTCTACTTACTTTCTTTCATTGATGTTAGTTTGGCAACGTCGTGCGTGCAGTAGTTTAAATTGTGTAAAAGTAAATAACTTTTTATTTAAAAAATCATGGGATTTTTTTCTGCTCTTTAAAATTAATCTCGGGATTTGAGGCATATCCACTTTATTCTTTCGCTGTATGAAATCAGTGTAAGTACATGAATAACTCTACCTAATTCCGACCACTGGTTATGACTGATGAACACTGACTACATTTTTTTTTTATAGCACTCGAGGTTGCCACAAAGTACTATTTCGCTAACTATTTTGAACTACATATACTAAAAATATTTATAGGTTATAAATCCAATCTATTTTCACTGCTCTATATAACCTAACGTGCTTTCGACTGTAAATAGGTACTATGCGGGTGAAGGCGCACAGCAAAAACTAGTAACTACAAAGTTTACTGGAAAGTAAATAGTGTCACTTTTAACATTCATATATTTTTATCACAAAGAAATGCACCTTGATTTAGTTTTAAATAGAAATATCACCCACTACATTCAAAACAATCTACGACTCTACAACAAACTAAAATGTTGCCTCAGTCGTTTACTTTATTCTTTTTTCTCTATACACCCGCTCCATCGAATTATGATTTGGTTACCATAATGTTTTAAAATTAAAATGACCACCGGTGATAGCAAGTTAATTCGTATAACTACACTAATAACACCTACCTCCACTAAAATATAATCTTTAATCTGGATGCAAATCATTCTAATACGTTCCGATTATAAAGAGCTATAATTTCAGCATTATATTGTCCATCAAAGTGTTTTACATATATAAAAATAAAAGGTGGGCAATCAAGTAATTTGTTTCTCATCCTACTAAACTTTCCGTGGTGGTATCGTGTTTTAGATTTTTGAATATTTTGCTTCATAATTTGGCATCAATTTCGAAATTAGAATGTGATCGCACGCTGCCAATTTCAATTTTGTTTTCTAAGGTTATTTTGTTTATTTCTATGAGTGCTTTGTTGTGTTCTATGTTTTTACTAGGTATTTTATTATTATTGTGTTTTTGTATGATCGGTATAGATTTTACTGTAATAGCCCGTGTATAGCCCGCCCGGCAAACCTTAGTTTTAAGTAGTAAAAACTCAAGATTTATCTAGAAACTTTATAAAATGTAATTGTTTCTTGGACTTTTAAGACACCCCCTGACGCTTGACAGTCAGCAAGGGTAGCGCCTAATGGATTATTTCCTCGACGTAAAAATTACAAAAAAGTATATTATAGTTAGGCAAATGTTTGTTATTACAAATGCTGCGATTCGATAGCGATGCGATTTATATAAAAACTTAAATTTCACACGGCGCCTGCGCAGAAACCTCCGATAGAGGGGGGACTAAGGGGTTTAAGTCGTCTGAATTAATTGGTTAGAAACCCTACGGTTAACAATTATGATATTATTCAGCCGTATTTTTAGCTGTTTCATAAAAAGCCCTTTTTCGTTTATTCGAAGAAATATTATGTGAAAGAGATTAACAACAGGTTTCTGAATTGAGAATTTAAAGTTAAGCACATCTCAAATCGTACTTAGACCATCTCAAATATCACATAAACAGGTTTTCGTTTGTGTTTTATTTTAATGATCAGTTGATAGTAGTTTGATAAAACTAGGCCTTGTCGCCATGTGAAAAGTAAAAAACTTAAGTCATTGAAAGTAATCAATTCAGATTTTGCACTTTTCTCAGATTCAGAAACCAGCCGTATAACTCGTATTGTCTCTGTACTCGGCGTCATATTCGCCGCCCACAACAACTCTATATCGATCTCTTACATTCAGCTTCATATATTTTTGCGATCAATCCGTATACCATTCCGTTAAACTTATGAAAGGAATAAATGTATTGATTATAATCAGTTTGTTTAATCATCTCATATTGATCCAACCAGTTAACATGTTAACATAAACATGAAGACATCTTTGTTTAAATATATTTTAATTTTATAGATATACATGAAATATACCTAACATAAATATTTTAAAAAATATGATTATAAAATATTTATTTTCGTTTACTGTCTACACCCATATTAACTCTTGTGCCACAAGCTGAGCGGGCCGCAACAGTGTCCAGCTTAAATGACTGATGCTTGTAGAAAAAAAATGTATAGTAATAGTGATAATGACTATTTTTTTCCTAAAAAATATTAAACACGTATTGTTATTTTTTGCGTAATCAATAAATTATGGCGATATCATTAAGTTAAAATGTTCCTTTGGTCCTATATACATTTTCTACAGAGTTGTGACGTAGCGTGCCCAACTCCTCAACTTTAATTAACCATTCGTTACCCGCGTAAAAATTCATTTCGACCTCGTACATAAGTTAGCGTATTTGCCAATTAAATAGAAACTTTTATTTGCTTTACCGCTAATTTACTGACGAACGATGTTGATTTTATCACCGTTTATTGATGCATTGTTTTGAGTAATAATATCTATAGCAATTTACTTGTATTTCAGACCGCGATGCATTGGGCTTGTAAGCGAGGTGATGAAAATCTGGTTAAATTGTTAGCTGGAGTGGCACGTCATTTAGTTAACGAACGTTCGGTGAGTCAATTACGTCAACATTTATCTAGTTATAGAGTTATGACAACATGACACTTGATTGATTCTATTAAGTGTAGATTACCAGATAAGTAGTCGATTTTTCTTTTAAGGCACTGTTTTGTTGGTGTCTTTCTGTATTTTTAACTTAAGCTGTAGTTACGTATTTCCTTGTTAAAAAAAAGCTTATTTGTATATTTTAATAAAATGAAAAAGTAATCTAATTCAACTGGCCTATAATTTTTTGTTAGGTTGGTTACTTTTAAATGAAGCTTAACTTTAAACAATTCATGTAAACTGTACCTAATGTATTTATGATAATTTTAATGATATTTATATACATATTTAATTGTATAAAACTAATATATAATATTAACCCCGAACCAGAAACGTTCACAATACCCACCAATCGGCTTAAACCGGTATTAACGTTTCATGACGTGTTTACATCTGGAGTCAAATTCAAGTTTATTGTTACCTAGAGTTAATGTTCAATCAAATTTACTTGCTGCCAGTTATTTTGGCCCGTTAACGGTATCGTTAAAAGTGTCATTACACTTTTTCATGTGCTGTCGTGGCGTCGTTCGACGAATCAGAATGGGGTAAGTTTCACGACATTTTATTATAGTACTAGTGAAGTGACTACTTGTGGATTCAACGGAAGCGATTAATGTTAGGGTGGGTGATCCGGTTAATGAACAAAAGATACATTTTATGTCTAAAATGATTGAGGTTTTTTTATTGAATATATGAATTGAAGACGTATTAGTGTGCCGCTGTTATGATTATGACAGTAATCCAGAAATAGGTGATCGTGTTAATAGCTTTAAAGTTTATTCATTGGAGCACATACGCTAGACGTACCTCATGTGTTCCTAAGTTTTGAGACTAAAGAAAAGTTGCGTAACTTTTTTAATAGTTAACTTATATTTCTAAAATTTTCAGTAACCTTTAAATAGATAATAATCAACAATATAATATATATTTTATTTGAAATGACCGCCTTCATTTTTAATACAGGCCCTTAGACGTTTTGATCATCAATGGCGGCACGAATCTTTTCTAGTGGAATTCGCTTTGCTTCTCAAACAAGGGTTCGCTTCAGTGACTCCAAGTTTGGGTGGGACTCTTGGCAGGCTCTTAGCTCTAATTCAGTTCATAAAGAATAATCCAGCGGGTTGAGGTCGGGGCTGGAGGAGGGCCACTCGTCCGCCACGATGAAGACCGGCACATTCTCCCTCAACCAAGCTTGGGTGCTTTTGCCTTATAGGATGTCTTGCCAAGTCTTGCCGAAAAACCCAATCCTTATTGTGAAATAACGTATCAGACAAGGGTTTCACCAGGGTTCTAAAATGTCACTCAGATAATTCTTGGCATTCACCTTGACACCTTGTCGGCAGAAAGGAAGCGGAGTGACACCTTCATACGAAACTCCCTACCATACTATCACACTAGCCGGATGATGAGTGCGCGAGATATTCCGTGCAGAAACTGGGACATCCATGCTACTTTCAGCGTTTTGCACTTTGTTTTGTTGGTTGAACTTTTCTTCGATAGTAAAAATATTCACGTCGGTGAAAAGTATCTTCCTACGACCATCATGTCTGAGGAGACATGATGGTCTCCTCAGCAGGTAATGGACAACGTTCGCGTCGTAACTTACGAAGACGATCGTTTAAAAAAGTGAACTCTTCTACGGCTATAGGCATTTCCTTACGTTCATATTTCAATATTCTGTTCACTGAAACGCGCGAAATATTAGTCTGCAGAGCGAGTTTCTTCTAAGTGCGACATGAATTTCGGCGAAGTCGCTCTCGGATGATTTTGATGTTTGCCGACGTCTTCACAGAGCGTGGCCGACCACTCCTTTGGCGATCTTGCAGAGAACTTGTCTCTTTGTACCGCTGTATTGTGTAATAAACGAAGTTACGGCTTACAGGAAAACTTTTAAGCTCGCGGAAAATCTACATCGGTTGTTTCCCGCCTTAAATAGCGAAAGTTGCACGTAATTGTTTCGTTCCCTCCATCGCGGGACAATATAATCAAATGAATTTGCAAATTCAAAATCGGTAAAAAAAATAACAGTCAGTATCATTTTATTTCATTTCATTTATATAGTCAAAAGTTTCTCTCAAACCTTATGAACACACGAGATTTGTTGGTGTTTATTTAATGCCTTTCCATTAAGGTTGATCGTTTTTAGGGTTCCGTACCCAAAGGGTAAAACGGGAGCCTATTACTAAGACTCTGATGTCCGTCGTTCAATGTTATTAACTTCAAAAGTTACAAAAATTCAGAGATTAATCTCTGAATTTTGTCGTAAGAAGTGGATCAAAATACTCAATAATATATTTTTTTTTATATTAGTGAAATAGATCAATATTAACAGTGTTACACTTTTCGTTAAGAATATAACATTGTAATAGGGATATTATTAAATCAAATGCAAAAATCCTTTATTTAGGCTAACGTCGCTTAAAGTCTTAAAAAAATCTGAATTCATCATTAGTCTGCCATCTGTGGTGGTACATAACAATGATAATAAATGAAGATACCAAAGAAGATACAAATAGGAATAAATATCTATATACAAAAACTCACTTAACTATTTCTATTATTTTCACGGTGGTTAAATAGAAAATCTTTGTGAGTTTCCTCTTTATTATCTTCGAGAAAAACAGCTGTCGCTTCGATATATTCAATATTATCCAACGAAATTTAATATCTATTCGGAATAATATTCACTATAAATATTACAATCGCGTACCGTTATATTATAAATTGCGAAGGGAGCAGATGTCAGACGGACCCTGATCCACTCTACGTTAAAACTTCTATAGAAGCCTACTTTGTAACCTTTTTGTTGTTTTACATACTTTCACAGTTGAGAAACGGCTATGATATTGTTACTTGTTACAAAAAAATAACCTATTTTAATTTTAATGAAACTTAAGTTTGTACCAACTTACTTTGACTATAATAAATAAATGTCATCCACATAAAAATCGACTTCTAAATTATTATACGATACTGATTATACTTAGTATCTATTCTGTCTCTAAATTCATTATATAAAAATAAATATTCGACCACATTTTATACTTACATTGCTCAATTTCCGGGATGACCTCCGTAGCCGATTGGTTCGCACGCCGGTCTTAAGGTATCACCGTGTGAGGCCGGGTTCGATTCTCGTTCGGGTCAATGTAGGAAATGGACTTTTTAATATTGTCTCGTGTGTGTGTTGTAGTACGTTTGTTGTCTCAGATACTCCATAATGCGGGGGCTTTAGTACTTATCATGGAATCTGAGCAATGTATACGATGTTGTCTAATATTTATATTAAAAAAAAAAACAATATGCCCTCGTGATATTGAGTATCTGAAACAATTGCCACCTAATATGGAAAAGTTCATCAAGTTCAAATTTGTATATTGACTCAACCGGGAATCGAAGCCGGGATCTCATAAATGGCGAAACATTGGAACGTCGCAGACGTATTTGTTTTTCATTCACACTTTATTGTTACAGGGATACACACCATTACACATTGCAATGCAGTTCCGACATGAAAATGTCTACAGGTTGCTAGTTGAAGTATATGGTAAATATAATATTTAGATTTCATCAATTCTGTGTTTTTCATCAAAACCTGGCTAGGAGCATGTTTCATGCTATATAATACAGTTTGCCCACTTGCGTTATCATAATACGACAGCCTAAGCCTAAGAGTTTCTAAGTATCCGTGCTTAGAAACTCTACATTTCCGCGACGATGGCGCTATAAATCTTTCTTGTGGTAACTTTTTTCAACATATAAAAGTGTATTTTTAAAATATATTATTTTATAAATTATTGCTTTTGAAGTAAGTTTTATTTGATTAAACCTCTATGCTATGACAACGCTGAGCTCGATGTCGAGTTCGAGACTGATTTATAACAGAATAAATAGCACCGCAACACGCAGATCGACGACAAAATTATACATTAAATAGTAAAAAAATATTGATAGTATAAATTCGGATTTAAAAGAATCCATATAGGTATATCTGAAAAGCAAACTTCAACACTTGAACTACTTAATCGGTTGTTCTAGAAAGCTACAATGTAGTACAGTACTAAAATGAAAGAACCAGAAACGTGCTTTGGAAAATATTGAGCGCCATCTAGCCAAGAGCAGCTTTACTAAAAGAGAACAACACAACATGCTTTTCTTGTTGTTGTAAATTATGCTATTTTGTTTAGAAAGAACTGGAGCTGATTCTAACAGACGGCGTACAAATGACTTTATGACTTGAATTTGCATCTTATTATTCTTTGAAAAATTAGGTTTTCGCATCTAAGGATAGGTTATTCTACATCTAGTGATCAGTTAAAAATGTATTTAATACGAGATTAAGCGCCAACATTGATAACTTGCAAATCACCACAACTATAGGTAAAAAATATACTTATATATCTAAAGCTTTTTGATAGAAAAAAATGGCAAAGATGACTTTAATAATAATATTAATTTTACGATTATATATTTCATCTTAACTACACAAAAATCTACACATAAAATTTTTACATTATATCAATACATATAATGTAAAAACTCGAAAAAATATAACAATTTTTTTTCTGTGATTAAAAATGTATGAAATCAAGAGAGCGACTTTACCCTCTATGCGTATTTTTTATGGGAAGCGGAGGTACAAAGGGCCTTAATTGTTGAATTCCTCAAGATCATTTCTGCATTAAGAATTTGAAGTTACTTAAACTTCTCAATTCAGGAACCGGCTGTTAGCGAGCCTCTACTATACTACTCGATTCGTCCCGTCGTTTGAACGTTTTCTTTGTGTTTATTTTAGTACACTGATAGTATATATATATATTAAGAATATATATTAACCTAGATTATGTATGGAGATTGCATATGTTAAATTATGAAAGCTTATTTAACTTACAGATGCAAAAATAAAATAATTATCAATTTTAAATAGTTACGCTACGTATATTCTAAATTTGCATCGCATCCATAGCCGCATCCGCAACAGTATAAAAGATTATGTGAATATAGCTCATTTAAACTCATTTCTATTTCAGATGCAGACCCCAATGTACGCGACTGGTCTGGTAGAAAACCTCGTCAATATTTGGTACACATTGACACATCTCTATCACCAGGATGTTTTAGAAGTATGAATTGTTTTCATATTACAACTTTCAATTTTATTTTCTTCTGTAGTCAGTGTCAAATGTTAGGCCAAGACGTTAATATATCAAGAAAAATTGAACATTAACCAATACCTGTATTGAAATAAATGAGATAGTCAAATCATTTCATTAATTTAAGAGCAAAATAAATTAAAATAAAAATCTTTCTGTAATAATAATATTAAACGTTGTTTTGCTATCCATACTTTTTTGTAGTTTTTGCTTCGGGATGAGTTAGTTTGAATAAAATATATTCAAAACAATGTTATAGATTGAGTTGGGAATACTGGACAACCCTTTTGTTTTTTCAATTTAAACTTTTTTGAATAGCTTCTAATTATTTGATATGTTACGGGTAAAGGAATGAAGATGTATACTGTATTTCTCCATTTTGGTGTTCCTGCTTCCGTTGAGAATAATAGCTTTAGTATATCCATCTATTGAATAGCTTTTTTAATTTCTCATTATTTTAAGAAGCGATATGATACATAAATAACTCTACTACTTTAAATACAGAGAAAGCAAAAAACAATTAAAACCTATGTGTTTCAATCGGCGGTCTTATCAGTATATAATATTTTTCCTGCTTGTCTAAATCGATAAGAACCGTGATCACCATCGTTTGGCGAATAGTATAATTTCCCGTCTGTTATTACTCTTTAGACAACTACTTTTTTATTTTGTTTTCTTGGCTGTATTTTACATTTGATAGATTTGACACTGACTATTATGTCATACTTTAACATGGAAGAGAGAATGTACGTAAGTATGCGACAGAAAGTTCTTACCTTTCTTTAATTTTATATGTTTCTGTGAAAGATTTTTTTAACCAATAACGTTACGTATTACATTCAAGGTAAAGCTAAAGTACAAATATGTTTTCATAAAAATTTGGCTACAATAACCGCTTTAACTACAATTACATACAACTAATATGACTCATTGATGTTCCTACATAGAAGGTTGAATTTCGAAGCGTGGTAAATATTGACCAATTAGAATGATTCAATTATTGGGTGATCCTCATTCCTGACGTCTCATTTATTCCTTCTGATATTGAAGCAATAATTTCGGGTTTTCTCTGCACAAACTAATGTTTTACGATACGCCATATTAACTAGAGCTAATAATAAGAATATTGCAACCGATATCATCTAACAGTATTATCACTAAACAAGGTTTAACGTCAGAGTAAATTTACGCTAAAATTGCAATTTTAGTATTAGTCCAAATTCATACAGAGAGTAAACTACCTTCTAGGAGAAAATACTACTCCCGTAGAACCTCGTAATAGGTTAGCCTTTGCTAAGTATTTTGACTAAAACTAAGTAAATAATGACTTATACTAAGTAAATTAACTCCAACGCTAATCCTTGTTTATTAACACTGTAATAGTTTTTTCGTCATACAGTGAAACATATTGTATTATATTCTTTTCCTCTATAATTGTATTGCAGAAGCGGACAATTTCGATTTGCGAAGGACCATAAATTCTCCTCCAGTTATTAGGATTACTCCAAATAGTCTAAGTACTATGTCAAGTAAGACAAAAGCACGGTGTTATAACAGCGTTGTCACTTTCACGTATTAAAAAACAAAAATGGTTGCCATACATTAAATGTGAACTATTTATTTATTAAGGTCAACATCATAATATTAATTGAGGTAGCTTTAAAAAAATCTACTGAAATAAATCTCACTGAATTGCGATACAATATTTGACATTTTTTTGCCAATTCTTCAAAATACTAACGCCTATCGTAGACAATTTGTAACTACACTACAAATATACATCACTAATTTACCCTAATTTAATGCAATAAAATAAATAACTGGATTGGTCAGAATCCTTAAAGGTTATTATACAATACAATACCCAATACGTTATCGTTAATGAGCATTTTGAATTTCTAATATTTATCGTTATAATTTCCTTACTTTTGCCCCACCCCTAAGAAAATGCTGTGTACGTCCATGGTTAACGATCTACAGCGTCCCGTACGACAAAACAGTACTTACTCCGCGGAAATGATACAGAGGTAGTTCTATGGATAGCGATGGGAAGCGATGTGTATAACGCTTACATATTGTCTTTGGCACTGGCGGTTTTTTGCCAGCCATAAGAACAGACTATATGTTACATTAAAAAATAAATAAACGTATAAATATAAACGGTACAATAATATACTACCTCACGTGAATAAAAAAGAGCATATTTTAAATTTTATCCTCTAATAACTTTTTGCCAAAGTTATAGTGCCAAATTTTATAATAATGCCTTTTTTTTCTATCGTACATGCTTAAAACATTTAATGTATGCAATCATTGATGTTTGTTTATATCGACAGACATTGAACGTGTCAGACTAAGTTTAATCGGTACATAGTAGATATGGGCTTTTTCATTATTCTGCATTACCGTTACACAACCGATATCCGGTTTAGATATAGATATTGAAAATCGTTTTCATATATCGATATCAAGGAATAGTTGTTGACTACTTTTCGATATATCAAAACTGGTTATGTGCACGTGATATTCGCTTCATGTCTTTTGCTTCGCGGACCTTTGCCTAAATAAAAAAAAAGAAGAGGCGAATATAGTGTCTTGGCTACTTAGCTAAAATTATTAAATAGAACTCACTGCTATAATATATACTAGAGATGCGCCGAGTAACAATTTTGTCGAGTAACGAGTATCGAGTTTTACTCGGCTCAATTTTTTTTTCAACCGAGTACTCGGCCGAGTAACTCGATTTTATTAAATTCCCATTTCGCGCACGTAAACAAGTACAAACAGGTTCGTGCCGGTCGAAAGGCCGGCTCGACATGATACACCCACAAGACTCACCCAGCCTGCACCTTTCAACTACCAGTCGCTTGATAGTAAGGCTTCTACGACGGCAATGTTAAACCATGTTAAAATAAAACATGCGGGAGAGTTTAAAGATTTGGAAATATCCCAAAATCGTGAGCCAGTAGCATCAACTTCGTCATCGCAATCGAATGCAATGAAAATACAGCAAATCCTTATCGAATCATTTAGTACAAAACGGGACATAACTGATTTGTGTGCTAAAAAAATCACAAAGCTGTAGCAGATATGATCGCTTTAGATAACCAATCGATATCTATGTTGGAAAATAATGGGTTCCAAAGATTAATGAATATCTTAAAATCCAGATACCAAATTCCTAGTAGAAAGTAGTAATAAATACTTTTTGATTAACACTGTTGTTTTAATTATATCTACCGAAATATATTGCTTTTCTTAAAAAAAGTATACTCGGCATTCATATCGAGTTACTCGACCGAGTACTTGTATCAAAAAACCCGCCGAGTACTCGGCCGATCTCTAATATATACGTTATTTTGTTGAATTCGAGCGTTCGTTTCTATCCAGGCCGATAGTGGATATGATATTCGCTTCATCTCTTTTTGCCCCACGTCGAGTCAAGTCAAAATAATTTTTATGCAAATAGACTTCTTAAAAATCATTTCATTCGTCCGTCATTTTTTTCCCCTACGTTCAGGACGAATTTTGGCTGATAAGAAGAACGAGCGACAAACTCACCAGCTCTAATGGGAATAACAACAACATACACAAAACCATGTCATTACCAGTCAATTATAAATATTGAAAAAATCTATGATCTTATAATAATAATAATTTAATAATGGCAATAAGATAATTTTGAGATATACTTTAGAAGAATTGACTAAACCAGTTGCTGGACCATCTTAAGTCCAAGCATTCTTATATGTTATATAACCAGATACCTTATAATAAGCTTTTTCAATAAGCATTTTTTAATAGTAGATTTAAACTAGATGATATCTAATTGTTGTATTTTGCTTGGGACCTTATGTAGAAGCCCACACAAAGACTCTTGAATAAATTAATAACTTTTTGCGTGATAGGCACGGTTAATCTATTTTTATTTCTAGTTTAAACTTATGTACATATCTTATTATAAAAAAAAAACTAATATTTTTGCGAACGTTCATTAAGTTCTTGTATATGTATTGAGAAACAACAGTCACTATATCAATAACTTTAATTTATTTCCCCTTAAGGAGTCCCTAATCCTAGATTTTAAATTAATCTAGAGGCTCTTTACTGAAGCCAAAAGTCGTTTGTATGTTGTTAACAATATTCCGTAAGACATTAACACTATGAAAGTAAGTGAAGTATACTAATCTGGCAGTATCTTTACTCACTCAGTTAACCTACGTATCTGCATTACGACATAATTATGCTGCAGCGTTAAGTGTATTCGGCAATTTATCAATATGTGGGCACCACTGAAGTTTAAAATCTAGTGTAACCCTAAAAATACTTTGGTTTCTACAAGGTCCATTTTCTTATCACATTTATATATGTACTTGTTTAACATTAGGCAATTCAAATTTTAGACATTTTGGTTTTCCTTTATTAAGAAGAAGATTGTTCACATTAAATAAATATAAAAGAGAAAGAGCGAATATCAAGGTAATAGGTTTTGAGATACGAATCGGGTTTTTAGATTTGCGTTTGTATTTAGTTATGAGAAAATGCATAAATAGTTTGAGTTATCAACACGATATGATATTGTAACTCGTATCGGTTTCCAGATACGTTTTGATATATCGAACTCATGCCAAGACAATGTACTGACATAAACTACGCAGACAATATATTATTTACGTTAATACTGAGCGAGCATAGCCCGGGTCGTTCGTGTAGGGCGGTCGTGTTACTATAGATATCTAACACTCAAATCAAATACTTCTATGTACATACACTAGAAATACACTACTAGAAAAGCTGTTCATAAATAAAATTTTGACACAGTATGATCGCACATCGGCTTCATAAGCAAGACGGGAAAACAGTCGACTAACAGCCTGTTTCTGAACTGAGAAAAGTAAAAATCTCTACTGATTATTCTCAATAACTTGAGTTTTTTTTTTTTTTACTTTGCATAAGTTATAAAAGCCTAGTTTTATAAAAATCCATGCAACTGATCATTAAAAACATTAAAATCAGAAACGAAATACCTGTTTGAGTGAAGTGTAAGTACGGTCTCAAACGTAATTAACTTCTCAATTCAGAAACCGGCTGTAAATGATGTGTTGTGTGAACACAACACCTTAGCGAGTAATTTTATATTACTGAACAGGTTGTCTAGTAGTTTTCTATACATATCATATTTGATATAAATCTTTGAAATACATTAAAGAATAATATTTTGTCTGGCGCGCTCAACGTCTTTATATATAAGTGAATCTTTACACGTAGACACACGTTGTTACTAATTGTTTTGTTTTCTCTTTATGTAGTATAGAAATTAATCAACTGTTTATCATGTAAATAATTTAAGCTATGTCAGACTTACGTTTCAGCACTACGGTTATGTAAATTATTAAGGTTAAGGGTGATTTTTTGGCACTTTCACAATTTTCCTTTCCCACTTCAAATGTTTCGGGAGCATATTAAAGAGCAATTTATAAATATTACTTAAACTTTATTTGTTATATTATCATTGTTGTGTAGTTCGGGATATAAAGCAAACAGATAACCTAAAAATTTATTAGCAATGACGCCATACAAAATTCATTGTAATGTGACGTAGAAATAAATCATATTTATTACCATACTAGCTGTTTTCCTGCGACTTCGTACGCGTAAATGTCAACGCGCCTATGTTAACCGCGTATGATGTAGCTACCCGTAGGTGAAAAAAAAATCTAATTTGGTTCAGCACTTTTAGAGCCTATTTGATGGAAACAAAAAATCAAATCTTTCCTCTTTATAATATTAATAAAGTTCAGCAATATATATGTTACGGACCAACTAACAAATTAGAGCTTTTTCGGGCAAATAATAAATTTTGATTTTAACAGTTACCTTATTTGTCACAGTTACCAAAGGAGACAAATTCAATAAATATTATCTTGATTTTATCACGAAAGTCCAGCAGGTATAACTCATACGAATTAACATTAAACTTGAGGGCCTACACTATTTCTCCTTGTACGAAAATTTAGAATATTTCAAATCGTTCTTACGATTTTGTTGAAATCATATTTGTGAAAATTATCTGAATCAGGAGGCAGTGTCTAATTCTACCTCCATTGCATTATAAATTATCAAAAAATGCGTTTCTTTAGACTTGTATTAGCATTTCGAAAATAGACGAATTTTCGTTTTCAGTGACGTAGAATAGGCCTTCGGGTGTCACGTTGACTCGTACGAGTAATAATTCATAAAGTGATTTCATAGTCCTAGATTCGTACCCTAGCACACGGTAAAACACATAGGCAAAGTCAATTATTTGTAATTCTATATACAATTTTTCTCATAAGTATGCTTCTAAACAGATGTTACGATGAATCCAGAGCCCCTCAGATGTTTTGTATGGTTAAGCAGTTGTCCAATATCGCACCCCCGGTGCGACACTGTCACTTTTGCAAAAAATACAAAAATTAGTTAAATATGTAATAATTGTCCTAAAGCCCCCTTTACTTGGTGCGATAATGTTACTTTTGTAGATAGTGACGGAACATACATAGTTCCGTGTGATTCATCTCATCTATATCTTCTAAAGTCATTGTTTTGTGAGGTGGCAGAGTTCAAAACTCTTCTCCTGAAAAACTAAATTTTTGCATAAGTGACAGTGTCGCACCGGGAGTGCGATATATAAATTAATAAAATTAAATAATATAATGAAAGATAACACAATGGATTTAATCAACAAGGTTAAGGATTTTATATTCCCCCATAACGCTATTTTACGTTATCTAAATGTAGATGTGTACTCAGTCAAAATAGCGTAAATAATACTCTCAGATCTTTTAGAAATTCTAAAATAAAATGTTTAAAAAACAAACACTTGCATGCAACAAAATTATTTTAAATTCAACGGTATCTTTAAACAATAAGAGGGCCTTGGATCTCCATTATCACATTTGATGGTGGAGATAACTATGTATAATTTTGAGAATAGATACATAGTTGACATGAGAATAATTATACTATATTATTAATGTAGATGACATGGTCAACTGGGTCTAATCAAGAGTGTTTTCAATATTTAAATAATTTATAATCTACAGATTGAAATAGAAATATGTTCTATGCCAACATTTGATAACATTTTGGCATCATATTAAAATTTATAAAATATACAGAATTCCTGCGAATTCTTACTATCCTTGTCAACATAAGGTTATAGGTTTCCATTGTTATGTTAAAAGATAATGAATGTAGCGTTGACGACCGAAGCATATAAAAATTAATTAAATACTATTTATGATATTGCTGTTGCAAATGATTACTATCGAATGATGGTTGATAATATGAATAAGGAAAGGCTTAACAATGACCTGATGGAACTTCTATATGTGGGGCCGCGTGAGAATAAAATTATAAGTCTGGTATGATTTATTTAGATCAATTATCAGAGAAAATTCCTATATATTAAAGAAAAAGCGAGTAACGTTTCGTTACTCAGTACTAGATACCCGTTACTCAGTATAGAATACAAACGATTTGCTGCAGCTTTAGCGCTCACTCGGTGGTTGGCACTGAAAGGTATGTCTCCTGAGTGTCCTTTGTGAAGGAGCGAAACACGTGTAGAGTGGTGATATTTGCGGCATTGGTTCCCGTTTGTACATGTGTATTTGTGTAATGTGCATCACAGGTATTGCAGATACTGACTGGGTGTGAAAGTTGCTAGATATCATAGTTTCACGGTTATTAATATAAATATCCTTATAAATAAAACTTGTAACCGTTCTTTAGTTACATATAATTCTGTTCACGTCAATCTAATTTAACCTTCAGTTCAATTTAAAAGATATATATTGCTATTGATATATATTACAAAGCTTGTATATTGCTCATTATAAAGGTCGTAAGTATCTCTAAGATGTAATAGAATCGTCTTTTTTTCAGAAAAAGAAGGTTTCTTACGCATAGGCTCGCTCAATGTGCGCGTCAAGAAAACAACAGAGGCTTTTAGTAATTTCTTGGGAGTGGGTGCGACTAGGTCGTCGGCATATATCCCCAAATCTGCCAGAGATAGAGAAGAACGGAGATCGGATGACGGTGAACTACATAAAACTTGGGGCTCTGCCGATAATATACAGGTTTGAAGGCAATTTCATTATTTAAGAGAAGTTTTTTAAAGAAGAAGATTGAACGTCAACCGTCATTCACAGACTTTTGAGCAATGAGTAGCTAAAGTGATAGTGAGCATTAGAGATGCGCCGGATAATCCTTAACCGTACCGGATTTTCAGCCGAATTATTCGGTTTACCATATCATAGTTTTGCTGCGTTAACAGATTTAAAAACAAGTGTTGATTTGATGTTTAATTGTTTTATTTTATAAGCCTTAGTTAACACATTCTTCATAGGATTTCGTTAACTTATGATATAAGATAAATCTTACATAAGACGATTTGTTTTTAGCACCGTGTCGTGTAGCCAAAAAACTAGAAACTCTTTAACCAAATATATTCGGCACTGAATAATTGAATACAAATAGAGAAACAGATGCCGAATAGCGAATACTCGGCGCAAATCTAGAGCATAGCAGAATTTAATATCTAAAATTATTATTGTTGATTGTAATTTTATCCAATAATTCATCATTATGAATAATTGTATTAGGATATAAGAAGGAAGAGGATCATTTACAAAATAATGTTGAATAAACAGTAAGTTGCACAAACGTCCATTAAGGTTAAACACGCCTTTAAGCTCTAAAGAATGTCAAATTTGTATGAGTAATGCTCCTTTAAACTAATGAAAAATTCAAAGAACGTTCGTGCAACTAGCTGAAAGATTGTTTGTTTAATGTATCGGCTAGTGCTGCCATAAACAGAAGGTGAAAGAAAAGATTTGTCACCATAAAGTCGAATTTTGCTTACAACGGCTCAAGGATCAGTACCAATACAACTAAAAAGAGTATGTAATGATTTGCCCTGCACTGCCATCGTTAATTTTGTTAATGTTAACGTAATGCCAATAATAACAGATGTAATGACAGTTCTATAGTACCATTTGAATCAAAGAATTATTAATCTCTTATCAATTATAAGCTAATGGTTTAACTAAATCGAAAAGTTTCAATCTAAACGGAATCTGACGGGATCTTTTACTCGTAAAACAATGACAAAATTATATAGAAAAATAAATTACATTTTGGGACTTAGTTTAGACTAAAATAACAAGTGCTCGCGACTTCAAAGGAATCGGTCTGAGAGACAAACCTTTTCATTCCCCTACCGGACAATGCGGCCGTATTCACTGCAAACGTCTTAACGCTGCAATAATAATAATCTTTGTAGTTGTACTTAAACAATACACATTACAAAAAGAAACAACAAACAACAACACGCAAAAAGCAGTCTTACTGCTTGCAACAATTTCTTCCAGGAAACCAATGGTGGTAAAGGGAAATAAATAAGGAGAAAAGAGAGTGTGAGATGTAGGCGAATGAATTGTGTTAGAAACTTAAATAAAATCCTCCTCCCTAGTCGTTCACTCTTGGCAGAGCGGTCGTGGTTTCACGATGATGCATTCAATTCAGATAGTGTCGCCCTTGCGATGCTTCTCCACTTGTTTCGGTTTTCGGCGTTGCGACAACATTGATTTATGGAGGTACCTGTCGCAGCCTTTATGGAATCAGTCCAACGAGTAGGTGATCGACCACGCGACCGCTTGCCTTCTACTTGTCCCTGGACAACGAGCCTTTCCATGGAGTTTTGGTTTCGAATAACGTGTCCAAAATATCTGAGGATTCGTATTTGTACAGTCGACGATAATCTCTCTTTGATTTTGAGTTCTTCCAAAATCGAAACGTTGGTCCGAAACGCTGTCCAAGGGATCCGCAGCAGTCGTCGCCAACACCACATTTCGAGGGCATCAATTTTACGTCGGTCTTTCAAGCGAACCGTCCATGTTTCCGCGCCGTATAGAAATATTGGGAAGACTAAGCTTCTCATCAGGCGAACTTTTGTGGATTTTGTGATGTTACGGTTGCACCATACTTTTTTCAGTTTGTCGACGGCAGATCTTGTGATAGCACATCTCCTACGAATCTCATCTTCACATCCACCAGTGTTCGTGATCGTTGAACCGAGGTACACGTAACTTTGCACAACTTCACAGTTGCTAATGTTGGTGATATCAGGTTGATTAAGTTCAGCTCTGTCCACGATCATCATCTTGGTTTTGTCTCTGTTGATTGCGAGTCCGTAGGAGAGACTTATTGTCTCTAGGTTTGTTAACAGTTTCTCCATATCCTCCCTTGTACGCGTGAGAAGAGTTGTATCATCGGCGTACCGCAAGTTAGAGGTCTTCTGACCTCCCACTGAGACTCCCTTATCCCATTTCTCCAAAACAATCCTCATAATGTACTCCGTGTATATGTTAAAAAGAAGTGGAGAGAGAATGCATCCCTGCCGAACTCCAGCCTTTGTTTGAAAACTTTTCGAATCGCTGTCATCTATTCGCACTGTAGCAGTTCCATCTTCGTAGAGCCGGCGTATGAGACGGACTAGGTGGTTAGGTACTCCCATATGAATGAGTACGTCCCATAACTTATGCCATTCCACGGTGTCAAAGGCCTTGCGAAAGTCAACGAAACAGATATAGAGTGGGATGTTAAACTCTCTAGACTTTTCGATTATTTGTCGAAGAATCAATATCTGCTCTCTCGTCCCTCTACCCTTGACAAATCCTGCCTGCTCCAGGGCTATTTCAGGATCTAGAAAAGCACGTAGCCTGGTGTTGATAATATGTAGGAGTACTTTGCTGGCATGTGAAATCAAGGCTATGAGTCTGTAGTTGCTGCATTTCTTTGTCGATCCCTTCTTGTGCAGTGGTATAAATACGGAGTGTGCCCAATCCTGGGGCCATTTTTCTGTCTCCCAGATGCGATTGCAGATAATATGTAGCATTTCAACCCCGTATTCGCCCATCGTTTTAAAGATTTCTATAGGGATGCTGTCAGTTCCTACAGCTTTGTTACTCTTCAGATGATTAATTGCGGCTCGAACTTCACTCTTTAGTATAGATGGTTCCTTAGTATTATGCGCAACTCTCGAAGGTGTACTATATGATGATGCTATAGTTTTATCAGTAAAAAGCTGTCCACAATATTCCCTCCATACATCTACTATATCTTTAATTTCCGTTACAGTCACCCCATTGGAATCCTCAACAGTCCATGTCCTAGGCTTGAATTGACGAGTTATGCAACGAATCCTCTTAAATAAATCTCTCGTTTCATGGCGTTCTGCGTTTTTTTCCAACTCGATGCAAATGTTTTTGAGATGGTTGTTGCGATCTCTGCGTGAAGAAGATTGAATTTGAGCACCCATCGAATTCAAACCTTGAACAGATGCACCCTTTGCCTTCATTTCACGTCGACGCTCTACCAGGCGCCAGGTATCATCCGACATCCAATGTTGGTGTTTACCTTTCTTTCGGGCAGGTTGGGTCGACCGCATGGCCTCTTTTATTTGGTCTTTTGCAGATTGCCAGAGTGAGTCCGGATCATCATCTATCCTTTCCGACCATGTATTGCTACAGTTTGCCAGTTTGTTCTTAAAAGCAGCTTGGTCTATTATTTCGAGCCTCTGTTTCACTTTACCTGGTACGGACTTTCGCAACTTGAGTTTGAGATTGCATACTAGGAGTTGGTGATCAGATTGACAGTCAGCTCCGGGCAGTGTGTGTGCGTTCGTGATTGAACTTCGCCATCTAGATTTTATAAGTATGTAGTCAATCTGATTTCGGTATCTGCCATCAGGGGACGTCCAAGTGTATAGGCGTCTAGGATGATGCTTGAACACTGTATTCATAATAGTGAGGCTGTTATCAGCCGCAAACTGAAGCAATCTCTCTTCTCGATCATTCCTCTTACCGAGACCATAGCTACCTACAACAGTCGTCAAGCCCTCATCCATTCGTGTATCACCCACCTTAGCGTTAAAATCGCCAAGAATTATTAATAATTCTCTATTTGGTATGGCTGCTATTGAAGATTCAATATCATTGTAGAATCTTTCTACATCTTCGTCTTTTGCTGTGCTAGTCGGTGCATATACCTGGATAACATTTAATGGGGTGGGCGACGCATCGAGTTTCATTGTTATGATTCTGTTGCTGACGGGGTTGTAACCTAGGACTGCTTTAGTCCACTGTTTGGGAATTGTAATGGCCACTCCTGCGTAGCTACTGGTCCCATCTCCTGAAAAATAGATTGTATGGTTTTCCAAGTCTCGGTGGCCACTACTTTTCCAGTGAGTCTCGCTTAAACCAGTAATAACGGAATCGCATCGCTTGAGCTCATGATCTAAAATGTGTAATTTACCCTCATCAAGGAGTCCACGTACGTTCCATGTGCTAATGCGGGTATCTTTGCGCAATTTTATTTGTTCTCTTCCAGTAACATATTTTCCGGGGGTCGCCTGGTTACCTACGTTCCCTCGGCCGGTAACCAATTTCACACTTTGAATCCCGGGAAACTCAGAGCGCCGGTCGCTACGCGGATCGTCAGGCAAACGTACTTCCAAACTGTCTTGCATTTCATCATCAACTCTCGTGGGAAATTTAATGTAGTAGTATCCCGTTGCTTTCTACATCGCGGTACTATAGACTCAGTGTCCATAGAATTCTGATAGTGAACCGGTCCAAACCAAATTTTCTTACGCTTCACCACAGTACTGATGGCTACCGCTGCCCTCCACCAGGTTTCAGACACAAAGCCTCTGTGGCTCGCCTCTTCCGCTGCATTGACCGTACCGACATCCTTTGTCTCCGCTCAGTCCACCGTTGAGGTCTTCACTCGTAACCCTGAGCATGGGTTGTGCGTTATACCCCGCAGAACTGGGTCCCTGTTGAACTTCGCCATCTATTCACTCCGGCCTACTAGAGTGTAAGATGCCCACCCCTGCGACGTGGACGCGCCAAACAGGAATTGCTCAAGTGAAAAGTAGAAAAGGTACCTCTACTCTTCCAGGAGCCGGGTTAATGAACGTGTATGGGACCACGCTCAAAGGCTTAAATAAAATATAGTTAAGAATATAAGATAAATGCAAGTGCAACAGAGCACTGTGACGTCTGTTTAGGATTCTCGTAAAAGTATAATTTCGTCAGTTGATTTGTTCCTAGTTACTTACCACAAAACATAAAAGTATAGATGTCACGATAGCACAATTCATACTTGAAGAATTATTTTTTTTAAGCATTTACAACTCGTAGGTCAAACATTATTGTTTATGGCATTAGTTTAGTTTTTATAAATAACCCTCTATATTTTCATGTAAACATTTGATTTCTAAAAGAGTTCCATGTCCATAAAAGTTGGATAACCTTATATGTAAAATAAACGTTTTTTTGTATTATTTCTAATAAAAATATGGAATCATGAAATATTAAATGATAAGATTACAATTTTGCTGACATTACCCTATCTGACATATTGTTTTCTTGTGAAAACAGAAAGAGGACAAACTCATGCCACCACCTATGAGCAATAAAGTGCGACGCCGCGGTGCCAGTGGTCGGAAAGGTCTAAGTTCGCATAGCCGAAGTACGCCATCTACGCCTGATCAGGTATAGTAAAAACATGCAATATTTATAATCTGTATAACTGTAGTGGGGAGCACTTTAATAGGGCAACCTGTTACCTGCAGATCACCAAGAGAGCCTTTTTGTCCAATCTTTCTACAACCTGTAACATAATTGACGCACACTATTAAAGTAGTTTCTTTAAAACCAGATACAGATGCGATTTCAACAACTTCTGATTAGAAAGTTTCTTTTTGCAAAATTTTATTGGAATCAAGTAAATTATGGTCACCTGAATCAATACAACCGTACCAAACGAAAAATAAACTTTAGTCAATGTAACTATGCTTTTTAAAATGCGCTAAATTCTTTGTTTGTAATAAAATTCATCATATGGAATGAATGAGCTTTATTTTAATGTCTTGAGTGTAGAATCCTCTTAACTGCTATGATGCATATATTCATAAGCCAAAGAGTAGAGTAATTCGTAAACAAATAGAAAAATAATAAATCACAAATAAACACATATCAGTGACAGTGTATGATAATTTTAACGCAATTTAAGTTTATCTTATTTTGAACATCGCATATGAATGTCTTTTCGTTATACTATACTGTAATAATAAAATACAGTTTATAAATATGTTTTAATTTTCAAAAACTTAAAATTATCTAAAATAACAAACTAAACGCGTCTTGGAACTATTGGAACCATAGAAATATGTTAGCTCAACAGACCCTACATCGAAATTCCGAAATTGCAGTCGGCAGAAAATTATAAAAATCCAGAGCACAGTATTCTTGAGTAATCTACAATAACTTGTGTTTATAAATAAACCAGCATGTTTTTTTTTATTATTTAAATTAAGTTTTCCTGTAATTTTACTGTAAACGACATTGATATCTGCTGTTCTGTGTAAAATTACAGTACTTTAGTAGTTTTTTTTTTAGCTGCAAACACTGAAATTTTACTTTTGAGATCTGGAAGCACTGTCAAAAACAATGTTTTAGTACATAAAAGTAATATTCCAGATTTCTGTTGTTGTCCAGATGTGCGTTATTTCTGTTACATGTTGTAAATGTATAAATCCACATATCTATACGTAATTATAAATTTTTCATCCAAAATTCTGACAATGTCAAGAATCACAGACTAACTAAATGACACGTAAGTTTGTCATAGGAAAGACATAAATGAATAAGATAATTATTTGAAATTGTGACATATTTGGTAGGTTTGAAATGAACTGATCTTTTATTCTTAATGCAAAATGCTTAAAAGACCCTCTTTGACCCTCCTTTAATGTTTTGATATATTACGATTTATTAGTATTTTTTTATGATTAACTATTGTTGTTATAGATATAAAAACTATAATCAGGTATGATAACATTTTTGTTTGTCAATGTGTCTGGTAGATTATTGAAAAATATTAAACACAAATTGTTTATATTTTTACGTAAACAATAAATTACGGGGATATTGAGTTTAAATGTCACATGACATGACGTCACGCTTTTGTACATTTTCTACAAACCTGTTAAATAGCGAGTCCCCACTCTTTAATGCATGTTATCTAAGCTATTTCTTGTTAAATTCGAGCAATCATTACTAGATTGTTCATAAGATTTATCATCACCATTTTGTTACTTTATCGTTAAATCAATATCAGTATTAAAATATTGCATATATTCATTTTGTTTCTTTGCTACATTATTACATGTATATATTTCGTTAAATCTCACTTGTTATTTTTTTAAATATTTCTTGTATTATTTCAATCCAATTTAATTTAAATTACTGCTATTAAAAATTGACGTTTTGGCTGAGAAGCTGCCGTCGCGGTTTGCTGTTTTATTGCCAAATAATTATATTTTTTACTCTAATAAAAATATTTTTAAACCGTTCTAACGTTAAATTCGAAAAACAACGATGAGTCATACGCAGGTATTATATTATACAACATGAGAAATAAAATCGTCCGGAATATGATCTACAGGATAACTTAACAAGATAAAACAGTTACTTTTTGTCATTATTCATATTTTCCCTAAGTCATCAACTCATCATAATCAATTTCTTATTAAAATATAATCGAATTGTATAATCTGTCTTTTTAATACCAAATCATTAAAAGAATATATAAAAACGTTAATTTATAGGCGATAATTCAGTGGATAATTCATTTTGTTTCCCCACCCTATCAAATGTCAATTTTTTTATAAAGACGCCATATTTGCTTACTAGTTAAATCAGGTTAGAAAAATTGACTATTTTTTCTAACCTGAGTCTGAACCTGATGTAAATTAAGCTATATTCGTTTATCTCGCTAAAACTAGAGAAAGGCTTTGCCGGATTATTGAACTTGAAAGGTTCATCATAATCCTGGAAAGATTTAATCGGTGAGAAATTATACGAAGTACACCGGGGTCATCTAGTATACCTAAACAAAAATTTGATAAGAGCACCCGTATGAAAAATCTATAATTGTTCAAGAGTAACCAAAATCAACGATTAAATTAAATAACGAAAGGAAATATTTTGAAGACTACATAGTTAATAAGGAGCCATCAACGAGAGGGAAATTCTTTTCCATATATGCTTTAAAAATATTATAATATAATATTATTATTTACCAGTTTTAGTCTCTCAAAATACAATCTAGCAAAACGTATCGGCTGTGTCTTCCTCGGTTCTATACTTCATGAAATTCTATAGTCGTTCGTAAATTACTTTCGTATACTAAATAGATCCGTTTCCCTAATAATAATCAAGGACTGGAAAAGGTTAAAGAAAATATACCGACTTAGAGGTAGTATCTACTAGTATATAATGTTTACCTATTTATAGTATCTGAACATTAGATCGGAAATTGGGTAACTAAGAAATGGTATTTTCCGTTTTTCTTCTATGCTGATGAGCCGTATTATCTTTCCTTAATTTATTTTTAGTTCGTAATAAATTTAATATTAAAAAGTATTACACGCCATCTATTAAGGGGTTGGTGAATCAAATCTTTCGGAAATCTTATAACGTGCTTTCAAATATGTATACATCGTATTATATACTCCCTCTTGACCGAATCAGAGAAACTAAAACGTACTTACGTTAGTTTTCCGACGCGACCGCTATCGTTTATTGGCGCTATTGTGCACCCCCACCCCCAAATCGATACTGCCGTCGCCGCCGCCGTGTACTCAGACACTGAAGCTAAGCCTTCCCGGGGGTGAGCCGGAGAATCAACAGCTCTCATGAAAGGTAAGTTCAAGAGGTGATAGAAATGCGATAATGCCGTTTATTGTTGTGCTACTAGCGAATTTGTTATTAATGTGATTGTTTCTGTGTTTTATTCCTACTTTTAATGTAATTTTTTTTTCGACTTAACAAAGAACATTGACTGTCTAATAAAATTAAACTTTTTTTGACGTCTCTCATATTTAGATGAGTTTTAGGGATGTTTGAATATATGAAATCATGGGTTCCAGTGATATTAGTATTGATATTATTTAATTTTTTTGTGTAATGGCTTGAGCATTTGTTTTTTTTTTTTAATTTTTATTTCGTTTTGGTACTTAAATATATATAATAGTAATCTGGTAGCTTTTCGTCTACATGTGCATAATATAAATCACAGACTTCAAACTTAGCTGCATATAAAGTTCTTTGTTTGATGTAATATCGATTGAACGGCGAACTGCGTATCCATTTCATTTTTTTTTTTCATATAGGTATAGGTATTGCAGACTATGTCTAGACTTCTGATTGCCCTTTATAACCGGTTCAAGGTTGTTTTATTATATTATTGTGAGTACCTAATATTCGTGGAAATATATTTGTAGTTGTTTTTTATTGAAATCTATTGTTTCTAAATATAATTAACTTGCTGTTTTCCGCGACTTCGGCTACGTAAATTATTGTCTATCTCACCCGCGTATGATGTAGCTTCCCGGAGGTGAAAGAACTTTTAAAGTCTAGTAAGTTCGTTGCCTATTCAACGCAAAAGAAAAACAATCAAATTTTTCATCTTTATATTTCCTATCAGTATAATAAATTTATTCAGTGATCCTAATTGATGATTTAACATTAGTAAAGAATCTGAAAAAATCTAGTCGTATTTAACTACTCAACGAATGAGTCAAACTTATTAACTAGAATTTATTATGTATTGAAAATATTTTGTTACATTTGCTATTGCGCAATATAAAATATAATATTGTTTAGATCTTTACAAAAAGACAATAATGTTCACTATAGTTTATCTTAAAAAAATAACATATTTATTTTCACTCGTGTATTTTGATTAACCTCATCATTATTGAAAACTCATTAACTGTAATAAGGTTAATGAGTATATCTGTATCACGGGGTGTGAAATGCTAATTGATTTTTTTTTGCGATATTGAGTTATATTATTGTATATTTATATAGAATGTCGCAAACAATGCTAAAAGCAGTCGTCCAATTAGGCGGCTAGCTATTTCATTGAATGGCGTCATTCAATTTCACACCTAGTTTTCTAGTTGAATGATTATGACATTTGAGTCGTTCAAAGAGACGGCTAATTTAAAAGCACCACACGTTCTTTTAGTATATTATTTCGTCAACTGAATAAGACCAGTGTTGCCAGAATGTTACTTTTGTAGCATTTTACGCTACTTTGAACCTTCTCGTGTTACCTTTATATTATGGAATACAAAATGTTACTTTGACGTTTATACCACTAAAAATATTTTTCAGAATTATAAGTCAATTATTCGTTTGATGTGACTCGTGATTCTTTGGAAGTTTAACTAATAATTAACATGTCATATTTTTTTGTACTTTTTGTGCAAAAAGTGCAGTAATATTTTCGTGAAAAATATTAGTTTTTGATTTCTATACTATGCTTCTTAGGGCCAAAATAACTTTGTTCATTTTGACAATTTTTTTTTCGTCATCTCTTTAAAAAAAACGAAATGCATGATAATCGCTACGCTACGCTTCGCGATCGACTTAAATTTCTAACATATCACGTGACCCCCTGGACCAACATACATTTTTATATTTTTTGGATCTGTTAAAAAATAACCTCGAAATTTAAAACCGTAAAATTTCAAAAAACGTTCATATTTGCATATTAAAAAAAATATTTCGGAAACTAATCCTATTGTTATGTTATTATACAAATATTTATTGAGTTCATCCATAAACTAAATTCTAGAATAAACACTCAAGCAATTACCAATTAAATATTAATTTTGTTTTATTTCTAATCCTATCAATAAATGACGATAATTCAACTAAATATCTTACAACCTTTCAACTCGTTGCAATAACAATAAATATACTTGACTGTACATGATCTCAGCTGTTGCACTTTCGAATAAATTATTTTTTTGATATTCTGTATCGATTTTTTGCCACCCAGATCAAGATCGTCGCATAACAAACATATCGAAAATCGATCTTAACTATTGCCTCTGAGTTATACGTTATTTTCTTCAAAATTTGGGAATACAATGGTTTAATCATAACATCATTATTATCAGTTTACAATTTCCTCAATTTAGAACATTTATTACATTAGTAAAGAAACCTCGTGTTTAATAAAGATCGATCTTTAAGTTTCTTTAGATCGATTCTTTCCCGAATTGATCTTAAAGGTATTCACAAAATCGCTTGTTTCGCTATACATCGAATACCCTACTAATAAACAGATTGTAATTTAAGTTTTAATTTTATTTCACCAGTTTGCAAGTCTTTATTTTACTATTAAAAAATTTTTAAAAAATCGATAATTATTATAAAAACTCTTGTAAAAGTAAAGAAAAGATCAAGTGAAACTTACCTCAAAATATAATTTACGGTGCAAAAACACATTACTCGGCGCTGGTATCGATTGATGTGGAAGACACAAAAAGCTCTTCTCTCTATAGCACAGTACACTCTAGGCACTATTTCCGTCGAGCTACTGTTCCCTTCTTGACTCATTTGGTATAGTTACTAAATATACATTTGTTTTCTTTATTTTATTTTGGGTTCTTATAAAACATGTCAGTCTCATTGTAGCCGAATATTTCTATTCAAAATTTACAACATAAATTTATTCTTATAAGATGAGAAAGTAATATTAATCTAATGATGAAGTCAGAGGTAGCCATTGGACCTCTTTGGAGGAACTAAACTAATTAAATTTAGACTCCTTTAATTTGTTTTGATAACGACTAGTCCGAAATAATATCGCCCGAGAGTCTAATGATGGAATTGCAGGCCATAGGAACTTTGTAATGAAATAACGCCATCCAGTTATTTGATTTTTCTATACAAGACCTTCAAAATACTCGTAATATATAAAAAAAATATAATAAAGTTTTTAAAAACAAGCTTTTATTGTGCTAATGATATCGGAGGCAAGGAAATTCAAGCTTTTCAAGTCAATTTTATTTTGTGTACTTTAAATGTTTAAAATTTATTTATTTACGTTTTAGTGTGCGTAAATATTTGGCAATAAGATATTTTTTATTTATTTATTTATTTTTAGGGTCCCGTAATAAAAATGGAAAAGAAACCCATAGAACCTCCTTTTTGACTGACTGTCACGCCCGATATTCTCCGAAAACACTTGGTCCGATTTAATTAAAATTTAGTATACAAATATTAAACACATATGTCCAACCGGCGCTACAAAGAAAACTGTATAAAGAAATTAATTAAATTGAAATATAGTGTACTATATTTCCAACCCAAAAAACAATTTCAATTTAAATGAATAGTCTGTTTGTAGGTAAGTTATAATTTTACACATTGAAATATTATTGGATACTGGACTGAAGACATTATTTTAATTATACATTGACCATAACTCGTAATGATCAAAAAACCGTTTTGTAAACAAAGTGACAGAGGCGGAAAAGCGTACTCATTCATCTATACGGAAAGTTTTCAAAGGCACGTCCTATTTTAAATGTCATAATGATTCAACAACAAACTAGGCATGCAATTGAAATGTGCCATTCAATCGAAAACCCAGTCATGCAAATAAATGGGAACTTTTTACCCGCGACAAATTTTATTATTGTATAATCATTATTTTTTATACATTATTTCAAACGAGAGATTGACGATACTTAATATAAGTAGGTAAGTAGTTCTTGAAATCCAATTAGATGTTGACATATATAAACTTTGAAACATTTTTAGGGGGTTTTGATACAGAGGTGAGATAAAACAACGCTGATTTCTCGAAATTTAAAAACAGCATGTTGGTATCGGTGATAGTCAGACAGATCGTGACAAAAATGTGCGAGAGGTTTCTAAAGCTTGATATTTCAGTATGTTGAAGTACTATTATTCAGTAACCAATGCGGAGATCGGGTGATAGAACATCTTTGCGTGGGAGTATATAGAATGGGACCATACATTTTCATAGTTTCAAAATAGTTTAAAAAATAATACATTTCTTAGACTACATAGTTCTGGAACACGGCCGCAGTTGTTGTGAAATTAACACCGGGTTTCTGAATTGAGAATTAGAAAGTTGAGTTTGTCTCAAGCCGTGCTTAAGCAACTTTAAAAACTTAAGTTCTTGAGAGTAATCAGTTAAGATTTTGCATTTTTTTTCAATTCAGAAACCGGCTGAAAAAACCGACTCCGAAAAATTCATGTAATAACTGAAATTTAATAAATTACTTAATTATTACAATTAATTTAAAAAAAGCAATATGTAGACAACGCAGCGTTTCACCACATCTCAGAATTTGTTGTAAAAGTCTACTTCGAGCTGTACACCTAACATCCGCACTAGGTGCTGGCCACCATTAGTACTTCAACACACCTTTATTTCGAATCCTCTATCCGTCTCCCCTAGTTTTCAATCATATTATCAGTAATATGCATACCGATTTTCTGTCGAATGTAATAAATGCTAATTAAATAAAGTGATCGTCTACTATTTAGCTTAATATTCAAGTTTTGATAAAATAATAAGGCGAGAAACGAGTAGGAAACGCACCGCAAGCTCCTTTGTTGGTTGATTATTGAACGGTCTAATGAGTTTTACTCTTGTACTTATCGATACAAAGAATATGTTTTTATCTAGCGTTCTAACAATCGCAAATTGGAAGCAAACGGGCAGGAAACCAATTGAAAGTTAGTAATTTTAGGTATACGAGCCGTATTAAACCGTTACCAAAGTACGTTACAATTTAGTTAAGAAATTATTGGGATATTCAACGTTCAAATTGTTTGGGAAAGCGGACGGGTTTTAACCGACTTCTTCTTTCCGAATGGCGTAATATTCATATACGAGTGTATATATGTAAGTTTGTATGTCCATGGATATCTCGCAAACTTTTTTTGTTTGTTTTTTGCTTAGCTTTCCACTTAGGACATATAACAAGTTTCATCAAAATATTAATACCGTAGAGTGTACAGAAAAGAAATCTAATCGCATCCCTAAGGTACTTACGAAGATTATAACCATGATTACGTAGCTACTTGAGGCTGGGCGATAAGACTAAATACTATTCCTGTCTACCTACCTCATTGTACCCGGCCGAGCGATATGGACAGGTTCACAGTATAGCCTTAGCATGTAATCCTGACTTTCATGCTTGGTGTGTATGTGTGCGCGGCGTATAGTCTACACATGCATGCACACATAAATCGCTGTCTCGCTCGGACTCCGTCAATCGAGAACTAGACACGTTACCGCATTGTTGTGTTCACATCATCAGCGAAGAAATTTGTAATACGACGTTCTATATTTGGCTGCATGAAGAATAATGAAGGGGATCCAGAACTTTCGATTTCCACACCTAGTGAACCTATTATTTACAACAGTTGCGAAGTATAGGTAGGATGTACTTTATTAATGATAATTCTAAAATTATTTTATGATTATTTTTCAATCGACAATAATTCTGCTCTGATAAACCGAAACCGAATGCTTTTTTCCCGAAAATTATTTCACCTAAAGAATGCTACGATATCACTGAGTAAATTATTCTAATCTATATTTTATTTTAAAGTAAAAGACAAACCGAAGTCGCTGTAAATATTTCTCAGACACAAATTTATTAGAAGTGTTTTTTTTTATTGTGTTTAGTAAGTCACACTGGCAACACTTTGTTATTTTTATTTATTGTAGTAAATAGTGTAATTTACTATTGATAAAATGCTAACCGATGTTTTATTGTTCTAATATTTTATCTACATTATGTCACATTATTCATACAGTAATTAGTAAGTACCTATATCTGCTAAAACAATATTGTGACAACCCTACGCAACCAGTGCTGAGTAACTAATTATTTTTCTAAACACCGTGTAGCGGACTAATAGCTACTATTTATAATATTTATATTATGAGAATGAGAAGTATATTCTTAATTTCTAGTCAATACAAATGATGGTGAAGTCCTGACTTTCCTTAGATATAATTTAAAATATCTAGAAGAACAAAACCAACCAAGATGTTGGAAACTCCTTTTTAATAATATATAGAGTATTTATTCAAATCTTGTAAACGGCTCTTTTAAAAAATTCTTACTCTTTCTAAATTGTATCGATTATGAATACAATTCCAATATTACTAATAAACAATGTACAAAATTTAATCCAAAGAAGAAATCGATAGTTGGTATTGCGTTCAATCTGCGATGCAGGAAATTAAACAACTTTCAGAGAGGCCGGTTAATCAAGATGGGTGACCAAGTACCTATTTATTATGTCGAGCTTTGCCGTGCTTCGGAAAGCACATTAAGCCGTCTGTCTCGGCTGCATCTGCAGTCGTTAACACTTATTAATCTACACTGGGATCACGTTGTGGGTCATGGCCCATTCTCCCTATTCGATTAGATTTTATTCCATCTATACCTAAAGAAGGCCTGCGCCCTAACATTGCACAGTGGCGATTTGAAACCCTTTTTATTAATAACACGGAAATTGTTTAGCATTATATTTTTTTTCGTTTCAGCCTCGCGCTCAAATCGGTGTTGGCGAAGAAGCAGACTCCGATTCAGATTCCGCTGCGGGCTTCCATTCCGCCTGGAGGCAACAGCGCGCTTCGAACTATACATAAAGCAATGAAACATCTGTGAATCACCGGTCGTTTGACCAAAACCGACATTTGGCTTTCTTATTTATCACTAAACCGCCCCTTGCTACCGTCTAAATGAGAGCCATGGACGCCTACCCTTTTTACTCCCTCCAATATTACATCACACATCCCAATGCACATCAAAAATTCCGCGCATATCCAATCTTTGAGCGGGTGACAAAAGCGATGTATACATTTTTAATGTCCACTTTTACTATTATTGAGTTTTTAAGGAAATTTGTCTGGCCAGAAAAGTTTTTGGACTCCGAGCATTCCCATATTTTTCGTATATTCCAAAAAATGTGGAAGCTGTTTTCTTTTGGGATGTAATTTTTTTGTTACTAAACTAGGATATTATTGCATGATTTAAAACATGTAGTTAATAAAACGTATTTATTGATTCATAGTAATAAAGAATAAGTATCGATATAACTAATAAGCGCATATACGATAGATATATAAAACATTATATCAAACATCAATGATATTACAATAAAAAAGGGTAGACAGGCTATGTCAAAACTAATACGATGTCTAAAATTGTCCCCAGCATACACACACGCACATGTCATGACACACTTGTAATTCAACTTGTCACAGACTAGACATATAATCATTTAATATGTTAAATGCCTACTTTTACCTAAGTGTGGTAAAGATGATGTCAAACATTTGTATTTGCCCGTGTATAAATAATGAATTTTTCAAGGAATAAAATAAACTTGATACTGATAAATAATACGTATAATAACACGAGGGATCGAAATCGGAACCAAAGTATTTTTCAGCTTTAGATTTAGTTTTCGATGCTCCGAATTCAAACACCGGAGTTCCGAAGTTTCAGTATCTTATAGGATTTCAAATAAATGTCAGGTAAATGTAAGATACATAAACGCACACGATCAACGCTTTTGCTTTCAGACTGCGCTCAGGTATGCTTAATAGCATAGTTTTAAAGTGACACTTTTTAATGCAAGTACCTAACCACCCTTTTTTATTGTAATATCATTGTCATACATAGAGATAGATATGTCGTTTCAGTTAACAATGAATTGCTTTTGTAAACTTACGTACGTTTCTTAGCCATAGCATAGAAACCCGTGGGAATACTTAGTAAGTTTTAAATATATATTCAATTCACAGATGGCATCAAGAGTGCCTTATGCTTACTTTATAAATAACTGGTCTACGTCATGTTTGTGTAGTGCATATTTTAGTGTTAACCATTTTCTAGTTGTGAAATAATTTAAATCTTTCAAATTTGGAAACGTAACTTTTGGATAATTTCAGCGTCAAACAAATCTTTCATGTGTTTCATCTTTTTTGCTTTATAAAGCTCTTGCAACTCATTTTAATTTATGATCGAAATTTATTGAAAAAAAACCAGTTCTATCTAAAGCTTTTGAATACTAAGTCTCTATTGATGTTTTAGTATGTAAGTTTCAGGACTTCTGCTCGGCTATTTGTATAAGCTTTATAGCTGCCTTACGCTGTGTTTCTTCTTATAATGTGTAAAGTTAATGCAGTCTTATAATAATTAAACCATAAGCTTTCGATATCAAAATTATAACAACAAAATCCTCTATAATTTTAACATCTTGGAAATAGTTAAATATAATTTAATGGATACTATGTACGGCATAATTAAAAAAAAAAGGGTTTCGAACATTAAGTTTAATAAATACGTTCAATTTAACCACATTTTTATCATTTAAAGACGAAAGTAAAGCAATCTACATATAAATCTTCTCTATTCTATCCATATCTCTACAATTTTAAGACGATTATAATATCGTCCCTTTCTACCATAGATAATAACTTAGGGTAAAATTACGTAGTGTGTCATCAATGATAATAAGACGTATGAATAAATAATAATATTCCAAAAAATAAATACTTTAATAATGTTTAGATGATAAGATTTTATTTTATCTTAAATGATGTGATTTTGTGGGAGGCATAGCTGCTCACTGGTTTGTTTAAAACTGTTGAAAAATTATTTCTCCAGTTTCGCCCGACTCGAACGAAATGATAATAAATATTAAGTAATATTAAAAAAAAACAATATTTAGTAAGTATAATAAGTTTTAAGATCATTACGGTAAAATACCGATCGTTATATTCGAAATTAGTGTGTAAACGTATATAGCGCGTTATTGTTACTTAAGCGTGTCATTTAAGAGGCCTATTGCATGCGCACTAGCGCGGAAATAGGATTAAAATCATTGTGAATGTCACTTAGTATAGTTATATACCGCATTTCAATCTCAACCGAATGACTAAAATATATGTCATACTTATTCCTTTCGGTTGTTTAGATATATTGTCTAAATATTCATGAAAATATGCTCGTAGCTTTGAAATTAAAATGTTTTAATGTATATGTATGTAAAAGTCTCTGGTACAGAAATATCCATCTAATGTAGTGCATTGTGAATCTTCGTTTGCGCAGAATACACCAACATACCTACCTATTACGACGATGAGCAAACTTGCGATCGAATCTTATGAATCTTATTTTTTTTACCGTAAGATGAAAATTCTGGTTTATTAGGATCGGTTGCGCTTCGAAATTTTGCTTCAACACAGGTACACATCGATTAGTATTTTTTTTTTCTTAATTAAGCTTGTTTGAACGAACACTCGCCCGATTAGCGATTAACCTACCCGAAACATCCTGTTGGTTTTTTTATGTAAAATATTAAGCAATGTTTTTGAATACGATCGACATTCTAAGTACATTTTATAAATTACTCGTTTCTTGAGCATAGTCGTATAGGTAATTAAATCTCTCGAAGTGTTTCAAACATTAAATGATCATCGTATAAGTGAAATGCAATTTACTTATTTGTAGATATAATTTACAGTTTTTGAATCAATGTGAACAATATAGTTAGGATCGCACTTTTTATAGTATAAGTGTCGCAGAATTTCGATACAATTAAAAAAAAACCGTCGACGCATTTAACGTTTGACAGGAATGTAATATGTAGTTAAACTTCTACAGTTTATAATATATTATGTAGTATTTTACAATGTATGTATAATGGATATGTTTGTGATATTATTATACGGTTCTGTCGCTTAATAAGACTAATTGCTATTAACCACTAGAGTGCTAAAATACCAACCAGAATACATCTCAAATGCAGTTCCGTGCTAACTAATCAGCTCATGCTATAATGTCAAAAAAACTGGCTAAGTGCGGGTACACTTGTGCACGCAGGGTTGTACCGTTATCCGTAAAAATTTAAATCTATTAAATTTTAGCACTACAGCGGTCAAAATCAGTTAGTGTTATTAGGAGTTGGTACTTTACAAACTTCTGCAGATCATTATTATCTATACCTACTAATGTTACAAAGAAGAAATATTGGATTTTAAATTTGTAAGGAATACAATTTTAAACTGCTTTAAAAGTATGTTAATTAACGACTAACGAAAAACATTATAAAGAGGAGAAATTTGATAGTTTGTTTGAATTATAATAAGGCCCGAAACTTCTGAACGGATTTTTAAAATCCTTTCATCTACGGAAAGCTAAATCATCATGCATCATTCGCGGATAACGTAGGCTATAATTTACACTGGCGAAGTCGCGGGAAAAAAGCTAATCTATTTAATATAAAGCGGCACTTTTCGTAGGGTTAACTAGTATAGTATATGATAATATGAAACTGCAGAAGTCAGTCTCAAATCACATTTTTTAATATTTCGTAGTGGTTATATAAACGGCCCCTTAACAAAGGTGATAATAGAAGATAAAATAATGAATAGACGCGTCTGTTTGCGATGCGTTGAAGTTAATTAAGTCGACACAAGGTGTCATTATATTATCCTATACCTATATTAATGGACTGTTAGTTATTATTACAGTAGTAATAGTTCTACTGATCGAACTTATCACTCTTAAATTAGGTATTCAAACTACTCTTTGTAATATTAATGCGAAAATCGTCATGGTAGTAATAAGATTATTAAAAAAAAACTGTTTATGTTTAAGTTTATGTTTTTTTACTAGTTTTATCTTGAAGTCATTCCATGAATAGGTACTATACATTCTCGTGATTTCTATATTTATATTTATACAATAATTATTAGCTTATTTATAAGTACGTGGTAATAAAATCATTCCATATATTTATTATCGTAAGAAGCGAAAAAGTATTTTTCTACATATATTTTCTATGGCACTTGCTAACTTTTTATGCTAATTATAATGTCTACTTATTATTTGTGTGTAATGGAGGAAAATAAAATAATAATGAAGCTTATTTGTCCTCCGAAGTGTCATTCAAGTATTATGTAAGCAGAATTTATAGTATACAGTAAAAGTTTATAATCAGTGCATAAATTTTTATATTTTATTTATTACTGTATATTGTAGACATGTTTATCTCTGTTTTTAACCTATTAACATTGGTGAAGTAAAGAAGACACTCGCAACGTTTTACTTAGATATTTTATTTTTACTTTATTCTAATGTAGGTAATGTTTCTGTAGATGGGTGATAATATCTTATTTTTTTAATACGAATGATATGTGGATGTAAATTATTATTTTAAGCAAATACTACTATTACTAGACAAGCTGTTCAGATCTAAAACTGTAGTACAGTGCACCAGTGTTACCAGATGGGATTTAAAAGAAGCAGTTGAAAACTTTGCAATAAATCAGTATCCAAATTGGGTATATACTTTTATTATTAAAATAATTTAATTACAAATAACAAGTCGTCTCGATTCATTGAATTTCATTCCATTCGAACTCCAAATTTCTACATATTTAATTTTTATAATGCTAGTGTCTTGCTAATGATAGTCAAAATAGGGGTTCTACAATTTCCTCAATATTATTGTGTATTTTTTTATACCGTACAGCTTATCTAGTAGTGTACATAATAAAAAGTCTTTGTTTTTATGTAAATGCGAGTATGTCGTAGTAACAGTACTAAACGGCAGAATTTGAGCACTGTTAACAGATTTTTCCTGTACATTATTATCAACTTAAAATGGAGGAGTAACTTGATGGCGCAGTTGTTAGCGCATTCGATCAGCGGTTGCAGACATTAAACAACTTTCGTTAGGGTCAATCTTGGGATGGGTTACCAAAAATTTATTATCTATAGTTGACTCGGTTGAAACTTCCAAATCACATGCAATTATTATAGCTCCCCCTCTCTTAATGCTTATGTCATACTTAAATGACAATCAATCAAATTAATACTTGTCAATGTAAAATGTGTGTGATTATATGCAGATCGAGATAACTCGATAATTGTGATCATTATGAATTATAAAACTAATGAAAAATATAAGACTACATTTTCTAATGATAAGAATTTGAATAAAAATTGTACGCCTAAGTAAATTATAACAATTGTAATGGTACCATTTGGACTAGGAGTTAAGTTAGCTAAGTATTAAATACGACAGTTAGCGGATACGGTCCCAAGTTGATGAATGACTGTCTATCTACGTAGAATATTTGTCTTTTGTGAAATATGTACTGTGAGATTTTAGTAGGGACATGAATAACTTCATATTGTTAAGTACTATATGCCTAACTATAATATATAATTATAACTAAACGTACCAAAAAATGCAAGGTACATTAAATTGAATCAAAGACTTAAAAATCTGTACATTTTATTAGGGTTGTCGATATAGTGATCCGTTGATAAATATTTCCTATCCAACGTAAGTAATGTAGTGATTTGTGAAAATTATTTACATATAAAGTATTGTCGCCTAAGTGAGTCTAATTTTATAAATCCTAATGCTAAATTAACAACTGAAATATAAACACTAGTTTTGAAATTAATAAAAAATAGCATGATCGGTGACTATCCTGATTATAATAACCACATATGTGTAATTATTAAATTTTAACAGTTACTAGGTAGGTTTTGTTTTACAAGTTAGCAATCGCTACAGTCACTCACTATATCAATTGCCCTAATCGTATTTCGAAATTCATTGAGCTTATTAATTAGTGTAAAATTGAGTTTGTATTTTTTTCAAAACATATACAGTGTTAATCGTAGTTACTGAATCTACTCCGTGTATTGTGTAATCGCCATTATAATTATAATAAATCTAATGGATATCGTAATTTTTTTTTTTTTACTTATATTCCTTTTTATTCGATTTGATGAACTATTACCGAGTTGTATAATTCAGTTCAGGCTTAAAGTCCACTTTAACTTTTTTTTCATTCTTTTTTAATTTTTAAGGGATTTTAATTTTTTTGAACATGTCAACCCCATCATACCATATCTAAACTTATGACAATATTTCACTAGAGAATTTTTTACAGTACTTATTTACTACAGTTTATCTTAAATTCATCAGTAATTTATTATTTTTTGTGCAATGATGGATTTAGGCTCTGCTGAAATACTATGATTTAATCCAACATCTAAAACATTTTATTTAAATTCGTTCATAAATAACTGCCTCTCATCTTTGTTTCTAATACACTCCATCAACAAATACCTTCATATATCCTAGGCGTGACATATATCTGAGTCAGACATTTTCATTAAATATGCAAACGTTGCCAATGGGTAATGTCCAGAACGGAGTTTCAATATTAATATTATTAAACTTCAATGTTACTTATTTTAAAATTATCAGGTTTCACGAGGAGGCTGACTTTGAATTGTTTTAAACCATATACTGTCTTCTTTTGATTTCTTACCATAATGATCTTTCTAACTATTAAAGGTTATATTTTTAAATTTGGATATAAAATTCCGAATAATCTGTTTCGGTGTGAATAATATTACCTTGTGTTACCGCTAATGAGGAAGTATTTAAAAAAAAAAGCACTAAAAAGCACCTCACTAGATGGTGACTCTAGCAAAAGTTAATTTTTACGTTTCTTTAAATAACGTTTCAAAAACTGAAGTTCGAAACTTAGATATCAAGTCTATAATTGGAAAAGTACAAATAGAATAAGAGTTGTTTATTGAATTTTGAAAAATAATTTCCTTTTATACATAAAAGAAAACCGGAAAGGTAGTCATGGAGAAATCAAGAAAGTACATTAGCGACATCTAGTTTGATTTCGGGAACTAATTTTTTTTTATATACTTCCTCACTGACTTTAAGCCTCCTGACTTTGTTTTTAAAAGATGACATGCAGTGTACAAATACAAATATTGATATTGTGGAACCCTGGGCGTTAAATCATTCGTTGGTCCAACGATGCACTGCTGTGAACGACATAATTATTGACGCTATGCGCTGTATAATCGAAACAGACTGGCATGAGATCTGGATATCTTTGAACATAGGCCTTAGTCAAATACAGCCAATCTTGCTACACAAACTTAAGGATGCGAGAAAGCTGTGTTTTCGTTTTATTGATGCTTGACTGATACTTAAAAAAGGATTGGTATATGATTGATTATGTTAGATTTGCTAGACAACTACAATGATTGGGTTTCCATTTGGTGTGGAACATAGTAACTGGTGACAAACCATGGATTTATTGCTACAAAGCAGCAATCGAACGTATATAAAAAAAAGAAGCTGTCTTCCACTTCGATAGCACTTTTCCCACGCACCGCGCGTTAAAAGTCCTTTCAAAGCGGACACGTGGCTACTCTTGCTTTAAAAAAATCATGCTAACGTGAATAATAATTGGTGCACGATCATTTGTTTACCGATAATTATTGACAAACTCTAACGGCGCGCGAGTATACATTTTTATCGTATACTAGTGGACGCCCGCGACTTCGTCCGCGTGGAAGTCGGTATCCCGTGGGAGTGAGAAGTTTTCCCAGTAAAAAGTACCCTATGTGTTATTCTGATGTATAACCTATATTGCTGTAAAGTTTTATCCAAATCCGTCCAGTAGTTTTTTCGTGAAAGAGTAACAAACATCCATACATCCATACTTACAAACTTTCGCCTTTATAATATTAATAGGATTATTAGGTATACTCGTATTACTTACGCTGTTTCGACTGTTCTTATTTTAAAAATTAACAGTTAATAATATAAAATAAGGTTTACAGTTAATTTTTGAGTAACGCGGTATGTTCTTTCATATGAAGGTCAGTTCATGAAAAACAGATTAGCTTACAAAAGGAATCGTGAAAAGCCTTATGCAACGAAGCGCAAGTTTTTAGATAAAATGACACCCGAACAGATAGAGACAAAGCGACTGAAAGATGGAATATTACCTAAGAAACAAAGTTGGAAATAAAGTAATGACTGTTATCGATGTAAATGAAAATGAGAAAAGATAACAGAGAAAATTATGGAAAATAAATTTTCAAAATTATATATAGCAATAAAAGACGATGGCAAAATTTAAAGTTAGCTGTTAACTAGTTTCTGAAAATGAGATGGAAACGACATACGCGTGTTGAGAAAGAAATTAGGGAGAAAACAGGTTAAAAAATGCAATTTAGAATTTTCTAAATCGGGCAGCCCGTCTATGTTTATATTGAGTGAAATTACAGTTTAACTATAATCAATCATTAAACGATTTCAAAGTCTGCCAAACCGTTATGCCAATAGCATCCGTCTGTTACTAATGGGATTACTAATGACGTATTTTCTGTGCAGGCAATGAATTCGGTATTTGAGCGATTATTAGCGATTTTATTGCTTCATGTGAAATAATAATAATAAACAACCTAATTCTCATAGTTGCTAGTTCTTTTATTATTTCGAATAAAAGCTTAAACCATCTAAAATTGCATCATTCCTAGAATCCTTGTCGAAATGCATATTATTCTCCAGTTTTTCACTTTCGTGAAATGTAACGAAGTTACCATTTTTTTTTTTTAAACCGCGTTTTAAGCTTAAATATGCTTATTATATATCCTCCTTATACAGTCATATTAAGCATAATAAGACCATATTTGGGCACGAATAATAAGTCTGGTAGAAGTTTTATACGTACAGTTGTCAAAGCACTGTTAAACATTGGCTTCCTTTGCATAATGTTTTAAGTATGTTGGTTCAAAAATTTATTCAACATGTTAGTAACAGGAATGTAAAAGTTTATAAAGATTAAAAAACTAATTTTTATAGCAGAATAGAACAGTGAGAAATACAACAGTGGGGAACAAAACAACTCATAACATAGGTATCACATTTTTGACAAATATTGACGGAGATTTAAAAAGGTAGATAATCGGTATAGCATTTAGAGGACCACACCATGTGAGTTCCTCAACAGATAAGAGCAATCTATTTATTATTGAATTATTAATAGCTATACATTCAATATCCAAAAACTTTTATAGAAAAATGTCAATTTTAAAAGCCGATGAGAGTGAGAGACTATTTACTGAGTAAAGAAACAGTATAGAAAGTTGATGGAATACATTTAACATTTATGAAAAGCTCTGTATTCATTGCGTATGTATGATAGGAGATATCATTATGAAACACAAACAACATCAAACAGAAGGTTTATTTAAAAATCTATGTGCATCTCATCATATAAATAGATATTTGAATATTTTATTGATAAAGTGATCGATGTTTAATAACAAACCTATAATTTAGTAAACTAATTTAGGATAATTATTTTTACTTTTTATTCATGGAACATAAACAATAGTATGTATGTTATGGACCAGGTTATTAGTGCGGGTATTATTAATAGTATACGAACATTATGAATAATGCCCAGCGCTATCGGGCTAAATGATTAATTTATTTCTAAACTTCATTATTTATCACATTGCGCCGTCATTATATAATAATTGGGCAATTTGACAATAAAGCTAAATTTGATGAGGTGTGGGGAGGTTAGAACACGTGATACCTACTGTTCACTATAAGATGCTAATTATACGAAATTATAAATATGAGTGTTAGTTATTATATAGTGTGAGTGTTAGTCAGATAAATAATCAAATAAACAAAGTTATTTTAGCCCAGTAGGACACGCGATAGGAATTCCGAGGTTATTTTTTTAACAGATAACAAAAATGATAATCAAATAAATGAAGTTATTTTGGCCCTGTAAGATTTAATATTCATTATTTCATATATTTTGTGTTACCATAAAATGGAGTCATTTCAACTTAAAACGATTACATTGATAACAAATTCAAATTAAAACAAATCACTTTTTTTTTATTATATTGGCAGCACTAAATGTGTAAAAAGTTTACTGTCTGCAGATATTTTTCTTAAAATATTATTTTACAGTGTACTGGCGACAAACTGTTTTCAAGTAATCTATCAACTAAGAATCTAAAAAATATTATTATAAGAACCTATTAATTACCTAGAAGTATACACTTTCCAAAATTTGTCACATGATTGACAAGTATTAATTTTATAACCGCTTTAAAGGCTTAAAAATAATTAGGGATGTCTTTTATCACAACTACGGGTTTACATTGATCATTGATCAATATCACCCACTTACTAAAAATTAATTAATTCATAAATTATTGTCATAGACTTTTTTATATTATTGGATAACGCCTCGAGAGATCCAAAAGAAATAAGAAGTCGTAATTATAAAAAATATGCGGAATCTTTAATATAAAAGGCAATACAATCCATCTTAAATAGCCATTATTTATTATTTACCATTCGTGGTGCAGGGAAGAATTTAAAATTCCATGTGGAACACTTTAAAACAAGTATCGTGGAAAACACATAAAAAAAACCGGAAGCTTGACCAGTTTGCTCTAATGCACAAAAGAAAGCAATCCTTCAATGCGTAGCAATGTGTGCTGGTTGGGGTTTTCCCCTAAGTGTTTTAGATTTACAGATATTCACCAAAGCATTGTTAGATAGAAGTGGACGAATAGTACCAAAGTTTCAAAATAATTTACAAGATATAGATTGGACAAATTCTTTGCTAAAACGACGCAGTCAACGCGTCGCTGCCGACATAAAAAGGACTCGTGCGCAAGTTTGAAGGGGAACTATAACAGAATTTTTCGAATATTCGAAATCTGTTGTCAAAGATGTCCCTTGTTGAAATATATTTAATTATAATAAATCAAACCTAAGCGATGATCAAGTTAAAAAAAGCCGCCATATATTATTTACAGAAGCAATCATTTATATTACACATGGAGAGAACGCGCACCATGTGGACCATTTTGGACCATTGTGGAGAGCCAGGTTGCTCTCGCTGCACTCGAACAGTAAACGGATGAACGGATACTGCTACTTTTAGAGGATAGTTCATATCATGTTCTTTACCACATGCAAAGCGACAGATTGTCGCATTTAGATGATGACGTGTTAAAGCTTTGTCAAGAAAATAACATCGACTTGATCTGCCTGTCTGTCTTTATCTTAATCGCCCTTCAGTCTTTAGAGGTGGCGTTGTTTCGAACGATGAAGAAAGCATGGCGCTTTGTATTAACTAAATGGAAGATCGAGAATATGAAGCTAACCGATCTTCCAAAAGATGCTTTTTCGAGTCTATATAACAGGGCACTCATACAATTAGATAAAACCAAGCCGAAAGAGAGACAAAGCTCTAGAGTGTCTACGCTAGAAGGCGACTTTGTTGTAGCACGTAATCTAATTAACGGTTTTAGAGCCACGGCTATATTCCTATTCAATCCAGACGAAGTTTTGAACGTTTGTAGCCTGATGATAGTAATGTTGTTGTAAGAGACAAAAGTTTTGACAGATTTAGTAAAAAAAGAACGATAGGAAAGGCCAACATACACTATCATAAAAAACAAAAGACTCAATATTCCTTTTGGTCAAAATATGTCTAATGTAGATTAAAATGAAATTGAACCTAACACATCTCAAGGTAATTATGGAAGAAATGGTACATTGACTAATAAACAAGGGAAAAAAATCACTAAAGATAAAAAATATATTGAAAGGTTCGAGGAAATTGTCACCTCAAATGAAGGAGAAGAGAAAAATTAAATAAGTAAGGTACGCCACTATTTAACAAAATTTTATTCCCTACGTCGATAAATCCTATCGTTATGTTTGTTTTATCATAGATAAAACAGCCATAGTTGTGCGTGGTTTAAAATCAGTCAACAGTACAAAAAAGACATTGTTTTTAATTATATATTTGAGTAATACAAATAACCGATATTGTATCTATTTGTATTTCCCTTTTAAATTAATGTTTACGTGCTTATTAAGTAATTTTTGTCTAGCTTAATGCAGCAGTGGATGTTGATTATGACATTTTTACAATCAGTAATCAATGCTATTCTGATTGTGATAAATCAATGCTATGCTGATTGTGATAATAATTATTATAATCAAAATGAAAGACTGATTTGTTATAGCTGATTAAGTTAATTGTTATCAATACTGTTAATTTTAATTGTTCATTAAAAACTCTATTTTATTCGCAATTTTTATCATTGATCAAAAGAACCTCAATAAAGAGGAATTGCTTCAACACCGAAAACTGCGGGCTGGCCAATTTGTTTATTTTTTTTTTTATCATAGTTATTACAATGTTTACAAACACAAGAAGCCCGAAAATCGGATTAAAGTTGATCAGCAAAATATATCTTTTCTGAGAAACCATCCATTTCTCAAATCAAAAACATTTTTTTTTCAATTTTGATTGTGTTGTTTTTAAGGTAAGACGGCCATATGAATTTCAGAACTGGTCATATTAAACCCATTTTACGGTATCTGTATTTTTAATATTACTTTCCATAGGTTCAAATGCGTTATGCCTAGTGGATTCTTAAATTTTTATTGTTTACCATTTAGTTTATTTTAAGTAATCGGAGCCAAGAGAGAGTCGTTTATAAAAACAATGACAGTAATAATAAAAAATACTAATTAAACATGTTCGTGTTACTCTGCCCAAAAGATAATGAAGAATGTGTATAATTCCCGTCAATTTGATATTTGAATAATTATTATCAAATTGTTCTTTCATATTGGGCATTTTTCATGATGACCGGGCATTATGTATAATGCTCAATTTATCACTTGGCCCATAACATACATTTCTACTGCATTTTACTTTATTTTACACGTACCATATATTTAGCAAATTATATTTATAGACTAATTGAATTTTTGGATGAATAAATCATAATTTAGAATTATATATTTAAACGTAATCAATCCCGTTACCTAAGTTCTAATATTGAAAAAAGCAAAGCCTTATTAGTGCACAAAAGTAAGATAAGCATATCAAAACATAAGATATATTGAAGCACATTATAAACATGTAGTATTCAAACGCCTACTATGTTTATCCATAAGAAATTATCATAATCGAAAATTAAGCAATGACTATGAAAACATGGGAGGAGGAGACAAGGCAATGTGGCGGCGGCGAGGCGTACGAACGTTCAAAAGCCCTATGTTTGAATCACTCGTATAAAATTTCCCCTGCCGACTACGACGTAAGTCATACTAAAGCCGAAACCGAAAACAAAAGTCGATATGATACTCAATTACAATGAAAACTATATGTATAATTTTTAGATATATGAAAAGTACATTTATGCTTTATATGAATAAAAGTAATTGTGTTAAGCAATCTCCCGAGTGACCCTTACACATCGAATAATTTCAGAATGTATGCTTAATAAGGAAAAAAAATATTTGTAAAAAAAGTGCAGTTTTGTTGTTCATATTATTGATCTTCCACTCGCTTTGATATTTCATCTAGCAGCGAGTAATTAACACCATCGCTTGTAGTCAATAAAAGTAAATAGTTAATTGCTTATGTAGAATAAAAATTACAAGAATTACGAGCGCTCTACATAGCACGAATGATACAAAAATAAAGCCCTACGCGACAACATAATGTAACGTTCCACTCAGCTGTTCAGAGGCAGAAGCTTCGCGACCCTTGCCCGGCCCTGTCGCACAGCCAGCCGACACGCGTCAACATCTAACGTTCGCAACATCAACATGTGTCAACCAACCGCTCACCACTCATATTATTGACTCCGCAAACTGTGACAAAATATATTGGAATTTCCCGGATTCAATAGCGTGGGGGTAAGATAAACAAATATTTGTTCCACACGTCCCTTCCAGCACATCAATAAAATTGTAGCGACAATAAAATGTGTCTAATAAAGATTATTGTTGTAAGAGATAATCCGGGCGTTATGCTGATTAATATATAGACATATAGTGTTTATACACAGATATTGATTGTTATTGAGTTCAATGATACAGGAGTCTGACTTTTATTATTATCTAAGAAAACTTGAACTTCTTAGGTTGCACGTAATGTGAAGAACCCCGTTCTGCGCTCTTTTGGACTGTTTAAAAATATCCTATCACTTCCTGACAGTGCTATTTTATAAAAACTCTAGTTAAATAAAAATATATCAGACTTGCGAACGTTAATACAGTAAAATTTTGTCCTTATTCGAGTCAATTATAAGCTATTGGTGGTCAATCATTAATCAGTTCTCAAATTATTAATTGTTAAAACAAACTTCTAATAAAACATAATAATACAAATAAGTAAGTATTTCAATATATTTTATAAAGATGTTATCTGTTTATTAAATGTATATTGACATTATAGCAAACGTATAAACGATATATTAATAACCCTGATCATTAGTGGAGATAATATTTCATAGAACTTGATAGCTTCCAATGTTCATTGGTTTTCATTAAATTTTTACAGACAATTCTTAGTAAAAACGTCCACATAAACAGTATTTGTGATGGCGACTAAGAAAAGCTTATATTGGGTTCAGTTAATTAGTTAATAGTCCTCGAGGTTGAAATTGTCTCTCTCATTCTCGCAAAAGAATTGAACTGGCGATTAATGGAAATTACCTCAGCTGCGTGTTACACTGAATTTACTTTTCCGTGCCGAGGAATGGGGATATCTTATATACAGGATTGTAATATTATTTAGGATGAATATGTCATCAACTTGTTAAATAAATTATATGATTATTATGTTTATTAATCTCACTAATTAGTAGATCCAAAATGACCTATAGAAAATTTTTGCACTTCCAATTTAGTAAATTCAGAAACTGTCCAAATCGCCAGACGCCACAACGTAAATGACGTTATATCCAAACCAAAATGTATGAATAATATAAAATATATATATACCGATATGGTTAGCTAAATGGTGAACTTCGCATCACATTTTAACATTTTAATGGACTATTTTAGTTTTTAGTTAAGTTATTTAATAATGCCTACGTACTAAGTGTATATTTGACAGCCTAATTTGGCTTTATTAATCAGTTGTACTACAAGAGCTTTTTTGATTTTGACAATGAGAAACAGTTTATATAAGATGAGAAAATAATTATTTTTACTGTTTTACTTTTAATTTTCCACTTTCACTTTATTTTTACAATGATTTGTTAGTATATTCATAATTCTACACCACAGTGTCTGCTCACGTACCTAACGTGTCAAAACTTTTCTTATCGAGGGCTTTTATGATGTAACAGACATTATGTATGTACGCATATTCAGAATACTGAACACTGAATAAATTATTATTATTAATAGAACATTAGCATTACAATAAATGCTTGAAACTTCAAAATCATTAATTTATTAATTCAATATTGTCCGAGACAGACATTATTTTGTAAATGTTCTTACGAGTATATACTCTTAATTGATCTATGCTTCGCTTTAAAGTTTATTCTTGTCATTGCTGCCTTTTACTAGTATTTTTTTTTTATAAATATAATTCCTATTTCTTTCCCAACCCGCCGTTTCGCTTACTGTCCTCAACAAATATATTACAAAAACCTTTGAAAATTTTAGTGACACTAAAAAATAAACAAAATACTACAATACAACTATTTCTTTTTTGTACTGTTAACAGCACACAAGATTACTATGAAATGTCAAAATAAATATTAAGCCTTAATCGGTTGAACTTTGAACGGTTACGATCAAAACTAATTTTCTAAACTAAAAACTTGGTATTTTTCAATACCCTAGGTGCAATTTCATCATAAGAGTCTTACGCCCTTTTTCACTAATCCCAGAACAAGGCATAGCTTAACTAGGAAACGCCTAACCTTATGAATCGCCCGAGCAAATTAGTTTAATTAAAAATAAACATTTTTTTTTCTTTTATGCCTTTACATATTTGTAGCTATGCGATTGCAACGACCAATCGATGGTGTATCTCCAAATTGTAAATGATACCATAGGCCTACACCGATTGCCTCTTTCATCTGTTTTGGGTTATCCTCATCGATCCTACCAGTGACCTTTCTCAAATCATCTCAGCATGCCGGAACTCTTCCTTCACCACACTTTCCGACTCGCGATCTACGCCCTAGAATTCGCTTATCCAACGATTATCGGTTTGTCGACAGAAAGGGCCAGCCCGCTGCCACTTGAGCTTAATATCTTTTCGATGACTTTGTTTCCTTCTCGGATGACCTGGTTTTGAATTTGATTGTTAAGTGAAACTCCAAGTCTAGCACGTAGCTCGCTTACCGATTTTGAACTGGTGTACCAGCCGTAGTGAGTGTCCACGTTTCAGCACCGTAGGTCATGACAGGTGGAATGCACGAGTCGAAAACTTTCGTATTCAGCAATGAGAATCCTTACATTGAATGTTAAATTTAATTTAATATCATAAGTTGGTTCCAGAAAATTACATTAATAGCAAAAAAATAATAATAAAAGAAATGTGTTAAAAACATTTCTTTAAAATGATGGGCCCTGATATAGCTAGGCAACCTTGTACTTGCCCATGCCTATGTGTACTTTGTTAATTCACATGTGTTTTAACATATAAAATTTATAATAATCAAATATATCTAATCGAAATCAGTACGGATTTTTATTCGTTTTGTTGACAATGTGGTTATATATGTATTGTATACAATAAATATATAACAACAAAAGTTAACACTTGTTATGTATGGAGAAGTTTAAAATTTAAATATATTTTTATAATACTCGTAATACTTCAAATACATTAATTTAATAAATAAATTAACGCACTAACATGCGCTTATCACTTGTTGCTTCAATATGAAGTATACTCTTCGATAATTTTTGCGAAGACTAAACAAACAACGATTTCTTTTGGATTTCAACAAAATCGAAGACGACATCCCATTCGCCCTTTTTCGTTGAATTGAATTATCTAATTGGAAGCAGAAGAAAATGTCATTTTGTAAAAACAAAAACGGAGAACTCCAAACAGTGAGGTTTTATTTAACTTAGTAAATTCTTGAATGACAATGCAATATTAATACGGAATGGAAATGAACTCACGATGAAGCTGCAAGGTGGATTGGAAGTTGTAGAGATGGTAACTTTTTAATTAAATAACGCAACATCGAAGAGTTTGGTTTCATTTTATTTGTCTATAGAATAACCTCTGATAGAGTATAATATCCAACATAATTTCACTAAAAAGTATAAAAATGTAAATATTATTGCTGAAACTACTTAGTGGACAATCGGATCGTTCGTTGATGTGATCATCGTTTGTTATCCCCACAGGATAGCTGAATTACATTTGTCTTACTGAAATGTTTGCATTTGTCTTACTACTTATGATGCAAGTTTCTGATTTATCGTAATTAATAGATGCACATTTTACGAGTTTATTATCATTTTTCAACTAATATTAATAATAAGACTTTGAATGAATTTAATTTAATTTGAAGAATGAATTTAATATCGCTACTAACCCCTACTATCAATATACTCGCTCCAGCATTCTCCCTAGAACATCTCCTTAGAACTGCAACGAAACATTTATGTCTAAATAACTATTTAGAATATATCGATCAATATAAATCAGAATTTTTACACTTACTATCCTCATATAAGCAATACTGTTCTAATAAATAAAATAAAGAGATTGTTTGTTTCTATGTTTGTTGCATCTAATAGGCTCCAAAACTACTGGACATATTTAAAAAAAAATCAAGCACTACATCATCAATACTCTTTACATTTATTTTAGATTCTCTCTTTCAAATTCAAAGATTTTTAAAATTCTCAAACCACCAAAATTATTGCTCAAATTATTTTCGACATTTTACTAGTACAGGGATACTCGTAATACCCCTACGAGTTTTGCATTGAATAGTGATGTGATGGTGTGCGCGAACTAGATAGATAAATTTAATTAACTGGAGCTATGCTTAAATCTTATCCCTAACTTGAATGGGCAATTAAGTTCGAAGCATTTGAATAGGAAAAATAGTAAATTATTGAAACAAGCTTTGTAATCACCAATGCTATCATTACGAAGCTTGTTTCAATAATATACTATTCTTCCTAAAATATCTTTCCTTGATTGAGTAATTTCTTTCTCATTAGCGTATCGAGTCTGCGAAACAGAGAAAATAAAACATATCCTATAAAAGACAAAATCTCTCACGTTTATTATATGAAAACTGATTTATTAAAAAAGGTTCCTCTCCCTATGATGGATGACACTGCTGTCCCGACTAATTAAACGAACGTTGACATATTTGCCAACTTCTTAAGTGTCATGACATTCAAGTTTTAGATGTATAGACCACCGCCCGAGATGAAAGGGATCGTTACAAATCTAACCCCCCTCCTTCCCCTGACCAAATATTAGTGGATGAGCATGACTTCGTACATACGATGAGAGTAGACTGTACGGTTTTTAGTAGGTAGGTCTGTGTGGGTCCATCTAGCTAATATCCACTGGGTGGACTCACGGAAGAGAGGAGCATTAAACATTTTCCCCACAGAAAAAAAATGATGTTTTGAATTTTACTAGATATACAATTTATCTACACCGAATAAATAAGTAAGATATTGTATATTAGCCGTATAGTACTGACTCGAATAGAGATTAGAGTATTTATAGATATTATAATAACAGACAATTATTTTTATAATATATGTACCTAAATGCTGGTGCAGCACTAGCATTTACTATTTTACAAAAAGAAAAGAATGTAATGCAATGAATGGTATACAAATATAACTAAATATAGCCATATCAATTTGCTTAACGAAACATAAACTTATGAAGGAGATTTGTAGAGTTTTACAAGTGCACAAAACAGATATTGAATCATTCGAATTTTTATTACAATTGATAGAACCTAACCAAATAACGTCTGCTTGCCGTCATACTCGAGTTTGAAAGCAGGTGGTTCGCGGTGAGCATTAACCTACAGACACGTCTTTATTGCAGATAGAGTGAGGTCTAGCTGACGGAAGACGGGTAAAGTCTACTAGATTGGCTACGACGTTCTTACACTAGTAAGCATTAACCAGACCGGTGGGCATATCAGCAAACTTGCCCGCGGTCATGTCCATCTAGCGACATCTATATTTTCTTACTAGGTTATAAAGCTGTCTCATTTGTTTCACTCGAGAATATTTTCTTTTTCGTTAAAGCGACAACCCAAACAGCCTTGTGTAATAAATACAAGTACACACGGCATTTTTAGGTATGTCACTCATACCTGTTATATAAAATAACTGTTCACTAACGTAGAATAAGGCGTAGAATAACTAAAAATCACTTACCTGTAGCGTTAGGTAATGCCCAATTAAGCACTTGCTTAGATAAGCAACGTTTGTCTATGATTTTTAGATTTTTTGGATTCCGTCATCGTCACGTTAGTAGCCTTCACACGTAAAGAGAAAACAACAAAAATATGTATTTTGAGGTAATAAAACAAGAAAAATAACTTGTATTTATTTACACGAGTACCCAAGTGGTCATTTTCCATATATAAAACCACCGAAAATTCAAAAAATCTTATTGTGTAATTATCTTAATTCTAATATATAATCTCCTTGATTATAACATACTCAATTGATTTTATATAATAATAGTAACTTTATTTCCAATTACAGTACAACATTATTTGTGCCCTTTCTCCCATACTAGTTTGAACTGTATTATGGGAGCCAGTGCCTTCCTAATTCCTGTGACAATTCAATATTGAAAGTGGTGTTCTAAAATAATAAATACAGAAAACTATTAATAAACATAAGTTAGCCAAAATGTTTTTCCAAAACCAAGACCTATTTGAAACTAGTGTACAACTACAAACGCTTATTAGCCACAATAATATATACGAATATATATCATAAAATAATATAATTTAATTTATATTTTCCCTCATTATTTAATTATTTCATTGCTGCAAAAAATTTGATATAAGTAGTATAATACTAGCAAATAAATTTCACGCACTTATCATAATCAAATGTGTTTAATTCTTTTAACATTTTGTTTTATTTTATAGTCGGCTGTTGTGACTATATTTGGAATATTATTGATTATCGCATTATAAAATGTCTGTTGATGTTTGAAACAACCGATCGATGACATAAACGTAAGCAATTGTATATGAACATTTTACGAATCGAAAGTAGATCGGCTTGTTAATACACCATTTTTGTAGGATAACGATAAGTAAGCTACAACATCACCTTTATGACGGCTCTTTGTTCTCTTCCTAGTTTAATTGAATGGTTTTTGGCTGTGCCGCCCTAAGAAAATATGGAATATTCTGTGAGACACTGACAGAGAACTTTATAGGTTTATATTAAGTCTCTTTTAGCAAGATTGCTCAGATTTCTAAAAATAATAATACCTTTTCTAATTCTCTTTGACACGTAAGTTATATGTGCATTCCATCTCAAATATTCGTGGACTATCACGCCAAGATACTTAATTTTATCAACTTGTTTCAGAGAGAGACAGCTACATTGTAATTTAAAATCAGTTTATTTGTTACAAGTATACAGCGTGTTTGTTAATACCTGTATAATCTCGAAACATGGCCATACAACCTAGCACAAAGAACACAATTGATATGTCAAAAAACAATTTCACGTAAATTGATATTTTCATACAAATATTTGAACAATTTGTTTTCAATTACTATGCTACAACCCTGTAAGCTTATACGTGCCGTCCCGGCGCACTCGCTCTTTCTCTCTCTCTCTCTCACACATTACCTCTCACTCTCTCGTTTCCTAGAATACATTTTGATGTCGCCGACGCGCGCACTCGACTACGTATGAGTTTACTTGTAATTAAAACAATTTAAGATTAAATAGGTACATACCTACAGCGTTCTTATCACTCTTTCAGCTTTCACTTGGCAACATTACCTACACTTCACCTCCACTTTATCAGTCCAGGGTCTCGATATGCCGGCCACCGCATAAAACACACATCTCCATTCGACTCGACACAGACCGTGTATTGTTACTCTCGACGTAAAATCATATCCTCTGTCTCGATGGAATAGGTGTTCGACCGGCCTACCTGTGGCACACTATGGAATGAACCAGTTGTATGTAACCAATTCACAAGTGCCGCGAATCACCGGTAAGAAGGAAGACGTCGATGGTTTTCAGATCTTCCTGACACGTGGCGCTCGTCATAACGCCGCCGAGCCGCAGCAAGATTACCGCCACAAGCACCGCCACACATTATCATCTCGTAATATTAGGCATTTGAGTACGAATTCATTGCACTGACCGCACACAAACATAACACACAGGTAAACAGAACGAGAATGAAAAACAAATCAAAAGTCCCGAAAGAACGAAAACGTAAGTTGACCTTCTAAATTCTGAAAACTCACAAGTACGCCGATGAAACTCACGGACGTGACTGACGCGATGACCAAAACTACATAGGTTATTATTATTGCAACTCGAACACCAGTGTACCTAAATCAAAAGTGCACCGATTTAGGGTTCCGCGTCATCAAATTCTGTGTTACGTAACCTACCTAACAAAAAATCGTTATTTTTTATTGAATTAAACAATGAAATTTCAAAGTAACTTATCATACTATTTTTTACTGACGAAATTGATAATGAGGCTATTTATTTATTATTACAATTTTATTTACGTTTTTCACGGTTACAAAAGAAAAAAAGGCCATAATATTAAAAGTGGTTACCTAATTTAAGACCAAGTCATTAACAAAATTATAAGCATAAAAAAATTTTTGATTAAATTAGAAAAGAAAAGAAATATTATTTATTATTAGACCTTTCCATAACAACTAACGTTTATTTAATTATCATTTAAACTAAGAATAAGCGAGATACTTAGATTATTAATATCATTGTATAAGTCCGTATTTTATTGTTTCGTGAAAATAACACGGCTTTATGAAAAAAATAACAAAACTTCAAAGCAAATAATCTACAGAACCTTACTGACACATCAGAATCCCGAGTTTTTCAATACACATCGTCGTCATTTTTATGTCTCTGTCGCTCCTTCTTGCATAGACTAATGTGAGCAATGGTGCAGATATTGAACTTCAATCAAAGTATTTGCAATTTATTTTTTATTTTGACTGTATTATTAGAGAAGTTTTCTTAATAACAGTTTTTGAAACACCGTTAATCACAAGATTAGTGTTTTTTTATGGTTAAAAGTCATTTACTACTAACTTTTTCTTTGTTTGGAAATAATAAGTTACTCTCGGATGCATATTTATTCTAGGCATTTATCTTTAGATTTATTTAACTTCTGTTATTTTTTAAACTAGTTCGGCACATGGAGTCGATGACCAAATACAACACAACAGCTGTTTTTAGGATTGTCAGCGTACAGTTTTACTTCGAAGAAAAAAAGCTGAATATCTAGGTCATGTGCTGGGTTTCAGACTTAGTGATCATTTTTCTGGGTTCTATTCATCATACCGTATGTGCCATATTCGGGATTATACAGGTATTACCAAACACGCTATAGATGTGAAGTGCACTGTGCAATGTTATAATTTGGAAGGGATCTGGATACATTTGTTTTAGTAAAACACAGGTATTTTGTTTTATCAGCATTAAGGATCAATAGACTGCTTTCCAGCCAAGAAGTAATTCTGCTCAAACCTGCTTTTGTTTTAGTTTTTAAGTTTTACCAATTTGTAGCTTTAAAAAGTAAGACAGTATCATCTGCAAACATAAAAGGCTTCATATCACTAGATTTAATTGTGCAGAGATTGTTTATATAGGTCTGAAATAGGGTGGGACCAAGTGTACTCCCTTGCGGGTCTCCATAGTAGTAGTTAGCAATATCACTGATATTATTTTCTACACGAACCTTTTAATTTCTACCTGTCAAACCATGTGAGTTGTATACCTCTGATCCCTTGACTTTCAAGGCGTGCAAGAAGTACCGGTATACTAACGGTATCAAATACTTTTTGTAGCTCTAAAATACTCTAAATAAAAATACTTCAAAAGGAAGGAGACATAAAACCTATAAAGGATATATTTGCCTTTTTATATGTATGGCAACCCGTGCAGTACATTTAGAGGTGGTGAGTGATTTATCTGCTTAAGGTTTCCTAGCAGCTTTTCGTAGGTTTGTAGCTCGTAGGGGGCATTGTGCACAACTATGGAGTGACAATGGAACAAATTTAATTGTGGGAGAGCCACGCTTTGGCATTGGGCCGGCTCGACCGGAGTGATACCACAGCCTCACAGAAAACCGACGTGAAGCAACGCTTGCGTTGTGTTTCGTCGTGTGAGTGAGGGTACCGGAGGCCCAACCCGCCCTTCCCTCCCTATGATGGCGCAGTTGAATAGAAGCAGTGTATTACCCCAGGAGGGTTCCAACTGCGCTAGCGTTGGGGAATCCCTCCCCGGACGCCCACTTCCAGGGTGCAATATACCTGGGCGTGGACGCCCGGGCCGCCCCTCGTATTCTGGGGGGGGGGGGGAAACCGCGCTCATACATGACCAGGGAAAGAATAAGGCCACGGCACCCCCCTCCACACTATCTGTGGACTTCTGCAACATCAGGGGGCTTCATATCAACCTGAATGCTGTCCATCAGCACCTGGAAACAGCAAAGCCGGCCTTACTCTTTTTGACCGAGACGCAGATATCGTCTCCGGCGGACACCTCTTACCTGTCCTACCCTGGGTACGGACTAGAGCACACTTTCACACCAAAGGCCGGTGTATGTGTGTACGTCAGAGACGATATTTGTTCTCGGCGCCTTGGTCACCTTAAAAGTAGGGACCGTCCATCCTATGGCTTCGTGTAGACAGCGATGACCGCCCCCGCGGCTATTCGTGCCTCTATAGGTCCCATGATGGCGATGCCGAAACTGACCGCCTCATTGAGCACGTCCAAATGGCTGCAGATTCTGTGCAGCAGCAGATCCCACTCGCAGAGATCGTGATACTGGGCGATTTTAACGCTCATCATACCGAATGGCTTGGTTCTAGCAAGACCGATCACGCGGGGAGATCTGTTCACGCCTTCGCTCTTGCACAGGACTTGACACAACAGGTCACTACGCCTACGCAAATCCCAGATGTCGAGAGTCATGAACCTTCACGGTTGGATCTTTTGACGCTCCACTTGGCTCCTCGGACCACTGCCTTATTAGGAGTACAATGCCAGTCACGTGCTTGCAACGACCACGTGTTGCACGTAGTCGCCGTGTGTGGCATTACAAGTCGGCAGACTGGGATGGGTTGCGGTCCTTTTTTGCATCCTACCCTTGGAAACGTATCTGCTTCGCGCCGGATGATCCCAACAACGCCGGCGAGTCTGTTGCTGATGTGGTGCTTCAGGGTATGAAAACTTTCATTCCATCCTCGGTTGTCCCTATTGGTGGCAGATTCAGACCTTGGTTTGGTAAGTCCTCGAGAAAGGCTTCTCGTCGAAAGCGGGAATCATACCATGCCTGGGCAAATGCGGTATTGTTGCGGGATGAAAATACCAGCGCCCTGAAAAAGCAATACAACTTTGCCTCCAGACATTTCAAAAGAGACATCGCAAGAGCGAAAGCGAAGCACATCAGTAGAATTGGCGAGAAGCTTGAACGTCTTCCTTCGGGGACGCGTGCTTTCTGGTCTCTTGCCAAATCTATTCAAGGTAATTTCTGCACGCCTTCATTTCCATCCTTTTTTTTTTTTTTTTGACGCTGAGTTATACGTTACGCATACCCGCTACACCCAGCGCGGGCTTCACGGGTTATGTGGTACTCTCCCTGTGGACCTACTCTAAGAAGAGCCGGACAAGAAACAGGGCATACCCACTAAAACTCAGCGATGTACTTCACTCGGGCGATGGCACGGGATCGGCCAGTGGGCCATGCACCGCGCCGTTCGCCCCCTTTAACTCGCCCCGAAGGGCAAGTTCCCTCACCGGGTTGGGCATGTATCTCAGGTACACAAGAGACACACACCCCAGACAGGGTAGGGACGTGCAATGCGGCGGGCACGCAAACCCGCCGACTGTCCCTACCAAGGATAGGAGATGCGCGATCGAGTATTTCCAGTCCTCGCTGTCCAGTTGGAGGAACTCACAAGTGAATCCCTCCCCCCGTACGTCTCAGCTACGCAGGTGGCCAGTCCGATCGGACCTCAACACCGGTTGCTGACCCTCATCTTTGTGACCCTGTAAACAGGACCACAAAGGGAACTCCCTTCACCCACGTAATCGCGAGCCGACTCCAAGCATTCCTCTCACTAACTGTCAATCATAGGCCCGCCCGGCAGAGGTATCCCTGCAGAGAAACCAGGTCGACAGTTGGCCGTTACGGATGTCCATATCAAGGTAACAAAATAAACCTCTCAATCGTACCATCGCAGATCCCCACGCAAAGACCTCAGTTAGTCGGCGTTCAGACTGATCGCAGCCCCGAAAGGGGCGCTGCCAGACCTCAAACCGCCCAACTGACTACCAGTCATGAAAACCATGACCAGTACCCCTCCCGTTAGCAGTTTCCATTATAACCTCAACAGGTCCGATTGCTGTCTGCCCCTCTGGCATGTCACATTCAGACCCGGAAGTCATAACTTAGACCGCTTCCTCTCGTGTGCAGCCTCAGTCATGAACCCAACAATCCGTGCTTCAAGCCCAGCCCAGCACAATCCACTCCCACTTGTGAGTCGCTGTCGGAACATAAAAATCCGAAGCCACTCCCACTATTGAGTTGTTATCCTCGGAACACAAAACGCCGAGAAAACAACTCAGGTTGAGCAGGCTCGATCACAGTCCCAACAGGTTCAGTCACCATCAAGCCCGTCTGGCAAGGCGACCGAACCCGTAGTCCGCAACCGAGTCCACTCCCACTTGTGAGTCGCCTCAGAACATAAAAATCCGAGGCCACTCCCACTTGAGCCGTCAGTCTTGGAACACAAAACGCCAAGACGACGACTTTGTTGCTCATTTGGTGCCACCCGGGGGACACGTGCAGGGTAACTAAGGGCAAACTCCTGCGGACGCGAGCAACTTTATCCCCCCGAGCAACTTTATCCCCCTCATTTCCACCCTTGCACAAAGACAACTCCTCATTAGCCTATGATGCAAAAGAGAAAGCCGATCTCCTGGGTAACTTCTTTGCATCCAACTCGACTTTGGATGACCGGGGGCTGAAACCGCCCACCATTCCGCGGTGCAATAGCTCTATGCCAGATATCCGGTTTCACCAGAGCTCAGTGCGTCTAGCACTACTCTCCCTCGATATCCACAAGTCGAGTGGGCCCGATGGTATCCCCTCTATTGTGCTAAGATGTGCGCTCCAGAGTTGGCACCGGTCTTAACGCGCCTATTCCGGCTCTCTTACTCATCTGGCGTCGTCCCAACCTCATGGAAGACTGCTTTGGTGCATCCGATCCCAAAAAAAGGTGACCGCTCGAACCCGTCCAACTACAGGCCGATCGCTATAACCCCTTTGCTTTCAAAGATAATGGAGTCCATTATCAACCGCCAGCTCCTTCGGTACCTAGAGGATCGCCAGTTGCTTAGTGACCAACAATACGAATTTCGCAGTGGTCGCTCTGCTGGCGATCTTCTAGTTTACTTGACACATAACTGGGCTAAGGCAATTGAAACAAAGGGCGAGGCCCTGGCAGTAAGTTTGGACATAGCGAAAGCCTTCGATCGCGTGTGGCATAAAGCTCTTCTATCAAAACTTCCCTCGTATGGGCTTCCCGAGAAATTATGTGCATGAGTCACTAGTTTTTTGGCAGAGAGAAGCATTAAGGTTTTAGTCGACGGTGAATGCTCCGACCTACTGTCTATAAATGCTGGTGTTCCCCAAGGATGTGTGCTATCACCTACACTTTTTCTTCTGCATATTAATGACATGCTGCAAATTAGCGGTATTCATTGTTATGCGGATGACAGCACGAAGGACTCCACCTATAACGGTCGTGCTAATATTTCTCGGGAAAGCGTCATTGAGAGCCGGAATCAACTTGTGTCTGATATTGAATCTTCGTTAGAGGAAGTCTCTAACTGGGGTCGACTTAATTTGGTCCACTTCAACCCTACTAAGACACAGGTTTGCGCGTTCACCGCCAAAAAAGCCCCTTTTGTCGTATCAACTCGCTTTCAAAACATTCCCCTAACTGCCTCAGCCAATATTGAGATTCTCGGTGTCGACATATCGAGCGAGGTCCAGTTCCGTGGTCACTTAGAGGATAAAGCTAAATTAGCATCTAAGAAGCTTGGTGTGCTTAATAGATCGAGGCAATATTTCACTCCGGCGCATCGCCTGCAGCTTTACAAGGCGCAGGTTCGGCCCCATATGGAATACTGTTCTCATCTTTGGGCAGGTGCACCCCAATACCAGCTTCTCCCTCTAGACCGCATTCAGCGGAGAGCGACTCGAATCGTCGATTGCCGGGACACTTCAAGTCGGCTTGATCCACTGGCCCTGCGTAGAGATGTTGCTTCACTGTGCATCTTCTATCGCATCTATTACGGGGAATGCTCCGAGGAATTGTTCGGACTTATACCTGCCGCTACTTTCCGCCATCGTTCCACGCGACAAGAAATCCACGCCCATCATGTGGATGGTTGGAAGTCCTCAACTGTGCGTTTTTCTAGAAGTTTTCTGCCTCGCACAGCCAAACTCTGGAACAGTTTGTCGCCAGCGGTATTTCCGGACCGATACGACCTTCAAACTTTCAAGCGTAGAGCTTATTCGTCCCTCAAAGGCCGGCAGCGCACTTGTAGCTCCTCTGGTGTTGCAGGTGTCCATGGGCGGCGCTAATCACTCACCATCAGGTGATCCGCCTGCTCGACTGCACCTTATTCCATAAAAAAAAAAAAAATTGTTGGGGCATCGAAAAATTTAAGAAAATTATTAACTTTTGAAAAACAGAAATATTACCGAAGTACAAGAGATTTTGGCAAATAATCAAACAATTTAACATTTATACCACCATATTCACCCAACTTCGGAGGTCTGTATAAAATCTACCAAATATCATTTAAAAAGGGTTATAGGTAATAGCAGATTAACGTATAAAGAATTGTCAATTTCTTACACACATAGGGGCCTGTCTCAATTCAAGACCATTATCACGGATTGACGGAGATGGTGGTAATTACACGATTTTGACTCCTGGTCATTTTATAGGTGGAGAGCTTTTAGTAATAGTCCCAGACAAAAATTATGAAACTTTAGCGATAGGTTATTTAAAGCGTTGGAAACTTACACAGAGGATGTTGCAAAGTTTTTGGTCTAAGAGGTCACACTAATACCTTCATCAGTTTTTACAAAGGTATGAGTGAATTGAGCAGTTACCTGAGCCTTCAATAGGAGATATAGTTTTGGTGAAGGAACTAGATTTACCATCTGTTCATTGGCTGATTGCTAAAGTTGTGGAAAAACATCCTCGTGTCGATGGAATCACGTTATGGTCTTTTAGCATGAAATCCATATTGATTTGAAGCTAGAAGTTTGTTGTTCTCTAAATACTGTATCAAGCGCTTGTTCACAATATTTTTTTATGATCTTAGATGTATTTATTTTTTATTGTATCATGAAGCTTCTCAATAAAATAATTTTCTTATCCCTTGATACATCCGTTACCACAAAATGTTTAAGTTAAGTGAAAACGGGCGTTGGTGTTGGAATCAAAAACTTCTTACTAATATTAATGCAATACAATTAAAAGATATTATAAATATCTTGAAGACTGGGTATTAAAAAAGATATCTTAGCGTTTAGGTGAATATTTTGATGATAAAAACTTGGTGATGTAATATTTTAGGCGATCTTAAGGAAAATACTTAAAAATTCACTAGTCCTGAACGCCTTTGAAGACATTAGGAGTTTGTATTATAGGTTCCGTAGTAATTTAGTCGAGTTGAACTGAATTATAATAAATATATAAGATAAGCCTTGAAATCAATTTTTTGAACACACCACACACTTTTCGTATTTTATAACATTGTACAAGGAATCCAAGTATAACAACCTAAAAAAATACACAGTTCTCTAGACACCATGCCTGATAACAGTTTCAAAATGGTTATTTATCCTATTACATACAGATAATATGAACGACGACAAATGAGGAAATAATAAAAATCATTAGTTCCCGAAATCAAACTAGATGTCACTACAGTACTTTCTTGATTTCTCCATGACAACCCTTCCGGTTTTTTTTCATGTATAAAAGTAAATTAGTTTTCAAAACTCAATAAACAATTCATATTCTATTTGCACTTGTTTATATCGTGTATTGATATCCAAGTTTCGAACTTAGCAAATTTCAGTTTTTTTAATGTTAGTTAAAAGAAACAGAAATTACTATATTTGGTCCGTTCATTTATTGCTAAACTAAACTTTTTCAAGTCGCCATCTAGTAGCGGTGCTTTTTAGTGCTTTCTTTTTTTCATATATACGTACTTCCTCTTTGCGCCGCCTACCAAAAAGGTAGCGACTGTTATTTCTGCTTCAGAATATACCGCGGGCAGGGGATATTGTACTGCATGCATAGGATAAGCTGCTTTCTCGCATTGCTGCCGCCTATGTGTTCTATGTCGCCCACCAGTAGATATCCGTTTTGATATATCACTTTTGGAAAGACCAGGAGGGATATCACTTTGATATAGTAATTCTACAAACTAAGCATCCCAAACCAAGTTTTTAGTACATACAAATTTTAAAACGGAATATGAACTATTCAGATACATTTTATTAAATTTCTTTTCAATTAATTATCTCTTTATGAAATACTACGAAGAGAAGAAAACAGATGTCGCTGAGTTCATTGCATGTTCTTTTCGGTCATGCAAAGTCTCGCCTTGTAAGTTTTTTAAATGTGCAAAAGCTTGAACAGTCTAAACACCCTAATCGACATGAAACTGCCAGGGCTGACATACATTGCGTGCACTATATTACAATATTTCATACGAACACATCGAATGTAATTCCAATTGAAGAACAAGTGTTTTTGAACGTTATTTTCCTTTCTGAAATTTAGGCGACAAATTAAAATTTAGCAACTAAACAAGTCAAACAAAATGCTTACACTGACTGGCCATTCAAACATAAATATAAATTAACACAAGATACTGTGAATGTTTTTATATAAAAACGAATTTCTATTTGTGTTTTGACTCCTAAATATATACACTAATAGTTAAGTCAAATAAAAATTTTCTTTAATCAAATGATTATAACCGACTTCGAAAGAAGGAGGTTATATGTTCGACAGTCGTTGACGATGTATTATTTTTTCTAATATATGATTCATTTTGTACTTTTTGTTTATAATAAGTCAAGCTTACTTGGACCTTAATTTTTTATTGCATAGATAGAATTAACCTCAAAATATTATTGATCTTATTTAATGGACTATAAGACTATATTTTTATATAACCACCACTCAAGAGAAGCTCATCAATTCGACTGAATAATTTTATGCTTTTCTCAAAAAATTTGAAGTCAAATTTGATATTCAATAGTTCCCTCTTCCAATATTCCTGTACAATTAAAATTTTGTGGTTATCATAGTTTACGTAGGATATGTTGATTTGAAATTAGCTTATATTGATCCAATAAATTAAGCTTAACAAAACCGTTTGAAAATGCTGAAATTATGTATACATAGATTCTAGATATAAATAAATACCTAAGCGTGTAAAGGCTGACTAATTTTATCAACACAGACTTGAGCATATGATTCAATTTCGATAAACGAATTCATTAAAGACTTCGCGACCTAATAATGCTCGTATGAAGCCATACGATATCATTTCACGTCATTTTTACGCTTATTATAAACAGTAGATTCCCGCAATTTCGCTTGATTTCGGAACCGTCCCTAGAGAACTCATTGATGGAATAAACAGTATTCAATATTATCAGATTTTACCTAATATGTACCTAACAACTGTAGAAATACGTCTTTCATACTAAGGTTCACACAAGGGCGTCGTCATGCGGAGAGACGAGGATGCCGCCACTCTAGAAATTGGAAAAATAAGAGTTCGAAAAGTATTAAGAAAACTATAAAATACTATTGTAAGAGACTGCCAAAGATGTCGTAAACACTTCTCTTCGTAGATTTGAAATAAATCAAAGACTATTGACTAGATTTTTTTATTAAAATTAATATTACGGCTATTCACAAATCACTTCTTTATTTAATTACTAATTTAGTTCACAAAAGTAACAACTTTATACATTTTTTCTATCTCAAAATGATTCTGTTGTAATCACGTACAGTCTTAATGGGAACCGCTTTTAAAGGCTGTTTATTATTCACAAGAACGACCAGAAACGATTTAAGAATAGTTTAGATAGGGCGATTCTGAGGTTGTAAAAAACTCTGTTCTTGGATAATATAATGAAAACTTGGCACTTATTCAACACAACATTCTAGAGATCAATGAAATATTAAAATATGTTGTGCTAAAATATGAAAAAATGAAAAGAGATTATGCTTATTTTAAAGGCAGTTGATATTTCAAGAAATCTTACACAATCTCTAACAGACTTCAATTGTTATTTTTAGTTAAACAATACTTATAATAATTATAATCAAGTAAAATAAGCGAGTTTTCATCACAACCTGCAGATGCTATCCAACAGAAATTACTACTATGCCCAATCTATAAATGTATATAATAATGCTCATGTCGGCATTAATATTTTTTATTTACGGGAAAAGTAGGTAATAATTTTCACATTCCCAAGTCGTTCAGTGCCCAATTTAACTAATACACACAAAAGCAATGATAAGTACATATCTCTATCACACTGTTATCAGGAGCCGTTGGTTGAAATCAATCAATCCTATTATCAGATGGCGTCAAATAAGCAACTTTCATTCAGGATTTTTTTTATTTTTATAAAAGTTTAACGGATTATGAAAATGATTCGAATGTTATACTATAGATTCGACATAAAAATACAAGATGACGTTGATCACAAAAAATATCTAACGCTTCACATTACTTTACAATTACATAGAAGACTTACATCGCCCTGGCGACTTCATGTATATGTTATAATAAGTGAAAATTGGAAAACTAAAAAAATTGATAATTTAAGGTTTGTCTGAGGACTTTCTGCATACCCCCAAGTAGATTCAGAATACGCCCTTTGACTAAATGATGTATAATCAAAGCTAGAAGACAAATGTATAGATAAACTTCTTAAGTAGAATATGCTTCGGACTTAATGTACTCGATCCTTGAAGAGGCTAAGGCAAACTTACTCAAACGTCGACACTTAAGTGCACTACCACGATCTAACCATCCGATATGAGCGATATGAGATATAAAACTATCAAAAGTTATATAGCCACACTTTTTTAATAATTTAGAATGATTAAAGCGAAATCATCACATTTACTGTATACATAGCATATACAGAAATCATACAAAATGACAACATTTTTTGAAATTCTAAAAATTCAGTTATCGTTTACTTTGGTGAAGTTAAATGCTTATTAACTTTACTTTCATGTCAAATAAGCTTCATATTCTTTACTCAAATAAGCTTGTTAAAAGCAAAACTAAGTTCCAAATAATATGTAACAACAGAATTAACAAGTAGGTATACGCTGGCATAGTAAATTAGTGCCCTTTCTGTACGCAAACCTATATTTAACAGACGCTAATTAAATAATATTCGATAATTGAAAATGTTTTCAATGAGTCTACCATTTAATTATAATTTTCAAAAGATAACATGCGATGTACAAATACAAAACTTGGGTCTTGGGGTACCCTGGACGTTAAACTATTCGTTGGCCCAACGATGGGCAGATACCCTAAATGGCTACTAAAGACATTTCTTTATACTCGTTTATCTGAGCTCTTAGACATTTAAGATTAAACATATCTAGATTTTATAATAAAGTAACGATAAAAAAAAATACTTCGTTTAAAAATTATGGTGGTCCTTTTTAAAATTTATATCGTTGAAACGTGAGTGAAACTGACCAAAAGTCTATTCAAATTAGAATGACCAAATATCAAATACTTAAACATTATCCATGTAAAATATTTTTTGAAGAACAGAAGAAAACATTTTTAAATTCGCACTTTTGCAAGAAGGAATCCTCATTGGTAGCACTCGTTCATTAATGCAGAAATAAAATGAGAATGGATCAAAATTAAAACTTTTTATATTCAAATAAGCTTTTTACTATTCATTTTATTACGAATGTGCAATTTTATCGGAGTGGTAGATAAGAAAAGTTAAAAAAATAAAAAATCGTTATTTTTAATTTAAAATGTTAAATAATTTGCAAAAATTATATGTATTTCGAATAATTTTGATTTTTTTATGTTTTTTTTTATTATAAAGTATTCATCGCCATATCTGTCTTAGAATCGCTCACTTCACATCACATGACAAAAATATTAATATATGCAACTCCACGAAAAGAAGTCAGGAATAAATCTGAAACAAATCAAATCGTAAATGTGTTGAACCGATAGCATTATTAAGTTCAATGAAAAAAAAAAACGAAAATCTTTACAGGGTCTTGTTATGAGTAGTCATGACTTACCTGCTTACACATTAGTTGAATTAATTTGCCCCCGAAATTAAACCATTTTATTTAGTACTTAGCTAAAACAAAAACAAAAGAACGAGATCTAGTTTCTGTTTAATACATAATTAGGACCGTCGACATAACGAGACGAAATCAATAAAACCATCAACGAGACAGATACTGACAGACGATCGAGCGTTGCGCGAAATAAAGCGCATATTTTATTATTAATCGAATACCATTACGATTAGGCTTTTTTTAAGCATGTGTAAGCTACAAACAGACTTTTGCGTTTCTGAATTATCACTGTAAAAAAAAAGTGATTACGAAAATGTTTTAAATCCATTAAAGTTCATTGATTTAGTTTAAAAAGTTTTTAAAATAACGGCGGCCCGGCGGTGCCATAAGCCGTGCCGGCGCGGACGGACGTTGACTCGGCAAAGGCACCAGGGGTGCGAAGAATCCCCGGGCGCCAAAGATCCCCCGTTAAGCGATCTTGGCCCTGGCAACCTACAATGTACGCACACTGCGGACCGAGGAGAAGCTGCTGGAACTAGAGAAGGAATTGGGCAGGATTCGTTGGAATATTGAAGGATTATCCGGAGTCTGAAGAGAGGGCGAGGAGACGATGATCCTTAAATCCGGCAACCTGCTCTATTTTCGGGAGGGCGAAGATCCTGTCCCAAGGTGGTGTCGGGTTTATTGTCAATGTTGTCACATCCAGTCAACAAGTCTCTCGTGAACAATATTGTACAGATCGGAAGTGTTTTGAATAGGGTGGCGTACCTTATTCTCTGAAACACCGAACGGTATTCACTGAAGGTCATACAGGTTTACGCCCCGACCTCAACGCACCCCGATGAGGAAGTGGAAGTGTATGAGAACATTTCTCGGGCAATAAATGATTCCACAACCCACTACACTGTTGTCATGGGAGACTTCAACGCAAGGCTAGGCAAGCGTGGCGATGAGGCGTTGAATGTGGGGCAACTCAATAGACAGAACTCGAAGTCTCTCACACGCGGCATACGCCAATTTAATACTCAATCTATTAAGAAGGCGATTGAGCGGAACAAAGGCGCTAGAGATCTGTCTCCCGGTCAGAGCTTGCTGACGAAGCTGAAGACGGAGGATGGCAGAGTCGTTACATCCCGTTATGAACTTGTGGCGGAGATCAAACGCTTCTACGTACAGCTAAACGCAACATCACAGAAACCTGTCATTGAAGCTACAGACCATAGAGCCAAATTAACCCGACATTATACAGAAGACATCCCGGACGTCAAACAGCTCAAGAACAACAGGCGCCGGGGGATGACGGAGTCACAGCGGAGCTTCTGAAAGCGAAAAATAAATATGTCATGTGTAGAAGCTGTTTCCGAGAGTCATCACAAATCGTCTCGCACGTAGATTTGACTACTTCCAAGCCGGTTTCCGAAAAGGTTACAGTACCATAGACCACATTCATACGCTGCGACAGGTTATACAGAAGACCGAGGAGTATAATCTGCTACTGTGCTTGGCGTTTGTAGACTATGAGAAAGCCTTTGACTCCCTCGAGACCTAGGCCGTGCTAAGGTCACTCCAGAGGTGCCAAATAAACTATCGATACATCCAAGTATTGCAGTCACTGTATGAAAACGCCACTATGTCCGTTCGGCTCCAGGACCAAAACTCGAAAGCTACAAATACACTTCAGCGTGGAGTGAGACAGGGCGATGTTATATCGCCGAAACTATTCACTGCCGCACTGGAGGCCGTTTTTAAGCTTTTAGACTGGAAAGGTCTTGGCATCAATATAAACGGCGAGTACATGACGCACCTTCGTTTCGCTGATGATATCGTAGTCATGGCTGAGATCATGGAAGATCTAGGCACAATACTCGAAGATCTCTGTAGAGTTTCCCAACAAGGGGGTCTTAAGATGAACATGGAGAAGAATAAAATAATGTCTTCGTACCCACTCCAGTGAATATTGGAGGCTCTACACTGGAAGCTGTCGACGAGTACGTTTACATGGGACAAATAGAAGCGATTAGGTAAGTCCAACTTCCAGAGAGAGGTAAATCGACGGATCCAACTCGGCTGGGCAGCGTTCGGGAAGCTACGCAGTGTATTCTCGGAACATCTACCGCAGTGTCTCAAGACGAAAGTCTTCAATTCGTGCGTGTTGCCAGTGATGACATACGAAACTAAGACGTGGCCGCTTACGATGGGCCTCATAAGGAAGCTCCAGGTCGCTCAGAGGGCAATGGAAAAGGCTATTCTCGGGGTTTTTTGCGAAATCGAATTCGAAATGATGAGATCCGTAGAAGAACGAAATTCATCGACATAACCCAAACAATTGCGAGCTTCAAGTGGCAGTGAGCAGGGCACATCGCAGAACTGACGGCCGTTGGGGCGGTAAGGTCTTGGAGTGGCGACCACGTACCGGCAGACGCAGTGTTGGTAGGCCCCCACAAGATGGACTGACGATCTGGTGAAGGTCGTGGGAAGCCGCAGGATGGCAGTGAGCAGGGCACATGCGCCAGATTGCGTAACTCTCGACTTTCACAAGTGCTTGTAACAGCCTAGACTGAATAAATAATTTTGATTTGATTTGATGCGGGAGGCGCAAGACCGATCACGTTGGAAATCTTTGGGAGAGGCCTATGCCCAGCAGTGGGCGTCTCGCGGTTGATATGATGATTATCTTAATCATATTGCTAACGACAGCTTTGCTAGCTTATGTGAGGAGTGTTTTTTTATATATTTTAGTGGATTAACATTCCACGCTTTGCTGTAACACCAATCTTTTAATAACAACACATCTTTTTTATTGTCCTCTTATGACCATTCTTCTTTTTACACGACTGCAAAGGAAAGGTTATGTTTTTCGCGAGTATCTGATATGTGAGTATGTAATATTCTTTATTACCTCACATCTTCGGAATCGCTGAACGGATTTTTACAACTGAGGTATCGTTAGATTCGTCTTAGCAGCCTAAGTGTTAGATAGGTGACGTAAAAAAACAAATATGGCGGCTGTGTACACACGACATTGTACTTAATGTCTTTTTTTTATTTCAAATACAACAATATCGTTATTAAATTTAAATTTTTATTTACTCATGATTATCATCAAACAATGAGAAAATTGAACCAACCTGGTATTATATAAAAAAAAATCAAAATATTATATAAAAAAAAAACAGAAAACCGGCCTGCGTGAAAAATGAGTAATTGAAAAGGCTGGAACAAGCTAAAAATATAGAGGCATAAAATTTAATAATAAGGTCAAATATAATTTTGTCCTATACACGTCTGTTAGTTCCCGAGAGCATAACTGGATTTTAGACAGTAGATGTACGGCACAGAAAGAATAGATCAAAACATTATAAAGATGCCAAAAACTCTACGTTTAGCCTCAAAAGAACATTCTGCTCATATCTTAAGGAGAAGAGGAAGAAACAATGATGCGGAAGAAAATAATGATATAACTTTCAAGTAACAAGATAACAAAAAATGGATGTACTACTTTGTTTACAAACAATGGTCTTGTTGTTTGTACCCTAAAAAAGTAAGCACCCTGAAGGTGGTGCTATCTTAAAGTAATTTAACAAAGAGATGGTTTATATTACGTAAACAATTTTATTTGATTCAATACAAAGACAAGAGAAAAATGTAATAACACAAAGATTCATAATAAGATTAAAGATTGGCATGGCATATTGGGACATATCAATGAACAAGATCTTAAGTTCGCTCTAAAAGAAGAAAAACTAAAAGGATTAGATTTTGACTACAATAAAAAAAGGCGACTGCAAAATTTGCATTACAGCAAAAAACGAAAAGATTACCTAGCAAGCCTAGCTCAGAAACAAGAACTCAGAAAAAAATGCCTTTAGAAATTATCCATAGTGACATTTGTGATCTTAAGAAAGTCATAACGATTCAAGGAAATTGATATTTTATAACTTCGATTTATGATTACACAAGGTTGAACTTCACTGAATATAAAAGTCAAACTTTAAACAAGTGAACACGAAACTTATAAAGGGTGCAAAATGTCAATTAAACTTAATACAAAGGCGATGAAACCGTTTAAAAGTCGTTTCATTTAAGTTTAAAGAATTTAAGGCAGAAAAAAGAAAAACACCAGATGGCTTTTGGTAAAATAAAATGCTCAGGATAAAGGAAAAATTACATAAAAAAAACCAAAAAGGAACAAAAAATGTGTCCTTAAATAATGAATCTAGCATAAGAAAGCTTTACATCTCGAATTCGCAATCTACAAAATAGTAATTCTAAACGCATCAACGCAAAGTCCTGTGAAAATGATCGTAATGAAAAAAAACAAAGAAAATTTCAGTTTAAGTTAGACATTATTATTAATAGGTAGGAATTCGTAATTACTTCCTAAGACTCACGCAGAGTAATCTAAATAAACAAACGATTTGACGCCCTCCACAGAGTCATAAATAGGTATCTATAAGTTACATTGACACTCCCATAAAATGCAACATAGTAAAATAGCGTTTTACGTGATAATCGATAGCACCAGTCACAGTTGTGATGAAACTCTCAAGCAAAATGATCAAATAATACATATCGTGTGTTATACGAGCGTTATCATTTTTATAGAACCTTCAGATCTTTGTTTATTTCCGTTTTATGTACTTACCAGATAATCCTTTATTTATAGTGTGACAAAACTTTTGTTTCGGTACATTTTGAAGTTGTATACACATGGCATTATTAGAAGAAAAATTTGCCGACTCAGTTGTTAACAATTTATTAGCCTTTTAAGTTAAATAAATTCACATATAATCACCCATTTTATTAAGTAATTTTGACTTTGAGTCCAATCGAAACCGGGTAATTTTATTTTTAAATGAGTAAGCTATTTTTTATTATATACTCAGTAGATTCATAAATAAAAAGATTATACAATCTTCTCGATAGTCAAGTTCATCATTATAAGCAATAGAGATGCATTGGTTACCTATTTTATAATATCGATTTTTTTCAGTGCGAATTTCATTAAACCGAAAACGTTTTGCCACATTTTTGTTTTCCATATTTTCATTTCACCGAAAAAACAATTGACATACAGCTGATAATCCGATTTTCAAATATACATATTTTTTAAATCAATAGTTTTTTAAATCTTACTCAACCTTTGATAAATATACATATTTTAGACGATTTAGTTTCCAAAAAATTGTTTTTAAAATGGATGTTAAATGTTTATTGGCACTTAGCTTTCTGCCTCCAGATGAAGTACCTGTTTATTTCTTTAAACTACTGGACACTTTTACAGGTAATAATCTTCAAATTCTTATTATTATAAGTATTTTTATTATAATCTTCAATAACTTGATAAGTGATATGGTTCGGTTGAAACATGCATGCAACATTCAAGCAGGCGTTAATCATGCAGCAACCAGGCAGACATGCAGCATGCAAGCAGGCATACAAGCAAGCATGCAAGCAAGCATGCAAGCAGGCATGCAACCAGGCATGCAAGCAGGCATGCAACCAGGCATGCAAGCAGGCATTCAAGCACACAACATGCATTGTTTCTGTCACGGCTCCGGCGCTGCGAGGCTCCGGCGGTCCCACGCGAGTGGCAGATGATTTTCGCTCGTCAACTCGTGGGCCGCCTCGCCCCTCCGCGCCTACGCGGGCTTAAATTGCACTCTAGGGGTGGGGCAGACAAGACTACGTGAAGTCGGTTTTGCAGCGATTCACTTCTATCAATACATTTTGTTGCACAAAATTAAGCACTGAATAAACCAATGTCTTAAACCTTAATTCGAATTCAAATTTATTTTTTCTATAGAAATAAATCAGACGATACATAAAAACTTGTTTTTTTTGTCAATAAATAAGTGCGTTACTAAAAATAGGGTACAGATTAAGTAATCAATATTTCATACAACTAGAATAAAAAAGTATTGAAAGTAATACATCTGTAAAAAGAAAAAACAGCTTTTGAAAATCGTTTTTTAATTTTTCTGGAAAATGAAACATGTGTAAAATAAATTTATTACATAGAATATTATGACAAAAAACATATCTGGTATTCAAAACTTCGTTATACCGTTTTCGAAGTTTTGAAATTCGAACATTAAAGTTTCGAAAGTAAGATAGGTTACCAGATAAACATAGTGTAATCAATAATAATCAATTCGGATTTCAGGAAGGAAAGTCTACTACACAAGCTTATTTTGAATTGTTAAAAAAAGTAATTGAATCTTTAAATAATAGAGTCCCTGTAGTGGCAGTATTTCTTGATATGTCAAAGGCTTTTGATAGTGTGAATCATGACATATTGATGAAAAAACTTTTTGACTATGGCATGAGAGGCTCAGCGTACAAATGGTTCGAAAGTTATTTGAGAAATAGACAACAGTGTACAGAAATAATAAGAATGGAAAGTAATATCAAAGAAACCATTCGTTCAAATTATCGAAATATAAAAAATGGTGTACCACAGGGCAGCATCTTAGGACCTTTACTCTTCTTACTATACATCAATGACCTCCCTGATATAACCACAAATGACTGTTTCTTATTTGCTGATGACTGTACACTACTGTTTCAAAATAAAAATATTGACCAACTAGAAAACAAAATTAATAACACAATTTCCAATGTAATAGAATGGCTAAACAAAAACAATTTAAAAATTAACATATCAAAAACTAACATAATACAATTTCATACAGCTAAATCTAAAAGAATAAACTTAAATATACATTATAAAAATTCCAATATTGACGTAGTAAGTACAGCGCGGTTTTTAGGCATAACTCTGGATGAACATTTACACTGGAAAAATCACATTGATAGTTTAGCTACAAAAATAGATAAATTCGTTTTTGCACTTTATAGAGTCAGAATAGTCGCTTCTAAAAATATAGCCTTACAAGCATATCATGGATACGTGTCGTCCTTGCTACGTTATGCTGTAATAATATGGGGTAATAGCGTGGATATGAAAAGACTATTTATAGCTCAAAAAAAATGCATACGAGCAATATGTGGTATAAAAAGACGTGACTCCTGTAAACCTATGTTTAAAGAATTAAAAATATTACCTTTGCCTTGCATTTATATTTGTGAACTGTGTTTATTTGTAAAAAAAAATCCACAATATTTTACTAAAGTCAGAGAGATAAAAAAAGACCCACGAAGTTCGAGACAAAATAAAATTGTTATTCCGAAATGTAATTTGACATTATTCAAACAAAATGTATATTATATGGCTATAAATATATTCAACAAGCTTCCATCGAAACTAGTAGACTTACCGATTAACAGAAACATTTTTAAAAAAGCTTTGACGGAGTGGCTTCTGAACAAATCATTTTACTCGATACAGGAATATTTGGAATGCAAGCAATTTTAGTAGAGTATAAATCGCTTATAAATAAATAAATTATTATATACAACGACACTATAAATAAATTATATACAATGACATATTTTATAATGTGTATGATAAAATTATTTTGTAATTGACATGGATTTATGTATTAAGCTTACTTGACTTATTATTTTTGTAACATATAAATTGATTCGAATTTTGACATTATTACTATTACTTAATTTTAAACTATAAGACTGAAATAATATGTAATAGGAACTAAATGAAATGTTTTTTAAGTGAATGATGTGCGAATAAAATAATATCATAGTTAATGCATGAATAGATTAAAATGTAAATTTATATAACTACTAAAACTATTGCACACTGTCAAACAGTAAATATGTGATACGCTTATTTTATGACATCTGTTACACCATATTTTATGCAATAAATGATTGATTGATTGATTGATTGATGCAATACCAGGAAACAATTATAGATCATATAAGAAATGACATTATGATAAGCAATATTCCAAGTAATTCTAAATGAATAAAATGGACATACAGTTACTTAGTAAATAAATTATGAAACTGTATAAAATCCTTGCACTTGTATTTAAAAAAAAGATTTACATTATACCCGATTCCGACGTCGTTTGCTTGGGTTATTATAATTAATGTCATGCTAATATTTTGATTCACTCTACATTTCCTTCAGATGTCTACCTAGAAGAGAAATCTTATTTTTAACTTCTATTTTAAAAATATCGAACATAAGAGAAATGTTGGAAACTCGCTATTATGTTGCAAAAAGTAACTGTAGATGTTGGAAAATCTCTTACGCAAAAAGAATCAAAATGATAACGCTGAGAAATATATCACGATATTGTATTGAATTCTTTCGTAACACTATTGGAGGCAACTGGAGGAAGAATAAACAATACTAATAAAAAGCTCAACATTATATTGGAAAAAATTTTTTTTGATCGCTGAAGCCCTTTGAGTTAACTAATGAATTCTCGGTTGATTAACTATTTTCTTATTTTCGAATATATGTTTAATAACATAAATAATTTTTGTTTCCTTTCCAGATTAGCCTAATGCGGCGAAGTAATCAACACCGCCGCTATTATGTGGGCCTACATCATAGCGGCAGCTCGAGGGGACTCACGACACTCCATTCACAAGCGTAATAATTCTTCAGCCAACTCCTCCGACGACCACTTGTATACGTAAGTAATTAATCGATCTGTTTATAGAATCCGACGTAGATCATTAAATTTCTTTTCCACACTGTACGCCATCAAAATGTATAAATCATAGCAAAATTACGCTGAAGTGAAATGTAAAACTATCGAATAGATTAATTTACTAAAGATTGTGGATTTACGGGAGCCTAGGATAAATAAAGCGTTCAGTATTAAATCCCATTAATTATTTGTATACTTTTGAATCATTGAGAACTAATCCCTAGTGTTTTACTTTATGGTATTATTTACCGAACCAAACAATGTCACCATGAATACCAATCATTCATTTAATGTCTTTACTTATGAAGATTAACGATGTAAACCCATGCCACAAAATTTCTCAATGTCAGGTCATTCTCGGTAAACGTGTATTATATTTTTTATATAAAATCTAATAGCAGAAAATTACACTTCAAATTTTTTATGTTCTAAGGAATTCAATCAATTGTCCCCTCCTTGAAAGAGTATATAATGATACGGTTAAGATGTTTATGAAACTCTGGCTTTTTGATTTTTGTAATCTATCTTTAATAATGTTAAGATTTAATAAATAAAGTACATTATATAATCTAACAAATAAAATGAATCAGGTAGATTATCAACTTGAAAGTATATTAATTTCTTGATAAATGAAACAACTTTTAAACGGTTTCATCGCGTTTGTATTTAGACGTTTCGGACCCTTTACTTACAGGTTCCATTTTCACATAAGACAAAGGTGTTGATTATAATTAAATATTATATAATATGGTATAATTAAAAATTAAAAAAAAGATAAGTATAGCTACTTTAAAAAAAGATCCAATTCTTAAGACCAGTCAAGTGTCTTTCCATCCCCTTTCCAGTTGCAGGTGTGCAAATTAGAATGCGACTGTTAGGTCTCATATATCGGGCGGATAAGAGGAGCATAGGAACTCGCGTTAGGAAACATGTAGCTTACGTTAAATATAGACGCGAAAATAAATCTGCCATGTGTGAACACGTGTTACATAAGATTTGACGACCCAAAAATACTTGCGGCTGAACAAAAATTCATTCCTAGAATGATACGCGAAGCTATTGAAATTAAAAAACATCCGAATTTTAATAGAGATGAAGGTTGGTATATACCGGCTCGGGATCCAGTAATTAGTCAAATAAAATCTCAACCCAGATCACATATTCCAAAACCAAAAGATACAGTTAGTTCATTCTGTAAATATTGAATTAACGGGAGCAATGCACTTTCTCTTGTCGGAGTTTGTTTCTCAGACAAGACTCCCAAAGTTGGAACTGATGGTAGATTATGGTAGCTATGGGTAAATAAATAAGTCAAATGATTTTTTTTAATAATTTTACTTCGATTTATAATGAAGGTAACTTTAATTCAAAAAAAGACAATCTAAACCTTAGACTTATGAAAACACGAAACCTATAAAGGGTCCTAAACTTAAAAAACTAAATTACAAATGCGATGTAACTGTTTACAAGTTGTTTCATTTATAACTTGAAAGTATTCATCTTAAATAGTGATTCTACCTACGTGAACAATATTTATATTTAAAGAGATTTTTTAAATAAGGTGCATTTGGAATAAGCTATACCTATAGAGATTCATTGATTTAAACAATATCGTTGAATACGATTAGATTATTAGATCTGATAGTTATCAGACATTTTTACTTAAGCTTAAGGTACCTTTTAATATTATATTTTTTTCCGATTTAAAAAAGGAGGTTATCAATTAGACCTGTATGTATGTAATTTCGTTTGAATAGCGTAATATTTATACTGGGTGGAACAGAACGACCGACACTCCCGAGGTTCCTGGAGAGTACTATTTGTCTTTAATATAATGTAAAAAAAATTATAAGTCTAGGTCAAATAGTTTTAGTGATATTAAATTACAAAGTTTTTGAATAAAAATGAGTGTTTTCAACCCTGAGTCAGCTGTTTTTGGGACGTACTAAGGAAAAGTTTTTAATCGGTCATTGACTTCTTCATTTCTAAAAACAAAATAAACTAGTTTGTGATTTATAAGACTGCTTTCATGCAAATTCTAGCAGTCAATCAATAAACAAGGCAGTCAAAATGCTTAAATCGATTAACAGACTAACAGCCGGTTTATGATTTGAAAAAAGAAGAAAATTTCTACTGCTTATTCTCAATAACCTAAGTTTTTTTAATTTCACAAGTCAAATAGTCTTAGTTTTATCAAACTGCTATCAACTGATCATCAAAAAACCAAATCGGAAACGAAAACTAAGTGATCTTAGTTTGAGACGTTTAACTTTACATACTCAATTAAGCAACCGAGTGTAAAATTTCCTAAATTATTGTAGAGAGATCACTCTAACATTAATCTACGTTATTTTAAAAGAGCAGTTCTCCATAAAAATTGTTTGAATGGGGTGATACTCCTTTAACAACGGGATCGTTAACTAAACTCGATAAACTCACAAATCTTCCAGCGATTCATCATTAACACAAATGAACTTTGTTTTAAAAACATTGAGGAATTTGTTATTAAAATAGCATTTAAAAAGAACTTTAAAAAATGAGTGATATCAAAAGACGAATAAAAAAATATGAACCGAGTTCGTCCCCCTCAATATCAAAGCCCCGCCCACCCGCCAGCCGCTAGGCGGTTTCATTATTCTATTGGTATTGTCCGGTCGATCAGTCGCCGCCGACCTTTTGCGCTGGAGTGTTGTTGCACATCGCCGCCGACGCACCGCTGCGAAACGTCTTTTTTGTCGATTTTTGTTTTGTTCTAGTGCATTTTTAATTGAATTGTTGTTAATAAGATACTAGAGTGTTCGTCTTGAGTGTTATGTTTAGTTTAGTGAAGATTGTGTTTAGTTTTGTGTGAAATGTGATGTGTTTTGCGCGTGCATACACTGGCATGCAAAAGAGCGTGCTTAGCTGTCTTCAGAGAAGAATTGAACATTTTCAGCATCGACTATCATTAAGATATCGGTAAATAATTAAATTAAATTAATGTATTTCGCGGTCCGTTGTAATCTGCGCACAATCGATATTGCGCATGCGCGTTAAAGGGCTGTCAACACTTAGAAATTTAAAATTTTTACTCCATTTTTACACCTCCTCTATTTTTAAATATTTGTCAAATAAAATGAACGTTTGCATGTAACCTAACTTGAAACTTTCGGCTGTGTCGGTCATTTTGTTCCTCCCTGTATAGTCTACGGGCTTCCAAACACGTGTATTAAAAATATGACATGAGAAAGATTAACTAAATTCCATCTTTATGTATTTAAAAGGTCTTTGATAAATATACCAAAAAAATTTTCCATTTCAGATATCGTCATGGGAAAGTATTCACCCTATCAAATACATCGGGGCCCATTCCGGGCCCATCTGGTCTGAACTCACAAAGCATGGCCAAAAATCAAGGATCCTCACTCAACAAAAAACTATTACGAGCCAATGCTCATAGTCCAAAACGCATGTTGACTGGCAGCAGGTTAGAAGAAGGAATCGAACCTTTTGAAGAGGTGAGTGTTAAAATAAACTTTATTACAAAGTTATTACGAAGTAAAGCAGATAAAAATAGTGCAATACAACATGGATTACTTGATATCGTCTGTTTCCAAACTAACATCTTGAAAATGATACATATTTGAGCAACGTATACCAATATCTCGATAGGTAAGAGTTTTAAAGAAGAGATTGTTCTGATTGTTAATTTAAAATAAAAATGTAGCTATCTTCTCCATGAAAATTTGTGTGAAATGACAGTTGGTTATCCCGATACAGATGTCCCGCCCTGATATAAAAATACGATTTAATGCCCTATCAAAACTCTACCTTGAAAGGTCCTGTAGTGACACATGTTCAAAATGCAGAGACTTCAAAAGAAGCTTTTACAGAAAGACAAACTGTGAATAGTAAATTAACCGACTGACAAGAAAAGTTCAGTGGAAATTGGTTTATAAGTTAAAAAGACAAATTAGATAACTGTTTGCATCTGGACGTTGACACCGTCTTCCTGAAATGGAATGGGGTATTGGAAGAAGAAGTCTAAATAGAAAAAAAACTACATGGATTTTCAAAGAAAAGAGCAGTCTGTTTATAAAGCTTTTCCAGAGACGTGTGTACATAGAAAACTCTTTGGAAACTCAGTAAAGGTTATTCAGGCAGTTTCTATCAAACTATCAGAGATAACTAGACAAAACATTTTTTCTAAGAAAGATTTAGCTGAATTAAAGTTTTGTTTGGTATTAAATCCAATTAAATCATTGAAATCAATCAGAAAGAGTATATATCGACTTTACTAAAGCGTTTAGAGGTGGAGCAATGTAAGAATTTTACTACTCCATTGGGACACAATAAACTAGGAATCGGTAATTATGAGGAAGTTTATTCACATCCTATGTACCACACAAAACATATTGACATTAAGTTTTATTTTATGCACGATAATATACATCTTTGATATGTTCGTAGTGCGGCTATAGTTAATAACGGAGCTTTTAGGAAGAAGAGCACATAAGCATATCCGCCAAGCTTACAAAGGGGTAAAGTTAACCATCAAGTGGTTTTACTTAAAGCTTTCTCAAACTGGTAAAATAGCAGATGATTACTGTACCGAACTTCGAACAATGATGGCGAAACCAGTAGTGACTCGTGAGTCGATATTCAACATCATTAGGTACTATGGAGTATGATAACGAAAGATCTCACACTGCAAGAGAAGAAGAAGAAGTTAGTAGAATTTAAATACCCAGATAGTAACGATGTTTAGATAATATGGGCAACTAATAACGTCTATTAAAAAAGTTTTATTTTTCAATACAAATCAAAAATTTTATATTTAACCTCTAATAATTAAACATTTTTTACACTATATCTTTATCATATTTTAAGAAAGCAATTTATGAGTATATATACAATATCTAAAATAGACTGCTCATATTATTAAAAAGAATAATATAAATAAAGACTAAGAGCCTTCTGAAAAATAATTAACTGGATAACACCCACACGTAAACATTGGATCGTACTTATATGACCTGGATATTTTTTGCTGGTGTAAAAGAATATTGTGATTAATTACTTATTACAATTTTTTTATGAGAGTTATTTTAGTTACCATTGGATACTCGCCAATTACCAATAGAAGCAGTATTTTGTTACACCGATTAACAAACAAACAATTAAACAAGAAATAAATAATCGCACATATTTATTTTTGAAAGAAGTTATTCAATTCCATTTATTAATTCTGTGCAATGGCATAGGTCAACTCGACTTGTGTTCATATGATGTGTTCCACAGAGACTTCATTTGGGTCACTTTTTATTTATTATTTCAAAAACATAAGAGCTTATTTCATGAATGCTATTCTGTTGATGTTGTTGAAGAAATTAAGTTGCACTTCGTAATGAACTTACAGTAGTCATAGACTCTAATTGCTAAACATTTGAAGTGCACTTCAAAATTTTATGTTTCAAGACTTTAAAACATGTTGAAATCGTATATATTTTTTGAGTTCGTTGAATGATCTAATTCTTGAATATGTATAAATAGTTGGCAGCAGCCGTTTAAGTTTTATAAAGGTAAAATTAATAATGTATCAATCATTCACTAGAAATATTAAAAGGCTTAACGATGAAGCTTAACTTTTAAATTTCGTTTCATATACCTACACATTTTAAAATTAATTTCGTTGAAATGTTCTGTTTGCAAACACCAACAGTGGTAATTGTGATTAGACATCGGAACACGATCAACTTAATACATTAACTTTTAAAGGGGCAATTAGTCTTATTACTTAGATACGATGTTCGAGCAATCAGTATTTACAACGGTAGCCGTGGTGCTACGTCATAACCGTGCGCCGTAAGCGGCACAGGGAAGTCGCCTGTCCGATCCTCATGACCTATTGTTTCGATGGCTCTGCCTTGAACACGCACAGACTATCTATTAATTTCGGTTCAAACGCTCATTCTTATTTGAACTGTGTGGCAAACTGTATCAACTGTGGCCTGCCATTGAGATATAGCACCGGAATACTTCTTATTTTAAAAGTCATATCTATTAGTGTGTTGACTAAATTCCTTTAATTGAAGTTCGTGTTAACTGAGTATCGTGACCCAACCTTCTACCAATTACTTCGATACTGATCTCTATTTTACGACAAGTCTTAATGACTCCATTTATTTCGAAGACTTTTGTGTTATGGACAACAGTAAAATAGCAAGCTAGTGTATACAGTACACACAGTGTGTGAAAATATGAGCCCTGTGTTCACAATTCATAAACATGGCTTGAACACAATGGGACAAGTGAGTATAATTGATAACTTATTCACATTTATAGGTGTATATATATATAAATAAAAACATATTACTAAGCTTTGACTTACGACTATTGTTTTTTCGTTATTATTTTATCACAACATCTTATTTCTCGTGTTCCCGTCGCCATAATCAAAAGGAATACTCCTTCTTTAATTAATCAAATTGCAATACTGGTTAATATCAACTTAATAGTATTTAATGTCGGTATGTGACTAATATTAATCTGAGATGAAAATATTGATAATGCACGGTTTTTGGTGCAAATTTAAACACTTAATTGATAAAATGGTTTCATTATACTTTTTTGTCTGTTATTTCTGGAGTTTTCGTAAATAATCTCATTTAAATCGTCAAATGAATAAGATATTACAAAACATACAAATTTGTCTAACATACAAGGAAACCTAATTTGAAATTACCAATTCTAAGAACACTAAGGGTGATGATACTTTATTGAACAATTATAGTTTTAATAAAAAAATAGAAATTGCAATATCTCTTTTTATTGCTTCTATTATAGATTTACAATTCAAACTATGAGTCATTTATAACAGTACCTAAGTCATTAAGAGCTTACTTGGTAAAAAATGGCTAACAATAATTTGTATACTATTGATATTGGCGAAACAGGGCCTAACCTAACCCACAAAAATTACAAATTATCCAAAACAAGTAATCAAAAAATAAACGATGTTATTTAAGGTATTTAATAGCCACTAATGAGTCACCTTCATATCGAATCGAATACGCGCTGTTAAAACTATTACATACCAATAAGGAAAGCACTTTCATGTAGAATGTAAGTATCCAGGTTTCTTCATTGCTCCTGGAAATTTAACTTACTTGATTAGAGACTTGAAATTTAATTTAAAAAGTTACAATGTTTTTGAAAGATGACATCGATTATTATTATATCTATACAATATATTATGTTTAGTTTATAAGCTATGCTTACACAATTATCTTGATCGTGGGGTCAACTTATGACCCGTTGTTCCAACACAGAAACACAAGAGCCTAAAAATTGAACTCATCGACGTCACCCGCAGCCTATTAATGTCCTACGGAATGAAGGGGAGACTTTCCCTATGAATCGAATTGAAGAGTGGAATGGGCCATGACTTACTACATGAGCCAAATGAGAGTTGAAGGTTGTTAACGACTGCTGATGCAGCCAGGATCAACGGCTAACGTGCCTTCAAAAACACTGTCCGCTGTGCTTCTCAAAGCACATTTCAAGCTCTTGCTCGAGATATTCATTTTTTTATAATCTATTCCTTGCAAAGTTTTTTGACACCTGCAACGAAAATTGTCATATTAATTTTAAAATAAATTATAATATAAAAGGGTGATTTTACTTGCAATTTTTTAAATTAATTAGTCTGGAAACTATGTAGGATTTATTATGAACATTAAAGCAATTTAGTTCAATTATTCGCAAAAACAATGAAACTCTATCAGATGTATAAACAATAACCTGGTCACAGGTCACAGAGCTCACATACACAATATGTGACATAGCTGTAATACTATCGAAAAATAATGTAAAATTTTATTTCTTATTAATTAACTAGTGATTAAGAGCCAATTTTTTAATCCGTAGTCAAATGTTATTTCACCTTTTGTTAACTTGATTATAGTTAAAACGTTAACCAGTTGTTAACCTGCTATTTCGTTTTTTGATGCCAAACTAAACCATAACCAAATTTAACCACTAGTTAATTTGTTTTCAGCACAATGACTCTTTCTTTGGCTATACACTCGTTCTTTAACTTGGGTTATTTTTAATGAGTGAAAACACTAACGGTTTGAATGAACTGAGCGAAAATCTCGAGCTACTTAGTGCTTCCGAAGGCATGTTAAGCTGTTGGCCGGCTGCATCTGCAATCGTTAATACCATCCATTCCGCATTAGGCCAGCGTGGAGGGTCATGGCCCATCCTCCTTAACCATCCATAAAGAAGGCCTAAGCCCCTGCAGTGGGGACGTAAAAGTGATGATTATGATGATGACTTTAATTATGACAGAAAGCAACAGAGAAAGAAATTTTGGAGTTATTTTAGGTTTAAGTTTTTTAAAAGCATATTATTTGTCTTTTTTATTTATTTTATTTTTATCTTATAGAAAAATACGTAAAAAATTATAGTATCAAGTGTCCAAGGAGAAAAATAAATAAAATATTATAATTTTTATAGTACAAATATACAAAGGATTAAAGATTAAAATATAACTTATTATCAATAGTAAAACCCAAAAATTACTATAAATATTTTCCTGTGAAATTGCATCATAAAATGAAAAACCAAAAATAACTAATGTTTGAATTCACTATATTGGTTATAAAAACAATTAAAAAAAACAATGAGAATGGACCAAGCAGTTACAACGCAATTATACATCTATCTCATTCGTCTCATCACATTCGAAAATCCAAAGACCAACATGAGTTTGCTTTATACGATCACTTTTAGAGACTAATGTTGCTACGATTAGAAAATATACTACCGTTAGAAAATACTCGAAAACTAGAAATCGGAAATCTATTGATAATGGTAGACAATACGGAATTTCAATAGATATTTATATTTTCTTAGATGATAAGTCACAAAGCATGCAATATTAGACAGACATTTCCACCTGAACGCAGAAGATTACTGCCAAAAGGTCACCAGGAAAAATGTATTATTTTACTAAATCACGCATTTATTTAGAGATAGTCAATTGTGATTATACGAGTATATAATATTATTTCAAATGTTATTAGAATGAAAATTGATTATATTGTATGTAGCCAATTGTTATACAAGTTTTTAAAAACAACGTATTTCTTAATTCAATGGAAAACATGGATTGAAATAAATTTTAAAGAAAACTTTGAATCAAAAGATGTACTTCCCCATCATTCATAAAATTTTAAACACGGCTTCGATTATTTCATAATTGTGATTATATTTCTTCAATACTAATCAGAGATTTGAATATGTTAAAATCTTTTTTCTTTATAATGAACGCTACGTTTTCCTATTACGTTCGATATTGTAGAACGAATTGATATGGAGTGAGTGTCGTAAGCCTGTCGCATGTTTAGCGATTGCCATCTGGATATGGTATGTGTAAGTGTCAATTTAAGAATGAGATAAGAATTCTAAACAGTATCAGCACGGTACGTGCTTGTATTAGTGACATTGGACAATTCTTAAATTTTCCTCTACTAATGAACTTGTAACAACTCATGTATACCTATAGAAAGTTTCATATTAGTGAAACTTATTTTTGCACGATGTTAGATGGCGTTTATATTCAAATTTGATATTTTTTGTTTCCCCTTTATATTATTAACTAGTAGCCGCCAGCGACTTCGTCCGCGTTTTCCATTTTTTCTTCGCTCCCAATAGTTGCAGCGTGATGTTATATAGCCTAAAGCCTTCCTCAATAAATGGTCTATTCAACACAAAAATAATTTTTCAATTCGTACCAGTAGTTCCTGAGATTAGCGCGTTCAAACAAACAAACTCTTCAGCTTTATAATATTAGTATAGATGAAATACTGGCCAGAACAATCCTTCTAGCATGATTCAGTATTCACGCGCGATGGCTTATTATTAGCGTATTTCATGTATAACTTTGGTGTTTCTATACCGATTTCTATGATTCTTTTTTATGGAATACTTAATACTGTTAACTTTTTTAATTAGGGATGACTGAGAGTGTTATAAACGTAAGAGTAGACAATAGACAAATACAATCAGAAAGCTTCGAACTGCTAAGCTATCGGGAGTTACACGTGTTATTGTGAGTCAACCATAAAAGATAGACATATGCTGTCGTGGGATATTTTTTATATAATTTTAAGGAGAACATTTCCGTCATACATGATTTCTGGGTAGCTTTAACCATTAAGGTTGCACACGCGACGGAAGCTTAAAAAATGGAGTAACTTCTCCCGTTTTCCCAACATTTCCCTTCACTGCTCTGCTCCTATTGATTGTAGCGTGATGAAAAGTATACTATAACCAGCTCAGGAGTATGAAAAATAATTGTACCAAGTTTCGTTAAAATCCGTCGAGTAGTTTTTGTTTCTATAACGGTTATACAGACAGACAAACAGACAGACAGACAAAAATTTTACTGATTGCATTTTTGGCATCAGTATCGATCCCTAATCACCCCCTGATAGTTATTTTGGAAATATATTTCATGTACAGAATTGACCTCTCTACAGATTTATTATAAGTATAGATGTTATGAACGGTGGAGTTGGTTTTTGTTTTTAAATACTAATTTTTTTTAATTACTATTATTTATTTAATAAATAATTGGGCGTTTAAGTACCTAGACGTTTTAAAAATAATAATTTGCTTAAAGCAAAACATTATTATTTATTATTACTTAGGCAATAGATATGGTGTAAAGGTAATTTATTATTAGAGTCGATGACGCAGTGGACGTTATGTCTGCGATACGGTTGCTATGCAGCTCTCTTATCTTTTTGTTAAAAATAGAGTTTTATAGGTGAAGAAAATAGAATAGAACTCATGACATTAAAATGTTTGTTTTGTAAGTGACAAAATTTTGAATATCATATTCTACTTATTAAGGTTTTTTATTTATATCCTTTTCCTTTAGACATTTGTTCAACTCTCATATTTATAATAATAATAGTTCTTTGGAAGGATTCCAAAAGTTTCATCATGTAAAAAGCCACTTGACTGGGAAAGCTTAACAGTTTTTATGATGGAACTCAAGAACAAGTAACAATTTTTCACTTTTCTGAACAGTCGCTACACCAATCGCTATCACTAAAAATAATTAAAGATAAATCAATAAGGGAGCATCTAGGGCCTGGATTACTGGACATCAAAATACACTCTCTTATTGAACTGGCAAATCTAGGAGCCAATTTCAAAAATAAGACCATTCGCGGATTTATATATTGTTTTGTAAAGTAGATCCATATTCTAGAATGCAAGGCAAAATAGGAAGGTAGCTTCACCGAAAAGTTTCCATCACTAAATTATTTTGTGTTGGAAACTTTTTGCTAAAGAAGATTGTGAAGTACAACAAATTATGCCGAAAGTAATGGAATTGAATTTATATCATGTCATCATTTGACTAAAAGCTGTATCGACAAAAAAATACACGTTATTCTTTTACATCTACAACACAGTCCATATTCTAACAAAAAAAATGAAAATACTAATTATAATGTTGTAACATATCTCAAATAATAAAATAAAAAAGAAAACACATATCAAAACACCACAGTTAGGCCAGACAACATCTTATCGACCTCAATTTTGTAATTAACATCACGTATCTTATATTCTGATTCTATGAAGTTGATGTCATTATCTTAAGAATAAAATCAACTGTCTTGGCTCGTATAAAACAAAATTTAATAAAATAATCACACTGAAGATATTAGTTCATATTAATATATAGCAAATCACTGTTAAAAAGAAGTTGGTGGTGTTGAAACAGAAGTTAATAGTAATGGACCTATCACTTTCGTGCTGGCAGTTTATAAAATTAAATTGGTGGAATTAATTACCTTGAAAAATTTAAAATATCTATCAGTGTTGTTTTCTAAATGTTTAAAACAAAAAATGCGTTGATAATATTATACTCTTAAACGTCCCTAAAGAACTGTTTGGATCCGAAACTCTTTATGATCTTAAATAACATTAATATCGATGTTAGTACAGCTATTGTATGCTATTGCTATTGTATGCTACGCTTCTGATTATTAACAGAATTTTAAGCTTTGAACAGGATATTAAAGCTACACATATTATTAAAATTCAATGTCTGGTAATTATATAATACATATAATTCTATTTCTAGCCGAATAGATCAGGGAATTTTAATATTAACCAGTAGATAGATATTATATTTGAGTAGATTAAATATCTTAGTCTAGCCTAAAAATGGCTTTACAATCCACGATATTAAATTCTATCCTAGTTATAAGGGAATATAAAATTGAAAGAACTATAAAGTTTTCGCTATCAAATTTAAAATTGCTTTAGTTATTTCACTCTTTGCACTCTTGACTATTCTAGCATTTACGACGGGCAGTTGGTGTATTTAAATATCAGATATATAAAACTTAAAGAAGAAGACATGTTTTTAAAGAATAACACATTATAGTTCTGTTGCGAAATTCATGAAATATTAAATAATTTTCCTTGAAACTTCTGGAAAAAAATAATGTTTCGGACACTTCTAACTAAGTAGCGAAACCCGGTCAATATAGAAAATGAAGTCTATTTGTTATAGGACTTTTGTAGTTTCATATGCATTGCCTAAGAGCTTTTACAGATTTACAATACTATGCCCGCTCGTCCAATATTTTTTTTACCATCACTCTTTCGGGAAGTCTTTTCGCTAATATCACGACCAATACATAGCGACATCGAATACATCTCACTAACATTGCCACAATATTCGTAAACAGCGACTAAAACTATACTACATATAAGTCACACAGAACAAAGACAATCTACATTGCTCGCAATAAGTTTCACTACCGCTTCACATAAATAAAATTGTCTCCAACATCTAGCAGGACCACATCTTCGACAACAGGTCCTGCAAACGAAATAAACTTACCAACTCTAACCGAAATAACATTTACAAAATCCATGTCAATCTTATATCCAATTTTAACAATAATAATCAACTGTGTATAAAATAACAATTAAACAAGCACAGCTTAAAGACGAACAGAAATTTTAGTAGTAACAATTATCCAAGTATGTTTGGTCATGTTAAAAAGACATGACGACTTGCGATGAAAGCACTGATTATAAAAAAGGCTAAGATTGCAGAAAGTTAGAGATAATCAAAATTTGATCTTTCATCTTGATTAGTTTTTCAAATCCGCCGACTAACTTGAAGCATGGGTATTGTGATTCATGATGATTTATAAGTGTCAGTTAGATCAAGGGTATAAAAGAAAAGATTTATAATCTTGAATCGAATTGTCCACTATCCAGGACAATACGTATGTATATAGGTATCTATATACAATAAAAACATGTCCTATTTTAAAGCCACTTAAAGAGCTATACGAGTGAACGTAAAAAATATCAGCCTCAAGAGCAACTCGCATTATGAGTTATAAAAACGCCTGGCAATTAAGCTGAAGTAGCGAATTAGTAACGTTTATGCGTAACACTTTAATAAAAGAAGTACCTAATTATAAAATCATGATAATATTTTAATATTTTTCGTTTGAAACATTATTTTAACAAGACTCCATGTTTTTTCAATGCTATACAAATTATACTGTCTGTCTGTGATAGGTTAGGTATTATTTATTTTACCTTATTTATTTTGTTTTCCCAAATCAATCATTAAAATACAATTAATCTACACAAAAATAACTAATATTACATATTTTCTACTCAGGAAAACTTAGGAAATATGATGATCTTTTTAGAAATAAATTATTTGAAATAATTGACAAGTATAACTAATAATTTCGGAAATATTAATAAAGGTATATTACTGCGTAATTTCTTGCCTACTTCTACCAAAATTACACTTGCGCATTCACTTCTTTCATCTCTTCTTGATTATGCTGATGTTATCTTGACCTTACAGTTGACCTTCAAATTAAATAAAAATCTCTCAATATGATTTATATTTGGCTTACATAAAAATGACCATGTTTCCGAATTCTGTAAGCATCTCCAGTGGCTTCCCATTCTTCGACGTAGGGATATGCATATGCTCTCTCTTTTCTACTGGATACTGTTCAATCCCATGACTCCTTCATATCTTAAAACTCGGTCTAAACTTCTCTCATCTTCTCATCTTCTCATCATCTCTTCGCTCTTCTAATAATTATCGTTTGTATACACCTCCTAAACTGTCTAAATATTACAATTCATTTACATTACAGGCCACCAAACTCTGGAACCCCTTACCTGAGTCAATACGACAGGCAGTCTTTAGACATTTTCAAATCGCTGCTAAAATCGTCTGAAGATTAATTTTCCTTTCCTTTCTTCCTCTCTTTTCTCTTTTTCTCTCTTCGTTTCTCTTTCCTCCCCATATGTCGCACTTTGTTTGTCGCTAGTATGCTTTCACGTTTTGTATACTCATTTCAACGTATGCTTTATTAAAGGTATAATATACCGGCTATTCCTATTAATTATTTGCGAGTGAAATTTCCGCAAGTAATACCGTTTCTCCTAATCATTCCGAGTACCTACCTTGACTGAGAAGTTCAAGTGTCGAGCTAATGAGACTTTATTTCCTAACTTACGCTAAAGCGTATGCTATTACTAACAAAGAAATACAGTGACAATGGAAAATTCCTCGTTCTTGTAAGATATTTAGTAAAACCAGAATTTATAAAAATGTTTAAGAATATTGAATATTAATTGATTGATATTATTTCAAAGTATTCACCTAGGTCTAGGAGTCAAGATAGCTTAGTTAAAAATAAAGTAAAGAGGCGGTGATTCTGTCTGGTGAACTTAACAATTAAATCATCTAATTGTCAGCCAGTTTTTATACAAGACAAGTAAATTTTTATAATTTATGCAATTTGAATATGGAAGAAACTATTTTATTTTATTTATTAATCCTACATGGTTGAGTAATAGGAATATTCTGTCATATCTTTTTGGCCTTTTTTTTTTTTAGTGGCTCGTACGTATCTCTGAAGTCTCGGGTTCGATTTCTAATCGATACAATGTAATAGATGAACTTTTTGATATTGCCTTAGGCATAGGTCTTATGGGACGTTGTTTCAGATATTATATATATCCATAATAGAGCTTTAGCTACTTATCGTTGTCTTGGAGTCTTAAAATAGAGCAACAACCGATGCTTTGAAGTCAAAATTTTATTGATCGAGGCAGACTTATGGGACGTTGTAATATCACCACAAATCGTCAGAGCTCAGCTAACGACCTGGTAAAAAAGGTACGAAAGGTAAAAAAATCCATAATATCTCATGAGAGAATGTATTTTATTTTAATGTATCTGGAGTAATGATAAGAAAGAGAAAAAAGTATTAAATTAGATTATTTTTCGAGATTTTACTAATGTGTAATGAAAAATTGGACTACGTGATGTAAGAACGAATGAAGTACTAAAATTAAAAAAATGAGTCTTGAACAAGGATCGATTTCAGGTAAGATAAACTACGTACTCAGCTTTTTTGTGTTTAAAAGTCAAGTGTTTTGCCTTATAATAAGGGGAAAATCAAGCTACATGTTAAAATTTATTAGAAATTGCACTAGATCAGGCGTATAATTCTTCATCATATTCATTATGTGATGAAGAATTATACGCCTAAGCTATAGTTACAAAACAAACACAAACAAGATTTCAAAATGCATGCAGTTGTAGATAATAAGTTTATTTTATTATATAAAATGCAATATCGAACTGAACGCTTAAAATGGTAATCGTAAATGCATATTACCACCTACGCGATCAATTGCTTGATTTCGAATGAAGCGCCCAATTCTGACTTTTTATTCGTTCTTAAAATTAACTTGACTTTTGACCACTTTAAAGCCTTATGAATTTTTTTTATTAAACTATGGCATTGCAACTGCCGTATACATTCAGGAATAGCTGGCAAAGGGTTTTGTAATATGTGAGTGGAAGGTACATTTTGATATAATTAAAAACACATGTGTAAGCATTTTTTTAAAAATGACCTCTTTTTGTTCTACTTTTTGTCACTGAAATTTTGAAACTATTAACATAGAGATAAATAAAACTAAACCTCTAGCAAAGAGGTTCAACGTTATAACATTCGTCCCCTCCCATTCTAATTCTTCAATCAAACGGCGTGGTGGGTGTCTTATTCGAATACTCCTACGACTTGTGGGAATATCTCCATGAGTAAGTGCTGTTCTGGATGGAGTGTTAGGTAAAACGAGTATTTGGGGTGGAGCATTATTAACAAGTGGTGTAGATGGTGTAGAATCGTTTATATCACTGTTTACTTGCGGTGAGATTAATGCACTAGAGTTATCTGGACGAATGTGAACCGCATGACTTCTACGTAAAACACCATCAGGTGTTTTTATGATATAGGAATATCTGTGTGTTTGCCTCTCCACTGTGGCTGGTTGCCATTTCTTATCATCTTTAGTTTCAACGTAAACATATTTTCAGGTTGGTAGTTCGAAGAATTATTTTCTGACATGATGTTTGCTTTTATTTGTCTATGTTGTAGGGTTTTTCTAATACAGGGTCGAGCATTATCCAAAATGCAGTTGAGTTGTCGTCCAAACATTCATTGAGCTGGGGAATTCAGGGTAGAACTGTGTGGAGTGTTTCTATATGGAAAAAGAAAATTCCGTAATTTCTCTGTTAGATCGTATTGTGTGTCGAGTTCACTGGTGGTCCTTGTTTTGAAAGTTCGCACTAGACGTTCAGCTAATCCATTGGTGGCATGGAGATGATCTGATATGCAATATCCCCCTTTTCTTGCAGAACATTGTGAAGATTTCTGATGTAAATTGAGGTCCGTTATCAAAAACAATAATCTGTGGTAATCCAAAGGTGGTAAAGATGTCGTCAAGTTCACTGCGCAGTCTATCTGTTGTTGTCTTGTTCATTGGTTTTATCTCGACCCACTTAGCTAAAGCATCGCATAAAACTAGCCAATAATTCTGCAAAATCGATGTGTAGTCTTTCCCATATGTCGTTTGGAACTGACCATGAATATATGGGTAGCTCTGAGTTGTTCGGTCTATTTTCTTGACACCCTCTACATGAATTCACGTAGTTGTCTATATTTTCCTCGATTGATGGCCACCAAACATAAAATCGTCCAAGTTCTCTCATGGCTGTTATTCCTGGATGTCCTCGATGAAGGTACTTCAATGTTCGGAATAACAATTCTCCCTTGCCACATTATTATGTCATATTCAACTGACAAGTCATTGCGTTTCTTAAAATATGGTTGTTAATTGTTTTCATCATATTTGTAGGTATTCCAATTTGTTCTTATGTATAATTTTACTTTTTTAACGCTTGCATTTTGTTTCGTCGTGTGAGTGAGGGGTACCGGAGGCCCAACCCCTCCCTATTCACTTCCCTCTACCCCTCAATCCTTCCCTCCAAGGCCGGCAGCGCGCTTGTAGCCCCTCTGGTGTTGCAGGTGTCCATGGGCGACGGTAATCACTTACCATCAGGTGATCCGTCTGCTTGTCTGCCCCCTATCCCATAAAAAGAAATCTTTTTACTACCTTGTTGACCGATTCTTCTATCTTTGTTGGTCGCTCAGTAGGGTTTGGAAGTCTCGAGAGTGGATCGGCTAGTATATTGTTCTTTCCTTTTGTATGATATACAGATATCATAGTCATAACTGCCTATTTAGGTAAATTTCTATTAGTTCCCAATAGGTGTATAAGGGGTTTGTGGTCTGTGACTAATGTGAATTTCGTTCCCCGTAGATATTGGTCAAATTTTGTTATTCCGAACAATATTGCTAACGCTTTTCTATCCATGACAGAATACTTACTTTCTGCTTCATTCAATTTTCTTGAAACAAATGCGATTGCCTTTGCAATGCCGTCAATTTTGTGGTACAAAACAGCTCCGATGCCTTTTTCTGAAGCATTACACGCAAAGTAAAGAGCTTGTTTGTCATTGTAAGGAATGAGAGCTTTGGATCGCGTTATACATATTTTGGTCTCTTCAAAAGTAGCGTTTTCTTTCTCAGACTACTTCCACTTTTGTTTATGTCCTGTCAAGTGTGCAATTCGGAACATATACCATGGAGGTGAGGGATGAATTTTTCGTTTAAATTGACGAGACCTAGAAATGACCTTAACTCTTTAATATTTTCAGGTGGTGATACTTTGAGGATTGCTTCACTTTTAGATTTTGTTGGTCTTAGTCCATCTTTGCTTATAGTATGACCCAAGTACTCTATGTCGTTTTGTAAAAATGTACACTTTTTAAGGTTCACTTTCATCCTTGCTTTCTGAAGTCGGTTCAATACTTTTTCTAATGTTTTGAGATGATCTTCATTTGTTTTTCCAGTCACGGCAATATCATCGAAATAAATGGCTGTATTAGGGATGTCATTCAGTAGATTTTCAAGAAAATGCTGAAAAATTGCTGGTGCCGTAGTTATACCAAAGGGCATTCTGTTAAATTGATAATAACCTTTGTGTGTAGAGATAGTTAAGTACTTTCTAGAAGCAGGAGCCACTTTGAATTGTAAATAGGCGTCTTTTAGGTTCAATCTTTGAGTACCTTCCTCGTTAGCAAGTCGTTGTCTTAAATGGTCAAATAAGGGTACTGGATGTGTATGTGTTACTAGAATTGGGTTGATTGTTATGCGGTAATTGCCACAAATTCTAATTTTACCATTTGGTTTGAGAACATTAACTGTTGGGGTGGCCCATTATTCAGGTGTTGTGTTTGGGTCAATTTTTCAATTATTCCTTCTTTTGATAGTCTATCCAATTCTAATTCTACATTTTTCTTATGCTGAATTTGATTGACCTTGTTGGTAGATGTTTGAGTTTAGTTCCCGGTTTGATGGAAATGTTGACCTCATAATTTTGTACTCCAACTAGTCTATCATCAAAAAGTTCTTTAGTTTTGTCAATTATTTGTTTTAAAGTTAATGTTTCAGTCTTGATTGAGTAAACAGAACTAGGGAAATTCAAATTAAAAATTTCACTCCATTGTAATCCAATCAGCATGGTGTTAGCACAATCAATAACGACCACAGGGAGTATCTTTTGTTTGCCGTCAACTTCTACCGTAACATCGTTAAGACTTTTAAGTTTTAATCTGTGGTCACCATAGGCACGCAATTTTGGTCCCTTCACTAACTCTGGAAATCCAATCTTTCTCCAAAATGCTTATGATTGAATAAATTGATCCTGGGTCCCAATCCATTGTTAATGCTTTGCCATTTATATGAATGTCAATTTTCTTACATCTCATGTTATGTACATTGATTTTGTGTATTCTCGAATCATCATCATTGTTACTATCAGTATCGTTATTATCATAAAAATTATGTTTCCCTGATATCACGTTGTTTACTTCTCTTTTATTTGAAATATTGCTTTCTATCTTTTCTCTCCCAGATTTTAAACAACAGCTCTCAAAATGACCTTTTATGTTGCATGCCCTGCAATTTTAAGAGATTGCGGCACAATCTTTAGTATGTGTTTGTCTGTTTTACCACATCTTTTACTATGATTTTTTCTCAACACTCGTTGTTTGTAACTTTTTAAAAATCGTTTGTTTACGTTTCCTTGCTGAATGCGGTGTACGTTATCAGAGTTACAAGGAATATCGTTTTCTGCTAATTCTCTTGATTTTGCAATGTTAAAAATCTGTCCAAATGTTATTTCTACTATTCTTCCAACATTATCATGCTCTTGTAAGTCCGGCTATTTTTGTTTCAAATCTTTCTGTAGTGTTTCATGGTTAAGACCTGTTACAAGACGGTCACGTAACTGTCACTCTAAGAATTGGCCTTCATAAGCACAGTCTTTGCTAAGTTCTTTGATTTTGTTGGCGTATGTTTCCATAGATTCACCTTCCCTTCCTCGTACAACTCCATAATTCAGTATGAGCTTTGAATCTTGTCTTTTTTATTGCATAAAAACTGTATAATTTTGTTTTGATTTCTTTATAAGAACGTTTATGAAAATTCGACAAGAATGATGTTTTTATTTTATGAAATATATCCGGTAGCAAACAGCTAATAAAAATATCTTTCTGTATATTCAGACATTCTTGACCGTAAATGTTACATTATTCTTCAAATTATTCAATAAATTTACTTACCGTGGTTTTTTCAGGGTTAAATTTATCGTTTGCAAAATGGCTTATTTTTTTACATTTGTCATCATCGTTGTTCGATGATTTTGTTTCTTTTTTTTATTCTGCTTGAACTGCTAAAATGCGTAGTATTTCAGTCAGTTGGTTTTGTTGTTTTAAAAAAGCGTTAAATTGGATCGCATCCATTATTATTAAACTCGTCGTCAATTGATATAATTAAAAACACATGTGTAATGATCAAGCATTTTTTCAATATATGACGACTAATAACTTAGTTAGCTAATAACTTAAGAAATAAAAATTAATAAGAATAAACCTGGTCAAATATTTCTTTTAACCATTTACGGTGGTTTTCCTCATGAAATAGATGAATAAAGGCCACAAGAGCATGAAAAGCATTCCATTACGTTTTTGAATGATGTAAAATCGCTACTTCACCTTATTCCATCAGATGCCAGACAATATTATGCAAATTTAACAGGATTTTATAACATATAAGAGGATGTTGAAGATTTTTTAATAAACCTATTGATTTTGATATAGAAAATGATTAGAAAAATTATAGATTGAGTACATACATTTTTTATCATTTGGAGATAATTTTGTTAGAAGTTTTTAATGTTGAGCATACCATGTGTTTTAATTTATTACAGGGTATTTGAAGAAGTTGATGACTATGTGATTTAAATCATTAGTTTATTTATTAAAATCTTTGAAGCTCATTTTTTCAAACTCTATCTACATAGTGTCGCTAAATAAGTTTTTACAAAAATCTATTCAAGAGCACTGCAGTCTGTATGAGTTCTAAAATTTTAGAATGTCTTCAAAAGCTCTTATTCCTTCTATGTGTCAAGTCTACTGTCCGAACATGTTTCATCCAATTTATTTTAATAACATTGTTGGACTTAAAAAAGCTGAATACGTAGAAAATGGCGAAGCGAAGATGAATTAATAGGTTTGAGTTCAAGAAAAGAATGAAATGGTTCAACTGTTTTGCTTTTTTAATTTTGCACTTAATTTACACTTTGACTATTAAATTTTCTGTTTTATTTTTTTGAGTGCAATAGAGAGTTTATATATTTTATGAACCAAATAAACATGATGAATTAAAAACATTCATTTGAATTGATAACCTCCTTCTTTTTTGAAGTCAGTATCAAATAAACTTCCTAATCTATAATTCATAAATGAAATACGATTATTTCACTTTATTAGCAGCCGTAACCGAATCACGTAAAACATTTGTTGTCTTCATATAATTAGGTACTTTCTTAGAGGTGGGAAATTGGAATAAGTCGTTCTGTACCTTGAGTGAGTGCATCGATTTTAATTAACACGAACTGCTAATCAATTCAGTGTAACCGCCAAAGAAGACCTATGTGTTGATAGACATGACGATCATTCGATTGATAACAGCATGAGTATTTTTATCTTGTGTTATTTATTATAAAAAAATCGTTAATAATAATGCATTAATGCACCTTTTTTAGAAATTAATCTTTACAAGAACAATAGACTATTTTACTCTGTTTGAAATAATACTTGTAAACTTTTTAAAATTATATTCATGACGTCATTGTGATATGAAGACAAAACGTATATGCATAGAGTCATAGCATCAATTTTTTGATTTGATGAAAAACACCAATGTTTCGCTTTTCGAAGTAGTATCATACTGTAAAAATGAGTTCTAATGGTGACAAGGTGGTAGTAGTGTCCTTCCATCGTACAAATAGAATTTCATGATATTGAATCGCTAATATTATTCAGCTATTTCATTATTCTTTATTCTCATGGAAAGATGTGGTAGTTTTTTGGTACAGTTATCTTTCACTGTACCCGTGGCTCAATTTTTCCTCCAATTTGGGTCCTCATCATCGTCGTTTTCGTATCGTTTTTGGGATAAGTTACAGTGACTAGAACGTAGTTCCTCATCACTGCTGTTTCATTCTGACTCATCATCTAAACGCCGTGATGTTATCTATTTTATCGTGTGGTACTCCTTGAACAAAGATCAAGTGGATCTTTGAGGCGTAATCTTTCTAAGCTATAATTGTTTCAAGAGGCTCACCTAACCATAGACAGTCACTATGTTGAGATAATTAATTAATACGTGTAATTTTAAAGGATAAACAAGGTTCTGAAAAATAATATTTTTTAGTATACATGCGCCCATTGTACACAACCATTTATACAAACAGTGTCGATCAATTTTTTTAAGGAAATGTGATATTGTTTTGACTTATAATTATAAAACATAACATAAACTTCGTAGAACAGGTTTGAATCAATTATAGTACAGAATAAAAATATACAGTTATACCAACAACCAGCGTAAGACACATTGGAAACAACTTACAATGACAGTGACAAATTCACAGTTAATTTCGCACGCATAGATTTTTTTTTATATTCCCTGGTAGTCAGTGATATCGAAATATAGTTTTGAGAAACATATAGACCATAGATAATTATTCGTGTTTAAAGATTTTTTTAAAGAGAAGTACACGCTTGTATACAGCGAGCGGTAATGGGTTAAAGCTTAACGCTGTGTACGTACATTGTGCCACCCATAATTCAAATTTGGTGATAAATGATGACATTAGTGATTGTGTTGACATACAGATATTGTAAAGAAGCGAAGCAAAGAATATTAAAATAAAAATGCTAAATTTCGAGTTCGTGTTGCTTTGTGAATTGCGATTCCAAAACTTTACATAACTGCGACATTAATACGGGTGAGGCAAGAAAGCTTTAGCAGAGATCAAAGCAAAGTTGCAAATTTATAGAAATGCTTTCGAATTATTCAAATGGAATGCCAGTAAAAGTGCAAGAAGACATGGTATCGATATCCATTTTCAAGAAAGAAGACAAAGGAAAGTTCAAAACATTTTGATGAATTAGCTGATGATCACCGATTTCAAAACCGAAAATAAATATTTAAATTCAGATTTTCAATAATGTAGTAGACATATTAATAGTTTAATTAAATACAAGTTTTACTGGTATAAGTCCAGTGTGTCAAATATTAGATTTTCTAATACCAACATTATGTTGATAAAGCAACTTTATTACAAAAATGTGACAAATTCCAAAGAAAATATTGCGATGTAATAGGCCCTAGCTTATCACTTCAATTTATTAATATTTACCACCGAGTTTTACCTAAATTAACTGAAACATGGACTTTTCAAAATAACGAGCAAATATAGAGTGCTAGAATGCAACCTAACGGAAGTATTTACAGCAATTTTATTATTTGTTACAATCCCTGTCACTTTTGCAGCAGCTTAAAAGTAATTTAGCAAATTAAAAACAAAAGAATTTTTAAGATATTGTATGGGTTAAACTTTTATCGCTAATAGCTAATGGAATCTATCGCGAGGAGCTCGGTGGCGTAGTGGATAAGTAGCACGGCACGTGATCGGTGTTGTTAAGCAACTGTCCCAAGGGTCGGTCACAGGATGGTGACACCGACCCTTGGGTTATCTCGAGCAACTCCTAGGTACATAAGGCAGGTTAAGCCGTTGATCCCGGCTGCATTTGCAGTCGTTAATACTCTACAATCCGCATTAGGTCAGCGTGGAGGGTCATGGCCCGTCCTCCTTAACCATCCATAAAGAAGGTCAGACTCGTAGGCTGATAATGATGATGAGCCATTGAAAATAAAGCCGCATTAAAACTGGATTTAACCGAAGTCATTGATACTTATGCAAAAATTAAAGCTGGGAAAAGATTATAAATATAATTTTAAAAACATCATATTCTGACTTTGTAAAAAGAGTTCGGAAATTCATGTATCTATTTAAGACGCTAAAACAAATCATTCCAGCAGTCTCTAAATAATATCTATTTCGCTCTATATCAGTCCTTGCTCACTTATTGCATAACATCCTGGCATGGTGTACCGATGAAATCGTTGGAGGTTGCGCAAAGAGCTGTACTAAAAGTTTGTGCCTTTAAACCTTTTTTTTATGCCACTGTGATGTAATGTCTGTGCGCCAAATTTACTTTACATAATAAACTCTTAAATCTTTTTTATTTCGTTTTATTGCCCACACCAACTTATTAGTTGTTACTGTTTAAATTTTTTTGTTGTTGGTGTGCAGTACACGAGAAAGAACTGATGATAAAGTAGCTTAGCCTTTTTAATGTATCTGAGTATTTAATATTTTACTTGATAAAACGTAACCAGTTTCAATAACAATGGGGTCCCATTTTTTGATTTGCCCCAAAGCCCTTGGTTACTTAGTCATTGGTTACATTGTCTACGTCATTGCTTGCAGTGCTAACCCACCCAAAGAGTGAGCGCAAACGTGCATTTGCTCAGTATTTATACTTTTTTCTCCCCCCATCCAAACATGATATCAACAAACATCAAACCTTTTTTTACTCTCAAAATATTTAACGAATCTTTCATAGTATACTTGCAATGTTAGGATTGCAAGTTAAAGCAGACCTCTTTTAGTCCATAATATATATAGTCTGATGTGCAGCGATATAACTTAAGTTATAATAGTTTTAAAGTTTTAGCTATCGGAAAATTTGAGACTAGCATATGGCGAAATATGCATTTGTCAATCGCGGTGTTGAAAGCTGTTTTTTAAGATTAATTAAAAAACAGCTTTCAATACTATAACTCGGTGAACATAGCAACACTATAACACTACATAACATATACTGGGCACTTAGAAATCTCACCATTATTAAGCCTTCGAATTGCAAACCCTCTGTATAAATTAATATTGGCTCATTTGACTTCAGATAAATTACGTGACAAAGCCAAATTAATCAAGAAATTAGAAAAGTAAAACTTTTGTATAAATAATATATTATATTGACCTAAATACAAACGATTTCCTTTAAAAATATTAAAAAGTTTTTATTTCATAATATACCTAATTTTATTGCATTGGAATGTTACACCATATGACAACAATCCACCTAGGAACCCATAAGGTCTTTATGCTAGATGGAACCAATCCACTCAACATTCCTCCAACCAACATTCCGTAGTAGGCCTGCGTATAGGACCCAAAGCGAATTGATGGTGCTAAAGTACAGGTTTTCTTAATGTATTAAACTAATCCCTCATTCCCTACTGGGTCCACGTGTTGGGCCCACGCATATTGGTGGTGCTAAACTGCAGGTATTCTTAATGCATGAAACTAATCCACACAGCTTTCCGTACTAGGCTCGCTTGTCCCCTACAAGTCCAGATTGGTGGTGCTAAAGAACAAGTGTACTTAATGGATGAAACCATCTACCCAGTAATACATACCGGGCCTATATAGGGCATAGTCATACTAAATCGGCCTGCCAACTAAAAAATAATTTACCACCTATCCGATTACCGGCGCTTAACCTCCGCAGATGCAGATCAAACGCGCTAACTACTACACCGTCGAGCTTTTCACCTGTTGCTATAGACGGGATAGATTCATTTTTTTATCAAATTGAATATTATATACATTATAATAATATTTTCACATTGAGTATCTGTGCATCGCACAACTGATATCGCTCCTAGTGTGCAATTTCATGAATAACTTGCGATAAAAAATCGATGACGTTTCACATTGTCAAAATTAAATTTAAACTCTTGAAATCACATTAGAATTTTAGATTATAATTTGATGCTTCTCGTTGCAGGCGGTAAATGAAGTTAACACAGGGACCAATTGGATTCAGAGGCAGTTCTCGAGGTTTTCCCGAAATCTACGTTGTCGAATCAGTGGCGAAGGAAGAGCGAAGCCCCCAGACTGGTTCCTGGACAAATTCGCCGCACAGACATTCACGGATCCTGAAGAGCCCTTGTACCAAGCAAAGCGATCTAAACTTCTTTGTGGTTTGAAGCTAGCATTCGATCCCACATTACCAGCCCATTATCATGTGAGTTTTTGACTTCTTTTTTATGATTATTTAGTTAAGATTTGCTATAGGCTACTGAGAGACACTTAACAATCCAGTTATCCAGTTGTTCATATTTATGTATTTCATTATGTTCAATTCTAAAATAACATTTTAGAATTAAACATAATGAAAAAGATTAACCAACGATTTTCGTATGACAATGTTTAATTTGGTTGAATTCTTATTAAATAAATAAATAAAATAAAAATGTTCTTTATGAACATTATTTCCATCATTTACAACCTTGAAATTATTAGCTGATAATGTTAGATATATTATAATAACAAAAAACATTTGGAAGGTTTGTCAACTCTTTTACTAGACCACACATCTATTAGACTTTTCCTCAGTTCCTTTTTCCATAAGTTAATATAAAAATAGTCAATATAAAAAAAAAACTATTGTTAAATACACTTTTTATTTCTGAATCTCAAAAATAACGTTAAGCTTTTCAATCAACAGCATTGCACATAAAAAAAAAATCCTTTAAGTATAGAAGTGATTCTCAGCTCAGACTTTTTTACTGTAGCTGTATCATTTGTACCTATTTAAGCAACTTCTATAAAGACATCTTTTATATTTTCTATCTTCAAGGTTGGGAGGTTAAAAAGAAATAAACGTGAATATGTTTCATTGTAACGAATACAATATAAAATTTTATGCATTGGCTACAAATTTATCCTGTATGTATCATACACAGAAACCACACTTAAAAAAGTAATTATAAATACAGATTTTTCCAAAATTTGTCATAGTGAAAATTCGAGTGTGGTCACATTTTATTCAGAAATTTATCGTGTCGTGAATTCTTATAGCGCTCTGCCCACAATCCATAAATCTAATGGAAGTAAGTCCCTCTCGTAGTTTGTTGACAAACTGATCTATCATCAGTGACAGCTTTTGTAAAAGACGTTTTTATTACCATAATCGTCTTTCAAACTTAAGTTAGTCTCTACTCAAACAATTTGTCGTTTAGATAATAACAAAAAATTTTTCAATACAGAAATGAAAATGAAAGAAAAACGTTAATACATTTTTCTTCTGATAAATATATTATTCTGGTATAAGCTTCATTTCATGCCACGGAAGTTGTAAAAATCGATTAAAGGACTGTTGACCTTATTGTGGTCATTATGGTTATCAATGTCACAATTTTATGCGAATATTGACACAGTCTAGTGAACATTTTATTGATGGTATGATATATAACTGACCGATGACGCAATAATAAGTGCGCTCAGTTGGGGAGTTAACAAAAATGTTCATGCTTCGCAAGACATGTGAGACCATTGGTCTCGAGAGGTTAACACCCATCAATCCGCACTTGATGTGTTATGTGTGGTCATGTTTCAATACAACCCAATGCACTCATATAGTGGTGATGGACGATAGACACTGGCTATCAGCGTTTATAAAAAGTTTTTATATGTGATGTTTATACATCTTTTTAAATTTGCATTTTTACCATTCTGTTCTTTTTTAATATATGTCATATTGTAAATAAACAAATCATTCAATAAATAATTATGAAACCTAGTGCGTGTCTTCCATAGTGATGATGATAATAATTATGGAATCTTACACTATAAACATACATCTTATATCGATAAAGTCTTTTTGCATAATTTAATTCCCTAATATACTTTGGCATATTTGTATTTGACATAATAACACTTCGATAATTTCTTTTTGGCATGTAAGCATTTATTTAGGCCATTTTTTTTACGTAACTTCAATCCGAATAACCACAACCTAACCTAGGTTAAAAGCTAACCCAACTAGTGAGAAGGCACACGTTATATACACGTTTTAGAAATGCGTGCTTATTCTTTATTTTTTAATTATCGTCAAAACTTACATACATATTGTTTTGCTTGCGTGTGATACATTACAATCGTGTAGTCCATATAAATATATAACAATAAATAGTCGTTATTAATTACAGAAGCATATTATTCTGTTATTTTTTTAATAAGTATTATGCGTAATTATGGTGTTATGTACAAATATAATTAGGATAAACAAAAGTATACCAAATTATATTAGGCCTTAACAAAATAATTATATGCAAATAGATAAGCAACTGTTTAGATTAGTAGTTATTACATGCAATATTTTGTTTAACTTTGGTTTAACGGTAGTTATGTGAGTTCGATTATCACTACATAGTATAAAACAAAGTCGCTTTATTTATGTATGCTTAAATCTCTATATCCCTATGTATGCTTAAATCTTCAAAACTACACAACAGATTTTGATGCGGTTTTTTTTTTCATAGATAGGGTGACTCAAAAGGAAGGTTTTTATGTATGATACCACGCGGGCGAAGCCGCTGACGGAAAGCTAGTAATTAATTTAACAGAATCTAGGATATGTTTAAAAACCTTTTTGGTCATAGTTAATGAATGCATTAATTATTATATGTATAAATTAATTGTCAAACAGTGGTTGGCAGTGGTGTCTCTTGCCATATTATACAATGTGGTATTCGTCATCGGACGGGCTGTATTTTGGGAGCTCGACAACCTCACATCTCTATGGTTCGCAATGGACTATTTGTGCGATACCATTTACCTTGTTGACACTGTCATACATGTTCATGAAGGTATGGCAATTTCCCTACGTAGTAACTTTTACATATTTTATGTGTACTTCTTTCAGAATAAGCTGCAATTTATTGTGATGTAATATAAGTTATATTTTCTATTTATAACAATATACGCTATGCGAATGCTAAGATTAAAATATTTTACTTAAAAAAATATATAAAATTCACTGAAGCGCTATGCGAAGCAAAAAAATATTTATATGATAGTATCTATTAATTTCAACTTTATAACAACTACAAGTGTTTATCAGAAATAATATAATTTAATTAAGCTATTGTAAAATAAAATACTATATAGACTAAAATAACAAGGCCGTGAATATGAAAACATCTGTAGATGGAAAAATTCCGTCTATACATTGTGCGAATGAAACAAAAAATTGACACTTGTACACAAACCGTAAAGCTCAAGCAATGTTAGATCATTAATGCCCTTTGAGTCATTGCAATCGATATCTCTCGCGACAGTGTAAGTTGTGACTATTGCTTTCGAGCGAGCTACACAAATCAACAATTTGACACCCACACGCAGAGCCACGCCTTGCGTCATCAAATTTAGCTAACGTGTGTATAAACATTTGACCATGCCTTGTAGCTTTTTCCGCACAAATATTGCACCGTGTCCGTTAGATCACTATCAGACTTTTGATAGATTGATCACCCTAAAAACATTTTGGTTTGTATGAACTAGGCTGCGATTGAGGGTAATCGGTACAGTCCCATACATTACTAGGTACAATTCTTTTTGTTATCTTTTTAAATATATTTCGTCATCTTTACAGGTTATTTGGAACAAGGGCTTATGGTCAAAGATTCCAAAATGCTAAGACGACATTATTTGAAGTCAGATTCGTGGAGGTACGACTTGATATCATTGATGCCTACTGATATAGCATACTACTGGTGGCGCCCTGGCTCTTGCGACTCCGTTAGTATTTACCTTATTATTACATTGGAAACCTAAGAACTAAAATTATCTCGAGTTGTCGAGTGCTAATGTCGAACGGTATTGATATTTGCATAGCACCACTTTAGCTACGATAATGAAAGTAAGATTTCCAATACAATGATTTGATATTCAAGTACTTGATCATATCATTTGAAGCACGTGCCTTAAAATAGCAACATACCAAGGAAATATTTCTTAGCTTTGTTTTGTCTACTGTAGTGTCAATATTGGTTGTTACAGAAACGTTTGCCGTGCCCTGTTATTGTCCGCCTCAATCGGTTATTTCGCTTACCCCGAATGTGGGAGTGGTTTGATCGTACTGAAACCGCAACAAGTTATCCAAACGCTTTCAGGATATGCAAGGTGATATAGCCTTCTTGTACCAGTTTAGCATTGTTATAACTCATTACTTGTTATTTTAATCATTTTTTATTTTCAGGTCGTAATGGCGATACTTGTTCTGATTCACTGGAATGCCTGCTTGTATTTTGCCATTAGTTCCGTTATAGGATTTGGTAGTGACAATTGGGTATACAATCTTACCGGTGCTCGTAATGAGACTCTGGCACATCAATATATTTACAGTTTTTATTGGTCCACTTTAACGTTAACTACAATAGGAGAAACACCGCAGCCAGAGATTGATGCTGAATATTTATTTGTAGTTGCAGATTTCTTAGCCGGAGTTCTTATATTTGCCACAATTGTGGGAAATATAGGTTCTATGATTTCTAATATGAATGTGGCCAGAGTCGAATTTCAAAATAAAATGGATGGTGTAAAACAATATATGGCATTTAGAAAAGTAAGTGGAGAACTAGAAGCAAGAGTTATAAGATGGTTTGCATATACTTGGGCTCAAAGCGGGGCTTTAGATGAAGAGAACGTTCTTTCTTCCCTCCCTGATAAGTTAAAAGCAGAAATTGCAATCAGAGTACATCTTGACACTTTAAGAAAAGTAAGAATATTCCAAGACTGTGAACCAGGACTTTTAGAAGCATTAGTACTTAAATTAAGGCTGCAAGTTTTTAGCCCTGGCGATTATATATGTAGAAAAGGAGACGTAGGTAAAGAAATGTATATTGTTAAAAGAGGTAGACTTCAGGTGGTTGCCGACGATGGCAAAACTGTTTTAGCAACACTAAGTGCTGGATCTGTCTTTGGAGAAGTCAGCGTTCTAGAAATTGCCGGCAATCGTACTGGCAATCGCCGAACAGCCAATGTAAGAGCTTTAGGATATTCAGATTTATTTTGTTTAGCAAAACGCGACTTGTGGGAAGCGTTAGCCGACTATCCCGATGCAAGAGCTACACTTACTGAACGTGGATGCCAGCTACTAAGAAAGGTGAAAATATAATTATATAATAAGACTTTATTCTGAACGAAAAAAAATTTTTAAGCTACACTAGATTTATTGTTTTTAATAGCGCAATCATCTAGATGAAAGGTTTTAGCATATTCTTTTTTCCCTGTATTCAAAATTAAGTTACATAATAACTTTGCTGTAGTGTTGTGTACACTTAAGTGTGTGAAATTTGTGTGAAACTTACAGTAAAGCATTTAAAGATAATTTTATAGTGGCGACTAGAAAACCACTTTCTGTAAAAACTATTTCTAAAAGTCACTGAAATAATTCTTCATTTTAGTATCAAGCTTATGGTGTTAGTCTACCATAAATTGTAGTTTTATTTTAACTACACCTGTTTTACAAGAGAAGTGGTACCTTTTTTCCTAAGCTTTCCTTAGTAATATTATGAATGAGAAAGTAACTATCCGAACTGTCGCATCAAAATTAAATAGATGTTCATTTATCTAAAAGATGTATCCTCCTCAGATAATTACTTTCTCATTCATAATATTACTAAGAATAGCTTAGGATAAAAGGTGCCACTTCTCTAGTAAAATATATGTAGTTAGACTACTTACTGGTAATATTACTTCCACGCAGATGAAGTTGCGGGCAAAAAATATTACTCATGCATTTCATTAATGACATGTTTTCGTAATACCATAATGATTTTTTATAGGATGGTTTATTAGACGAAAGTGTTTTTGAAAATGCACAAACTACACAGCAGAGCTTGGAAGAAACGGTACACAAACTTGAAAATACAGTCGAAATGTTGAACAATCGGTTACAAAGTCTCTTAAGCGATGTCGGTGAAGAACAAGAGCGGATTAAGCAAAGAATCAATAAAATTGAGGGCAGGTCAGTTCATATAAAATTTTAACGCAAAACACATATTTGCAATTAGCGACTGTCGTTTGTTATTTTTTTGTGCATGGCGATTTTCATATTCAATAGCAAAAGCTTGACAAACGCAATCGAAAATCTATGTTCTTTTTTTATATTTTAGAATGTTAGATATAGAAGATGACACCGACACAGATGACGTCACTTCAATGGAGGCATCAGAACTGCGGAGCGAAATCGCAAGAGTTTGCGATGCTTCTGGATATAGTGAGGTGCCCTTAAGTTCCACTCACGATAACAGTATGTTTTTAAGCAATCCTATACCAGTACGAGAAAGGGGTCAATCTCTATGTGTAGAAAGGACGACAGGTGGTTTACTTCAACTTGGACTAGAACCGCGCAGTAAATCATTACGATTGAAAAGAATCAATAAAGACATAATGAAATGAAATAACTAGATAGTGAAGAAAAAATGATGTTCTTATATAAACACACACGTTTACGGTTAGATATACTAATGGAATTTTATAGTTACAGTTATTTTTTCTACAAATTGTACGTTATTTTTTTATATGCCAATTTTACAAGTGTTTGATGACCAAGTTTTTAATAGAAATAAAATTTTAAAAATGTCATTTATTTAAGAGTTTAAATTACTTTAATATGGTGTTATATTCTTGCGTTAAAGTGGATTTTTAGTTTATAAAGCCGCAACCGTACATTTAATACGTTACGTTGCAACACGCCGAGCAGCTTTACATTAGACGTTTACAAATACATTTTGTTATTTAATATGAATGCTATAACTTATCCGTACTACGATTAACACGAATTGCTCAAAAAATACGATAAACGTCATAACTAAATGTAGGTAACATTTCCGTGCACCAGGTATAATTTTACATATATTAATTTGTAAGACAGATTAAATGTTGGACGTTCCAAATTACAATATGGTTATAATCAATAAAGTCATTGTTCACAGAATAATTTGAGAAAATATTATAGTTTCATGACAAGCCTATTCGTCCTTATCCTTATCCAATAAGGCATATTATTTTTTTCTAAATCACGGAGTCAAATATACTAATGAAACTCTAATTTGTAAAGCTGCTTCAATTCAATATACGTATTAATCGATTTGGATGCGACACAGTCACCGCCATAATATTCAAGACAAATATTTGTATATCAGTCACTCCGTATATCGTGTATCAATCGTTGAATTGGGCCCATCGAGATCTGCGCGAGCATATCACGATATGCCGCCATTTCTTGATTTGGCCAGGAAAATCACGATCGGCCATTTTGGGAAAAATTCAAGGGAAAAAAATTGGCAGATCGACGAGAACAGTATTTGTCGATTTGCCCAAATAATCACTTGGGAATATCGTGATATTACTAGACGCATTGTAGTATAGTTCTGCTTCACTGGTAGCGCTCAAAGAACACAGAAAGACTGTAACACTATCCGCTGTATATTTACGTATGAGAAAGATGGAGACGTCACAAGCAAACGAAAACTGTGATATTAAAAATAATAACAGTGAGTTAGTTACCTGCTACCAAAAGTGCTTTTGAAGTGAATTATGAGCTGATGCTCATAATTTCATAGTACACAGTTAGTCTCCCTACAAAATCAATTGGCCTGAGTATAATCGGGCAAATAATCAAACGTTCAGCATTGAACTATATGGCGGATGATAGTTGGTCAAATTGTGATATGCCCGGGCAGATCTCGACCGGTCCAATTCTCTTCATCAATATTGATGTAGAGAATTGAAATTTTATATTTTGTTCTAAAATATGCTGAAAAACTATGTTTATATTCACGGCTATGATATTGTAGCTTGAAATTTTTGCCCTACTTGTAAATAAGAAGGAGAAAACGTAAGTTATTTAGTTAAGTCTCAGTTCTTAAATTGAAATTATTGATAATTGAATGACGTTTAATCATTATATTTGTTAAAATGACACTTGTAACAATAATAATATTTCGTTGTTATTGTATGATTATAATATAACTGATTATGGACATTTTATATCCACATTGTTCACATAAATATTATTAAATTAGAAGACGTAACTCATCTCTTGACAGCCAAAACAAATGCATTAAAAATGAGATACAGTAACAAACTCCAAAATTGTACTATTAATAAACCTTGTTATATTTATGGCGTTGGCTGTTATGTTATAATATTGTCCTATTTGTGTTAAAATTTTATGAAGAATGTGTGTCAATAGAAATGGGCTTTAAGAATATTAAAAATGTTTTATACAAGAACTATGGGAATAAAGAAATCAGTATAATGATTTTTATATGGTTAGACTTTTAGATTTAGTGAAGCTAATAAATGTGTCAAAACGATGTTTATTCTTTATTTACCATTTATTTAACAAAATTCTAAAAAAAATAACGTCACGTAAAATAATTTTGTTACTCTCTTTTTATCCCTATACTGTCATCGTGTTGTCTTTTTTCCCCGAAGGTTGATCGGAATAAAATGCTATTAGCATTAAGTCCGACTTTTGTATGATTTTTAATTGGTCAATAAAGCTCAATAAACAAATGAGTAATATTAAAAATAGGAGGCTTTATTACTTCATTTTTGTTTCAAGTTGTGGTTTCTGAACAAAAAGGCTAGGTTACATCCAAATTTTTGTTTGATGTCGCTATGTTGGACTATGGCCACGAGCAATTCATAACCTAAAAAATGAATCACGATTCTCAGCAGTGAAAAAAAAGGGAATTAAATATATTATGTGCAACATTTATGAAAGCGCAAAAGGGAAAGGATTTATTGGACATGGTTATGAAATAACATAAATATTAAATAACAATAATAGTGATATTTCCTTTTAGACACGTACAAAAACTTAATCGACATGCTTTTCTAATTTTGCTTAAACTGTGAGCAAAGAAGAGTATTTTCCTCTGATTTGCTTCAGGTAAAATATTGTATACATATTAGTTTGCGTTAATATTACAACTAAAATTTTTAAGTACAATTACCCCATATCGATCGATGTAGTCAATCTATGAAATAATATATGAAACTAATATGACACGCTCACAGAAAAAAGTTGAAAAGTAGATAACTTTTCTAAATAAGAGGAAATAAAAATTGCAGTGTAGGAGTTAACAAAAGCATAACAGTCCACCACACTTACAGATATTACTCGTTGAGGTATGCAGTATGCACCTCGAAAAAGGCGCTTTGCTTTTCAAAAGAGTCGTATCGTACTCGAATATTTACATTAAAATTGTTATTGATACTAAATATAATCATATACTTGATACGAGATTGAGTACCTATATTTTATGGATAAGCTATTTTGGTAGGGCTTGGAAAGCATGTTCATAATGCAAAGTTATACTGTGATGATATCTAATTTACATATGTCTATTATTTAAAAATGTCATACTTATTAATTAATTTTATTTTTACGATATTTAAAGACTAATCATCAAAGTGAAAATTCCTCCATTGCTCTTTCAAACTGGTGAACTGTTGCTAAGTCATTTTTTGGCCAAATATGTTAAAAGATAAAATAAAAGTGTCATTAGTTTACAACAGCTTACCACAAAATTTTGAATACCCGCCGTATACTTTTAAGCTTAACTTTTCGAATTAAGTAGAAATTTACCATATCTGGTTACCCTGACAATCGATGTGACGCAATTCGGTAAGGTAAAATTCTTGTAGATAACTTTCGCAAGGGTCGGTCACGGGATGGGTGACCAAAAAATTATTATCTCGAGCTACTCCGTGCTTCGGAAGGCACGTCAAGCCATTGGTCCCGGCTGCATTTGCAGTCGTTAACACCCTCCAATCCGCATTGGGCCAGCATGGCCCATCCTCCTTAACCATCCATAAGGAAGGCCTGAGCCCCTGCAGTGGGGACGAAAAAGGGCTGGTGATGATGATGATGATGATGAAACCGTTTGTGAATTGTATTTTATTTATATAGAAAACAACAAACGTGTTTTTTTTTTACTTTTTAATCGATAATAGTACCGAACCCTTCGTCCGCGAGTCCTACTCGCACACGCCCGATTTTTTTCTTCTTAAAGTTAATATATTAACAGGCACATTCATAAATGATCACTTTTAAACTATCGCGCAGCATTATTACATACTTATATTAACGGGTATTAGATTCTGATAGCGTCTAATACCCGTTATTATAAGTACATTCATAAAAACACATACAGACAAAGGAAAATACGCAAAATAATATAGATTCATACTCTTGCATTTTATTTATCTACAATCAATAAAACTATTACTGTAATAATGACTTACCATTATTGTAGCTATTTTATGACAATCTACTGACTATTAAGTTATAATCATTCTAACGATTTACAACCAAAAATTAACAAAAAAGTAACACGAAACAACAAAATCTCGTAAAGAAAATCAACTCATTACAATTAGAAGACTTCAATGTGATTTATTAGAGTGCGAAATTCAGAATAAAATATCACACTAAACATTTAAATAAATACATGATTTACCTAAGAAATAATTTAGAAAAGGTAACCTAACACTTAAATGATTATGTAAAGACAACAGTAAAAAATACAATATATGGAACGATTTGCATTTTACAACGATTATCATCTCATTGTGTGTCATCAGGTCGTCGTAAAATGTTTTCATAGGTTTATTTTTCACATTAATCTTATAGACGACTCGTGAATTAATTTCACTTAATCCACTTAAATATTTACACTTGATTATTTACACTACAATAAATGCTGGTTTCACCGCTTTCTGTTGCCCTACCGCGTAACTCAATGGTTTCGATTTGATTGGCATCGGATTGAATCAAATGAACTCAACGGGATTTCTCAGTAGACGGAACAGTTTTTGAACAATCCACAAGTTATTTCACTAAAAATGTGGAGTTCTAAATTAATTTAGTGACAAAAAGTTGCCTACAACTTCAATATAGAGATAAAGCTAGTGTACAGATCCACTATTTTGTTTCTATTCCAAAATAGCTGTCAATAGTTTGATAAAACACAAATAAATACAAGTACACTGTGCAGAGAAATATTTCTAAATAGTTTTTAATCACACGACTTCCTAAATAATCGAGACTGACTAATGACGTCATGAACAGTTTTAGAGAACATTTCTACTTCAATATTGAGTTTTATTTTTGACATCTAATCGCAAAAGCGGCGCTTTAGAAAGTTTTCCCTAATAATAATCCATATCTCTATGAAATAATAATATGGCAGGTCTCGTAACTCCTTTCATTAATCCTAGTATCATTATTCGTTCAAATTTCATTGTTGTTGAGACATACGTTAAAATAATGAAGATCAACGCGAATGACATACGACACAAATCTTAGGTTAACATCAAAGTTACAACAAGAAACACGAGCACATTTAAAGTATTTTGTTTCAATGACATAAAGTACACTTTTGTTTAGCATAGAACTCTATCTACACTCACGCTTCTAAACAGTTTTTTAATCAACCGATACAACAACATCTTTCCGACCATCAAAATATGCACATTTATACATCGCATAAAACTTTTAACATCGATTTTATACTTAAAATTTTATCCATTTAAACCTTACATTACTATGAGTGCAAATGATTTCATGGATAACTATAGTCTTGTGTTTCCCTCTAGAAATAATTTACATAAAGCATTTAGAATACGGTGCTCCATTCGAAATGAGACTAGATGAAGCCTCTTCTTTGACCCCAACTGTTGAAGAAAAACAAAATGTTAAGTGTAATGAAATTCTTAGGATATTCGCTACATAGGTAATGTTATCACGTGAATATTTTGTGCCAAACTCTTATTCTAAATAAATAGGTTCCAAATAATTTGCTCAATCATAGACTATGAGTTACACAATATAATTTCAGAAAAGAAGCCGCTCAAATTGATTCTGTATGTAACAAAAAAAAAACGAAATGAACTGAAACAAGTATAAGGTAACTAGGTCATATTTTAAGTGAAGACTGGACAAAAACGTAAATCAAAAAAATGTGTCATCAACCAAAAGATAAAATTACCTCTAAAACTCGATGTTCAAGTACTTGACATATGCATAATTTTAATTGACAATTAATAAGTCCCCGAGATTATTTTTAGTAAAGCGTTAAAACGAACGATTCTAGAATTATAGCAATGGTTTTCGAGCTATTAATTTAAATTAAATATTATTCACTTCAGCTTTGCCATTTTGTAACAATACAGCGTAAAGTATAGCATCTTTACGCTGTATTGTCCATCCCACTTTCCCTGTCACTCACAGGCCTCGCGATTATTGAATATTCTAAATTAGATAATATATATCAGTATTGATGTATTTTAAAGGCATCTTTGGGATTATGTCTACCGATAAAAAAATAAAATCACGTTTTAATTAAAAGTAATCTTTTAAAATATGATGTAGTTTTCTCATTTTTATTAACAACTTACTCAGACCGCTTTTTTTATTGAAAGACAATTATTTTTGCTCTCCTTTAAATGATAATAGCCTTTACCTTCCGGCCAAAAAGAGAATCGTGCAGAAGGAGAATCGGACGAGGTGACTGCCTCGTGACGCCTGGTGGGTGAAAAGCTGCTGGCGGGCACATACCCTGTGTTGGGGCTGGGGGATCCTCCTGTGAACACATATTCTACTCTGATGCAATTACATCTTTATTTTTTACGGTCTTTAAATTAATTTTTCAATAACAATTTGTCGATGAGTAATTTGAAGTATAACTGATGTGGGTTAGTCTTCGACTATAGAATACAGGCGCACGACCGTCATTATGTCGATGTTTCATTTCATTTTACTACTGCGACATATCTTTGGTAAATTTGGGATAAATGACTAAGTTGGTAACACTTGGCATTCCATACTCATCATTCTTAATTATTCATAATTAAAGGAAATATCAAAATAGTAAAATGGAACAAAATAACGCTATAACATCGCTGAGATGTCGTATTCTATCCGTCCTCTATGGCTAGAGGAGTTAAGCGGTTGATCTGCTGATATTGATATAAATTATGTTAACTCCAGGATACAGTACAGGTTCCAGTTTCAGGATAAGTATTATTTTGTGGTTGAATTTCAAAATGGTATTGCAGTTGTATGAAGTCACCTGTCAGATATACGATCAGCTGCTCAAATGTCCATTAAGGTTTAATGACCTAAAGATCTAATGTACTATGTTAAATTAGTATGGGTCATTTAAAACTAATGTTGATGCAACTGGCTGATAGGACTTTTTCGGATGCTCCCAATAATCAATCAATATTTACACAATGATTAAAAATTCAAAGTAATTTCTACAGTAATTATAACATAATAAAAATCTGAAAATTACGGTTCGTATAAATTACAACCTTAAAAAATAATTCCATGTGCTAAATATAAGCATTACTTTTTTATTTATTATTGTACTTACATGTAAAACTTACTTTAAAGTCATTAATCTTTTTAATTAAAGATTTATGTAAAATATTGTTAATTGATGTAATCATCAAAAAGAAAATCGGACCGTATACCACAGACTATTTGTTTCAATGTATGTAGAATAATCTAGTTTGAATAATTAAGCTTTTGCCAGCTCAGTTGCTTCTTTTCTTACACCCTCTTTATATGCATACTTCGGAAATGGGTCAAAAAGACCTATCATGCTAAGAGAAGCAATACCACTATGAGATTATTAAATATATAATACCACTATCAATTGAAATTATTTTTCTTATAAGCCCTATTTTATTAAAACTTTGAGTAAAATTAAGCTAACGATAGATAATAACGTACCGGGGCAGTTATTATGGTTGGTTGCCATTGCCAGAGTGACGACATCTAGCGTGAATATCCAATAAAAGCTTGAAAATGAGTGCAGTGCCATCTATCTTCCAACGAAATAACTAATATACCAGTTTTATGTGCTTTCTTTTGGACGCACTTAGTCCTAGTTTCTCTACGCTGCTAATGTGTATCCGCTAGGATCGTTTACAAGTTCGGGGATGAGATGTTCGTCGACCTACGGCCGTTTAGACGCGAATCAAATTATATTATGCATGTTATTTATTGTTAAGTTCTCTATCAGTTATCAAGTAATATTCGTTTTTTTTATCATAGGGATAGCTTTTGGTCATATTAATTTAAAAAAATCATTAAATTGAATAGAGAGACGACACGATACGTTTGCCTATATGTAATAATATTATATCTTCTTTTCTGTCTTGGACTATGGCTATGATTTTTTGCCAATCACAATGTAAATGTTAATATTTTGTTGAATAAATGTACAAAAGCGACTTCAAAAACGAAAAACAAAGATTGCGAATTTTGCTTTTTGCTATTATAACATAAAACCGCTTTTTAAAATATTTGAATATTATTTTTCACTTTGTTGAAATCGGGATTTTTTTGTAGTGATATACATAAACATTTAATGTTGATCTAACAAAATCTAGGTAAACCAAAATACGCAATCTTTTATTTCTTCGATGATATAAATATACAAGTATAATCTAAATCTATATCTATTTATATCATCACGCCTTATCCCATAAGGTAAGGTAAGGCATAGTCTAAGTAGTTTTGCTATTTGGCAGAACGCGTTCTGTTATTTTGTCATGAAAAAGTACTATTCCGATTCCGATATTTTTAAGGGACCTCCTCAAGCCCATAAAAAAGCTTACGAAGAAATAAAATAATATAAACCATCTTTACGGGAAATAATAGTATAAAAAATGTATTATTATCAATACCTTCAGGCCAAAATGGAAATCTAGAAACGGCAGCGTCAGAGGAGGTGACTATATCATGGTGTCGACTTGGTGAGAATCCACCTGAAGACGGCGCGTACCCTGGTCCGGGGCTGGTAGACCCTTCTGGACCTACGGCAATACAAAGCTACTTTTTATACTACTTAGTGTTAATATAGTCTCAAGACATAATCAAAAGGGCAAAAAACCTTTAGTGCTCTTTTGCGCTGTAGATCAGAAAGATTTTATGCAAGCCAATTTATTGGAAACTAAACATTTTGCTATATTTTCTAGTAAAGATTTTGTTTCTTTTTATGATATCGAATATAAAAATATTTTAATTAAAGGAAAATCACGATATTAAAAGACAGTTTTTTAGGTACCTACCCTACATTTTGGCCTAGAGTCTATTGAAAGCTGAACCGGTGATTTTTAACACTGCCAATATTGTCTTCTTATGATCTAATGTCAAACTCAAGAGCGCAACCCTTGAATATGATACTTGTACATATGATGTATTTCTTTTTAATTATTCAACCCAGTGAACTCAATGACACTGTGTTGTGTAAGTAAATCCTTATTTCATTATTATCTGTATATGTAAATATATACTAGTTACGATAAATCCAGTCATTGTTATGTAAGGTAAATGTAAACTGAAGCATGTAAACTCCGTTGTGTAAATTGTTGTTTTTTTTTAATGTAACCCTCTTTGTAATTAAATATGATTGTAGCACAATATTTATTTAATTCTTTTCGTTCCATTTTGAGGAATAATATACCAAGATTTTTTAAATTTACCGCTTCTGGCATTATCAACTTTCACTAAGACTCTAGCACCATAATTTACCATACAGAGTACCGTATATTTTTAAAGACCGCGTCTTGACAATTATAGTCTACCTACTTAAGAAGTTTTCTCAGACGGGATTTTATTAAGTATGCTTTTAAAAGTCTTCTTCTTTACACTGTTCCCAATTTTATATATCTGGAGTCATCATAAAATCTTATCTTTTGTTTTTTGTCTTTCTCATGTTAATGTAAAAGGTCATTAATAAAAAGAATCTCACCGAGTGCAGCAACACCAATAGGATTGTAACTGTTCATTGGGATAGATTGCATAGATTGCAACGGGTTCTGAAAATAAAACAATATCTGTAGAGAGACATTATCATCAATACATTTTTTTACTATTAGATTATTACACAAAAATTAATAAATGAAATAAATACGTACAGTGCCTGACCTGAACACTGTGTACTTAGTGACCCTTAGAACTTCAACATTCTGAAATATCAACCTTTAGAAAGCTCCTGCACGTTTTTGTCATGAGCTCTCCGTCTATTACAGATTACTTGGATAGGTAACCTCACCCCCTCAACCCTTCATTTCCGCGAACGTTTTGACCTCCCCTCGTATAAAGTATAAGGGTGAGAATGGAGTGTATCTATAATTAAAATATGCTAATGAATCTAAATGAATATCCGAGGTTTTCGAGATATTCCATCAAATTTAAAAGGTAGCGTCACCTTTTATAGAATCTCAAACACATGACGCTTTATATCGTCTAATAATATTATTTCGCTATTCAAGTAGGCGAATAGATATAATGAAAAAAAAAAATAACATATTGTTTGGTAAGTATAATTAAAAATCTATAAAACTATAATTACTATTAAATTTATGAATTTTAAAGTTAAAAGTTCCTGGTGTTTTGGTTACACCTATAACAATATGTAAACGCAAACGCAAATCGATAAACATTTTATTAGATCGTTCGTCACGGTGGCAATATGTGAACAACCAGATTTATTGCCAATTGATACGCTACTAAAATTTTAATCTCAATTTAATTACAAAATGAAACTAGCATCCGAACCGATGCTTAGAAATAAACCTCAAGCAGTCACTTTTCTCCTGGGTTCAACATTTTTTCTTTTTGAATTGAGTTCATTTCATTTAAGCTTGAGACCATTACTGACTTTAAGCTTGAGATTATTAATGCCGTATATTTGAAAATGATAACATTCCTTTACTAAAAGTTGCCAAAAATTAAGTATAAAACGAGAGGTCATATTCAATTTTAAATAGGGTTGAGCAGTCTATACCAATTCCAACACCTGGGAATTGATAGCCGCAATTAGCCATGTACAGAAAGATATCTACCAACAATTAATCTGGCTTACTAATGTGCTTATGCTATACTATATTTCGAATTTTCTGACCATATGCCACCACCATATGACATACTGTCTCTACTAGTAATACACATACCTGTCCTTGTAACTGGTGACTTGCAAACGGATTGACAGACACCGGTGACGACTGGTGTGGCATCGCACTGTGGGGTGAGCAGCCCGGTGGACTCCTACCCATACCACCACACGCGCCAGGATAACCAAGACTTGGGGTAGACTGGGCTAGCCACGTCCTGAAATTTAAAAGACCAATAACGTTTAATCCACTAAAACACGATATTATTCAATTTTCGTGGACATACTTTATTACCTAGTATTGTATTGTAATGTCTGTGCTATAGCTATGATGAGGAATGCACACTACCTTCGCACTCTCTATAGATATTTCCTATGACAGTGTTTGTCTGGAAGAGAACGGTTTTAGTGGTAGAACCGATTTGGCCTCTCTTACTTTAAAAATGAATGTAAATCGATATTCACGACCTTTTTGTTTTTATTGACAATTACTTTTAGCTATCTGTACATAATATTTCAACACATTCTAAATATTTTTCTTCAATTTAACAAGAAATGATAGAGACTTCTACATTTTCCAGAATTTGGATAACTTCTTGGCTGGAAAAAATTCAATACCCGAGAGGCAGCACAAAATTCTTTTGGAGAAACCTCCCATCCAGCTGATTTCTTCGAGAAAGACATCAATAAGCTACCAATGCGTTGGCAAAGATGCACTGATTGCATGGGTTATTACTTTGAATAATAGAAATAAAAAAAGTAAAAAAAGGTTTTTTTACCGTAATCTACGACAACTGATTGGCAATTACTTAAGTAACGAAAGTTCTATTAACAAACTATGTAAACATCTCCAAGTCGAGCGAGAATTCTACGCTTTGATAAAAAAAAATCTTCAAGTTTTTGCGTAATCTAGATATATTTATATTATATATAAGTTCTTTATATAGTATAACCTACTAAAGTATATTTACCAACTATTATTCCCTTTCAAAACGATTTTCTGTTAAAGTAGCTCTCAAAATGATTCGTTACATTATGTATTTTATTAGACTTAAAAATAAATTACTAAATACTTGTTATTTTTGTCATTAAATAAATTAGGTACTTCACAAAAATCAGCTCGGTTTTAACAGAGGTAAATGTACCACAGACGCTGGAATTGCACTTCTTCGATATATCTATGATGCTTGGGAGAATAAACAAGATTCTATCGGCTTTTTTTGTGATCTGTCAAAAGCATTAGACCGCGTTAGTCATGAAACACTGTTAGGGAATTAGAGCATTCTGGTGACAAAAAATCAACTTAATCTAATAAAATCATCATCAATCTTTCTGCTAGAATTCATTACTATGGGCGTACTTCAGGGATCATATTGGGACCATTGCTTTTTCTAATTTACATTAATGATCTTCCTCACCTTAAGAAGAATTTGTGTGAGTACAGTATTATTTGCAGATGACATCTCTTTAGTGTTTAAAGTTAAGAGGGGTAATGATTGTTTAGACGATTTGATTGATGTTGTAGTGGTTTGATAATAATAATTTAAAACTCAATTCAAATAAAACGAAATGCATAAAGTTTACATTACCTAATGTGAGGCATATTAATACACTTCTAAATGTAAATAGTGAAAAAGTTGAGTTGGTAGAATCGACAAAGTTCCTTCAATGATAAGTGACAAGTTATCATTGAAAGAACTTTGTCGATTCTACCAATAAGACAGTACTGCAACTTTTGCTGTTCAGAAAATTAGACTCTTGACAAATGTTGAAACGACAAGATTGGTATATTTTAGTTATTTTTATAGTGTAATGACGTATGGTCTATTGTATTGTTGGGGGTTCTGCGGCTAACATTCAAGATATTTTTATTCTAAAAAAGAGAGCTGTCCACGTTAAATATAATTTACGGTCTAGGGAATTTCTCAGAGAAATATGTAAAGAAATAAATATTTTGACAGTTGCTTCTCAATACATATATGAAAACATAATGTACGCAAAAAAACATTACGAGTCGTTCACAAAAAAAAAGTAGTGTTCATAATCTTAACACAAGAAATAAAAATAAACTTGCCATTCCAAGCTTCAGACTTGAGAAAACCATTTCTATGTTCAATAATGTTCCACAAAATGTAATTGACCTACCCATAAATAAATTTGAAATTCATGTAAAGATGGGTAAAAGCTATTATTATAAAGTTGATGATTATTTTAAGGAACGCAATGCATGGAATTAATAGCCTTCGCTTTGTTCAATAACGACAATTTATATGTACCAACCTATATCCTACAGACTTTGAAATTACGTAATATTTTGGTAATTACATGATTTATGTATTGTAAATGTCATTACTTGTGATAAAGAACTGGTAAGTTTCTTTCGCTTGTTCTTCTTGTCAGCTAAGAGACGTCCTGGACAAGAGGTAAGGAATTTTTTTGAACGATTAAAAAGTGCTTGAAACAAGCTTACTTGAATAAAGACATTTTTATTTCATATCGTTTCATTTGTAAAATTACTTTGGGATTGTTTCAGATGAACAAAATTTACGAAAATCGGTAAAAAGTTGACGAAATAAATATCTTGATAGAAAACATATAAAACCATTGAGTCGTATTACGAACTTCCTTTTGCTTTCGGCGTCCACTAAGATAATAATGGTAACTCTTAGGAGATAAATTCGACAATATCTACAAAAGATTAACGAAAATACAGAATAACTTATTCTATCCAGATAAATGGATATTTTTTGATTTCCATATATAATAATGTTTAAAAGAACTTTTGTTTAACGTAGGCTATCTTGGTTGATTTGTTAGTCAATCTTGCAAGCTAAATTTAACCCACTAAGCACTTTTATTAGCTAAAACATTGCATACATAACTTAAATGGCAATGCAATGCTAATATGGAATTGACCTATATGATTATGAAACCAGAAAGCAACAATGGCACATCTGTAATTAAAATAAGTAAAACGCTTCGAATTTGGGCCAATACGATTTATTTTGACAAGATTTTGATCCGACATAATAGCTAGTTTGATGATGGAACTGAAGGAATAGGAGGTTTGAAATTAATGAACGCAACCCTGTAGAGTTTTGACTTGTTTGTTTTATACATACAAGATCTCTAGTTCAAGCCAATATACTCGTACATCAATATACAAAAATATCAACTGAGCTTTATTTATACAGGTATCCCCTTTCACAGAAAAAACGTTTACGTTGCCTAAAGGACAATGTCCAAATTAGCCTATTAACCTCTAAGAATATCTTGTATATCATAATTCTTTTCATATTTTATGATTAATATATCAGCTTTTAAAATCAAACGGACACTGCCCATTTTTGTAATTACTTTAAAAAGTAATATCAATACATTTGATAAACTTCAATAAACACTGCCACCATATTTTAATAAGTTGACAAATCAGGATCTATGCACAATTTGATGTATAATCAACCAATGAACACTTGAAGCGCTTGACATTAAAACGAGACTCAAAACGTTCGTAGATTTTTAAGCGGCTGGAAGCGCTCTTTTACATACGTTTGACAATTTTGAACTTTTGAAGTTTTGTTTGACAATCGCTTTCATACTCGCGTTTGTGTTTACGTCGCTTGAGTTTGTTTGTACGATTTCTTGTGTCTTGTGAATATTAGTTATAAAATAACGACTTGGCTTGAACTAAGGACTGATTTCGTCTTATAATATCGACCTTCGGCAGTGATTTACGGCATACCGACCTACTATAGACGACGACTTGGCATTTATTTAACGGACATTAACATGGAATCTGGGTGTGTTGAAGTATTTTGTGTTAATTGCGGTTCAGCTTCTGGTTGCATGGTATTAGAAGATGAGCAGATCCTTCAGTGTATACAACACTGGGTTGCTCCAAGATTGGTAAGTACATGCTTCCGATACAGAACCTACAGAACCATTTAAAGCAAACAACAACAATCAACATTTAAAGCAAAGTAGACATACATTTCCCTACAAAAAGCAAGTAAAACAAACATTAAAAAGAATCTAACCGCACGCTACAATTGTTAAAATTATAACCTCAAATCCAAAATATATTTTTTGATTTATACATTTCTTAGAAGTGTCCGTTACTTAAACATGTATTTAGACGTAAATATAGATACTTTAGAACACGAAAAGTGATAGTACATGCTTAGAGGTTCTTAGGTTGTCCTTTCTGTATCAATCCAAATACAAATGAAATACTAGATTCAGAACAGCAGTACCATGTTGTTAAAAATGCAGTGTCTAACCCAGTGTCACAGGGTTGTCACAACATTAGAGGTTTGATCAAACAGAACTTACTTTTATAGGTAATAAAGATTATTTTATTTGATAAATTCTGATAAATTCATTCACAATGCCATACTGAAAAATATTCTTAATGAAAAATACTTTAAAAATCCACTTTCTCCCATCTCAGAGTGCCAGGGACAAAGTGGATTTTGTAAGCATTTTTCATTAAAGTGATAAAGATTAATTAATTGAAGCTATTGATTATATGCTGATGTTGATAGCATTTTCATACATTAGTTACATGCTTGTTCATATTTCGAAGTGAACTCTGAATTAAAGGTTGCCACTGCAAGCATCATAAGATAATTGTAATTAAAAAATATGAGCATGCAACTTACTTAGCCAATGTGTTTCATGACAACAGCGTAGTAACGTCTTAGAATCGAATGTAACTCCCTGATACTGTTGCCGTGACCAAGGATAACTTTATCCAGCATAAAATAGATTTTGAGGACCCCGAAACTCAACTAAAGATCTATTGACAAGAGACGTTATGATATTTAGAAAAATAAATATTTTTGGCTCTGGTGTTGAATATTTCTTTTTAAATAACGCAAATCCGCTGCTGCCTGTCCGTGCTGCCTGAACAATACCTTGCTCAATTACTTCGTTAAGTATATTTATATGGATATTCTGTTTCTCTCTTATATCTATTGTTCTAGTCTAGCCAGAAACATGTGAATGATATATATTGATATGCTTTTATATACACATTTTGAAAACCCTACGCGTTAGCTGAAAATAAACTGAAGGCCTCAGTCATCTGCGGTTTATGTCGAGCTGGTGAGCCTTTTGGACTCATCAACCGTTGGTTTTATTGAACCATCGATATAACAAAATTGTTTTAAAAAACTATTGTGAGTGCTATTTACACAACTGTCAGAAGAAACTAAAAATATGAGCAAACTATACTAAACAGAGCTACATTTAGCAGTAAAACTTTTGATTCGTCAATATTGCTCGAAACTAGAAGCTTGCTGTCTCAAGCTGTCTTAAGATAGTGTATTATTAATCATACCATTGTGACCAATTTACCTACTGTTATCCTCATTACTTACGAGTAAATGCACGTGGTATAATGAATCATTAGTAGACTTTGCCCGTAATAATGAGTGGTATAGGTATCATGTCATGGTATAAAATACCTTGAAGACAATAAACGTTCATGAATTAATAAAATATGCTATTGGACCTAGGTAGTCTGTTGATTTATTTCAGTCACTCTAAATAGATTTCAGAGATCACATATATTACTCAAATCCCAGACTAAATAGCTAAAGCACTAACTAACACTATGTTAATTTAAAATAATGAATATAATACAATACCCACACCTCGCACACTATAGAAATTCTTAGATGACTGAAAATCGAACTCAGGATCTCAGGGATAGCAACACCTGGAAATCAGCATGCGAGCCAACGGCCACTAAGGTCGTCAAGTTGAGATTTAAACTTCAATAAAGTTTTTCTTCTTGTAAAAAAAAATTGAAGGTAATTGTTAATAATTACATAATTGTTCGTTAGATTAAGAAAAAAAATCAAGTTTATGGCACAGGGTGCTATGAGAAGCGCAATTTGACGGCAGTGTAATACCACTAGTAAATACAATCTAAACTAGGTAGTTAAACTAATGCGATTCCTATAGCAATAAAGAATGTTGGATCAAACTGATAGGTAATTTGACGCCAAATAGAGGTCAAGTGATTATCGAGTTACAAATGATCATATTGCATCGATTATATTGACAAAGTACAATCCATGCGATATTACAAATCAATGATCAACTACTATTAAAAATGTAAGGTAGCTGTCGAGTATCTCCGCAGGCACGCAACGGCCGCACAGTACGAAACGGAATGTACGGATTTTTGCCGATGTCATACGTCCTTTGCATCCTCATTTTTAGGGTTCCCTTGTAAAGAAGGGACTCTTATAGTTTCGCCATGTCCGTCTATCCGTCCGTCCGCGGTTAAGCTCAAAATTGGTACTAAGCATTTTGAATTTGGCACGCAAAGTGGTAAAGTAAAAATGTCTAAAATTTTTTTTTTTTCTATATCAAGTAAAAGTAGTGATAATATTATTATATCATCTTCCCCATAGTGTGAGGCACCATTAGATAGGTATTTCAAATATATTGGGGGTGTGGAAAGGCCGTTTTCGATTTAATAAATCGTTTGTGACTCATTAAACTTTAAAGAGCCCATTTTTGTTAGAGATAAGTATCCCCCCCTCAACCAACTTAATGGGTCGTTGGGTAAAATTCAAACGATAAGATATTACAAATTTATTAGTAATAGTCGATCATTTGTATTTAACTCGAAAATTTCGAACAACTCCATACAAAACGACAAACGTGTTTTTTTTTTTTAATGGTAAGGATCTCTTCGTGCGCTAGTACGACTCGCACTTGGCCAGTTTTTCGTAGATGCTTCTAGGAAATATCCATTTGTCAATTTTGACATTGAAATTATGTTTACAGTTTTGACATAACGCTGTTAAGTAAGTTAGCTGTATAACTGACGGTTCGATACACTTGCTGCGCTCGAACGGGGAACACTTAGGTATAGTTGCGCCAGGTTATAGTAGTATAGCAACATTTTTTATTAATAACGATATGCCTAAACCTTTTTCACATTTGTTTAAACATGCACTTAATTAAATATGTTTTGTTAACCGATTCCGTTATGTTAAGTAAATATGTATGGAACTATAGGTTTATATGTTGTTATTTTTATTTTGCTCATATATGTTTTGTTGTAACTTTTTTTTCCTGATCAATAATAAAAAATAACGTCATCATCACTTTCATTGCTCATATACTGAGTGTCGTCGGTATGGTTGGAGCAGTTAGTGGACGTCATCATCATCATCATCATCAGCTCGTATTCGTGGACGTAGTGCTATATAAATCATACAAAGATATGGAAAATCCGTTGCATGTCGTGGGGCCAGTTAATGCATGCGGTCATTACGGACGTTCACTTTTATATATAATACAATTAATTACTGTTACCCGTATAATTTCATCAACTACACAAATTTACATAACATCCGAAAGTTGTGATTAAGCTTAAAAATAGATAAGACTAACTAATTAAGCAGCTTTTATAGTCCTATAAAGTTCTCTTCGTAAAAGTCGATATCTTTCAACTTATAAGCGAGTGCAAATGAAATTTTTTGCCCAATAAAAACTTTAATTTGTCGTAGGAGGAAAGTTTTATACACTTTTTCTGCCGCTTGACAGGCGACAGGGGTTATGTGGGACTCTCTATCCACACGGATTCGCTCGAAGGCTAGTTAAGACATGAATGGCATACCCACGAAACCCTCACCAATGTATTTATACTCACTTTTGGAGGAAGGACTTTTTGTTGGTTCACAAAACCTACGCTTGCTGACGGTATTTGAAAAACAAAAACAATCTTATTTTAGGATGCCTATTGACTTCTTATTTATCGAACGCGATAGTTTAAAGTTCGAACGGGAAGTACTTAAACAAAAGCTTTTTAAAAACGGCATAATGGTTTACATTGATATAATTGTACAGAATAACTCACAAAATTATATTCTTCAGAGTATAAAGGGATAGTACATATTTAATAAAGTTGTTATAGCAAATATTTATGTCGAAACACTGATTAAAAAAGGTATTTTATCATTTCAACTTTTTTTCACAAGTTTAATGCTCGATTTTCAAATATAATATTGATTTTTTAACAACTGTTGAAATCGTTTTGATTTCTTAAAAACGAAAACATTTAAAAATCTGTCGCGATAATCCTATATATTAATCATCTCTGCTAAAGCAACCGTGAACTCCAAATGTAATACTTACGTGAGTTTCTTAACCAATTGATCGCCCAATATCCAATTTTAATATAAAATTTCCTATTGTTTAATGACGGTAGTAGAACATATTTTAATATTTATTCATATTCAACCTTAATTTTTATATGTAATAAACATACTGTAGGTATATTAACAAATACCGATTTATTGAACTCTCTGTACAATAGGGTCGGTCATCATAATGTAGCAATGACCGACGTGTTTATAAACACTTTAAAAACTAGAAAACCTTTAATTTATACAATATGAAAATGTGTAAATTTGCGACTTATTTCTGTATAATCCTTATTAAAAAAAATACACAAATTCATTTCACTCATAGAATTAAAATAACTTGAATATTAACGTGTAACAAAACTAAGGTTACTCAAGTAATTTTTTAGAATAAAAGGATGCTCCTTTTATATTGTTTTATAACAATATTAGGAAAAACAAAGTATAACCGAATACCGAATTCACTAAAATCAAAGGAATAAACTTTGTTTCTATTGAAACGATAAAAGTTCATCAACGTTAGGATCATGTGTACTATAGAAAATCGTGAGAAATCGCTTTAACCTCACGAGTATAGGCAGTGATAAAGTCGACAGACCACGCCCATTGCCTACCTGCTCATAGCCAATGAGGGAACGGAACACTGTCAATAGCACCCGTTGTGGTCTGACATTAAAATGATAAATGACACCACGAATTCTCTTCAAAAGAATCATTTAATACATTTAAGTTTTTAAACGTGGCAAAACTTTTCGATAACTCTACGATAACGCGCCAACCAATTTATATTTAAACGCACACGTCGAATTTATTTCATACTAAGACATACAAAATGAATAAAACTTCATAATAAATTTATCTTTTCAACAAACAAAATGATAATATTATCACTTATTATAATTCACGAGAATATATATAAATCCACGTTTCATTTATATCTCTTCAACTAAGTACCACGATATCAATATGTTAACAACCCAAGTTTTTAATCTCGACAAGGTCGTAGGATGAACTTTTTTATATCAACAAATAATTAAGTTTAATGATTACCTAAACTTAGGGTTGCCAGACGGTCGAGATTCGTCAGGATTGTTCAGACATTTCATATGATGTCCAGAGTCCCGAAAAAACAAATATGTCACGACAAAAATTGTTAGATTCTATAAGATCGAATTCCAAGTACATGTGACATTTAAAAAAATAATAAGTAGGTATATGAACTCTTTAAATGTTATATTATTATGTGATCTTAAAATTTGCCAAAAAATAGATGTTTATTATTAATTTAAGATTAAATGTATGAAAAGTGGAATTTTTTATTAGTATTTTTTAGTACTTTTCATATTTTACCCGGATATTTTAGACACACTATCTAGCAACCCTACTTTTACTTAACAAATTACTACAGGCAATACCCATTACGGAAACGGGAAATAAAAAAAATCATCGCGAACACAATATCAATAGTTTATAAGCATTTGTTTTGTAAACACGACAACCCGTAACGTAAATATTTATAATAATTAAAATTAATTTGTATTAATGTCTCACTAGTTATTAATTCAACTCGAATGATTTATATAACATGGTATGATATAATGCTGCTCTGATATAATTTAACTGTAAATTGGGTATATAGGTAATATACATTCGTCATTGTAACAGGTACCAAAGCACATCGAAAGCGGAATTTTTCAAAGCGAAATATCGAATTTGGTATCAATAATCATGAGAATGACATAATTTTACCGCTAGTCACCACATCTCAATAGGTTTTTGCTATAAAAATAAGTAAATATTGAGGTTGAAAGAGTATCCAAATGTTTACAAAAATTTCTTCTAATTTAATTAGAATCGCATCAATTACAATCAAGTCATTTCATGGACGTTCTTCAAACAATGAAATTTCCTCTTATAGACATTTTGATTCGAAATGAATCACCTATATACAATATCTAAAACTTGACATAAGCTGTATTAATAAAGGTGAACCGTGAAAAGGTTAATGTGAAGATTAAATTTCATTTATTAAACGTATATCACCAAACTGTTATTATTATCCAACATTTTACTAATTACCTAAAACTTTGAGCTTATAATATAGGATATTGAACAACATTACAATGTTATGTTGCGATCATATTTATCATAAAGTATAATGCCATCTTTGGCACCTGGGACCAGTGATTAAAAAGTAAAATTATGTAGTTGTCAAGCTCATCATACATTGGCATCAAAATCTCGTGTAAGAGTTATTACAGTTATTAACCAAGAATATTCACTGAAATTTGTGCTTTACTACTTTTCAAACAAATCATATAGGTCATATTTTGTTGAGGCATAGTATATAGTCCATAGTTTGATTCTGATATTATTATTTTGTAACATCTATGTTACACGATGGTTTGCAATAAACATTTGAGTATTGAGTATATATGACACAGAAGTATAAAAAATAAATGTCTTAAGATGCAGCTGTAACCTCTGAATTATACCGATCACAGATATTATAGTTACGATAGTGATAAAATGAATAGTTATCGAATATACACTTACGTATCATATCTCGGGTAAGATGGTGGGTACGGCGATCCCGATCCAAAATAATTCCTGGCACCGAGCGGAAGAGGTTGCATATGCGAAGGCACGTGTTGTGCCACATGCGCCACGTGGTAGCCGTCGCCAAACAAGGTCTTCGAATACGGAGTGGCTCGAAATGGTCTCTTCATACGTCGCCGCCTTCTGTAGTTGCCATTCTCGAACATATCTCCACATTGCGGATCTAAAACAATGCAACATTCAAAGACCAAGAATTCTATGACGTCATCGCTAGCTAACATTTCGCTTGAAGCTAGACACATAGTTCAACCAATATATTACAATGTACACGCCAGCCTTACAATTTGCAATTCGCATTGCTCCAATCAAAACACAAGAGTATTAAATTACAGTAACAATAGGTAATGCGGCAATAAAATCGTAGAAACGCACGAAAAGTAAAATAAATAAGGTTACATGATATTTCTACTCTAATCGCTACTTACCAGAAACATCCAATAAACTTACCGAGAGTCCAATAGTTTCCTTTTCTTTCACCGCCACCCTCCCTCGGTACTTTGATGAAGCACTCGTTCAGACTTAAGTTGTGCCTTATTGAATTCTGCCAGCCTTTTTTATTCTTTTCAAAGTATGGAAATTCTTTCGTGATGTAAGCATATATTTCACTGAGTGTTGCTCTCTTCGTGGGACTGTTCTGTATGGCCATTGCAATTAGGGCTACATAGGAGTAAGGAGGCTTTGTCAACGTTTGAGAGGTTGGCGTGGTAGACTGCGGTTTTACTTCGGAACTACGGGGACTCGATGGAGACGATGTTTTTGGTTTACTCTTAGTTTCGTTACTGTAATCAACACGGATATTAAAAACAAACTAAATAAAATATTATACCACAATACATTGCTCAGATTCCTTAGCCTAAGGCCTCATGTTACGGTATTTGAAATAACGAAGGTGCCCTAACCACAGTGGTCTTACGTCATAAAAAAAAGCAAAACTTTTATTTTTGATTTAAAAATACTTAACCTACATATAGTAAACTCTTAAATCTGAGTGCTTAATTTGCATATTATAATGTTTCGCTGCTAGCCTAAGTTATATTACAAGTTTACATAAAATCAGAATATTATATTAAAAAAAAAGTTGTTTATTTATAATTATTTATAATATTTAATAAAATTCATCACCAATCAAAATCATCACCAATAGTTTTTAAACATCTGTTATTTTTCAATGAAGAATATGAATTTTTAAATAAAGCTAGAGGCTTCATTTAACTTATAATATGGTTTACAATTCATAATACTGACCTATTATTTGAACTATTATCTTCTCTAGAAAGTTGTGGCAATGTTAGTGTTTGATACACCCGAGATAGGTCCTCTTCACTTTTGATATTTGGATTATTTGGTGCATCAGCATTGTTGTTTTCTTGCAAACATATTCGGCTACTCTCGTACGGTGGAGTTCCTAAAGTAATATACCACTTATAAATGACGTAAGTACTCGTACTTACGAAAAAGTAAATAAACTCAAAATATACTATAGAATCAGCGTTTCTATAAAAAATACATTGTCAACAAAAGCAGTGTCCCGGTATTAGAGGTTCAATCAAATAAACCCTTTATTACCTTTTAAAGTAGGTTTAAAATAGTTTAACACTCTATTTTTATAGAATACGAAAGCAAAACTCTGCATTCACTTCCTAATTAAAAATTCCTTATTTAATCAAAGGCTTTTGAAATAATAATCCTAAAAACAATCGCCATTTAAAAATGAAAAATAATTACTATTTAGAAATATTTTCTTTAGAATAGAAGCAAATTATATTTAGTTATTTTTACTTCAATACAAAGTTCTAAACAAAACACATGGTGTTAAGACACCTACAAATGATTGTCCTCTGCTTATGATCTGACGTAGTGAAAGAAGCGAGAGAGTGCATACATCTTTTATTAAGCAAGTTATAACGTTTCTACAAGCTCACAATAAATTCCGGAGGCATATTTACCACAGGGCTCACGAATCACTGTCACGGGACAGCAGACTGCGAGAGGTGGCACAAGAAGATCGTACTGTATTTATAATAATATTTATTTGGATACTTTCGGTGTTTATACAGTGATTTCCTAGAAATAGTTTTATTTCTTGATACAGTTTTATATTTTATTTTATATATTAAATAACACTTTGCAAGTAGCCCTTATGGTTTTTTCTTTATTCCATTAATTTATAGGGCGGCGAACGTAATAAACCCTGGTGCTAAAATCAAAATTCTCCAAAAATGAAGTGGGTGTTTATCCCGTATAGCATAGGGAATGAATAACATAAAAATGGCAAATTAGATATGTTTAAGTATCGTTTGTACATACTAGTAATTGAATAGAGTGAGTTTCCCTCCTCCTGTGAGTTATTGCCTTAAATAGTGACATATATCATCTAGACGAAGTGCGTTTTGTTACAGTATGAAAATCTCCGTAAAATAAGATAACATTTATTACAGAATTAAACTCAATATAGGAAAACGTGAGTGTAATGACTTATGTAAAAATATATTTTAAATAACTATTTTTTTTTTATTTTTCCCTCATAGAACTAAGAATATAAGATTGAAAAGTTAGGAACCAAGGTGAAGACAATATTAATTATTATGAAAATAAATTTTATATTCGATAAATTTGGTATGCACAACGATATACTAAAAGTAAAAATTAATCCATATTAAAAACCTTCTACTCAACGTATAAAAATAAAATTTTAAGTAAGTATATTGCTGTTATAGAACAAAGAAATTTCATTTTATTTAGACCAATTACTCTCAATCAATATTATAACCAATAAAACTAATCTCATATCATTGGGATTAATTTCATGAAAGACTATAGAAATAAACACTAAATATATTCAGCAATACATAAATTTACAACTTTGTCTTCGTTTAGATTTAGTATCATTGAATATTTACTGGTTTAAAAACAAGTGAGAAACTGTTAATAGTATAAATGTGTACATAATTGTTATTATGTTATTACATTTAACGTTTAAGATTTGCCAATCTTACGCGTACGTGCCTCCCGATACGGATTTCTTGGAATCCTCCACTGAACGGAGAATGTAGTTAAACAATATATATTTTTATACTACACAGATTGAGCTCATGGCAACCAATCACCTTCATTATTCCAGAAAAAAAAGTATTCCTATACTAATTTCTAAATTATCACGATGATATAAAAATCCGAAATAGAACGAAGTCTAACAAGGTCATAAACTTTTTTATGACATTGGTAGACTTACCCTTAAATGCAAATGATCAAGGCACCTATTTAAAACTGAATATATGAACAAATAGAGTAACGGAATGGTTATCGAGGAGTGAAAATGACAGAGGTAGACTAAAACAAAAGGTAGATAGATATTTTATAGAAAACTCAGGAATAACGAAAACCAGACAAAATAATCTGTCAAAAATAATGGAGAAGTCTGCACCAAGTAGATGTCTACTATAACTAAAAATTAATAAATGACACAAATCATAATGGGAAAGTTTTGAAATATAGCAGAAATAAAAGCTTACTTTATTTATTTATTTTTACATATTATGACAAGAGAAAATTTGCATCATTGTGGACAAAAATATAAGGATATAAAGATGGTTATATATGGATAAGAGGGGTGAATACTATTCACTAAATTGTGAGATGAAACTGATTGAAAAGTATGAAAGACGAATACAATCATGCCGTGCACAAATATAAGAGTAGATATTTAATCCAATCATATCTGTAAATATATGAAAAATTCACAAAATATGTCCGAAACACGATCCTAAGAGTTATTTTCAAACGTGGTTACGTTGTTTTTTAGTTAAACCTACACAATATTCAATAATAAACATTTTATTTTCTGAAAGATACTTCTTATGAACTTGAAGAGAGTATGAACTAAAATAATTTACATATAAAAGTAAAGGCGACTATTAAAGAACAGCTCTAAGTAAACATTGTGACATAGAGATTCGTTAATAATCATTCAGAAAAATTGAACCCCTAAGAAGATTTATTAATAGTGTAACATCATGTAATCAACGCAGACGAATCGAAGCAAGACTTTTCTATCAATACGATTTTTGATAAGATGGATCCTTGACAACCTCAATTTCTAATTAGCATATACCAAATAAAATAAACAATGTTTTTGTTTCATTCTTAAACAAAATAACAAGAATCCTTACTGACGTTTATTTAATTATTGACACATTTGTAACGAAAAATTTAAAAAATATAGACGACCAGCATCGTTTTAAAAATTAGTATTTAATAGTATTAGTATTTACTATTCATAAAATTTCATAGTTAACTTACTAAGGAGATATAATAAATATTTTGTTTCTAAGCGTTGAAGCTATGTTTTAAATATCATTTTGATACAATTTCTGATAAATTATAAAATTATCAAATCTTAATTACATATTAACTAAAAATAGTTAAAAAGATTCACTAAAAGCCATGAAAAATCAAAGGAGATTTCACCAAAATTCCTATCTAAGTGACCAACGAATTAATTTTCAAATTATTAAAAAAATCTATATATGTTAAAACCTCGTTCTACTAAAACTCCTAAGAAATTACTAAGCGTATTTATTTATTTTTTAGGTAAAACAAAGGTTCCTCTAAATCTGTTAACAATCTAATAAAAAATATCAGAAAATTATGAGTATTTTCACATATAAATAGAAAAAATATAAAATCTGATATACTTTCAATTAAAAAGATAAAACATCCGTATACCATTTTTACATTTCTGTAACTTTTGAATTCGTATTTACGTAATTATTAATATCTTCACTATGTGCTTATACTTGTTCTTAATTTGACCACTTTTATTATTTTATTTATTCTTTTTAATCTAAAACTAAAGACATATGGTGAACTTAATACTACTAATAATACTATAGAGGAATGCCTCTCCAGTCATCCAGTGAGGATGTAAAAGCGGTGTTAAATTATTAATACCAAAATACAAAGAGTCGCTTTACTGATTTAAATCGAGCTCATACAAATATAAAAAATAAATAAAAAAATAATTATGAATTACTAACTTGTATTCCCGCAACTTCGCCCACATAAATTTTAGCCTATGTCACCCGCGTACGATGTCGCATCCCAAAGGTGAAAGAATTTTTAAAATCGGTCCAATAGTTTCAGATCCTATTTAATGCAAATAAACTACTTAATCTTTTTTATAATATTAGTACAACATATGAGATTAAGAAACAGTAACAACCAGAACATAGTAGCTACGATTTTCCAATTTAAATGCAGACTTATTTGTGGAGATACGAACATTTAACGGGCTAATTGTTAATATTCATAAATAAATAAATAATAATAGGTAAAAAAAATATAGTACATTCTAAATGCAATTTCCATAATTCACATGAGTGAAGGAATGCGTCTGTTAGACGCCGTAGCCGGTGTGGCTGCATATCGGATTCGAACCGAGCCGCGAACACCGCAAGGTATTGTGTCGCTTATAGAACAATGCGTCGTATTTATAAAACATTAAAAGCCGGCGTATCGTTCGTGAAATTAATAACAAATAACAATTGTGAAACGTTCGGGAGCAGTGCGAATTACCCGTGCAGTTGAATAACTGAATAGTAAGTACATAGTGAGCGCTAGTCAGATGCACGTCAAAATATGTTACCTACTAATGAATGATCTAATGAAGTTATTTTATGGGTGAACCCTGAGAAAAGTATTCTCGATCAGTTCCATGCTATTTTTCACACTACAACTTATTATTAAAAAATAATTACATAATCAACAATAGGTTGATTAGTTTTCGGACGATAATCCCGTAGGCATTTTATTTTATTTTTTTATACCTGAAGCGGCTCGCATAAGGCTTGCACTGATGTGCCGCCAAGAAGCTTTTTTAGGAATACAAAAATAAACAATACGCTTAAACAATAATACAAAAATAATTACCCTAAGTTATCATAATTTTAGTTTAATATAAAAATAACTTTAACGATTGCTTTATTTTATTTTCTCTTACTAGTAATACTTGTTTTATTTATTTTTTTACTGTATCCAATCCAACAATAAACTGGTCTAATTGATCTGAATACCTGAACCTGCAGCCAAGAACGGATAAACGCGGATTGAAAAACATACGTTTTAAAATGGATACGCGGAAAATCATTTCTAAACTAAAACCAAATCCGTGTAGGAACACGCCCAACGTTAATAATTGCGAGATACATTTTTCAATAGAATTTGAAAAAAGAAATGCCCTTCTCTGCTTCAAATATATATTTTTAAATAGGTGCTTTTTAAAGATTAGATTTTTAAAGATCTAGCGCATGAAGAATTCTGTACCATTATATATAAAAACACAAAAACATGTACCCCTTCAATATATATTTTATTTCGTTTTTAGTGTATACATTATTTGAAAAAATTTCAACGGTGTAGCAAATCACGTTTCATGAGGTTCAGCCTGGTGAAAGAAAGCAAAGCGGGCTTAGTAATGTCCCACTTTTATCCTTTAGGTAGGTCACCCCTTAAGAGTTCGTAATCCATTTATAGCCTTAATGATATTTATTAAATTAATCATATCATGTTTTTAAAAATGAAAATATTAAAAACAAAATGATATGAATGGTTATAAATAATTAAGATAAAAAAAAACTAGCAATTTGTTGTTACATCATTTGCTTATAACTTACGAAATTTACGAAGAGATATTTTCAACCGCAAAATCAAGTAGAAAATGGTGAGTAAGTATGTCAGTGCTCATTAATATCGGAAACAAAACTGAATTACAGTTTAATTTCCTAAAGATATATACATATTTATATCACGGTTACATTTCTCACATTCATTGAAGAATATGAGAATTACGTATTCAAATTTTAACAAAATCAAACATTCAAACATTTTAAAGGACAAGACGATGGAAAAGTGAAGTTCCTGTAACACTATATTTACAACTGGGGGCGAGGAAACGTAATCTTGTGACCAATTAGCATCGACTGTCTCCATAGATACAACCTTGGGGCCACTATTAACAACAAAGATGTTGAAAAGTGTTCGGTTCAAAAAGTATCCCTTTTGGGTAATGATCTGAGTGAGACTGTTGAATCCTCTTGTTTTAAAACATTTTCATTTCTCTCAATCAACCAGTATAATGTTTTTATTATCTTAACATTTCCGAGAAACTTAATGGCAGTGTAATTAACATGATCAGTGTATCTATGATCTAGGAACTGGCGGATAGGCGAGTGCGGAAAACAAAAAGAGAAAAAAATACATTATATTTCTAGGTTTTTTTATGTTGAAAATTCACTAGTATTCCATTTCTTATCGTTATTATACTGCTTTTTAAAAGGGTAATGTGTTGGCATTATAATGCAAATTTTGAAAAATCTCAATCATTTTAATACGGATAACTTTGGGAGTTTATGTATTAGAAACAACTATCTTTTTTTAAAGATAAACTACAAATCGACCCTATTCCACAGGGAACAAAAAAATTTGAAAGAACGAAAAGCACAATAAAGAAAACATCATAACATATATATTTTGTATTAAAATAACTGTCGTACTTCGTTTCCGTAATAATTTATTATATAATATATCGCCTCGCCCCTTCCCGCGCGGATCAGATGCCTAATTGTCTAATTATAAAATCCAACCCAATCTCTTTTAATTTGTCATTTCAAAATTGGAATTGTCTAAGACATGCGTCAAACGTAAATATAAGTTATTCCCAAGGTTTATTATGTGTTCATCCAAATCATAATTTATTCCGAAAGAGATCATGAGTTTAAACGTTACATAAATACCAAACATTGCTATAGATTTTTAAATAAAGCCATTGTTTCATATACCTTAGAAAGAGGTAGACTAAATTAGCTATATGGGATTCGAACTAATATTTTCCCACAATAATACATAATCTAGATATAAATAAATTTCTAAATACTAAATATCTAATAATCCTCAAAGCAATTTTTTGAAATATTTTAATTCTGATTTTGATTATAAATCAATCTAAAAACAACATCAAATCACCGTGCACAATCTTTCTAGTAACGCAATAACTTAAGTGCAAATCTAATAAGCAGGAAGAATAGGTCACAAATTAAAGCACTTGGTTCAGTGTCATTTTCTTATGTACTGAAATAAAATATGTAAAGAAATATTACATTACAAAAACGTACAAAAAGACTTCCGTGAAACGTAGGCAACAACAAACGGAGATTGCCTTTTTCTGTAGGTACCATTAGCATCACAGGTACACTATTACCAAAAAAAATGGTTTATTTATATGTATTTACCACTGGTTTTAAATCCATATTTTAACCGTATTAAAAAGTGATAATAATAACAGATTAATAATTAACAATTGACCTATTTGTGTGAAAAACTCATAACCAAAAAATAACGTTCCGTTGAAAATTGACTTGGTTTTCATAAACTGACAATAATCTTAATATCTTCCTTTAGCTACCGTCTAAGTTCACAATTGCATAATTATAATGTAAAATAATCATTATTTAATGGTATTAAATATTTTATTTCGTCTAATTAAGAAAAAAATACATTGTGTATTTTATTGGAAACTCAAAACAGCATAACGGGGCACCGAAATATGAAATCTATCAACGTATATTCCCACTTTTTACTCTTTGTTTTTTCCCTACATATTACTTTTTGGAAGTTTATGTCGGTCGGCCGATATATTTGCTACATTTGAGTTGATATTTTAACGAATAAAACTATTGACAGTATTTAGATACTTACTTTTGTATTGTGGCGTGTTGAGATAGTTACACTGAAGTAATCTGCTGTGTTGAGATAGTAAGTCTTCTTGGAAAATCAGGCACCATAAACATCGACCGGCAGTGTTTATGGTGGCTGATTATTTGTTAAAAATAAATACTTAAGTGTTATCAAGTTAGTGTAGTAATCTATATATGTGCAAATTCATCTCTTTAGTGCGGCCTTAAAAGTATTTCTAAATAAATAATAAATGGGGTAATAATCACAGTAATTAAATATCAATAAAATATACGGGGGCACTTTATTATTATATTTTTCGAATAACTCAAAATTGCGGTCAAATTATGATAAAATCTTGATGGTAGTGAAAAGTTAAATAAAAACTTGACTCGTTGAAAGTAAATGTGAGTTGACGCAAGTTGGTACGAATCCCAGTACATAAAAAGCCATTCTCCTTTCCAGGAGATTTCATCTCCTCGATATCGCGTCACGTGTGAAAGAACAAAGACATAATAAAATTTTAGTAATCTGAAGTCTAACGCTATTTTCAACAACCCGATCCTAAGGTATTACTTAACACGTCTACTGATAATGTCGCCGATACCCAACTCGTACAAAAGGTAATTGTTCTCTCAAACAATAAAGTTTAATAACGTAAGGTTCTAGGTAAGGAAAGCGTACGCATTGTGGATGTAATATAGTATGTGTATGTACCTGGTGACGACCATCTGCGCGTTATAGTTAGATAACACGTACCAAGTAATTGTTAATTCAGTGGTACAAAGTTGTAACTAATTAATGTCCCGAACCGTTTTTTATGATCAAGATAATATAAACGAGCGGATATTATGCTTGGCGCAAATATGACACAAAGAACTTTTATCTATCACAGACTTTGCGTCAGCAATTTCATACGGATTTCACCACGTGTAGACCATCCGAATATTGTTGATCCTGTTAAATTGAGTGTCAATCTGATAATTTAAGACATCGTCATATTTTATATATAATACGGACACGAATAATACCGCGCAACATTAAATATGATTAATTATGATATAATGATATCTATACTAATAATAGTATAAAGCTGAAAAGTTTATTATTTGGTTATTGTGTTGAAATGTCATTTTTTAGGAAAGCTATAGTTCTCCATGCTGTGCTTCTTCTATTAGTAACGCTATGTTGCATAAACGGGAAAACCACGCGTTTGAATAATTAATAAGTTTTCACTAAATTAAAAAAGAAATCACGAGGTTATATAACTTTGTCTCCATCATCAATCATTATATCCCTAGTAATTTAATACCTACTATGAAAAAAATCAATAGTGGTTCAAATGATACGAGCGCATAAATATTTGCGCAGAATAAATATCTGAGGTTTTTAATATCCCGAAAGAGTAAACTAAAAAAGATTACACGTGCGGAATGTTTTAAGAGGAAACGTTTTCCGCATCAAAGAGTCATTTTAATTTCTATGTAACATGAAAAGTAAATAGTTTTAGGGTTTCATATACAAAGGGTTAAAAAAATTACTAAACTTTCGCAAACGTATCCTACGTTATCCTACGTGTGATCAAAAATTTAATCTTTCGAGTTCCACTGAGCTTCGAAAGGTACGCTTGAGTTTTAAACGGTTGGTCCTGACTGCGTCTGTAGTCAACGTCCACCAAACCACACTGGCTCCATCCAGTGGGTCATGCATGGCCCATTGTCCTTATTCAATTTCATTCGTCATCATTCAAAATCTCTGTAGTTATCATACAGAATGCCAAAAAAAATAATTATAATAGACCGAAATAAAATCTGATACTTAGATACAATTTAAGCTATACTTTAAGGAAATCCCACAAAGATTTTTCTGATAAAATTTCTTTCCTTAGTTTTTAATAAAATACGAAGCACTTAATTTCTAAGAAACAATACTAATCTCATTCAATATAACCAAAGTTTCAAATTACTGTATCAGGCAAAATTAACACTTGAAAAACAATAAAACTTAAAACTAACATGAGATCGATAAATATTCATTACACTACAAATATCATCAATACAAAGTACTTAAAAAAGAAATAGGTATAAAAAAGGTATTTTTTAAATGAATGCATCATCACCTGCCTGGGGCTTATATGTATATAATATATTACATTTAAAATGACCTTTCTTAAATTCCACTTACATATTTTAGTTCTGGATTCCACAAAACATTATGTATTTCCAAAGGATCTCACAAATTTGCAGGTACATTCAACAACAACTGTTTTATTTTATATATTTATTTCATAATTTCCTTGGACTGGATTGAGCTCAAGAATGGGATTAAAATAAGAAAATTAACTGGCCAATTATGATATTGCTGTTCACTTTATTATTGTATATTTTCTAATCCCACGTAGTATAACGTAGCACTTACTTTAGAATGCAGAATGGTTCTAGTGAGTACATTGAGCTTTGGTGAAGCATTTTTACCGCTTCTAATTTCTGATGCATTTTGCAAAACATAGAAATCTATAAATTTAACGGTTAGCGAAGGAGTAATTATAGACAACAGAAACATATTAAAATATAGTCACAACATCTGTTGACTATACAGATGTTGTGGCTAGAAGCTCTAGCTTCTATCAATAACATTTAAGTGTTACTCTTGTCGGTGGATTCTAATTTCTGTCGGCGGATTTCTCTAACCTCTTGACGCCTTTGTACGACACGACACTTAGTTTTTTTTTTTCACTTGAGCTATAATGAAATACGAGTAAATCTCTTATTAGCTTTTGAAGAAGGTTTCATTGCAGATAGATACTAGGAACTGTAGACAATAGACACAAACACTATGGAAATCGAAACAAAGTAATACTAGACCAATTCAGAATTGATTGGGTAGGAAATGAAATACGGCGTTGTAATTAGACAGCAACACTCGACAGTGTCGATGGCGTAGTGAATAAGCGCCGCGTCCCACGATCGTCGTTTTTCACAAGAGTGAGTGGCCAAAAAAAAACTCGGGCTTCGGAAGGCACGTTAAGCCGTTGGTCACGGCTACATTTGCAGTCGTTTATACCCTCCAATCTGAATTATGCTAGCGTGGAGGTTCATGGCCTATCCTCCTTAACCATTCACAAGGAAGGCCTGAGTTCCTACAGTAAGGATGTTAATGGGCTGATGATAATAATGATGAAAGACAGAAACATAACGACCGCCAACATGCGAGTCAATCAACCAGAGCGGTCGTCATTGCACATACACAAAAAGAAATTCTATTTTAAAAATGTTTATATGACTTTAAAGAAAAAGCATTTTACGATAATCATAATTTAACGGAGGCAGGACCTGACACTGCCTCTGATATACAGATAACCTTCACGGATCTTATTTGTTTCTTATTTGATTCTTTTCTTATACAAAATTTTAGGAACGACTAGAGAAAAATAGAGTAGGCCCTCAGGTGTCATGCTAATAGAGTTGTTGGCAATGACGTTTTAGACACGCCATACCATACGTGTTAAAACAGCGTAATTTTTATTGTCTTAACTTAACATTACAATACAACCACAAAGGGCGCGAAGAAATCAAAAATAAGTGTCTCCCTATCAGAATCTCAGCATACCTCTTGTTATAACGAGATAAACATACTTGCATTGACTTGCATAGCTTTAGGTGTCTCTGTTGCATCCTCATAGAATACGATGCAGGAAAAAAATGTCGCGTTGAATGGTGTTTTATTGTTTTTATTAAATTAAAAAACAGTTAATTAAGGCAATTGCCTTACTTTTTTTAAGTCAATGTTGTACGCTTTTTAATACATTATTGGTTGTTCGCTGTGAAATTACAAGTTGGAATTATGTAATGAAAGATAATTTCTAAGAATTACTTACAACAAAAAAAAAGGAAATTAAACTGTAAAAGCTTTATATATCGAGTTGTCCAGGTAATTTTCATAACATGATTGTACATTTTATTAGTAAACAAATCCTTCAAAAGTTGTTTTACCAAATAGTCTCAAGTGCTTACATGAAAGAAATAAATTTCATAACAATTAATCAGCTTTTTGGGGACTAGTTATTGTAGCCAGAAAAAAATCATTCCATGAGAGGAATAGACGAATTAATTGAATAGTATATTTTGTTATATCATATTAATGTACTACATTTCTTGTATTCATAAATAAATATATTTTCTTATTAATTTTATACGGATTTATTTTAGTGTGTATTATTACAATATAGCACTTTTTGCCTACCCAATTATTGTGTTCTGTTAATTTGTATTGGAATTACATACATATTTAAAAATGTTATTTCTATTTTTTGGGGCAGGTGACGCATAGATTATAAAATAAAATAAAAATAAAATCCATTTATTTGGGACAAAAATAAAACATAAGCAACACAATCACATAGACACAACTAAATCTCCGTCCCAAAACGGTTCCAGCTCAGCATATGCTGGTCTTGTGTTCAGCGCTGATCTTCCGCTGGAACCGATCCGGTGAAAAACACAAACAGTATATATAACACAACATAACAAAAATACAAAAGTGACATAAAAATACAAATATATAGCCGTACCCAAGGTCCGGCTATATGGTGAAAGCAATTCCTTCGCCTATTCCATATACGAGACATATTAGTGTCTATGGATTTGACGCTTTAACATTTTATTGAATATTCTCTCAATGGTTAAAATTATAAATCTCCGATTATTTCTATTGCAAAAAAAACTTCAACTTTAAACAACCAAATCACTTGACATTAGTAGAACTGTGCGGAACGCGCAGACAACCCACTATCAAAAGAAGACAATTATAGTTGATGCAAAAACTTTTTGTGACAAGTTATAAACGCGTTATAAAGGCAAGTTATAAGATTGCTACAGAGGTCTGATCACAACTTATTACCGAAAACACAATGAAATGAAAATATCTTTATTCAAGTAGGCTTATTACAAGCACTTTTGAATCGTCCAATGATTAACTCTGACAAATGGATTGCAAACTTTAATTATTCTAATTTCCTTTTTTTTTGTTTGATACCAGTTAGAGATATAAAAAAACTTTTTCCTTTCTTTTGAAAAGTCAAATGTTATCTGATTATTGTAATTTGAATAATATCAGTGCGTATCTTTTGTAATTTTCAGGTTGTTTCTTGTTACTTTTTCTTCGTGGATATTTTCTTATGCATTAAAGTTTGAGTATTGTCTTAAGTCCAAAATTTTTTTGTAACCGCACTTTACTTTTTAGTTTTAAGTAAATATTTAAATGATGTTTTGGGATAACAAATTGGTTTATTATTCATCACTAATACACCAAGCACACCACACAGATCGTCGTTACAAGGTTAAATGGCAAATAATTTTTCACCCTACCAATATAGGAAAAAATCGAATGATCTAGAAAAACAAAAACAAATTTCAAAACAAACTTCCATAGAAAGTTAGCCCTTAATAACCAAATTTCAAAGAACTCTTATATAGAGCTCACCGACAGTATTTTGCAGAATATTATTATATAATCGATCCTTATGCCAATTTCAAATTCCTAAAGCTAGTAATTAGAATAGTTAGTATTACAGTAAAAAATTTGCCATTATTGACTTACGAGTTTTATTTATATGTAAAAAATGGACTGTACTGTAGGAGTTAGCTATCATAAATTTAATGAAGGAAGTTTAAAAAGTACTATATATATGGTCACGCCCCAGAGGTGCGAGCGTAAACCTACAATTCTACTCTCAGAGGAAATTATATATGATCCTACTTTTCCTATTCTTAAAAAAGTAGACGGCTTAAAAAAGTATTTTAGAATAACAAAAAACCCCTACAATAAAAAGAAAACAATAGTGTTCGATCCTCAGACTACATACATACACTGGAAAAGCATTTCATTCCCGCCGGTTCAGTCGGGTTAAAAATATTCATTTTTTTTCAGTGTATGTGTATCTGTGTTACGGGAGCTGTTATGAAAATATCAGTTATACTAAAATACATATGTAGTTTTGTGTTCGCGATATGTAGTCCTTTTCTCTTTCGGTACTGGCTGGTTTTAAGAACAGATTTTCTTTTGATAGCAGGCATATTCTGTGTTTCGAAACTAAGCCCAATGATCTTGGTTTTAATCTTAATCAATACTGTCATATGGTTTAACCGAGAATTTTGGACCCAGGAATAATTGGATATAATTTTATGGTGATGGTCATATTTGAGTGGCAGCCTGAAAACGGAACTCCAAAAACATGTTATACATTTTATCACGACAGTCAATCAATAATACTGAATATATTCACGTTACTATATTAAACATACACCGTCGGGCTCAATAAAATCGTTAAGAAATGCATTTAATAATTCGAATCTCATATACAATTGAGTATATACCTTGGAATAATATTTTTATTGTAATCGCTTCAAGTTATTGGATAGTTCATAATGAGAGGTTAGGAGGACATGACCGTCAACTGAATGACGTCAGGGACTGAACGAACTGCTCCACAGATACAATTATGTCGTGGCACCAGATAACACCCGTATTAATAAAATTATAGCAATAATAGTACAAATAAAACTATTTGGTGCCTACGTATTAACACTGGGTGCCTACGTATTTAAAAGTAGTGCAACCAGGGAAAGGTTCAATGTAATTGTTGCCAATTAACTGACTGCCCTTTACAAAAGCTCGCAATTTTGTTTTACAAATGAAGTCCTAAAAATACATAATGTAGTAAGCAAGTACACTTACTCTAATTTAATTACTGCCACATTTTATGGTGTTGATATGCAACATGAATTGTGAATAATAAAAGCATGTAAATGAATTATCGGTGCATACAAAGAAAATCGATTACTTTCGATCTCAAATCGATTAAGGTGTAAACTGTGGTAAAAGCACCTTTGCATTTAATCCAGCAAAAATACTTTTCTATTTGTACTGGATTCGATACGGAGCGCTTTTACGATACGGAGCGACTCAATTGCTGCCGACTGCCATATTGTTGAATACTAAACACAAAATTTGTTCTAAATATTTGTATTATTGTAACGAAAAAAAAAAACAACGTTATTTACGATCTATGCCAAATTTCTTTCTTAGATTTTTTAATTTAAACTCATTGACGAGTACAATTCAACAGCAGAAATTTGAAATCTTTATGTACTTAATCTAATGTGCTGCTCTTTGTAGCGTAATCACTACATATTATAAAAGTCACCCGCCGCTTCTGTCTGTCTGCCTGTTCGCGATAAACTCGAAAAGTACTGGACGGGTTTTCATGCGGTTTTCAACAATAGATAGAGCAATTCTTGAGGAAGGTTTTAGTGTATAGTCAGTTTAGGTTTTGTACAACACTAACGATATTAGTTCAATATGTCAGAAAAAATAAAGCCGACCGGAAGCTTTCCTCGAAAACGCTGCCAAAAACTTTTGAGTTATAACAAAACATTGTAGGGTGCAATTGTACCTCTTTAATGGATCCACAAAAAAGTTTGCGGTGGTATATGTCTATATACCAAGGATAACCCACAGTAACCATTTTTTGTGTATACTTAAAACAGTAAAATGATGGGCTATTTACAAACTATTTTTAACAATACAGTATTGATCCTTATTCAAATAAATAATTTAGACGCGTTATGCATGTAATGTATATCAAATTTGCCTTTACACTATATCAAAAAAATTAATATCGGAAAATAAAAAATGTCCGGGCGAGCTATTAAATATCGATGAATAAAAACGAATCGCCGCATAACTTCCGAATTCAAGTTCCGACTGCGCCAAATTGAATGAATCTATTTTTTTATGTGTTATACGATTCATGACATGGTTTGTGTATACAGATTTTTTTAAACGGGTATAAGGCGGTACGAATTTCGCTGGGTCAGCTAATCAAATCAAAATTTTTCTTTTACTCAAAATATTACTTATTATTAATTGTCAAATAGGCAGGACTTATTATTAATTGTTATTTCACCTTTGACTGTGGGCCTACCAGTCGATTTTCGAAATTCGAACATCTCATATTGACCGATAATTAGGCCTGCTACATTACGTCATACTCCAGCTGCAATGGACTGCGACGTTATTGTAAACATGTGACTATGCTGATGCGGTATGCGACTTGATGTGGTAATAACTCAAGAACTCGTAGAAAATAAGAAGAAAAACTTATTATTCAAACGAAAATTATAATTAACCGTTCATTCTCAACAAAAAATATTAAACACTAAAATAAATCTAATGAAGAAGACACATGGTACTATTCTCTTGCTTACTTATATCTATTTATCTGTTACAATTCCGATTTTTCTATAACACAACTCAATCAAAAGTTAGACATGGAGAGTTATTGAAATATAGCGCCACTGCGGGCGATGGGAGCCTTATTTAACGTGTTTGGTATCACTCCACGAACTCATTGTAAAACCACAACAGGTAAAAAAATAAAAAAAACGGACATTTCGAAAATCGGATTACCTACTATTTGAATACGAGTTCTAACGCGACAGACACGGCAAGCAATATCAATGCTGCGTTTAGAGAGAAACTTATACTCCAATAAAAAATGTAAACTACCCTACTAGCGTATTAAGAGATCGATCCGATATTACATGCATAATTATAAATTGAATAAAACCAATAGCAGTATCATCAATGACACTGACAGCTAAAAATATTTATTGCTGAACCAGACATTTTATAATGTTACTTACTAACTGTTTTCCCGCGATTTTGCTCAAGTAAATTATAGCCGTAGTTGAAAGAAATTTTAAAATTAGTCTAGTAGTTTCGGGGCCTATTCAATACAAACAAAAAAAAATACTTTTAAATAATATTAGTATACACCACGGCACAGGAAGGATTCTTTCTTAGCAAATTCGTGCAATATCTGTCAGAATGTATGCCAATTAATTAAGTTATGTAAACTCAAACCTGTTAATAGACTTAGTTGCATTCACCACAACTTCGCGAAGACGTGGGCGAGCGATAAATTCGGTGACGCAAATTAGCTTTTATTTCACCCTCAAAGATCTTGGTAAAACTTTCAAAAATAGAAGCCGGTATTAAGTGCAGGAACAACGGCACACCGGACGGCATTAATGACTATGGCAATTTACTCCCCGAATCAAATCCTATTGCGTCGTACGTTATTTCAGTGGACGGTGATTAAATCTATCAATGAATTTCCGCTTTCAGAAGCTTGACACTTTTAATATCGACAATCGATACGAGTGCGATGTGAATGAACAATACTGGTCGTAAATTAAATAGTCCTAAGTTCGTGCCGGCCGGTTCAAAATGGGTCTAAAGACCCGAGCTGGAACAGTCGCGCTCGTAGCTTATAATAAGAGCATTATTATATACCCGTGGACGGCAATGCGACACCGGCCCTTTAGCATGTGACAAATGAATCAGTAAGGCATTTTGTACCAATTCGTTGTTGTTGCTGACGTAAATTATTTATGTTTAGTAGGCGTCAAATCGGCACGTTAAACTGTATATCTTGAATAAAGTTATATATTCACAATTTTATTATTGCGAACTAAATTACTGGTACTCGTATTACCTAATACTTAAGGTGATTTTGTTAATACAGTTTGTGATAGTCGATTAAATTTATTTATTTTTATCATTGAATGTATAAGATACTAGAATCTATTTCAAGCTTTTTGAAATGTGAAAAAAAAAGATTATTTTGTATTATATTAAGGGTGAAAATGAAAAATTAAAATTTACCCAAACGTTTCAAATTTCTTTGTTATTAGGCTTCGGTTATTGATAAATATATTCATACCTCTTGTAATTTATAATACTTTTCTAATGATTCCTAATACTTTGATCAATTAGTGTCAAAGAAAAACGAAATTTAAAAATTTAATACTCCTCTCCATAAATTTATAAATTTAATAGTCCTCTCCAAAAGTATGCACAAATACGATCACTCGTCCATCTATGTTTGTAAATATTATAGGAATATTAGTGTTAATGTCCCGTCGTCAAAAAACCATGTTATTTTATTTACAAAAGAAAATTTCATTACAGTAAGTTTCAACTAAAATGGCGCAATAATATTCTTTTCTGAAGAATTTTTCACGCATTAATATGCAACAAAAAATTTTAAAAGCTAAACCGCACGAACAATTACGAGTGATTAATTTTCTTAGTAGGTAAACCTACGGAAACTTCGATATAACACAACTTTTAAATTTATTCAATACAAGCCGCCCTTGTTAAAAAACAATAATCGTTTCTTTCCAAACGCGACTTTCAATTCTATCAAGTAAATTTTACGATATTTCGAATATTTTACATCAATAGTGACATTGCCCGGGTCTTAAAATCATTTGGAAATTGTTTTTAAATTATATTAATAGGGAAATTACTGAGTAGTATACGAGTTCTATCTCATAATAAGCTTAAATAAATTTCATATTATCCCGAAAAACTATAAATAATAACACTAATATGTTATATGAAATTATAAGCGAATTTTCGAGCAATTTCTAAATACATCTATTTATTGAAAATGTTAATTAGGTACCCACTTAACTTGTATAATATAGTCTTATTATTAAAATATATAAATAAATGTACAATTTAAAAATGTATACGAACCTGAATGATGCAAGCTGACCGAACAAAGACTGCTAGGTGACGCCAACGAATATGACGGTTCATCTTTCGGTTTCAATAGCTCGTGTGATGACATTGCGTGTATGGATAACTCCTGTACACAAAAACCAAATCTATTAAAATATAAAACATACATTAATTTATTACATATAAGATACATTATAGATTCTATAAGCATGTACACAACTATCGCTGACGTTTTGAGGTCATAATGTATCAGAAATATTTTATAAAGTCCCTGAAGAAATTAGCATCTATCGCATAAACACGTGCGTACCATATTTTTCTAAATGTTAAAATATTAAATCGAATCACTAAGAGATGGCTAATAAATATTCAACAATATCTATTTTTACATACGTAGGACGCTTTCCCCGATCTTGAATGAACGGTCGACCCTCGTAATGTTGGACTGTACCGCGCGCTACGGTACAAGTAATAAGCGACGACAATGAGTCAGCTTTAAATTAAATAGTTTCCGACTTAGTCAAAACAAACCCCTGTATTGAAACATTGATTAATGTTATAAGATTTAAAAATTTTAACACCGCTACAACATAATAGAAGAAGAAACACTAATCACAAATTCTTAATATCACTAAATTTAAAGTTAAGATTGTAATTAGATATAGTTTTAAATTCCTGTCAGTAAATGACAAGATAGCACCAAAAACTTGGAACAATATATTAGTATCGTGTAGAGGACTTCTTGTTTAATAATTAGGTATATTACTACAAAACCTATCGGTCTTAAAATAATATTCGAAGTTCAAGCACATCTATAAATCTATACTATGCATCTTACGGGAAGCAGACAGGTATTCTTAAATTTTCGACCACAATTTTGGTTTTCCGTTGCTTGGTCACTCTACTTTATTTAATTTGTTGTATAGATTAAAAATTTAATCACAAAAACACCGCTATATCAGCGCCTCTTACTAATGCAAATATTTTACGACATGATAACATTTGAAAAAATAAATTTTTATTCGATTTTTTTACAAAAAAGTATACAAAATTGAACTGCAACCTCTTCAAATACGATAATTACTGTTATGACAACAGCATAGTGGAAAAGATGATAAATAATTACCAAGTAACTATTTTATATTCAAAAAACTAATCAATTTATTTTACTATTTATCATAATGTAAAGTTAACAACGGCATTATGTTTCAAACTAACCGGTGCCCGCGGCTTCGTAAACAACATGTTTCTTTCGAAGGTTTTCTTACAAAAAGTACAAATATTTTTCGAGAGTAACGATGACTTTTACATTGAATATACTGAGAAAAGACGATTTTCACATACAAACTTTCTAGTTAGTCCATTCCTTACAAATACAAATAAAACAAAAACAAATCCTCTTCCGAAACAAATAAAACAAAGTTTGGTCATATTTATAATATTCTTATCTAAATGTTTCTTATCATAAGTATATACCGCAGATCAACCAGCTCCACAGATGTAAGAAAAATTGCACTGAGATTGTAAGCAACAGTATTACAAAAAAGCTTGATTTGCAAAAACTACAGTTGATTGTGTTTAAATTTCAATAATTTTTGCTCTATTAATCAATGAAAAAATAATTATGATAAAAAATATCTAAGCAATGTTCTAGCAAGTGCATCACAAGTTACAGTTTAAAAAAAAACAAATTCCCATATTTACATACATTAGATAGAATACTTAAAGTATACTTTCAATTATTTAATTAATCTGTCGAGCAAACCTAGTTGACAAGAAATGACAAACTGATAAGTCCTTTAAATACTGTAATATGTAATGACCTTTTCATTACGAATTACACGGTATCTTAAATAACAGCTTATAATGAATATCTACCAATGGGATCACACAATTTTTATAAGTAGTATACAAAATATTCATGTCTCTGAAAATTTGTCCATATTTAGTTAGTTGGTGCTAATCTAATCTAAGTCGATTTTCCGTGTAGTTTTCACTACGGAATTGGGAAATTTTGATGTATAGTACAATAAAATTTTGTGTAAAATAATTCATGAATTGTATGAGTATTTATTATCATGGAAATTAAAGTGCACCTATGAACGAATCGCTAGCACGAAGAATAAAGGTTCAATCTCGGAGGTGACGGTTACCTTCGTAAATTCATGTTTTCATGCTGCAACGGTCCAAACTACTTGACTTAATGTTAATTACATTTATTGTATGTACACCTACATTGCAAATAAACAAACATTATCGCTCCGCGCCCTTAAAATGCACCGGAGCGTTAGCTTTTTGACAGTGTCAGCTATATTCGAGCTGATTTGTTCGCAACAGCTGCGAGAGCGCACCTATTAACCGCTGATACATGTTTGTCAGCCGGCTATTAGTGAGAAAGAGATAAAATTTCGGAATCATCCACATAAGAACGAGATCGATTCATCTATTCAATTCACTACCGATATTTATTTGGTGAGTCGTGACACCCGAGGAAAATTCTTGTACCAGGAAATAAGATTCGATGTATGAAATAAAAAGAGATTCCTTTTTTCTATAGTAAGACAAAATTAGCATGCGTATAATTGACGGTGTGATAGTTATATCTTAAACCCAATCATATATTCAATATAAAAAGCATTGACTAAGAAAGCATCACGATATTTTAGAATTTAATCGCACATTGCTATTTCTTCACAATATGTTGATTGGAAGTAATTAGTGTTTACCAATAGAGTTACCTTGCGTATACTTTACTTGTTCTTAATTTTGTCATTTTCTTATAAGTTATATATCTTTACTACTTCTACATAATTCACTAAAATATATAGGTATTCGTTTAATAAATACTTCATAATGAATATACGAACAACCACTAAAACACTAACAATAAACAAAAACACGAATTCCCTGAAAACAGCGGCGAATATCATATCAATCCGATACATCAAAACGAGATCAAAAAATACCATAGGAAACATGAATACTACCGCAAACAGTTGTTTGTAACGTACATATCCCTCCCAAAGGGCGTAGAAAATAACTATCAAACGTGACAAAGGGAAAGGCACAAGTTAGCACAATGCCAAAAGTACTAACAAGCTGTTTTATTGAATGGCCACACAAGCATCGGCAGTCAGGAAAATATTTACGGTCAACTTTATACCTAGCATACAAAATTATCTAGTGATAAAGAACGCAATTCGCCTGAGAAGGACCAAAAACATGCATTTTATACTACCATGCCACAGACGTGAGCACTAGCATTGTTCATCTTTATTGTTGATAATGATAACCTTTTTGTACCTTTTTATTTGAAAACAGATTAAAAAGGACAAACTCGTGTGCGGAATCTGATAGATATAGTTCAGCCATATTTTTGTTGAAAATCTAAATTCGCTGTAGCTCTCGCACGCAAAGGCATTTCAAAGAAAGTGTCGTTTTGTTTTAAAGTCGCTATTCACTGGCACCTCCATGGCTCAATAATGTTCTAATTACTAGGACAGATTCCTTCCCTGTTAGAATACAATCAAACCGAACATGGAAAATGGGCCATGATCCGCCACCAGGGCCGATGCGGTGAGCGTTAACGAAGTTCGTTATAATAAAAGCCAATGAAAAATTTAGTAATAAGTAAATATTAAAATATATATAATATAAAAAAGTTACTTTTAAATTGAAACATCAGATTCTAGATATATACCATATTTAGAAAATAAGTATGGTTTTCCTTTTAAACACACAGAAGTAATGACACGGTTATAAAAATTAACAACACAAATTTTTGTTTGTCATATCATTAGATTCGCCGCTCCATTCTATTCAACTACACAGTACATTAATTTTTTTAACTATAAAAGATATGTCAAACAACGTTCCGTTAACAAAGCAATAATAAGTAAACGAGCTGCTCTTTACGATTGATTGGGCAATAAAATTCAAATGTAACATAAATAAATAAATATTCTGAAGATTTACAAAAAAAGTCCGCTCACTTCGACACGGGTGACGAGCCGAGAGTGGATCGGTGGGATTTAACAAAAATAGCAACGTAATTAATGGACGTTTCGAGCCCACAAACTGAATACGAAACGCATTTCATGAATTTTTATTCATACATAATAAAATTGTAGCAAAGTTCTATAGAAATAGATTAGGATACAGTCTGGCGAAATTATTTTCTTACTTAAACTCATGTATTCCATTCGAAACTTATTACGCTGTATTTGTAATTGTTATATTTACCAAGTAATCTTCTAATTTTGTGATGGCTTTTTAAATCATTTTTGCCTTAACTAAACATGTCAAAAGACACAGTCGTTCACCAGAGAGTACAAATATAATGCTGTACGAAAATAAAACATTTTATTTCAATCTCATAAAAATTATACTTCATTTCACTCTACATATGAGTAGGATATGTAAAATATCCTATTCTTTTTAATATTATAAATAAAACATACTACCTCGACTGCAAAACTGTATTTGCACGAGTCTTTTTGTGCATATATTTTCCGATATTTCATTTACCATTTTTTAAAACTGACGTGCTTGTATATTATATTATCAAGTTACGATTCATGCATTACCTTTTAATAAAGTTTGTATTATCCGCTACCATTCTTTCACAATATGCATTTATTAAAACAATCAAAAACGCAATAAAAAATAGTAGAGAAAATCTATCTACCGACTTACAATGAGATTCATCAATAAAACGAAACGAAGTTAATTGGCTCGTGAAATAGGACCATTGTGCTTTATACACGACCGAATTAGTGTTGTAAGTTAGCATTATTTCCGATAAGCCTTGCTTCGTTCGGTCAGCACATCTCAATCCTGCTACGTCATATTTAAGATCGATTATCGATTGTACACCGTTTGAAATGCAAGTTGACGCTCGAGTAAAATATACACATGTAAAAATGGTACTAGAGCCCACCCACGAACTCTAAGAGTAATTGCACAAACACAAAATATTCCCTTGCACGTGTTATGTGAGCTACATCGCGACGAACATTCTCCACCTACATTCTTTAAAATAGAGTTCGAGCAGTTTTTTCTCTTACCATTTTACTCTATGAACTGTACAAAATTATTTACCTTACATATATCAATTCACTTACTTATTTCATGTTTAGATATTATATTATTCCATGAGTGCTTTAAAATATTTCATAATATTTTTACAGTCGGTTATTTTAACCTACTTTCAAAACGAAGAAGACCCTAGATTCGAATGAATGTTTCTTTTATTTATGTTATGCTATAAGCCATTCAGACAAAAAGGAAGAAGTACACCAAAATAAACTGTTTAAACTATTGGATCTGCCTGAAGCAAACTAAAAACTTTAACAAATCAGATAACTTTCTTTCTGTATTAATCCTACAAAAATGTATATAAAAATCGTATACGAATATAGATCGCAGTCTCATCAGATAGCCGATCCATGATTCATCAATTATGTCAGTGATCAATTTTATAATTTGCTTACGTAGGCAGAGTAGAAATGATAAACTGGTATATTTATAAACTTAAATCTGCTTACATATTTACACTTATCCAAAAAAAAAACTATAGGTATTAACTTCCTTCAAATTACGACATTACTGTTGTAACTTTATTTCTTGGTTTTTTTCCTCTTTACTTAATCCACATAGCTTGCCAGATTCTTACCAATCATCTTAATTTAACTCTGACTGTCGGTCGCTTGTTGTTTTTTGTTGTTATTATAAACAAACCATTTGTTATACTACCAAAATCACTCACTCTACTAGAAACATTTTCATTTCAACTACTTCTAAATTTCATCTTTCGACAGAAGAAAAGCAAACTTTAAATATATTTATAAATAAAGTTAAAAACTTACATAAATTAAAATACCTACAAACAAAATATATATGTAAGTATTTATTTATAAATGCTAGGTACTTCTAAATTTCTCTACATAGTGCAAGTTGTCAAAACGCACTGAACCTCTTGTACGTCATACAAAATCTGCGGCTATCATGAGTTCGCAATAAGCTACATTTTCCGTTGTATTGGCACAATGCTGAGCAAAACGTAATGTGAAGTGAACAATCTGCAATTTCGTCACAACTATAACATTGACATAATTTATTTACTATTACGCCTCAACCTTTTGAGGTCATAATATGTTGCAACGGTTCGCAAACATTATAGATTTATGTTATAAAATTTTAGTTAAACATCAAACTGTTGTCTTCTGGGGCATATTGTATTTTTAAATAAATTTTCTATAAATTAATTATTAATAAAAATCCGTGATTTGTCTGGTTAATTCCATTCATTTTGTTTGATAAATAAACGTTGGGGTATGGTCGCCTTTATTTGTTGAACAAAATGCATACAACTTATAACAAAATAATTCTACAGCTTATTAATTAAATAAGGAGAATGCTGACATTGTTATTAATTAGTTTTAAAGGCAAATCTGTGATTGTGAGCGCGTGTTTGTTCGTTATCAGTTAACAAAGAAGTTTATAACACCGTATGTGTTGGCAGTGATTGTTAAAAATACAATACTTTTAGATTTATCACAGTAGCACAGATCAAATTACAGAAGTCATTCGAGTCGGCCGCGTGCCGGGGCAGTTGCCACGTCATTGCCCGCCAGTGCGGTGACCATTGAACGAACTTGGTATATACATGAAAGTGTTTCATTCTCATTTAAGTCAGAGTTTTTAAAACTAGTGCCAATAACTAGTGCCTACACTCACATTTATTTCACACCTACTCGTAACTTTTAAATATTAGTTAACTAATTATGTTATATTATTATTCTCCTAAAACTAGGGTGACTGATATATTTTTTACCTTTTGGTTTTACAAAGTCTTATGAAAAAACATGAAACAATAAACCTACATACTTTAGATCGCTTAAGACATAATAATACGTTTCTTTGACCATTTCTCTATGAGCAGAACATTAACAACTGATGCGGATTACTACCCTGTATTGTCCGATTGCCTAGTGATCCTTTTTTCTTTCTACGTCAACCATTTATTCTCAATTTAGTGTTTTCACACACTTATTAAATTTTCAATATCTTATTAAAAAGTACAAATTCTTCAAATTAAGTTTAGCAGTGGATAAATAGAAATATATTTTTTAATCTTCGCCAGGTCCTGTTGTCGTTTATGTGCTCGACTTTTGGACTTTATGATTTTATTTTCAATATTCCAATCGTCACTATTTTTAAAGTTTCATTAATTTTTTAATTGTAAATATTATTATTCATCCCAGCATAATATTATATTACTCAATACTATGTAACCGCAATGCAATGGCTAAATTTATTTATTTAGCACTTACAATGAGCGATTAAATGGACCAATTTTTAATTAAAGACGTATACGGTCATACAATGAGATGATATACATGTTATAAAAAAAATAAAAATATAATAATATGCTATTTGAGACGCCAAACTGACACGGAATTGTATGAAATACCACATTTATATGGGAAGGAAAGTGCAATATAGATATATTGCGCAGAGCCTAAACGAAATCTGAAACTGAATAAGCTAAATTAGAGCGGTGATAGAATGATTAAAGTCGCGTCATCTATTCCGAATGCGCCAAAACAAACACTACTACCTCTTAATAAATTTTTAAATAATTAGTAAAGTGAGTTGCAAGTAAAAGTAAGAAAACCTATGTAATATATGTGGGTCTATTCCAAGGGTACTGATTTGGTCGAACACTAAATATATAAAGTAACAGCGAATATAGAAAAAAGTCAATTTCCTTACATAAATATACTTTATTCGTCATCAGAATATTAGGGACTGTCCACATCGCGATTTTATTTCGCGTGAATTTATAATCTCAATTCTGCAACACACTGAATCCATATGGGAATATTAAATCGATAAGAACAGTTTTAACGGCTTGTGATTCAGGTAAGGTTAAACTAGATAGTCTCGCAAACATGGCCGATAAAATAATAGAAAATTCTTGCCCAAATAAATAAGCCGCAATTGCTAGTACCCGACCTTCAACCAGTTCTCACAGCAACGATATTAACGCATAAGCAAGTTTAAAATTCGAAATACAATACAAAATAAATACCGTTGTATGTTACCGTCGTAAGTCGCGAAGTCATACAAGCCAATATAAAAATAATAGTTCTTTAAGGCCTCGATCAATAAGTGCAAACTCAAATAGAAATTCTTATGCCAATCAAAACGCTAAGCCCGGCGATAGGAACTATGTGTGTTATTACCATTTTATTAATAAAAGTAATGCACGTAAATGCGGTGATGTCTTTAATTGCAATTTTCTTAAAAACACCTCGCAAAACTATATATTACGACATATTTCTTCTCTCTACGGTTTAACCAAATTATTATATACGATAAAGTGTCAGTGCAAAAAAGTAACAGAAAACGTACAGAACATCTATCTGTAACCCTAGTGCAATCTCGGTTACAATCCATAATGGATCAAAGAAAATTTCTTCGCTCCTCTCTGCAGTAACTAACAAGTAGAAGAATGAAACTCTGGTATACAGAGAACAGCTACATGGATTTTTGGACAAGAAGATAACTAATGTCACCAGTGAGCAATGCAGAAATGTGGGCTGTTACTATGGAGAGTCTTTCAACTTCTTCAGATTTAACTTTTACAACACATGCTAAAAAGGCCATCAAAATTCCCCTTAATAAAGAGGTTGCTGCAGGTTTTATCATGGCCTTTGATAATGCCAATCTCGACCCTCCTGAAAGGATTAGACCCCTGTTCCTCAAAACAGACGATATCACCAAAGCAATCACAGGCAGGATTCTAATAACCTCGTACCTAAGTTGTATTAAGTATGTCACAGATTTGGACCTCATTGAAATTAGATAATGAACCGAATGTAGACTTGATAATTGAGGATACAATGACAGTTCCATTGAATGCTAGGAATCTTTATTTTGCTCCAAAAGAAAAAAGGAGAGTGATCTCTCAAGAAATGGTACCCTTTCATGCATTGTATAGGGTTTATGTCATGTGTCGCTCAGTTACTACTAAACGCAGCTTCAGAGTGGGTGGGGAGGAGATACTCTGCATTTCTTGCTTCAATCAATTTTACGCTGTGGTCCAACATCAACCTTTTTTTACAAGAAGGAGGAACAGAGATGAATTCAGAAGGAAACAGTCCTCGGGAGAATATATTTGAGGAGTCATCTTTTAAATGGTGAAAATGACAACTACTGACATAATTGTTGCAGCATTAAAAATACATACTGGCTTCCTCACATCATTATCTAAAATGACAATATATGTCTTAATCCAGAGAGTCATCCTCAAAGGTGCTGTTGTAGTTCTAGAATCGATACCAGCACAACTCATCAACTATGCAAAGAAAAGACAAGAGTTGATAGACCGACTCTTGAGAGATGGCTATACCGCTGAGGACATAGTCTATCTGCATTTAATTTACCCCAATATACAGTTTTTCCGTGCTTCTAAGTATCCTGATGTAGTTAAGGTAGCTCAGATAATCGACCAATATGAAAATCCAAAATAAAAAACACTAGGCTACTACCAGGAAAAGACACAAGACGCAGTAATTGATTACAAAGATTATCAAACAGATGTGCCACAGAAGAAATATATATTGAATTGAATCAAACAAATTATTAGTCGTTTTCGGTACGGAACCATACCTGCGCGAGTCCGACTCGCACTTGTTCGGTTTTTTTAGACGTTCTACATAAAAGTGACAAAAATCGCAGGGAATTTTAATCGCAATGCAGACAAGGTTTTATATCACTGCGAAATTTAAAGTCACCACTGCTGGGACACAATTCTTCCATATGAATGGTATCAAATAGGAAGAATAGGCTGTAACCCACCACGCTGGCACAATGCAGATTAGTGGGTGTTAACGACAGCTTATGCAGCCTGGAACAACGGCTAAGCTTGCCTTCCGAGTTCGAGATAATACATTTTCGATCAGTCATTCTGTGACCAGCCGGCAGACCTAACGCGCTTACTACTGCACCATGGGGCTTCTCTGTAAATTGCATCATCAAAGTCATCGTCATCATCATCAGTCCTCTTATATCCTTTCTTCCTTCTTCCTTATGGATATTCATCCATGAATAAATATCATGGAATAGCACGTCTCAAACCGTGCCTAAGCCACTTTAAATGTCATTAAAACATGTTTTCATTGCTGATTTATAAATTTTTAATTATCAGTTGATAGCAATTTGGTAAATCTAATACTTTTTGCCATATGAAACGTAAAAAATCTTAATTTATTAAGAATAATCACTTGAGATTCTGTACTTTCTCAATTCAGAAACCGGCCGTAAGTCACCTATATAATCGAGTATTCAGAAACTTGACTAAAATCAAAATTTTACTCAATATGCTATTCCCCGTCCCTGTCTCATTAACTAGACTGATAATTTCTGTTTATTCCCTGCCTTAAGCTATAGAACAATAATAATAGTAAGGTGACAGAGTCAGAAAAGTTGCATATTATAGATTTGGAAGAATACCAGGGACCATCATTTTTACTCCATTATACTGTAATCATAAGAAGTAACAGCGTCGATACGTAAAAGAATATTAATAGATTTTTAGTGCAGATTTGATACTATTGATAGTCAATAGCAAAACAGTATTTACTAGACATAGAAATCAACAAAATTAAATTGCTGAACTGTACATACACTTATATCTGATTGGGATGAGTTATTTAAATCAAATAGTAAAAAATTATTAATAGCCGGCGATTTAAATGTGCGTCATTCAAAATGGTCATGTGAAACAGAGATAAGACGTACTTAATTATCAGAATCTGCTTTAGAAAATGATTTTATTTACTTAAATGACGAACAATTTTCAAGAATAACGTTAGTTATTCTACAAGAAAACTCGCCAGATGTCACATTTTCATCATCCGATATTGTTGTAAATTTCGAATGGCTACACTTCAAGATAACTAAGGCAGTGATCATTTAGTTATAAAATTACCAATGAATTATGTACATAATCAACAATATATTAAAAAACCAAATTATAAAATTTCTGACTGGGAATCATAGAGAAAATTTATATAAATGACTGTAGAGTCAGGCATTACTGATCCTGATTATATTCAGTATAAATATGATAAATTTCTAGATCTATTTGCAGAAACTAAAGACTTATTCCTATTATAAAAATTAACCCTAACCTATATTCAAATTAAAATCTTATTTGAATCTTTTATTGTGCTTAAAATAGTTTAAAGGTAATCAAACTCCTAAAAATTTTAAACGGCTAGAGGAGAAGGTCGAAAAGGCTAGACGTCTAATTTCATAATCAAAAACACAAAGTTGGCAAACAACCTAATATTGACCAATCTACCTCTAAAAAAGATGTATGGCATCGTATAAGATAGAAAGGAACTTAACATACGTTGTTCTGCACCTGATGAAAAAAGGAAGGAACTTTTGTCTTCTCTTACGCCTAATATAGTGTATCAGCCCACCCCCATATTTGAGTCCATTAATGAATTGCTTGAATCTGTTTACTCTATTCAAAAATTAAAAAACTGTATTTAAAAACAGACAGTGTACCTGGAGATGACGAAATTACCAGAAAACTTACGGAAAACTTACCACAAGAAGAAAAAGTATATAATTTATTTTAAAAAATATACATAAATATATTTAATTATATATAATTTAATATTTAAATATGAATCTGTTCCTTCAAAATGGAGAAATATTGTAATTGTTGCAATCCCCAAAAATAGAAATAACCCCAATATTATGCCGAAGTTGCGGCCCATTTCCCTCGTATCTTGTATAAGCAAAAACTTTCACTCAATGTTGGAGAAACGTTTAGAATGCTATGCAGAGAAAAACAGAATCCTTCGTTCACATTCAACAGGCTTTAGGAAAAACCAGTCTTATTCACATTCATTCAATTCAATTTTACGAGGAACATCCAAACAATTGAATGTTTCTTAGACATTGAGAATGCATATCATAATATATACATTAAACAAACAAGGATGGTTTGCAAATAGGAAAAAAACATCTATCTACGGTCCTTCTTAAATGAAAGACACCTAAAACTTAAAAATCAAAAATGACAAATTACTTGTTAGATCAACATATAGTGCCTAGCACATGGGAATCCTATTTCTCCACGACTCTTTAATATCTAGAATAGCTCAATTCACCATGTCACCGCTGTTTTTGAGACGAATATATTTGGCTAATAAATATTTCATAAAAGCTAATATTTATAAAGTGATACCTGAATTATTATGTAAATTATCATCTGTTTGTCGATTTTCATTTTCATATTTCATAGGAAACCTTTACTTGGCATTATTCATAATCAAACTAAAGAACATGAAATCGGATCTAAGTAACATAAACAGGATGGGCAAAGAAAAAATAATGAGTAGGATACGACGTCATAGGATGAATACGGAAAACGCATTGTTTAATTTCATTACGTTGCGATCAAAAACACATCCCCTAAAACTTTAATTGAAATTGTATATAATATCAAGAATGGATGGGTTAAAGCATGAATTTATAATGTTGCATGCAAGTTTCATAAAAATATCGAATTCGATATCGCTTCACTAATCCGATATATCGATATATTATTTTGGATCTTAAGTAAAATCAAAAATCTTGTTTGTAAAAACTCCATGTAAATAAAATACGTTTAATCTTAAATACAACAAAAAACACATAAAAAAGGACACCGAAGAAAGGTGAGATTTATTTACAAGCAAAGTTCACCTTTCTCCGGTGCGCTTATATAATATCTCACTCAACCCAAGAAACTTGTGTTAATATTCCTCAATCGTGTCTTTCTATGCGTGTTGCTTTTAAAAAAAGGAGTTGATAAGGCATGCTCCTGATAAAAATAGGAAAATGGGTTATTGCCACTTTAAATAGATTGCGATTAGATTGGGAATAACACTTTATTTTAAAATCAAGTACAAATCACAATAATAAAAAATCACTACAAATTTCAAAACAAAAAAGAAACAAGTTTACAGAATAATGACACACGTGTTACTAACGCAATGTCACATCTGAAGATGCGATTCTGAAGATTATTGGATATTAATTTGGACAGTTGATACACATTTAGGTTTCGATATGTTGATTTTTTCGATACTGCCCTGCGATTCTGTAAAAATCCAAACTCGAATTCGAATTCACTCATTTGTCCGAATTCACGTCATTTAGTGAAGAAATTTTATTAATTCCGTTTTTTGTATAAAAATACAAAAGAAAATTGATTGATTACACGTGTCTCAGATATTCTATTTCTAAATAATTTTAAACTCACTTCACTCATGACACGAAACGTTGTTACCAATTCAAGATTGAGCGGATGCCGCTTTTTGTAGTGAATTCGGACACCTGAGTGAATTTGAATTCGGGTTTGGATTTTTGCAGAATCGCAGGGCTCATATCGCTGTTAATTCGATATCGATATTTTTGGGCATCGATATATCAATATATATTATTTTCGATATATCGTTAATCCCTAATGCAAACATTCTGTAAAAAGCTAGCCAAGTTTCGATTGAGCTGATTGATTCTCTACTTACTTACTTTGATGTTACAAATGTGCATAGAGAAACAAATGCAACTCCATCGACACGGGCAATTTTTTATAGAATTTTGTATTAGTTATTATCTCTTTTTAGTTTGTGTTGGGTGTACTATATGATAACAGAATAGCGTTAAAGTTAACCGAAATACGAATGAATATAAAAGAAGTTAATTGACTTGGTTCTTGCAAAGGATTAGGTATCTAGTTTTTATAAGAGTAACGGTCGTTTTCACTAAACTTAAGGGTCGCCTAAATCTGTCACTTAAATATTTAGGAATCGCCCGAGGTAAAAATGCATTTCATCATTGACTTGGAACCACCTTATGAAATTAGGCGAAGTCTAAAGTTATGATATTCGTTATGCGGCGCCTTGCGCTAGACATTTGCGTATATGACCGGTCATAAATATATCAAGGGATAAAAGAAAAAACTATTTATTTGGAAATAAACTAATCTGTTTAGGCGATTCGTAACATTAGGCGTTTCCTAGTTAGCTATGCCTTGTACTAGGTTAGTGAAAATCAACGTATCGAACCTACTACCTAAGATGACCCATACTTCCATCTTAATATGTAGTAGGTAGCTAAATGTAAATAATGAGAATTTTTCTATATGTTTTAGTTAAATACACGCACTTGGGATGCTACTAAGGATCACTGTTTAAGACAAATCAAGAAAAACAATGTCCCGGGTGACATTGTTAATAAATTAGAATTAATACAATAATATTTTTATTAATTAACTAGCGGACCCGACAGACTTCGTCCTGTCAAAAAGATTTGTAATGTGGCAGTTTTTTGTTCCTACTTATTTTATAGTCGGGGCAAAAAATAGGAGGCATATCAAATATAAATTATTGTGTCACATGCAATATTATTATTATAATAAATAGTGATCATAGGTAACTAAACACTCTGCACAAAACACGATATACGAATTTGTTTCGTGTATTAGACAGTATCAGTTGACAAAAGCAAACTCAGTAGAATAAGTAACAGAAAATCCAAGAAAATAATACTTCCACACCGGCAAATTGACATCGACAGTTTATTTTTCTTAGTTTTTTTTTAAACTAACTAAACATCGACAGTTTGTTGTTGTTTCAATTTTCAACTTTTTTTAAATTTGATATGACTTGGAATCAAATCCTTCAGGCCGTACCAATTTTTTATGTGTGTAAAATAATAAATAATAAAACACTTTTGGTAACGCGGTTTGTGTTTGACTGATGTCATGACGTGAAAACTGATGCATTTTATGTCGCGTGCTGAAAGTAAAACAAAAGAAATAATATCGCAAAGCCGACCAAATTGAAAATCAGTACTAATGATTTACTTTAATTGAGTTTCGGAACGCGGCATTAAATCCTCCAACGATGTATTCTGTGCTCCAACGCACACACGCACACTGTATTGATATGATTGAATTTCAACTTTGTATAGCGGAAATAAAGTGCAAATTGACTCTTTGACGTTAGGAACACACCTACATTGCTTAGATAACAGTGAGTGCTTGTAATTTAATATGAACTTTATACAATAGTAATAGAGCTCAAATTGACTCAACGATTTAGTTAGAAAACGTTTGTATGAGAAAAAGAAAATGGCTGTTTTTACGGTTTTTTCGGCATATATTCAAATTTTTCTCACCGTAAAAACCATCCTTGAACTTCAACGAACATTTAAAAAAAAGAATTGGCCAAATTGGTCCAGGCGTTGTTGAGTTATGCGCTTACCAACACATTTTGCGATTCATTTTTATATTATAGATTAAAATAGAATTAATGTACTTTTAAACGATTCGGAACCTTGCACTTGATTGACATATTGGCAGTCATTTGTTTATCTTCTTGTAAAAACATTTTGTAATATTACAAGGGTGAATGATAAATATTGTACTATAATAAATTAATTAAGTTCGAACATCGTCTCAGTCTAGTATTAAATGCCAAAATTTTCATGATCTAAATATCACGCATATGATATATTAACGTTTATATTAAATATAATTGAAAAAAAAAATCGATCTCAAGCGAGCTAGATACGAACCAATGACTACTCGCTAACCAGAGGCGTGCTCTTCCGAACTTCCGGTAATCTAACAAGACAGGTGATTTTTTTAGCATTTACAAAATATTCAAAATAACACTTTAAATCAAAAAGCATACAATAAAATATATATTTTATTTTACAAATCTCGCGAGGTATTTGACGGAGTTCTCAAAAACATCGTTTTATGTTCAATAAATATTTCATCATAAATTTTTAACAATAATAAGATGTAAATAAGTACCTCGATATCTTATTGACAATCAACTGGTACAGTTCGAGATGAACTTAAGTCAGGGACAATTTGATAAAACGCCCGGTCAGACTAAATTGAGTACCTACTCGACTTTCATAACTAACGTTACTACACACATTTTTAGATGTTCGCAATAGAGATATAAGATATTTTATTTATAAACTAATATTTAAATAATTCATTAAGTTATGAAAGGATGGATTTTCAAATGTTATATAAGGTTGGGGGAAAAATCTATTCGCATATAGTATGCATAAACTTGTAATAAAATCTTTCTGGCTGAAGCATTTGTACCTTGTTTCGGTATCGTTCAAAAGTAAAGTTTAAATATTAAAGATGATAACCCCGAATTCAAATTAGGAAAATGTGCGATTTCATTTGTTTTTCTTTCTGTTAACATGAGTGAGTCTAATGAGGAAATTTGATAAATTTTATTATTAAAAAGGTAAAAATGTAACGCAAGCGACAAAAAAATGTGACGTTTATACAGTTACTAGTACAGTTTCTGTGAGAGTAGCACAAATTTGGTTTAAGCGTTTTCAGTCCGAAAATTTTCATGTCAAAGATGCACGTCGCACCAGTCGCGCCCTGTTACAGATAAAAGGGATGCCATTTTTTAAAAGTGGATCAACATCGGCATATCAGTAGTTACGACGTAGCTGAAGAACTAAGGATTGACCACAAAACAGGCGCATTCGAAAAAAGCTGGATACACAATAGTTGTATATTTGGTTACCTCACGAGCTCACTGAAAGAAACCTAATGAACCGTCATTTGTGATCCTTTATTACGGCATAAAGAAATCGAACTATTTTAGAAGAAGCTGATAACCTGATGAAAAGGGATCACGTATGATAAGAACATGCGAAAAAGGTCGTGGTCAAAGGTTGGCCAGGCTTCACAGACAGTGGCAAAACCGGGGTTAACTCGCAACAAGGTAATGCTATTTAGCTGGGAGGTGTTAAAGTCATCCACCATATAGTCCTGACTTTGTACCTTCAGATTTCCACCTGTTTCGGAATTCTTCAATCAGTGTCAGATTAACATCACGCGAAGATTGCCAAAACTACATGTCGCGGTTTTTTGATCAAAAGCCCCAAAATTTCTGTAGCAAAGGGATCATGTCTCTACCTACAAGATGGCAAAAAGTTATCAAACAAATGAAACCTACATACTTTAGTTAAATGTCAATAAACTTTATTAATAAATGTTTTGAATTTTCATATGCGAATATAAAATACGAAGAAATTTTTTCCCCAACCTATTATTATGGGTTAAAATCAAGACTTAATGAAATTCTACAACATTTCTCTTAAACTCGATGATATTAATTTGTTTTCATAATACTACCTAGTCTAGCCATAATTTCTGTTACAAAGAAAATATCCGATTCTTTCTCTCTCTGGGGTCAAAAAAACGGTAGGGCTATTCGTCGATGGATTTACGAACGGTTTCCATTGGAAACTTGGTCACTGCTTCCTCCAAAGATTTCTTGAGCGACTCAATATTTGGGTAACGCATAGACAATTTTAAGTCCGATAGTCCAATACTTCACTCTCCACTACTAAACGTACAAAGTTGAAATTTGGAATGAAGAATCCTTAGGGAGTATAGAGCATTAAGAGCGAATTTTTGAAAATTGCACCCCAATTGCAAAATTGATGGGGCTTAATTAGGAGATGAAAATGTATATGAAAGTTCGTTATCACAAGTGCTAGAAGTTTCAAGTTTTGCATGCAGGTTCATTTTAGGACAAAGGTGTTCACTAAGATGGGATTTTACGAAATTCGACCCTTAACGAAGTAAATTAGGAGATGAAAATTATTATGGAATGTTCTCATTTCTATACTTAAATCTAGACCATGCGGGCGAAGTCGCGGGCAAAAGCTACTGTAATATGAAATGTGTGCAAGGCGTGAAGATATAGATAAATAAATAATATCTTAGTATAGATTTATTTATTTATATGTTCGCATTGAATAGGTTTCTAAACTTCTGAAGAGATTTTAAAAATTGTTTCATCTACGAAAAGCTGCATGATACGGTCGGAGATCTCAGGTCTGGTCCCGAAGTCTCGGGAAAACAGCAATTAGATTAACCTATTATCGCTCATGCATCTAAGTTGAAATAAACATTATCAGCAAGAATAAATAAACTATTAAATGACTTTTAATATAGGGCTGCTTTTTCTCACCTGTTTTATACAATTAAGAGAAACCTTATTGTAAAATTTTCTTTCCGCTCTTCACTACAATATTAAACACCCACATCTTACGCACATTAATATTGTACAATATTTTATTATCTTATATTTTAAATGGTATTGCCTAAGTGAGTTGCAGGCAACCCTATTCTTGTACATTTATATACAGATTTGTTTCGTAATAATAATGTTGACGTTATTAGAAAAAACGTACTTCATAAATTAATCACTAAACTGGGTTCGCACAAGAATAAAAGTCAAATAAACAAGGTCGGTGATGTAACGGACTGTGTGACGAAGACAATTGCAAAAACAAAACTTACAAGTTAAAAAGATAAGCTGTACAAGTAAACGTCATGCGAAATCAACAACGCGGACATCTATCGTCAATCTTATATGCGTACTACATAAATAATAAATATTAAACAACAACTGGGTACAGTCAACAGCACGTTAGTATACTAGAGAAAGCCAAATTATGGAAAATAACAAGGAAACGTATGAAATCAAGAGAGCGCGTCTTTACTCTTGATGCATATTTGTATGGGAACGTAAGCGGAGGTATAAGAGACCACTCAGCATGAGACGCTTTTTCATACATGTCATCGTCGTCATACATAAAGTCCCTTTCTGCTTGCGTCTCAAGATATTTAAATAAAAAACTTGTAAGTATAAGTAGTAACTAGTTAATGTATAAAGTAAATAATAAAATAGTTTAACCCTAATTAATTATAGACATCCTACTCAATAAACAGACTGCTTATAATAAATAAACTATCTTACAATAGTTGTACCAGAATCTAATGGTACGAAAACTAAGCAACTTTTTTCATATGGCAACGTTAATTGTCAACTATTGACAACTTTCTTGTGAAAGTGTAAATTGTTGTGAATATTTGTGAAAACATTAATTTACTATGAGAAAATTTTCTAAATGCCTTTGATTTCTCAAGCTAGAAATATTGTTTTTAATATTAAAATTTGTGAAAAGAAGCTGAAGATCAACGATTTTTTTATTTTAAAGTGTGCTTATGAATTGACCAGTAACTAGCAATTACTACTACTTATTTTTTTTTAATAATTAAATTATAAGTTAAGAAAATTACAAGCTCGTAATTTCAATTGAACTTACTTACTCCTGAGCGAATTTCGATCTCGGCATGGTTTACCAATTTGGGTGAGACATAATAAGACATAATAGTGCACAAACACACAATACACCTGTACACTTTATATTACCAACATCTGATATTTTGACGGCACAGCAACGGGCCCAGAAAAAAACCCAATAATATTTTACCTGACTCGGAATCTAACACGATCAAATAAAAGAAGCTTTACATTATTTATTTCTTTATTGCTAACCTCTACTAATATCAACTGCTGTTACACTTACACATCTAAATCATATCTGCTGTAGTTAATTTTCTTCTTTTCACGGTCCCTTTTTTACCAAGTGCAGAAAAATATCTTCATATCTTCTCATTCACTAATAATTCGTGTTATTGTACTGGTCGAACCGCCAAACAATATTTACGTATTAATTCGTAAAAAAATTAAGTATCAAGACTCGTCATTGCTAGTTACCGGTCAATTACATAAGAAAACTTAAAAAATTTAAAAATTTCGTTTATTTTCAGATTATTTTTACAAATTTTGCTATAAACATTAAAAACAATATTTTTCGCTTGAAATATCTATGGTATTTTGGGCATTTCGACAAATATTTAGAACAATTTACATTTTGACTTGAAAGTTGTCAACAGTAGGCAATTTATATTGCCATATGAAAATCGAGATTTTTCTTTTGTTTTTTGCCATTAGATTCTGGTACACCCGTATAATGTTACCAATGATGACAGGTGGCCAATCAATACAGGAGGTTCTGTCGCTCAGCTACAGACTTTAATACCAATAATCCAAATAAGAAACACAAAGAGAAAACTATTGCAATTCAAAGTTTATAATCCAAACAAAAGGAAATGGATCTATAAATGATATGTCCTGGAAAAGATAGCAGAATAAGAAACGGTGTGATACTGTCATAGTCTACCGCTCGCATAGCTAAACTTCCATAGATTGCTGAATACTGAGTGATCATTAATAGTTTTAAGTAGAGATTATAATTAATAAACCAACTATATTTAGGTTTTCTTTAGCTTAAAATATGAATTATCGGAAATTTCTCTAACCTAAAGTCTGATACTTCTAACAAATATGCTTTAAGAAAGGAATATGAAAAAAGCAATTAGACGTTCACACCACGACTACATTAAATAACAATGACAGCCGTAAAAGGCAATCTGCTATTTTGAAAGACATTCCAAACAAATATATGTTTTGTTATATATGTTTAATATGAAGTAAAAATCAATAAAACCCTTAAAAACCAACAAAATATGGAAAAGACAAAAGTAAAAATTAAGATGGAAAAAAATCTGTGTCTGATACCACTGATACCGATTTTTTTTTCAGTAATGTATAGACATTAAAAAAAGGCAGCTAAGTACGAGTCGGCTCGGAGACGAAGGGTTCCGTAAAAGTTCTTTATTTATAATCCATAAAAAGTTATTTATTTATTTTCATGTAGAGGAGACACGCTAAAAAAATGTTTTTTTATCGGATTGGGAGGTTTAAAAGAGGTACGCTAAAAAATGACTTTTCTAAATTTTACGGCACAACTTTCTAGTGCCAATAGTTATTGCACACGACTGTCGATATGATTAATATTATAAATGAGACAATTTCTGACAGTTTTTAACCAATATTGGCAGACAAACAAAGTTCAAGCTTTCCGTTGTGGTGTTAAAGCATCTGTCATCAAAAATAAAATCAAGGTGTCTCACCGTAGGATGAACGTGAGGGTGTGTGTATAACTGCATTCTTCGCGTATCCACCGAATATGTGTTCACTGGTATGTCGTTCATGATGAATGCCTTCGGATGTAAGCTTTGGGTCAGCCTTGCGACCTCGTCGCTGTCCCCGTCGAGGCTTGCCCCATCACTTTCGGCCACTGGAAAACATCAGGAAAATTTAAACAAAAACTAATGCCATGATTAAACCAAGGTTCGATTTATAGTCCAGTCAAAATAGACGAAAACCTGTAAATTAGACAAAAATAACGATTCCTAATGAAAGGTCAAAAATCCCCATCGATCCTACTTCTGAAAAATTTTTTTTATAGAAATTATCAAAGGTCAAAGATCAAAAATGTAGGTTTTCCCATTTTCCTCTGAAACCTTAAGTATTATCGTAAAAAAAAGATGTACGTCATACAATTCTCAAAAAAAAAATTGTACCAATACTTTTTATGCGTACGAATCACCATGTAAGATATTGCAATGATAAAAGTGAAAGAATTTTTATTTTTTTTAATAGGAATACACACATTTCCGCACCACCTATGAGATAATATACTTAACTTATTTTTTTAAAGAGGTTTCCCCATTAGGCCATGACTTAGACTTAGTGTGTAAAAAAATGTTTGAACAATATACAGATACTATCCTATTGATTGGCAGAGTTGTACTATTGCTAATGTTTAAAATGGAACAGGTTGATTTCTTCGAAATTTTATTATGGTAGATAATTTTCTAAATCTACTTCAACTATTATTTCTTCTTGTTGTTGTTCTTAATCTCTAATAAGTTATAACCATATTCGCGCAATGAAAAAAAGATTATTTATATACTTAAATAAACAATGGAAATTCTCGAAACGTACGTTAGCGTCAACAATCTGCTTAACAGGTTGTTTTTTTTTTATTTTAACAATCTGCTTAACAGATTATGATTATCTTCAAACAATTTAACACTTGTGATCAGAAATAAATTGGAACGAGATCCGTTTTTACATATTGTTTGATTTAATTTAAATAAAATTTGATGTAGATATCCTATTTTTTAGAAAAATTACTACGCGCTTCAGTGTTTTTCGTGATAATATCTATTAGCCATACGAACACGGTATCGTCATTCTTTATTGACAAAATCAAAATATCACCTTAATAGAATTAGAACTTTGCTGTAATTGAATCGATCCTCCAGAAATATAAAACGGCTACTATTATAGATCTAACTCATACGTGGGAAAAGGTCGTAGACGCGAAATGATTATAGACTTAAATAAGCGTGTATTTTAAATCTTTTTCTGTAACATTTTCCGTTTAACTATAACCAATTAACTAATAATCAATCGTTCACAAAAATAACAAAACATAGTAATTTACAATATAACAAGTGACATTCGATAGAACAATTATTCTAAAAATAATGTAAATTGATACTCGCATACCAATCATCAATGCTGAGTTGTTAAATAGTGTTTCGTTCTCGTCAAACTGTAATTGGGGCAAATCATAAAACATACAATAATAAAAGGGAAATTAATAATTGTTTAAGTACGAATCGAACAAAAGATTTATACCAATATACATAATTAAAATAAAATATAAATAGATATTTATACTAGGGAGATTCATTTGTTAATTCGAGTTTTACCAGACGAACGACACAAAATTTTTCGCTCATTCCCACTAATTTAGTTTACCTGAGTAGTTCAACTGGTTGAACTGGTTGAATGAAAATATATGAACCCTTACATATTGCGTAATAAAAGATTTATTTTCTCTGGATTCACGATTCCATATAAACTATGGCGTGGTAACGTCGTCCGGAACTGATATGTAAGGGTTCATATGTTTTCATTAAACGCGTTCAATAAGCATTTAAGTTATTTTTTTAATATTACCAATTTAAAATATTTCTTGAATTGATTTCAAATCTCTTAGATATAAACCGCTTTGTTGAACTTTTAAATCTAATTTTGCAAGAATAATATACTCAGGGAAGGAATACTGCTATTACCTCCAAATAAACTGAACTACCTAATTAGCCATGAATTCTATCCCAGAAGCAGAACAAGCATCCGGATTTGGGATCATGGTTCGGCAGACAACTTTGTTCCAATAGCATTTGTTTTGTCACCGAAAAAAACTCAAAATGGAATATAATTCTGTTTCAGGTTTAATTATGAACACAGTAATTTTTTTTTTCAAAAGCAGAGCTTCAACTGTTTTTTTTATTTTTAAAAACAATTAATAAAAGGCTACGTCTATCGGACTTGACCACAGGAAGAGTGGAAAGGACATAATCGGACAGATAGCCAATCTAAATATGAATTTAAAGGTGAAGGTCCATTTTAAAAATGACCACACAACATAGAGCGAACTGATTAAATTTAAACAAAATATTTATAAAATGCGTTACCAGATTGATAATTATTTAATAAATAAAGTACTGGATGACCGAGCTTTGCTCGGTATTCGGAGAAACCCAGCTAGATCGATTAATCACCGCCGAAACACCCTGCATACCAAATTTCAAGAAAATTGTAGGAGCTATTTCCTAAATTCATATTATAAACATATATATGTAAATACCCATTTAAAGATATTAAATGTTAAACAATGAACTTTCAGGAGTATTGTTATACTCGTATCCATGTAAAGTATAAAATTCTTACGTTACTGAGTGACTGACTGACTGACTAGCTGACAGACAACGTACAGCCGAAACTGAGCGTAGAAAGTTGAAATTTCGAATGAAGATTTCTTAGGGAGTGCAATAAGAGAGGATTTTCGAAAATTCTACCCGAAGGGGCTAAATTAGGGGACGACAGTTTGTATGAAACTTTGTTACTACAAGTGCTATGAGTTTCAAATTTTACATGCGGGTTCTTTTTAGGAGGTAGGTGCTCACTAAGACGGGATTGTACGAAATTCGACCCGTAAGCTGGTAAATTAGGAGATGAAAGTTTTTATGGAATTTTCTCATTCTGGACTTAAAACCAGTACACGCGGGCGAAGTCGCAGGCAAAAGCTAGTTATATATAAACTCCGGAAACAAACAAACGTTTTTGACTGTAAATTTTTTTTTTTTATTCATTGAGTAAAACAGGCGCAACAATTACACGCTTTTAGTGAAACTAATGAAAGCTAACTATTTGATTCAAGTTATCAATGAAAATATTTCTGTAATGAGACTAATTAAACAAGTAATTACCTTCTGTTTGCAACCTGCTGCGCAAACCTTTTTATTATTTCATGAAGTCTCTTATTATTAAAATTAAATAGATTTATCGTTTACAAATTTGAAATAAACAACAATGTAATAATCCTGTCAAGTAAAATTATATCATTTGGACGGTGTATTTACTTTCCTTTCCAAAACCTGTATCAACTTCAGAGTAAAATGCAATAAGTAAAAAATATAGAGTTCATTTTAAATTTGTCTTTTGTTCGTATATTTCCCATACTATAGATTAAACAGGAATAGACTAATAGGCAAGTTAAAAGAATACATTTTAGACGTTGCCATATTTAATTTTATTTAAAAGGTATATATACATTATGTTTCAACTAGACGTAGTGACAGTAGACAATTATTTTTAATCCTTTGGTTGCGTAATACTAAAATTACCTAGTAATTTATAATAGTCTTCGTTTTTCTTAAATCTGTTTTTATTTAGGTAAGCACTACTAAGTAAGCTTATGGCAGTGTAGGTCATATTCGAACAAAGGTGGGAGATTTCAGAGTAAATCAATTGAAATATATTTTCACCTACACATGCCTGTTGGAAACACCAACGCCGATGTGTTGTTTTGCTACAACAATTATTTACACTTTACAAGCTTCTATAAAAAGAAATTAAATAACCATGAAAACCTGCAACAAATCAAAGAGTCGTGAGGATGTATGAGGAAACGTATATATGGTAGTAGGTATTAAATAGCAAAAGTAGGTCTGTGTATATATTTGTGAAGCTCTCACGCCTTACCTACTAAAAATAGTTGACTTGAGATAGGACATACATTGCTTTTAAAATGTTGAAAGAAGAATTTAAAATTTGCATGGAAGTTCGACATTGTAAAAGATAAAATCATGAAAGTTTATATTCTGGAGAGAGGTTCCGTTATAATACGAACCAGAATTCGAATTCACTCATGTGACCGTATTCATATCATTAAGTGTATAAATTCTATTGATTCCGTTTTTGGTATAAAAATACAAAACAAAATCAATTGATTATACGTGTCTCACATTTTCTATTATTATGTCATTTCGAAAATCATTTCAGTTACTTATAAACGGATGCCACTTTTGAATAGAATTTGGAAATCTGAGTGAATTCGAATTCGGATTTTTACAGAATCACAGGGAGGTGTGAATAATATTAGTTTTAGCGTTTTTTAGAAATATTTCCCGTAGTGACTATACCACGCGGACGAAGTCGCGGGCAAAAGGTAGTTTAATTCTATACCTATAATTCCGTGTTTATGGACATTGCTTCGGTTTTCAAGTCTCCGATACTCGTTGATATAGTAAAACTACTGCAAAATTGAAAACGCTTTGCCTATATAAATCAACGGATAAAGCAATCAAAACAACATTTTTTTAATCTATATAAAATTCAGTGTTTCGGACCGAGTATCTTTATGATTGTTTTATGTAACAGATTTTTTTTATCACTTTTTATGGACAAACATTGTAGCGAACATCACCATTGAGGTTTTTGCTAGTTAGCAACCGCAAGTAACATTTGTCAATGACTACAATAATTGTGTTCAAAACTTATATGGTTATTAACATAAACAGTTAATTTGGAGTTGTTCCGGTTTCAACCTATGACGTCTCATCATCGCCTTACCTTACTAAACGAGTAAGAAACAAATTATTTATTTTAAATTCCATATTCATCCAATCAGTATTCCTAGCTCGTCCTATTTATAAATTCACCTAAAAAATGTAAGATTTCTGTGTACGGTCTGAACAAATATTTTATATTTTTGAATCTAAGTTAATTCTTGCTTGATTACTGTTCTATTAGATAAAACAACAGAAAATTGGATAGAATTATTTATACATAACTAGCGGACTTGAGCAGCTTTAGGATTTAAAATTAATACAAAATGATTAAGTGATAATTTAAAACAAACCATAGACAAACAGGGTCAGTTGAGATTTAATAAAACAAATCACTATCATCACTGATTTTTTGAGTCTTTTATAATCATTATTTTTAATGATAAAATATAATACTTATTACATAATACTTATATATATATATATATATATATATATATATATATATATATATATAATACTTATATATTTATACTTATTACCCTATTTTGAACGAAGACAAATCCGAAAACACAAATATTTTAGAAATCGTTCTCGAGATATAAATGTTGTAAATAACACGACTATATATTTCTACTGTATACATAATAGGTTTCCGAAAAAACATTAAACGTTATCCAGAAAGTATTTAGATTATTTGCTTCAGAATTAGTAAGAAATACGTGACAATATATATTTGAGTTAGGAATACTAGTTTGGGATGAGTGAAGAAATAGGATGAGGCGGCATAGGATGAATAAGGAAAAACCTAAATTTAATGTGCACTTGTGTTATTTGCCCATATTGCTGATGAACAAACAAAAAAAATGAACATTTTGGGCAAAACTAAATATTAAAGTCGCAAAGAAAACGATATAAATCATAAAGTTTGATTTTCTAAAATCAGTTCAGTGGCTTCAGAGCCTATTCAATGCGAACATTCTAATCTTTCCTCTATACTATTGAGTATTATGGACTACCCTTATCATCATATATAATTAAGCAATAGAGCTTATTGTGAAGATTTGAAGTGTTTTTATTTTCACACCCCCGCCGTTGATATGTTTCCGTTTTTGACAACTCAACAGAACCTCCGCAAGCAACTCCAACAAGTAAATGATTGGAACCTTCCATTCCAATATTTCTATTTTTATCCTCACCACCTCGCTAAGGCACCTACACGGCCACGTGGTGGAATCAAGTAACACAATAATTTATGAAAATATTCTATTACTAATAGAATTCAATTTAAAATGTGACAATAATGACACTACTAATTGTATATGTCCTGTTATATAAAGTAGCAAATGTAAAAAATTTGCACATTGTTCTGGACCAACATCAATCATGTAGACTCCAGATTAAAAAACTAGTATCCATATTTGTGTAACAATAGGGCTAATAAAAACTAATAAAGCCAGTTATATAACTCTTTGGCATAACCTTTAAAACTCAATGCATGTCCTATATGGGAATGTGCAAATAAAACAATTTTTTTTTAAATCGAAATCCACCCACATTTGTTTTCAAAATTTGAACTATAAATTCTTTTAACAACCTTAAAACTATACACCAAGCGATACCACTGCACCCGCTGTGGAACCTACCGCACTCCCATCCCAATGCTAGCCGGACAAACATAGTTGCACCAAAAAAGATAGGTGAAATAAAACTTTCCCAGCGCTCATATATCTCATATTTACTCATACATAATATAGTTATCATCAAAATCGTCTAAATAAATTCACACATTACATAATTACATTATAAAAATGTATAATAGTATCATCACTAAAACGAAACATTAAATGATGTTCAATAAGATCAATGTTCATATTAATATTTTTTTATTATGAAGCTCATCTTAATTTTCAACTGATTAACTTAATATAAAAAATAGTTTTATCAAATTTATATTTTCTTTAAGTAAATGTTTATTAAAAATAAAACTCTGCATTTTTAATCTTTACAATCACTTAACATAGAAAACCAACATTAACAGCCCATCACACATTTAACGGCCACATAAAATATTTAATAACGTCGTTCATTCAAGTGTTTATAGCTAATACTTACCCACTTTTTTTACTAAAGCTCCGAAGGAAAATCCTTTTCTTTCAAAAAACTTTTCGTTATTTTTCAAGGAAAAACTTCATGTATATTTTTGACGAGAACCAGTAAAATGCTAAATATTTCTTTAACACCTTGTCCGTTAATAAATGCAAACACTGTTAAATTTTTTAACAAATAGTTTTCGTTTTATTTTCAATCTAGCGGGCTCAATTTGCTCCGTAGTCGTGTTTACGCGTCAAGTTTGTGACGCGACGAGCCGGGGAGCGATTCTCGCACGTCCGTGCCGGCCAAGCGACTGACTAAATACTCGCGATATTTTCCGACCGAAGCTTCACGTCGCGTATAGGCGGTCTCAACGACTAACAATATTAACAGCTGAATGTGAATTTTCAAACACCCAAAAAAGAGAAGTACCTACGTTTTGATCGAACAATACAATTTCACATCATCGATGCATTGTTGCGTTTCACAATTGCGTCGACAACGCAACGTTACCGCATATTGGTGGCTGTACAAAAATAACGTGCACGCTTTAAAAAAGAAAACACGTTTTCTTAATTTTTTAGCAAGAATCTTCATCATGCACACTTCGCGGTCAGAGCAGTGGGGAAAGGCGCGGTCTCATTGGTGGAGCTTTGCCGCCCAAAGCCAATAGCGCGGGAAGGAGGAGCCGGCCTAAAACGTCATTTGAATTTTGGCGAGGTACATTCTATTCTATAGCTTACCTTAGAATATTAACAAATGAAGCAAATTGCACTAAACGACCTTGACGATTTCAGATTAAATAATGTTTTCAGAAAAAAATTAAAGCCGTAATCGCAAATTGCATTTATTTTTTTTATAACATTTTACTTCAGGTAGTAATGATCCGTTCAGTTAATATGATTTGTGAACGTTTTGCAATTGATATTGAGATTATAAGTATAAATTTCGTTGCTGTAATTTATGAATTGATACAAAATATCCCATTGATGGTTCCCCAATGGCGTATAGACGGAAACTAATCGAATAAGAAAAATAAATATATTAATTAGATTCGTCATTAAAATTAGATTTGAATTTTTTATGCTGAAATTATTAAACTGGAAGTTTCAAATTTCTTTCATTTAATATACAGATTAAAAACGTCTATGCCTATAACATAAATAGAAAAAGAAATTGTTTATCTTTATATTCTTTGTCACTCAAATACTGGACCGATTTCAAAAATTATTTTACCAATGTAAAAATTAATTTCACCATAAAAATCAGAGATTAAGATATCTTCATAGTTTTTTAGATATCTAAATATTATTACGTTTATTTATTCTTTGATGTTACGAAATCCAAAACGGTCAGCTAGTGTTAATACACTATCGAATTATTCCTACCAAGTGTAGTGTCCATAGAATACAACCTATTTACAAAATGTAATAAAAGTATAATTGAAGGTCTAATTAGTCACAGCGCAGAGCACTACTTTTTCATATAATAGTATAGGTGATTTTATCATCATGGAAGAAATTTTTTACGAATTTTCAAAAGATACGTAATAGGATTTAAGGACGACGCGCATTATCTAAGTAAAAAATATACAATAGACACAATTATAAAATAAAACCTATTTTAATGATGTACGATAAGGTACACTCTAAAAAAAAAATTGTTAAATCAAACAATATTGTGATATATGTGACCAAGCATCTTGTTTCCATATGAGCCTGACAAGATGTTAGATACATTAAATAAGATGGTTTTTATTATTTTTACTATAGTTACTTTGTTAAGATAGTTAAGATTTCATTCAATTTGATCATTATAAATAACTATAGCAACTACCTCCTAGTCTTCAATTTAAATAAGATCGTAGTCGATATGTCTATGATATGTGACTGTATGAACAATTTACCACAGTTGATTCAACCAAGAGGTTGGTAAAAATTAACATGAAACGTGGCTAAACTAATCAATTTACGAAAGTTAATTTGACCAAAGAGTTGGTCAATTTAACCATGAAATATGTACTTGCCAATTTACCGTAGTTCTTTCAACCGATAGGTTAGTCAATATAAGCATGAAACATCGTTGTACTAACCAATTTACCGAAGTTAATTCAACCAACATGTTGGTCGATATTAATATGACACTTGGTTGTTTCAAACAATTTACCGAAGTTAATTCTGCCAAAAGATTGGTCAATTTAAGCATGAGATATGATTATATTAATCGATTTACCAATGGTAATTCAACCAAGACAACCAACCACTTTAGCCGTTTGATCATTCTGAACTTTTGGTCCAAAGCGAGTCAGATTTTAAACTCGGACCACAGCTCAGAGCCTAACCAAAGAGCTAAAGTAAATAACTGAATGGTTGGTTTCGAATCCCATATTAAGTTTAGTTTAAACGGCATATTACTTATACAATCTAACGATATAAACTGATACCGCGATGCATTAAATGAACAACGCCATCTAGTTTGCAGACTTAAAACTATTCGGGCACCTATGAAGATGATGGGCGTGTTTCATATTAATATCGACCAACATGTTGGTTGAATTAATCTTTTTCATAACAATATTCAAACAATATTCTCGCAATAGAAAAGTGAATTTGATAAGTTTGTGTGGATTTAACAAAGTCACTCTTTGTTGGCACTCGCTTTTCTTAGTTGATTCATATAAGACAGTATTTAAATCAATCAGAATTTGATAATTATTTTAGCAAATACATTGTTAGTAGCATGAACAGCTTAATTTTAGTTAGTCCAATAATGTCAAGTAGTTACCATTAATCATTCATGTTTTTGAATTGACTAAATAGTCTTTGTTGTTTGAAAAACAAAGGGTTTTTTTGGTTCTACTAACGTTCTTTGTTAAACCAAATACGAGAACTTATTACTGCAACAATAAAAATCGTCTAATCTATTACTTTACCTATTTATTTTGATTAATTTGTATAAATTGCTTCAACATACTTAGTTGTTAAATTTAACTATTAAAAATAATCGATTCACACAAAAAAATCCAGTAATGATAGATACGATAAATATATTTGATAGAATTAATCAGGGTTACCAAATTTTTAATTTAACCATACTTTAACTAGTTGGTTCAATGTTTCAGCTTTGGTTGATTTATGTAAATAAGTAATTGTTTTATTCAATATTATGTCAACCAAGAGAAAATCGCTCTTTGTTGGCCTCCATTTTTTAGAGTGTAGCATGAACAAGAAGCACTCTAAGTGCTTCTCTTGAAAACTGTTAATAATTTGACAATTATTACAAAACTAATAAATGAACTCCTTAATTTATAAAAGTATACTCATTCAATAAATTTAAATGTTTAGTGATATTTGGTACGTTCGTTCTACTTGAATCAATTCAAAGCAATCGATAGTTTTATTCATAAATCTATATATAAAGTCCGTATAAGCAAGAATATTTCCATCAACATCTTCAAATAAAATATTTAGTTCACGTAAACTTGTAACACTTATGCATCCTAACTGAAAAATTACATTTGTATCAAATCAAGATTTTCTCAATATAAAGATATCTCACGAGATGCACCAAGGCTCTCAATCATGTATGCTGATAAATTTAAAAATTAAATTACGTTGTCTTTGTCGTTTAACTCTGCGTCAATTAGAAAATGAAGCAAAAATTCCGAAGAGATGGCGTCAACTTTTATATCTTTATAAAACATGACTTGATCTAAAAGCCGGACAATTTTTATTTATTTTTTGTCCGGCCTTTTAGATCAAGTCATGTTTTATAAATATTACGACAACCAGTTGTTGACCCCTGGTTCTATAGCATTAAAAAACATATTTTCATGTGAATTTGTTTTAACGTTAATCCGTAGTCGTCAAAGATAAATTATTAAACGTTATATAAACCTTTAACATCTTGGAGACTATCTGGTATAAGGCAGAAAAAGAACTGTTAAAAAGTCACTTAACTTGGTTTGTGGATAGAGGCACACAAAGATTAGCCTCTATCAACAAACCAGGGTAAGAAGAAAAATGCCTCGAGACTTGACTGTAAATCATTCAACGTTACAATGAATAATCAAAAATGAGCTCATGCTGACAGTATACTTAAAGAGAAACGACTAAATAATAAAAATATATCTCGAAGATACTGTTTATTGAAAGCGGTCATCAAAATATATATAAATTTACCCATTCTCGCCACAACCCATTGCTGAAACGGGTTGGGGTGGCATTTTCTCAACAGGCCAAAAGTCAACAGAGTCAAAAGGCTTTTAAAAAAACGATTAACAGATAAAGTTTCCTTGCGCTAATTAATATTTTATAATAATAGTAATAATAACCGAAGATCATCCATGGTCTTAATTATTAAATTTTTCGTTCGTCACGAACGTCATTCAATTGCACAATTTTCAACATAATTAATGAATAATTTGGATATTAAAAATAAATCGAAATTGGTGTTAGTGTAAATTTCCAAATACTGAACAAGCATAGTCGGCACTTGATCTCAGCAATTACAATCAAGTTATTGTATTCTTGTAATTACTACAGCACAAAACGGAACAATGTAATAGCACTTTGTTGTGGTTGCGGTACGAAATTTGATACATCAGCAAAACAAAATTACAATAATAAGTTGTTTTATAAATAAGTTGTTCTATGTTGAAATTTCGTTCTCTATTAGTTGAAAATGTATTAAGATAGTTTGTAGCGGCGTATATTTCCTTTTTTTTATTAATTTCTTGTAGTTTAACAAATTGTATTATACTATTTCCATAGAGTTTTTGCAACTTTACAAAGCTATGTTGTCTGTTTCATTTCTTATGACTTGAGATTTAAAAGTCCATGTGTCAATAAGAACTATATCAATATTACTTTTGATTAGTGTTGTAACACTATTTTAAATAACAAAAGACATTCGATAAATGATGACGGACGATTAATAGAAAAAACACTATGTATGATTCCTATATAAATAAAATTTACATTTAGTCTGTACATGAAGATCATTATGGTACCTACTAATTACCACTGAACATACTTTACAGTTTACATATTTGTCTTAAAAATTTGCCAAATATAATTATCAGGAAAATATTTCATTTGAATCGAAAGTTTTAAATATTCGTAAAAATATTTCTTTCGACTGTTTGGGTGGATTACCTAATTCTTTCGGCTGTTTGGGTGTATTAACTAAACATTAATGAAAATGCGCTCAAAAGTATCAAGTGCTTGAAAAATTCATCAGTCCTGTTGGATTCTGGGTAGCTCAGTGGTTAGAACAGTCGTCCGTATTACAAAAGATCGTGGGTTCCACCTTTCGCAAACCGGACGACTGGGAGGGTCGAGGTTTCATCTCGAGTACCTCGAATTATAAAATTGATCAAAATTAATAATTGAAATATTTTAGACTGACAAGATCTAAAAAAATTGAGAAAACTAAAATACAACGATACAAAAGATTTAAAAACAATTGGAACACAATTTACCAAAGCAACTACAAAACAGATGCAGATAACGCCAAGGAAAATATCCCTGCAGATGTGCGGCAGAATTTCTTTTGCGGAAAACAACTACGAGTAGGGCTCACTGGTGTTAACTGAACATCAAAGACCGAACTGAGAGAAATTATCACTGTGCGAAAGGGTCATAAGTTTTCTAGATATTTTTTTTCATTCGATTGTGTTGCAATTCTCCATTATTAGCATAGATTTCAGTCTAATTTACATTTCCTCAGTTTATATTCCTATTTTACTTTTTGACATATTCTAAATATAAACTGCGTGGATGATTAAGAATGTAAAAAGCAAAAACATTGTTGTCAATGTATGAAATGAATCTTATCAAAATTATTAAAACGTGCAATAAATTATAATTCAAGTAAATAATCAAAGTATAATACTTAATATTTGATTAAAGTGCCTACATAACTGTGGAAAGACGCCATTATTTTATAATGCCTAATGGGCCAATTCACATTATTTAGGTACTAAAATATTTCGATAACTAAGATCTAAATGTCCACGTAAGTTTTACCTACACTAAATACTTTCATTATTACACCAAATTTTATGTTAAGTGTTTTTAATATTTATTTGTGTAAGAAAGGTGTAAGATAAGGTTTAACTGATAATTTATTGGTGTTCGATATTATTATTTCACTAAAATTTAAAGTAACTTGTCACTTATACGAGTATAATTAAATGCATTTCCTCGTTTGTTACAGATCTCAATGCAGTCTTTGACGTCGTTTTAATAAATTCAACCAAACAAAACCTATCAAACAAAAAAAAATAGTCTTTTGACTTCAGTACTAAAATTTTGTCACAAAACACAAAAGTAACAAAAAGTTTTTGTATGAGAAGACTTTCAAATCAATTAAAAAACGTTTATAAAATAAAAAACGTCAATCTGGTGTAATAAAAATTATAACACAAACTTAAAATAAAATTAATTAAAAATTATAAATAAACAACTGTTTTCTTTTGATAGTTACGGAAATTGATATTTTAGTTACCGACTAATTTTACTGAATACATATATTCCAAATATGTAAATTCATATTTAGTTTCGTTTTGACCACTTAAATAGTTTTGTCACTTTTGTATAAAAAAAAGTTTTTGTTGAATATTAGGGACCAAAGATATTGTATCAAATTAAACAAGTTCAAACTCAACGGGGCTGAGGTAATAATTAAGAAAGTTCCCAAGGTCACCTTCCATCATCAGACCCTGCATGTTATCGCGAATCAAGGTCCTTCTAATCAAAATAGCCTAAAGTCAATGGGGGTTCATTAGTTTACTTATATAAAGGTCGCAAAGTCATCAGGTCAACTTCACTCCATATAAATATTGCACTGTCGCCCAAGATATATACATAAGCAAAATTTCATCTTTATCAAAAACCGGAATGTGGATCAAAAGCTTGTAATACTTATATGACCAACATTATTGTGCAACATCGATTTAAAGAATAATAAATCTATGTTATGCAATGACTGAAAATATTTGAAAATCGGTTTATCAGCTATATGTCAATTGTTTTTTCGGTGAAATGAAAATATGGAAAACAAAAACGTGGCAAAACGTTTTCGGTTTAATAAAATTCGCACTGAAAAAATTCGATATTAAAATAGGTAAATAAATATTAATTCGATATATAAATAATTCGATATTAAAACGTTGTAACACTATTTTAAATAACAAAAGACATTCGATAAATGATGACGGACGATTAATCAAAAAAACACTATGTATGATTCCTATATAAATAAAATTTACATTTACTCTGTACATGAAGATCATTATGGTACCTACTAATTACCACAGAACATACTTTACAGTTTACATGTTTATCTTAAAAATTTGCTATCAAAACTTCCCTCGTATGGGCTTCCCGAGAAATTATGTGCATGGGTCACTAGTTTTTTGGCAGAGAGAAGCATTAAGGTTTTTATCGATGGTGAATGCTCGGACCTACTGTCTATAAATGCTGATGTTCCCCAAGGATGTGTGCTATCACCTACACTTTTTCTTCTGCATATTAATGACATGCTGCAAATTAGCGGTATTAATTATTATGCGGATAATAGCACGAAGGACTCCACCTATAACGGTCGTGTTAATATTTCTCGGGAAAACGTCATTGAGAGCCGGAATCAACTTGTGTCCGATATTGAATCTTCGTTAGAAGAAGTCTCTAACTGGGGTCGACTTAATTTGGTCCACTTCAACCCTAGTAAGACACAGGTTTGCGCGTTCACCGCCAAAAAAGCCCCTTTTGTCGTATCACCTCGCTTTCAAAACATTCCCCTAACTGCCTCAGCCAATATTGAGATTCTCGGTGTCGAGGTCCAGTTCCGTGGTCACTTAGAGGATAAAGCTAAATTAGCATCTAAGAAGCTTGGTGTGCTTAATAGATAGAGGCAGTATTTCACTCCGGCGCATCGCCTGCAGCTTTACAAGGCGCAGGTTCGGCCCCATATTGAATACTGTTCTCATCTTTGGACAGGTGCACCCCAATACCAGCTTATCCGTCTAGACCGCATTCAGCGGAGAGCGACTCGAATTGTCGATTGCCGGGACACTTCAAGTCGGCTTGATCCACTGGCACTACGTAGAGATGTTGCTTCACTGTGCATCTTCTATCGCATCTATTACTAGGAATGCTCCGAGGAATTGTTCGGACTCATACCTGCCGCTACTTTCCGCCATCGTTCCACTCAACAAGAAATCCACGCCCATCATCTGGATGGTTGGAAGTCCTCAACTGTGCGTTTTTCTCTCAAACTCTGGTACGCGGTAATCACTCACCATCAGGTGATCCGTCAGCTCGACTGCCCCCTATTCCATAAACAAAAAAAAATCCAGCCCAAGAACCGTTAGATAGAACCAAGTTAGAACTATAATGTTCAATTTCTAAAACGAATGGTCTACTTTCATAATCCACTGAAATAATATTCGTAATATATCAAACAACTGAAATAAATTATTTCATTTATGAACAGCAACAAGCTTTAGCACAAGCAAACATTGAATTTTGTATGTCATTTTACAATATAGTGAGTTTTAATAAAAACAGATTAGGCAATTTAAAAAGTATCTTTCAAAAGTCCGGAGTCGGTTTTCATATAAAAAACCTTTTAGAGGGTTTTAAGATTAGACCCTCATGTTGTAACAAAGATTTGATGAAAAGTATATTCATTATATTTTATAGCAATTTTCAAAAGTTGAAAGCAAACGAGTCTTGCTGATTAAACCCGATTTGATAGTATTATCCGAGGAAACGATGTTACATTCATTAGCCTATGGTTAGAGTTCATAATTTTCAACGTCAAATGCGAGTCTCTTTCCTGTGATGAGTCAGCAAAAAAACTATGCAGTTAACAGTATGGCCATTTGTACATCAAACCTCGTGATGACTACAGGGAATTGTTGAATCCATAGATTTGGTTTCATCTCACAATTTTTTTGGAGGAGTTCCTAAAAAGGAGTTGTTATTTATGTGACTGCTAGTCGATAGGTCTTGTACTGTTTGCAAATTTAATTATTTAATCATCAGTTTAAATTGACGAAAAAGGACCAAAAGAAATATACATTTTTACGTTGATATTAAACCAATAGTTATTTGTTGTTTTTATATAATTCGGCATGGCATCACGTTTCAAAATTATCAAAAACCAAAAAGAAGGTCAAAAGCTTACGCGTTGTAGATAATTAATATCAAGGCTAACAAATAACCTTACACAAAACAAATCGCAACGGAACCACATTATAGAGGTGTGAGAATGAAACTTCATGTTCAGTCACGTCTAATGTCAAGACGCAAGAAGAATTGTAATAAAATGTGAAGTGGACGTTTGTTCCCTTATAAGTTGTATCAAAGCATGTCATTTTTTCAGTTGTTTAATATCTTAGGAGTGCAATCTTCGGAAAAATCTATAAATGTCTGATGTCTATAATGTCTATAAATGGAATCCATTTGATTCCAATTTTCGAAAAAGTGGAGCATGACCAAAATTAATAAAAAATTAAACGCATAGTTAATTTTTACTTTATGCCGCATTCGCATTAATCGTTTTTTCTAGAGGTTGACTGGGAGAGAGTGCCATTAGCATTAAATCCGCCTTCTGTACCATTTCTATACTGGTCAATAAAGCTTAATAAATAAATAAAAACGAAATCAGGTAACAACTATATTTTTTATGAAAAATTCTAAGAATATTTTTCAGTTTAGTATTGTAAATGCAAAATTAATTTCAATTGGGTACTCAAAATAACAATCAATATAAAAAAGAAAACATTTACCAACAGAATATTTCAAATTAATGATGTTGATAATAAAATCTTTTAAATCAGACGCATATTCCCCTTTTACAGATGGATGTAGGTACAGACTATTTTAAGTAATTTTTAAGTAATTTAGAGCTCTTAATATTTAAGAGTTCCTCTCGAAGAGGAGAACGATATGATATCATTATACAAATGTTATTGGAACAAAAGAGAAGAAACAATACATCTCTACGTTGCTATCGTGATCTTTATTGCTGGTATCCAACAAAATTCTGTTTAATTTAATTGCTGGGCGTTCGAGCGTCAGGCGTCCGGGAGAAACATATCTCATGACTGTATCCATGACTATATAGAAAGCATTCGTAAGTTGCTTACAGCGTCACGTCAGACGCGATCTACAGGATTTATTACAAACCACCGCCTTAGTTAATTTACTGTTATCTACAAAGTTAATAAAATAGAACTAGAATTTCATTAAACCACTCGGCCCCGGATCTACGATTTTTTCAACTGGGCCAGAAACTTGATATTGCAGTCTTCCAAACTCCTCCACAACACCCCTCTAATCCGGATATCATATTACTACTTATATTTTTTCAGTTTATGATTTTTCTTATATTTCATTTAGGGACCTTCGTAGCTTATAATGTGTATTATAGGCAACGAAGGAATTTTAAAAGACATATTTGTTAAACGCGTTCTTATTTCACTGTATTATTATCATATATCATTTGTTTTAATGCCCTTCTTACGCTGGCGCCCGGGGCAAGTGCACTCACCAGCCCCTCCTCTGGCCCTATAATAGCTAAGAACAGTAGTTTTCCAACTTTTTTGACGATGGAATATTTTCGTGAAATCAAATATTAACATCTTAAGTGGTGATAACATACCTACTTATTAAAACATTTCCTTCTTTTCCTACTGCTTAAACTAGAAACAATTACATATTAATTTTATTAGTCTGCAACCTTAAGCTCTCTACTAGCTCGATGCGATGCAGTTGGATATCGATGAACGATATCGCACGAATCATATGCCTTTATAAAATGTATGGAGATTCACAAGTGTAATTTCACAATCTGTCGATATCGGTCACAAATCTCCTCGACATCGAATTGTATGTACGTACCTACTCATGGTCTCTGATATCGCTTCAAATGTATCAAGGCGGTGGAACGCTCGATTTGCTGTTGATTTTCTGTTCAGTAAAATCGAAGTGGAATTCAGTTGCACAATTCTTTAATCCATATTATCAAAATATACTTAATTTGAGAAAAAAAGTATAGTAATATCCCTCTTATATAAAATAAGTGAAAAGCTCGGTGGTGTAGAGTTTAGCGCGTTTGATCAGTGATTCAAGAAGTTAAGCGACGATCGCAAAGGCTTATCGGATGGGTGGTCAAACTTTTTTAGAGGAGCTATTTACCAAAAAAATTAACCTTTATGTAATTATAAGGTTTCTATTAGGTATATTGTTGGTAAATTTAAACTTGTTCGAGAGCCCTTTGGTATACTGCCACGTAAATTATCGCTTTTATATAAACAGGGATACTTTTCGAACCATAACGCCTAATGTTCAGTGCCAAATCACGGTATGTGACAGAATACTGCCAGAACCGGAGAAATTAAATGGCGGTACGGATTTCGCCGGGTCAGCTAGTAATCAACGTATTTACTATGGTAGCGCCTAGATCAATCAATAAAAAAAACTATCTCAACAATGATTTAAGAATTATTTAAAACTATAATATCATGAGCATATAACGGAAAAGAGAGCAAATACTCACCCCAACCCACAAAGGCACACAACCCACCCTATCCCGCAACGTGTGTACCCCTCCACTCCGCTCCGCCGAATAATATAAATTGATCACCCATCCTGTTACTGACTCGCGAATGTCGCTTAATCTTCGCATTGACAGATCAAACGCAATAACCAATAATAAATATAGAAGAAGAGAAGAGGTCAGAAATCCACGCGATGTTAGGAAACGTAAAATTAAGGAGAAATTTTATAGCACTTATCATTTAAATAAAAAGAAATGTAATTTTAATGGTTTATTGGGACATAGACCCTAATTCATCATCCTAATTCAATATGTAACGCTTGTTATTTTCGTGACTCACCACCATGCCGTTATCTCTTACCACCATAATTAAAGGAAAGGGTAATAATCTGGCTTTTGCGGAAAAACTTCTGCTAAAACTACAATAGCAGAAGTTAACAAAGCAACACCGCAACTAGTCTCCACCACTACTTTTTTATGCCAAAAATTTCAATGAGAATATTGTAGTGGTCAAATCTATTTGTGAAATAAAACATGAAGTCTTAATTCTTTATTTTATTTTACTAAAATGTAGTTGTATTATAAAATATTGACGTGCGATTCATCATCGTTGTGATTAAGTGTCATGTAGTTTAGTTTTTGACTATTTTAGAATGAGTGTGGACAATGAGATACTGAGTTTTTCCATAAAAGAATTTCTTGGACAATGTTTCAGCAAAAAAGACAAAACATATAAAGTAAAAAACCTTTACATAAAAAGATCAGTTTAAGCTGATAATTAAGTTATTTAATGGCATTTTCATTATCTTTTAAGACTCTGGATAAATGTCTGCCAAAAATCTACGGGTGTAACCTGACGGCTCCGGATTAAGTATTCATCGACTCCCCATGTAATAGGTTTACCCAGGAAATCGCTGTTCTGCCCTACAGGCCATTTGAAATCAAAATATATTTTTGGTTGATAGTTCTAATTTAAAATTCATTTCATTTTAAAAACATAATATTCTTTTTTCTAATATCGTCATTTTTTTAATTGTAAGATTTTTATTTTCAACGGTACGCAACGTCAACGAGGTTTACGGAGCGAACAACAAACAAATGCACCACCCGTTATTGCTTTGCCCGCTTTGGTTCTGGAAATTTTGACCTGAAAAATGAACCCTGTGGTCGTCTGAAAACTTTGGTTGACAATGACGAATTAAAGGCGTTTGTAGAAGCTGATGAAACTCCATCTACGGCTGAATTAGCAGCAGCTTTAGAGGTTAGCATCAAAACAATATTGGTGAATTTGGGTCAAATTGGCAAGGTAAAAAGCTTGACATATGGGTACTTCATGAACTCAATAACCGCCATAACTTAAATATATACAACCAGCTTTCTCTTGTTAAAATGAAAAAGCAAACCTCATTCCTATAGAAACTGTAGTGATCAAATTTGATGATTAAGTTCTACCAAAAAGTTTTCTTTTGCTTCAATTCACTCCCGTATAGATCAGTTGATCACGCTCGTATAGACGGTGTATAGATCACGATCTATACACCTTCATTATTAAAAAAAAACCGACAAAAAAAAATACAGGATCCCAACATTTGAATGTGTTTTTTTTATATAAAATTGGCACCTCTTATTGAAGATATAAATATTTTAAACATAAATTGAATTTTCGATCAATGTCGGATTTTTCCTTCTAGCACATTATATTTGTAACCATATTAGCATAATATTTTTCAGTTCGGTAAAAGTAACATCACAAAAGGAAATATGAAATCATGAATGCATTTTGTCCCCTCTCTACAAAATAGCAAAAAGAGCTAGTGAACATATTTTTAAATTTATTAAAACATAATCCTCAACTGTGATCCGAAAAAACACAATAATTAAAAAAATCCTTGCAATAAAAGCTGTTATCGAAATTAAAGCCGTTGAAGTTCTCAGAGGTTGTTACCACCTCTATACAAATAGCCTTTAGCGCGATTCAATTTCAAGCGAATTCGGAGAAATAGAATAAATCGGAAGTCATAAAAGAGTATCACTGTGTTACATACTACCTCATTTCCTGAAACAAAATTTCTGTGGCATGGTAAAACATCATAACGCCTCTCGAAGATATTAAGTTACAGAAGTTTCAAATCTTTTCTTTATAATTCTATTTTTGGCGAACTTCACCACTCAACAATCGTTGCAGGAGGATGCCTTAATCATTTAATTAATTTCCAAATGTGTGACAATTCAGCAAGAACTGCACGTGTAGAAAAACGAGGAATGTTACTACATGTTCGTTCATAGTAAAGAGCTGAAAATGCACAAGTTCTCTGAAACACCGCTCAGCAAACAATTAAAAATGTATACAAGCTATGCTAGTTCCATTGGTTAACGGTGAAAATAGAGTATCGCTTAGAGAAGCTCAGGTAAATAAAGAAACCTATTATATTTCAATTTTATTGTGCTGTAGATAATAGGGGTTAAAGTATGAAATTGCCGATTTGTACTGAAAATCAAAACATTTTATTTTTTTAACTTTAACAAATTTATTTAATCAAAATAGTTATCATTATAACCTATACATTGCTGCCATCTAATAGGAAGGTCATATATGCGTTTGCGATAGAACTCTGACGATCTAGACAGCACAAACTGTGTGAAAGCATTTTGTAAAACTTTATTATGTGCCTGATAAGTTCGTAAGAAATAAGCAAAACACTAGGAAAATTCCCATCAACAAGTATTAAACAAAATCTCAATTTGATCAGAAAAGACTTCTGTTAAACCTCGCTTTATATCACCGATGACTATATAGGGGATATACTAATAATCAAAAGTGAATGTTAGATCACGGTGGCGTTTGTAAAACAAACTTTTGTCGTAGATCGTTAATAACAAGCGCCTAACTGCTAAACAAACAAATGCTTTTCTGCTTAGTTCTTAAAACTATCAATCAGTAGAACCTGTTCAATAAGATTTTAAAGTTTAAAATTTTTGTCATTGCTTTAAGATAAATACTTAATATGGTGTCAGATGCTTAGATGATCGCATTGTAACATTATTATTAATTATATTCCAAATATGGCTAATTTACGACGAAACAATCAATTCTTGATCGCACAAAAACATATAAAAAATAGCGACTACTATGAGTATAGAACTGGCTACAACTGCAACAAACTAGGGGCCGTCTATTAATCACGTGAGGCTCGAAAGAGGGGGGGGGGGGGATTCGTCAACAATTATTGTAGTAATATAACACGTGTATTTATTTTTTCCACTACGCGCGATTAGTAAACCGAAAGGCGACGTCAAAAAATAAGATTTTTTAAATACACGTGATTTAGTTGAAGGAGGGAGGGGGTAGTCTTAAACCTCACCATGTACCACCAAGGAAGAGGGGGGGGGGTCAAAAAATGTTGAAAAAAACATTTTGGTATTTTCTGTATTGACCGAAACAGCTAAATTTTTCCTCATGCGTTTAAAATAGAAGAAGATAGATGGATTTAATAAATGTGTAAACATAATATTTAAAATTCGTGTGAAAAGTTTTAAAAGTCTAAGTTACAATGCATCACATTTCGTTTTTTTATTTAAAATTAGTTTCGGAAAAATCTTCGCATATACATAGTATGCATAAATTTGTAATAAAATCTTCCTGGCCTTTTGTAATAAAAATACCATTTGTATCTGGCTGGTTTCGGTATCGTTCAAAAGTTAATTTGTTTTTCTTACAGTCAAAACGAATCTAATAAAGAAATTCGATACATTTCAAAATTTTATTACAAAAAAGTAAAAATGCAACGCAAGCCGGGTAAAAAATTATGACCTTTATGGACTTAGTGCAGTTTCTGTGAGAGTCCAAAACTCGTTTAAGCGTTTTCAGCTTGATGTCAAAGATACACGTCACTCGGGTCGCCCCGTTACGAATAAAATTGATTCCAATTTGTTTAAAAGTGGAGCAAGACCGGCTTGTCTGTAGTTACGACGTAGCCGAAGGCTTGACCACAAAACACTTTTGACGCATTGATAAAAACTAGTACACAAAATGTTGGATATTTGGGTAACTCACGTGCTCGCTGAAAGAAACCTAATGAACTGTGTACTCATTTGTGTTTTTTTATTACGGCGTAATGAAATCGAACCATTTTTGAAGAAGCTGATAACGGATGATGAAAGTGGATCAGGTACGACGAGCACGTGCTACCAAATTATTAAAGAATATTGTAGACCCAGGAATCAATATTATGTCTCTATATTTATGTTATTGTATGTATATATGTATGTAGTTGTATGTTTATATATATATATATATATAAATATATATATATATTTCTTTTTCGTCAGTTGTTTTTATTCAAGTCTACGCGCAGTTAATCATAGTTAATTATTTTATGCCGCCATCGTGTTTATCTTTTTTCCTAAAGGTTGACTGGGAGAGAATGCCATTAGCATTAGGTCCTCGTTTTGTACCATTTTCTTTACTGGTATAAGTAATAAAGTTTAATAAAAAAATAAAATAAAATCCATATTCATAGAAAGCAAACTGAACTATGAAAAGTAATTTCTCGTCAAGGTCTAACCTACGAGTAACGACATTTTTTTACACGAAACAAAAGTTAGTCAAGATATAGGGCAGGAAGGGCAAATTAAATGGTATAATAAACATCTATAGAACAAACGACGTACAAAAATAAGGGTCAGATCCAAAAATAACGGGAGACCTTGGATCATTACACGTGCACAAATAAATTAACGAAAAAATATATTTTAACTACAGACATTACCACACCGCATGATTTATATTGTTTTGTTCATAGCTTAAAATAAGAGATCAAAAATAATCCTTTCAATATTAAAATAAAAAGGAGGAAGCCTAGGAATAAAGAGCTAGAAAAAACAACATTAAACTAAGTCGATAAAAGTGGGAGACTAATTTTCAAAAATACCTTCGATAAATGTTATATATTAATTTAAAGACTTTGTCACAATCTTGTATTTGTCGTGTTAACTAACAGGTGGTGCGTAATTCTCGCGCCTTCTTTGGATAGCAAGAAAAAACCTACCAGTTTTCCTAAATAAATGTATTTAGGAAAATTCATAGGTTTCAATAGTCTTTTAAACAATACTAATAGTTTTTTATTTTGTTAGGATCCGTATATATAGAATCTATAACTATATGAATCAAATGTATGGTAGAATGCGCTACTGGTTTGAATTGAAAAAAAAAATTGAGTGTTTAACAGTCCATTTATTAAATGGCTAATAGGGGTGAATGAAGGAACAACGAAAAATGTAGCAAAATAACCACGCTAGTGACGAGATAAAGAAAAGACGACAATGAAAAAAACTTAAACACAGAAATCATTAAACAAATAATTATAACATATGACAGCAAAACAATGAAACGATTTGCCAGTACAAGTAAGGAGAGATAATAACCTCTAACTAACTCCTCCCATATCTTTCGATAATTAACTAATACATTGATTTTTAATAAAGTCAAACGACAGCTATAAAATTTTAAAAGAGAAAAAATCTATGTGATCTTTACACAAGATACAAATTCTTGACCAGTTTTTCACGACAAGAACCTACAATAATAGTATAATTACTTACACTATCGAATGAGGTCGAAAAAACCCGTAAATAATTTCTCAAAATATTTTTTTTTAGTTTGACCAAAAGCAAACACTTTCTATTAATTTTAATTAAACTTACACTTGATTTGATAAAACCAAATTTAGTAGGCCAGAGATAAATTTGATATTTTCGTTCTCTTGAATCTCCACATATTTTCCGTTTGAAATCATAATTCAGTACATTTCAGAAAAACTCATCACATTTTCAAGGAAAACTAAAAATCCGTCATAGAATACAGGACATAAAAACAAGCTAAATGCACGTTTCCAAACTTTAAAGATGTACTAGCAATAATAGTGCAAATCTGAATTACACGGGAAATGTATTTTAATAAAAGGTTTTTGAACAACAAAAGAAAGCACAGACGAACAAGAGAAAAGACTAGACTGATAAAACAATAAATAAACGCAAAACTTGTTACAAAACGGGGAACCTAATTATTTCATGAAAAGAAAACGATCAAAACTAGCTCTTTGATATATTATTTGATATAGATTTGGATTGAGCAACAAAACCGGTAAACAACCTACTCCCACTTCGTCTACTGATTACGAACTACCCCTTCACATATTATTCGGATTCAGATTGAAAAATATAACAAATTTCATAATCAACCTACTCCTATTGACATATTGTAGAAATTTAGATCAAGCAGTAAAATAGGCAATCAAATTCAGAGACAGATGACAAAATCCTCGACAATTAACTAATCAGCAACGCCTATGAAGTACCACTTGAAGGATTTTAGCATTAGTATAAAACTAACTTAATATAATAAAAATGTTATGAATTAAATGCGGAGTTCCGACCGTAAACTAATTTCCATTTTAATTAACGTAATAAGCATTACAAATACCAATATACTGTAATAATACATTTATTGCATGTAAAAATTTATTTAATTTAATTAATTCCTTCAAGCATTATTGAAGATTTCTCGAAGCTTAACCCGTCTGCCTAGTTAATGAAATTACTCAAAATTTGCTATAATTGTATTACAATTTAATACAAAACAAACATGAAAGAATATAAGTGCAGTTGAATGAATTGTTATATTGAACTTTTTAAAAGGATCACTGGTAACTCCTACAAGCGCCATATTAGTTGCAATTAAATAATTTAAATTGAATATTTTTTCTATTTGTTTCAAAACTTAAAAGTGTACGAGATACTATTTGAGAACATTGAAATCTAACATGCATAAGTATACAAAAAATGTATTGCACTCTTATTATTAATATATATAACATAAACGAATTAACCTTATATAAATTCTCTTACATACTTTTTAGAAACTTTACTAATAATGTTTTTGGTGAAAATATTATGTTTATTAACTTGCTTGTAAAGGTAAAACATTCTTCTTTATTTATTTAGTAAAACAACCAATTTCATGATCATCTATTACTCCCCCTTATTTTATACGTATTATTAAATTAAATAAAACAAAATCTTAAAACAATTATTACAATCAACAGGATATTTACATAAATTAAAAACAACTATTTTACAGCACATTAAATTACCATAACCGTCTCACCGATTATTATTTATAGATTTCAAAATCCATTTAAAACATTTTGCAGTTTGTGGTACCCTATACTCCATTCACTATAACATTAGAAAAAAGAGGGTCATAGAAGCAGCAGTGCCGAACATTTTATTTACAAGATAAATTTAAAAAATATATATTATAGTTTTATTGAACTTTGAACGTTAAGTAGTCTCTATTTTTTACGATACCTCGAGGTTGAGATGAGGCCAGCATTTTCTAAATTCATCTTTTACTCCCAAGCCAACATGGAACTAAAACTATCTATCTGTTGATTTGATTATAATTAGAATAGAATTTAGTTATATCTATGCCCAGTAAAGAAAGGTAAACAAAATGAAATTTTTATTATTACTTTTATAACATTTATTCAGACATTAGACTATTGATGAAAGACATTGGAAAAACTTCTTGAAATGTCAAAGGTTGAGGGTAGGTATGGGGGCTTAGGAGCGTAATTGTTGTAGGCCACTCGGGCCTGCACCGGCATCGTCCATATTTAATAAAACTTAACAACAAAAAAAACTAAAAAAAACAATAACAACTTAATCACGGAAAACGGCAAACAACAAGAAAGGCAGTAGCATTCACAATGGATGACAATCCAGATTACGTATTTTGACAATTATGAATACATCTAGTCTGACAAAATTAAAAAGCTGTACTGCCGAAACGTTTGAAGGGATTAGGCAACGTTTTAAATTTGGTAGAATTATAATGACATGAGAATCGTGCCGAAACTATCCAACCCTGCTTCTTTAGGTTCTTTAAGATGAACACTTTTTATTGTAATAGTTATTAAATCATTGAAGTTAATCAAATATTAATAAATTTGTTTAATAGATAGCTTAAATGATAACAGTTAAGTATAGCAGCTGGTATTTAAGTGAATATGTAGCAAATTAGCCGTCAGTCTTAAGAGTAACATGATTATTGATATTTTGTCACAAAGTTTACCATAAAAAGAACCTTATTTAACTTCTGTCTAATGCTATAATGAATGGAGTATAAGTACACTAATGCACTGCCGTATGTACATTGTACATATCAATAAAACATTATAATTACCAATATTTTGGTTCAAAATGATTTGAAATATAATTAATTAAGCACCAGGACCATAGAATCTTACAGTAAAAACATTAAACATATGAGCACTATAAACTTTAGTTTTTAAGTTTAGCTTGCATAGAAACTGATAGTATTTGTAAATTTGTATAAAAAAATAAACAGGACATAATATTTTGAATAAATCCAAAAAAAATACGCTTACAATGAAATATGAAAACATATTAAAAGTGTCAAATAAAAAATATGTAAATTTATCACAGTTCTTACAGAGCTTATAAAAAAATACTAAACTGTATAGGAACTTGGTTCGATTAACAGATTCATCTGTTACTTTCAGCCATATCTTCTAAAATATGCACCATGTCGTTTGGTTGCTCGTAACGTATCACAGACGAGTATCCTGCGAACAAAGTTATATCTATCAGATACTTTAGGTAAATAGAAAAATAACAAAACATATAAAAAAAAAACATATATGTACTTTTGTTTTGTATTTTAGCACACTAGATTCTTTGAAAACAATGTAAACGAATACTTGAATGGAGTGTTTTTGATATTCAATTTGCATTCACAAAGTTATATAAATATATATCCCTTTATTTAAGATGTAAAATGTATAAAATCGCAAATTACATATTAAAAATCCATTGAGTGTATAACGGATGTATTACGTTAGGACGCTCGACGGACAAACTGACTGATATTCGGTCAGATCTACGCCGACCCTTAAAATAAAACAGATATGCCATTCACCATAATTAATATTAGAATAAAACATTTGATAGGTTTCAAGACATGCACAAGAAACATCACATAACAATGAAAAAATGTTAATAAGAGTTTGATCTGTCAAATTATAATGTCACATTTTTTGTACTTCGATGATTCAGTGTAAGTAAGTATTACAAACTACTATTAAATAAAATATTAGTAACTATTATCTGAACAATAAAATTTAGAACCACTCAGAATTTAATTAGTATAATATCTTTACGACAGATCATTTAATGATATCACTTGATCAGTCATGTTTATTGTCTGATAAAACACACCTGTCCCTTCAGTACAATACAAGGCAAAGATCAGAAACGTTCACAGTGAAATTTAAAAGAAATCTGGACTTCCCAGCAACACGATGTTAACAGGTAACTGAGAAATATACAATAAGTTCCAACTAATGCGCATAGTTAATCTTTGTTTGAGTGGAACAGACCTAACAATTCCCACTGTGATCCAAAGTACTGTTAAAATTTATATTGAGTCTTGTTTCAACAAATATAAGGTGTAAAATACAAAGCATTGGTTAACATATATCACGCTTTGAAAAGCCTTCTGCGCAAGTTCATCAGTGAGCCACTTCATTTGTATGTTACTGTAATTGATAATATATCTAAATAAAACTACTTATTTTATTCTTGCAGACAAAAATGTGTTCGTTGGATACTTTTTCACTGTTACAGTTTAACAGATATGATGCTGGGCAGTCTACACAAGCTATTAAATATTCATGGCAAATGGAACTTCCAGAAAAGAAAATCGGGTATAAAAAAGATACCTATCTACAAGATGCACATTTAACTGTTACAGAAAGTAGAAAACGTTATAATATTAAGTAGAAAATATACGGAAATATAAATAATTAATCCACCAGTGGTAGCAATTGCGTTGTATAACTCTAAAGTAAAAAAAATGGTTTAATTTTTTTGGTTGTAACATTACGTCCGAAGTTACGGACAATCAAAAAAATATAATATTTACTTTTTCTTATGTTTGTGAGAATGAAAGAGTTATATCTATCTATAAATAATTATATTTATGTACCTTTACTATAAAGTTTACTTCTGTTATCTTAGATTTTAATCTAGTTTGTGTGCAACATAATTGCTATCACAGTTTTATTTAACATGCAATTTAAATTAGTTAAGAACATAGGTACCTGTTGTCTTCTGATATTATCTAAATGTCTTCTTTATAATAAACAATCAATCATTTCAGGTCCATTAAAAAGGTGCTCCGTGAACTTATAAAGTAATCTTTTAGAGGTTATAAATTATTGTAAATAAATTAAAATCACATGATAAATCAAACAATGACATTTTCTGTTTACATGTATATTTCTCTATAACAACTAACAATAGCTTAATTTAACATCACAATTCTTTGAACTATTTTTCTTTTATAAATTAGATTTTGACGTTTTAAAAACGCTTTGTTATTTTTTTGTAGAAAGTATTCGAGTTTCGATTTAATGTATTATTACTATTTATTTTAAAATAATTTAGTTAAACTGTTTTACAATATATTTTTCTATTAAATTATAAAATAAATGCGCTTAGTTTATCTCAAATTGTATACATATATATCTTTTCTCTGTATAATGTACGAAATTACCGTTTTATACACAAAAAAAATCTATACTACATATCAGTTTCGTGTATATACTTAGAACTACTTTTAACAATTTTGAAATACATCATTATGGAAACTAATGTATAATAAAATTAAATAATAATAAAAAACATCTTCCATATCGCCATATTCAGCCCTACCGTAATTCAATAAATGCATAATTGCTATCATGATACTAATGTTTTATACATAGTTATGTAGTTTTATAAAAGTGGTCGATAAAACTATATGTTATAATATTAAAAGATACTTTTACAAATCCAAATTCTTAGAGTACTTTTTTTAATTCAAGATAATAGTTTATTTTTGTTTGAGATAAAACAACAAACCATATAAGAAATGCCAAGAGATAAGCTATTCATTTAAAATAAATAAAACGGGAACTAACTTTTAATCCAGGATTAAACCACTACCCAGGTAGCTAAATTATTTAGGATACTGGCGTCGCGTCTAACTATAGTAATTGCTAACAAGAAGCAAAGGCTTCTTATATTACTGGCCTCATTATGGAAACTAGTGTATAATAAAATTAAATAATAATAAAAAAACATCTTCCATATCGCCATATTCAACCCTAGTGTAATTCAATAAATGCATATTGGCTATCATGATACTAATGTTTTATACATAGTCATGTAGTTTTCTAAATGTGGTCGATAAAACTATATGTTTTTTAATATTAAAAAATACTTTTACAAATCCAAATTCTTAGAGAACTTTTTTAATTCGAGATAATAGTTTATTTTTGTTCAAGATAAAACAACAAACCATATAAGAAATACCAAGAGATAAGCTATTCATTTAAAATAAATAAAACGAGGACTAACTTTTAATCTAGGATTAAACCACTACCCAGGTAGCTAAATTATTTAGGATACTAGCGTCACGTCTAACTATAGTAATTGCTAACAAGAGGCAAAGGCTTCTTATATTACTGGACATGTAGTTCTGAACTAAACTTATGACAATACGAGCGCGTACGTACGAAACCATTCGTCTGTAGCAGTCTCGCTTCCTAAGAAGGAGTAAGCGATGTGTTGCGTTAACACAACATCACAGCGATTAATGAGGAAGTATTTAAAAAAATAAAACACTGAAAAAGCACCTCCACTAGATGGCGACTCTAGCAAAAGTTAATTTTTGCAGGAAACTAATGAACCGAAGACAGTATTTCCCATTCCTTTTAGCTAACATATTAAAAAAACTGAAATTTGCAAAGTTCGAAACTAAGATATCAATACAAATATGAAAAAGTACAAATAGAATATGAGTTGTTTATTAAGTTTTGAAAACTAATTTACTTTATACATGGAAGAAAACTGGAAGGGTTGTCATAAAGAAATTAAAAAAAAGTACCGTGGCGACATCTAGTTTGATTTCGGGAACTAATGTTTTTTTTAAATACTTCCTCATTATCATCAGTTTACATTAGTGATGAGACTCGAGTCCTGTTTTTACTCGAGTCAGTGATTAAGTCAAACTCATACTCGAGGAAACTCGAGTTATCGAGTCGACTCGGCGCATCGAGTTGATTTGCCACTTTGTTGAGATGTCACTTCGCTACTGAAATTTATTAATCTATGCCGCATATTTTTTTTATATTGTTGATTACATAAATAAATAATATGTCAAAACTATTTTAATGTGTATTGTATTTATGTTATGTATGTATTTGTTAAATATTACTAAGAGAAATCTCACTGGAGTAGCACGTTTGATTTTTTTAAACTCTTATTATGACTCGAGTGAGATAGTTAATTAGCTGGAGTGATTCTTGCCACAAAATCCTACTCGAGTCGCATCACTAGTTTACATTTAAGTCAATGCCGAGATGTGGTGTCGAGGCTCATGTTTTAAGGAATTTAGATAATTACTAGTAATGAGCACAAGGTACACATCTAATGATAGGTGATGGGAGATAGTCGAACGTTAGAACTGAAAAATAAATGAAATGACATTCAACCTTATACACTCGACGGATGATCCGACGTTTACTAAAGCAATAAGACTTCTGCGAGATGGTCGATGGATCTTTCGAAAGATTTGCACTAAGCTTTACCCACTTTACCACAAATTCATTAAATGTATGTCGATATACAAAATTTATTCTTATTGATTAGAAACTTTTATTTGCACTTGACAAAATTAACGATGTGTTTCAATACAAAGAGAATTATAAATTTGAACCATGTAAATATTTTAAATGGTAAACCATCTCTAATTATAACTTAATCGATCTTCATCCATATGAATTTATTTAAATATGGTATAAAGATTCCTTATAAGGTTCTTCTAGTACTTTACGTAGTGCAATACCATAACCGTTCTATGAACGTATCAAGTAATAACTCTCTATGCCCACTACACCGGAGCAAACGTGTGCTATGTCCGTATAGTACCTGGAGGGATTACAGATCATGCAACAAAAGAATTACAAGTCAATAGTAAATAATTAAACCTTTTTATCACTCATTCAATTGCAAATAAACTTCACTAACAATCATAGATACTCTCAAAATAAGGAAATTTTGTAATAGATGAAGCGGCCTGAAATTTTTATTCTGTTTATATTTTAACGAGCTCGTCCGTGCTTCGGAAGGCATGATAAGCCGCTGGTCCCAGCTGCGTCTCCAGACGTTAACACCCACCAACCCGCACTCGGCTCGCGTGTTAGGTCATGGCTTATTCTCCCTGTTCGATTTGATTCAATACCATCCATAGGGAAGGCTTGAGCCATAGCAGTGGGGATATTAATAGACTGGTGATGATAATAATAAGGCTGAGCCTCATGACAACAGCTTGTCCCCATATATATCATTATCCCCGTGAACGAGATAAACAGGAGCAGAAAATGGCGACATACGTGACAAATACTATTTTTAATTTATAGACCACTCGCAAATCATTACGATTACTGTACAAGTTCTCATTTTATTTTTATCGAGTATTTGAGACAACAAAGATCACAACACCATTAATATTTTTGCTTGACACGTTGCTATTACGGTCATGGTACGTTACGTTGTTTTGTTTTGTAACGATAAAGTTATTTGTATTTTGAATATAACATTTATAATATAAAAAATATAAATTCTGGCCATGCCAACCATTTAGAATGTCGAATGTCGCAGTAAGATAAGAAATAGCCGTAATATAATTATAAACCTAAGGAACTACTGATTATTTATTACTATCTTACTGGAAATATTATTATAATACAATTACAATAGTCAAACTTGAGTGATATAACATTATATTTATTATTTGATTATGTTTAGTGATAATTGTAGGAATGTAGGCGACGAGGGTCTAGGTATTCTAAAGTTTTATGATAAAGATTGTATTTTGATAAAATGATATTGGAGGATATAAAATTTTTTGACATACGGACTTAACTAAACTTCCTTTAAGATTTATTACTGTCAATGCATGTTTACGATATAGGTTAGAAATTTAATAAAATTCAAGGTTATTTTTTTCAGACCACTGAATCACATAACTCAAAAACATTAGATTTGATTTTTATTTTCTATCTTTAATTCTTTTTTTATATATAAGAAAGTAACGGCCGATATTAATTTTACAATTAAACTTATCGGGACTAGATTTTAAAAATTATTTTTACACAAAACGAGGTAAGTATAGATTCTATGGTTTGTATTCTGTGGTAGAGTTAAAACTATTAAACAAAATTAGTATTACAAGATAAGATAGCAATGTAAATGTCATGTATATACCTTATGGCATATAATTATATTCCTAGGTATATCTATTTCTAATAGCTCATATCTATTTCACGGCTTTATCTGTATTTCTTTAAAATATATCGTAACTAGTTTAAAACTCTCAAAATCGGTATCCATAACATAATTTACCATAATCGGTATCCATCACATCCATAATTTTCATTTTTTTTTTCGAGCTATGAGAAGTATAAGGTTCAAATGTTTGTACAGGAAGCTGGCGCATCAGATTAAATACAATATATACATATACTGTCGTAGGCATACACAATTACAATCCAATAGTAATGTAGTCATATAATTTATATATTTCCCACTAAACAATGACACAGAATCTTCATAAATATTTATATAATAACTCGTTCGTCAAAAACTATGGTAATACATGATCAACTCATGAGTGTTCTATTTATAAATTTGTATCTATCCCTAACGCCTACTCTAAAGGCAAAACCAACAAATTCACACCACAGAACTAATATCACATTATTTATTACTCATCCAACTGGTTAAATCTGCCGTTCAACTGGACGGCTAACTATCTATTGTAAAAATAATTATAAATCTCAATATAACAAATAATGGCATTCAGATAAACAACCGAAAATAGTTTTAAATATAAAAAACATTACGTATTCATTCTTCATAAAAGGGATGACGACTGGGTAAAAAAGAACTATTTAGTCCGTAAGTCAGACAGATAATAGAAAAATATGAGATACGCATTTTTTGGTTTCTACTTAAACAAGAAATGGCTTAGATGATAGGCATCAAAGTTGAGGATTGAGGGCTCACTACGTCACAGTTTTGTAGAAAATGTACAAAAGCGTGACGTCATGCGAAAGTTCAATTCAATGTATCGCCGTAATTTATTAATTACAGAAAAAATACGTATTTAATATTCTTCATTAATCTACCTGTCGGGCAAACAAACAACAATTAGTAGTCATCCGTATTCATAAAATCCATATAACTACCCGACGCCATAAATACTAAATTATGAATAAAAATATAAATCATATATTTTTATATACATAAACATTTATTCATTATTACTATGTTTACCTTGTCTAAATCCAACATGGGCCGGGTTCCTTCTTAATAAATATTGAGCAAATACATGTATCACGCAAACGACGAGTGAGCCTATACCGAACCATTGAAATGTGTTCCTGCCACCATACGACTGGTACAGACGGCCTCCGACGAAGCTACCAAGTGAAGTACCAACGCCTTCAAAAATAGCACCCACCAAGCCCTGGTAAACAATAATAGTGTTATTAATAAAGAAGGTTTAGCGTCGAGTATATTTACGCTAAAATTGCAATTTTAATAATAATCCAAATTTTTATTATACAGAGAATTACTCCCATACAACCTCGTACTTGGTTAACTGTTAATAAATCTCTGTTTAATAATATGAATTTTGACTAAGTGCAGTCTCAGTGTAAATTTACTTCAACGCGAAACTTTGGTTAATAAATGAACGAAGCACTAATCTAATAAGGGCTCATTCAGACATTATGTCAGAAAGTAATTTCAGTGGTGTTGGAATACCTTGAAAGTTGGACCGATTATCTTTGGTCAGCAGTTTATTCCGTGTAGTAGTCATTTTCAATATAAGGATATTTTGAAATTCAACCCTTAAGGGGCTATAAAATAAGGTTTATAAGTTCGCATAGAACTCCGTCAGTTTTGAAGTAAGAAATTATGATACTTTATTCTTGAGCTATTGGTTAAAATTTACGAAATAAAAAACAGAGATTGTAGAAATTATATCATTAAAGAAGTAAAATATGGATTTTAATGTACCTATGTATGGAATTTGAAATTTTATTTTTGAGCTACTATTTGTTGAAAAAATATCATTTTGTACAAATTCTACCCCTAAGGGAGTAAAATAGAGGTTATTAATTTATATGGATGAAAATCACGTAACTAATCGACGCGGACCCCATAATTAGCTAAAGAACTCGTGTTATGGAAATCTGAAGTTACGGAAGTACCCATATTCGTCGAGACGATAAAAAAAACGTTTTCTATAATCTCCCCGGGACTCGAACCCGGGACCTTAAAAAAACTTCTTGAAACCGTGAGCCAATGGATGTAAAAAATATTAATAAAGAAAATATTTGAGCGACCCTAACCCCAATCGTTTTTTTGTCCTTTTGAAAATATCTAAATCCAATACTAGCACCAAAAGAAACATGCATTATTATTAAATAAAATCTAGAATGTCACGTTCCCATAATATATGCTACTATAGTGTGCGCGGAAGTGCTAGTCGCCGCTAGTGCGCGGAAGTGAGGTATGTGAGCGGCTGGACGGGGTAGGTAAATGAACGTCAAGCTGACTCAGTCTGCCGTCCGCCGTCGAGACGATTACACGATTCAGTTGTTTGTGCCACTTTGTTCGAAATATACTAGAGATAAAATATCTTAAGATGGGTCCGCCAATTACACAACAAGTGAAAAATGTTATTTACAGTGTCCAATATCACAACTCCAAAATGTGTTGGCAGTCCAAAGGGCGTCGTATAGTGATTGTCCATGGTGGCAGTCAAGACGGATTAGTTGACGGTGCTTTAACTATTTTCAAATCAGATTCGAAATGCGGGAATTACCATGGGGATATAAGTGCCTCAAATTTTCATAACTGTTAATCACAAATTGAAAAATAAATTAGCACCTAATTCAGTGGTCGTGATGGACAATGCCTTCTACCATTGCGTACAGAAGATACCTACAATGTCAAGTTTAAAGAGTCATGCAAGATTGGTTACGCGAACATAATGTTGACTTTACACCAGAAAATACTAAGCCCTTTCTCTGATAAAAACAACTCAGCCTGAAAAAATTATACCATTGACCAAATTTTAAAGGCTGCAGGTCATATCGTTCTTCGCCTTCCGCCGCATCATCCCGATCTCAATCTCATTGAGCTAGAGTGGGCCGATATAAAGAAAAATTTTACTTCATACTATATAAATTCGTCATTGGACGACAAAATTCCAATAATTACAAAATTGTTTTCTGTATGGAGTGAATCTCCCCAAAAATAACAAAAGTGCGACGACCACGCACAAAAAAAATTGAGAAAATATTCTGAGGATAATATGGAAATTGAAAACATGACTAGTAATGAAGAAGAAGATATCGATTTATTTTGTATTATAACAATGATAATGAAAATATTTTTTTGTTTATTGAAAATTGGTTTGTTTATTGAGGAATGGTAATTTGCTTATAAACTAGGAAATAGAGAGAAATATTACATTATAAATAGCGCCATTACATTAACTAAGAAAGATTCTAAGATGTTATCCTGAGATTTATCTGTCCTTAAATACCTCATGTGCGTCTTGTCAATCGCGCCCTCCCCGTCTCACCGCCCGCATACCTAAGGCAATGACTAGCACTTCCGCGCACACTATCCGCCAGCGACTTGACCCGCGTTTATTTGAATATCGATTGAATACATGACACGGATATAATTACAATGGCAAATTGAATAGTTAACAATGGTTACTATGGAAACGTTTGAATTCAACAGTTCCACTCCCATTTTCCTGTTTTTCGAAATAAAATATAGCCTATGTTCACCGCCTATGATGAGCTTCCCGTAGGTGAAAGAATTTTTAAATCAGTTCAGTAGTTTCGGAGCCTATTAGTTGCAAATAAACAAATGAACAATCAAACCTTTCCTCTTTATAATATTAGTAGAGATAAAAATAATATTCTGATTTCCAAAACCAAAACTTATCTAGAACTCATACCGGAAAACTGTTCACGCTAATGGGAATCGTTTTAATGTAATTTGTTTAGAAAGAAGGTCATAAATCATACTTGAGTGGATATCATAACGATGTGACATCTTAACCCTATTTTCTAATGGATTTCTATCGGATAAGCATATTAGCAATTTACATAAATATCTAATATGATGCGATAAATCTACTAAGAAATTCAATTTTATAGCAAGGTCCATTTTTCTACATCGATCCGAACGGGAATCGAACCCGTGATCACAGAGATGGCGAAACCTTGAAACCGGCGGCAATAGAGGTAAGATATGATATGGTGCCTTAATGCAATGTTATTAAAAACAAACTCAAAATTTGTAATCACGAAAACATATAATACTGGTTTGTTATAAATAACGATGTATAAAACAGCAATTAAGTTGACATACCTGAACCGTAGTTTCAGTTCCTGGTGGGGACGCCACATTGGCATATGACGTCATGGTAGGGTAAAACATTCCAAAAGTGATACCCTGGAATAATTCGATCGGCAGAACCCACCATGCATTAGTGAGTAGAGAATAAAGAATAAATCGGACCCCGAAAGCAAACAATACCAATGACATCATGTTGATATGTCCAACCTTCCGGAGAATGTACCCTATAAAAAAGAGATTAATTATATTAACGAAATTTCTTTTATAAGTATATTTTAATGTAAAAATTAAATGAAAGAAATGTTAATATTTTTCCTAATAACACAATTTCTATCCTAGAATGAGTATCATAAACAATTTGTATGATAAAAAATCTTACGTATAAGATTAACCACTAGTTACACTTTATAGAGAAAAAAATACGTTGACAGGAAAATATTTCACCTGAGACAAAGAGAAATGGTATCTCGCCTCCAAAAGTTTGAATAGCACTGACTAGCCCTTGAAGGGTTTTTATGTATTCAGAGCCATCGCATGTAGTAGCTGCGATGTCTTCAAGATGCCAAAACAAAAACTGCCAAATGAGTCCCGTACATATTCCTACGGCAACTGTCCATACCATAAACACTACAGTAGGTACAGACGATAATAGAGTACCGACATCCGCTAAAATGCTCATAGACATTTTAGTGCTTTCGATCTGAAAAAAAAAAGGATTTATGAGTACCATATATTATATATATATATATTTTTACAAATTAGTTAATGTTCTAAAGCCAATAAAACAAGTCGTCAAACGTATTGTTTTGATACCCATATTTTTTACCGTAGTGGTTTGGTTTTAAAATTTCTTATTCTTCAAGTCAGGGCTCTACAATCACTATCATCTGCCACCAGGGTTGAAGTCAAAGCGTAATTGGCCTACCTGATACCGCTACGAAGAACCCTTAAGTAGGAAGAAAGGTTCGGAATTCGGTACGGAGGGCGACCAACCCAATGAATTTCAAATTATTACACTTTAAAGTTTATGAAATGGTATACCAAGCTTTCATACGACTTATTGCTTTAAAGAAAGACTGACAATTTTAATGGCCGTTTGTGCAACTGGCAGATATCCATTAATAGTTAAATTATTATCATCTATCCATCTATATAAAAATCAATCTCTGATGTAAATCCATAAACATCAGATGTCTCTTTTCAACTACTGAAGTTTAGTAAACAAAGTTGGCACTAGTTTGACAGTACCAAATTTTTTACATAACGTCATTACATTACATTACATTATTTAATAATATTCAATATGACTTCAATGTCGATACAAATATCGATATCATGTGTCGCGCCCTGTGACAGTCGATCATCGGAAAATTTGCATTTCAAGTTTAGGCATATATGCTTTTTTCGTAGGTATGGTCGGTCCGCTTCTTTATCTCAATGGTTAATATGGAATAAATAAAGAGCAAAGATGTAATAGTAGCTCGGTGGCGTAGTGGATAAGCGCCGCGGCCCGCGATCGTAATCGTTAAGCAACATTCGCAAGGGTCGGTCACGGGATGGGTGACCAAAAATTATTATCTCGAGCTACTCCGTGCTTCGGAAGGCACGTTAAGCCGTTGGTCCCGGCTGCATTTGCAGTCGTTAATACCCTCCAATCCGCATTGGGCCAGCGTGGAGGGTCATGGCCCATCCTCCTTAACCATCCATAAGGAAGGCCTGAGCCCCTGCAGTGGGGACGTAAAAGGGCTGGTGGTGGTGATGGTGATAGAGCAAAGAATGGGAATTAACATGGATAGATTGACGCCTAACAGTTCCATATTTCGGTGTCCATTGAACTGTTTCGATTTTCTAATAAAATATAAATAATTAGATAAAACAAAACTATTTAATGCTATCAAGTAATAAATATTTTACACTATAATAATGCTAAACTTAGACGGTAGGTAAAGGAAGATATTTAGATCATTATCAGTTAATACGGTCGAAATATATGACATGAAACCAGCGGTAAATACGTATAAAGAAACATTATAATTAACATTAGAATAAAAGCAATCCCCTTTTAAACATAAGAGAAATCATTACTTACTTTGAGGTAGCATGACACAACTACATCTCCAATTAGAAAGACGAACATAAATATAAATGCAATCGTGTAATCTTTATAAGCACCATCGCTAAAGAGATCTATTAATGCACCAGTAAGGAGAGAGAATATGCCCCAACCAACAGAACCCCATAACCTCTGCTTGCCGTAATGAGCAGTTTTGTCACCTGTAATACAAAGATTACCGTTTAAGGCACATCGTCAATAGAAAACGAAGCTAAATCAACTAACGATGACATAGATAGGGCGCACTATTATACGTCATAAATATTTTTAAATAAATAATCACGTTTTCAATTACTGTAAAACCAAATAAACATCAATACATAATATCTATTTATTTATTTATTTATTTACTCTCTTGGATGACCAACAGCTAACAATACAAATTAAAATTTCATTCCAAAAACAGATAGCCAATTACAGGTCTTCGCTTATAGATTTGGCATAAAAGTAAGAAATATATATATATACATACATATATATACTTACATACATAAAACATGCATCGCTTACACTTACAGTAATGTTACAATAAGTACGCTGCTTACGGAGTAATATATTAATAATAAATACATATATAAAGTATAATGATAATGACACATATACCTATATCTATAATGCTTAACCAAATTATTGATTTTTAATATTCGACACTTCAGAGATGATAAGCGATAATTTTCAAATAAACTACAAGCAAATGCTAGGGCAGTTATTTAAAAATAAATTTAATTACAGCTAGAAAATACATTTACCTAAAAGATTAAAGCATATAGCATCCGCAAACGTCACCACGACTGCTTGGCCAACCCAACTAATTATCATAAGCATAAAAAACAACCAAAACTGTTTCGTGTACTGTGTTGTTGCATCATTATGACTTTCCGAAGCAGCTTGAAATACTTCATTAACCTTAAACAAAAACAGGTATTGATATGTATTAGCAAACAATCACACCAATACATGGTTTTGTTATAACTGAAAAGGTTTTCGCAACATTTTCGATGAAAACTCCCAAAGTAATACCGTCGTGTTTTAGCAAATTTATATAAAACCTAAAGTATTACACACTAAAACCTTTAGCTGTTTTCAACAGATAGTGATTACTCAATCTGTAGAAAACAGTGAGAAAATAAGTCCAGTAGTTTTTTAATTTATTGCGAACAAACAGACAGACGAGCAGCTCACAGTAATCACTCCAATTATAATTCAGAATCTGTCAACCAAATTAAAAAAGTCATATATTGACTGTTAAATTCAAAATCTATTCTTCGCTTCTCTGCAAATATTGAAGTTATCCATAAGTTTTATTTTACTCACTACTGTATTGTCGCAAGATATTTTACATGATGTGTGGAAAAGTGATGACTCCAACTGGTACTGAGCTTTCGTTATACAATTTGGATAATGGGTAGACCCTGTATAAATAAAGAGTAAAATTATAAAATAATATAACAACAAAAAACTTTTCTCAAAATGCAGATCTGTCATCTAACTTTTAAAACGTGATAAATAATGCGAAATTATGAAAAGCATATTATGTTTTAAAAAAAAATACATCGCCATAGAAACATGTAACCTGCGCGTTTATTACTTTGAAGTCAGTTAAATATTATTTTTTAAATTGAATTTATTGCTGAACATTACATTTAACATCATGTTTAATAAACTTTCGATTCAAAAAAACACCTAATATACTTGGTTTAATTACGGTAACAAGACATGCATATTATAATTACCATCTGGTAGTTCAATATGATGAAGCCTTATGTAAACACAATTGTGTTCTGTGATTGTTGAAGCTAATTCAATTTTTCCTACAAATGATAAATTTGAAGGGAATCCTTCTCCAATAGTAGTTTTGGGTTGACACGATGCAGCAGCATCTGCACCCCATCCCTCACATATTTCCATAAGTCTCCAAGGTGTGGATCGGTCGAGCTTACAAAATGCCTGCAAGATATCAACAATGAATTGATCTTTGATGAATTGATCCATTAGTTACTAATTACACAACCTCCAATTGGAAAGCATTCTTATGAATTATCTGTGCTCGCTCCTCGTGCTTGAATCCTCAAAAAGTGAGGAGCTAAATGAGGTTGTTCATAATTGAAAAACGAGTGTTCCCTCATTTTGTAGAAATGAGGACCTCAAACGAACCACCTTGCGAGTGAGGGGCTCATTACTATCTGGTTGTCAAAATGTAAATTTCTATCGCAATAGCATTAACTGTTCTTATATTAGACTGAATTTTGTGGTTGAATTTTTAATATTTTTCTATAATATAATTATTTTTTCAACTACTCACAGAACATTGATCCAGTTGGGTTATATTTTGCAATTCCAGTAAACTACTTGTATTATTTGAACATAACCTATAATTCATATAATTATCCAAACAAGTCATATTCACTTCTTGTCCATTTAAGACACTTGAAATTTTTTCATTTGTGCAATTTAATTTACAGGGCTCATTTACATCTACATATCCATCACCAATGTGACAATGCGGAATGTAATTATAACCTGAAACAAAAACTTGTATGATAATATTATGGTCATGAGCACGGCAATACATATCTGAAGAACGATGATATAGGGCATACATGTAACTTATGCCAAATAAAACTGAATTACCGTTGTCGGGATTTATTGAAATGATGTGGTATATTTGGAAACAACTAACGAAATTATTTTAAGCAACCTATGAATGTATGAGTATGCGTGGCATTCTTGACAATTGATTGTGAACTGGAATTATGATATTTAGTGAATACAGTGAGGGCTGAACTAATTTGGGTCAATGCTGACAAGACAATGTATGCACTGCACCTATAATAACCATTTAATCTTAGGTATGGTGAAGAAACAAACACTAATTTCAACATAAACTAACTAAACTGATAATCTAACATATAAAATTCTTGTCTCACAGTTTTAGGTACCACTCTCTTTCGAAATAGCTATTCTCATTCTTTAGGTCTGAATACGTTGTTTTTATATATTTATACCCCACAATGGTGAGAGCTGTCCACCCCAAATTTTATGGCAAAATAATGTTTACTGGGGTACCTAGTTTGAAATATAAAAACAAAATCTGTCACTTACCATCAAGCGATATGTTGGAGGCCGAAATATAAGCACAGCTATCATTTTTAATAGAAGTTTTGCTGATTTGTGCTAAGTAACTGATACTTTTTGTTTCACTATAGCAATACTTGGGTATGTGCCAGTGTTCACAAACAGTTTGCCACATTTTTGGAGATGACATATCACAGTTCATCTAAATAGTAAAGACTTTAAATTAAAAGTGTGCATTATGTGAGAGAAAAAAAAATTTTTTTAAGAAACCCTTTTAAGTTTGTTCTTAAAATATTATTTGCTATAATTGTCATAATTCCTTAATACTTACTTGACAGAAACTACTTCTATTTAGACTTCCTAAAGAGTTGATTTTACACTGATCTATTGACTCAGCATTCTTATAGCAACTTCTTAATTCAGTAACTTGATGACCACAGTCTAGCTGCACAGTCAAAGTGCTTTCATTTCGGGGTATGATATAAATTGCAGAAAAACTTACTATAGTCACTAATTGAAATAGTATAAAAATTAGTTTTTGCTTCTTAAACCTAAAAACATCATTTAAATATCAAGTGAACATCAATAAAATAGTGAATGCAAGAACTAGATAAAATAAATTACTACTAGTAAATGATAAGCAAGCATTTGACTGATAATAATTTAGGTTACCTACATGCAATATGCTTATAAATTTTATGATGCCAAGGACGTTAAAGTCCGGTTATAGATAAAGTTGAGATAATTAGATAAGGAATAACAAACAAAGTATAAATATATTAATACAATCTAAGATGAAAAAATTGAAAATGAAAAGATAAAGAGTAACCACTAAATATAAAGATATTTCATATGTAATAAAGAGATTCTCAATATCCTGAAACAGAAATATATTTCTGTAACTACTTTTAATCTTCAGTTGAATTCATATTTCAAAATTAGTGGTTTAATATTAGTTTTACTGAATAATTTATAATTTTCACTAGCAACTGATAAATATCTAGAATCACAATGCTAGCATTAAATTCACTTATGTAAAATTGATGTCACCCAGCTAATTTTACAGTGTATGCAAAATTTGTGTAGCTAAAGCATTTGCACAGAGTGATGCTAAATAAAATTAAACTTTGATTCAGATCATATGTTGGCTTGGTTGGTTGAGTTATAATGTTGATTTCATGTCATACAAGATTTACATGTGCTGAAATTATTTTTATGAAACTGTTCATAATGGGGGGTCAGCTTTATAATTACCTGTCAGCAATCACACCAAATAAAGGTTTGGCAATCAGACCAAATATTGGAAGTACTGTGTATATGAGACCAACAGTCCCTGAAGAGAAGCCCAATTGTCTAGCATAAGTACTCAAATATGGAACTAATGGTGCAGTCCCTAAAACACAAAAAAATGTTTCACTGGTTATAATGATCACCATATGCAAAAAAAGTTGAGAATTCATTAAGAATAGTCTATTATTTGAGAAGCTAATGCAGATCAAGCTAATAAGGCACTTACCAGCATTGAAAAAAAAATAATGGCCTTTAATTGGCAAAAGTTTTTTGTTTATCTTCATTTTGAAGTCCAACATTGACTGCTGAAAAATGAACCGGGTTCATTATGACAAACATGATAATTATTATAATGAAGCCAAGAAAATAGCATAAGTGAACCTAAGTAATAATTAACTGAATGATGAAAAAAAACTGATACTAATATCTCCTATTCTTGAAGGGTTATAGTAAAATACATACTACACACGTTACTTGTACATTAATTCACAAAACGTTTGAACGTGTAAGTCCATAAAACTTGAATACAACCGTGTATTTTGAACAGATAATCAATTATATCACTCAGCAGCATGATATATCGTACTTCAACAAGTCCTAAGCAACTCTCACCTCTTGAAATGTTTCGAAACTACTTTAAGAAAACTAGAAATATGTGGGCATCCAATAGAGAAATAACTTTTTTAAGAAATGTGAAAAAACCACAGGGTTACACACGAAGTTAAAATAATAATAATAACCTATAAATAACAATCTTATTATCTCTACTTTAATTCTGCCAACTTCACGTAAATGACCTTACACGATGTAAAATTGTAAATAATATTTCATCAAGTAAGAATTAAAACTTCTTAATCTCTCTACATGAATTTCCCGTTTCGAATGGAAACACAGACCAAGAAGAAGATACTATGGAAACCAGATATACCACAGATCACCATTTTTATTATTATTTTTTTCTAAAAAGATTTTACTGGCCATGGCTTCCATGGCCTTCTGCTTTAGATCATAAGGTATACTTCACAGACCAAGAAGAAGAGACTTCGCATATATCAGCACAGACGATAAGTCATGTATTGTATATCTCCACTGATTTTTCCAAAGAGCACAACAACATAAGAGGTAATATGAAAACTTCCGTTTAAAGTAGGAACTAAATTTCCAATCTCGAATCAATTTAATCAATAATCGATATTTATGAATTCAAGATCAAAATTTAATGTTTCAGTTTTTCAATATGTAAGTTAAAAGGAACGGAAATGACTAACTTTGGTCCATTCGTTTTCTGCAAAAATCAACTTTTGCTAGAGTCGCCATTTAGTCGCCATAAATGTACCACAGACGCGGGAATTGCACATCTGAGGCATATCTATGATGCTTGGAAGAATAAACAAGATGCTATTGGCATTTTTTACGATCTGTCAAAAGCATTCGACTGCGTTAGTCATGAAACACTGTTGGGGAAATTAGAGCATTATGGTGTGACGAAAAATTCACTTAATCTAATAAAATTATATCTTTCTGCTAGAATTCAAAAAGTAGTAATTAATGAAGCGAAGTCTGCAGGGGCACTAGTTACTATGGGCGTACCTCAGGGATCGGTATTAGGACCATTGCTTTTTCTAATTTATATTAATGATCTTCCTCACTTTACGAAGAATTTGTATGAGACAGTATTATTTGCAGATGACACCTCTTTACTGTTTAAAGTTGAGAGGGGTAATGATTGTTTTGACGATGTAAATAATGCTCTCGACAATGTTCTACAGTGGTTTGATAATAATAATTTAAAGCTCAATTCAAATAAAACGAAATGCATAAAGTTTACATTACCTAATGTGAGTGCTTTTTTTAGTGCTTTCTTTTTTTTAAAATACTTTCTCATTCTTTAATAAATATTTACGATCCAGATCGATTTCAAGATTATCGCAAAATGAATAGCAGGCTACAGGCCTGCTGAACGGCAAGACCTCGGTTTTTAAGAATGGTTCACAATTTTGAAATATCAATATCAGCACTCTCCACTAAGCTCCAAACCATAGAATATACTAGGAGGTAAACTTAGGCTTTTACTATCAAAATACAAAAAAGTACATTTTATAAAATACTAAAATATGAAATAAACTGAGCTAATCACTAGATTCTGGCAAAATCTACAAGAGCAACGTCATTAATTAAGAAGAAGAAGAATGTGACTTAATTTCGTCGGGTAATACTATCAAATTAAATCGGCAAAAGTAGTTTGTTTTCGACTTTTGGAAATTATCTTGTTATAAAATGTTATGAATATACTTTCAAAAAATTTGTGTTTCAACATGAAGGTCTACTCTTAAAACACTCTAAAAGGCTTTTATATGAAAACCAACTCCAAATATTTCTTTTTTTAAATGGACGAATCTGTTTTTATTAAAACTCATTAAATTGTAAAATGGCATATAAAATTCAATGTTTGTTTGCACAAAAGCTTGTTGCTGTTTATAATGGAATATCAATAGAACGTTCTACAGTTTTCAAAGAAACTACTTGGCTACAAGCAAGGCAAAAGGCGCGCAGCGATGCTTGGCTACCGACTGCGAAATACACTTCGGCCACTACACATTATGTTTTTATTTACATTTTAAAGCTATATTTAAAATGTAAATTAAAACATAATGTTATTTAAAATTTTAACAGAGATACATTTTATTTTTAAGTTAAGAAAAATAAAAATAAAATTCAGTAACCGAATACTTAATACAATTTAAATACGATTTTATTGATTCAAATACTATAAAAAAACTATTCAATTTACGTTTAAAGTATTGATATTATAAACTTTTCTGGTTTATACTTCAATAAATATGGATATTTATGGCTATTGCGTAACTTTGTTGACAACTAATTTTCATAGCCACTGGCAAAGTTGACATCAAATACCTGTCAAACTTCGAATTTGTTATTGGCTAACATGAGTGTCCATCTAAGATGACGTTGCGGGATCGTTGTACACCGTAGATTATTTTGACAAGCGTTTCCGTATCGATAGTCTTAAATTGGTTTTGTGTAAGGAGAGTGGCTATCAAATATACTACAAAGTGTTAATCATTTAAGTTTCCAACAAAGCCGTGAAAGGAACGGCTAAGAGGATTGTCCCTAAAACTGTTTAGGAACCGTAAGGTTGAATGTTGGTCCCTACTGTGGTGACGGAGACAACTGGCCAGGGAGACTAAAGGATAATTGTCTCCCTCCGAGCTAGGTGTTGTTAGCCCGGAGACCGCGGTCCAACCGATGTAGGTTGGACGTTCTATTTATTTTAATTGGTAATTAAACTTATTCTGTGTGATGTAGGTTTCTTTATTCTAAATGTCTTGTAGTTATTAATTTATGATGTTCGTATTGGTACAGCGCCATCTCGTTACTTGGTGTTGAAACTTCTTGCAGTTCGTCTTGCTATCGATGGCTGTGACGATGCTTGTCTTCTCGCTATCGATTGTTGTGGCGATGTTACTGCGATGAATTAGATGTCGCTATGTATCAGTCGCCACAACTGACAAATAGAACTAAATCTAATAAATTACTGCAAACTAGGAGCACATTATGACACAGTATTGGATAACTTCGAAGAGAAAATTAAATTCCTGGAAAATGAGGATTTAGTTGTAATATTAATTAGCAAATATAATGTGAAAAGCAAAAGCACTTCTCAAAAAACATATTTGGAATACTTAGATAGTATAATATGAAATTCGCAACGTAAATTTAAATAAGTGGAATTTCTTATAACGGCATAAATAATTATAATATATATAAGTTAAATGAGAAATTATTCCCCAACACTAGCGCAGTTGGAACCCTCCAGGGGTAATAAATTGCTTCTTTTCAACTGCGCCATCATAGGGAGGGAAGGGAGGGTTGGGCCTCCGGTACCCTCACTCACACGACGAAACACAACGCAGGTGTTGCTTCACGTCGGTTTTCTACGAGGCCGTGGTATTACTCCGGTCGGCCCATTCATGCCGAAGTGTTGCTCTCCCACGGTTGATAATTTTGATAATTTTTAGTGCCAGCTTCTTTTGCTGTTTCCTCTGTTTTGACTAAATTCGCTCTTGAGTTACACATCCAAAATTTTGTAATTGGTTTTGAATTCGGCTGTAGAAACGGGCATTTTTCAGAAAGTCGTTGTCTTGTTGTGCAATAAACACAATACTTACGTCAAACTGGAAAAGGAAGACGTTTAACCTTGCGTAGATGATAATGACATATTAGTTCTATAGTTAATTTTTTTTATAGATCCTGTGTCTAGGGTTGCCAACATTTCTTCAGCAAAGTATATATATTACCTAGATAAAAAATATAAATACCAGAAAAAACAAGCATTGAGACAAATGCCGTAAGATATACATGCCATAAATTAAATTAAGCTTATCGAAAGCTCTTTCTAAAATCAGAAGAAAAGAGTAGACTTTCATCAGCGAGGCACATCAGTGATAAAAGTTGGAATTTCATACTTTTGACACTTTATTTTCAAGGATTCATTGACGAAGTACCAATTTAAAAATGGAAGTAAAATTTAAGTTTCTATTAAAATTTCACATCGTTTTACCGATATTCCGATAGATCAGTGGCCTCCCTACTTACATTTTTTTTTATTTAAAGTGGTCTGTGGCTATTTCGTATCGTTCTCTTGCTCTGTGTTTCGGTGTTTCGTAATGTACCCCCAAGAATTAAAGAAATACCTACCAAGGGTATTTAAGTAAAATCATAATAAAATGTCCATTTCATCAGAAATATGATCTTCTATGGCTAGTGATGTTTCCTAAAGTGTGTTTTTCGTCATAAGCTACTTTTAATTAGTTTTGCTGAAGATGTAATCAAAATTTTAATAAGTCCACGTAGAGATATGGGTTCCAGAGTAAGGTATTAAAAATTGCAAATTTTCTTGTAATAATGATTATGTTATTTTTGTGTTTTTTGTGTATACTTGTGTTTGATGCAAGTCATCAATTTTATTTAAGTATAAATGCCAAATCATCTAACCTCAAAGTTATCATTCAAATAAGAACGAAATTAGATCACTTTGTCATGTTTTCATCATTGTATATTTTGTGTAGTCATTTGATACATTCAAATCATTATATACGTTTGATAATATAACTAATTTTTTTATTAAGTACTGATTTATCATGTAACTGTGTATTGATTGGAAGTTTTTAAAATCTTAATTAGTGATGTGTAAAGATATTGGTCTAAAATCACTAATAAGCAACGTTAATATATATTTATCTTTAAATATAATTATAATATAATACATTTTATATTACTGAATAACCATTTGTAACCTGGCATTATACTTATCAACAAAAAATTTAAATTGTCAATGTCAAGTAGGTGTAATAAATTTTTTATTATCTTGATGCTGCTAAATCTTAAATTTTAAAACTGTCTTAAGATATTTTCTCCCCTTTTGTAATCATCTTATGTTATTATATATTATAACAACATACATCTTTGATTTGTCTATCATAGAATTTCCTAACATTGGTAATACTTAAGTCACATAAGCCCCGTTCAGGTAAGTAAAATTTAACTTCAACAAAATTTTTACTTGAGCTTTTCCTACCAACATACAAAAAGTAGAGTTTATAAAATACTAAAATATGAAGTAATCTGAGCGAAACACTGGATTCTGCAAAATCCACAAGGGCAAGGCCATTAATTAAAAAGAAGAAGAAGAAAGGAGCAATAATGAAGAAATTTAAGTGAATGTACTTAATTCATATTTTTAATACATATGTTGTTTTGTACAAATTATAGTACAAAAATAAAAATAATTATTAATTCTCTAGAATATTGTACAGATATTATTATTTTATTAATATCATTAATTCAACTCATTGTTTTTTTTTATATACATAGATAACTTTAATACTACCTGTTTTCTATTTTAATTTTAAGTAATGGTAAATCAATGTAATTAACTAAATCTAGTTAATTAGTAGTAACCATATTACATGAAAATAACTAAAAAGTATAACTTTGCTTTTAATAGATATGAAAGTTTTATTTTTGATGTTACTTTGATGTGTGTGGTTTAATTACATAGATAATTATAATAATTCAATTACATTTGGTATCATAAAACTACTTTAGAAAACTAAAGTAAACACTATATAACTTATCAGTCACAGCTATGTCAGCCAACTACATGCTTGCACCTCAGAGCTGTTCATTGACCAAAATAAGTTTTATATTGATATATTGTATTTTTTAATCTATGTTATTAGCCACTGATTTATTTGCAGAGACACTGTGCGCTACCTGTTTGAGCTATTTTGTGAAGTTTCACCAGGTGATCATACAAAAGAACCATTTATTATAAGGAAATATCCAGAAATATATAAAAATGAAGAAGAGTTGAAAAATATACCAAAATTCACATTCCCTTGCCAAATAGAGAAGTAATTAATATTTGTATTTTTAAGTTGTCTTATATAAGTAAGTGTGTGTAAGAATGGTGAAGGCTGAAATTTTAATGAAAGGGAGGTCTGATCAAAACAGCAACCATTGTGGTGAAATTACAAAGGACTATTTGTGAGCCCTTCAGTTGTAGTTAAAACAGAAACCACTATTACCACTTAATACTAATATATTATGGAAAACTCTGTTTAAGTGGCCTGTTTTGGTTTTTCAAAACAGTCTACTTTTATTTATAAAAGTATTTTTTGATAGCATATTAGTTTCAAGAACATGTTATAGGTTAACCTTAGTTAGTTATTAGTACATTTTATTTAGTAACATTTTTTGGTAAAATTATGTTAAGCTACAAACTTTTTGTTGCTTTCCTAATAAACTCATTTTAATTTATTGTGTAATATAATCTCAAACAAAATAATAATCTAATTTTCATACTTCAATGAAGATTGCATACCGGAATTGACATTTACAATCCAAAATTTTTATTTAGGTTCAGTTTTTTGAACCTTAGTCGAATGTCATTTTGCCATTAACCAGTTGTTAACCTGCTATTTTGTTTTTTGAACTAATTTGTTGCCAGTACAATGAGTTTTTCTTTTTTTTTTGTTGACAACACTAATGGTTTGAACGAATGGCGCAAACTATATATGAGTACCATTCTTGAAGTTAGGATTTTGTTCCAAATATCAAATAGACAAAAGAAATCTGTAAGTTACCAAACAGTATGGATTTGGTCATTGTGTTGTGTTGTGAGCACTATGTGCTATTTCTCAGAAAATAAAATGCAATTTCTTTAATTATGTCAGAAAGCAAAAGTGTCAGAAAACATTTTTGAATTTATAACATTTTTGGCTTAACTTTTTAAAAGCATATTTTTTGCATAGATATATGCCGTTGGCAACAATAAAACAAATGATTTTATATAGTACAAATATACTAAGGATGATCAAGATAAAAATAAAATTTATTTTCAATAGCAAAACCCAAAATGACAATCAATATTTTTCTATAAAATTGCATCATAAAACGAAATCCCAAAAATAACTAATGTCTAAATTCACAGTGAATCATGTAGGTTACTAAAACAATGAACAGGGATCAAGTATGTACACAACGAAGTTGTACATCTGTTCTTTTAACCATTGGTCATTTGCTTAACCTAGCTTCAAATAGTTGGAATTCTGACAATTAATCAAAACTATTGACAATTAATCAAGATGAAGCTAACTATTGATCAAAAAACATATTTTGCTGATATTTAACCATTTGTTGAAGATTTTAACAAATGGTTGAGTTAACCAAGAATAAAAAAACCATACCTTAATGCACCCCCAGTGGGCAATATTTTTTTGAGTGTTACACAACTAAATATGAAGCTGTAGTTTAATTGGTAATAATTGTTGTTAAATGTTTATATCTGTTTGTGTAGTTGTTATCTTAAAAAATACTAATTTCGGTTTCAGCTCATTTGTTCAGCATTATTCGTTTGTCTTGACATCAGTGGATTCTAAGTATACATTTTGTTTTTGCCGATTTGATCCTAAGGCAAATACTGCTTTGGTTCTTTTATCCCATTTACCATGGCATGATATATTCTACAAGTAAGTTGATCATGATTTATAATTATTGAAAAGACAGATAACCAATAGTATTAATCATTCATTACAATGACGCAGAGAAATTTTATACAAATTTTAATTAAGAATAAATTTGTAAAGGATTTTTTTTTTTGTGGAACTGTAAAATTATGCTCATGCGAATTAATAAATACCTGCTTTTATGATAAATCGCTACATTTTTAAAACAAATAATTAAACAAATAATTTTAAGTCTGGTAATTACAGTAAATAATTATTATGTATATAAATATTATATAAATTTAGATTTAATAAAATCTACTATTCATCTTATTTCTATATTGAACTAAAATATTTGTCAGGGAATAGCAGTATCAAATATTTTACGGTATCTGGTGCAGTGCCATTAGTAGGTGTTGACGACTTTTTCTTCATATACCTTTAACTAAATGACAGAGGAACTTGAGATAGTAAAGCACTCATCCTACAATTTGCTTTGGCGATAATCACTATAATTGCCCATGGCGACTTGTTAAGTACCATTAAACTTCTTATTATCTTCATGCTTAGCGATTGCTCTATGATTTAGTAGCTTACCGAAATTTATGTGACAATGTTTATAAATTTGCAAAGCGAGATATCAGTTATTGTGCCCCCTTTCTGGCAGTTGGCATAGTAGACAATCCCCTTCAAACATTTTCTCAGTTGATAATTATTGACCGAATGTTTGTGTCTGGATTTACACTAACATACTATTAAGATGGTAGAATTTCTTTGGCTATCCAGTGGCCGAATTCTGCATAATTTTGTTTAGCATGACAAAGAAATAAAAGATCAATTGCATAGGTTTGAAATGTGACCACAACAAAAAGCGAGCTGAGCGAGTGAGTCGCGACAGCCATCGCTGAGCACTTTATACAACATAGTATGTGGCACAAGTCAATTCTGATTAACTTTCTGTGAAATGATCAACTTTTAAATGTATAAAGATGAATCCTGCATAATTATAAGTTTTGGATGCATGCTATACCAAACAACTTTATATGAAATGAATTTTATAGCATTTACTGCCACAAAGGCCACCCACTATCATAGTTTTGTGTTGATGATATTTTCAATACTTTATTTTGTTTTTCAGACTTTTAAATTGTATTGCTGTTCTCTTAAATAGTACTGAGAAAGGAGAATTGATCTCATTTTTGGAAGCATGTAGAATTAGACCCCCAATGCCTGGTCACACATTAAAAGTTACATATAATGCAGGTCACAGTGTTTTCTCTTGTCAGAGTCCAGACACTAAATTACCAAGTATTCCAGAAAATGTAAGTTTTTCTTGTCTTTTGCTGTTGATTTTTCTATTGTCTTTTTATACCACTGTGAAAAAATGTACACATTGGGGATGTCATAAGGTTTGACCTTAATTATGTCTGTTATATAATTTGTGTTTCCCCACAGTAAGATTTAAGACAGTAAATGATAATGTTAACTATAGGTGGATAACTTAAGACCTCAAAAAAAACAGCAAAACTAAAGGAAGGTTACGATATCACTATTAAACAATAAAAAATAAAAATAATAATAATATCTCTGAATTGACAGTTGAAAATACAACATTGACTAACTCCGTGGACACAGCGAATGCTTCTAATAATCATTTTATTGACAATGAAATTTTCCATTTACAAGTAAGAATCAACGACAACACGTTATATAATATCGTTATATAATATTAATAATGTTCTTAGTACCTGTAAAAAGGGAGTAAAAACTAACTAAATAACACCAATGCTGAAAAATATGATGATAATAAATACTAAAATAATAAAAGCCTCCATTGATGCAATTTTGCCAGTTTTAACTTCGTAATAATAAGTCGTTTTCAGCTAGCATTTTCCCGGACTCATTGAAACTTTACTAGAAAGGTGGTAAGATAAAGCTAGTAATTATCTCCCAATTACTCTGCTTGCTATCTTATCAAAAATTTTAGAAAAGTGCATCTATTCCAGATTGACAAGTTTTTGTAACAATTATAATATTATAAAGTGGTAAATCTGCATTTAACTTACTTACGAGTAATAATATCAATAATAATTTTAGTACCACAGGGCTCTTTTTCGACTTATCCAAAGCTTTTGACTATGTATCACATAACTTATTATTGGAAAATATAGATGTTAGAGCTGTAACCCACCGTTAGTTTCGATGATATCTAATTAATCGGAAACAATACGTTACCCTTTATAATGTTATAAATAAGAAAATAGTAATTCATTTTTCAGTAGTCGTGAAATTAAAACGGGCAACCCACAGGGAAGTATAAAGAGAAATAACACATTGACTAATCACGAATTTGATATAAGTAATACACGAATTTAATCACGAATTTAATATAAGACTTCATAATTTATTGGCTTAATAATAATAATTAAAACATTAATTTAAAAAATAAATAAATAAATCATTTGGATAAATTAGTATTAATCCAATTCAATCAATGTAAACACGACAAATATAATTAAAAAAAAAACAAGGACGTAACGAATGTAAAGTTTCTAAGAATTTTAATAGATCAATTCATGAACTGGAAACCACAAGCTGAAAATGTTTGTTAAAAGGTATATAAATTTGTCTTTGAGTCACCTTAGAAAAGTTCCAAATAAAAAAAACTGCTGTTTAATCGTCGCGCTTATGTGGAGTCCGTATTACGATACGATTTAATGATATGAGGTAATAGTACATACAGATCGGAACAGACCATTGTGACACAAAAAAAGGCATAAGGGCCATATGTGGAATCTTACCTGATGAATCATGTAGAAATAAATTTAAGAGTCTAAGCTTGCTGCCTCTTCTATTGCTCTACATATACAAAGTGTGTAAAACATCGTTATATATAACAGTAAAACAAGACTGTTATCTATTAATACAGTTAAATAGCTATAGCATAATGCGGCGACCGCCGGACCTCTAAGGGTTGGTGCATATCTAACGGGAGATTCAAGATGTTTTCGCTAGAGGCTTCGCCCACGTGATTCCTAGCGCAACGTTAAAGTTAGATCTTCCATTAGATTCACACCGACTCTAAAGTAGAATAAATAGAATTAGGAAATCATGACAATTTCCATTATTTCAGTGCAATCTCACGGAATACTTCAGTGCATTGGATGCAAAATGTATGGCGGGCTTGTGGGCGGCTTTATTACACGAACGGCGAGTGGCGATTGTCGCTTCAAAACCGTCTAGGCTCTCGGCTTGCGTACAGGCTGCTAACGCTACTCTGTTTCCCATGTCATGGCAACATATATTTATCCCAATATTACCGAAACATTTAGTCGATTACCTTCTTGCCCCGATGCCCTTTCTCATTGGAGTTCCTAGAAGTGTAATGGAGGTATTTCTTTTTTACAGTCTATAATTTTTTCATTTTAATCTATTAATGCGAACATAAATATCTTTTAGGTTATGGTTAAAAGTGCGCATAGCGCTGATTCTCACGTGACAAAACTACGAAGTGTATAAATAAAGTTAAAAAGTTGAGTTAAATAAGAGCATATGACAAAAAAAAAACAATTAAGATTATCTCATAAATATAAAATATGATATATTCATAGGTATATACCACTTCATCATAAAAGTGCAGTTTAAAAATATTTTTAATGAAAATTGTAAAAAAAAAACCACTCCGTCCCTGGTACTCTGATATGGGATTCGAACCCACGATCTTTCTCAATCTGCAGGCCAATTCTGCTAATGTTTACGTAATAATTGCATCTCGGTAGTATATCAACTATTTGCATTTTACCATTGTACTATCTACATAAAGTCCAATAATATAAGTGCAATGTCTTCCTTACATATAAATGGTGACATATATATTATTGGACTTCAGGCAAATAATACAACGACGAAATTCAAGTCGTTGAGATTCTATTGAGGTGAAATTATTACGTAAACATGAGCAGAAATACCCTGCTGGGCGACTGCTCTAACCACTAAGCTCTTATTACTTTTTTGCTACTACAGAGCCTATTCTTCAATGATTAGGCAATTTCTAGTATAGCATTGTTAATGCAAAAATCAAATATGACAATGCAGTTCTAACAGTTTAAAAACAACTTACTATTTTTAAAATTATAAAAAGAGATATGTATTTACGTTTTAGGTCAGTTACTGCATATTTATTTACAATTTACTTTGATATAATCGGTAATAGATCTTTAGAAATTTTATTTTTACAACAAAAAAGAATCCTTTTCATAGTTTAGGAGTTTAAAGCTTAAAAGACAAAGAGAATGACAGACGAATATAGTGAATTGTAAAACTTCAATTAATTTTAGACGGTGAGGATGTCCGAAATAGGAGATGTTGTCATCGTAGATGTCGACGCAAACGATTTAAGGACTCCTTTCCATGATTTAGAAAGTCTTCCTCCTGATTTAGTGAGTACAAATTATTAAATAAATTAATAGCACCATAACAACTTTCAATATCTCCATTCTTGAGGCACAGGTTTCCCAATCATTGGTATCGCATTGGGAGAACAGAACTGAAACCTCCTTTTTATTTGAACTGTTTATCCAATATTGAAATTATTTCTAAACGTACATTTATATTTACAGGTAACAACTTTAAAAAAATCACTTAGTGATAAAAATGCCCTCGGTGATGCTGTATCCAGAGCGTTTTTACGAGCTTTAGTATGTTTAATTGGTGGATATCGTGATGCTATTAAGTGAGTATTTTTCTCAGATATTTTCTATAGTGGTCGAACAAATTAATGTGCCTGATGACGGAATTACTTATCGTCGTATAAGTGATTACAGTGTATAAGAATAGTGAGAAATAAATTTCACGGACTTTCATGTTATCTATTTAAGGTATAACGTTTTATTAATATTTATACATTCAATAGATACATGCTAATGTTCTAATCTGAAAATTATTCTTTAACGAATTTCCGTAAAGACTCAAAACAACATTATTGGCGATATTCAGTTACTTAAATATTTCGATATACTGATTCTTGAGTGCAAGGTTGGATGTCATATTATATTTTGAAAATTCTAATGGTAAGTGACGCGACGGATTTTCCGTCAGTTTTGCACCAACCCTAAGGCGCAAATTATATCACTGTAAATGAATACGGACATTTTTATTCATAAAAAACAAATCAGAAAAGTGGCATTTTCTCCTGACGGTTACATCGCGTCTTTACTTTTAACGATATTGTTTATTTGCAATTTTACCCTACATTGCTAAAACCGTCTGCCATGAGGTACGCAAGAATCACTTTCAAAGAATAAGTGATCTTTAGATTTAGATTGCTTAACGATCGGATCTTGTTTACTATTTTAAAGTTGTTATTAATAACTACGATTCACAATTATTTACTGCAGTGTAATTGGACGCAGAAACATTACAATGACAAATGGCACATCTGACTTTTTAATTTTACGCAAAGATGAAGGCAGGTTAGTATATTTTAGTTAATGTGAATTTGGCCGTTACCTTTCGCCTATTCTTTCTCTGCGAAGAGACTCCCACGCTAACTAGAATATTGTCGATATTTCATCTACATCTTAACAATTTCTTGTGATGAAATTGATATGCATTGTTTTTCGTTAACTTTATTAACAACTTCATGTACAATAATGTCACTGTTGCATCACTTGAATGTGATGTAAAAAAATGTATGTATAGGTATTTTTGTAATAATAACTGCTTAACAACGATATTTAGCAACTCTCACGCTCATTTCAACCTGCTACATATAGTGCACTTACCCCAAATAAATACATGTGGTGACTTATGTCGTAGCCACCACTAATTATTACTGAGGATACTCCATGGAGAAACAAATCATCTAAAGAGAAAGGATACCATATGTACACGGCTCCAATCCAGAAACTAACTTACCATTTTAATTTGACCATTAAATGGTATTGAATTCTATTTGAACCTTAATAGTTTGTGATGGTTTCGGGAATTGATCTAGCTTGTGCATGTGCACTTATTTGCGAGCAGTGCACATATATCTAGCAGATACTGTCTGGTTGTGGAAACTGCTGAATATGTTAGTTATGCAGTTATTGCAATAGATTTCCTCAAGGTGCCTAATTCCTATTTCTTTGTAATAATTTAATCATCTCACAATTTTCTCATTGTTAACTAATGGTATCAGTATACTAACTGATTTGTTTCATTTAAATGGATAATTTATTTTACTTGTACTATGTTTTAGATCAAATGCAATTTTTAGCATTAATAAAAATTAGGCTGCAATTCTTGTTCATCATGATAATGTTCAGTAATTTCAAGATAAACAGGCAGCATATCTCTTTATGTATCTGCAAAACGAACAATCACGCCGCAAAATAATTATTAGGCAGCAAGATTAAATAATTGGAAAATATATTTCCGTTTTGGTTAGAAATATAAATAGTTGGATTGCTTTCTTATTATTAAATTCACGGAGTTTATTAAAAATAGGCAGAGCGGAAGTGAGTGCATGACACGAATAGCCATAGCATGCGAGTTTTCGGTGACTAGTGGTTAAATCACATTTAATCTCAATTATAATTATAAAAATAAACCAAATTGTTTATTATTATATCGCAATATCCCGTTATTACTAAATATTCTTAATAAAAGAGACAATAAATTAATTAATCTTTGTTAGGGATACGCATTTAAAAATATTGTGTGATATTAAAATGGAATGGGGTGATAAAGAGGATCTCATCGCTGTGATTGCATTATATAAAGTAGAAATGAAGCAATTTTCTAAATACGCTTGGTATTAGTCAAATGTCTGTGTACCGAGCTATTGATAGGTACAATGAAACCACCTCTGTTTGTGACAGAAAATGATTAGTTATGTAGTCCAGATCTTAATCCGCTTTAGTATTATGATTTATGGTCAATTTTAGAAAGTAAGGCTTGCTCTAAATGCCATACTAATTTCAGGTCCCTAAAATAATCTGTTCGATTGGCAATTAAGAATGTTCTCATAGAAAGAATGCGTGCGTTTATTAATTACTGGTTCACTTCAACATTTAAAGAACTATATTGCAGCCGATGGAGACCACTTCCAATAAGCTATACTATATATTTTAACGGCTTTATATTAATGTGTTAAACTAATACACTGGAATGTTAATTAATGTTACGTGCAATAAAAAAAAAATGATTTTCTATGTAACAATTTTTATGTAAAGACTATGCATTTAGCTGTATAAAAAAAATATTGCTGCTCAGAATGACATAAATTGCAGACTTATTTAGAAATATTTGCTAACCAAAAGTTGCCCGACTAGCTATTTTAGCCGACCGGTTACATTTGTTTGCTCTAAAATACGAATACTTTGCTAACCGTTTGACACCCATAAAAATACTTAGGGTAAAGTATACATATATATATAAAGTATAAGTATAGATACATAGATACATATACACAGATGCGTAAGGTCAACGGCGCATTAACTGATCATCTGTCGAGTGTGTTAGTTTGTATATCATATTATACATTGTCCGTTCTGACATTACGCAACCAATGTTATACGGTTAGATGTTCTGTCAAATTTACATTGAGCCTTATGTGGGCTTGACAGTTTTGCCTATAGAAATAATGCCCAAATGAGTTGTAATTAAAATGGATAACTACACCATAATTGTGTGCGTGTGTTAATACCTGTTTTCACTAAACTTAGGAGTCGCTCAGATCTGTCGCCTAAATACTTAGGAATCGCCTAAGATGAAATTGCATGCATTATGACAGATCACAAATATTTCAGGAAATAAAAGAAAAAAAATGTTTATTTGGAATTAAATTGATTTGCGATTAAGCGATTCGTAAGATAGATGTTTCCTAGTTTAGCTAAGCCTTGTTCTAGATTAGTGAAAATGGGTGTAAGAATGTATATATTTTCTCGACATAAATAAATCAATTACCCCTAAAAATCACCAATTTTTCAGGCGCAATAAAATAGAATGCACAATAGACTAATAAGTATTATATAATAAATATTCAATTTTGCATTATCGAAAATATTTCTTTTGGCTGTTTGAGTAGATTGATTGGGTGGTTTATGCTTTTCAGAATTGAAAATGGTCAACTAATTACATTTAATCCAGAGGCTTTTGTTAGAACTAGGAAAACTATGCAACCATTTTTGAGGAAAATACTCCAGTCACAAATATTTCAACAGGTAAAACTTTCAATATTTTTTTAATATTGCACTTTTTAGATTTAACAGTTAATTGTTTAGAAAAAATTGCATAAACTTTTTTCTCAGCGTGAAAATTTTTGATCCATTCGCTGTTTAAATTTAAATACCTATTCGTTCCTCCATACCATAAAGCTATACCATATACCCGCATGATCCCTAGGGAAATGTTTAGTGGGATAAAAATATTATATTAGTCAGCTAATACCCTTTTTGTATAACAAATTTCATCAAAATCTGTTAAGTACTTTCAGCGTGGTTGACGGACAAATATCCAAATAAAGAAACTAATTTATAATATTAGTAGGATGTTGTATATACACTATGTATTGAACACCGAAATCTAAAAATAAATTCTTTAAATACAAAAATAAATTCTTTTTATTTAATTTATCAAGTTTCCTTTTGGCTAATGCGATAGCGCAGAATATGCAAGCGGAACACTGGTACCATGTGTTTAGAAGTGTAGGCTGTGGGTACTATATTTTTCTAGATTTTTTGATAAATACTAACTAAATAACTAATTTGATGAAATTTTGGCAACAATAGAAGCTTGATGTAGACGAGCACGACGAATTTGTGTAATCGATAAATTACGGCAATACATTGAGTTGAAACGTCACGCCTTTGTAGATTTTATACATAGTTTTGATGCAGTGAGCCCCGATACCTCAACTTTAATGTCTATTATCTAAGCAATGTGTTGTTAAATTGAAGCAAAAAAATATATTTTTCTATAATAGGACTCACTAAATAGAATTTATTTATTTATCTATTTGGCGGCTGCGCTGTGATGAAATGCATGTATAAATACGAATAAGAAACTCAGTCTCGACGCTATTTCGGTTTCTTAGGATATTGATAATATTTTTTTTATTTTATTTATCAACTTATCACACAAGTTACACATTGTATGATTTCATTTACAGTTCATTGATGAAAGGTTGGACCTCCTCAACTCTGGGCGTGGTTTCAACGATGAATTCGAAGTCGAGTGCAATAATTACGCCGACAAGTTGAATACTGGCAGTGGTCAAAAACTAAAACAACAATACAGGGACTGGGCGAAGACTGTGAAAAAAGAAGGTGGTGCTTTCTTCAAAACTGTCAAGGATAAGGTATACGAAGGACTTTAATCTACATTCATAATGCGCCTAAACCTCATCGACATTAGTTTCTTTAGTCGGTGCAATTCTGACGGATGATTCGTCAAACATCTCTATAAGTTTTTACGCGACGGATTAGACTCGATTTTTTTGAGAACTGAATGTTTCAAATACCTAGGTTTTCACACAAAGTCACATAAGACTACACAAAAAGAGTAATGTTGTAAAACAGCTACAAACAAACGTAAAAGTTTTAGCTAAAATCAAGACCAGTATAAACATTCTGGCCTCTGAATCATTCACAGAATCTAATTTGTGTAAATTTATTAAAAAGCATATTTGAAGTAGCTTCCTATCGTGAGTATAATCTAGAACTAACATACAAATACTAAATGACGGTTGTTCCAACGTCTATTGAGTCCGAACTTGTTTATTCTTCGTTGCTTATTTAAGTAATAAGTAAAGAAGTTGTTGTCGCACTATTGTTCCTTTGGTTAACTTTCGCAAATAAAAGACGATATATTAGTATCTGACACTGACACTGGAATTCGTTTTTTCCATGATTTGCGTCTACTTTCGGGATTGCCAGTGCACAGTTCCGACATCAATAAAAAAGTTCTGTCATTCCACAACCGACGAGTCGCGACGCATCTTCCGTCAGATTTATGCATTATATAAAGAAATACGAACATATTTATCTAATATGAAAAAATGCCTTATATTTTTACGATTATCTAATATTTTGTTTAACTTCAGGGTTTTTGGTTTTAAACTAATAATTATGAACTAATAATCTTGCTTATGTCAGAACTAGTTGAAATAATACTTGGTTCTGATGTAACTATTTGCTCTATTCTTAATAAATAAGAAGGCTGCTTTCCATTCCTTCTAAGAATTAAGGTTTTAGGTTTGTTGCTCAAAAACTGTCATTGCTTATAATCTTATAAAACGTTTACTCTATGTGTGGGACAGATTTAATTTGTGAAAATTCTTCAATGCATGCATGCTGTAAGTACTTAGATTTTTCTTTTGCTTTAAAATATTAATATTTACAGGCAAACCCAGCAGTACAATCGGCTGTCAAAACGGTGAGTCCTAGAGAGCTCTGTGGTCTCATGGTATTTGTCCAAATGTCATGATACTTTTATAACTTGGTGGAGTGTAATTATTGTTACTTCATTTTTTTTTGTATGTTGTAGAGTAGCAACTTTTGAAAGTTTTTGTATGACTTTTTGAAATATATAATGATACTTACTTTTTCCCGCGACTTTGTTACATTAATTGTTGCTGGCAGCAACATTGGCAGCAATTTTATATATTATAATAGTTGTCGTACAAATTACTGTGGTTTACAGTTCGTATGGTAATAAAATCTGATTAAATTCGAAATTAAACTATTTAAGGACTTAACGAAAACCATGCTCGGTTTTTTTGAAAACATTTTTATTTAAGAACCTTAATAAATCGAAAGAAGTTGTATAAGATGGAGTAAACAATCAAGTTTTTTTTTGTTTTTAGACAAATAGTGAATATAAACAAATTTCAGTTAGTGGCACGTTCTTTTAGCAGCAAATATTTTGGAGATTTTTATACTAATATTATAAAGACGAACTCCATTTTTTGCTTTGTATTAAATAGGCTCATGGAGAAACTGCTAGTCTTGTATTATAAATATTTATAAATAAATAAAATGAGTTAGATCCTCAGCACATTATTACTTGTATATTATTTATTCCTCGTAACTAAAACACTGTATTAAACAAATAATATATAATCTTATCTTATATGGTTAAAAACGAATTGATATATTTGGTAGCTTATTATCGAGGAAAAATCAAAATAGATAATTATCGTCAGTACCAACCAGTGTTCCGAGTGAAAGGTAGAGTGGGCTTGATTAAAGCACCATTGCAAAACGGGCTTAAAACGGAACTTAAAATATTCGTTATCCGTGCACATAATTCCATATTGTATTTGTTAATATAATATTTACGTTTTTCTCACTCCTATTCACCTACAAGAATCGATTGAATCTATACTATGATATCCCTACTGTTCCTTTAGCTTTACGACTCATTTTTGCCAATATTCATTCAGTTTTTTACTATTACCAAAATAAAAATGCTAGTAAATTATTAGTATGTATTAATTATAAATGTATACAATTATAAAAAAATGCATTATGTTCTTTGACATAATGCATGTTTTTTTATACTAAATCATAGGAAAAAATATCGCATTGTTTAAAAATTTACAGTCTATAAAGTCCTAGCGTTCCGCCAGCGGCTTTGCCCATACGCTCGTGCATTAAATATATTGACCTTCTTCTTAAACCACTCTATATATTGATAAAAATCGCATTAAAATTCGTTGTGTAGTTTAACAGATCGCAGCATACAAACAGCGAGAAGCGGTTTTTTTTTTACTATGTATATATTACGTACTATATGTATACTATTTATAGTTATTGTTAACTTTTATTACTAAGATTTTATTAAAAGATACTTTCTTATTTAAAAATAATATAGATGCAAAAATGACCTATGTAAATTTTATTAAAAGTTTCAAGATCCACATACGCATCTGCGAATGTAAGCCTTCATATATCCGCATCCGTACATGCAGTTTACAAACCTTACTTAATACACCTGTAATAATCCTAATGTTCACTACTAGATAGGCTGATCTTTTACCTACTTTTTAAAAAATAATTGTATCATAATTATTTTTCTTTTATTCGGTTCTTCATTATACCCCATTGCTACACAATAGCTATGTGAAACTAGAGTGGCCTAAATTTGTCAGGTTTTTTTTTAAATATGAATGAAAAATATTGAACACAATATTATGTTTTGTATCATCAATTGCTTCAACAGTAATTACAGAGCTAGCTTGAGACAGCACTATAATTTACTATGATAGCCGGTCCTCGAAGCAACGCATTTTGTATTGATATAGTGATTTAGTTATACTATCACACACATTTAATAAATTTGCAATTGACTATAATCTAATAGCAATTGTACTTCTCTTTCTCTTTTTTGATTGATATTCTCGCCTGATTAAAAAGACAGTAGACAATGGCTAAGTGCTATAAAATTCACCTGTTGTATTATTTTATGTGTGGTGAAGTGAGTTTTGTAATATATTAGACAATCGTACACTCCACTAAGTTCATGAGATCAGAGGTCTTGAATCTAAATTATATTCGTGCACTGGGTCTCTTTAGTGGCTTTTAAAAAGTATTTATTGCATGCAAACGCATATTAAAAATAACTGTCTTGTCCCTACTGATTTTTATTGCTTAATTAAATACAGCGTATTTATGTCCGTGAAAAATGCCAAAATGTAGGTGCCCCGGTATTAACGGAATTGTTATTTTTTTTATTTTACATCATTATTTTACTGAACTGGTAAAAATTTGTAGATAATCTCTGTTGAAAGTGGTGGATACATTTGATAACGTGAACGTCAGGTAGCAGGCACATTAACGATTTTGAGGGTCTTATGTATTTTAATAAATTCTGAGTAAATAGTGACAAATAATGATCCATAGCATATAATTAGTGACACTGTAAATTGAGAGATATTGAAAGATCTTAGTGTGCCTGCTAACTAGACGTTTGGGTAGCAAGCACACTAGGAATACGATTCGTATCAGTTTGAATTACATGTCAAAAATTGTGACTAATTAGTGACTTCTATAACACGAACTATAGTTCCAAAAATTGTCTTACATGAAAATTATTTTCTTATTATTGTAAACATAGTCAAGTACACAATTTTAATACTAGAAACAAAGATAAACTTGTTTTGCCGTCATGCAGGCTAAAGGTTCTATCGTCATATATGGGTCAAGGTGTACACTACTATAACAGAATTCCTATGGAAATTTTAAATTTACCATTACCTAAGTTTAAAACCAATATTAAGAATTGTCTACTCAGTAAATGATATTATACTGTTAATGAATATTTAAACGACAAAACTGCTTGGAGTTAAATATGGCTCATTTTTCATATATTATATTAAATTGTTAATCGGTGAGCTTCTTTGGCTACACATGTGATTGGATTGACGAAAACACTGTTTTACTCTTATATTGTGTAATATTGTAATGGAAAGTGACTTCAAATTTTAATGAAGTCATTTTTCAATCTTGACGCTCTGTATGAAATAAAACGGAGAAAAAAGCAGCCCTTGCCCAGTTTCTTGCCGGTTTTTCTCGGTACAAGGTCTCCCGCCGTAGATTTACGAACCGATGGCGTAGCTCGCGACTTTCACAAGTGCTTGTAACAGCCTAGACTGAATAAATAATTTTGATTTGATTTGATTGATTAAAACTAATTTACATTTACACTTCTTTACTTGATGGTACTCAAGTAACTCACCACATCATTAAAAGTACATTCGAACCTTATGCGGCAAAATAAGGTTTAAAATTCATTACAGGAATCCATGAACATTTAATATGAAATATTTTGTTTTTTAGTATTAAACAATAATAAAGAAGAAATATTTGAGTTAACATATGTGTAAACCGAAAATCACAATTACAGTCACAAATGTTTTGTATATTGCCCGCTCCCTTTGTTTGTAATTGCCGTTGCTTTAAGGGTTAAGTTAGCAGGCACTTCAAGAATCATAAATATCTCGAATTCTATTAAAGTGAGTGATATTAAAGTTCGTGGTATATATGTAAGTCACTAATGAAGTATTGAAAAAAAAAAAAAAACACTAAAAAGTACCTCCACTAGATGGCAACTCTAGCAAAACTTGATTTTTGCAGGAAACGAATGGACCAAAGACAGTAATTTCCGGTCCTTTTAACTAACATATAAAAAACAGAAATTTGAAAAGTTCGAAACTTAGATATTAATACAAATTCGAAAAAGTACAAATGAAATATGAGTTGTTTATTATGTTTTAAAAATTAATTTAAACATGAAAGAAAACCGGAAAGGTTGTCATGGAGAAATCAAGAACGTACCGCAGCGACATCTACTTTGATTTCGGGAACTAAAGTTTTTTTTTAAATACTTCCTCATTAGTCACAATTTATTGACATACCTAACACCCTCAAACTCATTGGTGTGCCTGATACCTTGAAGTTCACTTGATAACGACTATATTTAAATTCTATAATTACTTTATACATAAGTTAAGTATTCTAGTTTTTTGTGTTTCTTCTTTATTTTCTATTTTACGTTTCATAAAGATGACGCGATATTTATATATAGGTATATATTAAGACAAATTAATTATTATATTACTCACTAATTTGATAATGTCTATTTGACCAGGTCAGAAAAGGCGGTAAAAATATGAAATCTGCCGTAAAAGGGTTGAAAAATAAAATACCGAGAACTGGATCGAGACCTTCATCCATAAACACAACTGACGATAGCAGGTAATGTAATAATTTCATTCCACATTCCATAAACTTCAGAAATAACCTGATCATGCATCTCCAGCACGGGTCGTTTGTCTACACTCAAATGTCACTTTTCTCGGGTGCACCCATACTATATCTCACTCTTGACCCGAGAAACTGACATTTGGGTGTAGACATAGCGTTTCTCGAGTTTGTCATGCTACGCGTGCTGTTTTTGAGTACAAGATCTATACCGCCTGCATTTAAAATGACTCTCCAAATTTTTTCTAGGCATTAGGTATCGTTAATAGATCACATATATGAAAAAAAAACAGTATGTAAAATTTTCAAAATGAAGTGTAAACTTTTTGTAATTACAAGATAATTATAACATTCGCATTGTCACATTAGTTATGAACGAAACGAGCAGGGGTAGCAAGGGGCGCGGGCGCAGGGGATGCGCCGCGCATGCGCCGCGCATGCACCGCCGACGATATCTGCTCGGTTTTTTATTTAGTCGGCAACATCAGTCACCCGCGCACAATCCCTTTGAACGCACGCGCTTCCGCCTTTGCTTCCGTGTTGCGCGCCACCCGCCGCAGCCCCACACTTCGCGCGTCGGAATGTATTCCAATCGCGAATATTACGAAATGGTGCGGTGTTACATTTTAAGCGGTGAAAGTTTAAATGCAGCTCGGAGACTATACGAAACAGAATCCATCCCAGCCCTGCAAAATCAGGGATTAATAAACCCCGCAGTACCTAGTCGCGAGACATTTTTGGCTGTGAACCAAAGGCTATTGGACTATGGTCAATTTACTACGCCTGCTCACGCTCGCGGAGGTGGAAGATCAAGACTTGCAGTTGAAATCGAAGATGAAATCTTGGATTTCTTCGAAAGGGACCCGCGAGCCAGTACACGAGATGCCGCACGCCGATTTAACGTAAGCCACTATGCCGTGTGGAAGCTGCTGAATGTGACAGGGCTACACCCTTACCACTTCCAAAAGGTTCAAGCTCTACACGATGGAGATAATGTGCCCCGTCGCACCTTTTGTGAATGGCTGATTGCACACCCTAATGCCAACATTTTGTGGACTGACGAAGCATTGTTTACTCGTGTGGGGCTTTATAACCATCATAACGAACACTGGTGGTCCTTCAGAAATCCGCATATGATTCGGGAAACCCACCATCAAGTGCGCTTTAGTGTCAATGTGTGGGCCGGTGTTATAGGCACGAAAATACTGGGGCCGTACTTCATCGAAGGGCCGCTCACCGGCGGCAACTTCCTCGATATGTTGCGGCATGTCATTGCCGATTTCATGGAGGACTTGCCCGTGGCCTACTTCCGGGATTTTTATTTTCAACTGGACGGTGCACCACCCCATTACGCCGCCGCCGTCCGAGATCATCTCACCATAGAATATGGTGATCGATGGATTGGACGCGGAGGCCCCATCGTGTGGCCTGCTCGATCGCCGGACCTAACACCGTGCGACTTTTATTTGTGGGGTGAAATCAAAAGACGTGTGTATTTTGAAGAAGCACAAAGCCTCGAGGACTTAAAAGTGCAAATTAGTGCGGCATTTGACCACGTGAAAAATGACACTGTAGTGCTCGCCAAATTAAAAGACAATGTGCAAAAACGTGCAAGACTCTGTGTGGAGAGGAACGGTATGCACTTTGAACAATTATTAAAGTATACGTAGGTAAATAGTTAAATTAGGTAGGATAAAGTGATTAGTTGATTATGTACATAAAGTTGATGATTTTTTAAATACGCCTGATTGCAAAGAATATCTAGTTAAGTACCTACTTTTTTTATTATTGGTTTAACTAAACAGAATTTTAGGTAACTTGATATTTGCTTACCTACTTATTTATAAATTTAAAGCAGTATAGTTATTGTAATAGTAGGTATCTAATAGAATTTTTGCAATTTGGCGGTCCTAAGCCCGTAAAAGTATGAAGGAAAGGTTTCAACTTTATGTACCATTTGCCCTAGCATAAAAAAACGAAAACATTTTAGGTAGCTGCTACTAACTCGCAAACGTACTTGTATTACTATCAATGAATTGCGGGAAGGGAGGGGGGGGGGGAACTAACGTAGCGCGTAAAGCGCACGTACTGGGCAGCGGGAGCGTCCACAAATGTATGTTTTTTGAAAATAACTTGGTGACGATATAACTCAACATTTTTGTTCTAAACGACATAAAAAGAAAAAACACGTATTTCATTATTTGTCGTAAAGATTAACATACTAAAATTTGGAGAGTGGTTTTAAATGCTTCTTGTATAGTAGAACGGGGAATTAATATGACGACTTTTTTTTTGTCTGTCCGTCAGATAGATTATTTAAAAAATATTAAACACGTATTTTTATTTTGTTTTTGATACATACATTGAGTTGAAACGACGTATGACGTCACACCTTTGTACAATTTTACACAATTGTGACGTGACGAGCGCCCAACTACTCAACTTTAATGACTATTATATTTCTTGTTAAATTTAAGCAATAAAACTTCATATCTAAAATTTTTATACTGGTTTACTGACGAATTAAATAGAATTTATTTTTTTACCCAGTCATCATCTCTACTGTCTCATTTTAAAATTAATCTCTAACTCTTTCAATTTGACATTCAAAAGATATTCATGAAGTACACGCTACAACTATTTGACGTGCAAAAGTAATTGCGATCGCGAAGTTTTTTTATCCTAAGACGCCGCCTGTCCGTCTGTCACCAAGCTATATCTTAGAACCGTGATATCTAGACCGTTGAAAATTTCACAGATGATGTATACATATATGTTACCACTGTAACAACAAATACTAAAAAATAAAGTGAAATAGACATTTAAAGATGGTAAAATCACGTTTTTACTGTATGGTAGCATTTTACTTTATTTAATAGGTAATTGTACGGAATTCTGTCATATCGAGTAGAGTACCCTATGCTACGTGTCCAATGTTTACAGATTCTCGTGCGGTTCAGCAACGCCAGTTTCGTCCGACTCCTCAGATTCGTCGCCGTCTCACGACGCACCCACAAGGGAACCACCTCCAGCCCTACCCCTCGACCTACTCACGGAAATGGAGTTCTTATTCGCAAAGAAACATACACAACGCCGTGATAGCGTACCGAACAGTTCCCATAATTCTGACATAAGTTTACCGGATAAATCTGTAAGTTATATCATAGCTGTACATAAGTGTAGAATGTTAAAATTGTAGCGAGTCCTAGTTGCTTGAAACGTATCGTAATCGTCATGCTTGTTTTACCGTAAATCGCAATTTTAGGCGTATCTGTAATATAAATAATAGGTACAATGTTCGTTTAATAAATAGAAGTTGAAACGTTGCCTGAAGTTTCGATTGATTGACTTTCATATTCGAATTCATCAAAAACGACTTTTTGAAGACAATACTGACTACGAGTATTGGCTTTATGAAGTTGAATCGTAGTCATGTAAAGATCTTGCTGCGCTTGATAAAGTAATATTGTGCTTTTGTACATTCGTAATGTGCTTGTTGCAGTTTGTATTTTTTTTACCATCGTCTTGGGTACATAGCGAATGCGTTACAAGCATGTGTACGCCCCTAGGTACACCGTGGCACATTATTCAATTTTATTTTACAGAAAACTATGTCACCATGCCTCCCACCCCGGTTACCGGAACGTCCCCAACTCCCACTCCGTTACCCCATCATTTCCACGAGGAAACTAATCGATCTATCAGATGCTCCAACACCGCCACCGCGGTCCGTTAACGCGGCGAATCACATGCACTTTATAAGTAACATTACAAAAAACGATACGACGCCGGATAAAGACTTCCATACCAGCACGATACGATTCACAGAAGGCAAAGACAAGGCCAAGTTAAAACTCACCATATCGTCGAATCAGAGAAAGGTGCCGCAACTAAACAAAAGCAGTACGCCAATAAATTCGGCATCCTCTTTAGGAGTAAGACAGAGGCAAGTGAGTCGTATAACGAGGCCGGTCGCCCGACCGTCTGACAACATAGCTCCAAAGGGGAAAGTACAAGAGGTAACTGTGATATGTGCATTTCTAATCATATCGATATTGTACTTTGTTATAAAACAAAAGATTGCCTTCATACCTTGACAACAGCGTGGAGTTTTGTTTTGCACTAACCACACGGAATTTAACTGCGTTTTCCTTTGTTATAAAGCTATGTACGTATCTATTTAATTTATTGTCAATGATTATGATATAATATATTTATAACATTTAAAAGGTGGTCCCTTTATTCGTCATGATAATATAACAGTATACAGCCCACAAACCCTTAGTGCACTGAAGGATTTATCGAAGATAATGAAATATTAATTACGTGAATATTTTGTTAACGCAAATGCTCATAGTCGAATTGGCGGAATTATTGAAGAACAAACTATATTATTTTATTTAAAACGGAGCGGTGATATGCATTTAACTGTAATGGTCTCCATGAAGATAGTTGATCATCAATTTGTGTTCGAAAAGGTAAATATAATTAAAAGTTTTGATGAATCGATGTTTAAACGGTAAAAATAGTGTTGTTTCCTCCTCCTCTCATATCGCTGCCCTATTGTTAAGAATTATATACGACCATTAATACATCGTATCTACAAACCACACTTATTTTCAAGAGAAACAAGTGATAGATCACTATTTATTACGCCTTTAAATTTTAAAAGTAATTGAACGTAATAACTTTGTGTCAAATATAAATCGATGATAAAAAAACGGCCTTAATTGCTAAAAATTTGAATAAGTTAAATATTTGATATCGACAAGTAGTTATAATTTTTTATAATTATATTGTGTTTGGTATGAGTCTCTTATTTTTATGCAACAATATATCTGAATGTATTCTTTGAAATATTTATATATTTGTAAACGTTTAGTTTCACCTAAATCGTTAAGCGTTAATATTTTACCTTCCTTTTTTATTTTACTTTGCTAAGTTACATTGTTTTTAAACATTTATTCCGGTTTCTATAATTCTTATCAGTATGAATGAGTCGTAAAATCGAGTATGAGGGGACAACAGAAATTCGTTAAGTTCGGTTAGGTCTATATAATAAAGGAAATGTTAATCTTTCTTTATATGCTGACTAATACAAGTATAATTTGGGTTTCGTCGATAATAAAATAGCTCTCAGTCTACATCATATTGTTCTATATTTTTTTATAAATGCTTTTTATTGCTTTAAGTTTGAATATCTTAGTTTATAAATTTACTTCTTGCCCAAAACGTTACATGGGTGCGGGCGGGAATACGTTGGGCTGTGATTTATGAAATGTGGAAAATTTTAAGAAGTTTTTGTGATATGTGACGTCAGAGGCTGACGATTGTTGCTTTTATTATTCAACATGTGGGTAGTAATTTTTTTTTTATATTCAGAAGAAATACAGGGGTCTTGTGTTTGTGCAATTTTAACAATTAATACTTTGGCTGTTTCATTGATTGATAGATTGCTACCAATAATTAGATCCAAATCACTATAACAGTTTTGTGACTGTTTCCCGATGTTTTGTTTTCTATTGCAAATTTCGTTTATTATATTCAAACTTCTTTAATTCTAGAAGATCTTATTATGAATTCGCTGACTGGTTTATATTTCATTTTATTTCCATGATACTACTTATAAATATGCTTGGATTGACCACTACGTTGCGTCCAAAGAAAAACTATTCATTTTGCCATTGTAATCAGTGTATAACTTACTTGGATGGCTAGCAAACAGAAACTAATGCCGCGAACGAACGCCAAACATACAAATAACTTACCTTATTTGTATACGCAATAACGAATTGGTTTTGTGTAGCCCTTATAAGTATAATGATAAAGTTTGTTATTGAATATACATTTTTGACGTTCATTTGCCGTCGTGGCTTAATCTGTACGCGCCGTAAATTCCTCGTAATGTTAAGATTAAAGAGAAAACGAGAAGGTAACATCAGGCTTGCCAGTGAAATTGCGGGAAATGGAGCGTCAATATATATATCTTTTTAATTACTCTAACTAAACCCATTCGATTATTATAAAATGTATCCTACAGCAGGCTTCAAGATACGCTACTATTTATTTTTATCCATATAAATAAATAAATATGATTAACAAAAGAAATTAAAAATAACTGAAATTACAAAGGCACCTCTACCTTTGTATTTTTAGGCTTCACATCATACGCTACTATTTATTATTTATCCATATAAATAAATAAATATGATTAACAAAAGAAATTAAAAATAACTGAAATTACAAAGGCACCTCTACCTTTGTATTTTTTTTATAGGAAAACTATTCGCCTTAAGACGCAATCATACTTTTGACATCATTTACATTTTGTTTAAACGTTTTTCTTTAAATGAGAGATGTTAGTTTCGAAGAATTACGCATAGTCGTCTTGACGTATTGTTCCACGTGTCAACATGTTTCGCGCTCCCATAACGTGACAAGAGAGGAATTTTAGGTTTCATCTATTATTACTGTAATTTCAATTTATTATTTTTACGCTCGCGAAGGTCTTTTTTTTTGTAATAGGCTTACACATAGATCAGCACCACCATATTCCTTTTTGCACTTTTTTGTAGTATGATATGAGATATGCGTCATAGACATAGGAGACAGCTCGTATTCGGATAAATCTGAAATCAAAAATGTAGATTTCGTAATTAATCACTACGAGATTATATAGATATATTTTGAAAAAAGAAAAGAAACTGACGTCTTAATATTTTTATCACATAATTAGTATTATGATTACAATGAACATACTATTGTATATTTTTAATACTGGCTGTCTTCAGATTTTTGAAATTTTTACAAAGTATTATGCAGTGTATAAAATTGTTTGTTTGTCTTGAATATGCATGTTAATTAATATATGTCCTCAGCCTAGCTGAAATTGAAAAGATATGTTATTAATATACTTATGCATGAAATCACAAAATATCATGTATATATATTTTAAGAATTATGTACTTATAACTTTTCTAATTCTTATATTAACATTATAAATTATTGAATATGTACAATAGGAGTAATGAAGCAATCAGAAATTTTGACCTTACATTATGTGATTTAATAATTGATAATATGAACTATATCAATATAATATCATATCAATTATTATAAATAAAAAATAATGTCAATAAAATACTCGATTAGTTACTCATTTTGTAAAATTTATTAGTATGTAGTAAGTAAACTGAAAGTAGTGAAAAATCTGGCATTTTATTGACAAACAATATATTATATTTTATTAATTGTTAGATCGTTTCGTTGGTTTTTATAATAAAATTTGTCCCAAAAATATCTAAATATGTTTGAGATTTAGCCAGTCCATACTGATAGTTCTCATTACTTTTTGTTATTAATAAAAAAATAACGTTATAAAAGGTTTGTAAAATATATTTTCAAAAATTAAGTAATTTTAACATTAAACCAGTATTGAAACACTGAGAAAAAGTCGGTTTGCGACAGGATTATCTTTAAATGTATATAATTTCTTTTTCAGTCGTGTGGCTCGGTTTCTGATCTCATAAAACTGGACGATTCGCCGACTAATTTAGAAGATTTCGATCCACTGAAGTGTCGTGACAAAAATAATGTTGATCAAATCAAATCGTCTACTGACAGTGCTCTCTTACACGAATACGGACTTGATTTTAGCCAATTCGGACTGTTAGATTACACGCCTAGCTCATCGAGTACAAGGCAAGAAACATCATCTAGCGTGCCAAAGGGCTGGACGACGTTCAATTAAAAAAAGTCCGTGGGACTTTACTTGGTGTTCGCAAGGAAATGTTAACTTTTACCTGTCATGGCTTAAATGTGTAACGAGTGCGTTAATTAATATTTCTGTCTAACATTGATTATATTAATATATATGTTTGCGTTTTTTGTAAACGATCGCTATTACATTGGGATCTATCCATACGAGTGTTAATACGTATAGTTGGGTCATTGGTAACTGTGCCTTAGCGCAGCACGGGTTGAAGGATAAGTCGTTATATATAAGCTAAGTCGTTAATTTTTTTATTAAACCAAGAAAAAAAAAGTATTTATAAAATAGACGTACGTCTGTAAATAATATTACAATTGACTTTTAGACATTGGTCTTGCTCTTAAAAATTATATCCTTACACATATTATATATGTAACTGTATTTTAAAGTAAAATGAAAATATCAGAATGAAGAGCTGTTGTATGTTTACAATTCTGTAACAATGTTTACTTATAGTCCGCCATGCGATCAATTAAATGTCTTTGTCTATTTGGAAGGATAAGAGTTATTTAATTTCTTATACTTTGACTTATTTATTTGGTTACTAACCTGTAATGTCGAATTATGTTATTAAAAATTCGCCAAGCGAGTGTGTTCTTATCTAAAGTTTTTCTATAAAAGCTTCAGTTACATTTTTTTAGAAATAATTTGTGTCGGAAATGTTAGACAAATTTTCTTAATTTATATATTGACAAAATCAGCGTCTCGAGAACTGACGAAAAATATATGAACATACTATGGGCATCCTTTTGATTGCATTCAAAAGTTGCCTTAGTTATTTTTGTATAAATTAGCACTCCTGGAAGTACAAGATATAGTTGTTATGTATTATAATTATTGAACTGAATAGGTATGAATTAATTGCGATGCGAAAGAGATTCCTTACTTTAAGTATTACACATATATTTACTTATTTAAAAATTAAAGTAAAATAACTTGTTCAGTTGAGTTAAAGCTAGTTGTAATAAAATAAAGCTAGTTGAATTAAATTCGTAAGAGCAAAGACAAGGATTAGACTGCATCTGGCAATACGGTATCGCCTCTTACCGTCGCCCTGTCCTGTTCTGTCGCTCAGAACCGTCGTCTGGTTAGAAAGATTTGCCTGTAACGTCTAGAATGTTGCGGCTTACTGTTGCACATCAGCTATTTTTATCGCTCTGAAACGGCAGATCTGAGTTACAGAAAACTATAGGAACACGGAAAACGTCACGCTGCCAGACGTACTCCAGCCGTAAAATTGAATTCTAAATTTTGATATCTTTAGCGTTTACTCTTATGGTTTGTTTATTCCATACAAATCTGCTTGGGTATTTGATCATGATAATCAGTTATTTAATTATATCCTTTTAAAAATAATAGTATCCATCTATATATTATAATCAAATAATTATAATGTTACTCGAGGCCAAAAATAATTAATTGTAACTATATTTTATTGAAACTAGAATACTTGTAATACTTATAACGATACAGTGTTTATCGTATATTATCTAGGATCTTGAGGTGTGTGACAACACAATTCAAGTTCCGCTACCCTGGTGTCCAAATTCTCTAACGATGACTAGCCAAGGGATACGAACTCTTAGCGTTTTTATGGCGGTATTTAATTTCATTTACTACTTTTGACATGTACTTTATTTTTTAATATTGAAGAATGAAAGATTGATGAATGGATTTAACAGTGTTACCAACTTAGAAATTTATGCCAAATTTTGTCCACTAAATTACATGTCAAAGTAATAAAATAAAACGAAATATCGCCATAGTATCGCTTAGATGTCCTATCCTGTGGCTAGAGTTTAGCTAGTTAGTTGGCGGACGCACACCTGTAAGAAATCTGTAAAATAATACACATTATTTAACATAACACTTACAGCTATTTTAAATAATTATGAAGTAGAAATAATTGTAACTATTTATTTAAGTGACGAATTGTCTTAAGAAAAATTCTACTTAATTCGATCTTCGTATAAAATGTCGCACGTTAGTTTGCTCACGCGATAGGTACAGTGTGATACTATGAATTTAGCCGAACAGGCTTACATTTACAGTTTTCATTCTGTCTTTAATAATAACAGAAAATTATTGCTGAAAAAAATATTGTCATCGTTATATCAACTACACTACACTAAAATATAAATAATAATGAAAAATAAACACAAACCTTTTTATTATGTTCTATAAAATTATATATTATTTATGATTTATACAGTTGTTAATAATAGTTGAACAGTTTTTCTTAAGTATAACGTTAAGATATGCCGATAATGTCTGCTTTGTTCGAAACGCACGTAATTATTTAATACAATAATCATATTTATTATATGCATAGTTTATACTAAATTCAACTTACATTAAAGAGTTAGGCAATTGGGCGCGTGACGAAGTTACATTTTATTTCCGCTTTCAATTCAAAATTTCCAGTGATACAATAATTTATACATCGACTCATCCCAATGACATAAAATTTTACACAGTGAATATTTATAAAAGACATTTCTATTAGCAGGCACCAATAAACATGGGCACAAACTAGATATTAACGGTAACAGGTAATAAGTTAACACTTCTTTGTTTCGTACTTTTATAAGTTTATTATTAGGTACATTTCTGTAACCTCTAACCATTGTATAATATTGTACAGTAATATTTGTATAGTTCGCGTATTATAGTTAATATTGTTTAATATAATGCTAAATATAATGCTATTTTAGTCATTGAATTATTTATTGATGATGGTGATTTAGTATCGTTATTCTATTTGTATAGTCAAGTGTTGTACATAATGTTACATATCAGTGAAATGTAATTAATGTCACTAAATTTAATCAGTTATTTGTATATTATGATAAAAAACTACATCTTCCATACTTTTGGAATGTAATTTACGTAATTTATAATGTCAATCTAGTTCTGCCAATGAAATAGTGATTGTGGCTTTCATGAAAAGGAAACATGGTGTGATGGATACAACGGGCTATATTTCAATTGTTTGTATTGATGTACCTGATTCAAGTCAGTATTTTATAAGTTACAATATTACGGTTATTCCTATTTGAATCAAAATATTATTTTGTAAAAATACTTTTATCTGGAACATATGCGAACTTTCATTCGCTTCTGCACAAGAGTACCTCTAAAAATATTACAAATATGTATTACCTTTACCTTTAATAAATTCAAGCTAGGTTATCATGAAATGTCAAATTTCCTCGGTCGATTTTAATCTTAACTATAAATAAAATAAAGTTTAAAATGCTGCTTTTACCAAATTCGCCTTTTACGGTACGTTAATAATTAATGAATATTTAAATAATTGAACATTTTGTGAAAACAAATAAATGACGACTCTATAATTAGAGTCGTCATTAAAACCTAATGGTTTTAAAACTATTTTACAATAATGTAATATGTTTCAACTTTTTACTTTAACTACCGAATATTTTTATTTATTTACACTAAAGAAATTGGTTTACAATCTAAGAGCTACGCGATTTGTTTCATACCCTCGTGCAGAATGGAAAGACTTAAATAAGCGGTGTCATTACTGTCGTGAAAGTAATTCGCATTTGAAATATAGCTCATTTACGGTGCTGTTTCTGGAGTGACTATACAAATGAAAAATACGAGATTTTTGTGAGACGCGTTAGTTGCATTAATTTAAAGGAATAAGAGAAAACAAATTAAGGTAAAGAACTTATTTGATATTATAATAATAACAAAAATATATACCTACCTATATGTAGCAGCTATAAATATGTATTAAGTAGACGAAATTTAAATTAATATATTTGTGCAACAATAACAATATATTTCGTGGCCAGATCGTAGAATTAACCAATTCAAGATGCGACCGTCCCTTTTCCTGAAACGGTCGTATTTCATGAAATGGAAAAAACTTGCTGCACACGTTATGATGTGGCCTGTCCAGATCAATGAATAATTGTCGTTTAACGATATGGGTGGCGGCTGTATGATGATCATATCGTGTATGATGATGTGGTCAAGCATTAGTGACCATATAACTCTCAGTAAGACATGTTAATGTCGCATTGTTTTTGTGCGACATGATTTATTTAAATTTTTCGTGTATACATCAAATTAAATAGAGTAGGGTGACCAAGCGTCGGAAAATAATTACTTAAGTTACTCGCACTATACTCCTTCAATTATCTCATAATTGTAGGAACTGTATGAAATAGAATTGTAACTGTATGAAATTTTATTTCATACAACATATTGTATGAAATAGAAAAAATTCATGAAATGGCCGGCCCGATCGTGAAATTATGAATTCTACGAGATTGCCACATATTGTTATATATTGTTAAAAACACATCAATGTAGATAGAATCATCTTCTATATTGATATATATAGCTTGATATACATATATATATATGAATAGCTTGTTTATACGTTCCCTAATCATTTAAGAAGTTATCGATTTTGTAGTCGCTACATAATCAGTACCGTTATGTGGTATTTTAATGGAGAATACACAATGTCATTAATAAGTACAACTAGAATAACGGAGCAATGAAATTATTTTCTCGATATTAGCCTATATTCACATAGGTATTTACAAATATATGAAATATTTACATATTATTTTTATATTAAGGTGCTATATTCTTGGGCACTCTATCTTTCGTAGAGACTGTATGTAATCGAAGCGAAATGAATTATATTATTACTGAAAACTACAAATCTATTGGTCTACAAATAAATTGTTTTAATATATTATATTTTTATGGAAAATATCAGCTGAAATATTGAATATACTGCTCACGCTGACTTAATATTTGCTATTATTATATGCTTTCTGTGTGCGGTAAATAAACACATGTTAGGACAGCGACGAGGTAACTGTAACTAAAGTAATATAAAGTATCCAGACAAATGGGTGATGCTTTCGTTCAAAGTGTAAACGGAAATTCTCTAAAGCGTTTACTTCTATCTGAACAGAATAGAAGCAACTTGAATATTTACCTATGTACCTTTAAGGAGCCGAACTTCAAATATGGTTATCGACATTTCGTTATATTTTATTTGTTATGTTTTAAAATGTTCTTCAATAAAGCTTTTAAAAAAATACACACTCCACACTTAACACATTACTCAAAAATCAATTTTTTTTAGTATGTATTGTACCATTCGTAATAACGTTACATTAAGTACATGGAAATTCTTGAGGATATACTCTAGTGTATACTTACTCTCTTTTAGAAGCATCTAAAAAACCAAAAGCAGGAAGTAGTTGGGTATATGGGCCGTCTGTCAGGGTACTTGTCGATTTAAGCCATTATACATGAAGCCGTACTAACCACAATTGTTAATTTTCTTTCATAAATTTAAAGAGAATTAAAGTTGCGCTACGCATTGTGTTGTTTAACTTTGATTATTTGCGCAAAAAATGGCGAGAGGGCTAGCCTAATGCGTGCCCCAGAATTTTTCCAACAGTTCGGCCGCTGAACCAGTGGCGGACTAACCTCATCGGAGCCCCGGGACGGCAATAGGCCCTAATCGACAACTTTTTTCAACCAGAGCAACTACTTTATATTGCGTTTACATTTTAAATTTTATTATGTTATTATGAATTTGGCAGATGATTGCAGCCTGTTTCGAGGTCCCCAGGACCGAAAGCCTCCGCCAGATCGGCCCCTCCGCCCCATTGTCCGCCACTACGCCCAACTAACCTTTATGCCTATTGATAGATGTCGTAAACAGAGACTTACTTTACCTTGCCAAAATTGGCTAGATGCATCTGTATGGTGTGGTTGGATGCGGCGCTTTCCTTGCTGGATCCGCTGCGGAATAACCTATATCGAGATTATTCCGCAGCGAGTTCTACCAGGTAGATCAACTACGCTTCAACCTTTCATTTTCAGGACAGCATGGTTGAAGACCTGGTTTTTAAAAAGGTGCATCTATGCGAGCGCAATATGCTTTTTTTTTAAATACGTACGAAATTCTTTCGGCGGTGAATACAAAACCACCCTTTAAATATCACGGCTTTGATGTAACGTTGGTTTTAGGTGCATTTATTATTTGAAAATGGACGGCACAGAATAGCTCAATTTTATGAGTCACCACTAACGATATGTACTATCGTTTAAGTGGTGCCTCATAAACGTTATAGCACAATCCATACTAATGTATCAGAGTTAATGTGACTAACACCCGGTTTCTGAATTGAGAATTTAAAGTTAAGCACGCCTCAAACCCTACTTAAACCATAATAAATGACAAACTGGTTTCCGTGCCTGATTTTATTTTATTTTTTAATGTTCAGTTGTTAGTAGTTTGATAAAATTAGGATTTTTTGCCATGTGAACCTAAAACGCTTAAGTTATTGAGAATAATCACTTGAGATTTTGTGCTCTTCTCAATTCAGAAAGCGGCCGTTATTATAATATGAATTTATAATGTTGGCATCCGCTTTAGGAGAAAACAGTGTTGTAATAAATATCTATATTATTCTTATTAATAATTTGAATTTGCGAAATTAATTAGTAGTTATGCCAAGTAAGACATCGAATAAATGGAATACATATTATAAAAAAATGTGCTTAAAAGAAAAAAGTTGTGACTACGTCTTTTATTGTCTTTTAAAGAGTACTGACTCTACCCTGTGATTAAACACTCACTGGACATCATTATTACTACGTTGTTGTATAAATCATTGGTACAACAGTTATATTTATTGTAATACACAAACCCTTGTTTTTATACAACTATATTCTTCCTTCTTTATTCAAGTCCCAAGTCAATGTAGGCTTAGGGGGGTTATTTTGAATTATAATAATTAAAGGAGGCTTAAAAAGATTTTATATTAGTTCACAAATAAAATAATTAAAAACCGTCTCCCTTACTTAATTCTAAACAACATCTCTTATCAAAATGTTTTTAGGCCTTTCTGTTGATTTAAATTGATTGCTAATAACCTTTTGTCGTTCATCCGTTCGTATGAGTTGCTTTGTGTAAGGGTTGAACAAATAACCATGTAGTGGCTTGCATAAGTAACTGTTAAGTTGGTTTCGACATGACTAATAAGAGACAACCGTCTGACTGTCCTATTGATCATAGTGCGACCGGCTATTACATAGTGACAGAGGAAAGTTAATTGCGTGTCAAGTGTTATTTTTTATTAATTTCTGGCAATCGATTACTATTATTGTAAAAGTAAGTGCTGCATCCACCAGAGACACAAGTAACAAATACAGGCTGAATGCAAGATGAATAATGAGTTCCTGTGTCCTCTGGAGTAGCAAGCTATTCAACCACAGTCTTATGTTCACATTGCTAAATAATATCGTTATGGTTAGTAAGTAGGTGTAACGGATAAATTGAGGAATGACTGGTTGTGATATATTCAGGCCATATCGTAATGTATGATTTTAAACATAGTGGGTAATTAAATGAAAGGTCCACATTTTGTTGTTTAAGAATGTACAGTTATCTGCTCATCAGATTATACAAAACTGACAAATTTTAAACCTTAATATTTTTGTGGTCAGGTCAAAATCCATTGCAGAAATTTGACACAATATGGAAACCTGGCATGTAGCCGTGTGTATACAAAAAAATTCAGCAAATTTCATCTTTTGCGTTCTTGAATGAGAGTTCCTTTACAAAAAAAAAACATTTATACATTAGGAGCAAGATTTTCGGATACATAAAAAAATCAGCAAATTTCATCTTTTGCGTACTTGAATGAGAGTTCCTTTACAAAAAAAAAAGTCTTCTTTATACATTAGGAGCAAGATTTTCGGATACATATTGTCGTTCGTTTTATTATTTTATCCAGTAATTATTTGAAAGATATATATTTGGTTTTCCTTAGTTATTCTTTTTCTTGTTTGAAAAAAAAAAAATTATGTCGATGACACAATTAATGAAAGTTAAGGAAAGTTTCCAATTTTTGATCGCAAATCATAGTCGTGAACTGTGGTTCGGGACGGATAATGTGCTAGAGATTCTTCATACTAGATCGGGATATTACCATGAGCCGTTTACCATTAAAGCTGCTGGGCTCTGGAATAACAGATATCTGCAATTCGACATGCAAAATCTGTTGCCATTTTAAAATCTATTTTACATAAGTATCTTATTAGATACTTATAAGATTTTTTTATTACACATATTTGTGCATTTTACCTTCATTACCATACTACTTTATTTATTTATTATATAAAATTATTTATAGCTTTCATCTTTACTATTAGCACACTACATCCGCTCTTACTCTCCAAATGTTACACGAATCAGAGGTTGAGATGAGATGAGGATGAGATCGCTATTAGCGATAAGACCGCCTTCGCCCACCCTAGCATTAGAACCAATATTGTTATATTAATATTAATAATTATGAGTGAGCAATAAAGTGTTAATTATTATTATTATTATTGATGAGTAGAATGTAATGAATAGTGGTGAAATTATAGAGCGATATGAACCGTTGAAGGCAGGTACTTGAACTAAGTAGGATATTGTCCTGACTGCGAGATGTGGCATCTTTCTTGTGATATCAACAATAACAAAATTACGGTTTAAGTTTAATAACGATTTACAGTGTAAGCTCGATAAACTTAAACGCAATTTTGCTCCTTTTGCTGAAAAATATTAGGTACTAACTTTACTCTTTAATTTATGTTATCTGACAAAGAGTTCACGCTTTCATGTGAGCTCTTGACATAATTCACATTTGACCTAAAGGTCGCTCCTTCACCAGAATTTCACCAGATCAATACCAAATAAACGCCTTAAATATTTCAAGGGTAGTGAAAATCAACTGACAGTAATATGGGGAGTACCTACCCAGATAGCAATTTAAACTTGTTTCTGACTTGCAACAAGGGGCCGTCCATAGATTACGTCACACTTTAAGGGGGAGGGAGGGGGTCGACGAAGTGTGACATTGTGTGACAAGGGGGTGGGAGGGTCCTAAATTCCGTGACGTCACGACGTGTGATGTAATTTATGGATGACCCCCAAATTTGATACATCAAAAAAGAAGACTTGTTTCATGTTTGTCATGACAACTGCAGCAAGTTTAAATCAAACTCTCTAGTTTCAGTGTGGCAAACTTGCACTACCTTTGATACATCAGTGTGACAAACTTGCACCACCTTTGATAGTGTACCTAGGAAAATTATTATTACTATAATGTAGTAGTAATGATAATTTTCCTAGGTAGGTACTGACTCGAATACCTGGCAGGTACTCGGGTATTTAAGTACCTGGAATACAGGTTTCGGGGCAAATATTACTTTAAGTTTACCAGGTCTTATTAATCTTTTGATTATTCATATATTTTGATAAATCAGCTGGCTGGGTACGTGATCGTGTAATGAATTAAAAGATTCGTAGGAGAATCAAACGTTACCGACATAAAAAATTATGCTGTCGACAATGTTCTACAGTGGTTTGATAATAATAATTTAAAGCTCAATTCAAATGAAACAAAATGTATAAAGATGTGAGGAATGTTAGTACACTTGTAAATGTAAATAGTGAAAAGGTTGAGTTGGTAGAATCGACAAAGTTTCTTGGGGGCCATCCATAAATTACGTCACACGTTAGGAGGGGGGGGGGTCAACGAACTGTGACATTAGAACAATATTTAGTAGAATTTGTATAGAAAACATGTGACAGGAGGGGGGGGGGTTAATAAAACATGAATTTTGTGTGACGTAATTTATGGACGGCCCCTTGATATTACACTTGTGGCGACTGATACATAGCGACATCTAACTCATCACCACAATAAGCGATAGCGAGAAGGCTAGCATCGTCACAGCCATCGATAGCAAGACGAACTGCAAAAAGTTTCAACAGCAAGTAACGAGATGGCGCTGTACCAATACAAACATCATAAATTAATAACTACAAGACATTTAGAACAAAGAAACCTACATCGCATAGAATAAGTTTCATTACTAATTAACATAAATAGAACGTCCAACCTACATCGGTCGGACCGCGGTCCCCGGGCTAACAACACCTAGCTCGAAGGGAGAAAATTATCTTTTAGTCTCCCTGGCTAGTTGTCTCCATCATCCAGTAGGGACCCAACCTTCAATCATACGGTGCCTAAACACTAGATTCCCGACTACAATGGGATCCTCATTAGAGATGTAACGGATAGTGGATAGGCCGGATACCGGATATTCGGCAAGCTCTGAGACCAGAGCGCCGGAAATCCGGCTACAGGATATTCGGCCTTTATCGCATTACATGACGATCAGTTTGATTTAAATCTATAGAGCGTGTCAAGTATAAGCAGTTTTACCAACTCTGAAATCTACCGGATGGTAGAAATCTTTTTTTTTTCAAAATCATGGAGTATTTTTAATTTGGAATACGGTAGAACTACCTTAAATATTTAGCAATACTTTTTGGATCAGAATAGAAAAAAAACACGTTATTTTTAATTAGAATCGGACAGTATAAATATTTCGGTATTTTTATACATATTTATTTTATACCTACTTTTGAAACATTGTATCGATGGGAACAAAATACAATTTTTTCTGTAACGCTGTATAGCCTGTTGCGATAAAAAATTTGCTTTAATCGTTCTCGTAAGGAGTTAATTCCGTTTTTTTAGTTTTTATGTCATTTACTTTGCTAAAAACTCTTTCGACATAGAGTGTGGCAGAGATAAACTCTGGCAAATAATTAAAATAGGAATTCCCTGAAGATGGCCTGAAGCAAAGCGGAGTCTCCTTTTAACAACAAAAACAGAAGTTTGGTGTTCATTCACCACATTTTGCCACTTGTTAATTTTGAGTATTAAACTAATTAATTAATGTATGTAAAGCGGTATAATTTTCCTTGCGTAAAATAATAAGATTTATGTTTATTTTACTATCCGATATTGGCACCCTATCCGGTATTCGACCGAATAGTAAAAATAAGACGGGATAGGCCGGATACCGGATAGTAACCGGATATCCGTTTCATCTCTAATCCTCATATTCAGAACTTGTCAAGTAGACTGAGTTCAGCAGCATTTGCTGTTAAGAAAAGACTCTCGAGAAATGTTGAAACGGTAAGATTGGTATATTTTAGTTATTTTCATAGTACAATGACGTATTGCCTTTTATTGTGGGGCTCTGCGCAGATTTCAAGATCTTTTTATTCTACAAAAGAGAGCTGTGCGCGCTATATATCGCACACCTAGATCTAAACTGAGTCAACTCAAAAATTTGAGTGAGTTTTGACTTTGTACAATATTCAAATTCTCGGTGATCATACGCATCTATCCAACATAACAGATTCAATAAAGGTTCGGGGATGAGCTGCTAGTTAACTTTAGCTTTCTTTTGTCTAATCAACAGTGGTCGCGTTCCTGCCACATAAATATAAATATTTTAACTGTTGCCTCTCAATACATCTATGAAAAATTATGTACGCAAGAAAATATTACGATTCATTCACAAAATAAAGAAGTCATAATCTTAACACAAAAAATAAAAAGGAACTTGCCGTTCCAAGCTTCAAACTTCAAAAAACCAGAGAATCATTTCTGGGTAAATGCATTGCTATGATCAATAAAGTTCCATAAAATAAAATTGACCTATCCGTAAATCGGGGAAGATTGGCACCATTCCAATCTTCCCCTATTTACGGATAGGTCAATATATACAGTCACTACTACATCTTGTACAAAAGCCTATTTATTACGACTTTGTGCCTGTGGGTAGGCGCTGGCGGCTGTCAGTTGTCCACGAAGTTAGCCACACATGCGGCCACTACGAGCGAAACTAGAGAACTAAAAGTGTTTTGGCATGCTCATAGTAAATGTTTTGTTAATGTTTTTGGATCTTCTGTGCTTTAATGATATGTCAAATTATTGGATTTCAAACTATTATTAACAATATTAGTAAAGAGGGCACTGATATTTGCATACCTTTTTATACACATATTTAAGTTTTTCTAAAATTTCAAATGCCTTTGGCCAGAAAGAATGATGCTCTTTTCCTTTATGTTTTTTTTGTTTATCGATGTTCCATTGACACTATCAAATAATTGGTCAAAGAATTAAACTACTTCAGCTGTATTTCTTAATATTGTGCTGACGGGCCTGCCATCCACATAAGTTGCTGCAAATTAAAATATTCATACAATAATTGTATGAAGCTTGATTCAAAACTATTAACTGTTAGTAAATTTCATCTAATACTCACAGAAATTTGCAGTGTAAGACAAAGCTGCAGACATATTTTTACACAATTTCTAACAAAATCTAACTTTCAAATAAATATTAATTTATTTTAATCGTAAGTTTAAGTTGTTTATTATGTTACGTGTAAAGGAACGATGTTTAGTTTATACGACAACATTAGTGATGAGCCAACTTATTGGTTGCTCGTAACTTTCATCCGAATTCGGGTTTGGAATTAAGAACAAAAAACGGAGCGCAGAATTCAGCTTGTATTTGTATGTGTCATTCATTATGTATCCTGTTGCTGCTGCTGGCTGTTAAGGCGGGAGAACTTGTATTAACAAGAATCGGCAAGAAAATCAGCAAGGGTTGCTTTTTTAATTTCAACTATACGACTCAACTACACTATATTTGAGGGAACGTAACGACCTAACGCACACGACACCACTGCAAAGATTTTAAGAGAGCATAACTACTCCAGGTACTTAGTAAATAATATAATATATTTCAATAAAACTGATTTCTAGAGTAGGTTGTGTAGGAAGTCAATCTATTATTATTAACACCAAACGAATTAACCTAACACATGACTCGACGTCCGCCGTCGACATGCAAGATCAATAGCAATAGTATAATAACTGTACGTGTCTTTGTGATTTTGAAATTTAAATTTATAACCTTGCTGTTCGTTTAGAACAGACGTTTCTTGTTGATTGCTGAATGTTTTGTAAGATGATTTAATTATGAATTTAAAATTTAATAATTGATAATGGTTTTTTAAAGTCTTAATTTCGTAAGCACAAATTATTTGTCCGTTACACTTTGCACAATTATTAAATTTGTGATCAGTTATTAAATATTTTATTCATAATTACATAATCTTAATAAACATTCAGCAATCAACAAGAAAAGTCTGTTTTAAACGAATTGTACGTGTCTTTGTGATTTTGAAAATAGGGGAAGATTGGAACCATTCCAATCTTCACCTATTTACGGATAGGTCAATTTATACAGTCACTACTATCGACTTTGTGCCTGTGGGTAGGCGCTGGCGGCTGCCAGTTGTCCACGAAGTTAGCCACACATGCAGCCACTACGAGCGAAACTAGAGAACTAAAAGTGTTTTGGCATGCTCATAGTAAATATTTTGTTAATGTTTTTGGATCTTCCGTGCTTTAATGATATGTCAAATTATTGGAATTCAATCTATTATTAACAATATTAAACACTTGACCGTTATTTGAAACTTTATGGTTTGAGATAGGCTCTATGGTTTCCTGCTTGCCTATTTGCCTCTCTTTCTACATATTTTGCCTTTCACTCGCACATCTGACGTCTACTCGACCACCAGGCAGGCTTTGCGCGCTTGCTTCATTGGCGTCTTGTTTCCTGCAGCGCACGGACGTGCTTCAACGGGTATCTAGTGAGTACATTAACGAATCTTTCTTCTAAGAAGTCAATTGTTGTAGATACCCTAGCCTCTTTTATTATATTTAAAATTCATGAAATGAATTCAAAAAATTTTTATTTATTTTTTCAAAGTAATAATTTTATATTTGGTTTTTTATACGACCTCCGTAGCCGAGTGGTTCGCACGCCGGTTTCAAGGTGTCGCCATCTCTGAGGTCCCGGGTTCGATTCTCGGTCGGGTCAATGTAGAAAATGAACTTTTCTATATTGTCTCGGGTCTGGGTGAGTCTCATATACTCCATAATATGGGAGCTTTAGCTACTCATCTTGGAATCTGAGCAATGCATGTGATTTTTTTTTATATATTATATATATACAAGTACGTAAATCTACAATTTTGCCAACCATATATGAATCATTTTTGATCAATAGGGTAGACTTTACTTTCTTTCGAAATTGTTCAATTTCAAATGTGTAATTATTTATTTTTAGAATTTATCAACTACCCTCTTTTTGCAATAATAAAATTCTTTTATCTAGATATTTTCAGAGAATCATTAAATCATTAACTTTATAATGAATAATTCAAATGATGGAAATGTTTACAGTAATAATGAGAATACATTACATAGTGATACGGCTAATAACGGATCTCACAATCGAACAAAGAAACGAAATAAGCGTTGTCGCAGTGCCTCGAGTAGTAGCTCTTCCAGCTCCTCGTGTAGTTCTTTGTCATCCTCATCGTCTTGTACAGAACCTGTGCGGTCAAAGCGTAACCGTCAACGCGAGATCGTCGTTTCAGTAAATTAATTCGCGAAGTGTGTCCTACGTAAACGAGTGTCTTATTACGATATGCCATCTACGTCGCGTTCGAATCGTAATTACGAAGAAATTATAGATGGTAACGATAGCGAAGAGTTACTTCGAGATTGTAACGTTAGCATTTATTCTCAACCCGGTTTTAATTTTGAAATCGAAACAAAGTTAAAGGAACCCTCATTTCCTAAAACACATCAAAGTTTTTTTTTTTAAATATTAATAGATATTCAGTAGTTTCATAATAACGAACGGTGTTAAGTCCGTTATGCAGACACTCGGAAATCTTATAATCTTTCACCCGCATTAACTGATTTAGACGTTAATGATGAATTAAAGATATTTGAATGATAAACCATTTGCTGCGTTAACTTTTGTGTACTGAAGCAACGCGATGCTTTATAAACAGCCTTACGATCTTTGCTGCAATAGGGACACGATAAAACCGTGTTCCATTATGAGCAATTTCATGAAATCAATTCCTCTGAAATGCTACAAATTATTTGTGGTGATAAGGCCTAAGTAATACAGATGAGGAGAGACGCTATTGTAAATTTCGTTCGAGATCCGTTAATTAAAGTAGCCTTAAGAAAAATTCCGCCATACTGCTAACAAGGCTAACGAACCTCCCCTCGCTGGGGCAGGTATTTCTCAATGCTCCCTCGCAGGGAAGCGCTCATGGATATTGTGCATCTACGCATATTTCCCATGCAAATCAACCTCCGTAAGGTTGGTATCAACCTCGTTCCTCGCAGGGACAGAAGGTACAAAGCAGAACATTTATTCAAACAAGAGGAATTTACTACCCTCCTATAAAAACAGGTAGAGTGCGAAAAGCTTTTGTGATCTTGAACAAAGCAGACTAACGAACCTCCCCTCGCTGGGGCAGGTATTACTCAATGCTCCCTCGCAGGGAAGCGCTCATGGATATTGTGCAACTACGCATATTTCCCATGCAAATCAACTACCGCAAGGTTGGTATCAACCTCGTTCCTCGCAGGGACAGAAGGTACAAAGCACAACATTTATTCAAACAAGAGGAATTGACTACCCTCCTATAAAAAACAGGTAGAGTGCGGAAAGCTTTTGTGATCTTGAACAAAGCAGGCTAACGTACCTCCCCTCGCTGGGGCAGGTATTTCTCAATGCTCCCTCGCAGGGAAGCGCTCATGGATATTGTGCATCTACGCATATTTCCCATGCAAATCAACCTTCGCAAGGTTGGTATCAACCTTGTTCCTCGCAGGGACAGAAGGCGACAAGTAGTGATTTTCATTCGGCCACTTTATACAATAGAGGCTTTGGTGCAAAGAAGGTCGTTTGAACAATAGAGATCACGATCACAATAGAGGACGTAAACATACAGGTCCATCCATTGAGAATAATGCGCACGCAATTAATGTAAGTTTTGACAAACAGGCACTCAAAGGGGGCCAGTTGTCGCAATATCATCACCGTTGGCGTTACTGGGCGCTCCATATTATATTTTGAGGCTCAATCAGGGGTATCGCATACCCTTTCTTCGGGGGTATCGCAAAGTCGTAGTTGTACCAAATCCTCATGACATTCGGTTTGCCACTCCTATCACCGACACAATGACATCGTTAATATTACTATTATAGAGTCAAGCTGTTCTCGAACCAGTCAAAATAGCACCACGCTTTCTTTCAAAGATGTTGCTTGTTCTAAAGACCGATGGCTCTCCACGGCCCATTTTCAACCGTTAAACGATTTTGTCATAACAGCCCCAAAAGTCACAAACTGGGTAGCCCAAAGTCTACGAGCAGAGGGGATACGTATAACTGTTACTGGGACGATTTTCCCATGACCCACTAAGATCAGCAGGTCTTACAATTTCGAGCTCAGCTCTCGAAAGAAAGCAGTTTCTTGAGTGGCAAGTAAATCTGGAAAAATCTATACTAGTTCCTCAACAAAGCCTTGTTTTTCAGGGGATGAAAGTAGCGCAGCAAAAAGAATTACAGCCTTATCGGCCTATTTAATTTTTCCAGCTTCGTAATCCCTCAAGGGCGATTACATATATACATATATATACCAATCCACCCTTCTATGGCAAAGCGACAACAAAACAGCTATTGCTTACATTCGAAACGAAGGTGGAACAAAATCCGCATCTCTGATAAATATGGCTTACCAAAACTTTCAGTTAATGAAGCTGCATTTAATTTGAATAATTGTGTATCACATACCGGGAAGGTACAACGGCCATGCAGATCATCTATCTCGTTTCTGATTACCACCAGAGTGGCATCTTCTACCTGCATGTGCAGAAATTGTGTTCAAAAAGTTTGGTGTGCCTGTGATAGATTTATTTGCATCAAAGACTGCTCATGTCGTTGCGAATTATGTTTTTTGGACCAAAACGATGTTTATTCAATTTATCACGGAGCTTTTTCCCGTTAATAGAACTATGCGAAAGGTTGGATTTTCCTTCCTCCTTATCTAATTTTCAAAGAATTTAGTCACCTCAACCAAGCTCAAGGCACTTATTTCGTCAATGGGATCGAGTAATTTGGTGAGCAGGTCTGAAATCCAGAGCATTGGTTCCACCGTTTACCATACCCCACCTAAGTCGTTACCTGATAGATACCTCAACGAATTTTTCCATCTTCGAAAGTACAAGAGATGATATTGGTAGTGTGGATTTGTAGGGCTGGTCAAGTAACGTAACTGACAGCTCAATCTTTTACAATCATCATGGCGTTCATCTACGCGCAAGACATATAGGGCAGCCTGGCTTAGATGGCTTAAATGGAACAAGCTACATAAGTTTAATGCTTTTCAACGTAATGGTTCAGTATAAGCAAGGTTTTTAGCTTATTTATACCTTAAAGAATTATTCTCTTATTTATAACACAGTATTGTTACGTAATATCCACGTTGTGTAATACAGAACTATCAGGTTCCCATAGTTCTCACGTGTTTATTCGACACGTTGTTACGTCAATTTCTTTTAAAAACCCCGTAACACACAAAACGTCTGTTTGGGATGTTGATAATAATCTTATGTCTTTTTTAAAACATTATACTTTGACAAAGAAAGCAAATTCTTAGTCTCTGGACACACTGCAATATGACTTTGTTTAGGTCGTAGAGTTCATGACCTTACTTTATTAGCAGTAGATTTTGACCATTTTAAGAGAAATGACGACTACATTATTTTAAAATGTAAATTTATATATCTACTAAAACTATTGCACATTATCAAACAGTAAATATGTGATACCCTTATTTTATGACGTCTGTTACCCCATATTTTAATGCAATAAATGATTGATTGATTGATTGATTTATGGCCTAGGTTTGGATCTAAATCTGATAATTCTAACTGCAGGCAATCGGATTGGAAAATAATGACAGATACAAGCAATAAAAATCTCGATCCCGTTTATTGGGTAAATAAATGTATGAACCTATTACAAGATCGACAAATAATCTTTCAGTCGACGAAATCTTATATCTCGTAGTAACTGGAGATCTGAAAATACTTTTAGAAAATTTTATAAACGTGAACGTTTCCAACTTCAGCTATAGTACGAATCAAAATATTATAAATACTTTTGTAACAATTACAAATTGATTAATTATATAAATTTAAGCAACATCACTGATTTTGTACTACTTTCAGTTTAGTAATTATTACAAATTGCATTGACTTAATAACTAAGTAAGTCTTTGCTACATAATATCAAGCTTATTTAATTTGATACAAAGATTGTACCTCGTATATCGAACTCTATAATATGAAACAAACAATTGTGTAATTTTCTTTCAAATCCATTTTCATGTCTAATGTCACATTGGCGTCGTTCATCTCCACCAGGCGATAACAAACACGTCTCAAACCATAAAGTTTCAAATAACGGTCAAGTGTTTAATGACAGCGTTTTTCCTGAAATAAAACGCTTATTAAATACTTACCTTATTTGAAACTTTAATTTAAATGCTGCCTGGTGGGTTTTTCGACTCAATGAAGCAAGCGCGCAAAGCCTGCCTGGTGGTCGAGTAGACGTCAGATGTGCGAGTGAAAGGCAAAATATGTAGAAAGAGAGGCAAATAGGCAAGCAGGAAACCATAGAGCCTATCTCAAACCATAAAGTTTCAAATAAGGTAAGTATTTAATAAGCGTTTTATTTCAGGAAAAACGCTGTCATTATTGTAAGAACCAAAAACCACATACCCTCCGTACGAATTAACTTAACACATGGCTCGACGTCCACCGCCGACATGCAAGATTAGTAGCAATAGTATAATTAATTAAACGTGTCTTTGTGATTTTGAAATTTTAAGTTATTATAACCTTTAAATTTCAAAATCACAAAGACACGTACAATTCGTTTAAATCAGACGTTTCTTGTTGATTGCTGAATGTTTATTAAGATTATGTAATTTTGAATAAAATATTTAATAATTGATCACAGTTTTTTAAAGTCTTAATTTCGTAAGCACAAATTATTTGCACGTTACACTTTGCACAAGCGTCATATTAGCCAGAAGTCATGTTATAGGTATAGGTAATCGTACAAATGTCATGAATGAGGAAGTATTTAAAAAAAAAGAAACTACGAAAATTCGAATTCGAACGTCTTGAATGAGGAAGTATTTAAAAAAAATAATGAAACTACGAAAAGAACAATGGTCATAATGGACTACGAAAAAAAAGTTCTTGTACCAAGATGGAACTATCACCTATAAAAATGTAGTATAAGTTGAATGTAATTATTATATACAAACAATTTATTTTTAAAAGCTGGGAAATTAATAACTAGGTCTAGGAATTTTTCATTATAATAATTAACAAAAGTTCTGAAAACAATAACAACTAGGTAAGTTAGTTTTATTGCTATTAGTTGTTTGTTAAACTTACAACAACAAAACTACATCAAGTCTCAATAATATTTTTAAATTATGTATGGTGAATGGATGAATAAGGTTTATTAATCAGTAACAAAAGTCATAAAAACGATAATTATAATAAAAAACCCGTTTATTATCTATATACTTACCCGATATGTATCAAATATACCACGTATTCGTACAAAATAACATGACTTCTGGCTAAAATGACGTTTGGGGGTTGCGTACATCGTTCAATTCACCAGAATATTCAGTGTCAACTTCGACTAGGATGGTTTGGATATAGGAAGTTAAACGCTTCTTAAGTATTCAACGAATTTTATAATTATCAAGACCACTGAAAATTATCTTCTTGCGTTGCTACTCACTCGCAGAGATTATGTAATAATCATTGTACACCAGAGACATAAACAAAATGAAAACTATAAAGAGTATATATTCTAGGTACATAAATTTCGCTACACCACCCCCCCACGGAGTGGAAAAACCTACAACAAAAAAAAAACTATTTCACAAAGTCGTTAAATTTTTTGAAACGTACTTGTCTTCCCGATCGGGTAGTGTATGCAGGTTCTTTGGAGGAAGTGGTAGGGAGCTGAGCTGTGGACGGAGCTGGGAGACTACGAGCTGGAGGAACTGCAACAGTGGTTTGCAAACAAGTGTTGTCCCTAAAAGGGTCAGCTTCAACGTAAGCAGGCTTGACTCTGTCTAAGCTTACGGTGACCTGTCTTCCACCCAGATCTAGAGTGATCGTTTTCTCCTGTTGTTGTAGGATGCGATGGGGACCTGAGTATGGAGGCTGCAGCGATTTGCGAATTGCATCATCACGAAGAAACACATGAGTTGCCGATGCCATATCCTTAAATATGAAAGATTTTGGCTTGGCATGACACGACGCAGGAACTGGTCGAATTGTCTCCATTTCTTTTCGCAATTGATAAACCAGATCAGATACCTCTGCAGAACTGCTAAAATCTGACACTGGTGCCAAAAACTCGCCGGGGAGGCGAAGTGTTTCACCATAGACCACTTCAGCGGATGAAGCTTTTATATCTTCTTTAAAAGCAGTCCGCATGCCAAGAAGAACTAGTGGCAACGCTCTAGTCCACGTATCAACATGGCACATGAGTGCTGCCTTAAGTTGGCGATGGATTCGCTCCACCATGCCATTGGCACATGGATGGTAGCTAGTAGTGCGTATTCGCTTGGAACCACAGAAGTTCATCAGCCGCTGAAACAAGGAGGATTCAAATTGACGCCCCTGGTCGGTGGTGATTGAGCTGGGTACACCAAAACGAGCTACCCAACCAGATACTAATTTATCAGCGACTTCCTCGGCGGTCATTGAAACCATTGGCCAAGCCTCTGGCCACCGTGTGAAACGGTCGATAGCGGTTAAACAATATGTAAATCCGTTGGAGAATGGTAAGGGTCCAATGATATCAATGTGAATATGGCGAAATCTACCAGATGGGAGTTCAAACTGTCCGATGGGTGATTTATTATGTCTTGAAATTTTATTTCTCTGGCACTGTATGCAGAAACGTGTCCATTCGCGACAATCTTTGTTAATATTTGGCCAAACATAGCGTTCTGACACAAGACGCGCGGAAGCCTGTGCACCGGGATGACTAAGTTGGTGACAGCGGTCAAATGCAGATCGACGGAACTGTGGCGTTAGATAAGGTCTTGGTCTGCCAGTGGAAGTGTCACATAATAAGGTGATACTGGTTCCTGGAATTGGAATGGGCTCCAGTTTCAGAGACGAGGTTTTACGAATGTTCGCCAGTTCTTCATCTGTTTGCTGTGCCTTGGCAAGAGCTTCGTAATCTTGTTCTAAGGTCACAGCATTAATACGAGACATTGCATCAGCGACAACATTTTCTTCCCCTTTAATGTGTCGTATGTCAGTCGTGAATTGACTAATAAAGGACAATTGGTTCAGTTGGGGGGGAGGAAGTTTCTCTCGGCGTTGTACGAAAGCGTACAACAATGGCTTATGGTCAGTGTAAATGGTACAATGTTGGACCTCTAAAATGTGTCTAAAATGTTGTACACTTTCGTACACTGCCAGAAGTTCCCTATAATATGCTGGCCACTGACTCTGACGAGGAGTTAATTTCTTGCTGAAGAAAGCAAGAGGTGCCCAGTGTCCGTTGATTTTCTGCTGTAAACAGGAACCGATGTGAACGCTGGAAGCGTCAGTGAAAAGGCCAAGTTCTGCACCGTTTACGGGGTGTTGAAGAAGTGTCGCATTGCTAAGACTCTTCTTGCAATTCTCGAACTGTTCAAGGAGCTCAGGTGTCCATGGGAATGGTTTCACGCCCTTACCTTGAGTGGAAACAATGGCGTCAATTAATGAAGCTTGATATTGAGCAGCATGAGGAATGAATCGGCGATAAAAATTTATCATGCCGAGGAATCTACGCATGCCTTGCACTGTTTGAGGTGGAGGAAAAGTTAATAAATCCTGTACGCGAGTTTGCGGTGGACGCGTGCCTTCTGCGTTGACAATATAGCCAAGAAACCTTACCTCTTTTGCACCAAAAGTACACTTAGAGACATTGATGATAACTCCATTTTCCTTGAAACGATTGAAAAGGATGCGGAGGTGTTCCTTGTGGCTGGTCTCATCTGGAGAAAACACGAGAACGTCGTCAACGTAAGGAAAACAGAAATCAAGACCTCGCGTGACCCCATCGATAAAGCGTTGGAAGGTTTGTCCAGCATTTCTTAATCCAAAACTCATGTATGGAAATTCGAAGAGGCCAAACGGGGTGGTGATTGCTGTTTTGACAATATCCTCTTCTGCAACAGGAATTTGATGGTAAGCTTTTACCAGATCAAGCGTGCTAAAGATAGTTGCTCCACTAAGGCAGTTGGCAAAGTCGTGAATATGCCTCACTGGATAACGATCTGGAATAGTCCTGGCGTTCAAGGCACGGTAATCGCCACAAGGACGCCAAGTGTTATCCTTTTTTAAAGTCATATGGAGCGGAGATGACCATGGACTGTCAGATGGTCTTGCAATACCAGCGCGCACCATATCTTCAAATTCCTTCTTGGCAGAAATCAATTTCTGCGGGGCGAGACGGCGTGGCCGACAAGAGACAGGAGGACCATCTGTAGTCTTGATGTAATGGAGAGTGTTGTGCTTGACAACTCTTGGAAGTCCAGGAGGTTTGGTGATTTCAGAAAATTCTGAAAGTAGAAAAGTAAATTCATTACTTTCTGAAAGAACAACCTTGACACTAGCCTGTTCGGACACGGCGGTAGCAGCAGATGCAGATAAACCGGTGATACCATCGACTAACCGTTTGGTTCGACAATCGGGTAGCAGGTGGTAATGAGCCAAGAAGTCTGAGCCGATGATGGCGGCGTTGACATCGGCGACCATGAATCGCCAGACGAAACTTCGACGCAGTCCAAGGTCTAAAGTAAGACTGATGGTGCCAAACGTCTTGATGCAACTTCCATTTGCGGCGCTTAGTTCAAATTCTGAGATTTTCCTCGGACTTGGAAGCCAGCGGTGCGGAAAACAACACAAATCTGAGCCCGTGTCAATAAGAAAGTAGCGCTTAGAAATTTTGTCAGTGATGAATAATCGACGGCCGTAATTTTCAATGGGATTGCGATCGGTTGCCGTCGCTATCGATCGCTCGTCGAGTTTTCCGACGACCAAGAGCAAGGCCCAATGCAATGTGTTGCCTTGGAACCAAATTTCTTATGGTACCAGCAAATTCTTGAAGAGCTGTGTGGTGAGGAGCCACGCGAAGGAAGTCTATTTCTAGACGAAGATCTGGAACGAGGCGCGCGTTGACGATGCGCTTGAGTCAAAGCTGAAACTTCCTTACTGAGTTGATCAATGCGGTCCGTTAATGATTTTAAAGTTTGTTCAATATCAGAAGCAGTCGATGGTCCAGCAATACCACAAATATTTATCGCACCTGGAGATACCTCGATTATTTTATCAGCCAAGTCCGAAAGCTTGTCTAAGCCAAGGTCGGCTTGGGCTGCCAAGATCGCTTGAACTTGGGAAGGAAGACGTCGTAGCCACAGCTCGCGGAGCAGGTTGTCGTCAGTTAACGATGTTCCAGCCAATGACCGAAGATGCCTCAGAAACTGTGATGGCTTTTTATCGCCAAGCTCTTCGATGCTGAGGAGTTGCCGGACCCGCTGCTGTTGAGATGCCGATAAACGCTTAATGAGGGTATCCTTCAATGTTTGATATTTCCTTTCTTTAGGAGGGTTCATGACAATGTCCTCAATTTCTAAGGCTAATTTATGATCAATCTGGCTTATCAGATAGCTGAACATTGTGGTATCTGAAGTTATCCCTGCTAAATGGAATTGAGCCTCTGCGTGAGCAAACCACACAGATGGTGCGTGGTGCCAAAATGGTGGAAGTTTGACAGACACCTTGTAAACCTCACTCATAGGAGCCTGATGATGAGAGTCAACAGGTGATGTGATGTTGGTCGTCGAAGCGAATTCAGCTTGTTGCTTCCTGGCTGCAGCAACTTCAGCCCGCAGACTTTCCAATTCCGCTCGTAACTCTTCAGCCATGATGTGGAACTGGACACTGATCAGGAAGACAAGGCTAAGAATGTGTAACCAAAATAAACCGAAAATAATATTGAAGATGACGTGGGGGGACGGTATTAACAGTTTGAAACAAAATACATGCAACTTAATAAAAATTAAAATAACAATTTAAATACAATAAAACTCAATACAAAATTGCTGAATTAAACAATATAAAACACCATGCATCCGTTTTTATAAATTCCGAAAATTCTGTCAGACCGTCTTTTGTTTTTCCTGATGACCGACGCAGCTGGAAAAATCCGATGCAGAAGCAGTGATGCAGTGTCGGGGATCCAATGCTCGATGTGTCGCTTTCGACGGGGTCGCAGGTCACAATAACACAGTGAATAAAACTATTTCTTGAAATTCCGATGAAAATAAAAATTTCCTTTAGTACTTTTTGTTCGGGGTCACCAATTTGGGGGTTGCGTACATCGTTCAATTCACCAGAATATTCAGTGTCAACTTCGACTAGGATGGTTTGGATATAGGAAGTTAAACGCTTCTTAAGTATTCAACGAATTTTATAATTATCAAGACCACTGAAAATTATCTTCTTGCGTTGCTACTCACTCGCAGAGATTATGTAATAATCATTGTACACCAGAGACATAAACAATATGAAAACTATAAAGAGTATAATTTCTAGGTACATAAATTTCGCTACAGACGGTTGTGCAAAGTGTAACGTGCAAATAACTAGTGCTTTGGAAATTAATACTAAAAAACTATGATCAATTATTAAATTTTAAATTCATAATTAAATCATCTTAAAAAACATTCAGCAATCAACAAGAAACGTCTGTTCTATACGAACAGCAAGGTTATAAATTTAAATTTCAAAATCACAAGGACACGTACAGGTATTATACTATTGCTATTGATCTTGCATGTCGACGGTGGACGTCGAGTCATGTGTTAGGTTAATTCGTTTGGTGTTAATAATAATAGATTGACTTCCTACACAACCTACTCTAGAAATCAGTTTTATTGAAATATAATAAATTATTTACTAAGTACCTGGAGTAGTTATGCTCTCTTAAAATCTTTGTAGTGGTGTCGTGTGCGTTAGGTCGTTACGTTCCCTCAAATATAGTGTAGTTGAGTTGTATAGTTGAAATTAAAAAAGCAACCCTTGCTGAGTTTCTTGCCGATTCTTGTTAATATAAGTTCTCCCGCCTTAACAGCCTAGTCTGAATTAATTTTGATATTTATATTAATATCATTCGTTTTGTGGATACATAATGAATGACACACACAAATACAAGCTGAATGAATTCTGCGCTCCGTTTTTGTTCTTAATTCCAAACCCGAATTCGGATGAAAGTTACGAGCAACCAATAAGTTGGCTCATCACTAATGTTGTCGTATAAACCAAACATCGTTCCTTTACACGTAACATAATAAACAACTTAAACTTACGATTAAAATAAATTAAAATTTATTTGAAAGTTAGATTTTGTTAGAAATTGTGTAAAAATATGTCTGCAGCTTTGTCTTACTTCTTCTTGCTGAAGTTCTTCTTCTTCTTCTTTTTTAATTAATGGCTTATCTGCGCATTTCGCACAATTCTGCCAATGTCAAGTAAATTAATTAATTTTTACATGTCAAATGAAAATGAGATGAATGAAAGATGGCGATGATCGACCACAGCTGAAGTTGTTTAATTCTTTGACCAATTATTTGATTTCCCTTCAAAACGCATAAATCCTCAATTATTTGATAGTGTCAATGGAGCATCGATAAACAAAAAAAGCATAAAGGAAAAGAGCGTCATTCTCTCTGGCCAAAGGCATTTGAAATTTTAGAAAAACTTAAATATGTGTATAAAAAGGTATGCAAATATCAGTGCCCTCTTTAAAAAAAATGTGATTACCTTGAAAAGTTTTATAAGGTTGTGCCACTAAAAAACGTAGCTAAGAATTGCCGAGAATGCAGAAGAAAGCTGTGAAAAATATAATAAGTTGAAAAATAAATTATTCAATAAATAATATTGGAAAAATGTGTGTTTCATTTACGTGTTCGTTTTTCCTTTTTTGTTTTAATACAACTATAATAATAAGCTAGACTTATCAGTCTGCTTTATTGTTATTGTTGTATTAAAACAAAAAAGGAATTTAAATTAAAGTAAAAATAATGTGGAATGTGGGAAGACGGCTAGGTACGGTCGGCCAAGAAAGTGGTCTACCAGTTTTGACAACATTTCCCGTGTCTTTAAAGCATCGCTAAAGGCGAATCTTAGAATTGCATACAAACAATAAAAGAGATGCACAATGCTGACGTGTTGTCGTAGAGCACAAATGTTATTTTGACCTTTGCAGCCTATGCATTAGATAATAATTTGCAACAACAAATAGTCTTCACAATATTTCATAAATTTAAAATTTAAGTAGGTCACTTCAAAGTGGAAACTATTTTGTTAAGAAAACTCTTTTACTGAAAAAGAATATATCACTTGACAATTCATGTCAAATATTTTCTCGGCATTTTCCGTAGGTATTTTCCTAATTAATTTACACTACAATGCCCCGAAATTTATCCATTAACGAAAGAGCACAAATATTCGGTTTGAATATTAGTGAGATTTCTAGAGAATTAAATGTGTCGGTAAGTATTATTATGTCTGACGTGAGTTTAATGTAAAATCTCAGACCAAGTCCGAGTGTAAAATTTTTTTTTTATTTTTTCTGTTCATATTTTATTTTTTATTATAGAGACAAGCTGTCCGTCTTTGGATAAGACGAGAAAGCGAGGAGGGGAATTTGAACGCTCGGAGTCGTAGCGGTCGTAGACCTGAAATATCAGATACTCAGCGAGTCTTCATGAGACGGAGTTATGAGGAATCTGGCTTTATACCAACGCGTTATTTTGCCGACATATTTGACGTGACTCTCCAAACCATTAGAAACCATTTACCATGGGCTTACATCACAGGCGTTATGCAAAGAAAATTTATATGAATGACGCTCATAGAATGGCCAGATTAAATTTCGCCATAGAATATTTGGATTTTGATTGGAGTAACACTGTTTTCTGTGACGAGAAAACTTTTAAATCCAGTCAACACGGGCGTCTACACCTTTGGCGATTCAATAAAACGCGATACACGCAAAATCATGTCGTGCCAAATAGAGAATCGGGTCGTATCTCGGTAAATTTGTATGGATGGATGACTGCTGATGGTGTTGGAGACTTGACCTTTTTGCCACCACGAGCAACGGCATCAGATTATGTTGATGTTCTCCAAAATGCTATGTTGCCATCCGTCCGGAACGTTTATCCAGAAAATGAAATGCGTCAATTTAATTATTTACAGGATAACTGTCCCTTACATAAAGCAAGGGTAACACGTGCTTGGTTTGATGCACATCCGGAAATAAACTTGATACCATGGCCTGCAAAATCGCCAGATCTCAACCCTATTTAAAATATGTGGGGTCTTATGGTTCAGAGATGGTGTAACCGTAATGAACGAACAGCAGAAGCACTACAAGGGCACTGCAATGAGGTTTGGGAGGAAACACGTGGGTCTGATATCTGCTCAAGACTGGTGGGCTCGATGAGGGAACGTCTCCAAGCTGTTATAGAGGCAGATGGCGGCTACACAAGATTTTAAGAATTATAATTTTATAAAAGAATTGTATATATTTTTTAACAACCAAAGAATTAGCATTTTCACTATCTCATCTAGTTTTAGCCCTTGTCTCGCACTAAGATATGGGTCGGCGCAATATGTGTTTCATCGCTATTCATTTCTGTTATCCGTTATCTCAGTATATTCAGACCTATAACACGCATAGCTTCTTACGCATAGCATTTCACTACCTACTGATTTTTTTTATTTGTATTAAAATATAATTAATCTACATTCTAATGTAGGATATTTGTAGACTATAAGACTTTATTTACGATATTCTAACTCTAAAGTATTTAAACATACAAACAGACAGACAGAAAAAGAATATTTTTGGCTTCTATTAGTCTTATGAAGGCCGTCCATATATTTTTTTTCCAAAATATCTTATGTCCATATATTTTTTTTCCTAAATATGTTACCTTGTTACATTTTTATTATAGGTATAGATAATTACTGTCAAAGGTTACGTCAAAATGATGAAGATAGCAATAATGACGTGTACTTAACGTGTCAAAAAATTAATGCTACGGAAAATCAACCTTGTTGTTAGTTGACGTAACACGCGAAATTCAACCTTAGGGTGGTAGACCACTTTCTTGGCCGACTGTACCTACCCAAAACAGGGCTGTATAGCTAAATGCCTTTGCCGATAGTAGATCTATATATTTAAAACGAATGAAGCTGTCATGTATCACTGGCTCCCAATCACGTTCTACGAAGAAATTTTTTGTTAGGAAGTTGGTCGTCTGAGGGCGCTTGTGCACTACACTGAATTTTCAGGTCCGGCGGTCCTTAGGAGTCTAAGCGTAACAACACTTATTTATCTTACCTTAAGTTATCGATACTTTTAATATGATTCTAAGATCTAGCTAAGTATTGATACTAGAACCATACGCTGATCAAATTAGAACTATACCGAGTTTGCCAAAGCATAATATGAAGTGATATTTACCAACTATATTAAATCGTCATATAAACTATATCATTTTATAATCTACAATAAATATCGATTATGAGTTAAGTGTTAAGTGTGGTTTATGGCCGTCGACAAACAAAATTACCGGAAAAACAGTTCCTTTATTCACTAAATGTGGATGTAAAGCATTTTTAATGTTATCATGGAATATATCTGCTTTTATCCAACCCTTGTCACCGAGTGCTATGCCCTAATCATAGGGGACTTTGGCGGTTATTTCACTAGGTAGATGTTTGTATGGGAAGATGACCATTGGTGGTGTTGTATCTCCACTTCCCGTGACTGTAAACATCACATTTTTTTTCGCGTCTCGCTGCTAACACAATACCAGTTTTGGGAAATAGTAAAAAATTAGTGTCATCTCCGTTTAGAACTCTGGATTGGAAAGAACTTCAAAAAACTGGTTTTCTTTTATATAACACTATATTATCAAACATTTTCGTGTATCATTTTCGGCAACAATCGAACTAGGGGACCTTTCTAAAAACAATCTTAATCATTTTTCACCAGGTGTACTACTTTTAAATGGATTTAGTCTATTGGTATTCTGTTTAAATTTTGCAACGCTGTTTTGCAAATCCTCTTTTGTTTAGGGAAAACTTTTCTGCCATTCTCAATAATCTGTTGGTGGCCCTGGGCGAGGATTCACTTTGTCTTGGTTATTAAGCCGGAACTGAATCGTCGATCATGGTATTTGAACTGTTTGGCACCTAACATTTCTCCTTGCACAGCATCTAAAGCTCTTTTTAAATAATTTTCATCATATGTTTTTCTTTTCATGGAGCACTCGTATGCTTGTTCGATAAATAACAATATTGTAATCTGTTAGATAGCCGTAATTGGCCTTGTGTACTTCCAGGCCAATTACGGCTTCAGATAATTAGCCCAGTCCTGCCCAGTTCCTTCAAATAAATATATAAAAAAATATCTTCCTTGTCCACTTAAAACTAATATTCGAATTCTTTATTCTTTTGTTAAATTGCGCGCCATAATTTTTTTTTATACAGCAAAATAATAACACAATACACGATATATCAGTACGAGTCACTCACGTCCGCAGGCGTTGGCCCTTTGATACCCTGCACGTGTCCCCCGGGTGGCGCTAACGAGTGACAAAGAGGAGCCCGTCAGGCGTCCTGGACTTCTTCCGGGTAGCTGACGGGCGCGGTGGTGGTGGGCTCGATCCTCCCTGCGGGGGGGGGGGGGGGCGTCGTTGCCGGGTCGTTGTTAACCCGGGTAGCGGCCGTGCCAGCGAGGGCGGTGGGCCGACTGGTCATGAAGCCATGATCAGTCGGTGCTTCGGCAACCACCGGCCGACCCCGTTACTCTGCAAGCGCGGAGCTGGGGTGGGGCTGCCCTTCATTGGGTGTCCTCGAGTGGAGACAACCACACTAAAAAACACCCAGCCCAAGATTGACGCGGTCGAGGGGTTCGTGGCCGGCGGGTATTGCCGGTCGCTACGCGTCCTCTGGAGGTGGGGAACGGACGACCCTCACTTTCAGGCTTGAGGCTGGTAAGAGTATAAAGGAGGTTAGTACAACCCCGTGAGTTGTTCAAAACTCGAGTGTCCACTGCATTGGAGGGGATGGCTAGGGTAACCAGACCAGTGATGTGCACTGATGTGCGCTTTTGATATGCGATATGCGTAACGCATTACTAAGCGACAAAAAAAAAAAAGATTCAAATTGAGGCATTGGAAACGCTCTCCATTCTAATGAAAATTTATTGCCCTTCACAATAGGAGTCGGAGGTACAGGCGTCGTCGAAGCGGGCGTCGGTGAAACGGGCGTCAGTGAAAGGAGTATCGGCAAGGCGGGTGTTGGGTCACAAACGGATGAATAAGGCGATTGAGGAGGCCACGCCATGGAAGTGTTGACGAAACCTTCCTCAACTTCTTCATTCTCTTCGTCCATATACATCCTTGCCAATCGGGGCATTACTTTGGACTGAATCACTACGCTCAGACTTCTGAAAATAAAAAATTATAAAACACAACTTACAAAAAATAAAAATTTGTTTGATAAACATAACGAGCACATCGACGACCAAACGGCCTGTGTACCGTTTGGTCGTCGATGTGCTCGTCCCGCTGTTCGCACCACATTCAACGTATCTGCAAAAATGCATTTTTTAATATGGTTATAACAATACAAAGAAAGAAAATGAACCGATTAAGTAGTTACAGGGCAGGTGATGGCACCGACGACGGGGCCTCTTGTTCACGAGAGATGGATGGAGTTGATGGAGTGATAATTTCCAAGGATGACCACAAAGTTTCTGATCTGAAAATAATTATTTTGCTACAATTTTAAATATATTTGATTATTTATAAAAGCAATCGAAAATAAATATAATATTTATTTTCAATATTATTATAAATAAATATTTAAAATAATCAGAATGCTAACCTTGAGCGTTTGGCCAGAGGGCTAGGGAGGACCCTCACCCTTTTAGGATGAATTGCCGTTTCCAACATACCACAGAATACTCTGAAATATTTGTTAGCATTTAAGAAAATATAAAATATATATCGAAAGAAATAAAAAAAGTTGAATTTAATCTGTTTTTAACCTGTCAGGAAGGCGACCGCCACCACGTCGCGCGTTCGCACTTCTCTAACACTGCTACGTGCTGCCATGCTGCCACGTGAAAGCATACCACGACTATCTCTAGCATGCCCACGACTACACCCACTGGTTTTGTGATTGGTGTTAGTACTATTTCATAAAAACAAGGCCACAAAAACAAACTGCATGCAAATTAGATATGTTTCATGTTAAAATATCACAAATTATCATTAAAATGCAAAAAAAAAACAATAGAAACATTTAAAAATATATCAAATGGAAAAAAATAAACATCTGATTTGAAATTCAAAAGTCACATCTATATTAGTTTACCAACAGCCATTTAGTGACAAAAATTCGCCTATCTGTGGTGAATCCCAGAACAGGTCTTTTCTCCTTTCCTTTGAGCTCGGAATTTTCGCCTTTACGATTAAAATACAAGTATTTTGTAATAATTTGAATGAAGTTTAATAATAGTGATCTTATCATACAGATTTGTTTGGGTTTTAATATTTTTTCAATCCTATATAATAAAACGAAATTCACATACAAAATTCGTACACTCACTTGGATGTTGGTTCAAAGACTATTTTTGGTTAAAATGTAAAGAATATATTAATTTTAGTTAATAAAAAGAAATATTACTTACTGTTCCATGATTTGTTCAGTAGAATTCACCAAAACTTACAATTATTTAATCAAACACAAACACCCATTCGCGGCAATCGTTGACAAAATCGTTCATAAACCGAAACATTGATTTCCAACTTTTTTTGTACCATAGTCGTTCTAAATTATATGCGAGACGGAGAGCCAATTCATTTCTAAACGATTCTTCATCACGTTTAAAATAAAGGTCCGAAAATAAGCAAGGTGATAAGACCGTGGCGCGTCTTGTGACAGGACACCTCACAGACGTGAGTAAATTACTGTCCCTGTAATCGGACGCGTTATTTGGTGCGTACAATTGGACGCGTACAAGAGGTGTTATTTGGATCTAAGAATAACAAAGGGAATTGTTCAATTTGTATGGGCACTTTGGCTTTGAGTGGACATTATCTACAGTTATAAAAAACTAAATTTTTTAATATTTCATATCTTAAAGAAGTTAACTATTGTAATATTTTCACGGGAAAGTTTAAGATTGTATATATAAGCATGTGTAGTATTCCATAAACGATGTCAAAAAAGTTATTTTTTTGTAAAATACTTTAATTAACTTATCATCATATTAATTTATTTATGTTACAAATAAACAGATGGTAAATAAAGAAATTGTAGATTTACTCATATTTACCTTTAATTTTACAATACAATTCTACAAGTAAAAATCTGTACTTCTAAATGCACTTATTTATAAGAATAGACTTTACATAAAACTTAATAAATAAATTACACTGCTCATACAGTTTCTCTTCAGCTGGAGACTGGCATTTGTGCAATCAAAAAAGCAGCTACATTTATATAACTTGGTCCCATGACGTCCTAATCTTTGAATCTTCCATGGCCTCTCCTGACTTGTGTTCAACCTCGAACACAACTATTCTCAGGATTTGTGCTCAACCTCAAGCACAACATTTATTTATGTCTGCGCCTATTAACAGAAAGGTCCATTTTAAAACACCTATCCAGTACATTTGTACTGAATAATAAATAAAAATTAAATATTGAACTAGGTACTGGTACAGTATTCCCACGCCTTCGCCTGTGTAAAAAGTAGCCTATATCATCCTCATGAAAGACGTAGCTTCCCGTAAAAGATTTTTTAAATCAGATTTGATTTTAACTGAATTAACTCCTGTTGAGACAGACCAAACCAAAAGCCCACAATGTATTCAGGCATTCAAGGTTTAGTTTCCCATGAAATAATTAAAAATATTTTTTACGAGAGTATTAAAAATATTTTTTTCAGTTTTAATAATATTTTACTGTTTACATAGTTTTTACTAATTAGCCTGTCCACCAAAAGCCAAAATTGAACAATTCCCTTTGTGTAATCTACACATTCCACCGGTGATGCTCATGGCACCTCAGTAATAAAGCGATGCGAGCATCACCGGTGGGATCAGTGAATATGTATGAGGCGTGGAAGCAATATTGTAGGTGAAGTATGGTGGGCAGCTAACGAGTTAAGTACTCTGTTTCGTTCTAAGCTTACTCTCTATAAATTTCCACCTGTGCGGAGTTTGGGTTGAACCATTTTTTTGGTTTTTTATAAAAGCTTACTATTCGTAATTGTAGTTGGGATCAATAACAGATGATGGTTTTAAAAACAAAAACACGTTATGTTAAAAAATCACTTTACTTCTCGCTCCACAATCAACAATCTGTCTATATTAACAAAAACAAAAATGGAGCATAACACTCGGAAATCGGACTCATACTAAAAATTACATTAAATCATATCACAGAGTATTTTCCTAAGAATTAGTGTTACCTTTCTTCATCTAGGTATTTTAACTTAAACTTCTAACAATTAGCTATTTCTTTATCGATATTTCATACGGGTTTTAATATTAAAATTAAAATTGGTGGATAAATTTAGATAGTACTATGTTTATGTAGTTTCATTTTAAAATACTCTTAACGAAAAAGAATGAAAGTAAAGGTTGACACTGAAGACAAATTTTTGTTTTGACATTATCTTTGGATATGATCTCTTTGCTAATTAGTAAATATTTGTGTTCTTTGTGTAGAAATATAAAGTGATTAGTTTTCCTTTAGACATTGAAAAGATATAAATGATTTAAGTAAATCTAATTTCTGCAATCATATGCCCAGTTTCGCCATTTTTCCTTCGCCGGCTTTTATGAGACAAATCGTTAAATTGAGAACTGATTTATAACTTAACAGTAAATAAATTGAAAAAAAAAAAATTTATTAAGTTGTTTAATAATTTAATCAATAGAACATTGAAAAGATATAAATAACTTTAGTAAGTCTAATTTCTGCAATCATATGCCCATTTTCGCCAGTTTTCCTTCGCCGGATTTTATGAGAAATCGTTAAATTGAGAACTGATTTATAACTTAAGATTAAATAAATTGTCAAAAAAAATAATTAATTTGTTTAATAATTTAATCAATAGAACAATGAAAAGATATAAATCATTTAAGTAAGTCTAATTTCTGCAATCATATGCCCATTTTCACCAGTTTTCTTTCCCCGGCTTTTATGAGACAAATCGTTAAATTGAGAATTGATTTATAACTTAAGAGTAAATAAATTGACAAAATAAAAATACATTAAGTTGTTTAATAATTTAATCAATAGATCACATGGTAGCAGTTATATAATAATTATTTGTATTGTAATCACCACGCAGTTATTTAAGAAGATCAGATACCTACCTTCTACCTATCTTCTCTTTAAAATTATGCTAAAGTCCACGCATATTATTGCATTCACAGTTAGTTTAAGCAATAAAAACTAGGGTTATATTTAAAAGAACATACCTACTAACCTAACAAACATATTTACCAATTAACCAGCAAAAAAGTATCAATTTGAATTTTGCGGTATAATTAATAATAAAATGTGCATAATTTAATAATTCTCTTAAATTAATATTTCACTAATTATCTTGAAAGAATTCACTTTTGCAAATTCCCTAATCGGTATAATATGATATATTCTCTAATCATTCAGTAAATAACCTTGTGGTAGTCCACTGTATATTATACGAGTATAATATAAATAATCTACATATTTTTGTACTTTCTTCTTGTTTAGAAATAATGTTAGTACGAGTACTTTAATGTCTTCATCATTCTTAGAAACTTGACAGAAATTTGCATAAAAATTAAATTATACATATTTATAAGACATTATTCGTTATGCAAGATTATTATAATAAAATTTGCCTTGTACAAAGCTTGTTTCTCGTTTTGAAATCTGACAGACAATACCATTTAATACAACTGTTGATATAGAAATTGTAATATTATTTAAATATTCACGATTACGATATGGCTGACAAATTAATGTTTACTTAAACTTGGGCAAATGTCGATTATAAATATTGTTGTAGGCGTTGTATTGTACGTTCTTTTTATCGTCGGCTTGATATTTGGCCAGGAGTAACGGCCATCCCTTCTCACTGTCTTGAATGTTTGGATTGGCTTCTATTCGTTGGCGTATTCGGGCTGCTTTTGCCACAACCTCTGCGTTCAACATATTTTCCAAATATCTAAGTTTGTGCGGTAAAACGATCTTGCAATACTGTAAATAAAATAATAAACAAATTTCTATGATACTGCATTCAATATCATTTAATATGCACAGATTTAATATGCGCACAGCAATTGCAATAGTTACATTAGCAATAATAATAAGACATATAACGTACGTAACAAAATCTTTATTGGTATTGATATAATTTTAAATTACGTTGCTCAATTCTAGTTAAAAATCAACAAGTGGCAAAAATTGATAACGTTTATTGAAAACGTCAATGCGTGGTAATAATCGATACTTTCAAAACTGTTTCAACACGGTATATCAAATGAATTTACTTTTAACTATATTTTTCTAAACAGAGTTTCGGATTTTTATTATTTGAATTTATTATGTAGTGTGAAAACATGTAGTTGCATTAATCAATTCTTCATTTACCATGTCATGACACGCAATTACTCTATACAGAGGCACACGCCCGTTGTTTGCAGTTCTCGAATACTGGCATATAGTGGAAGTTCTTGGTTTTATTTTATAGTGAGCTTTAACTGTGGTCTTTTCATTGTGAGTATAATCTCACATCAAGCAAGTTGATAAATGGGATATTACTTTTATTTATTTGACGGGACTTTCACGAACAATCACCGATCGAAAGTATTTTGTTTAATTTACAATACAGGTGAGTATTATTTGGAAATGAGAAATAAAAGCCATGTTCACATTTATGAGAACATGAAACTTACAAAAAAGGTTAGCAATAAAATAAAAGTATCTTACCGTTCCTGAGATATGTAACAAAAGGATTGAGAGTAAAAATGTTCGAAGTGTTGCCATCTCGGTGAACTCTATAGGTTTAGTTTAATGCATATCAAAAAATTCCATACTTTTGTTGGTTATGTTTATAAAACAACATTCTGAGAGTGTTTAAGAAACTGGTCCAACAACAAAAGAGTTTGCTGAATTGTACCTCAATATTATTGTGCTTTATTCCATTGAACTTGCTTTTAACGATTCTTAATTTATAAAGGTTCCAAAATGTTTCTGAAATATCGATTAGTGATCCAACGAGTTCGAGGGATTTGACTTAGTAGGTCATTTAGTAGAGGTACCTTCAAAGTACAATTAAAAGTTTCAATGAAACATGTTCCTATCAAATTTCTCAGTGTTTTGTTGGTCATCATAGTATCTTCTTATTTGCAAATTCTTCGAGAACTTTCAACATTTGTGATATTGGTCTAGCTCAGACGTAGAGTAGAAATAATGTCTAAAATACGAATCAAATGTTCTGATCAAATTGTATATACACAATATATCTGAGTTAAGGTTTTTATTAACTAAATTTGATGCGTCAAGTGCTTAAACGCATCGTAAGCACTTTTGTGGTTTATAGTAGGAGTGTAAATTAGTGCGAAAATAATACACTTTCGGCCTTAAATAGGGATGAGATATTCTCTATGAAAAATCAGGTAAACGATTAGCGTTACAAACTTTTTAATTAATAGGATAGAGTTGGTTATATCGTACCATTTTTTATTTCTTTTAATGCCTGTTTATTTTTGACACCAGATGATTTTTTGTAATATCTTTGTCTTTTAATAATAAATTAGACGATTAATTAAATATCTGACTGAGGAAAGATATTTAATTAATATCTAATAATAAAAATAACATGACTACTAATACACGAGACCAAATATAAAAAAGTATAATAATCAATAAGGGAAAAAATAGTTAAGAATTTGAAAAAGATTATCTTAACAGTCATGTCTGCAGATAAATAGTATCTAGCTGGTGGCAAACAAAATTAGAAAAGCTAAATTACAATTAAATTAATTCAAACACCTATTAATATTTTCAAGATTTCAGATTCACGGCTCACGGCATCTCTCATTAATTTGACAACGAACACTGGTTCCAGTCTATCTTTGAATCCTCCTTACCATAATGAGAACAACTGCATTTTCCACAAAGGTTTTCGGGACCGCCATTAGGGTCATGTTCATCGTAATCCAATTCCATAATAATTTTATCGACGAAATCGTCGCTTGTGATGGGTAAATATGCCCATTTCTGAATATCACAACATCTTCAACAACGTCACTACATAAACAGAAAACTTAGAAGAGGAAAGAAAATTAAGGTAAACGGCCCAGTAACAGTTAAGTTTTGAACTTCGCTAGCTTTGTTAGTCTGCTACACTAAAATTATTATGGTTACAAAATCGAAATTTACCTGATCTTATAGGTAATTAAGTTGAGTTCTTAAATAATTATTTTAATCCGTTTTAAAGTAAACGTTAATACATGATAATACAAATAAACATGAAAAAGGGCCAGTTGGCCCTGTACCCGGTAGATTTTACTAATAGACGTTAAACTGTCCTAGAATCCGGTATTTTCTAATGCGAATTTGAATTTTATTGCTTGAGGTTAAAGTTCATATTTTTCTTTACATATTGTGTTTCTTTTTATAAAATAAATAGGGCTCTAAAAAGAGCATATGAATGAAAAAATATTTTAACTAAATATATTTTAAAACCTAAATAATAATCCTAATAATAATTTCTATTTTCCATCTATTTATCTAAATGAACTTTACTATGAATCAAATTACGTCTGACAGGTATATTGTATAATATAGGGGATATGGTTGCTCCTTGCATTGTTCCCTTGTTAACTTCTCGTGGTTCGTGAAGTAAATTGTTATATGTTATACTTTTGTTATATTTTAAATACATAATCCTTTCATAAAGAAAATTAAATATCAAACAGAACTTGTGTTAGTACAGAGTTAGTACGGATCCACATTATCAAACGCTCTTTTAATATCTAGGAATGAACATACTGTTGCAGAATGACTAAGAAAAGATGATTTTATGTCATGTATTAATGTTGTTAAGCTCTCTGTTGCACTACGACCTTTCCGGAAGCCAAATTGTTCTGCAGGTAATAATATATTGTTACACTCTAAATAATAATCTAATCTTACTTTTAAAATATTTTCAAACACTTACGTTATATTATATTGTCAAGAAGGCCCGGACTTGTGTCTTTCCTAGATTTTAAAGAAATTTCAAGTTCTTGAAATGTAAATGGTTCTGTAAGAAAATGAGCACATTTTAATGTCCATTAAAGTTAAAAGCTGTTTCTAGATTAATAAAATCTATGTTTTATCCAGTAACTGATAATGGTGCATATTTTTCTAAGAAGTCTGAAATCCATTCATCATTCTTTGGCTGTTTCGGAGAAGATGCCTTTTTAAACCTTCTTATGTAATTCCAAATGTTACTAATTGGAGTATACCTATTAAAACTTTCACATAACTTCGCTCAACAATTTTTTTTCTTTTCCCTAAGCAGTAATTTTTTAGAAGCATCTATTTTTTTATACGAAATATAGTTTTCAATCGTTGGATTAGATCTGTAAAAATTTAATGCATCTTAACGTTTTAACTGCATCCTTACACTGATCAGCCCACCAGGGGGCGGGATTTTAAATAAGTGAGGGGATATAATTATTAAATTTCAGTTTTTATTTTTCTTTTAATTCATTTAGTATCATACAAAATCTTTCATAGGAGTTCATTGGATTAATATGACTTAAGACAACATTATCAAACGCATTTTCACTTTCTATTGAAAATCTTTTCCAGTTAGCTTTAGTATATATATATCGTTCAGTCGGGGTCCTACTACGTATTTTCAATAGAGACCTGAATATCGACAATTGTTGGGAAGTGATAGCATCCCATAGAATCTGAGTGTATGCTCCAGGTACATAAAGGAGCTACAGAGGGACTTATACAACTAACGTCAATTGCAGATAGATTATAGCCTGGCCGACCTACTGTGGTTGCTGAACCAGACTTTAAAATACATAAGTCACAATCATCAAATATAATGCAGATATCATTACCACGGCTGTTACATGTTAAACACCCAAATGCTACATGATGAGCATTTAAATCGTTTCTGACCCGTGGAACACCAAAGTGGTTCACCTAGGTGTTCCACTGTTAACTTTTTGTACCCCTGGTTCACCTAGGTATTCTGCCATTCAAAATAATGTACCCGTAGTTCATGTATTAAGTCACCAGATACGATAATTGGTTTAGGTAGATAATTAATGAATTTCTTAAGCTTATTAAGCTAATACCTTGGAAGCTGGGAAGGAGGACAATAAATACATAATAATGTTAATTTCCCAGTACCTACCAGTATATAAAATTATAGCGACAGATTGTAACTCTTCATAAAATGGAACTGATAATATGGAATATTTATGTGGGATCTTAATTAAAATTGAAACTCCACCACGACCACCCAATACCAATTTGATTAATGCTGTTGTAATTGGGAATACGGATATTGTGATTTTCTTTAAGCCAAGTTTCATTTAATAAACAAACATTAATATTATTATTGCGAAGGTAATTAATAAGAAGAGATTTTTTATTTTGAACACCTTCAATGTTATATTGAGATATTCTAATTAAACCTCGCTCCATTCGTGTTCAGATTTTAAAGTTTTTCATTAGAATATCTTGTATAACATTGCTAGTTATAGCTCTTTCCTCATTACCAATAGTGACTAGAACGCCAACCAAAGCCTTACGATTAAAATCGTTTTTAATAATTTCATCTATTAGTTTTTCGTTGGATAATTTTGGTACGGAGTCATTTGTGATATTGTCGGCGCTTGTTGAAGCACTAGTTACCGGGTTCGATTCCTGAATTTTCTTTGGAAGTGCGGGTCTGATTTTAGGGGTTGGAATAGTAGAGGGAAATTATTTTTATAGTTTTTTAGTACATAATTCTTATTGATGTTGTCTCTTCCAGACGAAACAGCCTTAGAATAAGATAGTTTGATTTTTGGCCTCTATTTTTTGTTTTTTTAACGGACACTCACGAGAAATCGCTAAATGGAGGCCTTGACAATTAATACATTTCATTGTTTTGTCGGTACACTGTGAAAAGTGATGCTCTTCTGAGCAAATTGAACATTTCTGGGTAGATTTGCAAATTTTCGCGCCATGATTGAATTTAAAACATTTGATACATTGTAGTGAGGGTGCATTATATTCATGAACTTTAAATCTAAATATATATAATCGAGGAGTACATTTGAAAGAAAAGTAATACTGACAGTCTTAAAAGTTTTTAAAACGCCATTCTCTTTTTTGGTGAATCTGCGAACGGCTACGATTTCATATGGTGTACTTAGTTTTTTAAATAGCTCTTCATTGCTGATGCTAGTGGGTATGAAACGTAGAACTCCTATAGTCTCAATTGCCGACGCTGGGATGTATTTCTTGAATTTATGTTTTACTAAGAATTCTTCATTTTGTAAAAAAAATGTTGGCGTGGTTGGATTGTGAGAAGGTCACATAAATTTTGTTTTGATTGACTCTTTTTATGTTTACAATGCTTTAACTTCATTTTTGAAAAGATTGGTCGTGACGATCGGGTTGTTGTTTCCTAGTCTTTCGTGTTCCTTGTAACTTTCGACGAAAACACAATACTCAGCACTCACCGCATTATCAGCAAAAAGTCTCTTATATCCGTGTTAAATGAAAGGTTTATAAAAATCTTCTGAAGCATCGCTCGTTCTGTTGGGAGCTTTTCGTTTTTCGATCCCGCCGGGCGGGTCATCCCCGTCTGGCATAATTATTTATATTTACAAATGTTAGTAATTATTTTACACTATTATTTACAGACATATACAAAAAAAGAAAATAAAATGAAATTATTAAAGAAAGTTTTAAAATTAGCGCTTAGTGCGTTCAAAAGCCCGTCAAAAAATCCCCGCCATTACATCTTTTCATAAGTGTTGCTATTATAATCGCATAAAATACTACCAAAAATAAATATTTCCATTCACAAATTTTAATTTATTGTGAGTAAAAATATGCAAGAATAAAATACTGAATAGTTACCGGGTACTGTGACGTTACCGGCAATACGTACTATAGTAAAATCAGACGATAAATCTACCTACCTTTAATATACAATTATATATATATAGTAAAATGTAGAATTTTGACTTACTTCAATTACGAATACAGGCAGTCCTCGACTTACGTCCTTTCGATTTACGTCGTTTCAAATTACGTCAAACAATGTTTTGACACTGTTCGTCAAGCAACATAAGCATACGTCAATTGTTTCTATTGCCGGCATAAAAGAAATCACTTGTCGTCCGTGGGGTTTTAATGTTAATAACAAAATTTGTGCAGCCTTTTAGTGTTACCAAGATCTGTATGATAGCAAAATAACTAGCAATTTCATGAGTACATTTATAATTATATAAAGTTTAATAACTTAGTATTGATAAAAAAGTATTTATATCCTTTGTTATAAATGTAGTTTTTTGTTTATTTTGAATCCGTGTGGAACCTAACACTTGAGTTTTACATGTAAACATATGAAAAAATATGTCTCGACTTACGTCGCTTATTTTGAGAACCTAACATGCCATAAGTACGAGGACTGCCTATATCAAAGAAATGACTTTTGTTTTTAATTTAGACATTTGTGATTACAATAATTTGCACCCAGCTGAAAATTGTTTTTATTTTTCAAAACACCATCATAAATAAAATATAATAGAGGATTTATCTGATTCAAACATCATGTGCCATTATTGGGGCAATTGACTTGCACCCAAGATGAAGGACAAGAACAAGAAGAAAAATAAGAAGAACATTCAAGAAGGATAAACTTTCTTATTCTTTTTAAATTTATATCGCTTAGATCACTTTTGTTATTTTAAAACCTTGCAAATATCGTTAATTATTCAATAGTTGTCAACTTTTTGAATCGTTATATGGCACAAACATTGTAACATAACACACATAAACTCGCAACACAGGAAAAACATCACACACTGGAAATATTGCTAAACCTGGTATGCAACAATATATTAATTTAATCCTAATTAATTCTGTAAAAAAATACGAACCTTAGTAATATCGAAGAAGTTAATATAAAGAAGAAGTTGGGTATAACATTTCAGTATAAATAAAAGTCGTGTAGAAGTTAACAAATTAATTCAACTACATATTTTCAGTTTAGTTCGACAATTCATAATAATGTAGCAATCAAAACTATGAATATATTATAAATAAGACACGAGAATAAAAGTTTTTAAAATTTACTGAGTAGTCGGTAAACTTAATCTAGTAAAAAAAAACTTTATTGGTGGTTCTGCAATAAACATTTTTCTTGGTTTTTTCTGTTTTAATCTTTCCCGACAAAGCTTCTGCCTTTTGGCAGCTGTTAGTAGCATATGCAAAGCAAACTTATGCTACAATAGTTGCAAGTAAATGTAAATGGTAGATGCAAATGGGACCCTTGTAGCATATTTTTTTCCCTAGTAAATTTTGGCATAACTATTATGAATTTTAGTTTTTGTCAAATAAAGTAAAAATAAATTGCCATAAGTGGTTATTGGCATACCTTTTATATTGGCCTGTTCACATATTATTAATAGAAATAAAAACTGAGATTAATTATAATTAAACGGAAAAAAAAATATTAATGCGAGAATGATACGCTTAATTAACATGCATGTGATGAACTTATATGCACTTACATAATTTGCAATCAGCACTTAGCCTTGTAGTATTACTAATTATATAAAGATATACTTTAATATAAAAAAAGCGCAAATTATATCGAATGTTGTGCTTAAATATTATTAGAGTTCGAGAAATTATGCCTATGTGCGTAAACATAATTAGGAGAAATAAAAGTATGTAATGTAATATATAATATATTATGTCTTAATATTTCATATGAATCGATAGGGAACCAATGCAAATGTGTTTTTCGCTAAAATTGACTAAATTTTTTTATGGTGATATATGTGTAAACCAAACTTCATAATATTCTCTTCGTAACACACGTAATGCACGAGAGTAAACACCAAATGTAAAAATATATCAACCCCATGTAGATGACTCAAACGTAAAGAAAGCAGTTTAAAAGAGAATACGTTTCATTGCACAAAGTTGATCTCCCCGATTAAAAAAGACTTCTTATCTCGTTGTCTTTAATTTCTCCTGAAAAGTCGATAAAATTCATTGACGAAACAACCTAGATAGCTAGATTTTGTTTTCAACACATAAACTAATATTACTGACGTGAAAGTCAAAATATCAACTGGAAGCTCAAATGTTTTTTTGTAAAAAATATTTCTAGGGTTGCTACTAATTAAAATAAAAAATGCAACGCAAATTAACAATTGTCAAAGTAACTTCGATTTCCGTATTTATTTTACTTTTTTTGTATAATTACATTTAATATTTACCTTCTTACCTTCCATATAAAACATACAACATCACTACAGGCAAAACACAAGCGATGTGACTGAAGTTCAAAAAAGATTGCCTTTATCTGTACCATATTTCGTCCCAGTTACGCTATTACAAAAGATAATGTTTTATTTAACCCATTACAAAGTTTAAAGTAATATTAATTTTAGTTCATTATGTAAAATAATGGATATTTGGGGTATAAAAGCCGTTCTGTGTTTATGCGAATAATCCAGTGGTCTTTTTCATCATACTGTGTTGACGATATGGGTTTGGAAAGCTTCTGGCCTTGATGAGATTGCGGGTAAAAAAGTGATTCCGTAACTTGGTTGCAACCATTTTATCTTGCTAGCAACCAGCTGTTTACCACCGATACATCAATAAATTTATTAACCACCTAATACGAATTCTAGTCCGTAAATTTGCAATCAGCTGGTCACATTTGCCTACCCCTCCTATTTATTTAATATAACTGGTAATCAATGAAGGTTATGAAGGTTAATCGTGACAGTCACATAAAAACCCAATTTACGCTGTTGCATCAGTGACAACGAAGTAAAAAAGTTATTGAAATATATTTTAATGCCAATTTTGGCTGGGAACTTGCCCTGGTCCAAACTAATCTCTCAGGTAAGAACTACATTGCCTCCCAGCTCTATATCTTTTTTCAATGTTCGTATCCGTATAAACGCTTAATGGTATCCCGTACTGGCACAAAAGTCTTATTCTTGAACCCAAATCGTATTGGCTTGCCTCTAATAAATTGTTTTGCATAATGTTTACCATAGTACGGGATTATGCCTCCCAGCTCTATATCTTTTTTCAATGCTTTCATCTACGCTATAATGCTCGTCTAATCCAAAGTGTTCTTGAAACGACAGACTATCCAGCAGTGGATGCAACTTGTACAACCAGTCAGACGACTGCGATAAAATGGTATCAGCATTCAAATGTTAATTTTGTAGTATGATCTCAAATCTGTTACATCTTATACTTTCAGTAAAATTATCATTATTTCTAGAAAAATACCTAACCTTAGCATCACTCGATAGCAACATAGCGCCAAAATTAACGTTAATGCCTTCTGTCACCATCAAATTGTTATTTTTCTGATCAGGATAAAGGTTAGTTTGCTATACAATAAGACTTACTAGTTGTTTTTGGTTAAATAATTTGAAATAATCTTAAGGGTTCTTACACAGTTTGCTTTTTTCTGATGTTAGTTTTGTGCTATAATCTGGGCATGTAAAATCGGGTAATTCTTTTTCCACAAGGCTATCCTTTTCTTCTTACCTTGTAACGTTTTTGGAGAAACAATTTGCGATCATAGAGAACCTAGTGGTATGCTATCTTCGTCATCGCTTTCTTCTGCCTGATTTTCAGCATTACAAATCGAAGCACTTAAATATATCGATGGTACTGGATTTTGTCTCTTTGTTTGCAAACAACGTACTTCACATCCACTTTGGAGTAATACACGCCCCTAATGTCTTAGATTGGCATCCTGTTCATCGTCAGACTCGTCACTGCCCTTGTCCGTAGCCTGACCACTCCGCTCAATAGGTGGTTCAATTTTGTTGAGTAATCAAAATTCGTCTTTTTACAGAATTATTACTCGAAGGAAATTTTTGGATAATCTCTGCGGTCGCTTTATGAAGCACAGTAGTTATTACTTCCTTTATTGCTGGCAAAATTAACACTTCTCCGATGCTATATGGTTTGTCTTTTTAAGTAATTAATAAAGAGAAATTGTACGAGGCAGACAGACAGACTTCGCTGTCATCATCTTGAAAATAGTTTCGCTACACTTGGCTGAGTATTATGCTTTATCTCTAGCTCTTAAAAATATGCTATATTCTTGACTTTCTTATCTAGATACATTTTATTCAAATTATCTTGCAGTCTTGAAGGCTTCTTTGCTTTATTCGAAAATGTTTTTAGACATAGAAGGTACAAAGGCGACGATGGGTTTGTTGAATTTTCAATGCATCCGAATTTAATATATTCCGCACGGTATTACCGTCTCTTCTTTTTTTACTTCCGACACTGTTTTATTTTGTGAAATACGTAAGTAAGTGTTAAACTTAAGTAGGTACAGCTTATCTATTACGCACGAAACCGCAAATGAAAATAAAATAAATATAACGTTGTTTATATAGGATTGCGTAAGCATTACGCACCGACAGGAATAAAATAAATATGCATAAACTCGTTTATGTCATTCGACGTTTATTCGTATTCAACAAGTAAGAACAAGTATTATATGAACGGAATTCACAATTCGGGTTATTTAAAGTCCGCTCCACATTCTTGAGAGAATCTCAGAACCTCACATGAGAACCTCAGAAGATTCTCGACGAGACCAGTAGTGAGAACTTCGTTTATACACAAATATTCGTATGGTACACACTCACAAAGTTCTCAAATAGTTCTCTCTACAGTTTTCACGCTCGAAGACGATTGTCGCTGAAGTGATCTCTGTGGCAAGTTTTTTGTTATGCGCATTCGTATATTATAATTAAGCGTATGTTAAAGAGAATAAAAAATAATTAATTAAAAAGATAGAGGATGACAAGAATTCATCGTAATAGAACAAAGTAAGTACTTTTTGAAAGGCTAAGTAGGTTGTTATCTTATCATTTTAATGCCTAATGATGAAAAAAAAAATTAACACGTTGTCTAAATTAATTAATGCTTAAACCTAAAGAGATCAACACTTTTTAATATAAGGGTATTGAAATAACTTTCTCTGTTACAGCCTATGGACAAGCAGTTGCATGAATAAGTGACTGAACCATCAAATAAATTTAAAATGTTTATTCGAATGTGTCAACACATCGATAATAGAGGAAGTTATCGATAATATCAGAAATATAAGGTAATTTGTGGGCATATTTCCCAGATATAGAATTTAATTTACGACTATCAACACAAAAACGCCTTGTGCCATTGCCATCATGAAGTTCCAACATCTTTTCCACTTCGTTACGTAGTGCTTTCTGTTTTTCTGGAGACAAGCGATAATTCTGTCGTATAGGAGCGTGATCGCATGTATCTATGTAATGTTCGGCCAAATGTGTTTTATCTTTCTTTTATACCGAAGGGTCTGAGTCTTAACATTTCATCGACCTTGACGAGAGGCCGACTAAACTAGTGCTCTCCCACTGTAAGGGATGGCGGTTCAGTGCAGTGGGCCTACCCTGCAAAACCCTCTGTTCCAGGGTGGTACTTAGCGTAGTCTGATACCTGGTACTTGATAATCAATACCCGGGTAAAACCGGGCCATGTGGGACCAGGTTGTGGTCCCACCCTCTCTGCGGTCAGGAGGTTTCCCGGGTGGTTACCAGGAACCCTCACCACAGCTGGGGTCGTGCAATAAACGTGATGGTGGTCAATACTGACAGATAGTTTAGTAAATTAAAACGTTATAATTCACGAATATTTTGGTAAATAAACATAATTAAAAGATTAGATGGAAGATTCTCTCCTTTCGTTTACTTCTTACAGAGAAATGTGGTGTGAAGGTATAGATAGAAAACATAGAGGAAGTGAGTAAAGAGGAGTGCGACGGTGATATCAAATCGTAATACGAAGTGTGTCGCACCGTCACATCATTTCCCTATCGGAATTCCGTTTGATAACTAGGCAGAGCATGAGTTATATGTATAATGAAATAATACAGCAACTGTAATAATATACATTGAAAACTGCAAACAAACTCATAATGAACCAATTTAGTCCATATCTATAAAAAATAAGTAAAATTAAAAATATAAAGAGAATATATGAATACTTTCTAGACTAACACCGTTCTTTATATTATTTCAGACGCAACGTCGGTATATTATGTTGTTGACTTTCTCATCTGATTATACGATTGATTTTCATGGACTAGTAAAATAGGTTATAAACGTTGCCGTCTATAAAATTAATAACAAAACCAAGCCAAAATAACTAACATTTCTTTTGATGTCCAACTAGGAAAAAATAACGCGGAAGTAAAACTTTTGTAATTATTTGTATTGAAAGTAGAAAATAATATATTACCTGTAATAAATTGATTACTGATATTGAGCCATGTCTAAAAGCGATAGCTTTAGTATTGTTGTAATGCAAACAAGCTTAAGTGTAAACTTTGTTGAAATTATGTATCATAGACATCTGATTGAAAGTGACAGACAGTCTCAAAGTCTGTGTACTTGCTTGCCCTTGATTTTTTAATTTTTGTTTATTTTTTATTTATAACCTTTTTTTATTAATGATATTCATTCGTCATTCAACAGCCAGTTCGTTTGATATAGATTGTAGAATAGCTTTAACTAATTTTCTGATTAACCCACCTAAAGTGTCATTCACCTTTGGGACACCAACTTACATATAGCTATATCAAATTTAAGCTAAATAGAGCAAATGACGTGTGACGGATGGACGTATAGATAGATAGTCTATTGACAGCTTGAGGTATGGAACTCTTAAATATATAAATTGCACTGTAATGACTCTCAGAAATGTGGATTTCAGTTTCAAAAATAATGTTGCCGAAACTTTGACCGTTGGGGTATATGTGTCGCGTGACGTCACATATGACGTCAGGCATGCGTGTAATAGGGCGACGCACGACGCGTTCCCCTTCTATGCTGTCTCAACACACAATCTAAAATAATATCTTTATAGGTATATACATGTGCATAGTGAACACATTTTATTAATCAATTTGGTATATATCAAATTATCATTTGATCTCTTTCCGCCTTATGGCAGCAGCTGTATCGTTTCTTAAGTTTTGCTATTATATTCATACAGTAAAATATTTTGTAAATTAGCATATGAAATGTTTGGGATACATCGGCGTCTATAATTCTACATGACTCAAGATTAGGTTGAATGTCGACTAAAGTTTAGATAGGATAATTCCTACAATAATTATGTACAATTCAATATGAAATCTGATACCTATATATATAATTGTTTTCAATTATGTAAAGCATAGTGGTAAAATGTTTTTTAAAATGATATTTTGTAATAATTACAAATAAATTTTATCTCAAATATCAGATATTTGATAACAATCTCTCACAATATAGTGTTTCTACTGAACTCATTGGCCCCTTGTTCATCCTATTTCTGGTGTTAACAACTTTTTTAAGTATGCTATTTTTAGAGTCAATTTTGTGAGTTAAATAGCATAGAAATTTTTAGACCCGTCGTGTCAGTTTTCTCCATAATAGAATGTTTGAATGTTATCTGAAGAAGTCGTGAATTGTACATCCCAACGATGCTAACGAATCAAAAGGACAGATTCTAATCATCGCCCTTATGAAGGAACTTTCATTTAGCCGCTAGAAAATGGTTTTATTCGAAAGCGAATAGGTCTTTTGGTAAGCTTAGGGCGTATAGTGATTTGCATATATGTATATGTAGTCGCATGTCTCTACATGTGAAAATATCTTAATGCATACATATTTCTTAAATGCATAAAACTGTATTCAACGTTACACAATCGTACTAAGAATTAAGATGTCTTCCTAAATTGTAATCAAAGATTTTGTAATTTCGAGTGCTATGATAGTTGAATTGATCGCTTTAAGGCGCGGTGTAAAGCTTCAAAGCGTTTAGTGAAAGCATGGACATTGGACCTGCCTTAGGGTCGTCAGTAGGGAACACGCGAAACGTTTATTCTTTGGCTGATCGGCGCGCGTCGCTGACTGCCGAACGACGACCGGCATTCGGCAGTCGTCCTCCGCCGCGAGGGTGTTGCGCACCGCCACCATACCTCTTTTCGATCGGCACGTAAACATTCGAATTAGTTTACATCATTATCACAGGAATGTTAAAAAACAAATGACGACACACTCCATCAAACAATGACCGATTCAATTTAATATATGCGCCATTTGCACCACATGGCAATGAAAATAATTTCGGCAATAAACTTGGAAGTTACAACCGAAGAATTTACTGAAAGGCATGATCTATAAAAGCTGAGTCAGCAGCGGTCAAACACCTGAGTACACAGCTTTACGTCTCATAGGTAATAAGCGTTTAAGTTACTTTCGGTAGCCGTTTATATGTACTTTATTTGATTTATTTTCAATGACTTTAATACCGTCAGCGTATAATTAAACATTCGATTAATTGTGCTTCCTTTTTTCATAAAAAAATACTATATAATAAATCCAAGTGATTGTATGATGAAAACTTAGCTTTACAATATATTATTGTTGAAACGTTTTAAAACGCTGAACGCGGAAAAGTTGTGTTCTGTAAGTTCTAATAATTCTGTATTGTTCGTTATTTCAATTTTGATTTGGATTGTCTCTTTTAATTACGCTATTGTATAGTAATTTTGGAGTGGTGTATATGTATGCTTGAGCGATTTGCTAAAAATATTGTTGAGTACATGTGCGAAAATATTGCTGGCGATAGTTTAATTGACGTTACAGCGTTTTTATTAATTTATTGGTGAAATCGAATAACTATTCGGATATAAGGGGTTGTTTTCTAATTATAAATAAGAAACGTATATGATAGAGCGACAAATCAAAAAATTACAAGGACAGTTTAGTTACTTTTATGCATTTGAAATTTTTTTTCCTATGAACATTGATTAATACTGCGTAACTTCCTTGATATAATTTTTCAACTCAAATTCCTTTTTTAATATATAGTCCCGCGTAACTAATACGTCAAACGAAATCTATTCTTGGTATACGACGATTTAAACATTAAGAGCATTGCTTTCGAATTCAATGACATTTGTATGAAGTACACTTAGGTATGCCGTAAACCCGCAAGTCGGATGCTGCCGCGCTGCCGCCGTCGGGAAACCGAATAACAAATACTGTATTATTTATTACGAACTCTTCCTATCCAAAAAATAGGGTCCAGTACGAATTAAAGTAATACCTATAACATATAATTTTTTTTCTATAAAGTGCCTAGCTGATTACCCGCGATTTCACTGTAAATTGTATCTTATGTTACAAGCACTCGTGAAAATCGATAATTACGCCATCACATAAAAATACTATGAAAAATAGAGTTATTTTTATATTAAGGAATACTTCATGGGCTATTCGGACTCGTATTTTAGTACTTTTTAAAAAGAAGTTATTAATTGGTACGCTATTTTTAAATTTCAAAAGCAAAATAACCAGTCTATAAATCATTTAGTAAGAACAAACATATTTTGTCACAGAAATCGGGTAGCAATTCTTTTAATGTAAACAATTATGATAATAGTCAGTTATTTGAACATAAGTAAGAAGCATATTATTTAAATAGTCACACCGTTAAATAATTATTTGAGCAACAAGATTATATAATTGAACAGCAATAAAAACATTTTTATAAGCGGTTGATTCACTCGGTATACGTATCAAAATTTATTTAAATTTTAGTTAGAAATATTATATATATTTTTTTAATTTGATGGAATGCTTCTTATCGAAAAATTTGCGACTTCCGTTATATAAAGTGACAGAAAATAGCGTGTGAGTATTGTCATTTTGTGGTTATACGGCCATTATAAGCAACCAAGTGGTGTCGCAACTAGTTTTATTAACGTGTTTAATGCCGTAGAGCGCAGCAGTGACAATTAAGAATTGGTGGTTAAGAAGAAAATAAAGCTTTGTTGGGTGGGACTGAAATTTATTTCAAAAGTTTAACAACTGTGACCAGACCTAAATATACTTAAAAAAACGCTTCGATTTTGTGCATCAATCACAAAATCGAAATGCAATCTTATCAGCTAGCCGTTTACATTTTTATGCTGACAAATAATATTCGATTATTTTCTTACTGTTTGAATGAAATGTTTAATCTTTTTAAATCGGATAATCACTACCGCGGGCAATCATATTCGTTAATTATAGTAGAACAACCGATATCAGGCGGGTTTATCTTCTTCCTGTAAGTAATTTTTGTTCTCTTGCTTTAAGAAAGAAATGACATTAAAATACAAACAAAAATGAAACCAATTCGTACTTGTCATCAATAGAAATCATGTAATATTGTATGAAAGTAGTTACGTTATTAAATTTGCACAAGGTATATTATAATTTACCAAAAATAAGAAATTACCTAATTAAAAAATGGGCTAGTTTTATGGAATTTTAAATTTTAAAATGGGCTAGTTTTATGGAAAGCTCAGTGTGGACTGTAGAATTATTAAGAGATTAAAATAAATTACGTAAGAAAATATATTTAAAAAGTTTAATGATAACAAAACAACAAAAAAGCAATAATAACGTAGTCGTTAAAATTAAATAAAAATTAATATTAAAGCACTATTCTGACAAAGCTGGCAAAGCTGTCGTCAACAGCTAAAACATTAGTTCAAGGGATAAATGTAATATTAAAACATTATATGGTACTACATGTTAACAAAAAAAAAAAATCTCAACTATCATCAATGTGCTGTTGACTAGACTACACGACTAGTTGTTACAACTGTTGTTCTGCTAATTAACACACTTAACTACGTTGTACAGAATGCACACGCTTCACTTAATATCCTTATTCATTAGTGCATTATTTGTAGAATGTGTGGCACTCCTTAATTAGGGGGCGCATTGAGTGTGTTGTCATAAAGATAATGTCAGTTAAAATTTATACATATGAAAAAGTTATACGTTACTTTTATTATATAAATCATGAATCAATCTCACATGATAAATGACGATAATTATTTCAAACGTCTTGATTTTTCAGAAAAATGATGAAACTTCTATGGTTTATTTTGTAATGTTTCTAAAATGTTCTTCGCTGCTTCTCAAACCTTGGTTATTGTCGGATGGATCCACGTTCAAACTAAATAATTCGGGAAATATTAAAAATAACTATATGTAGTACATGATTATTGAGCAGAGATTTGTGATTTCTATAAACAATACTTAAAATCCGAGAGATTTGAGAACTTGATATATTGCAACTTTTCATAATTACCAACCACATCGCAAAAATATGGAATTTGTTTGTCTGCAAAGCAAAAGATAAAACACCCTCGACTAAAATGAAATTCTTTTTATTACAAAAAAGTATTGCATTAAATAAATACTTATTTCCTTGGAAAAAAGGGATGGACGCGTACCTGGTTCACTGCGTCCTTGCGTGCTGGATGTCTGGACGCGCGTATTTTTTTCTAATGGTGCACCACACTCTAATATTCTATCACTTTGCCGCGAGACAAAACGTGTCGATCGCCGTGAAACCTGACTTCTCAGCTTAGAATAATAATGGCTGAAGGACCAGGAAATATGGTGAATCACGAAGGAAAATGGGATGGGAGGCGTACCTGGTTCATTACGTCCCCGCGAGCTGGGTGTTCTGGATGCGCGTATTATATCCAAGTGGTGCACCACACTTTAATATTGTATACGCGAGACAAAACATGTCGATCGACTTGAAACTTGACTTAAGAAAGCTTAGAATATTGGGAGCTACGACTGCTCGACCCAGCTGCGATTTCGGAAGCGAAGTTACCATATTCTCTGATTACCCCTAAGGATTTCATATGATAAAAAGGGCATGGAGGAACTGCAACTGAAGGTACCACAAGTGATATGACACAACGATTATATCGAAACTTCTCAAAGTTAAATCATAAAAATTGACCATCACTCAACCCGAATACATGTTGAAGATTAATATACGATAAATTAATTAATTCATAGACACACTCATACACTAATGACGAACATTCTTATCATACATAAATAAATACTTGATACATAAAAAAGTACAGAATAGGTATTAAATAAATTCTGCGATAGTTCTTATCTAACTATGTTTTGCATACCATTTTACTATGAGCAGTTCTATTGTTAAGTGTAAGAGCATCTATCCCAAAGGCGAATATTTATGAGGGTAAAAGATTTGAAGATAAACTTAAAAATAATGTAAACAAAGCACGCATAACAATAAAGAAACTGAAATACTACGATTACTCCGAAACTATTTAACAAATGAATGATTTACATGTTACTAAAATAAATGATGTTCACAGTGTTATTCAAAATTTGTTTACACGATTGTAACATGTATTCAAATATGATCAGTATGGGGCATTTGGGATATTTATTGGGGATATTTTGCGCTCTCTATAAGTTTTCAAAATGTTATTATTCACAATGTTACACAGTTTTGGGTTCCAATTAATTACACTGGTCTACAAATTTTACTTTGTTTTTGTCTTTAAAATAAATGCTCTGTTTTTACTAGTATACTTTACTAATTTGGGGCCACAGAATACGAAAATACAAACCAAATTTCAAAGTTAGCTCTTATTTTAAAAATATTGCTGGTATAGAAAGAGTATAATATCATAGAATATAAATCATTTATTAAAAAAAGATATGTTAATTACTTTGAACCTTTTTATTTTAGAATTATTCTTCTTTTTCTTGTTTGTCTTATGTAATCAGCTTCAGTAGTGTCTTTAATCAAATTCCAGCAGACATCCGCTAACATTGCGCATCAAATCTTTCTGACGATTTCTGTATAAACCAATTGTAACACCTAGTTTTAGAAAATTCCATTGTCTAAATGTAGATCCCAGTAATTCTGCTCTATCTTTTGATCACTGAGTTCATCTTGCGAAAATATATGAGGTTCGTCAAACGTCAGACAAACAATATTTTAATACGAAAACACTGAAGCTTGCGAAATTGAAGGCTGATTGTAATTTTACCAAAGTAATTTCATCGTCAGTATCATGCCGAAAAAATATTTTTACAAATAATAAGACTTGCGACAAAGATGAAAATTTATTCTGATTTATATATTTGATCAATTTTGCATTCACAATACTATACTGAATAATAAAAAAAGAAATAATAGGACAAATTTTGATCTTTATCGAAAATTTTATAATTTTTTTCTGGGTGTTTAGGTGGATTGCCTGAACACTGATGAAAATACGGTCAGTAGTAGCGAAAAAATAACAAGTGCATGAAAAATTCGTCTTTCCTGTCATGGAACTAAGGACCTGCACGCGTAGCATGACAAAATGGAGAAACGCTTTGTCTACACTCATTTGTCAGTTTCTCGGGTCGAGAGTGAGATATAGTATGGGCGCACCCGAGAAAAGTGACATTTGAGTGTAGACAAAACGTTCTCGAGTTCGTCATGCTATGCGTGCTGGGTAGCTAAGTGGTTAGAGCAGTCACCCGAACTGCGAAAGGTCATGGTTCGAGTTCCATATCATGATTGCAAAATATTAAATTGTACAATATTTTTTTTTAAAAACGTAAAATATGAGTAAGATTTCAATCGAAAGGCAATTCACAAATTCAAGAACTCTATTTTGATAGACGGTTAATATTGAAATTTCTTTTAAAAGACTGTTAATATATTGAAGGTAACGGTGTTATAAAACGGTGTGTTAAATCTCCTCGGAAGAGAAACCCCGCAAAAAATATTATAAACACATTCCTGGCTATAAGCGAATTATTTGGAGTAAGTTGATGTTTAATTTAGGTTATTTTCTGTGAAGATAAATTCATGTTTAGGCTTTATTAGTCGTAAGTCGAATTAGACATAAAATGTCAATTTAAGTTATTTCTTATCCTATTTAAAAACTGATACTATGCTCCCTTTTGACCTTCAGACCTGTGTTTTAAAAAAGTAGTAGTCGCCCAGACATTTACAGTAAACAGACAGTAAAAAAATTCAGGATAAACAAACTATGGCTAAAAATTGTTATAATATATTCTTGTTTAATTAAAGCGCAGCAGTAGTTGGGCGAAACTTAGGCTGCTTTTTCAATAGAGACCAACCTAGCAACTCGTCGTCAACATTGAAGGCGAACACCGTTAGATAATGCATTGTTTCCATTGTTTCATCAAATTCAAATAAATCAGGTGTAAGATGAGGCAATAATATTGTGCTTAAACTCCTAGCTCCTCTTTATTTTAAGAAAAACATCTAATTTGACAGTCTCCGTTTTTTTAACGAAGTTATTAAGGACCATGAAACCGAGAACATTCAGTGCATTAAATTTAGAAGTGAGCATCTCTGGTTGTGGCAACGAATCGCCCGCAGTCTCCTGGAATGAGGCTTGGAGAATAAACCTGCTTCCCTCCGAGGTGTGTGTTGTGGTAGAGCGACGCGTTATGTCAGTCAATTCCTACTCCAAAGAGTCTATTACTGCGTCATGGAACTGAGCGAGACTCATGGCAGAATCTGATTTTGGGAATTTGGAATAGCTAGTTAGCTAAATCGAGCGTAAAAAACCCATATTGAATTACTTAAAATGAGTAGTAGCACAAAGGTCAACAGCCGCGACAGTCACAATGCGAATAGTTTCGCACAGCAAAGTAAGTGTTGCCTTGAAAAGTTTTGCACTGCGCTACCAACATGGAACGCTTCTTTTTGTCGTCGAAACGGTTGCAAACTTATTTGTCACAGCAGTGCAGAGTTGCACAAAGCACAACAGTCCGTTCTACTACGTAACGTAGCATACTATCACGATACTAATCCAACATGACATTGACTTCAATATACTTAAAATAGCATTATAAGTTACAGAATATAAGAATTGCAAGTTATAATTATAATGTTTATAATTTTCTAAGAAGGTTTTATTACAAATTTTCAACAAACGCGTTAATTAGTGGCACAATATTTGATAATTTTACACCAAAGTTTTATTTGAATAATATTTTCCTTAGTGTCACCCGGACAAAAAGTTGCTTTTGTTCTTACTGTTTTTTTTTTTTTTAATAATATGATTTCATGGAGAATTAAATCGGGCGAAAAACAATATATGGGTGACTATTACCGGTATGTTTTAATACCGCGTGCTGTTAAATCTAGGGCCACGGTAGCGTTCCACCAAGACGAACCAAAAAAAACGTAAGGCCATTATCTACTTTTACACGAAACGCTTCTTCGGTTTTTTGGACCCTCATACTTATTAAACAGAAACTTTCTAGCTATTATACTTTTGATTTTATTGATAACGAAAAACCCCGATTTCGGTACTTACATACTCACTCACTGAAAATCATCAAAACCTATAGCGTACTTCCTGAAGCCGTAAAAAGCTGAAATTTGGTATGTAAGATAGTATTAGTTACAGACAATAGAAAAATTCCAAATCATCAAACTCACCTCCCACCTCCCAAAACTAGGGGGTGGAACTTTGTATGAGACTTCCGCAAATTATAATGCTAGAGATCTGAAAATTGATGTAAAAACTCCTTCTTGTAAATAATAAAACAAGTATTTCAGGATATTTCGCTAATCACTCATTCTTTAAATTATGGGTGGAAGTTCGTATGGGTATTCACATAGAAACTGAGGTTTGTATGACAAATTTTCGCAATATGTTTCCAATAAGAAACTTATAAAACCCAACTCCCATCTATGCAACTGAAACATATACAATGTTTCAGTTGCATAGCTATTGTACTTTCGATTTTATTGAAATCTAAATAACCCGATTCGGTACATATACACGCACTCACTGATGGTCATCAAAATCTATAAGGTACTTCCTGATGTCGTAGGAGGCTGAAATTTGTTATGTAAGATGGTATTAAAAGGTAATGGTAAGATGAAAAAATCTAATAAAAATTTGGATGGAATTTTGTATGAGACTAACGCAGATTAGTTTGCAAATTGATAAAGGAATTCCTTGTTATAAATTATAAAATACGTATTTTAGGATTTTTAGCAAATCACCCTACTTTATATAAGGGGATGGACGTTTGTATGGGTATTCTCATAGAAACTTCATATAATGTATATGTATGATCGTATAGGTATAGGTATTTTTGATTACCATACTTACCTATTATTACTATTTAATAACCGGGAAATAATGTTCATTCGTCTTCCTTTTACGTCGGAATGGAGTTGAGTAATAGTTAAGTACTAATGGTAAAAATAATTATTTTAATATGATTGGAAAACTTGGCTTGCCATGGCACCGTTCCATCCCAGAAGGGAAGATTTCCCCCATACTAATAGTGACTTAATACATTGTATAAATCGATTAGTTAGTCATGAGATTTGGTTTCGATATTTATTAATGTTATACTCAAATATTATTATATAAACTAGCTGTCTTTGGTGACTTCACCCGCTTAAGTTATAACCAATGTCACCTGCGTATTACGAGTATAGAGCTTGCAGTACGTGAAATAATTTTTAAAATCAGTCCAGTATTTTCGGAGCCTTTTCAATGCCAACAAACAATAAATCGAATCTTTCTATTTATAACATTAGTATGAATTAAATTTATGATATAAATCCACATATATAGATGAATAAATACAATGATGTTGATTAATAACATAAAAGTATATTGTAATGTAACTACATAACAATATTATAAGTTTTAATTTGTAACCAGATATGTCGCTGTTCAATTTTGAATAGCACTATGGTTTCGTTTAACACAATCTATTCACTTTTGTGATTTATAACATTCAGATTTAGACTATTGTTTTTTCTTGGTAGAAGCTGATTGTTCTTATGTCGTCGAATTTCCGAACGATTCAAAAAAGAAAATATATAGTGAAATAATTTCGCTCCCACAAGCGTAGAATATCACATATGTTATAATGGTATATCATTATCCGTTTATACAATATACGTTATTTATTTTTTTTGCAGACGCCATGCCCATCATCCAATCTTGCTGCTGCTGGCGCAGTCTGCGTCGAGGGTGTTATGCTTCAGCTTTGTATACTATGGTAATTCATTCGTATAAACACACTCTTTCCCATCGTAACTAAAATATTTTACTCACTACTTACAGCTAAGTAGTCATATCCAGTGACAGTCTAAACTAAACGGTAAAGTTTCTGAATAGATCTCACTAACGTTGGGGTCAGCCGTGGAAAGCAGGGTGGGTGTATTTTTCGAACAATAAAAAATGAAACGTACAATTTATTATATAAGATAAACTTTTCTTAGTACATGCTACTTAAACGACAGACATTAAAGCAAGACAAGAATAGCGTAGAAATCTTTAAGTGCCAATTTTTACAAATTAAAGTTACGTTAACGGTAGTTGAAAATATGGCGGAAGATCCGTCATAAATCTCACGGAAGTGTCCATTTGTACGCTACGGATAATCTGTCGAATGTGCAAATTATGATGTTACGCGGTGCATCTACTCTCTGGTTTTAAAAATCATGGGTATGTTACGATATACACTGCGACCACTGAACAGTATGACGTCAATTTAGTATACTGGAAGTCCGTTCCTTTATAGCTAGTTATACTGGTGACTTTTTAAAACGGAACGCAGTCCAGTATACTGTTAATCCTATTTTTTGGCGCCATTTTTAAATTTGTTAATGCAAGGTGAATATAAATATAAATATTCCCTCTTTTCAAAAGAAAATTGGAAAATTGTATAAAAAAATTATTTATCAATTAAATCCATCTTATAAATAAACGTAAGTATTTTTTTTGTTTATTTAGAAACTTATCATTTTCTGATTCTGTTTCGACTGATCACGTGATCAAAAGCACTGTGAGCACCTTACCTCGAAATCTCCAGTGCTCACAGTACAAATATGGCGGCAATTTATGACGTCATAAATTTTCCTAGGGTACTGTAGCAGTGTACTGGCAGTCCATAACGGAACGGATTTTTCAGCAGTAAGACCACTGCGCAGTGCTCGCAGTGTATATCGGAACATACCCCATGTTTTCCCTCAACCGAATTAAAGCGGTGAAAAAGACGGGGGTTACTGTGAAAGTTTTATTTAAAGCAAATACCTGAATTTAACGTGCGTGATGTAGCATTTATTAAGAGTACCATATAATATTTATTTCGCTGTAAATTATATTTGTGATCGTTTGGTAACTGTGCTTATTATGTGAATAAAACAACATATGCATGATATTTTAAAGCTACGTATAACGGCTTAAGAAAAGTAATGTAAACAATGGCGATTCAAATGCATTATTATAAAACTTAACAAAGAACCTTACTGAAAAAAATGAAAGCTAACACCAAAATTATTCAAATGGCTATTTTGTCGGCAGGTATACTTTGCAGTCACCATAGTAACGATGGGGCATTTTATCGAAGTTGAACAACGTTTTTTGAGTGGAGGCATTAATGAACCACAATCTGAAAGCTTTTTGGAGCCAGGAAAAATAACACCTAGTAAGTATTCTTTAAAAATAATGGATTAAAAAAAATAATAGGCCTTTACCTCTGAAATTGATTGTTTGAACTGGATATTTCAATTAAAAAAAATAAGTTTATTTTGGTAACAATTCTAATTTCAAGTTAAATTTCATATATAAAATATGTTTTTTTTTCAAAACCAGATATTTGTTATGGTTAAAGTTCTATTTTCATCACATTTTATATGTTTTCATTGTAATGAATACATTATCAACTCGGGTAATTATGGATTATGTGTACCGTTGTGGCAGTGAAGCGGCACGCAACTTCGATGTCAACGGAATTAATACTACAGTCGTATGGATCCCCAACAGGATCACCCAATATTGGCTTCGTTCTGAGAATTTCCACTTGGAAAATGAACCCCGTGCTCGTCCGAAAACTTTGAACGACAATGGCAAATTGAAGGCGATTAGCAGTAACTTACAATGTAATCATCAAAACAATATTAGTCTGTTATCTGCGCACAAAATTGATAATAAAAAAACTAGGTCATTTCCTGAGATTCACTTTAGTTGTGGCTAGGGGATATAATCACGGGCCTTTTTTACATTCCCGGGCATTCGGTACTGAGCAAACAAGCCCGGGATCCCGGCACAGTCCCGGGATTTTAGGGTAGCGCTCAAAAAATGCGAAAGTACTCAAAAATTAACTTTTATATTTACTATTGAAACTTTTTTAGAAATGGGAAAAAAATCTGTACAAACGTTTAACAAATATGTTTCACATTAAGACAAATACTTACTACCTATTGGTAGGTACTTATACCATATTTAAGTATTAATCAATTTCACTTCTTATTCTAAATCAGCCAGTCTTATTTGCTTTGCATTTACATCACTATAATAATACTCGTAAACCTATATTATATTTATATTATATTTCTTTAATATTGGTCAATAATTAATCAGACTCATTTCTTAAAATGTTGTCAATTTTATTATTCTAGTAATTAGTTTGACTCATTTCTCGTAGTAAAAGTAATAATATTAACTTTCTATAATTTGGCTTTGTTTAAATTCTGAAAGTTTGAACGAAGAAATAATCTTTCATCTCAAAGCCTGCTCTTTAACTTGTTGCACAACTGCACATGCATGCAGCCGACGAAAAAGCGCATTCGGACTCAATCGACGGAGAAATCGTCAATAGTTTGCTTATAAGTTTGCTCAAGATTATAGCCACGATTGGATCTATTTCCTTCTTAATATTTTTAGATGACTTAGTTTCTGTAAATGATTCGGGGGTCAAATTTTTCATGCTGTTCTATTTCGAGTAGAAGAAGAAGAAGAAGAAGAAGAAACATTTATTGACCTCACAAAGACAGTGTTTGAAGTGTTTCTTTTAGCGTTAAATTACTTTTGTTTGTAGTTGTTGGGTCGTATATTTGCGTATCTTCGGAATGGGACTCATTGGCTTTGTCTTCCACATTCTTTTTAGGATTTAATCTTTTATTTAAAAAACAATATATTTTTCATAAATGTTTTATTGGGGTAAGAAAATAAATCCGTTACTTGATCATCTAAATTAACATCGTCGTTTTGGGGATTTTGTAAATAGCTAATAACTCCACTCAATTTTTTTTGTCGCCGGTATTTAATACGCTCTTTTAAATGATTTTTCAATTTGGAAGCCAAAATGGAGAGATTAAAGTCAAAATCAAAATAATCTTTATTTAAAAGTACTTTTGAATCGTCCAACATTTTTTTCCCTACCGTTCGTTCAGGACGTCTTTTGGCTGTTAAGAAGAACGAGCAAGAAACTCACTAGCTCTAATAGGAGTAATGACATTTACAAAAACCATGTCATTACCAGATCAATGCATTATAAATAAAGTGAGAGAGAAAAAGAAAAAAAAGACTATGGTCTTATAATGATAACATAATCATTTAATAATAATGGAAGCAAGATATTTTTTTATATATAATGAGTTAATAAGTAATCGCCTATCCAGTTGCTGGATCATCTCAAGTCCAAGCATTCTTATCTGTTATATAATCGGATACCTTATAATAAGCTTTTTTAATGAGCGTTTTTTTAATAGTAGATTTAAACTGCATGATATCTAATTGTTGTATTTTACTTGGGACCTTATTGTAAAAACGCACTCAAAGACCCCTGAATGAGTAATTAACTTTTTGCAGTCTAGTGACAGGCGCCGTTATTTTATTTTTATTTATTATCATTTAATTGGTTATATAAAAGCTTAAATGCAGCATCTGCAGTACACACGTTTGCATCAGAACGACAAAAAGCTTCAACAGTTAACTTAACTAGAGCCAAAACTTTGATAAACTCATTGGTGAGATCAAAATCGGATGCATCCGAATGAACTGGGTTATTTATTTATGTCTATGAGTGTTTTTTGGAATAAACTTTAAGCAGAGCAAAACCAGCATTGTCAAGAGACCATCCATCTAGTTTATTTTTTTTATTTTTTTTTATTAAGGACAACAAACAATTGTACAATACATGTTTCATAAATTTGTACAGCACCGTTATCCACAAAATAACTGTTAAACCTACTTAATTTACATTAAAAAAAAGGATTCATAATTAAATACGGTTGCTTCTCGTATACAGTACAGTAATTCCGGAGTGTAGTTGTAGGAGTACTTAATAACAACAGGCATTCAACACATATGTGTTGAATGCCTGTTGTTAAGTTGCTGGTATCCATATGGATACCAGCATCGACGAAATCACGACACCCAGAAAGAAATATAATTTTATTTATTTACCTTATTGAAATATAAATAGTTAATATAAGTAGATCAACAATATTAAAAATATATATAAATATATTTACTTATATGACTTAGTGAGTATTGTAATTATTATTGATTTGAAGTTTCGTAAAGTTAGTGCAAATAAATCAATATCACAAAAATAGTCATTATATAAGGACATCATTTTATAAAACGGTGTACGTTGACCTGCGTTAGTTCTAACATTTTTTAAATGAAAAAGTTTATGGATAGAAGATATTATCGGTTAAATCAATACAGTCAAAAATATTATGGATTATTTTATATAATGTCATTGTACTCAACATTGTTCTACGTTGCTCCGAACTATGTAGTGAGTGTGTCTGTAAGAGCTGTCCATAAGAAGATTTCGGTAAACGACATCTGTAATTGATACGTTTCAAGAATTTGCGCTGCACTGATTCTATTAAGTTGACATATTTGTTATAGTGAGGGTTCCAAATGGTTGTAGCGTATTCTAACTGGGATCTTACAAGGGCTTTAAGCAAGTGTATGTATGTTGCAGATTTTTTAAATTTACAACCTATACGCATAATAAATCCATATATTTGATATGCCTTACTAACTATGTATATATGCGATATGATTATCGAGGTGAAGCTCAGAGTCCCATAGTATACCGAGGTCACGGATACTATTCACTTTTTCAAGTATTTTCTGACCAAGAATATAATCGAAATGTATTGTATTATTCTTTTTTTGAAAACGTAATTGATTTGCATTTTGCCGTACTTAAATGTAACTTGTTCAAGGTGCAGTATTCATTCAAGCGTTCAAAGTCGCTTCTATAACAGATATTATTATTCTGGATATTTTTAAAGATTTTTAAATCGTCTGCGTATAAAAGCTACTATTCTTAAAACATTGGTCTATGTCGTTAATAAAGATAAGAAAGAGCTATGGCCCCAAGATCGAGCCCTGTGCCACGCCAGATGTAACAATAGTGCTGCTTGAAGCGTAATTATTTATGATTACTCTCCGAGTCCTTTTAGATACATATGAACAGAACCATCGCAAGAGGTCTCCTCGAATACCATTATATGCAATTTTCCTAAGAAGTAATTCGTGATCCACCTTATCAAAAATGCATTACAGAAGTCAATATAAATAACATCTACCAGAATGCGATGATCCATAGATTCAAATAAGAAATTGCTAAATATGAGTAAGTTGGACTCTGTTGAACGTTGCTCGACGAAACCATGTTGTTGAGGTAATATGATAGTATATAGCTGTGGATAAATAGCATTGTGCACTAATCTTTCCAGGACCTTGGCCAATACAGACAATAAAGAAATAGGACGGTAATTACGAACATCGCTCCTAGAGCCAGATTTGTAGACAGGAGTTACATTAGCCTTTTTCAAAATTTATGGTACGGTGGCTTCTGCCATGCATTTATTGTATAGTATAACAAGGAATGTTTACAGCCATCAGCCTAAAAAATAGAGGAGGTATGTTGTCCGGTCCATGTCCTTTGTGAATATTAAGTGACTTTAACACCTGCATTACTTCATCCTGTGAGAATTTTTTATCTGATATAATAAGATCATGAGAAGGGTTTTCATTCGAAATCTACGACGATAAAGATAAAAATTCTCATAGTCTGATATGTTACCTGTTTTTTCCACTTCACCCATGCTTTGTCTTTATTTTTGAAAATGTGTATTAGTGGACGAGACAATCATATAGGAAATTCTCTACTTAACAGCCCTCAGAGGTATATGTTGAGCAATAATCTGATATATTTGTTCATAAAAAACATCAACAGCGTCGTGGACAGATAGGTTACCCAGAATCTCATTCCAATTAATTGATTCAATGTCACTATTAATCAAGAGATAGTTACCCTCAAAGAATTTATATCGGGGTTTTTTATTATTAGTCATGGATGTGCAATAACTTGCACATTTAAAAAATATTAACTTCTTTTTCGGAAATGATTCAATGCACAGATAAAGGAGTGAGGAAATGTATATATTAGTGTAATAAACATTTTGTTAATATGATGTAGAAAGTCAGAATTGAATTGGTAAAAAATATAAAATGACAATAATTTTATGTATGTCGAGCTTATAAAATAATAGCTGTAGGTGCTTACTAGAGGAATTCTAAATGCGTGTCGTAATTTCATGGCCGATACAAAGCACCAATTCACTAGCACCATATTATCATAGTTAAACATTAAATACAAAGATATTTTATAGCAAATATACTTAAATAAAGCAATAATTCCACAGTAAATAAAATAATTGTAGGTAAATTGATAAAACACACTATACGAGTTGTTCTCTGGGTAACCGGAAAAAATGTACAGAGTAGTTAAAGAATCAGAGACAAAATCATCTTCATGTCTTTCAATTATAACACTGTAAATTCCGCACGCACATATGAATGTCGATTTAGACTGACGATAATTATTTCGATTTCTTTTTAATTTTAAATAAATCTTGACAGCGAATAGCAAATATAGGTGAGGTATCATTTTCTCGAACAGAATTCCGCCATTTTTGACCCATGCATACTCATAATTATTATTTTTGACTGCCAATCTTGTTTCGCGAATCAATTCTTTTATTTTTTAGAGTTAAATGCTCATTAAAATATACTTTTTGCGGTGGTCCAGATATATTAAGTTGGTCGGTGGACACACCTTTGGCTAGTCGAGCTGCTGATAATAGATTATTGCGTAAGATGCGACGGGTTAGTTTCAACACCACATTTTTTGGTCTTTTGTTGTTACTGTCGGCATGGCGAACCCGATAATTTGAGACAATATCATATTTTGAAATTGGGTATTTCACTAAACTTCCTAGGGTAATGATCAACGAGATAAAGTTTTCTCCGCGTTTTTCAGGTAAATTATTTATCTCCACATTACATTGGCGTGCATGTTGTTCCATCACGTCGATTTTCGTTTCGAGTTTGGTGATATGTTGAATGTGAAGACTATCCAAAGCAGTTTTTTTTTCTAAAGTATTAAGGCGGTTGTCCATATCATCAGTCTTTATTTAATTTTTCATATTCCTTATGTACGAAATAAAGTGATTTTTTGACTTCTTCAACGTCATTTAGCATCTTTGTTTCTCGTCTTATTTTGAGAACCACCTTCCCTTCATCACCTTCACTTTCCATTCACCTTCCAATGTTGATATAATAGTCTCTTGAAATGATTTGAAGTCATTACCAAGATTATTACTGTCCATCTGTTTCTTTGTGTAACAAAGTTGTGTGGTGTCACTTGTTCCAATAAATGTGGATTTTCGCTGGATTGAATACCACTCATTTCACCGACACTCATTGCTTGTCCTTCTTGAGAATTAAATGTACTATTTAAGTTGTTCATAATCAGTACTTTTCTCTGCAATGCAAACTACTCTGTGAACGATGAGCGAACGAATGTATGTAGTTTGTAGTACTAGTGACCGCTTCTCGCGTACGTATTGTAGACGACAATACGCAGCTCGAAACTGAATGTAGTTTTACAATCAAACAGTAAAGCAAATTCATTTTCATGTTCTGTTTTACATATTTTTGTCGTATAACGTCATTTTTCAAGGAGGCTGTTATAAAAATCCGAACCACCTTGCGAACTTTCTTTATTACGTCATTAATATTCTGATTATTGCTAATTATCTGGTCAAACTCCTGTTTCTATAATTATTCCTGTTCCTGTTTCTATATTCCGTGTGCAAAACAAACCTGGCGTTCTGTATTGACAAGTTTTCCAACTTATAGGGCATGATGTTTTGGCTATCAGTTACGATTGCAACTTGAACACCGGTGTTTTTTATCAAAATTATTATCCACGGGATATAAATTTCTTGTGATGTATAAATGTGAAGAACTGTACAGAAAGATGGAAAAGTTCGCAAGATTTCAACTACATTCAATCTGATCACCAGGGTGATATCAGCTGGCTGTTCAAATTTCACATTTATGTGAACGCAAATCATACAAGTCAGTTGGGACATCAGAGACCCAGAATTAAAATAATAATTTTTTGTTTCTTTTTAATCATCTGGGTAATAAAATTGCATATGCTTGGTTACGACCCTAGCTGCACAGTTCTAAATCTTCAGATTTAAAAATAGACGGTCGGTATTATCCGAACTGTACAAAATTACATAATTTCATATGTCAGGGGATACAGGCGGATTTCTTTGGAGAGTTCGATCTAATCACCAATACCAAAACTTTCAATGTCTCATCAAAGTTTGTTTCGTAAGGGAAATAAAGATAGTAATTATTAATTTTCCCAACAAATTCCATTAAATTATTTATATCGTGTTATTTTTTAACTATAAATAAATAAGACAACATCACATACATTGTTCAGATTCCAAGATAAGTAGCTAAAGCCCCCGTATTGTGGAGTGTCTGAGCATTGTGGTACCTTCACAATATCCATACTTGAGACATTGTAGAAATTAACCCGACCGGGAATCCAACCCGGGACCTCAGATATGGCGACATCTTGAAACCAGCGTACGTCCCACTCGGGTGCGAAGGTCGCCAAGGAGTTAGTATAGGTGTTACCGAATAAATTCGAAATGTGATACTAAAGGAATTCGATTATGCGAAAATCGAATGGTACTAGCAGACGAACATGATTAATAAGTAATTTACATAAACATGAAACATATGAAACCTGGCTACAGGATTTAAATTATTTGATATTAACCTGAAATTCTACATGCAATTACAAAAATAGGTTAAAAGAATATAATTCTAGATATAACATTTTATCCCATAACATTTAATTTCTCCGATCACTAGATGATCCAAATATGATCGAATACGTATTCTTTGTGAACAAGTTATTCATCTCGTCTAGTATATTTTGTCAGATGTCAGGTAGTATTGATAAGATAATGCCAAAAAGTGTCAAAAAGGATGCAATAAAAATGATACTCTCGACCAATACTATGGAGTTACTTTATTGTACTTAAAAATATTATAATTTTTGCAAGCGCCCAAAGTAGGTCGCGATGCTGTATATTGCTTTCGAGGCAAACAATGTACGTTAACCCGTACATTTTACATGTACATACAAAGAGTTCAAACTTTTTTGTGAAGTTCGTTTGAGTGGTTTTTTTATATTCAATGACTTTGTATCAAATGTTTGTATTTTTTTATATTGAAATTTTTATTGTGATGACATCAGCGACACGTAGGTAACCTCGATCTGATCAGCCATAATGACCGCTCAAAAACGGTGTGCAAGTTCTACTAAATTACTCCAATAGCATAACACATTTTCTATGACCGCATACTTTTTTGTGGAGAGCAGTTTATGAACTTATACCCTCGCAGTAATTAGTTTCATTACATTCTTTACGCGTACCTTTTTTGTTAATATTGCTCCCCAATTTTCCATTGTTTTTTAATGTTACCTTAGATATTGATAATGGTAGCAATTTTATTGCACGAAGAAGAATTAATTTTGAAATTAATAGTTCATTATCTAATCTGTTTAAAGAGATTTTCTACCTGCTAAACTTTTTCTCTCGTTAATTTTTTAGAAATCGTAAGCGGATTAAAATATAAATGATTTATTCCACAAACTAAAAAATAAATGAACTTTGTCTTTACTTCAACGGTGGGCGCTTGTATCTTACATATTTAATTTGTTTCTAAGCTGATTTCAAAAATAATTGTCTCGTAATGTATAAATACGAGAAGCTGTTTTCCCACGACTTCGCCCTTGTAAATTATAGCCTACGTCACCCACGATTTGCGACGTGCAGATTCCCACAGATGAAAGATTTTTTATGACCCGATCAATATTTCCAAAGATTCCCACTTACAACCAAACAAAGCTAGAAACTTTACTTCTTTTTAATGTAAGTGGAGAGTAGATAATAGGCTGACTTAGCTTTAAAGGGCACTATAAAGAAAATTTCATTCAAACTGAATTGGCTGAAGTATTCGAATATGGAATGCCGTTTTATTTTTGAGGTGTAGAAGAAATAGTTAGCGAAAATTGTTTCTTAATTTCATAACTATGAGTAAATAATGTCGTGTATATTTAAGTACACTCTAATTTATCCAAATTAAAATCAACACAATGGTGTATTAAAGACAAAATGTGACTTTTTCTTACACGATTCTCAATATCTTGTGGCCGTAAATTTTTTATATAAAGAGAATACTTGTTTTTAAACGACAAACCCACTCATCAGTGCAATCTTTAGACCAATGTCTTAAGGTAAACTCTTTTCTATTTCGGATTTTTCTTTACTATATATTTGATTATTTTGGAAGAGGTTCTGTAATAACTTCCTTATAAGGTCGTTAATTTTGGAATATGTAAGTTTAATCGTGGTTATTTTAACATCGCCATTAGCATTTTGATTCAATTATTGACTCATATGACTGAAAAAATCGGATGAAGGTATCCGATATTTAGATACATTAAGTAGTAAGCGACGGTTAAATTATTTCGAAAAGTTCATACTCCATTGCTTGCAGAAACAAAGTTTCGGCTTACAAGTTTTCATTAGTCGTCAACTAAATGCTTTGATATTAGACGCCTTAACTTAACACCGAAGTTTATTGTTACGTTTCATAGGCCAATTAAAAATAATTATCCTTCTTTTTAAAGTAATTTATTTGGTTTGTTTAAAGCTAACCAAAGAATTATCGAATTACCAATTTCGAATTACTAAAATAAAAACTATTTGAAATTTAAATTCTAGGCAAAAAAGAAACTGCTAGTAACGCAAGTCGGCAATTTTAGAGGTCTTCTTTTATTTATAATTAGACTTACTAGAACATTATACGTCTTAAACTTAAAAATAAACTATGTATTATATTTTATTAATTTTGTATTCACAGTGCTATACTGGTAACTATTCTTAATGAAGAATCCGAAAGGTCGTGGTTCGAGAATTATTGTGTTGTCACACCACCGGAGACCATGCCACCGACTTAGAAGGCCACATATAAAGTCTGTGGTTGCATTGTATTAAAATAACAAAAAAATAAAAATAATCATTCCCACATATCAAAAGGTAACGTGACCGTAATTCTAAGTGGGCGAGGTATACTAATCATATGTTTGCTTTGATTTTCTAATTGGACAAGTCAGCCCATCGTGCTTTTCATCTGACTCTTGCTATTCGTGCGGATGGAAAGGTTTCTGGACACAAATTTGCACTTTGCAGATAATGTTTTATATCTAAAACCATATTTATCAACATAACTGTACTCGAATAATTGTTGTGTATATAAATATTTATTTAAATTGACTAAACCGACTATACAATTCTTTAGTGAGGTAGGAGGGGATGTCGCTAACATATTATTAAACAGTTAATTCGCACTGTTCGTTCGAGCATTATTTAGACTTTTCAGCTAATAACACTAAGCTTGTTCTACCACGACGAAAACCCCTGGCAATATTATGTACATTTCAATGCCCAACCGTGTCACATTTATTGATGGTTAGAGCGCCCCTAATATACAGTTTGTGTCGATATATAAGTGACCTAGAAAACAAGTGACATAATAAACTGTCATTCCCTCGTTTCATTTTAAATGGTTTTTAATTTCGTTTACTCTCATAGCAGTGGCATTACGAGCAAAGTGAGTGGTTTCCCGATGGAGAAAAATGTAATTTCCCATTACCAACAACATCTCGGCTTGCGATGTTGTCTTAAGAACGGCAATTTCTAAGATTTTGGTTTATTTTTATCGGTTCCATTAGGAAAAACAATCGTATATAGAATATTAATGATGAGAAATTATATACCTTCCTACGTACTTGAGAGTTAATTATAACTAGGTAAATAGTCTTACGGTAGAATAACAACATGTTTCTTTTTCTACATCATTAATGGACAAACAAAAATACAATGTATGTATATACATTGTCGTTAGGCCACAATCCGACCACAATCCGTACCGCTAAGTGTATACTCAGCGGTACGGATTGTGGCCTAACTGATATTCCAATATTCCAACTGATGCGCAAATGTCATGAACATTCTAACATCGCATTTCAACTCTCCAATATCCTTTGCGTTTCAGTACAGTACAAAGCTTCAATAGACATAAAAGTGCATTAAAACTATTTTTTGAGAAGAGAACTAACCAGAAACATGCGTATTGTCATATTGATATTGCCACTTGAAATATTATTACGCGACAGAAAATTAGCTTTTTATCATAAAATTTAAGTTTGGGCCACATTCCGCGCCACTGAGTGTATTTAATCTTAATAATTAATTTTGCTCTGTTTGGTCCTTCCTCTAATAAATCATTATGTATTTTATGAGCAGTGTAACTTCTTTTTGCTACACCGATTCTTTTTGCTACACTGAGTGTATTTAATCTTTTGCTCTTTTTGGTCCTTCCTCTAATAAATCATTATGTATTTTATGAGCAGTGTAACTTCTTTTTGCTACACCGATTCCTTGTTTTCCTAACTTTAGTATCTAATATAACTTTTGATTGTATAGTTTCCATTAAAGGCCATTAAATAGTTCTTAATTCCAACTGAGTTTTAAGAAAATTCGAGAGATATTGTGAGTCAGCTATATGAAGAAGGTTGAAGACTGCACAACAAGCTTTGTTGTCACCTTGTGGTCTCTTTCCTTCCCCTCAAAAGCTTCTATCACATCTCTTACGGTACCTGTAAACATAGTTACGTCTTTCTTTCTATGTTTAATAATAGATACTGTCTATTGTCAAACATCTATGTTCTTTGGACTTTTGGAGTATGTCATTTTCTCATTTATAGGGTTACAAAGGATTCTCTGGGTATATTCTATACAAATATTGCATCTCTTTTGTTCTGAGCAGCATATTCTGTTTATAAATTGAATTATCGTTAATCGATGACATAAAGTTATAAAAAATGGACTGTGTCTTTTATTATTATTTGTGTAAGTTATTTTTGATTTGAAACATTGGTTAACTCAAATCTCATTTTCTTGGTTAACTTCTGCTATAATATTTTTTTATTAATATATTTTTCTCTTGTAAAGTTTATACTAATTATATAATTAATATATAATTAGCTTTCAAAACTGCTAAAAAGATAGGCTTCAAACTCCCATCTTCTTTCTAGTCGAAACGTAGTTTCCTTTAATAATACATAGTACTGAGACTGGTTCAGTGTTTAGGTGTTGGAAAAAAATGAAACGGCTGACTAGGCTTGATAAGTAGGTATATTGATGGTGTAAATTAAAAAAAAGATACAAAAAACTTATATATAAAAACAATTCATATGGATTTATAAAACTATGATGGTTTGTAGGTAGCTGGGAAGCCATATTTATATACAAGATAACATTTATACGCCATCTCATTTTGAAATGTCTCACTGATACAAGCTCGTTTACATAGAGAGAATGTATGTATATCTATCAAGAGACCCAGAGACCCTGTCCTTCCTGTAGAAAGACTTATAAAATGTGATAAAAATAAATACATATTATGAAATAAAAAATATAAATATTTGGTATCAATCTATATGGCTCCTACGTACCTATTATCATAAATAAGATTCTGAAATGATGAAAAGGGTTATTGTTACCCAACTTGAGTTAGAACGATAACTGTCGCGTATCATAAGTTTATACGGAAATGTTCATTCTTTCGTAGATGACGTTTTGAAAGCCGATCCATTTGGATTGATGACGGAAACTTCTTGCTTTTGTTGTTATAGCACGTTGATTTTTTTCCGATAGGATGTTATTATGACAGACTACACGGAACAAGTTGGCAAATTGTTGAAAAGGGGTTTTTTTTCGAACCCACAAATTTTAAGTACTCGAACGTTGCAATTCAAGCGTTAATAAGCCAAAAATGTTGACAATTCTCAAACTCTACGTAATTGAAAATGTAATATGTACTAAATATTAAACCATTTCTTTAATTTTTAGTCAATTAATTCAAAAAATTGTTTAATTATTACTAACTTACAATCGATAACGAAAATAAATTAAAACTACTTATCTAAACTGTGTCTTAAAATAACAACTATACTAAATAAAAAATGTCTCCCAGATCATTGCCCATAGGTAAGGTACCCAGAAGGCTGTGAGCGTTTCCTCTTTGAATAGCCAAACAAATTCTTTGGGTGAGATACAAACCATCCTGCTGATCACTAGATCTGTCAAAAAAAATTTTTTTAACTCTTGATAAAGACTATGGGCTCCAGGGATCCACGGACCCATCGTTTCGACCCCAAACGGCTCAAATATGTAGGTATTACTTACACCTGAATATTTTCGCCGTTTGAGGCTTTCTGCAGCAGCGGCTGCTACACCCGCCTCAAGACATGTTCGTAGAAGATGAGTTTTACGCCAAAGTATCGACGCAGGTGGCATCCCATACTAGGGGTCGACCCATTCTCCAAGGTACCAAAGACATCCTATCAGGTCTCTTACCGTTGTCGCGAGTCAGCCCGTTCGGTTTAAGAATGGATGACACTGACGCCGTAACAAGAGCTCGACGGATGATATCATTAATACTTGCATGCCGAGAGATACGACCAGCACATTTGCTACAAGATAAGCCGTGATGACCTAAAGAGTCCACCGTTTCACCACAAAGGCAAAGATGGGGGAGATTACAGGTTACCCCCAGGCGAAGACAAACTGAAAGGCGGAAAGTTGTATTATCTAGAAGTGTCCCAACAGTCGGTGACGGCAAGACTAGTAACCAAAGACCAGATTCTACAGAGCGGCTCGTCCCAATGTTTTTGAGCTGACATTACCGTTTGAAAATCACTTTTAGATAATAACTCCCAAACGTTTTTGGCCTGGGCCGTATTGGAGATAGCAGCAGTTGAAGATTTTTTAGACAATATTTTTTTAATCAGTATATAGCACCTATTCGGTCCGTAGGTGCTATGGCCCGAAGATAAAAATACTAGAAGAGCAATACTAGAAATTTTGCGTAAACCTAGACGTCCGAAACGTATAGGAAGGGAAGCCATTTTTTCACTTATCGATTTACTTTACTTTTTTTTGACTTTCACTTTACTTATATCAAAATCGATATTTAGTAAAGTGGAAACAATTTCTTTTATTGCTTTGTCCATTAATAGTGGAAGGTTTGGCATGTTCAAAAAAGGTGCTGAACGTAAAACATAGGTTAATTAAGGAACAAAGAGACAATAACGCATAATTGTGAAAACCATTTGATTATTGATTTTTAGTAAACGATCAGCAACTGACTTAAATTTTATTTACTTTTTGTTCAGTGAACTGATTGAAATATTCATCACAAATTGGATTGGAAATTGGATTTTGAATTTCATTTCTATGCCTGTTGAGCAGTGCAATGCACGTCTGGATACGTACTTCGCGCTGGCGATCATTAAGTTGGTGGGGTACCAATTTTCAAGCTTTTTACCTTGCCCATTTGACTTGAATGGATCAATATTGTTTTAATGCTAACGTCGAAAGCTGCTGCTAATTCAGCCGTAGATTAAGTTTCATCAGCTTCCACAATCGCCTTTAATTCGTCATAGGCGACCAAAGTTTTCGGACAACCACGGAGTTCATTTTTCAGGACAAAATTTCCAGAACGGAAGCGGACAAACCAATAACGGGCGGTGCGTTAGTTTGTAGTATTCGCTCCGTAAACATTGTTGATGTTTCGTGCCTCTTGTGCCGCTTTGCTGCCACGACGGTACTCATACTCCATAATTACTCGAGTTTAACTCACCCATGACGTCGAAAAATGTTCGAATACGTTGAAAACAAAACACTAATTATCAAACAAATGACTATTTTAGAAATAAGCATTACATGTTGTTAAAATAAAATTAATTTGAAATTAGAATTATCAGCCAAAAAATATTTTTGATATGTAATGGTCAGTTCGGTAGAACGGCAATTTTATAGGTAAAGGACATATTATTAAAATTTCTCGATATCACACCAATATTGAATCAGTCATTAAATTGAGCAATTATTTGTGCCCTTTCACCAATAGTCAAGTTGGCTGGCATTAGTAAAAATTAAGTGGAAAATCGAAATAACTAGAAACAAGAGATTACCAAAATAAATTTGACAAGATACCATGTGAGAAAATGACAATTCTTAGTTTTCTTTTTCATATAGAATTGGTTGTCTATTTCAATAGTTTTTATAACTTTAGTGTAAAAATTTATTTGAATTTTATTTGTAGAAAGTAATATCTGATCAGGTTATAATAAAGGTTAAAATGTAACGCACATTGTGACCTGAATGCTTACCTACTTATCAATAAGGTTTACGTCAATTTTATATATCTCTATGAATGATATTTAGTATGAACCTTGTTGAAATTTTCAATGACTAGGAAACTAAATCAAAACTGATAGATCAATTTCTTGGCCGACCGTACAAACGATTGTACTGCGGAGTGCGGATTTTGATCAACCGCAAACTTAATAAATTAAATTGTCAATTTGTAAGTGTATATGTAACAAATATAGCTTAGATTGGTGTGTATTGGTGACATTTTTTTTTGTTTCAGTTACTGTTTCATTAAACATCACTCTCCTCGCTTGCAGTACACTAGGGCTTATAGCATGTGTGTTGCTTATGTGCGGGGTTTATAAGGTAAGACGAATTCCTTGTTGTCATTTTAAATAAATCAACTGGTAATGTAATGATATTTGATTGAAGACCACGATACTTTTTGATTGGTCTTTATTTTAGAAGTTGATTTTGATATTATTTGATAGGCTTTTTTTTATTTCTACACGACTGCTCAAAAATAGGAATGTATTGTGTAATTTTTGAAGACATAATGGATATTTACATGTATCATGGTATCATTAAAAACATCATCCCAAGTAACACTGGATATATGTGATTTTAAATATTAAATAAGGCGAAAAATAATATTTGTTCATTTATATAACCAATGTGGTTATCATAAAGATCTTGATGGATACATTCCAAAAAATATACTTTGAATACATTTACTGGTCATTAAAAGGACTAATAAAATAAAATATAACTAAAAACCAGGTCTGCTAAAATCCAACTAAAAGTAAGAGAAACAAGTTGTATATGGATTGGCTAAACAAAATTCTCAATGTAGTGGGGGGGGGGACCATTCTGTGGAACGTTTGCAATCTAAGAGGGGGACCTCTTACCACTGTAAAAGTACAGCAGTAACAGCATTTAATAAATTTTTCTTTAATAATGGTTTTTATTGTAGATTAAAATTAAACAAGGAATTTTTTATTTTGTTGTATTTACAACTTAATGGTTGCTGATTTATCATATCCCCGTTGGTGAGAATGAAGACTTTATTTTATGGTACCTGATATAGTACGTATAGAATCAAAGCGACTTTTGTATTAGTATTATATTTTCCTTGATTTAATCTTTACCTGTCGTCGTCGATCGTTTGTCGTCTAGCGCATTGACGTATAATTCGTTGATACGTTTAATTAATTTTCCGTTCGATTTGTACCGACCCTTTGCCCACTATAACAAGCCCGCATCGCCAAGCATTTTGTTTCTACCAAGTCCATTAGACGGTCTTTTTCTGTCAACAGTAACACGAAAATACAATCGACAGTTAGCTTAATCACTCGTATCTATAATCAAGTAGTTAGTTACTAGAGTATAAGTAATAACTTAAGCAAACATTTTTAAACGACAGAGAATCTGAATGAAAAGAAAACATCTACAATACATTGCGTCGGCGTTCTAACGGCGTTAGATATGTACGCAAACTATTTTAAAATACATTCTTTTGTTTTAGGACATAAAATTTATGTTGCTGCCATGGATAGTAGCAATGGGACTCGAGACGTTGGTAGAGATTATCAACGTTGTATACCTCTTCTATCTGCAAACGGTAAGATTTTTGTCATAAATCTAAGTATGACAATTTCATGTTAGGTGGCAGTGACAGTAATAACTGTTCATGAAAAATTTCACATGTTTAGACCACGGGGAAAGTTGAGCCCAAATTCACACAAATCCTTTAGTGTATTTTCACTCAAACACACACGAATTATTGTAATTTAACGTTAGACGTTTAAAATTTTATAAAAGGTGGTTTGTCAGGGCCCTAATTCTGGTGAGTTGAGCTATGTCGAGTATACATTTCAGAAGCGTTTTTATTCAACTGTTATTCAACATTTTTTGACGCAGTTCGTAGTACTAAATCACAAAATAATAAACGTAAGTCACCACTATTTTATAAGTAAATACGCAACAAACCTCATGTAGTAGGGTATGTAAATCATTACGATGCGAATATTGCCTTAACTTTAACAGAACTCAGACACAATTTTCTGCTCAAAGTTTCTAACATTATCATAACCGTTATCTTGTCAATTATAAAAAATTATTATATTAACTGACATCATATGTAACTCGTAGTATTGGTAATATAGTTTTCGCCTAATGCCACTAAGAAAATTGAGATAAATTTGTTTTAATTAATTAGCCCCCCTTTTGGGAGCGGAATCGGTGAGGTAAAGGTCCACATATACTAGCTAGTGATCTGCGCCGGGGAAGCAGGGTATCCAGTAATGCATCGTTAAAATAAAGCTTCAAATAACATTGACAGGCGCTTGACGCGCTTAATTTAGATTTTATGAAAATGATTTTGAAATTTAAAGGTCCGATATCTGAAGGAGATACGCCTCACTAAAAGCATGTCACCATTAAAGACATGGGCAAACATTTTGTCCTAAATACATAAAGCCAGCACGGACATTACTAAAATTCTAAGTTGTTTTTAACGTTAAGTGGCTGTCAATTGATTGAAGTTAAAGCCACTAAGAAGGACAATGATTGTTGGGTTTTTTTTAATTGCAAGTTTATTATAATATTATGCTATCAATAGCACGAAGTTAATAACATTTTTCAAGCTTAGTAAAATCCATTGACTGTTTATTTTTGGAATGTGTATTAATTACACATTTACTTCATACTAGATATGTGTATTCGAGGTTTTCTTATATTTGACCTTATTAAGACTCTGTTACCATATCTAATCTACCTATAACATTTAAGAGTGATACTCTTGTCGGTACAGTTTTTTCCCTATCCTTGGCTATGATCATGACTCCTTAGTACAACACGACGCTCATTTTTCATCACTTGTTCAAAGTAACTTCGTTTAGGTCTTCCTCTTCCTCTATTCCCTTCTGTTTTGCCTTCTATGACAACTAACAAAAGAAACATTTTTCAATTCACTTTTTTATGAAAAGATAAAGTAATGCTTTTATACATTGAAATACGATGAGTTTTCTTTAATAAGCGATTATGGCGCAACATGAATCCTATCATATTTCCTCTCTTGTTCTCTATGATGTTAAGGAGGCTTCCTTTCGTTCACCATTATTAAAATCTCCTCATTGGTCTTCCTTTCAATCCAACTTATTGCCTCCATTATTCTCCAACACCACATTTGAAACGCTATAGCACGAGTCTGATAATGGCCCTTGACACAGAAAACACGCTATATAACTTATAAATTGTTTAATAAAACTGAAATACAATTAAAATAACTAAACTGTAATCTTCACACAAGCTTGTAAAATATATTTTAAATTCTTACATGGCGGCTAAAAGACAGAACCAAAAACAATAGACTTCATAATAAATAGATTAGAAAAAAGGCCAAGAGTGAGTTCTACACTTTTACACAGATAATATATTAAACATAACGAGTCGGTACACGGACTGTTCGCCCAGATCTAGTAAGACACGGACGTAGTGCTTCAACGCTTCCAATTTTTCCCTATCTTTTTTTATCAATGTCCACGTTTCACAACTGTATAATATAATGCTCCAAATGAAAATCTTCAGCAAGCGCTTCCTGGCCTTTTTGCTAATCTTAGGTTTAATTAGGCGTTTTTTGATAATGAAAGTCCTTTTGGTTATTGATTATATCTGGAGTGCACCTGAAGTTATTCGTGATTAAACTACCTAAATATCTTACCAAATAACCGATTCCATAATTTCGTTATTAAGTTTAAGTTTTTATTTATATTAAAAAAAAATATCAAAGACATTAGAAAATCCGATCAAACTTAATAATGTTATTATAGTGTTATCCAGATATTTTAAAAGGCAATAATATCACTGTCAAATAGGCTTATTACCTATACTTAATGTATTACCGCAAAAGGCCTGTAGTTTATAAAGCGCAAGTGGTAAAAAATATACTAAAATCACAGTTCTATATTATTTTTCAGTTAAGAGGTTTTTGAGGCATAGATAATATACTAGTGGTCACCTCATAAATAATATACTAGTGGTCACCCGGCGTTCAAAATTAAACTACTTTGAACATGTCTAAGGTTTTCGTGGAAGAAGTTTCTTGTACTTAAACGTTATTATCAAATTACTTTTTACACGAGTGCCCAAAAAAGGAGTGTATTGTATTTAAGGTTAATGTATATATGTATGTTTTCTATATTCCACCATATTTCGCAAGACTTAAAAATCACTATTGCCGAAATTGAACAAAAATTTAAAGAAACCAATTAGTTAAAAAAAAATCTCATTGCAGTCGTGGGACTCGGGGCCAGGGGACCTTCTAGATAAAAATGTTCCACAGAACGGTCCCCTGACTGCAACGAGAATTTTGGTTTAGATTTTGTTCGATTTTGTCAAGGGTCTTTTTTATAATTGCTGTGTTGATTGATTCGGGTCATTGTCTTATCGGTTTTACGCGCTTGAGTTTTGTATATTAAGATACACTTATGTTGCACAAGTATGCTTAAGTTTGTAAATATTATTATATAATTTGCTCGTTTCTGAAAATTACTTTTTATCGTTGAGTTATACAATACCCTTTTTCATAAAAAATATAACAGTAGCTCTGTCATGTCATTCCAATGTGGCTTTTAGGTCGAGTGCAAAAACTTAACGCTGTTTATATACATGGCCTATAAATGTATATTCTAACGTTGCTAATTTGTTTCAGTTAAACTTCAATCCCATAACATCATTTCTGTTTACACTGGATTTCTTCATCATTGTTCTTAATGTAAGTAAATTAGTTTGGATATCTCTTGTTAACTTCTTATGAATTCTTTATTAATTTTATGCTTCCCAAAATATTAATACAATAACTGATCCCCTATATTATATAGATAGATCAGTTTTTGTATTAATATTTCCACTCTTTTAGTTTTGTCATTTGTTTTACTTTTTAATCTGTCGATCTGTCAATCGTAATTAAGCCATTGGTATCTATTGATGTTTATGAATGTGGAGCTATCAACTGGTAAATAGTAAAAAAAGCTTTCACCAAGAACCTATTTAGCTTTTCTTTATACCGTAATGTTGGTCGAAGTTTTTGAAAGTTATCAGAATAAACAAACTTAAACTTGGCCATCTTCTTAACAAGAATAAAAACTTTGTTAGATAGTATAAAAGGTTACATGGGCTAAGTAATTGGAGCTTATGATACTCGTACAAAATTAATTTGAAAAGTTTTGTGGTTGGTTATTCGGGTAGTTAAGAGGTTTTAAAACTAAAAGCTTTCGTCTCTAATTATGTGTAGTTAATTTTATTTAATTTTATCTTTTGTAATTTAATAATATTTTTAATAAACTATCTTATCAGGGCGTAAAACCAAAACCTTACTTAAAAACTATCTATGGCATCCTAGGAAAGTACAAAAACCAGAACATGTTATGGGTAAACAGTATAATATCTAAACAATATATCTACATATATAAGTGGTTGCGAAATTCAGGTTGAATATGGTGTGCCACAGGGCAGTATTCTTGGGCCCACACTATTCATAATTTACGTAAAAGACTTATGTTCACTAAATATCCACAAATACTCACTTTTTTCCTACATCGATGATAAGGCACTTTTTTTCTGGTGACTTTTGGTCGGAAGTATTCCAAAATGCACACTCAGGATTTAATACAGTTTAAGATTAGTTCACTGACAACCATCTAACTCTAAATATAAAAAGGATTAAATATTTACCTCATTTATATTTTAAAACTCTTCGGTCAATAACTAAACTATCACTTCTTGGATCTGTTTACTTTTCCCTTTATCAAACTCTGATCCTATATTATATCAAATCATGGGGTGGTGCCCCTAAATCTAGTACAATTATACTGGAACGTGTCCAACGTGCTATACTTAAGGTGCTACCTTCAAATCATCTCAATTTCCCACTGATCTTTCTTTTTGCGAAGTTTTGTCCGTACGGAATTTTATTCATTTTGTATACATTGTTGCAGCAACACTCTAAGTTAACATTTGATCTCGATGTTGCCAAATTCCGTGACGAATAGTTAAGGGTCGACTTTTAATCCTCTACTTTTTTATTGTATGATCCTTTCCTTTATAATTATGTGAATCGAACTATCAAACTATACCTTTTTAATACCAAATAGCGCAAAAATACGCTTTTACAATGGCTTCTGCCATTGTCTTATGAGGAGACAGAAAAGTTATCACATTAAGTAAGCTTTTATGAACTATATTTAACCATTAGCAGTACTATATGTAATTTTTATTTTAGTTTTATGAATTTTATTAATATTATAGAATATTCTTAAGTTAGTATATAAGCAATATGACCTTTTGTTCTTTTGAATAATTATATTATTTTTGTCTCTGGAAGTTTGTGGAATGTCAAATAACAGGGTCCTCCCATTTTAAGTTTTCACAGATCCACACTACATTAGTTTAAGGACTTCACATGTTATGCAATTCCATATTGTCATATTTTTTTGGTAAATAAAGTTATAATATTTATCATAGTATTAATCATTACAAACCATTCCAAGAAAATCATATTTTGATCTTATTATATGTTTTCATTATGTATCAACATTTTGATAATATCAAAATATTTGCATTTTTTCTTGTAATGAAAAATTACAGAAATATATAAACCAAGGACAAAATGTTTTGCTCAATGAATATACACTTCAGTTCGCGTATAAGAATTTCAATATACTTTTATCCCGGTAAAGAAATCAGATTCCCGATCGAGGAACAAGGAAGATCCTTAGGGGGATTCGTGTGTAATTTATATTAGGTAAAAGCATAAGAAGGAAACCACATTTCCTCAAAGTACAGAGAGTGAAGTTAAAATTATTTTACTTGAGAAACGAATTAGGAAAGATGTCGACGTATATAAACAAATTAAAGAATAAAAAGAGAAGCATTACAATATATTTAAAACTTCACTTGATGTGCATGTGGTATTTATTTTCTGATATAAGAACCTATATCTATATAATAAACATATATTAAAGATGTCATGACTTACTGACTGACATACGACACAGCTTAAACTGTTGGTCGTAGAGCTTTGAAATTGGAGGCTATATCCGTCTTAATACGTAAAATTGTACTAAGGACGGAATTTTGGAAGTTCCGCCCTGAAAAGGTTTGAAATGGTGAAAACGTTTCTATGAAATTTATTTTTTTTAGACCTATTTGATGAAAATTTATATTTAAATAGTTTAAGACCCTAGAAAGGCCACGGGATATATTTTATTCTGAAACCTACACTTAAATAAAAGGATGAAAATGGGAGTGGAAGTTTTTATGGAGAATCAAAATGTTACCATAGCAATTATGTTTTACTATTTGATTATTTTGTTGTAATAAATCGTCATTACATGGTCACAAAAATTGGTATTTAACACATGAAAATATAATTTTTTGAAAATATTTAAGTACAAATCAATATACACGAAAAAAAAACAACTTTTTACATATTCTTAATGAAAAATGCTTAAAAAATCGACTTGCCCCAGGTACTATGAGATCGGTCTCGAACCCACGATTTATCATTAAGAATATATTTCAGTATAGCATTCTGAATGCAAGAATTGTTAAAATACATATAATAATTTTTTATATGTTCGAGCGTTGAGTATATTCTACATCTCTGATTTTCGGTCAACGTTGAGTTTTAAAATTGTCGTTCCACTGAGACCAACTAAACCGACCAAGTACTACTTTTTTGGTTGATCCGATAGGAATATTATATTAATTTAAATTTCCCTTTCACTCAATTTCAAACGGGTCAATTATTATTCTTACTCATCAGTACAAGGAAGTAGGACTTTCTATTATAGACGGTGATGTAACTACATCTCTCTTTATTTTAATTTTTTTTGTATGTTCACTGATTTTTCTGCATATTGTTTACCAATTTTATATCAAATACCTTCGTATTGGAAATATAGCCTGATACAAATACGAGAAAAAATTCGATATCAGCCTGGAATATTTTTAATCAAGTTTGTGAGCCAATTAAAAGAGACTGTATTTAAGAATCCATATCTTTTTAATTACGGAAGGTATAAAAAAAACATCAAGCCAAAAAACCTTCATTTCCTTCACGCAAAATTACTAACACGACTTTTTTCACAAATTTTGGTTTTATTTATTATAGCGACAATGAAAATTACTAAAATCCAACTAAAAAATTTACAGGAAATAGTTATTTTTATCAAACTTCATTTTTTACTTTTTTTAGTAGTTTAATATGATAAAACTTTGTTTAAAGTATTTCTGAGTGGATTTTAATAATTCTTAGTAGTGTTTAACTCAAAAGTCTGCTGCATATATTGCGTGTTATATTTTTGCTTAATAAATAATTATAAGGCTATTGGTATGCAATATACCCATGGAAATTTTCATTGGATTCAAAACAAAATATACTTAACGCAATATAGTAATATCGATTAAAGTCGTATTTCATTGTTAATATTATTGATTTTTTTAACAAATATTTTTTGTATATTTATTTTCCGTGTTTTTATTAAAATATGAGTTTCCAAATATAATATTAGGAAGATTTATGTAATTCATGAAAGTAACAACGTGAAAATACGTAGAAGTCACTTTATATCTATTTTGCTTATCATGCCATTGAGAAATTAAAGTAATTTTATTTTTTTTTACTAAAAATCCGAAAGAAAATGTCGTTGGATTAATTCATATATTAAAAAGGAAATATATGATACCCTCATAATAAAAAAAAACAGCTGTTATGTTTTAATGTTTGATCTCCATACTGAAAGTTGGTATTTGTATCAGGCTAATATGTATTATATCGTGCAAATAAACTAATCTCCATTACTTTCGTTATGTTAAGATAAGCATTATTTCTCACTTTTTGTAAAAAAAAATAGTTAAACCGATAGAAAGCAATTTTATTAATTACGCAATTAAAACTAACAAACACTCAATTTCAATAAGTGGCTCATTCTCAATATTTAATAAACGTAAGAATGTTACGTCTTATTTAAACATTTATTAAGCATGGAATGGAATGATTCTAGCACGAGATATTTTTTTTGGTCACCCATCCCGTGACCGACCTTTGCGAAAGTTGCTTAACAACCCTTATCCACTACGCCACCTCGTTACTCGTTCATTAGATGTGCGCTTTTTCTGTTACTCGTTGTAGTACTAGATACAATGTTTCCACGTAGCTCGGCCATATTTAATTATACCATCTCCTTTTCCCGCGAAGTATACACACTCCTCCACTACTTTTATTGCATCGTGAATACCAATCTTCCCAGATTAAGCCATGTATATTTAAATTTGATTCGTTTCCAGACAAGATTGTATATATCAGATTAGGTTATCTCGTTATTTTTCATGGAATGTACGGGTTCTTGTATAATTTCATTTGATTTTGTGTAAATTTTTTAGAAGTTTTCTGTTGTGCAATTGCTGTACCGATTCTTTGAGCTTCTGAGTGGCAGCCATGTTTTTTTAGACACCTGTCGAATTTTCGGTTATATAAGTTACAAATTTTATTACATTTAGTGCATTTTGGGTTAAGAGATATTTTAAAGTGGCCATTCTGATTTTGTGGTCATTTTGATAAATGGACGTTTTGATAAAGTAGACTGTATGCCTCTAAAGGTTATAGAAGTAATTTGTTCAGGTTAACGGACTTGTTTTAATTACACATAGAAAATCCATTGTTTTGTTATCTACTCCTCTCTATTCATTTATTTTTCTTTAGTCGACTATGGCAGAATTCATTGCAATGGGCTTACGAGAATTCAGTCAACCGGATTTCCGCAGTTTCTTCCCGCGTAGGAAATTAAGAACCGTAACCGGGTACAAAAATAAAGTTATTATTGATGCGGTATTTAACAACAAGATACAAATTAATTTGAAATTCTATTATCATATTGAATTAACCAAAACCCACATGCCGAGATTACGAGATAACTATTATCACGGAATAGATAAAAAGCTCACCAACATACAATGTTGTAAGTTAGTTAGTACTGGTCATATAATATTTTATTTTATACGTAAAAAGTGTATATAACCAGTACTGTAAACAATAAATAATATAATAAATATATATATTTGGAGCAGCCCATTAGTAGATACGATAGTTATAATATAACTATCTCAAATGAATTTTGTATCTTGTTTTGTTAAATACCGAATCAATAATATCTTTATTCTTCTTGTTTCTTGTTTCGTTTAGCACTCAACAATTATATCGGAGGCAAGATTATCCACACTTGTAGTTGGTTGCAGTTATTAATTAGTACCTATCATTAGTAATTTTGTAGAGATTAGCAGTGAAAAACGTGTAGCTTAGTGAGAAATTATTTATTCGAGCACCGGATTACACAAAACGAAACAAGATGTCGGAAAGCAAAAGGGGAAGTGACAACAGCGCCACCACCCACAGAGAAAAAGAACTCATTAAGGTTGCGTTCACAAATCAACACCCTCCCCTGAACGCAACCCCATCTTCAATAAACAATATAAATGTTTAGTTAAAGAGGTCCCCTTAGTTAATATATCGGAAACGTTTTCTGAACCTTTTATAAAGCAAAATTTTAATCTAGCATTATTCACATGCTCCTTAAGGAAATGGTGTCTTATATCTATGTGTCTGGATCTTGGTAAGTAACAGTCGTTCATAGTGAGCTTAATCGCACTTTGGTTGTCGCTGTGGATGATCAGAGTGCGGTTAGACTGCCCCCGGAGCTCTCCTTGCAATTGTTGCAACCATAGCGCCTCCTGTGCTGCCGCCGACATAGCCATATATTCGGCTTCCGCCGTTGATAGGGCCACAGTGTGCTGCTTGCGCGAGCACCACGACACAGCTCCACCCTTGTAGGTATCTCAGTACCCTCTTTACTGCAGACCAATGCTCAGATTTAGGTGCTTTGTTATATCTGCTAAGAGTATTCACAACAAATGAAATATCAGGTCTCGTCGCTTGAGCCACATATAACAGACAGCCAATAGCATGCTGATAAGGACATTCATATAAATCTTCATCATTGTCATTGAATTTCAGTCCAACTTCTAGAGGTGTTTTTACAGGTTTGCAGGCTGTCATGTTGAATCTTAATAATATTTCAGATATATATTTTTCTTGGTCCAGCATGATGCCTTGTTTTCCTTTAGTTATATTTAAGCCCACACATTGTTTAGCTTCACCTAGGTCCTTCATTTTTAGTCTGGTGCACAGGTTTGCCTTTAGATTATTAACACTTTTTGGTTGTGAGCCGAATATAATTATATCATCGACCCACACAGCAACATAAATATTAATTTCATAGTTGTAGTAAATACATGGATCAGTTTTAGATTGCATAATTCCCAGTTCCTTCAAGACATTGCTTAATTTGATGTTCCACAGTCTACTTGCCTGTTTGAGTCCATATAAAGACTTACGCAAATGGCATACTTGATTTCCTTCAATATACATCTCTGGTTGTAGCATATAAATATCAGTGTCTATTTTTCCTTGAAGAAATGCTGACACAGCATCCATTTGATAGATCTGCAAGTCATTCTGTGCTGCTAAAGCAAACAAATAACGAATAGAAGTGTATCTTACTACTGGTGAATATACTTCTTGGTAATCAATTCCTTTCCTCTGTGCAAACCCTTTTATTACTAGCCTTGCCTTATAGCGAATAATTTTACCTTGTTGGTCAGTCTTCGTTTTAAATATCCATTTACTTGGTAATGCCCTTTTATCAGGAGGCAAATCGACAAGCTGCCAGGTTTCATTTTTTATTAGAGAGTTATATTCTTCATCCATTGCTTCTCTCCATTGTTTAGCACATGGTGATGAAAGAGCCTCTTCAACTGTCTGTGGATCAGAGAGACTAGAAAATAAACAATACATACTGTACTCATTTATATCTGTGTTTTGTAATCGCATTCTGTTTCGAGGCCTTAGTCTGATATTTCGCTGATGCTGTGAGTATACACGGCTTGGTGGGATATATGTCTCATCTGAATTCCCTGTGTCCGTTTCATACTCACTAGAATCCTCATTACAATCTTCATTTGTGACACAATCACCTTTAGTTTCGTGAATTGATGGAGTGGGGCTATCTGTTTCAAACGGGGGTGTTGCCACAGGTATCGGAGTAATACTGTTGCGACTTGTCAAAGTAGCTTGACAGACTGACGATTGTGATTTTTCTTGTGAATCTTCATAGTTGGTTGATGAAGCTGAAACATCATTAATAACTGTTATATTTGAACTCCTTCTATTCTCAAAGAAGGTGACATCTCTGCTTTTAATTATTTTGTATGTTTTTTTATCTAATAAACGATATCCTTTTGTATTGTCACAGTATCCCACCAGGGTCATTTTTCGTGACTTCTTGTCCCATTTTTGCCGTTTTTCTTTTGACACAAGGACCATGGCCTCAGAGCCAAATACTCTAAGATGAGACAGGTCAGGTTTGTGTCCATTCCACAATTCATAGGGTGTCTTACCACATAAAGCTTTATTAGGAGATCGGTTTAAAATATATGCTGCAGTCCCCACTGCCTCTGCCCATAGCTTTTTCTCTAAGCCAGCATGAAACAGCATGCATCTAGCTTTCTCAACAAGCGTACGATTCATGCGTTCGGCCAGTCCGTTGTGTTGAGGAGTATAGGGGGTGGAGGTCTGGTGAATTATACCATTGTTAGATAGAAACTTATCAAAATGAGTATTACAGTACTCAGTGCCATTATCTGTTCTTATTATTTTTATTTTCAGAGAACAATGGTTTTCTACTTTATTTTTATAGTCTTTGAAAATTTCTAACACTTTGGTTTTATTTTCCATGAAGTAAACATATACCATTCTTGTATAGTCATCTATAAAGGTAATATAGTACTTCATACCTGAACAGCTCAAATTCTCCATGGGTCCACACAGGTCAGAGTGTATAAGTTCGAGTGGTGCTGAAGCCCGCGAACCAATATTCTTGAATGGCAATTTCGACTGCTTGCCTTCAAAGCAAGAGACACATTGTTTTAAATAACTCTCTGTGTTAGTCATAGTCACGCCCTTAGCACACTCAGGTAGCCTATGGACATCTGAAACATTCAAGTGACCCATGCGCAAATGCCACAAGTAAGTGTCACTACAATTCTCTTCACAAGAGCTTAAATGTGCAATTACAGGATTATTATCTATATCCAAGGTGTACAATTTATTATTAAGAGTTGCAGAACATATAAACTTTCCACGTGAATCATGAACATCACATCCTCTTTGAGTAAATGTTACATTATAACCATTGTTAACAATAGTACTCACTGAGAGTAGGTTGACAGCTAAGTCGGGTACATATAAAACATTTTTTAACTGAATGTTCTTACCCTGTGCTAGTTTGATATCAGTGCATCCAACTCCTTCAACACACATTGGCTCTTTATTAGCTACTGTTATTTTCTTCACCGATGGTTCTGTGACATTATACATACATTCTCTATTGCCAGTCATATGCATGGATGCACCTGAGTCCATGAACCATTTGTTATGAATACCCCCTGAAAAACCTGAAAAGGTTGAAAAAGCAGCAATAAAACCTGTATCCTTTTTGTTTCTTTCATAGGCAGTCTTGTTCACTTTTTTCACATTTGTACAAAACTTAGCGAAGTGTCCATAACTATTGCAGTTGTAGCATCTTGGCCCTTTAGCCTTTGGTTGTAGTGGCTGTCGTTGAAATTGTTTTCTTGATTTTGCGCTAACATGCAAAGCAGTACTGGTGTCTGCTAATCTTACTTCCTGTAGGAGCTTGGTCTTGATGAGATCAGCACTTATTGTTGCGCCAGAGCTCTCAAGTCTCATAATCATCGGAGTGTAGACGTCGGGCAGACCCGCCAGCATCAAGGTACCCAGCCACTCATCGTTGACTTCAAAACTTATGTTGCGTAACTTGTGAGCTGTGGTCATAATTTTGTTTACATATGACTCCACATTACCGCTCGATTCCAGAGTAGTATTCACTAAATCCTTTAACAATCCAACTCTTCGAGTCAATCCATTGTCATCAAACGCTCGTAATAGACTATCCCAGACTTCTTTAGCGGTTTTACAACTTTGTACATGTACATAGTTTTGAGGATCTAATAGTAATATCAACTTGGATTTTGCCTTTACATCTTTACTATAATCGATAGGTTTGTCATCTTTGGTCTCCACACATTTCCATAAGTCTTCATGTTCCAGATACGTCTTAACACTAAATTTCCACGTTGTAAAGTTTTCACGCCCAATCAATTTATCGATATTAAACATTTGATGCGACGAACTCATTTTAGGAATAATAAATTTCGCCGGCCAGTTACTTGATAACCTTACTTTTGTTCCGGAACACGTGCACCACAAAATCGATAAATACTGCTTAATATTGCACGATTATTTGTATTAGCGACTATTGCAACCACGCTCTGCTACCATGTAGAGATTAGCAGTGAAAAACGTGTAGCTTAGTGAGAAATTATTTATTCGAGCACCGGATTACACAAAACGAAACAAGATGTCGGAAAGCAAAAGGGGAAGTGACAACAGCGCCACCACCCACAGAGAAAAAGAACTCATTAAGGTTGCGTTCACAAATCAACAAATTTAAGCAAACTTTTTATCTAATAAACGAGATTTTCTAGTATACCAAAAGTCAAGCCACTTTGTCCTTCTACTGGTGATCATCGCACCATCAACGTTCATTTTTTTATTTGGGCTTAGACTACTTCGGATCCCGGATGGTTACTGTCGGTCGTAGACAAAAGAAGGGTTACATAGCCATACTGACTTGCCTAGGTAGGTTAATTTAGATGCAGTACACACTTTATCCGCATCTTCAAAACATTTTGGCTAACTTATGTTTATTATAGCTTTCTGTATTTATTATTCTGGAACGCCACTTCCAATGTTGAATTGTTATAGTAATTAGGAAGGCTAGACTGGCTCCCATAATACAGTTCAAACTAGTATGGGAGACAGGGCACAAAGAATATTGTACTGTTATTAGAAATAAAATTATTATTATTTCCCTTGACACTCGATTATTAATCAATCGGTTACAGACAGATATCTCGTCTCGTTACCCACAGTAAAAAAGATATCTATTTCCCTTTATTTATGTGTCTATGTGTTGTAGACGTGTATTGCGTGGTCGATGTCTACGCCTCATGTCTGATGAGGACTGTGTGTGTAGTAACTGTTGGGTGATGGACGAAGGTTGTGTGCATGTGACGGATGATTCTTGTGTGTTTGTTGCATTATTGATGAATGTATTGTTGCCTAATACTTTACTAAGTATGGTGGTAGTGTGGATGACTGCTTGTTTCTGTAGTGTGGTTATATCTACTTTTGCATTAATTTGTTCTATATATTTTTTATGGCTTTACTGACTACTCCTGTGGCTCCTACTACTATTGGGATCACTGTGGTTTGAGTATTCCTGAGACGACTAATTTCGGTTTTTAAAAGGTGGTACTTGCTCAATTTTTCTATTTCTTTGGCTCCTACATTATAATCGGATGGTATTGATATATCTATGAGATAAGTGCGATTGTTTGTTTTATCTATATAAATTATATCCGGTCTATTATGCATGACTATTATATCAGTTTGAACAGGTATTTCTCACATGATTTTAGTTGTTTCTGTTTATTTTATTTGCGGTTGTGTGAGAGGTTCTTTCCACCACTGATTTGATACTGCAATATTGTGTTTTATTGCCAGGCACCAATACACATACTGAACCAGGTTATTATGTCATCTGACATAGTATGTATTAGCCAACTTTTCACATCCTGATATGTGCTGTGCGGTCTCGTCTTTGTTGACGCATAGACGACATTTACCGTCTATCGGTTCTTTTAAAATGTCGCGTTGGTGTTGGCGCGTCATAATAGCTTGGTCCTGTATCGCAAATATCGTTGCTTCAGTTAAAGGTGGTATTTGTTGCTTTTTTAATTTCTTTGTCTAAATGTATATTACCTTGTGTTAGTTGTAATTCCGTTTCTATTTCTGTTGCTTCCTTTTGAATTGAGTATTTATTCTTATTTCGATCGTGTTGAACTATTGTTTTAATTAGATGATCATTTTCGTTATCTAAATATTGTTTATGTTTAAGTATTTATACCTTATACATATTCTCTACGTTTAATAATCCTCTTCCCCCTTCTGCTATTGGTAAATATAATCTTTCAATATCTGCTTTTTGATGTTGAGCTTTATTTATTGCTTAATTTTTCCTAGTTTTTATATCTATTTTCTTTAGATCAGAAGCTTTGTAGTTTATTATTCTAAAAGAATAAAATAAAACTGGTATTGCATATGTATTTCTTCCTTTTATAATATAACGTGAGCTTAAATGTGTAATTAGTAATTTCTTTTTTCTTTTAAAATACTCTTTAGTGATCTGTTCTCTAATCTGATTATGGTCTTTTTTGCCGGATTCATGTACTCCTAAATATTTATATTTTTTATCTATTCCTAATTCTTCAATTGATTCTCCATTAAGTAGTACATGTCCTTCTCTTATTGTATTATTTCTATGCCCTGACTTAATATGTAATGTATTGCATTTATTTAATCCAAAATAATATCATTTGTGAATATCTCAACACTATCCAGCATTACTATTAAGCTACTACAATTGTTTGCATATATTTTTAAATCATCCATATACAATAAATGATTTATCCAGAAGCTATCCTTAAGTTTGTATCCTTTTTGTTTATATTTATTGAGAATAAATGACATGGGATTAATTGCCAGACAGAACAACAATGGTGAAATAGAGTCTTCTTGAAATGTGCCTCTTTTTATCGAAATTGGCTCGATTAACGATTCGTGAGATCCACGAGCTGTCATGATCACTCTCCACGTAGGCATAGCAATTTCAAAAAAAGATTTTATTATTGACGGACATCTGTAGTTATCAAGTATTTTCATAATCCATTCGTGGGATACACTATCAAATGCCTTTTGATAATCCATCCACACCATACTCAAATGTTTTGTTGAACGACTGGTGTACGTATTCTAAAATTGCCTTATTGATCTTTACACCCCCTAGCATGACGTCTACACCCTCTGTGTTCAACAGCGATAATGCTGTTCTCCTGACAATGGTGGTACAGTTGATTTGCTAATATAGATGTTAAAAGTTTATATATACTAGGTAAGCATGCTATTGGTCTCCAACTTATTGCATCATCTGTATTTTCATTTTTTGGGATTAACCTGCTTAAAAAATAACCTGCCCCGTGGTAAACCATTGTTCTAATGCTTCCTTGCTTTATACTATTTTGTTGAACTCTTTATCTAGATATAAATGTGTACTAATTAACCATTTCAGATAATAATTGTAGTTTGTTATTATTATTATCTTATATGTCTGCGTTGTTTTATAGCACATTGGGATATATCGTGCGAAATCATTTCTGATAATGGCACCGCCCTTTTTGGCGCTAATAAAGAGTTAATGATATCTTTATATAGGGACTAGCTTTCCGCCGCCGGCTTCGCTCGCCTGGACCATTAGAAATTTTTTATTTGGATATCGATACATATCATGACACGGATATAATTATAATGAGATATTTAAAAGTAAACAATGGTCACATTTTAATTCCCTTTACAAATTTCCACGCTTATTTTTATCCCTTTATTTGCTATTTTTCGGGTAAAAATATAGCCTATATTCACCACATATCATGTAGCTTCCTGTGGGTGAAAGAATTTTAAAATCAGTCCGATAGTTTCGGAGTCAATTCGTTGCAAATAAACAAACAATCAAATCTTTATAGATTTTGTCGTGAATGAGAAGATCCACCGGAAACTTATACCATCGTCTCTCATTAAAAGAGTTGATGAGCGAATTTGGCAGCGAATGGTAAAATTTTAATGACAACACTTCGAGTAATCCTCATGCAGAGTACGCCGTTCTTGCCACCCTCCTTTTGGTGAACTCCTGTCTACTCACATAGATCCCCTGTAAACTAGATGCTGAAGATCCATTTGTGAAGGACATGTCTTTCCATTTTCTCATTGGATTGTTAATGGGTCGCACCTATCCTGCTTATTTAGAATACCGAGATTTGGTCAGTCGCTCAACTTGAAAGAAAGCTTTACGTTTGGAGAAGGTGGTTACAGGAAGATTTAGCTTCTCGAAACAACAAAGAACCGGTCCCTATACCAAATATGGCAGTCAACGATTTAGTCTTGGTGGTGGATGGAATTTTACCAAGAGGAACATGGCCCAGAGAGAGCGTTTCGGCCACATATCCAGGCCATGTCGGAATTATCAGAGTCGTGGATGTTTGTTTGCCGAAATCCTGAGACGTCGCGTCGAGAAGTTAGTTGTACAAAAAGAAAATTGTAAGGAAAGGACGCTGGTTCAATTCAAACAGACAACACAAGGGATTAAAATTGATGCTTATAAACAAATAGCGTTTATACGGATTTTTGAAAGGCTTTTGACAGGGTACCAGTTCACAAAATACTGTTGAAATGAGCCTTTAATGGTATTCACGGGGATTTGTCATATATAAATATCGCAAACAGGTGGTTGTAATCGGTGGTTGCGAGTCAGATTGTTTTCAAATTTCCATGCCATTCTTATTCATGCTCTTTATAAATGATACAGGCAAGTGCTTTGAGTTTTGATATTTAATGAAATTAATCATACGACTCTTTTTTTTTTATTTCAACTCTTCAACCGCAATCTCTTTCTAACTTAATCTGTTCTCTTAAATCATTGTGATATATACTGTTTTTTTGTAATGTTTGTGTATAATACATTGTATTTTGTCACTGTTCGTCTTACCTAAATAAATAGAAAAAAATGGCTGTATGTAACATACGAGTACAACTTATATAGGTGTCCCTTTTAAATATAGCCTATATGCCACATAACTATAACATAAAATTTCTCTTTTATACAATACAAAGAGGAATCATACGTTAAATAATTATTTGTCCACAGATATACGCAATGGTGTGCGTAATTTCACAGTTTCAAGAATATCTCGAAGGCCGAGGGACGGCCGCTTTCGACTATTCGGACAGGGTGAGTGCTCCAAATTAAATCAACGCTAGACTATTAAATACTGCTACATTATAACGCTAGACTATTACATATACAAGCGTTATAAAATTTAAAAGCACCTACCTAGTATTTGTTGGTCTAAATAAACGTCTGCGGCAAAATAAGTTTAGAGTGGTATTATACACATATTCTCCATTATTGATAAATCTTAGGTACTGACTCGTCTAGCTGGCGATTAATTTACAACGACTATCGTATACATATAGTAATAAACTAGAGGAATTTAGGTTTTCACTTAATATATATATATATGACATATATATATATATATATGACAGTTGCGAAAGTGCTTTAAGCCATAAAATAAGGTCAAATAGACGTAAATATAACAAACCTTATGTTGTAATGTAATTCAAATAAAAGAAAATAGAGACTATAATAATCAATACTGAAATGCAGTTAGTATAAATAACTATTACTTACTGGTCTGTTAACCACTTCTTTTCACAGCTTTTTCCTTCGGTTAGCCTACTATTTTATTTTTTCTGAATTCTCACAGGACTAAAAGCTCAGGCGCTAATGCCCCTTTGAGAGTATTCCATGGACGTGCTATGGTCTCTAAAGGCGAAAAATATTTAATATAATCTATAATGGCAATGGTGACCACTATATCTATTGCCAAGGTACAAAATGGAATAATATAACAATATTTGGCGGTGTCCAGAGAAAAATTATATAATTATTATTTTTTAATTGTCCTAGAATATAATTGAAAGAAAAAGAGAATGTAACAAAAAACTACATGTTTTTATGAAATTTGATTAGCATACGACAACTCCTCCCCTATCTCGAACACATGCAACAATGCTTCTGGAAATACTGAGAATTAAGCGTTCCCGTATTTATTGCGGTTCGTATCAAGAGATTTTTCGTTTTCGACGAATTTTCGTCTTATCTTCTTGGTTGTTACGACGATATTAACGTAATGAGAAAGCCACCGACCGGAAACCTTAGAAAATTCATAGAAATAAAATGCATTTATGAAACTTTTCCTTTTTGAGCGAATTTGTCACGCAGAGGCTTTTGGAAATGTGTTTTTAAGGAATAAATTAATATAATTTCTGTTTCGTGTAGTTATAGGTATTCACTGTTTTTACAAATATCTGTCACATGATGATGAGAACTAAATAACTTTTGCGAAAGAAGCTAAAACTTTTTTATATGATTGAAATTAACTCTGAATGAATACTTTAATGCTAACTATAAAAATCCATTTGCCATCGTATTTTCGCATATAGAATTTGAATAGCAAACAAAGGATGTGTCAAAAGCACTTGATCACGTTGATAATAAATTACTCCTACAGAAACTTTATTCACTCGGTGTTAGGGGTGTTGCTCGCAATTTAATAGAACCATATCTCGTTAATAGAAAACAGTACACTGCAGTGACAAAATTATGTAAAAACTCTAGAGTAAAAACAAAATACTGTAATAGATAGGTGTACTACAAGGCAGAATATTAGGCTATTTACTTCTTACAACATATAAATGCCGATCCCACGTCTGTTGACTATCCGATGATTTTCTTCGCTGATGACAGCATAGCTGTAATTAAATGTACGAATGCAATCACATGAGGGAGATGAAAATAACGCAATAACGGCTTAATGCGTGGTTGGTTATAAATCGTTTGATTCTTAGAAGTAAACGAAACTCATGCACTTAAGACAAAATTTGCCTTTATCAGAAATTAAGATTGAAATTGATGGGAATGAATTTTTTTCTGTGAGCAATATAAAATTTCAGGACATCCAAATTGACTAACAATTTAACTGGAAATGTCATACCGAGGTACTACATGAGAAGTTAGCTAGCTCTGTCTACGCTCTGTACAGACTATCAAAGGTAGCAAACACCAAAGCTGTTGTAACGACTTATCGTAAAGATGTGTATAAGGGCATTAAAGGTTTAAAATTTACTGATAGTTGTAAACTAGTTTTCAAGCAGCTTAAATACTTATACTACCATGCCTATACAATAGGCAAAATCCTGTTTCTTTCCAATCTATCCCAGAGAAGAATCAACAAAAGAGTTACAGATGAGGACACGGTAACCGAATATGTAAACACAAAACCGCGCACTTTGCAATTAGTTTATTTGGTATGGTTCCAAAAATGTAACAATATTCCGTATAACAAAACAAGTTTGCGAATTATTCTTTAAAAAGTTAGATGCATTTTTAACCAATAATAGTTATTTAAGATACGAGTGCGGAAAGTAAGGTTTTACGAATAAGGGCCAAATTGAAAACACGAGCGTAGCGAGGCACGAATTCGAAAAACCTTTTACGCTCAAATTTCTTACAACATTTTTCAATGCTTTTTACGAGGAAATAACACAAATATATAGGTAATTAAACTAAGTATGTATTAAAGGTAAAAATTATTTGTTAAAATTAAACGTGATATTTGAACATGTTTTCGTGTCATTCTCGAAAAACCTTTTACGCTCAAGTTTCTTACAACATTTTTCAATGCTTTTTGCGAGGAAATAAAACAAATATATAGGTTAATAAAACTAAGTATGTATTAAAGGTAAAAATTATTTGTTAAAATTAAACGTGATATTTGAACATGTTTTCGTGTCATACATTTTTATTTGAAAATATTCGTTCTAGGCTCCTTGAAATACTTTTGCCTCTAAAGTTTGACATATTTTCATCAATTTTTTTTAAATTTCTTCGGTGCTCGGCCAAAAAATATTAAAAAAATACTTTTAAGCACGTGTGCAGTAAAGGATTTCAGTACATTTTTATTTAACACGTGTTTAAAGACTCACTTTCGGTGTTTACAATGGATTAAAAAAATAGCGCTTTATGAGCAACTGCATTGAAAAGGATATTATGGGCTTACTTAATTTCTGAATAACAAGTTTATAAAATGTACTGTTGCACACAATTGATTTTTTATAGTATTTACTGGGCATAGTTAAATTTTAGAACGTATTCTGGTCTATTATAGTAATTACATAATTATTTAATCCTATGGCGTTTCATGTTGTGGTCGCTTAAATTATATTGCATCAATTACATCATCACTATTTTCAAAACGAATGGTCGTCATTCTGAAATCATGTTTGATGAATTTCCGGTTACCATATATCACCATTACAACTTTTTCTTAATATTTCTATACTATTTAATTACCCCTTATAAAAGGATCTTTTAAATTTTTGCAAATAACGTAGGAAAATATCAACAATTTCTTTTCACTGCCTTTTTAGCTAAACTAATTTTGTTGTTTGGTTACTTGAGTATTATTATTATAGTAATGCCAGCATTTGCTAGCAAGTTCTTTACATCATTATATACATACGTGTTTTTATTATCACTTTGAAGGTGTGCGCATTTTAAAAGAAAACAACATGGCAAAATTATGGTAAAATTACCAGTTGCATGTCAATCTACGGCTGTAATTCCTGCTCATTTTTATCAACGTAAACCTAAAGTAATGCACACCTATTCATATATTTTTGAAAGAAAAAGCGAGATGACAAATTTCAAACTGTGTTTTCTTTATAATAATTATTCATGTCATGCAATTTTTGTTTTAGTTGGCTACGGTACAATACACAGCTACTGGTCCGCACACGACCACTACAAGTTCTTTGGCAAGCGGCCGCCGAAGATCCGCTGCCAAACCCATGCCGAGCCGCCATGACCCAGAGGAGTTTTCTGAGGCACCGAGTAAAGCTATAAGTATGTTATTAATGGAACCCGTATAATGTAAAGTACAAATAGGCTATGCCTACTTTAAAATCAGATAACATATTTGTAGGAGTTCTGTCACAATTGAAATGTGACAAAATTTTATATATAATTTTTTTGCAATTCTTGTTTTAATTATATTGTTTTATGTGGAAAATTTATTTGTAATTCTAATAGTTATAATAGTATTGAATAAAAAATTTAATGAGTTTAAAAAAAAGAGTTAAAAAGTTTTTGCCGGATGCCGTGACATAGGGGCTTCATTCAGCCAAGATTGCAGATATATGTTTGTAAATTCTAAATAACATATGGAGATAACGTGGAATGGAATTTTATCGTTTAATTGCGACACAAAAACTTTAGTCTCATTTTACGTGACATACTCAGTTAATCAATATTTTTATGACATCACGGGGTTTTAAGAATTTCCCTTTCGATAATAAGTAAATATATAAAGATGAAAAACCACAAATGTGCAGTAAATTATAAATTTTGTATACATCGAACTACTATTGTTACGCATTTAATAATAATTTGATATTATTTTAACTTTTGACACATTCATTCACACCATTTTTGTTTCTCTAGAAAAAATGACTTATAAATAAATATACTCAAAACAATTTGTTTGAGCATAATTTTTTTTTTTAGCATCCGTTCTGTCCAAGCCGAGTCGCACGGGTATAAAAAAACATGTACAGTTTCCCGATGAGCAGAGCTGCATAGAAGAAGCTACGGAGGCTCCGCTTCATTCAGAGGCTGACAACAAACCGGGTGAGATAACTTATCCCACTTATCGAATTCTTCCTTCCAAACTACGTTATTATCGTGTTAAGATATTAACTTGGAGACGTTTACAATATGTGTTTTGGAAAACGTACGACTGGCCAGCGACTACTAAAATTTAAAACAAGACGGCGTTTTAATTGGTTCGCCCTTATCAGCGTTGGAAACAATGTCGTCCATTTGTACACAACTTGGACCATACGGAATAGAATGATGCAGCAATTCCTAACCGTGACATAGAGCAATATGCGATACTAACGTGGTTTTCGCGTGGTGAGAGTCGTGTGCCCTGTGGCCTGATTAATTACATGGTCACAAATCTGTTAGTAGAAATTGCATCACCTACAAAACTGTTGATTTATTTACAACACAACAGATTACAGTCTTGGATAACTAATATTACTGAATATTACCCATTAACATGTGAAATTCTACAGAAACTCATATTGAAAAAATTAAATTTGAATTTTCTTTTTGTGAATTTTTGCGATAAAAATGTTCGTGTGTTACTATTTTATACGAAATATTAATAAAGACATACTAAGAAAATCGTTTAATTCAATTTCAATTCAGCTCATAATTAACGAATGTACAATCCCGCGGTTCCCGTACATGTAATCTCGCAATACGGGATGAAAAAAAATGCGGGGTCCCGCAATACCGAGATCTCGGTATTCCGAGATTGGAATCCCGAATCATTCCACTAAGATGGTGTTATTATTTAGCCCTTCTTGGAATAATGATTTCGCTTCATTCACTTTTAACTTATTATTTTTTCACTTGCGCCCAAACCAGCTCTAAGGAATTTATCTGACAATTGTAAGGAGTAGTCTTAAAACAGTTAACATACGTACCCCATATTGTGCTGCCATATCGCCCATAACGTATATGTGTTTAATTGTGTTGTTTATAATATTAGGGGTTAAAGTATGATTTTGCCGTTTTATTGTAATAGGTTCTTTTAAAAAATGTGAAACATTTGAAAATCGAGTTACAATTGTTTTTGTTATTCAACTTAAATAAGAAAGATAGATACTGCGAAAATTCGAGTGATATTTGAATACGAGTTCCGACGCAGATTTAACGCGGCAAAAACAGCCCGCAATATCAATATAGCGTTTAGAGAGGGGTCTGCTAATGAACGAAATTGCGATTTTTTTTAAACGCTTTCGTGATTGAAACTTCGTCTTGGAGAACGAGCCACGAGGAAGACCGCCCACACAGGTGAATAACGATGAATTAAAAGAGATGGTGGAAGCTGATCCTAGTCGAACTACCCACGAATTAGCGGCATGGTTTAACCTTACCTTATCCACAATAGTGACTCATTTGCGTTAAATCAATAAAATAAAAAATACGAAAAATGGGTGCCTCATGATTTGACTGATCTGATGAGAAAGAAACGCGTGTTGAAACTTGTGTTGCCTTGTTGAATCTTGATGAAAAGTGGATTCTTTATGATAACCCTAAAAGAAAACTGAAATGGCTGACCCCAGGTCAAAATCCACAACAGTTAGTTAAAGCAAAACTTGCCAATAAAAAGGTAATGGTAATTGTTTGGTGGTCTCAGCATGGTGTTATTCACTATAGTTTTCTCCGATCTGGTCAAGCAATAACGGCAGATGTCTATTGTGTCGAACTCAGAACAATGTTGCCAAAACTAGCAGTAAACAGCCCCGACTCCTGAATCGATTTTCACCATTATTGCTCCATGACAACGCGAGACCTCATACAGCACGAGAAACCGTTTTGATCCTTCAGAAACTGCAGTTAAAAACCATTCATCATCCTCCGTTTTCGCCAGACCTTGCTCCAACGGACTACTATTTTTTTTTCGTGATTTGGACAATTATCTACGTGACCAGAAGTTTTCCTCCCAGGAGGCAGTACAAAATGCTTTTACACAGTTTGGGCAGTCTAGACCCTTAGAGTTCTATCGCAAAGGCATAAATGATGGCAGCAATGTATAGATAACAATGGTAACTATTTTGATCAAATAAATTAGTTAAAAATTAAAAAATAATAATTTTTGATTTTCAGTACAAATCGGCAATTTCATACTTTAAATCCTATTATTTATGTCATCACACATGAGTTTGATTTAATGAATTAAGAAAACATTGAATAATAAATAGTTAATACGATACATGAAAACGGAAATTCACAAGACCTTATATAATCATTACAGCATTTACCTCGAACATGACGTATATATTTGCATATAATTCGACAATAGTTGATGCAGTTTGAATTAATGAAGTAAACAACCTCGAATTATACGATGATCCAGTGTCATTTTACACTATTTAATTTAGTGGTGTTAGTGGAGACCATTTTGTGTAAGTGAATAAAGTAACTTCGTTCACGACGGCACTCCAATGATGATAATGATAACCTAGTCATACGTTTCAAGTGTTCGAGTGAGGAGTGAGGCTGTACCTAGAAAAAAATCAGTCTGAGGACTTAACTAGATTACTTACTTAAAAAGATGGCAGCATAAAACATGAAATTGATAATTTTTATTTAATTCATATTATCCTACATAAAATATTTTTTGACATAAGTAACTTGTCTGATTCATTGATTTTTCTTATTGTTACGTCAATAGTCTACTTGAATAGTTTTTCTTACAAGGAAAAATGAACCTTAAGATGTAATGACCATGAACAACACGCCTACGTGTTTAATATAAATCAATGTAGACCGTCAAGGTTCTTTACATCACATAATTGATCTGTTTAATATTAACTTTAAGAATTTTCCTCACGGCGAAAATGTTCTTACCTTTCACTTTTATTGCTACTTATCTGATGGAGCTCTATAGGATTCAACTCACAATAGTAAGGGGGCAGTCCTAAAACAGTGACACTATATTGTGCTGCCATATCGTCCATGGCGTATTTGTTATTGTTTGTAATACATATTTATAAAAGTGACTTTACCATGTCTTCTTTTGAAAGAATATTTTTGTTTCTAAACCACTCTTTTTATTTGTGATTTGATTATTGTTATTATCGGAATTGTCTTTTCCTCGAGTGGTATGGTGCATTATCCAAAACGATTGCCGACTTTGGCTTAAGCTTAGGTAAGATACTAGCTAACCACTTTTCAAGACCTCTGCGTTTGTTAGATTTTACTCTTAAACGGTTCAATTTAAATTGAGTGATGATAAGATATTTTACTTCGTTATTTTTAGACTAGTTAATAGTCTAAAAATAACGAAGCGTAAACTCAATACGATATAAAAAGAAAACAAATTAATAAGGTAAATAGATATAATTCCGTATGCAATTCAAATATTAGGTTAGGGTCTAATAACATAAATACATTGTTGGTCCAAAAATCACATATATAGCTAAGGTAACGATTACAATCGCTAAGCTATAAAATAAGCAAAGTATAATGAATTGAAAGGTACTTATCAACTTTTTACTGTTAGTCTCCTCGACCGAAGAGCAATGCTCAAAATCAATCCTCTATTTGTTTTAGTTATAAATATAAATTTTAATAAAAGTTTTCGATGTTTTATATCCTTCATATATTCTTAAGACTTTCTTAAAGCACTCTCCCATCTTCCATTCCTTAAATTTTAAAATTTGTTCCAAACTAACTCTTTTCAATTGACCATAACAGGTGACGCCTTGTGTCGTAAGAATATATTTAATATATCTTTTTAATATAATTTATTAAACAAAACGTAAAATTCAACGAACCGTATAGGAAAGTAATATAATAACGACTAATGTCGTTAGCTTATATGTTATATTAATTTAGCAAGAACGTTATCAACTCAGTTATTAGGTAGTCAACGACTACTTCAAGCTAAGAGAAAATAGACTTCAAGGGACTCTATACTTTAATGAAATTATTAACTTTATAACATTGTTTATAATAATTATTATATAATAAACCATAAATATTAACGAATCTTATTATAAAATAATATAACTCCACGATAACTACCGCTTAACCAAATATTTACTCAAATATAACAATTAATATACATTAAAGAAACATTAATTGTATTTTGTCTTTGATTTTAACTCATTCTCACTAATTTTTACGAATAAAATGATAATAATTTCTATTGATGAAATCAACTGAAAATACTTAAATAAAATCACATGTATGTCCCTAGCTAACACGTTAATTTCCCGGTGATAAACTTTGACTTCTTTTAGCTTCAAATTCGAAAATGATTTTCTCTTTCACGTTTATTATTACTTATCTGATAAAGAATAAAAATGCTAGTCTTCCTATTAAAAATGTAGATTTTTTTTTAAGTCAGAGGAATGATAAAGATATATTTATCATTCGATGTTCTAAACTAATATATATACAACGATAAAGAACTAAGTTATCGAGTGAACTAATGAAATCTGAATTATAAATGTAGCCATCCTTTTCATTGCCAACCGTTTTACGTTTAGACTTTTTTTATTCGTGTTTTTCAATGTCCGGGCTATTATTCTACTTTGAACGCCTCCGTGCACGGCGTTTTTCCCGCTTGATTTGTTTTTTATCCGCTGATATGTAATTTTCCGTAATATAAGTTAGCCACAATTCAATATTTATAGAAAATAAAAAGTTAAGTATGTAAAAACTATGGCCGGAATTTTTTTTATTGCCTTTTGAAGAGGTTTCCGTTCTTTCTGTTCTGAGTATCAACCGTATTCTTCTTAGTCATTAACTGCCGGTTTCAATAACTTACTATATCCGTAACTGGAGATTTAAAGTATACCTGTCTTTGTTGTTTACAATGTAAAAGACAGTGACAGATATACTGTCAAATCTCCAGTTACGGATATAGTAAGTTATTGAAACCGACCGTTAGTCAAGTATTTGGGTGCTTTCAAAATATTGATTATAAACATTTTATTGAACGAAATACGTTTTAACTAAGTAAGTTGTCGAAATATTGGAAGAAATTTTCGAGGCAATCTTGATTGAGATGTTTCGTAAATATATTTATACCTTCTTTCGTATATCTTCTTTACCACAACAAATATAATATAATATAATCACTTGAAACCCTTATAATAAATAATAACTTGACTCCACAATATTAGTAAATTCGTTTTTATTAGATACCTATAGCAGCACGATTGTATGAAAATGTGTCTGTTCGGTTTCTTTAATCCCGTGCCCGTGCCGTAATCGAGTACTAATATTTTTGTTGAAAATTTATGTAACGGCTTACATTCACAGAGGAAGTCTTTCACTTTTTAATCTTTATATTTTTTGTGTGGTTAGGTAAACGATTACATCACAATATTCACATTCTACAAAATGTGCCCGCTCCAACACAGCAATTAGGTTTCACAGTGAGTGATCACACGTTGCTCTTCAAAAGGATTACAAGTGAGATGCTTTTTCAATAGAATCGCTCATGTGCGAAATATCGACTGCAAGAAGGATCGGCTTTATAATTAGCAGGCATGTGTTACGATATCTTTTGTCGTCTATTTCTTCGATACACTGTAGGTTCTAGAGTGGGCAACCGTTAGGGCACCATAAAAACACTGAACGAAATAATAGCTTAGCCCTTTGAATGTTTGGGCGGTTCTAGGGGCATTAATTTTTTTGTACACACCGTTAAGTATAATTTCTGATTCAATTTATTTAAAACTGTGTCCCCCTATCGCTATATAATAATTAATATTCTAAATATCGTACAGGGCGAGAATGGCACTATTAAAACATTATATTATAAATGAAATAAAAGAGTTTATGTTTCTTTTCTCTAATAGAGTTTAGTCACGTAGTGAGTATGCCACCTCCATAAGATTACATATATTAATTAAATTCTATTAAGTATACTTTTTGCCAAAGGGTTTATTGTTTATGAACCTAGTAGATACCGTTGCTACGTTTGAAAAACACGTGTAATAGATCCATAAAGAAAAGTAGGTCCATGCCTGCAGTCAATGATTTCACAATGCCTGCAGTCAATGATGGCACATGTGACGGTGCCTAGAAAGTAACAGAGACAGATATTTCGAAAAGCAATATCAGCAGATTTCTACAATTCCACAACTTTCAGTTTTTTTATTTTATAAAAAAACTTTTAGTATGATCCTTACAACAACATTCATTAAAAAGTTATAATCAACACAGATACAAATATTAAACTGTAGGTCAATTGGAATTATTTATAAATACAATAATTGATATTTTAACAAAGAAATGTTAAATATTACAAGTATTAAGACGTCTTCACACCTTTTCCCCAATATGCATTCTACAAGTTAAAATTTCCCGATTTTCCATCAGAGTTTGGTACACCTATATGAGACAAAATAGTTTAATATGCAATATACAATCAAAGAAGATGGGTCGATGAAACATTGCCATTATCAATAAATCTGATCCATTCGAAGCAACGCGATAAAACATTTTATTTTCTTTTGGAGTGCAATCGTTAATCCATTTTTAATATTAGCAGCACTCTGAAAAATGAGAATTCTACAGATCATTAAACTTATTAAAAGAAAATGTTTATTGCATGTTTACTGCATTTCCTTTTAATGAAAATGCAAACAAAGAAAATGATTTACGAAATCTAAGCAGGAAATTGTTCCAATATAGAATTTTTTAAGAACGATAATAATGGTTTGTTTCTTTTGAAAAAAGAAAATAGAAACATCTATCGATCATAAAAAACTTGTTTCATTGTAAGTCAGTACATACTTGTTTGTTGAATAAAATGCCAAATTAATATTCTCGAATGTTAAACAAGTACTTACTGTACGAATATTCAATTTCATGAGATTGACATGTGCTTAATGAAAGCACTTGTCAATATATCGTTGAAACCGTTATCGAATGAAAAACAAGAATATGTATTTATTTGAGTCGTAAGAAGAAAAAATATTTCACTCAAATAAATTCATTAGAAAGAAAATTATCTGCATAATGTATATAGGTAATGTAATAATGATGTTATAATTTTTGATATCGAACAGAATGCTAAAAAAAGTACCAAATGCCAAGAATTCGCTTTTGTATGATAAGCAACCTAATAAGATTGTAAATAAAACCGATTGTCACATGGCAACACACCTTATCTCTGAAAGATCAAGCCGAAGGCACACGACTGAAATATGCAATATATTATAACTTATTAATATTCATTTCTAGATTTTCTTGCTTTTCTGTATAAATAAGACGTGACCTACAAATAAATAAATATCTATATCTGCATCATCGTTATCATCACTAGGGTTTAGGACTTCTCTCATATATAGAATCGGATAGGGAGAATGGGGCATGACCCACTACGCGGGCCCAGTGTGTATTGGTGGGTGTTAACGTCCCCTGATTTAGCCGGGACCGACAACTTAACCTGCTTACCAAGCACATAGGAGCTCGCGAGCAATAAATTTTTTATCACACATCCTATAACCGGACCTTGCAGAACAACCGTACTAAACGCGCTAACCACTGCGCGTTATACATATGAGTTGATAACAGAAGGGTATTTAATTGTGTACATTTAATTTAATTGTGTACAGAGGCGCGTGTGATCAGTTCATTATGGATGGAGCTAGAATCGGAAGCGCCAACGCCCGAACGCTGACGACGACGCAGCGAGCAGTACTATCGGCCAGTGTCGCGTGCGCGCAACGAACGCCGCAAGATGTCTGCCGCCGGAGTACCGCCCGCAGAAGAGTCACCACCGAAGGACGCTAATTTATAAGTTATTTTAACATAGGATTAGATCCCATTGCATTAATGATAAAGTTTCTTTTAAAGAAAAATTTAATGGCAACGCATATAATCTGTATAAGATGACAGCCTAGCATGTGCCACTGCAATTTTTTTAGAAAGATCAAATGATCTCTCTTTTTAAATTAAATGACCAACTTATTTAATGTTTCGTGGAAAAGTACGTCAATAGTTTGCCAAATACGGAGTAGCGTGTGTTTTTTTGAACCTTTGTACTCATAATCGTACATAAGCAAAATATTATATTCTCAAATTATTAGAAGTACAATTAAACACAGTAAAAAATAAAAATGAATTTATTTAAATCAATATCTCTTTATTCAAATACGCATCATGGAAGCACTTTCTAACGTCATACAATATTAAAATAAAAAAATAATTGCAGTATCATACAGTATTGTCAGATTATTTGTATATGTATATCAAAATAAGTTTGGTAATAATGGAAACTAAACCAATCCCGAGTGATCAAGATCCGACAAGTCTCCACAAGTGGCATAGTTAGCATTCTATTGTTGGATGAACAGTCTGTGATAAATGATAATGCAAGATTATTTCTATCATTTTCGAAATATTTTGAAGATTTTTTTTGATCAGGCAAGTGAAAAGCGCTTTTAGCAATATTTTACTTTATAAAATTTTAGTTTTACTTTTAATGCTACTAAAAATTGGAATTCGGGAGTTAATACTTCTGTGCAATTCGTCCATTGCATTCGTAGTGCGGTTTTTTCACAATACGATAAGTTCAAAATAATATTATTTGGTCTCGTGCAATATCAATATGCAGTATACAATTGATAATAAGGTGACAGTGTCAATATCATACGTTTGTCATAATTCTCGTAGCTTTTGTGCAGGTAACATGGAAGCAGTGATTCTATCATGCGTTTCATCATCATAGTCATGAAATGAAAAAAAGTCTTGTACAATGTGGTGTGGCAATATCACATTAGTTGTAGCTTTGATGTACCGACAATCAAAAATTTATTTCGTTTCCTGTACAGCGTATCTTTGTTTGGCGCAAATGATGGGCACAGATACTCTTTATTTTGAAAATTATGTTTTCCCAAGAAGTTTCAAATATTTTTGGAATTGGTTCAAAATTTTCGCACACTTCTTTTTTGCATTCTTCCATAGCCATATCAATTATATTTCTTTCAAAGTCAATGCTGCAACTATGTTTGGGCGGTATGACGACATTCTTATCTGAACTTAATGTAATCGAAGTTTTGCACTCCCTCTGGTTGCAACATCTCCAGTTGGTTATACCATTTTATTTTTTTATAAAAAAGTTATATTTGTAACAATTATTTGAAAAAGAAAACTGGCCTTTTTAACTTGTTATAAATTTAACTTCACTATCTTCAGACATTTTAATATTTATTTATTATCCGAATACAGAATTTACTCTCAATTAACATTTTTCACATAATTTATATATGTAAACCGATGGAATACGACGAATAAATACTGACGCTAATACAAACATAGCTTTTTCATTATAATTAGGAACTACTAGCAAAGAGTTTATCTATTATAAACTTCAATATTAATGCTCATATTATTGTAAGGCAAATCTTCAAGGATTAATACCGAGTGATATAAAATCATTAGTTAAAAGGAAGTCGTCGGCCGATTCCCACCCGGGACAGTTATTTGTGTGATGATTATTTGTAGGTATTTGTTCACTGTATGTGCGTGATATATTCGCATATATACATAATTTAAACGGTTTTAATGAGCTTGCCCGATAGGTTTGTTTATTTATTTGTTTTGGTTAAATTTAATGTATTTAGCATGTTTACTAGATATATTTTATAAAAATATAATTTAATTAAGTTAATTTAATCCTTTTTTTTATTGTAATTCTAAAGTTGTTTCTAAATTCTGTAAGACAAATGCATAAGCTACATAACACGGTGTCAGATCAATGTATGTGATGTTATGAATGTTTTTTTTCCATCAAATTAGAATCAATTTTCGCTCTGATTGATCTTAGTGTATTTAGAAAATATAATATATTGCAAATACAATATTTTGCGAATGTAATATTGGGCTGTTATGAGTACAAAAGTTTTTTAAACCACGAGGCACCTATATAGGTACTTTTTTAAACTGAAAAGGATTGGCGGCAAGAAATTAATATTATAGATTAAAAGTAATAAAATATGTAATTGTATACAGCTAATTATTTCAACCTTTCGTAGCAAGTGGACATCTTTAAATTAAAGAAAACTAAGTCGAATAATTAATGTTGTTAAAAATTATAAAATAATGCTTCATGAATGCTAGTGAAAATATTGTTATTCGATGGACAATAGTTTTACTACTCGTTTGTATGTCACCCAACTCGTACACTTCTAAATAGATATCACACAGGCTTAAATTAAAAATTGTTAAATAAAATACTGACTTATTTTCGCCCTACAATATTGAAGATATTACTGGTGCTCTGACCTATGTTACCGATTATTCAAGTAGGTAGATAACTAACGAAGTAATCGATCATTATGAAGAAACCTAAATCATTTTTTTAACTTCGTTCAGAGGATCGTTTGTCCAGTTGCTATAAAAGGTATGAAACTCTTTTTTGTACAATATTTGTTTTTAGAACAGCGCCAAATTCAAATGATATGTAGACTGTTCGATAAATTGTACATACTGGTATTTCTTTTATATTTTTAGTTGATACTAAATAGTACAAATAAGCAAGAATTAAATTCTTAGATATATTTCCACAAATGTAAATTTTATGTATCTATAATGAAAACCTAATGTAAAATGTTGAATGTAAGTATTTTCTATTTCCGCATTCTTTATATTGTATGAAAAAAAAAACTATTTTTGCTCTCGTCAAATTAAAAACTTGCAATCTAAGTTGCGATTCGATTACAATAACTGTATGATAAGAGTTGTAATATTAAATTGCTGTTAAATAAATTTACAGATCAATACTGTAATTGTGAATGAAGAATGCACGATGCATTTTTGATTACAGCGCTCGAAATCAAAACTTCGATTTGAAAAATTAAAAGGAATAGAAGGCAAAGAGTTTTCCTTTGTCAGAGAAAAATGGCAATTTCATACTTTAACCTTTCATATAAACTCCATATACAAACAAGAGAATCTCTACAGCTACACGCTCAGCATGACGTTTTGTCTACACAAAAATATTGTCGATGTGAGTTTGAAAAATTAGTAAATAAAATTCTGTTGTCTTCATGTAGTTTATGATTATCGCAGGCACGTTTAAGATGTATGTCCTCAACTGCTTTTTTTTGACGCTGGGAAATGCGTTACGCATACCCGCTCCCCCCTAGCGCGGAATCGGCGGAGGGTCTCCCCTGCGGACCCACCCCAGACTAGGGCTAGTCAAATAGCAGGGTATACGCACTAAAACTCAGCGATGTCCCTCTCCATGGAGGCGATGCATGGGGACAGCTCGAAGGTCACTTCTTCTTCTACCGGTTTTCTGGAATCAGAATTCAAATACCGTACTTTCCTTCAAGATCAACTTCTAAACTATCCTGCAAAATAAACTTCATTAGAGCCATTTTCACAAAAATTCTCACTAACGACAGTGTCACGGTTTGCAGTCACATGAGTTATTTCTGATTACTGTACATTAAGTACATTACTCGACAAACGAAGAACTATAAATTTTATTGTAGACAATTAAAAAAAAAACTAAAATACGCTTGGATTGAGGACCAAATTCGGTTTATTAACGATCGAACCACAGAATCAAACTCTCTTGAGACTGCAAATCCTGGTCAGACCATTGGAGCACGGTTTCCATATCTCTACACGTTTGCGTACCTCCGTAAAAACTATACAATGTATGTTTGAACGACAATAACAATTAATTTATACATTCAATCGACAAAGTCTATCCTTTATGGCATTAATAATCTATTTTTACTGATCTATTATAATAATGTAAAGAACTTGATGCAAGGTGAATTGTTTAATTGGTATTGTAAAATAAATCATTTTTAGTGATAAAATAATTAAAAAAGCTTAATTCAAGGTAACTGTTTGTTTGATACTATTAGTGCGATAATCCGTTAATATTGGATTAATGTTAAATTTAAATAAAAGTTATGTGGGCGAAAATACATATTTCATTTCATGTCCAATAAAATACGACGAATGATGTACAATAAAATTGTCGTGTTCTTGGTAATCTGTTTTATTATTTTCTCCTTTTTAAAAACATAAATGTTTAATTAGGTTAACGACATGAGAGGTCACTAGTTCTAGTTCAGCCTAGCGTCTCAGACACTTATGTAAATCTGTTTAATCATGTTCTTCTTTTATTTGTATGGTAGGTATCTTGTAATTTCTCTGCAGTTTCTCGGGCGTGTTTAATGCATCTATTGTCTCATTGACATGAATATTTTCTTATTTACATACTTATTATATAGCCCTGATAACAACAGAGCATGGGTATAATATTCTGACGCATGAAAAATTAAATGCAGCATCTTCGCAACATCTTAATTGTGAAACGCGCTCTTGAATTTTTCGCCTAAGACGAAATGGACAATCTTTATGATGCGCCTCGGGGAATTCCCATTTTACGGTATTGACTATTGCAATTTTGAAGTCCATCAATATAAATGAGGGCCTAATCGATTTTGTTTTGTTAGTTTAGAATGTTGTGTACTATTCAACCGAGATGACATTAATGTGAATGGTAACAGATAATAGATATAAGCCCACTTAACATTGTATATAGACATTTCATTTAAATTCGATGGGGAAACAAATAGAACCCAAAAAGGATTCCTCGCGTTATCTACTATTGCAATCAACTGCGTCGCGGACATTCATGAAAATGGTTGTCATTAATGTCGCACGCACTTATTGAAAAAAATTTAACCTTTGCTAGGCATCGTGTTTTTGACAAGCGGGAAAAAAATTTAGTACGTTATAGATTCTGAAATATATTTACATTTTCTAGTAGATACCAGTATGTAATTAATATTTTGCAATCGGATCGGATCGATCGGACTGTCAAAGTAACCATTGTTGATCAAAGTTACTCCAATTGACTGTATATCAAACAGCCCCCTTACTCTCGAACGCAATCACGACCGTTCGTCATTGTTCATAGTATGCCGGTGAATCAAGAGTGTGGAGCGGCACTATTGCAATGTCGATAATTTTTTAGATCATCGAATATTCTTGAAATGCAACCGAAACGGGTTCGTTAACTCGATTTTCTTTTAACACCATTTAAAGAAACTTTTGGAAAATAAGCAGTAAAATCAGTTTTCAAGAAAATACTCGTAATACATTTTAAACTAACAATTGAAGTATCATTGATTGAAAAAAAAAGAGCTAGTGATGAGAATATATAAACAAGTGATTGAAAGAACAACCAGGTCGGGCAAATTATTATTTTAAAACTACTACTTTCAGATTTTTTTAAAAATCAGATGCTGATTTCATTTAAACAGCTTTTAATATAGGTAATTTACTCGTATTTTAGCTTTATTGGAATCAAGTAAATTATGGTCACCTGTTAAAAGAATACTGAAACTTGTATGCAGTGATTCCACACTCGTTTGTGTAAACAAGTTTGGCGATTGGAACGTTGCAAGTAAATCATTTGTCCAATTATTTTCCAACGTGCAAAACCTCATGCTCTAAAACTTTCCATTGCATATATTAACCAATATATGATTCCAAGAATTTGACATGTTAACTTGGACCCCTGTTTTGTGTTTTATTACCAATAAAATTTACCATAGGTACAACACGTGTGAACAGGACAGCTAAATATATGATTCCAAGAATTTGACATGTTAACTTGGACCCCTGTTTTGTGTTTTATTACCAATAAAATTTACCATAGGTACAACACGTGTGAACAGGACAGCTAAATATAACATACAGTCCTCGGCAATTTATTGGAATTCATTTTGATATTCAAATCATGGACAATGCTATAAAAAATACAATCAGAGCGTAACCCAATTAATTAATCAGGTTAAAAGTCGAGCTGTTATTTAGATCATAGTATACTACGAATTATTTCCGTGTAACGCCTAAAAAAAGGGTTTATTATTGTTGTTGGTGGGTTTAGGACCCGTAAGAGCGTTAACAGATGGGTAATAAAACAAATAATTTTTATAATAAACGTTTACTACCCAATAAGTAGGGAGACATGAGATCTCAAGGTTAGGATTCGACGGGAAGCTCGCAAAGTGGATCAGTATATAGATTAGGTACAATTTTATATGGCCCTAGTCAACCGTTCAAAATAGCTAGGTCTCGGTCATCTACTGTCCTGGTAGTGATCCGGTGAGATGTACGGCCGAAGAGGTCCAGTGGTGTAGGCCTGAAGATGGGTCCGAAGCCAGCGCTTCAGCACCTAGATGTTAGGTAAAATTGATGATCGTCTTGAAGCTTCCCAGGAGTGGGAAGGAACCCTAAATGAAATTAAAAAAAAATTGTCACGGCCATCAGGTTGACTGCAACATCACTAATCTTCAGGCGGTGCGAGGTAAAAAGCTGGAACAGATGGAATAACGCCATGGGTAGTGATCAGCGATGAAGCAGACAAACAGGCAAGATATTTAATCAAATAAAAAGCGGTGTGTATATCTCGTTAAATAAAAGAAACAAGTGGGTATTTTGAAATGCCACACCCAAAAGATAAATAATTCGCAAGGTGTTCAGATGGACTAAAATACGCCCGTAAATAAAAAGAAATTACATATATACAATATATTGTTGAGACACAATATAAAATTTAGACAAAAAAAAGCTAAACTGAATTATGCAACACTTACCCTATACGAGGATATCACTTCGAATACATTATTATACTTTTTCAAAATAACGTTACTAGTACGTTGATAATGTTACGTTCGCGACGGCAGCGGCCGCGAAAAAAAAATCTCAATATTCGAGGACAACATGTTGACGTTACACTGCCTTCAGTTGAAATGTGTCACAAAGAGCGCGTTCACAGGTTTTGTACCTTTCATAAAACTGGATTGCGCCTGCGACGCGGCGAACAATAGCTTCGAGCAAGACATGTTGTCAAGCCCGTTGCCGTTTATCTATATAGAAAATTATTGGTTTGTCAATCTTGGGATAACAAATTTTATAGTAAAATAAATGTATACGTTTTATAAAATATAAACCTTTATATCCGTTTTACCCACACAATCAAGAAGAAATGATCATAAATAATGAAGATCTTTACGGAAATCATTATAAGAAAGAAATGTACAAACATTCAATATCAAAGACTATAAAAAATATCACTTCTGTTAAAACACGTTTGAAGTGACAATGTTCTTATTTCCGTTTCAGAATTTCTTTTAGATAAAGTAGGCCATTTTTATATTTAAGATTGTATCACTTTTATCTTGGCTGGCGGGAACAATTATCTGTAGCTAGACACGCAAGTGTACACAATTCTATTAAATGAAGGCAGTGGAATTTATCTTAAATTATAACATTTATTTTTAAAATTCGTCTAAATAGTCAGCTTGAAACATAATAAGTTTTAACTTATATACCTCCTAATGTGTGTGTTTTCTTTGCCATATAATTATTGAAACCTAATAGATTTTATGTTATTTATATATAATAATCTATATTTATATTATAAAGAGGAAATATTTGATGGTTTGCATCAAATAGGCTCCGAAACTCATGGAACCTGGACCTTCCTTCAAAAAATAATTTAACCTACTAAGCTACATTACACTCATGTGACATAGGCTATAATATACACGAGTAAAGTCGTAGGAAGTCAGAATACCATTAAAAAGTAAAACAACGTGATTGTTGTTACAATTGAAATGAATGGAAAGGGGCGGGCGGGCGTTAATCTGATTAGTCGTCTCTCGGTCGTTTCATTTACTATTTATTGCTTCTGCCAATCCCAAGTATTGTTTGAATAATGCCTAGCTGAAGTGATAATTCATCATTATCTAAGCAATGGATTATGGAGAATCACATTTATTAAAATAAAATAAAGAAGTACAAAAAATAATTTTGCTGCTTACCTTTTATTTTTATAAAATTAACTTTCCGCAAGCGACTTTGCCCTCTTGTTCCTCTATTACACGTATGAATCTTCCTCTTAAATAACTTAAAAACTGTATTAAAATCGCATGTGCTTAAGATTTTAGGGTACAGACAGCGGGAAATGACTTTGTTTTTATGCTATGTATAGATGAGACGAAAATAAAAGATTGCTATGGAGGTTGAATCAAATAGGACGTAAAATTATTCGGATTACTAAAACTCCACTTATAAGAGGCGCGCCCGTGCCGGTTTTGATATCCTTTTGACGGATAAATCCTGTCTCAAACGGAAACCAACGTCGGGGAAACATACTGTACCAGATATATTACGGATTCAGTCATTTTATTGTAGATTCACATCGTGCTTGGACATGAATAATAGAATATCAATTTGAGCGCATACAACAAGTAAAAGATAGATAGAATAGCACTTTAATGGGTCCTAAACTTTTAAATGGTAGGGTTTAACCATTGACAATCTTACTTTGTTTGTATCATAAACGATTTTTATCTTTTAATTCTTATTTTTTTGCGTGTTATCCTACCCTTTTTTACCTTCATATTTATTTAACTATCCAAGAACTTCCTTGTAAATATTATGTTATGGGCACATTGTTGATAGGAGATGTTTTATGATGTAAAATTGATGTCATTTTTTTTTAAATTCTGACTGATCTTAATTTTCTTTGATAAGATAATGCGAATAGGGAATTACAATTAATAAAGAAAAATGCGAGTTCGGTCAAAACAAAATTAATATCTCGGCTATCTAATCACATCCAAGGTATAACTCCATTGCCAGAGAAGATTAAGGCTATAACAGATTACCCGCACCCCGAAAGTGTACTGTTACAAAGATGTTTCTTTGGAATAATAAATTTCTGTAGATAAAATATTTAACACGAATCCTGATACCAAGCGTGCTTGAATAAATATCTACAGGATAAAAATACTTAGACAGACATATGAAAATGAATGACGCAATAGAAGTCTTTACTCAAAAAGGAAAAAAATGGTCCAAGTAAGAGTCGACTTGAGCACGAAGTATTTAAAAACAGCATAATCACATTTGTTGTATGGAAGCTCCCTTAAATATTTGTTTTATTCTGTTTTTTCGTATTTGAGATTATGGTTGCAATAGAAATACATCTTTACCATATACTTTAGTATAGTATAGACAGAACGTCTTTCTGTCGACGGACAACGAAATCTCAGTAATAGGAGGGTTTTAGTTATCCTAAAATGGTAGTTTTACTCTTGGGTATGAAACCCTAAAACAACGTCGCGATTATGCAGCGTTATTATTAAATAAAGTTGAAAACAGACGCAGGTTCTATTAATTTCTCACTATCTTTAGTTTCTAAACTTTAAGTCAGATGTAACAATATTGATCGCCAGTTAGCTACTAGTAATTAACATGTCAATATCACACTTCCAAACATGATTATAGCGTGGGTTAACTATTTTCACCGATCACACACCGCTATTCTATGTTTATGCCTCAATAAATTATGTCTGTCGATTATAAGACCCGAATCAACTATAACAACTTGAAAACTTTGCTCAGGTTTGCGAGATCAGATCTTTGTAAATATAAGGCTGGTCCTCATTTTTGAATGAAGAAAAATTTTGCTACGACTTTAGCAATGAATCTCTACTATATATCATGAAGTGGAATATGCAGTGCACTGGAGGATTTAATTTTATGTATAAGTAAGCATATAGTACAAAAAGTCAGACAAGAAGAAAGTGTCAAAAATCATAAAATAAAAAGTGTACAAAACACAATGTCAATACAGTAACAACAAAGCATTGCCAGGAATTGTGTATTAATACATAGGTTTAATCCAGACTTTAGACTACTTATGTACACCATGTATATAACCCACTGTATGTAATATCCCCCACTAGCCCCCTATTAACTAATTAACCTAACTATGCAAACAACACAAAACAAATGACACTCTAAATAAAACACTAAGCTTACCCTAAAATTGTTAGGAACTGACTAACAGTGTCTCAAGTTAGGCAGCGGTTTTATGAGGATTTCTGCAGTTCGTTAATCTGATGGAATTAATGTCATATTGTCTTGTTTTCGTCATATCACGAACAAAATGATGTAGAATGTTAATGTGCTTCGTGCGGGTTTGTTGATTTAAGTGAGTTTAATAGCACTTTGATTATTATTCTACTGAAAGGTGATGGGCGACGAGTAGGAAAAGATGTCGCTGATGAGAGAGAGAATGTAGGTGCTTTATTTACAGATTTCAGAGAGTAAATGCTAGATCGCTGTGGAGAAATTCTGTTTCAACATCTAGGTAGCCAATATCTAAGTTAAGTTTAGTAGCATAAGCGAGTGTCGAACCCCACGGCTTTTCAATTTAACCTTATTTTGCAACTTCCCCGTTGGTATTCTTCTTGACTTTGTAAACCCACTTAAATCTAATAATTTGACTATTTACAAATAATCTTTTGCAATAAGTCGTGTTTTGACCGCATTTCCAGTCAAGGTTGTGGCCACCCTTCAGACCTTCTTAGGACTCTGAGATTCAATGAGTGCTTGTCAGGTTCTTGTTCTCCGCATGTCTCTCCGGAGGATGCTGATGGCAAAGAGGGTATCTTCTGGATGTACTGAGTCCTTAAGTGTTTGCAGAGGCAAGTTGACCTTGAGCATCCATATGATAAATACATCCGGTTCCAGTTGAGGATCAGAATAAAATGGTTCGTGAGGACGATTTAATTTACATGGGATGTTGACTTGAATAGTTTCTGGAATAAATTCAAACGATGTTGGTTGAGGGGTGGCGATGTATATCTCTAGAATTTGAAACCGGTATTTTATCACCAACTGGAGGTGGAGTTGAAATTCTCACTTACCAACAAAACCTAAATTCACGAATGTCCTTAATATCCGTATATGTTTTTGCGTCGTCTGCTCGCCAAGTCGACAAAAAAGTAAACGGGGCATGGTGCTACTATCTTTTCTCGAAACCATTCGGGCCATTTTTGAACCGCTGTAACTTCATTCTGGAGTAAAATATAACCTTAAAATTTGAAGAGGATAGCACAATACGAAGCATATTTCTAAATAACATTAAATTTGAACAAGTGCTTTAACAATTATTGCAAGTTAAAAATCCATAATTTTGTCACTGACTGACTCAAAGATCATCAAAATTTTAAGGTACAATTATTAGTTAATATAAAAAATAAGTAAATAATCTAACATTATGAAATATTAGTCGCATTTTATTTTTGCGGATTTTTTATAACTGTACTAGCATTTTGAAAACATCCGGCAATGTGTTGTTTACATTACTCGTTGGTTGTTAAGCAATATAACAAAGACTAAAGTATATGCAATACAAAGTTTTTGCTACTTGGCAAACGCATAGATACATTACGGTAAAAGATTCTTACATAAAACAAAATCTATCTAAAATTAGTTCATTTAAATGTAGGTATCTATATAATGATGTTGTGTGCGTTTGTTAAGTATCCCTAAATCTAAGACAAGGATGGATGGATAGCTGCTCCCACGGAAAGATAGGTTCTGATTTTATCGACTTGGTTTACGTTGATTTCATAACTTTTTACGGCAGAAGAATTGCGTTGTGAGACGTGTGTATTTTTGTACATGTTGTTTTTGATGGGATTGATTTACATTAAAAATTAGAGAACAACGATAACGTCTTCTGAATTTTGAGTTTCTTACCTTACAAACCCGCAACAGCTCATTATTTACAGGTTACATTTCTACAGACACATACCATTTACATAATGTTCTAATATGTAAAAGTACTTTGCTAACAAATCTGGTATGTTTATTCGGTTAGGCGGCAGAATAATAAAGTGGAGGATTAAAACAAAAACAAGTTGGATTAATTTTACAGCAAAATATTTTTCTTTTTGTCTATTTGTTATTCAATCTATCTTATGAAATGCTGTAGATTTAAAAGAATTTTATGTTTTTGAATATTAAACTTTTCAATCAGTGTTTAATGAAATCTTTCAAGTTACATATTTCACGATTTTGTTTTGTTTTTAAAAGTAAAAATGGAACTTTTATAAGATCATACTCTGTCTGTCTGTCCCTCCTTCTATCATAGTTGATTTATTCGATTAAGTTGATACATATCCGTATCAACTTAATGGGAAATTGGGTATCCAAAGGTGGTCGTGCAATATCGTTATATCAACTGGAAAAGATCTACTACGCTCTCTTCCCTATACATCAAATGAAACGTCCATGTTGTATCCATCCAGTTATAATTGTTAATACTGCACTTAAAGTTGTCGATCACCTTGAACAAACAATCCAGCAAGGCAAATCAAACTTCGAGAGAGAAATCTCTTCTCGAATCCAGAATGAACGGGCGGCGTTTGGGGAGCTAGCATAAATATTCGTGTCATTCAGTATCATTTATCAGTATGATGAACCAGTGATAATCTATGCAAGTGAAACATTATCGTGAACCGATAGCCGTTGAGGTACAAAGCCAAAATAATGAAAGGTTGGGAATCAAAAAACCTCTAGCTGTATCAAAGTTATTCAAAGATGTAAATGGAATACAGGAAAGTCATAGAGTTAGTACAAAAAAGATAATGATAGCTCCTGCGATTAATTTACTTTCAAATGAATGCCACGTAGAAAATAAAATATGAGCATATATCTCTGCTTATCCTGTGGAAAGAATAGGGGTTAGTGAGATACATTCTGAAAGAAATGAGCTGTAGTGAACTCAATCAGAAGTTGTTTTCAGATAGTGAAATAATCTCGGTCAGAATGTTTATGAAGAAACTTGGCTGTGACTTGGTTCGGCTAACCTTTGTAGACATTTAAGGGACAAAGTTTCAGAATATATCCCACTTGTAATGCAGTGCTTTGAGTGTTTAAAATTCAATTAATTGGCAAAAGTGTGTAGGACAATCATGTTTGTTTGAAATATGCACATAATTCTAAAGTATTTTTGCACAAATTCTTACGAAGACTGCACCTCGGAGGTTCTAATGTGCATTATTTGTAGTGGACATCTTCTAGCCATATCAGTTATTTCTGATTAAAATGGCCAATATAGATTCAAATAAGAAAAGTTATTCGGACGTAGTAAGAAGTAATACACCTTTACCCAAAAGCACTATAAAGCAAACGGTTAAAAGAGATAAAAACTACACTGATGACCAGCGAGAGATAAATAACGATAACATTCGTATTGTTATTGCAGATTTGCGTTCTAGAGTGAATAATAATAAAGTAGTCAAGCTTAGAATGAAACGAATTCGGGCACAACAAACATATCAACAGCGAGCACGACGCAACGAAATCAAACAGTACCGCAGAAGTAATGCTCCTGTAAACCTGGAACGTATGGTCTTCCACTAATATCCGAAAGTAGATTATTGTGCCGAAAACTCTTGTAATGCGTTAAATACGACGGAAAATCTACTATATTATATTATACTGGTGGTAAAGCTAAATTGTCTAAATTTGCCCCAACCACCAGATCCATTACGCTCATATGTATCTGGGGTGGGAAATGACTCTAAACACTTCTTGGCCAACATCTAAAAACATAACAACTGCTTTCAAATGACGTATTTTGGCACAACGGATATTATACAGAGCAATTTCATGCCCTGTTTCAAGGTAGTATACCATAATTCTTTCTGATAAAATTCAAATTTGTATTTGTATAATATAATAATTGCACAAGATACAAGGACAAATTTATCATCTACTTACCTACCGTGATGCTATTAATGTCGATGGCAACGTTATTAATGTGTGGAAAATGTTAATTTTGCTGGCAACTTACATTAGAAGCCCACACTGCTTCTCTCCATCACAATTTTCGCAACGCCACTCAATAAATTCACAAAATTATAAAAATAATATTTTAAACTTCAGTGATGAAATTAGAAAAAACATGGGCCGTTTGCTATTCGATAAGGGCCATTCAACATTAAACTTCTGTATGCCTAATACCTATTTTAGTGATATTTTAGAAAAAGCAATTAAACAAAACTACAGCGAAAATACCACATTACTGTTTTTTATTGGCAATCGAAGTACTTTGAACAAACATAAACTATTGAAATATATAAACGAATTAAATTTATTAAGTGTTGGGAAAGTCGTGATTTTTACGTTGCCGTATTGCAATAGTTTGTCCAGTGAAGATAATAATTTGCGATACAAACTGAATATGACATTGCACACTACATGCAATACTGCAAAGTTTCATGTCATTGACAATAACAACTATGTTAGAAAATTATATTTGATTAAAGATGAATATTATCTTTCCGATTATTATATTAGACAGATAGCTATTTCGCTATCATATCTTTTTTCTATAACAGCCAAAAACTTGGTAACAGGATTGCTCCTATTGAGCACTCTTCTATTGACATGGCTGTCAGTAATAATCCTACTGACATTGCGACAAATTCGTCTTAAAATTAGATATTAAGACAACAGAGGATTCCTCTTGCTTGCTATTGAATAGACAAAGTAATAATGGAACCAAGAGTTTATCAGTCATCAACCTAGTGCACCAAAATGTTCAAGGAATGTTTAGTAAAGGGGTGCCCTTTGCTTCGCCTAAAATTATAAGTCCTAATTTAACATGGCCGAACTGTATTGGCCTAAACTTATAACGTACAATTATTGTTTAGCCTAACAGTTGTTTTGGCACTATCATAGTTTGGTCTCAGAATTGAAAGCCCTAATTTTAGAATTCCTAATATGAAATCCACTAAAATATATTGGTATATGTTCATTTCGCTTAAATATTAAAAGCTCTCATTTTAGCATTTCTAATTTTAAATGTGCAAAAAAAACTGACACCGCCGTATAACCGACATCACGTAGTCTTGTTTGTCTGACTCCTAGAGTGTAATTTAAGCCCGCGTAGACGCGGAGGGGCGAGGTGGCCCGCGAGCTGAGAAGCAGGTGGTTTTAACGACTACCGCCGCGGCTGAGGCTGGCCGGCTAAGCCGGCCAGCAAGGCGAAGCTGCGGTGGTGGGCAGAAACCATCTGTAACGATAAGCTTACGTGTTAGAAGTAGAATTATTCATGAACTGTTACAATGTTGATATTTTCTGTGTTACGGAACATTGGTTAACAAGTTATAATTGCATTTTTAACTTCAATAATCACCTGGTTGGTAGCGCGTTCATTAGGAAAAAAGCAATGCGTGGTGGCGCACTAATTTTATTAAATAAAAAGTTTAAATTTAAAGAACGTAGAGATATAGTGAGCCTATCGGTTGAGAAAATAATAGAGATTGCTTGCATAGAGCTGGACCAGCTGATTGTTGGGCGTATATAGACCTCCTTCAAGTTTAGTTTCTCATTATGATTTTTTTGGAATAGTTATGGATGAAGCATTAAAAAAGGTATATATCAAAGGCAAACGATTAGTGATTGGGGGTGATTTTAACGTTGATTTATTAGGAAACTCCAATTCAAATACAAGACTTGTAAATCTATTTATGGCCTATAATATTGCACACATACTAGAGTAACTGCTATTTCGTCCACATTTATTGACAACATATTTACAGATCTGATATCACTTTCAAAAAAGATAATTAAACACTACCGTCAGATCATTTTGGACAAATAGTTAGCTTTCCGCATAAATGCACGTTTGTGGCTAGGAGAGACATTATAGTTATGTCAAAAAGTATGAATTGTTTGGAACGTTTTAAAAATCAATTAGATAGTAAATTGTATCATTTGTAACATAAAAGTAATCCCAAAGATTTTTTTGATGTTTATTGTACAGAATTCAATAAGATTTTTGTCCCAAAAAAAATAGTATTAGTAATCCTATAACTTTTAGTGTGTGGGCTACACCAGAAATCTACAAAAGCAGAAAAAGGCTCTATGAACTATATGAGGAACGTAATTACAACACAAGTGAGGACTTCAAAGAATATACACGAAATTAACTCTAATTTATTTAAAAAAGTGTGTCGTTTAGCCAAATGTATTTATTTAAATGCAAAATTGAAAATAGTAAAGATAAAGTTAAAATGACGTGGAATATAAATTTTAATTTGAACATTGATAATAAAAAAGTAACATCCGATCTTGAAGTTGCTACAGTATTAGAAAATTTATTTACTGAAATTCCAGTGTTAATTACACAATCTTTGAATTCCTCTTCCACTGTTGCTAAATCTATTTTAAAGCCAGTTTAAATAATTGTAATAGCCAATTTAAGTTTCAACACATTGATTTTAAAGATATAATAAAAGCTTTGAATCAGCCAAAGAAAAAGAAAACCGCTGATTTATGGGGTAATTCCATTGAAGTTTCTAAATCAGTAATTGAGACAATAGCTCCAATCCTAGCTTATGTATTTAACGAATGATTGTGATATTTTTCCTGCGCTTATGAAATATAGTAAAATTATTCCTTTACATAAATCGGGTAGCACATTTGACAAAACTAACTTTAGACCTACATCCGTGCTACCTACGTTTAGTAAGATTTTTGAAAAAATCATGCTGGATCAAATACAAACATACTTTTACAAGAATAACCTTATGAATCGACAACAATTTGGTTTTACAAGGGGTCGCTCAACAACCGAAGCCGGTGTCGAGTTAATACAAGAAATTTTTAACGCTTGGGTGGATTCACATGGTGCGAGGTGTTTTCTGCAACCTATCTAAGGTATTTGATTGTGTTTTTCATCTCAAGTCCAAGCATTCTTATCTATTATATAATTTATAATAAGCTTTTTTAATAAGTATTTTATTAATAGTAGATTTAAACTGCATGATGTCTAATTGTTGTATTTTGCTTGGGACCTTATTGTAGAAGTGCACACAAAGACTCCTGAATGAGTTATTAACTTTTTGCAGTCTAGTGACAGGCACCGTTAATTTATTTTTATTTCTCGAAGCCAAATTGTTTACGTCTCTTTTTATATAAAACAAACTAATATTTTTACGAACGTACATTAAGTTCTCGTATATGTATTGAGAAGCAACAGTCATTTTGTCTATTTCCTTAAATTTTTCCCTTAAAGAGTCCCTAATCCTAAGATTATAAATTGATCTAATTGCTCTTTTCTGAAGCACAAAAATCGTTTATATGTCGGCAGCATTTCCCCACAATAGAATTCCGTACGACATCACACTATGAAAGTAACTGAAGTATACTAATCTGGCAGTATCTATATCAGTTATCCTACGTATCTTCATTACGGCATATGCTGCAGAGCTAAGTCTACTCGACAATTTATCAATATGTGGGCCCCACTGTAGTTGAGAATCTAATGTTATTGCCAAAAATACTGGGGTATCCACAAGGCCCATGTTCTTATCTTTTATATTAACATTTATATCTACTAAATTTAGGCATTTTGTTTTTCCTTCATTAAGGAGAAGATTATTTACATTAAACCAATGTACTACTTTAGTCATTAAGAGATAGCCCTCTAAAAGTAAAGTGTCATCCGCAAACAAAACTTTCTCGTGATCATCCCTTACGAAATAAGGCAAGTCATTTATATAAATCAAAAACAAGAAAGGACCAAGTGGTGAGCCCTGCGGAAGACACATCTTGACTTTCGATCCAGGGGATCTTTTGCCATTGATATCAACCCTCTGTACTCCGTCAGTCAAGCACGAGATAATTAAATCCAATGAGTTATCTTTAAATCCATAAAAATGAAGTTTCCTAATCAAATGTTTCATGAAAAACACAATGTCTTAGATAGGTCACAGAAAACACCTTACGCATCCTGTGAATCCTCCCAGGCATTAAAAATTTCTTGTATTAACTCAACACCGGCTTCGGTTGTTGAGCATCTGGACAGTACGTGCAAATAACGATTAATGTAATTATCTTCGATTATTGTAGGTGAATGCTCGTGGTCTGACATCGTTTCAACAACAGAACAGTTGATGGACATCTGTGTGCACCTTTCCGTGAGGCGTGTCAACTACTACAATTGCTCGAGAATGATTCGCATTGGGATAATACTCTCACGAATTCCGTCATATCTTCATTACCGCATCAAATTCGCACATTGTTTGCAATTATAATATCAACATGTTTCCCCTCAAATCCAGAAGAATTATGGATTGACATGTCTGAGGATGTATGTACATTACTGCATAAATTTACAATGAGACATTGACGGAATATTTGTGTTTATCGATGACACATAAAGTATTGTCGAGTTTGGCTACGACAGCACCAAATCGTCCCATACGCGATGCAATCAACCACGAGTTATAAAGAGAACAGTATAATATTGAAGTATTAACGGAAACAATTCATTCAAACGTTCCGAAATTGAATGCACAACAAAGGATTGCGTATGATACTTTAATAAATAAATAATAAAAAATTAATATAAATAATCAGACTATTCCAGTCATTCCCCGTTCAACTATTGATGGCGAACTAAACGCATGCCTAAAATCATATAATTTATGGCGGCACGTAAAGACATTACGTGCCGCCATAAACGGTGTTTTATTATTGTCATTATTGGAAAAATATCGAAACCGACGGAATTTTATTTTGCAATTATTATAAACAAACATGCGAGTGTTTTTACAAAAAGATCAATCTGCAATTGTTTTATCGAAGCAGTTGTAGATATTGGAAATGGTAAGGTCGCTGTGGATATCTTTACCGGATTAATTAAACTGGCCACGGATTTATGTCACTTCACTGACACAAAACAGGAGCTTATTCAGCGTATTTTTCTTAACATAGAAAAACACTATAATAACCCTAATTGGCTTAGTGAAAGAGCAAAGTTGGCGGCCAAAAATAAAGACGTCAATGATCACAATGAGAGCATTCAAACTTTTCTTCCGGGTGAATAGTTTTATTACAAATCAGTTGACTCAGTTACGAACTAAGATGGCGTAGGCAACTATACCACAGAGTTTTTAAATTTACTCGAATGGCCTGGACTACCACCACACAATTTAAAATTAGATCATGCTGCAACAGAACGACGCTGGCTGTGAAAAACCTACTGAATGACGTCATTGAGGCCACGATCATCAAGGGCAAAAATAAACAAAGGAAAGGATATTTTGGTCCCGCGTATTCCGATGATTCCAACGGATTTATCATTTGCTTTACAGCGGCTTCAATTTCCCTTGCGTCTGGCCTTTACGATAACTATAAATAAATCGCTAGGTCAGTCGTTGCAAGTTCGCAAGAATCAACTTGGAATTTCCCTGCTTTGCGCATGGACATTTGTAAGTCGTGTGTTCTCGCATCGTAAAACCATTTTTTATGTATATTTACACCGCAGATAAAGACAAAAAATATAGTTTATAAGAAAGCATTAAATTCTGTTTTTTTTTAACATAGATTAATAAAATTGTAACTTTCGTTTAGAAACAAAACTGAATTAAAACGGTGTTAGATTAGTATGCTGAATGTGTGTGCGTGTAAGTTTATGTGAAATGTATGTGTTTGTTACTAAAACATATTCGACCGAAATATATTTCAACTAAATACAATTCAAAGGTTTTTATCGTACATTGGTAAACTTTTTTGTAAGTTCCGAAAGGTTGTTAGGTCTCGGCTCGGCGGGATGTAACAGCGGCGTAGTGGTAGGCGATAACGGCACCGTGGTAGACGACAGCGGCACCGTGGTGCTATAGCGGCACCGTGGTAAGTAACAGCGGCATGGCAATATGCCCTGATGACTAGGTACATTCAGAACCAGATAAGAAGAAAATCGTTACCTTTGACCTTCGGAAAGTTTTGGCAATACCTCGCAACAAATGTACAAACGAATGATGTTTACATTGTACATACATATATTATAGTATTGTCTATGACAGCAGAATACGAAATGAATATTGTTTCACGTGTGGAGACTTATAGTAAAATAGTAATTAATGATATTGTGACATGTGTAATTAGTTATCAAATTAAATTGATCAGAGAAGTAAAGACTTTTTAAAAACAGAAACATCAACAAAAGAAGACAACAGAAAAAACAAAACAACAACAACAGAAATAATAAATATTAGAAAATAGTATTGCTGCAACTATTCAAATATATATTGACAAAATGAAAAAAGGTAAATGAATAACAGACTTCTGTTAGTGACAAAGAGAAAATGATGTTTAAAAATATAAATAAAACTACAACAAGTTTCCTTCTTATAAAGAACAGTTAGGAGAAGGACCTTTTGCAAGCAAATTGTAACGACTAAATATAACTTATTTTAAGTCATATGTAGGAATGTAATTTTAGAAATAAAATAAAACTCAAGACAAATGGTGGCAAAACCTATGACGAAAATGGATAAAAGTATTATTCATTAAATCACATCACCGAAAATTTAATTAAGGGATTTGATTAAAAATTTATGTTCAAATCGTTTGACTTATTCTCTGACTTTAATATTTAATATTTTCATGTGTATATACTTATTAATTAATCTATATTTTTGTAGCCATCTGGTTAGGTCGATGTTCTATTCTGTAGTTATATTGTAATAAAGTTACCAGTTATAGTATATGCCAGTTGGCATTACATTTCAATATCAAAGTAACGTTTAAAATATAATTCGTTTAACGGCTCACCTGTAAATCCGTGGTTTATCCCTTGCATTAATTGATACTCGGGATCAATGAGCGAAATGTTAAAGTGCCGGCCTTGGCTTTATTTTAAAACATTTACCCTTTTCACAAATTTTATCAATGCTGTAAATTGTCTGTGGATTTTTTGCATACAGTTTCTCTTCCAATGAAGGAATTCTCAGAGTTTAGAAGTGAAATAATGTAACCAGAGGCCACTAACCGAAAAATGTGAAAATTTCGAACTATCTCGCAAAGTTTTTAGAAGTGAAATTTCCCAATATCTAACTGAAATTTCACTACTATACCGCTAACTTGCGTCAACTGCAAATATTCAGGTTCCATGTTTGGCCCAAAGAAATTCGAACACAAATTACTCTTCTATTCGAGATTAATAGACTACATTTTTATAATTAATACAAAAATTGTGGTGATTATGTAAGATTTATAAAAAAGAAATATTGTTTTTATTCATTTTTTTAAGTTGTTTTATATATAATTTCATTACATCGAGCTAATTTACAGTATATTTAGCAGCATATCAGGTTTATACAATAGGTTATTAAACTTCAGCAATCAATTTTGAAATTAAACAGGCATAAAATTGTTCGGTGTATTCTGACCTTTTGTATAAGAGAAAGTTAACCGAATAATATATGGAATAGTATACCTAAAATGGAATACTGCATGACTATCTAAAGTATTCTTTATAGAAAAAATGTATTAAATATAAATACATTTTGAAACAAGCCAAGTCAAAATGATAGCGAATTTCCTGGACTTATTGACGGTTTACAATAAATTTAAGAATTTCAATATTCTGTATTCCGTGATACTCTTTTAAAGTGATTGATACGCTGTCGGCTGTACAGAATCTTGCTTTACAGTGACGGCAAACAATACACTTGAGTAAAGCCGTATTTTAATATCTATATAATATTTTGTTTAGCAACATGTCTGCAACCACATTCAATGGTCAACAATATGTAGCCAGAGAAGACGTTTGTTGGACGACACTTTTGCCATTGTTCCTGCAATGCGGGCCACGTTTCAGCTTGTCAGAATTTTACACGCAACTGCATACAGTAGCATCGAAACTACTAGTAAGCTATCGGAAAACATCGCTCAACCGACGTCGCAATGACGTTCGAATCGCAAGCGGAGGGGTGACATGTTAAGCGTGCGTGTTAAGTCGGCTTGGTCGGACTTTGATTAAATCTTCTTGGTAAGAACCCTTCAATTTGAACATAGTGCGGATTTTACATTATATCGATTTGATTTTGTATTTTATAAAAGGAACATCTTCATTATACAACGAGGACTATCTTAAAGAGTTCATGTTGTCATGAATTATTTGGAAGTGAGGATTGTTTAAATAGAAACCAAGTATTTAAATTAATGTTCATTTTGTTAATTGCGTTAATTGCGCGAAAGTAGGTTTTACACTTGAAAGAGTATTAAGAACGTATTTTATCCTCTAAACATCTAAAGGTCCATCGAAGCGGAAAGACGTTTTAATTAAAACTGTAAAGGTAATGCGAAAAAGCTTGATAAATGAAAAATATTTACTTATGTTGAAGGCGGGCAGGAGTTTCGTGTAAGTTATTAATAAGCACGAACGGTCATAATTAAGCTAAGCTAATCAATAAAACAAAAAAGAAAAATCGTCATAAGCTGTATAATTAGCAATAAACACCAACGTAATTTGAAAAATGTGACTAGAAGTATATATAAAAAATTGAAAATATATATATATATATATTATAATTTTTTAGAGCGTGATGTAGTTGTAGTCGGGCAAAAATGAACCGATTATTTTATTTATTATTTAAAACACTGGCTTGGATCAATTAATATTTATTACATTACGTTGATATCGCGTCAAAATTAAATAATTCATTATTATATAATTTTAGAAATCTATTTGAAGGTATAAATATGAAAATTGTGAACCTCGACTATAGTACAGTAATACTTTTGTGTAACGTACACAATAACCTTAAAAGCGCCTTACTGAGGCTATACGGACAGTCCCCACTTCTACCCTACCAGATAATTTTTAACAATTGTCTCCTCCAAAGGAGCCATAAAGTCTTATAAAAACTGCTTCGGTGAGAAATAAATTGTGTCCGGCGGTTTTATTTTGGTGACAGTGGGATGTAGGAAAACTGTACAAGTGAATTGAACTTATACTATCACAGCTTTAACATTTGACTTTATCTTATGTATTGAAATTTATTGACCAATGAATAAATGGTACAAAAATCAGAATTTATGCTAATAGCATTCACTCCCAGTCAACATTTGGGGAACACGAGAAAGGCGGTATAGAGCAATAAAAGTGAGTGATAAAATTTAAACTTACTTGTTCATAGTGGTAATAATACATAAACTAATAAAATAATATATGAATTACAAAATACAACATAAGTAAAATATTAATATACTTATATAGAAATAAATATACAGTAAATGAACAAATAAAAGTGTGAACTTAAAAAATATCAATTTATTTGGTGATTTCCTGTTGGAGTCGGGGGTTGCGGAGTGAATGAGTTGGACATAAAGCCTGACGAAAAAGACATAAAACGCAGAAACGTTTTATCTTCCTTTTCTAATCATTAATTATTTACTATTTGTAAAAAAAAAACTAAATTACCACAAGTTACGTGTTATTTTGCATAATGGATTACTGATTATAAATTTAGTTGGTAGTCAATTACTTGTATAGTTCAATTATGTAACAATTAGAATGGTTAATATTGAAACTACACGACTATTTCATCTACTAAAAAGTGCATTCATACATTGAAAAAAGTAGCCATCAATGTCATCTATTAGCGTTTAATGTTTTACATATCCTTTAATTTTTTAATAAGTGTAAAAATCTAAATTTTGTCAGATAGTAAATTACCGTTAAAATTGAGTGTACGGTTGGAGTTAGGTCTTCAACAGCGTCGTAGCTTATTTTAAAAACTTCATCCTTAACGGATCTCCACAAGAAATAGTCTTGTTGGTTTATATCTGGCTACCTCTTGGGCCATACATAAGGGCCGTCCTTGCCAATAATTTTAGGGGAAAGTTCATTTTGAAAAGTCTCTAGTTAATCGACTATTGTGATTCGGTGCTCCATTTTTTTCTGCTTAGATATTAATTTAATTATTAAAATTGTTATGGAATTTATTGTGTAGTGATTACATAACCTTTTAATTATTCCATTGAAACTGTAGCAATTATTTTTGATAAAGCAAAACCTTCATTAAAAAATAGCCAAGAAGTTATTATGAGGACTCTTGCAATACAAAACGACTCAAAAGAGTAGGCTACTCTTAATTTCACAACAGCTTCAGATTTCACTACAGCCCGAAGGCATCAATGAGATCTAGAGTGGGACGAACTTGCCGAAAGGAACCTATTTACTCTTGCCTTACATAGGTCTGACTTATATACTCTCGGGAATATATTGGTATGTGACGCCGCCGCGAGCGATACGAACTTGAAGAAAAAATGTAATATATATACTTAGAAGATTTGAAAACCCTTTCAAGTTCATGATGGAATTAAAGAAGAAACCCTAGTCTCTTATCCTTTTTGAATCTTTTACTTGAAATATAAATCTAAAAATATAAGTTTTATATTTTGTATTATATTTGTATTATTTTATTCTTTTTATAAAAAACGTAATCTTTGTTGGGATAAAATTGTATACTATTGAAGACTATCCGTTGAAGAGGTATTGAAACATTTGTCAAAATTTTATCACTAGAACATCATGAAAATATCTATAAATAGCCACATATGGTCTGACTGCATGCAAGACTAGAATCCAGGACATAATAATGATATCTAATAAATTTTCGCATTAATAATGGCTGTTTATTGTTTTGTATACTAAAAGGAAAATACATAGCAACCATTCGAACTGAATTTTACAGTGAATAAATGTAATTGAAAAAATATTTTATAGGAAATATGTTTTAGTATATGTTTTAGTCTTTGTAACCAATGTTATACTTATTTTTGTACAATGGTTATGTAACGCTGCTGATTTCCAAATAAATAAATATTCAGACATATTTTATTTTAAAACAAATCGACAGCTCTTGAAAACTAATTATTTATAGAAGTTACTCCATCGAAAATTTTTACTTTACTATAAATATGATACTACCTAACAACCATAACAGGAGCACGTTTTATCCAAAAAATATTGAGGTACGGTGAAAATTTTCAATTCACCGGTAATAAGATATTTTATTTACATCGTGTGTGGCTTCGACATCAAGTAGATAGGCATCTACGTGTTTTGTGAAAGGATTCCCATCTACAATTTTCCTCGACGCCCGTTTCTACTCATATCCGGAATTCAATTCTTATTTTGTGTGAGCGACAGAATTTCAAATAATATTTACCTAGAATTCAAATCAATGGAAGTGTTAATTTGCATTCAATGTACAATCTTTAATTGGTAACCTCTTTGAAAATCAGTTATAAAATTCATAAATTACGGTCATCGGATATTCGATCATAAATATGTAATATTAAACTCTTCCATGTTTCAGAAAACATGACAAGTCGTTGGTCCCGGCTGTATCGTTAACATACTCCGATTCGCACTGAGAATTCGCCTTGTAAGCTCCTTTTTTTAATTTCAATCCATATGCGAAATATACTTCAGCACATATACCCATATGTCCAGACGCCCGCTCCTACCCGGGCTTCTTCTTCTTCTACTTAGGGTCGGTGCAAATCTGACGAAAGATCCAAGCGTCTCAAGGAAATATGTTTTTACTCGACGTAATTTCCTTCAAATGTGAACCTACCTAAAGTCGAATGTTATAACATTCAGTTAAACTTGTCAATTCTGACGTTCCATAAACTCGTGGCCTTAACAAATTAGATATCGACTTATTCTAAAGTATTTTGTCAGTCCCACTGCTAACGAAGTGTTATTTGCCCACAAAGCAGCTGAAATTCTACGAGATCCCGTGTAATTGAAACTGTCGAAATCAGTAATTCATTTTCCTGTTTAACTGTAAGAGATAAAATATGAATACTGAATACTGTCGCTCTTCAAACTGTCACCTAAATTAAATATGCCTAACAAGCTATTTCACACCAAAATACAACGGTATTGATTGGTTTATATCTGTTTTGGAAATGAAACATATTGTTAACGAATCCATTTTCGGGCAATTAATTTAATTAATAATTCATTAGTCTTTCCCTTATTATATGATAAGTAGGTAATTAAAATCCTTGGTTCTATATTTGAACGACACTCGTTTCAAAAATACAAGACAGCTTGACCTCCTGAGTTCGTCTTTGAGTAAGTGTAATGAAGACGTCCTTTGTTATAAAATACGACCCCGAAGTGAAATCAAATCGCCCCAATGTCGAGTCCTCTTTCAAATTCCATATTTGTTTTCAAGGCGACAAGGTCAAATTTGTCCTTTATTTATAATATAGGTAATAAAGTAAGTTATTGTTCGCAAATATTATATTTAATGAAACAACAATATTTTTCCTACTGTGTTTTTCACTTTGAAAATGTGGTTTAGCTCTGCAATGATAATACGAGGAACATGACTACCTGATATACATAATTCTATTGTTTTTATAATTATGATTCGAACTTCGGCCAACGATTTTTTTTAAAGTGAAATTTCGAGACGAATGGATGCAATTATTCAAATAGGTATAAAATATATTCGTAGTAATGAAAAAGATAACAATAAAACAGGCACACAAAACAGTCAAAAGAAAAAAATATTTGTAATTTTAGAAAGCTTTCAATAGCTGAAGAAAGATTATTGTGATATGACTTTGGACAAATTATTTATGTGCGAAACTCGGAATAATAAAGATGGAACGCGTATAAAAACACTTTAATGTAAAGAACCGTACACTCGAAGAAAGATGTAAATTCTGCAGGGATCTAAATGAATTATTCAGAAAGGGTAAATAAACGTCAATTAATTTTAAAAGAACCCTGTTACCCTGTCAAATTAAAAGTTTTTCATTTCTAATCGCTACTGAAGCTTTGAAATCATGTTTTTACCCTTCTATACAAAATAAAAAAGAAAACGAATTTCGTTATTGGATAGAGAGAAAGAGCCATGATCTGCGTAGTAGACAAAGTGCGGATTAGTGGATTTAACGTTGCAGATGCAGCTGGGATCGATGGCTAAACGTTTTTGGTTACCCATTCTATGACCTTCCCCGGCAAAAGTTGCTTAACTTTCTCTTTTCTAAAAGCTTACCACTGTGTCGCTAAACTCCTTATATAATACAAGGGAACAAATTCAACATCTTTTTTGTCTGATATATTATTATTGCTTCCTAATTCAAGATGACTTATTTCAAATCTACATAGCATTTCTTTCTAAAAGCTCTAGTCTTTGAAATTCAGCTCTTGTCTATATTTTTGTATCAAGAATGCTTAATTTTCGTAAAGCGGTTTGTTCTATTGAAAAGTATTTATTTTTACAATATTCACATTAACAAATACTTGAAAACTAGTATTAACAATTTCTGTAAAAACATAAATACAACCTCCACACGCTCTATTTGGAGGAGGGAATTTATTAGGGACGACTTGATCGCACCCAATATCATTCTAAGGGCTTTGCTTTGAACTTTACGGATTTTATCTAATAAGGGTTTATAACATGGTTCTAAGAATGAAGTAGCATACTACATTCTATGGGGTTTCAAGGATATTAATGCTTTTAAGCCCCTAGACCTAAGTCTCGATAATCTGAGAAAGTGTCCTCGGTGGGATTCTCATTTCTCTGGAAAGGATTTTCTGCTTCCTTGTGGGATTTCGATGAATTCTGGCCTTGACTGCATTAATGGCTTGGTTTGTTCGAATAGACCGCGGTCGGCCGGATCTCTCACGGTCATAAACAGAAATGGTTTCAGTGTTCCTTTAGATGGTACGATACACAAACACTCGGCCAATCCCTAGCTTTTTCAATGTATCAAAAATGTCGGCTGGTTGCGTTGTTACCTACTTTGCGCAGTGCAGTTTACTGCAATCCTATTCTCCTTAATGCCAACGCCAATTAAAAAAAAAATAATTTCTAAACAAAAACCACACAATAATGGCGGGAAAGAAGTCAATTTTTTAATCGTAAAATGTTCGTAATTCAAATTATTGTTTTTTTAAATGTATGTAAACAACCAGTAACAGAATTTATGGCTAGACTAGGTAATTATACCAATTACTTAGCACGATATAACACTTATTTAGCTTTGCGATAATAAAATATTTTTTGTACAAAATGAGATTTTATCAGATTTTGTTTCAATTTCGATATGCGAATTTCATTTTCTCTGCTTCTAGACGTGACACTAGAAGAATTTATATTACGACCTAACGTATCATGAGATAATATTTCTGGTTTCCTAGCAAACATAACAGAATAGGGTGAAAATTTTGTAAAGATTCCTGTTTAGAACAATTACAAGCGTGTGTTACTAAAGGTAATTACACACACCAATCATTTTGAATATTATTTACATATTAAGAAAGCATTTGTAGCAAAGTTTGATTTACCCTTTCTACTAAACCTATTGTTTGTGGATGCATAGTGGTTGCAAAACGTTTATTTGCACCAATATTACACACGGTATCTCTCATTGCCCTTGAAGTAAAATCGACCCTTTATCTGACAGTATTGTACGAACCGTCCCAAACCTACAAAATACCTCTTCTACAAGAACATTACATAACGACTGAGCCGATGCTCTACGGACTACCCTACATATGGCGTATTTAGAAAACGTCTCAACACACGTTAATATACCTTTTGCCTGATATGGATCCGTTTAGTGGCCCTATAATATCAATCTCTATGAGTTCAAATAATTGATCAACTGATATTGGCTGTAATGGTGACATTGACACACCACGCAAGTTTTTATGTAATGTTCTATCTCCGACTTCGCGTTTGGCATAAAATACCTCGAACGAAATTTCGCCCAAATCTTACTCAGACCCAAGTGACCACCCTATTATCATCGTGTATCTCTGACATTACATCTGTAAATAAAGACATTGGTAACACTAGTAATTCTTTATTTACCATGAATTTTACGACATTTATACAATATATATTATTCAATATATAAAAACCTTTATACGAGTTTCTTCGATTGTTGACAACTGCTCGTGAATTGTTTTGACAGAACCAGTCATCCGCCTGTTTTCGTTGGAGTTGCAGGGGGCTTCTATCCTATATACGCGAAGGCCATCATCTAACTTTTCATTCGTTATACCTTTTTGTATAATATACGGATGTTTATCTTCAATCAACGGGTTTCTACTGAGGAATTCTGCTCTGACATTCTCTCATCCAGTGCAATGAACTATTTCAAATTCATGGGCTTGAATGGCCAACGCCCACCTGGCAAGTTTACCATTCATGTCTCTGCGCTCTTTTTACCAACATAACATAAGACCCCATAGGTAATGACGGAAATAATTCGGGGCCCATACGACGGCTAAACATTCCTTTTCCGTTATCGTATACTTTTTTCACAATCCCTTTCTAGACTCGAAAGAAATCGGGAAAATTTGTTTTTTTCCTTGCATTAAACATATTCTTAAAGCAATGTCACTCACATCAGCATACTCGGTAGAACAGAACGACCGACACTCCCGAGATTCCTAGAGAGTACTATTTGTCTTTAATATGATGTAAAAAAAATTATAAATCTAGGTCAAATAGTTTCGGAGATATTAAATTACAAAGTTTTTGAAAAAAAATGAGTGTTTTAAACCCTGAGTCAGCTGTTTTTAAGATAATATAGATATAATATAGATTTATATTATATAACTAGCTTTCGCTTGGTTGCCCCGGGCTGCGAGCAGCCCGGGGAGGTCACGAGTGGCTAGTGGAATCGGGGCGGTGGGGTTTCAAGTCCGCCTATTGTTTTGTCGGGTTTACAGTTTGAAATTTCCTAGAAAAGATCAGTAAGTTCTATCTTCAAATAAAAGGCGTTAAAGGACACAAATCACCATACATCAAAGAAAAAGTGTTGCCAGTTGACACTTAATAGAAAAAGAAATATTCAGTCGAAAAACGCAAGCAAAACTTAAAATAAATTTTGTATATATACTTAAAATAAGTTTTGTCTTTTATTCTCTTATTCTTATTTATTAGTAAATTACTGTATAATATTAAAAAACAATCGAACATATATTTCCATCAGTGTTACTATCATTTAAATGTCAAGAAATAGTATTTATTGTATTTGCATTATTACATTACATTATTTATGTAAGATTTATTTGTTATATGAAAAGGGAACCGATGTCGTGACCAGATATTAGAATAGATCAATTCACGACGCGATGGGGTTTTAAGTCCGTCTTCGTTTCAGAATGGAAGCTTTCGCTTGGTTGCCCCGGGCTGCGAGCAGCCGGAGGGGTAACGAGTAGCTAGTGGAATCGGGGCGGTTAGGTTTTAAGTCCAACTTCGTTGCGGAATTTGTGTCTTTCGATTTTTTTTTGTAAAGTTTGGTTTATAGTTTGAGAACGTCTACAAAAAGTTAGTAAGTTCTATCTTCAAACGAAAGGTGGTTAAGTACCCAAAATACCATACATCAAAGAAAAGGGGTTGAAAGTTTACACGCAATAGAAAAATAAATATTCAGTCGAAAAATGCAAGCAAAACGCTAAATAAATTATAGTCTCTTATTCTTATTCAATAGTAAGTTTAGAATTAGTATGAAAAAGGATCAAGTAGATATTTCCCCCAGTGTTACCTTAAATAATACACCAAATAAATAAATGTCAAATTTCAAACTCATACATACGTAGAACACTTTTATATTGAATATCAAAAGAACATGTTTCTCAATAATCTAAAAGTATAGAAAAATATGTTTAAAGTATTAAATATCGTGTCAAAAATTAGATTTTTTTTTCTCCATACTTGAGTATGTGAAAGTGTGGGTAAAGATTTCTACACAAATGGTCCATATATACACGCTATAAAGACCCCGAATTGTCAAGTCCATCGAAATCAAAATTGAAATTAAAATGATCACGATCATCTTTTAAACATTATAAACCAAATGTTACCATCAACAAAAGCGATTCGTTTCTGGCACTTCGCCGGCCGCTGCCGCGGCACGCTCGCTACGCTCGCTCGGCTCGTGCGTTGTTTTTCATACACTAACCTAACCTAACCCATATGTCATAATAAACCTATGGAAGTTTTTGTTGCTTTACTTATAAACGAGTCACTTGTGGAACCGGAGCGGTGGGATTTGAGGTTCGCCTCTTGTTGTGTTTACAGTTTGAAATTGCCTAGAAAAAGTTAGTGAGTTCTATCTTCAAATGAATTATGTTTAACTACACAAAGCTCCATTCGTAAAATAAAAAGGGTTGCCAGTTTACATTAAATAGAAAAAGAAAAATTCAGTTGAAAAACGCAAGCAAAACTAAAATAAAATTTGGAATGGATCGGCTTCATTTATTCTCTTATTTTTATATAAAAAGTAAGTTAATATTTAGTTAGTACAGACATTGGAGTCTCAAGACCAGCTCTTGTTATGTTGGGTATACAGTATAAAATAGCCTAGAAAAAGTTAGTAAGTTCTATCTTCAAATAAAAGATCTTTAAGTACGCAAAACATCATACACAAAAAAAGGTTGCCAATTTACACGCAATATAAAAAGAAATATTCAGTTCAAAAACGGAAGAAAAACTTAAAACCAATTAACCAAATCTCTCTTAACAGTTACTACTCATGGCTCGCTTCGCTCGCTTTTTGTTTTAGACACAGTGCTAACATAATCGATTAATCTGGTCTTTCTTAATGGTCTCGCATTTTGGCTCGCTTCGCTCGCTCTTTATTTTGGTCACAGTCCTTTAAACGATTGACCAGGTCTCTATTTATTATGGCTCGCTTTTTATTTTATTGTCAGTTCTAATCTAACTGATTGATCAGGCCACTATTGATGGTGTTCTTTATGGCTCGCTTCGCTCGCATTTTATTTTAGTCACAGTTCTAACCTTACCAATTAACCAAATCTCTCTTAACAGTAACTTATATGGCTCGCTTCGCTCGCTTTTTGTTTTAGTCACAGTGCTAACATAACCGATTGTTCAGGTATATTTTAATGGTCTCGCATTTTGGCTCGCTTCGCTCGCTCTTTATTTTGGTCACTGTCCCTTAAACGATTGACCAGGTATCCATTTATTATGGCTCGCTTCGCTCGCTTTTATTCATAGTTCTAATCTAACTGATTGATCAGATTTCTATTGATGGTGTTCTTTACGGCTCGCTTCGCTCGCATTTTATTTAAGTCTCAGTTCTAACCTTACCAATTAATCAAATCTCTCTAAGTGGTCACTCTTTATGGCTCGCTTCGCTCGCTTTTTGTTTTAGTCACAGTTCTAATCTAACCGAATGACAATGTCTCGCTCGCTTTATTTTTCTGGTGAAAATATTGGTTTTTTTTTCTCACCACGCGAAGATTGAGTAAAGATACACAAACGGTCTATATATGCTATAAATATATAAATATAATATAAAGCTGCCGAGTCGCCAGCTCGGTCAGAATCATTCTGAAATTTATTTGGTGACTACTATCATTTTTTGCTAGAACTCAAATTATTCCATCAATTATGTTATAAATGCATCAGTAAATTTTGTTAAACAGTAAAATCACTGTAAAAAAAATATTTTAATATTTTTCATCATGTATGTCATTACATGAAAGTTTCTCAAAAATCTCGGTATCAAAAACTTTACTGTTTTTTTTTCATCTGGCAACACTTCAGCTGGATATATATTTTTGTTAAAAGTATTCTTAAAAATGTTACCAAAAACGCCAAAATCAGCTCTATAAAGTGAAAGTTATGAAAAATGATAAATTTTCTAGATAAAATGGCCGCTATTACAGCCGCCATCTTGAATTTTGAAATTTCAACCTCAGGCCTATGTAGCCCATCTATTAACGCATCCAACGCAGTTTTGACTATTTTCCTAGCGGCGATAATGACTGCGCTAGAGTCCAAAATGTGAATAGTGGGTATTAAATCTTCAAACCGCCGTAGCTGCCAGGGTTGCCAGGTGTTGGCGATAAAAATAGTCAAATGTGATTTCGGGATGTGCCCTCCATCGACGGATGCCAATTTTCAAGTTCTAAAAGTATTCCTTTGACATTTACAGTTTTTAGGGTAAATCTCAAAAACTACCCTAAAATCGGGTAATTTTTTTTCCACCATATGAAAGAGTCTATAGAGATACACAATCGCTCCATACATGCCAAATACCTGCGGGGTTGCCAAGTCGGTCAAAATCGAGGTTGAATTTCAAACGTTGTTTGCTCTCAGTGTTGCCAGTCGATCGTTCTATTTTTTCCATCGGGTATCTTGAAAAGTTAAAATTAAAATATTTGCATCAAAAAAAATCAAAAATTCGACAAAAATTGTTTCCTCAAAAATCTCATAAAGTATCAAAAATTTTTAAGATTTTTTTTCACCGGGCAACACTTTAGTTACTTGCCTAAAAAATGTTTCCCCGGAAGTACTCTGACAAATGTCGCCAAGTGCGTCAAAATCGGCTCGACGTGGTGACGATACCCAATTTTTCGGATAAAATGGCCGCTGGTTTGGCCGCCATCTTGAATTTTGAAAATCCGGCTCCGTACCGGTGTGGCCAACTCGATAGCGCATCCGATGCAGTTTTTACCATTTTCCTAGTGGCAATACCGACTGCGCTAGAGTCGACAAAGTAAAAAATGGGCAAAATTTTTCAAATCGCCGCAACCACCAGGGATTGCCAGGTGACGACGATGAAAATGGTCAAATGTCATTTCGGGGAGTGCCCTCCGTCGAGGAAAAGCATTTTTGAAATTCCCAAACGGCTCCTTCTACTTTTCACCTTTTTGGGGTAAATCTCCGAAATTACCCTAAAATCGGGGAAAATTTTCACCTCATTCGAAAGAGCCAGCCAGAGACTCACGACCGGTCCATACCAGGCGAAGAGCTCCGATGTTGCCATGTGGCTAAAAGTGCGTTTGAATTTTTCGAAAAAGTGAAAAAATCACAAAATGGCCGCTGCCGGCGCCGCCATATTGATTTTCCCGAGTTTCATAATTTTCCCATAGTCACGACTATATCAGGCAAGGGACCTCATTCACAGATTTTCTCCGCTGGCCACCCAGGTTCCCAAACAATTCGGGTTATGAGGGCATGTCGAAAAACATGTTTTCTACCGTGGAGCCCAGGGTTGTCAGCTCGCGGAAACGAAAACTACCAAAAGTCATAGGGCTCCCCCGGCGCCACACCGCACCGAGTCTGTTTTCCGCGAAAAGTGCGTATTTCGAAATTTCACTTTTCTCCCAAAATCTCCTAAACTACCACGAAAATGGTAGAAATCGGTAGTGAAGTAGAAAGATCCTACCGAGCCCCATGACCGGCCCATAGAACGCGAATCCGTCCGACGCCGCCATCTTGGAGAAAATCTCACTGGAAAATGGCGATTTTTCATTGCCGAAACAAAATGGCCGCCCCCGCCGCCGCCATGTTGACGCGCAAATGAAAACTCCCCGTACGTGAAAATCGACTATATTTCCGAGTCGCCAGCGTAAAAATCCCCCCTCCGAACCCACCAAAAAAGAAGACGATTGCCCGAACAGAGGTCGAAAAATGCCAATTTTCCGGGTAAAATATCTCGGCCGCCATTTTGTTTTTTTAATCAAACCTTTTTTCAGTGTCATTTTTTTAGCCAAATCTACGACCATTTTGAATATCGTAACCGTAGAGTGAATAATGTAGAAACTAAAAAAATTATCTCGCCGCCATTTTGTTTTTTGGCTGAACCGATATGCCATTTCAACTCATTTTAAAAAAATATTATCACTCTTCATACATGAAAATGTCATTTTCCCCCTCCTTCTACCCGAAAAAAGCATGGAGTGAGTCAGTCAGTCAGTGAGTGGTAATTGAGCTTTATATATTATAGACTAGCTTTCGCTTGGTTGCCCCGGGCTGCGAGCAGCCCGGGGAGGTCACGAGTAGCTGGTGGAATCGGGGCGGTGGGGTTTCAAGTCCGCCTATTGTTATGTCGGGTTTACAGTTTGAAATTGCGTAGAAAAGGTCAGTAAGTTCTATCTTTAAATAAAAGGTGTTAAAGGACACAAAGCTCCATACATCACAGAAAAAGTGTTGCCAGTTGACACTTAATAGAAAAAGAAATATTCAGTCGAAAAACGCAAGCAAAACCTAAAATAAATTTTGTATAGATACTTAAAATAAGTTTTGTCCTTTATTCTCTTATTCTTATTTATTAGTAAATTACTGTATAATATTAAAAAACAATCGAACATATATTTCCATCAGTTTTACTATCATTAATTAATCAATTAAATGTCAATTGCATTATTACATTACATTATTTATGTAAGATTTATTTATTATATGAAAAGGGAACCGATGTCGTGGCCAGATATTAGAATAGATTAATTCACGACGCGATGGGGCTTTAAGACCGCCTTCGTTTCTGAATAGAAGCTTTCGCTTGGTTGCCCCGGGCTGCTCGCAGCCCGGGCAAGTCACGAGTAGCTAGTGGAATCGGGGCGGTAGGGTTTTAAGTCCGCCTCCGTTGCAGAATTTGAGTTTTTCGTTTTTTTTTTGTTATGTTTGTTATATAGTTTGTAATCGCTTAAAAAAGTTAGTAAGTTCTGTCTTCAAATGAAAGGTGTTTAAGCACCATACATCAAAGAAAATGGGTTGCCAGTTTACGCTTAACAGAAAAAGAAATATTCAGTCGAAAAACGCAAGCAAAACTCTAAATACATTATAGTCTCTTATTCTTATTCAATAGTAAGTTTATATTTAGTATGAATGAAAAAGGATCGAGTAGATATTTCCCCCATTGTTACTTTAAATAATACACCAAATAAATAAATATCAAATTTCAAACTTATATCTACGTAGAACACTTTCATTTTGAATATCAAAAGAACATGTTTTCTCAATAATCTAAAATTATAGAAAAATATATTTTAAGCATTAAATATCGTGTCAAAAATTGGATTTTATTTTCTCCATACTTACCTATGAGACAGTGTGGGATTAAGATACCTATACAAATGATCCATATATACACGCTACAGAGATCCCGAATTGTCAAGTCCATCGAAATCAAAATTGAAATAAAAATGGTCACGATCATCTTTTAAACCTTATAAACCAAATGTTACCATCAACAAAAGCGATTCGTTTCTGGCACTTCGCCGGCCGCTGCCGCGGCACGCTCGCTACGCTCGCTCGGCTCGTGCGTTGTTTTTCATACACTAACCCAACCTAACCGATATGTCATAATAAACCTATACAAGTTTTTGTTGCTTTACTTATTGTAAAGTTCTTGAGCATAAACGAGTCGCTTGTGGAATCGTCCGCCTCTTGTTATGTTTACAGTTTGTTGTTTTTTTCGCAGTTCTAATCTAATCGATTAACCAGGTCTCTATTGATGGTGTTCTTTATGGCTTGCTTCGCTTGCATTTTATTTTAGTCACAGTTCTAACCCTAAAAATTAACCAAATCTCTCTTAACAGTTACTCCTTATGGCTCGCTTCGCTCGCTTTTTGTTTTAGACACAGTGCTTACATAATCGATTGATCAGGTCTCTCTTAATGGTCTGGCATTATGGCTCGCTTCGCTCGCTTTTTGTTTTATTAGCAGTTCTAATCTAACTGATTGACCAGGCATCTATTGATGGTGTTCTTTATGGCTCGCTTGGCTCGCATTTTATTTTAGTCACAGTTCTAACCTTACCAATTAACCAAATTTCTCTAAATGGTCACTCTTTATGGCTCGCTTCGCTCGCTTATTGTTTTAGTCATAGTGCTAACATAACCGATTGATCAGGTCTCTTTTAATGGTCTCGCATTATGGCTCGCTTCGCTCGCCTTTTGTTTTATTCACAGTTCTAATCTAACTGGTTGATTAGATTTATAGTGATGGTGTTCTTTATGGCTCGCTTCGCTCGCATTTTATTTTAGTCACAGTTCTAACCCTACCAATTAACCAAATCTCTCTTAACAGTTACTCCTTATGGCTCGCTTCGCTCGCTTATTGTTTTAGTCACAGTGCTAACATAACCGATTGATCAGGTCTCTTTTAATGGTCTCGTATTATGGCTCGCTTCGCTCGCCTTTTGTTTTATTCACAGTTCTAATCTAACTGGTTGATCAGATTTATAGTGATGGTGTTCTTTATGGCTTGCTTCGCTCGCATTTTATTTTAGTCACAGTTCTAATCTAACCGAATGACAATGTCTCGCTCGCTTTATTTTTCTGGCTAAAATAGTGGATTTTTTTTCTCACCACGTAAAGATTAGGTAAAGATACACAAACGGTCTTATATTACCTCATAATAAGAAAATTTTGTAAAGAGTTTAGGATTTATCGCCGATAAACTGCTACGCAGTTTGGCAAATTAATGTTTGTTATATTTTTTGTAATTTTTTTCTGGTCAATAAATAAAAAAATAAAAAAAAATATATATGCTATAAAGCTCCCGAGTCGCCAACTCAGTCAAAATCATTCTGAAATTTATGGTGACTACTATCAGTGTTGCTAGTCGAGCACACAAATTATTCCATCAATTATGTTATAAATTCAATAGTAAAATTTTTGTCAAACAGTAAAATTATTGTGAAGAAATGTTTAAATATTTTTCATAAATGACATACATGAGAATTTCTCAAAAATCCCGGTATATAAAATTTTCAGATTTTTCATCTGGCAACACTTCAGCTGAATACATATTTTTTGTTAAAAGTATTTTTAAAAATATTACCAAAAACGCCAAAATCAGCTCTATAAAGTTTAAGTTATGAAAAATGATCAATTTTCTAGATAAAATGGTCGCTGTATAAGCCGCCATCTTGAATTTTGTAAATTGAACCCCATACCGGTGTAGCACACCTATTAGCACATCCTACGCAGTTTTTATTATTTTCCTAGCGGCTATAATGACTGCGCTAGAGTCCAAAACGTGAATAGTGAGTATTAAATATTCAATCCGCCGTACCTGCCGGGGTTGCCAGGTATAGACGATGAAAACAGTCAAATGTGAATTCGGGATGCGCCCTCCATCGACGGATGCCAATTTTCAAGTTCTAAAATTGTTCCTTTGACAGTTACAGTTTTTGGGGTAAATCTCAAAAACTACCCTAAAATCGGGTAATTTTTTTCCACCATACGAAAGAGTCTATAGAGATGCACAATCGCTCCATACATGCCAAATACCTGCGGGGTTGCCAAGTCGGTCAAAATCGAGGTTGAATTTCAAACGTTGTTTGCTCTCAGTGTTGCCAGTCGATCGTTCTATTTTTTCCATCGGGTATCTTGAAAAGTTAAAATTAAAATATTTGCATCAAAAAAGTTAAAAATTCGACAAAAATTGTTTCCTCAAAAATCTCATAAAGTATCAAAAATTTTCGAGATTTTTTTTCACCTGGCAACACTTTAGTTACTTGCCTAAAAATGTTTCCCCGGAAGTACTCTGACAAATGTCGCCAAGTGCGTCAAAATCGGCTCGACGTGGTGACGATACCCAATTTTCCGGATAAAACGGCCGCTGGTTTGGCCGCCATCTTGAATTTTCGAAAATCCGGCTCCGTACCGGTGTGGCCAACTCGATAGCGCATCCGATGCAGTTTTTACCATTTTCCTAGTGGCAATACTGACCGCGCTAGAGTCGACAAAGTAAAAAATGGGCAAAATTTTTCAAATCGCCGCTACCTACCAGGGTTGCCAGGTGACGACGATGAAAATGGCCAAATGTCATTTCGGGGAGTGCCCTTCCGTCGAGGAAAAGCATTTTTGAAATTCCCAAACGGCTCCTTCTACTTTTCACCTTTTTGGGGTAAATCTCCGAAATTACCCTAAAATCGGGGAAAATTTTCACGTCATTCGAAAGAGCCAGCGGAGACTCACGACCAGTCCATACCAAGCGAAGAGCTACGATGTTGCCATGTGTGCTAAAAGTGCGTTTGAATTTTTCGAAAAAGTGAAAAAATCACAAAATGGCCGCTGCCGGCGCCGCCATATTGATTTTCCCGAGTTTCATAATTTTCCCATAGTCACGACTATATCAGGCAAGGGACCTCATTCACAGATTTTCTCCGCTGGCCACCCAGGTTCCCAAACAATTCGGGTTATGAGGGCATGTCGAAAAACATGTTTTCTACCGTGGAGCCCAGGGTTGTCAGCTCGCAGAAACGAAAACTACCAAAAGTCATAGGGCTCCCCCGGCGCCACACCGCATCGAGTCTGTTTTCCGCGAAAAGTGCGTATTTCCAAATTTCACTTTTCTCCCAAAATCTCCTAAACTACCACGAAAATGGTAGAAATCTAGTACCAACTTAGAAAGATCCTACCGAGCCCCACGACCGGCCCATAGACGCGAATCCGTCCGACGCCGCCATCTTGGAGAAAATCTCACTGGAAAATGGCGATTTTTCATTGCCGAAACAAAATGGCCGCCCCCGCCGCCGCCATGTTGACGCGCAAATGAAAACTCCCCGTACGTGAAAATCGACTATATTTCCGAGCTCGCCAGGCGTAAAAATCCCCCCTCCGAACCCACAAAAAAAGAATTGACGATCGCCCGAACAGAGGTCGAAAAATGACAATTTTCAGGTAAAATATCTCGGCCGCCATTTTGTTTTTTTAATCAAACCTTTTTCCAGTCTCATTTTTTTAGCCAAATCTACGACCATTTTGAATATCGTAACCGTAGAGTGAATAATGTAGAAATTAAAAAAAATTATCTCGCCGCCATTTTGTTTTTTGGCTGTACCGATATGCCATTTCAACTCATTTTAAAAAAATATTGTCACTCTCCATACATGAAAATGTCATTTTCCCCCTCTTTCTACCCGAAAAAAGCATGGAGTGAGTGAGTGAGTCAGTGAGTGGTAATTAAGCTTTATATATTATAGTACTAGCTTTCGCTTGGTTGCCCCGGGCTGCGAGCAGCCCGGGGAGGTAACGAGTAGCTGGTGGAATCGGAGCGGTGGGGTTTTAAGTCCGCCTCGGAAGCGGATTTTAATATTTTTCGTTTTTTTATCATGTTGGGTTTACAGTATGAAATTCTACAAAAAGTTAGTAAGTTCTATCTTCAAATGAAAGGTGTTTAAGCACCATACATCAAATAAAAAGGGTTGCCAGTTTACGCTTAGTAGAAAAAGAAATATTCAGTCAAAAAATGCAAGCAAAACTCTAAATAAATTATAGTCTCTTATTCTTATTCAATAGTAAGTTTATATTTAGTATAAAAAAGGATCGAGTAGATATTTCGCCCAGTGTTACCTTAAATAATACACCAAATAAAGAAATGTCAAATTTCAAACTCATACCTACGTAGAAAACTTTCATTTTGAATATCAAAAGAACATGTTTTCTCAATAATCTAAAAGTATAGAAAAATATATTTTACGCATTAAATATCGTTGGTATCAAAAATTTGAATTTTTTTTCTCCATACTTACCTATGTGAAAGTGTGGGTAAGATACCTACACAAATGGTCCATATATACACGCTATAAAGATCCCGAATTGTCAAATCAAACATTATAAACCAAATGTTACCATCAAAAAAAGCGATTCGTTTCTGGCACTTCGCCGGCCGCTGCCGCGGCACGCTCGCTACGCTCGCTCGGCTCGTGCGCTGTTTTTCATACACTAACCTAACCTAACCCATATATCATAATAAACCTATAGAAGTTTTTGTTGCTTTACTTATTGTAAAGTTCTTGAGCATAAACGAGTCGCTTGTGGAATCGGAGCGGTGGGATTTTAGGTCCGCCTCTGGTTACCAATTAACCAAATCTCTCTTAACAGTTACTCCTTATGACTCGCTTCGCTCGCTTTTTGTTTTAGACACGTTGCTAATATAATCGATCGATCAGGTCTCTCTTAATGGTCTAGCATTATGGCTCGCTTCGCTCGCTCTTTATTTTGGTCATAGTATTTTAAGCAATTGACCAGGTCTCCATTTATTATGGCTCGCTTCGCTCGCTCTTTGTTTTTTTGACAGTTCTAATCTAACTGATTGACCAGGCCTCTATTGATGGTGTTCTTTATGGCTCGCTTCGCTCGCATTTTTTTAGTCACAGTTCTAACCTTACCAATTAACCAAATCTCTCTTGATAGTTACTCTTAATGGCTCGCTTCGCTCGCTCTTTATTTTGGTCACAGTCCCTTGAACGATTGACCAGGTCTCCATTTATTATGGCTCGCTTCGCTCGCTTTTTGTTTTATTCACAGTTCTAATGTAACTGATTGATCAGATTTCTATTGGTGGTGTTCTTTATGGCTCGCTTCGCTCGCATTTTATTTTAGTCACAGTTCTTAACTTACCAATTAATCAAATCTCTCTAATTGGTCACTCTTTATGGCTCGCTTCGCTCGCTTTTTGTTTTAGTCACAGTTCTAATCTAACCGAATGACAATGTCTCGCTCGCTTTATTTTTCTTGTGAAAATATTGGATTTTTTTTCTCACCACGTAAAGGTTGAGTAAAGATACACAAACGGTCTATATATGCAAAGCTTCCGAGTCGCCAGCTCGGTCAGAATCATTCTGAAATTAATATGGTGACTACTATCAATGTTGCTAGAACTCAAATTATTCCATCAATTATGTTATAAATGCAACAGTAAAAATTTTATTAAACAGTAAAATCATTGTAAAAAATATTTTAATATTTTTCATCAACGACATACATTAAAGTTTCTCAAAAATCTCGGTATCAAAAATTTTACAGTTTTTTTTTCATCTGACAACACTTCAGCTGAATACATATTTTTGTTAAAAGTATTCTTTAAAATGTTACCAAAAACGCCAAAATCAGCTCTATAAAGTGAAAGTTATGAAAAATTATTAATTTTTTAGATAAAATGGTTGCTGTATAAGCCGCCATCTTGAATTCGAAATTTCAACCTCAGACCTATGTAGCCCATCTATTGGCGCATCCAACGCAGTTTTTATTATTTTCCTAGCGGCTATAATGGCTGCGCTAGAGTCCAAAATGTGAATAGTGGGCATTGAACATTCAAACCGCCGTAGCTGCCGAGGTTGCCAGATGTAGGCGATGAAAACAGTCAAATGTGATTTCGGGATGCGCCCTCCATCGTCGAATACCAATTTTCAATTTCTAAAATTGTTACGTTAACAATTACAGTTTTTGGGGTAAATCTCAAAAACTACCCTAAAATAGGGTAATTTTTTTCGACCATGCGAAAGAGTCTATTGAGATGCACAATCGCTCCATACATGCCAAATACCTTCGGGGTTGCCAAGTCGGTCGAAATCGAGGTTGAATTTCAAACGTTGTTTGCTCTCAGTGTTGCCAGTCGATCGTTCTATTTTTTCCATCGGGTATCTTGAAAAGTTAAAATTAAAATATTTGCATCAAAAAAGTGCGAAAATTCGACAAAAATTGTTTCCTCAAAAATCTCATAAAGTATCAAAAATTTTTGAGATTTTTTTTCACCAGGCAACACTTTAGTTATTTGCCTAAAAAATGTTTCCCCGGAAGTACTCTGACAAATGTCGCCAAGTGCGTCAAAATCGGCTCGACGTGGTGACGATACCCAATTTTCCGGATAAAACGGCTGCTAGTTTGGCCGCCATCTTGGATTTTGAAAATCCGGCTCCGTACCGGTGTGGCCAACTCGATAGCGCATCCGATGCACTTTTTACCATTTTCCTAGTGGCAATACCGACTGCGCTAGAGTCGGCAAAGTAAAAAATGGGTGATATTTTTCAAATCGTCGCTACCACCAGGGTTGCCAGGTGAAGACGATTAAAATGGCCAAATGTCATTTCGGGGAGTGCCCTTCGTCGAGGAAATGCATTTTCGAAATCCCGAAACGGCTCCTTCTACTTTTTATCTTTTTGGGGTAAATCTCTGAAATTACCCTAAAATCGGGGAAAATTTTCACCTCATAGGAAAGATCCGGCGGAGACTGATGACCGGTCTATACAAGGCGAAGAGCTCCGATGTTGCCATGTGAGCTAAAAGTGCGTTTGAATTTTTCGAAAAAGTGACAAAATCACAAAATGGCCGCTGCCGGCGCTGCCATATTGATTTTCTCGAGTTTCATAATTTTCCCATAGTCACGACTATATTCGGCGTGATACCTCATTCACAGATTTTCTCCGCTAACCACCCAGGTTCCCAAACAATTCGGGTTATGAGGGCATGTCGAAAAACATGTTTTCTACCGTGGAGCCCAGGGTTGTCAGCTCGCAGAAACGAAAACTACCAAAAGTCATAGGGCTCCCCCGGCACAATACCACATCGAGTCTCTTTTCCGCGAAAAGTGCGTATTTCGAAATTTTACTTTTCTCCCAAAATCTCCTAAACTACCATGAAAATGGTAGAAATCGGTAGTGAAGTAGAAAGATCCCACTGAGCCCTACGACCGGCCCATAGATAGCGAATCTGTCCAACGCCGCCATCTTGGAGAAAATCTCACTGGAAAATGGCGATTTTTCATTGCCGAAACAAAATGGCCGCCCCCGCCGCCGCCATATTGATACGCAAGCGAAAACTCCACATACGTGAAAATCGACTATATTTCCGACTCGCCAGCGTAAAAATCCCCCCTCCAAACCCAAAAATAAACAATTGACATCCGCCCGAACAGAGGTCGAAAAATGCCAAATTTGCAGGTAAAATATCTCGGCTGCCATTTTGTTTTTTTAATCAAACCTTTTTCCAGTCTCATTTTTTTAGTCAAATCTACGACCATTTTGAGTATCGTAACCGTAGAGTGAATAATGTAGAAATTAAAAAAAATTATCTCGCCGCCATTTTGTTTTTTGGCTGTACCGATATGGTACTTCAACTCGATAAAAAAAAATATAGTCAGTCTCCATACATGAAAACGTCATTTTCCCCCTCTTTCTACCTGAAAAAAGCATGGAGTGAGTGAGTGAGTCAGTGAGTGGTAATTAAGCTTTATATATTATAGACTAGCTTTCGCTTGGTTGCCCCGGGCTGCGAGCAGCCCGGGGAGGTAACGAGTAGCTAGTGGAATCGGGGCGGTGGGGTTTCAAGTCCGCCTATTGTTATGTCGGGTTTACAGTTTGAAATTGCGTAGAAAAGGTCAGTAAGTTCTATCTTCAAATAAAAGGTGTTAAAGGACACAAAGCACCATACACCAAAGAAAAAGTGTTGCCAGTTGACACTTAATAGAAAAAGAAATATTCAGTCGAAAAACGCAAGCAAAATTTAAAATAAATTTTGTATAGATACTTAAAATAAGTTTTGTCTTTTATTCTCTTATTCTTATTTATTAGTAAATTACTGTATAATATTAAAAAACAATCGAACATATATTTCCATCAGTGTTACTATCATTTAAATGTCAAGAAATAGTATTTATTGTATTTGCATTATTACATTACATTATTTATGTAAGATTTATTTGTTATATGAAAAGGGAACCGATGTCGTGACCAGATATTAGAATAGATCAATTCACGACGCGATGGGGTTTTAAGTCCGTCTTCGTTTCAGAATGGAAGCTTTCGCTTGGTTGCCCCGGGCTGCTCGCAGCCCGGGGAGGTCACGAGTAGCTAGTGGAATCGGAGCGGTGGGGTTTTAAGTCCGCCTCCGTTGCAGAATTTGAGTATTTCGATTTTTTTGTTATGTTTGTTTTATAGATTGAAATCGCCTACAAAAAGTTAGTAAGTTCTGTCTTCAAACGAAAGGTATTTAAGCACCATACATCAAAGAAAAAGGGTTGCCAGTTTACGCTGAACAGAAAAAGAAATATTCAGTCGAAAAACGCAAGCAAAACTCTAAATGAATTATAGTCTCTTATTCTTATTCAATAGTAAGTTTACATTTAGTGTGAAAAAGGATCGAGTAGATATTTCCCCCAGTGTTACCTTAAATAATACACCAAATAAATAAATGTCAAATTTCAAACTCATACCTACGTAGAACACTTTCATTTTGAATATCAAAAGAACATGTTTTCTCAATAATCTAAAAGTATAGAAAAATATATTTTAAGTATTAAACATCGTGTCAAAAATTGGATTTTCTTTTCTCCATACTTACCTATGTGAAAGTGTGGGTAAAGATACACAAATACACAAATGGTCCATATATACACGCTATAAAGATCCCGAATTGTCAAGTCCATCGAAATCAAAATTGAAATTAAAATGGTCTCGATCATCTTTTAAACCTTATAAACCAAATGTTACCATCAACAAAAGCGATTCGTTTCTGGCACTTCGCCGGCCGCTGCCGCGGCACGCTCGCTACGCTCGCTCGGCTCGTGCGTTGTTTTTCATACACTAACCTAACCTAACCCATTGTCATAATAAACCTATACAAGTTTTTGTTGCTTTACTTATTGTAAAGTTCTTGAGCGTAAACGAGTCGCTTGTGGAATCGGAGCGGTGGGATTTAAGGTCCGCCTCGTGTCATGTCGGGTTTATAGTTTGAAATTGCCTAGAATATGTTATTAAGTTCTATCTTCAAATGAAAGGTGTTTAAATACACAAATCACCTATACATCAAAGAAAAAGGGTTGCCGGTTTACACTAAATAGAAAAAGAAACATTCAGTTGACAAACGCAAGCAAAACTAAAATAAAATTTGGAATATATCGGCTTGTAGTCATTTATTATCTTATTCTTATTCAAAAGTAAGTTAATATTTAGTTAATACAGATATTGAAGTTTTAAGACCGCCTCTTGTTATGTTGGGTTTACAGTATAAAATTGCCTAGAAAAAGTTAGTAAGTTCTATCTTCAAATAAAAGATCTTTAAGTACGCAAAACATCATACATAAAAAAAAGGTTGCCAGTTTACACGCAATATAAAAAGAAATATTCAGTTGAAAAACGTAAGGAAAACTTAAAATAAATGTTGTATAGATCGCCTTGTAGTCTTTTATTCTTATTCAATAGAAAATTTCCTAAAAATTAAAGTATCAAAAAAAAACAGTTTTTTATCATCCGGCAACACTTCAACTAAATACATTTTTTTTCTGTAAGTAGTCTGAAAAATGTTATCAATAATGCCAAAATCGCTCTATAAAGTAAAAACCGTGAAAAATGAAATTTTCTAGTAAAATGGTCGCTGTCTTAGCCGCCATCTTGAATTTTAAAATTTAGCCTCACTACCTGTATTATACTGTAGTATGTAGTATATACAGCCAGACCTAAATAGCACGCTTACAAGCACATTTGGTCACAGTTCCTTAACCGAATGACCAGGTCTCCATTTTATTATGGCTCGCTTCGCTCGCTTTTTCTTTTTGTTTTTTTCGCAGTTCTAATCTAATCGATTGACCAGGTCTTTATTGATGGTGTTCTTTATGGCTCGCTTCGCTCGCATTTTATTTTAGTCTCAGTTCTAACCCTACCAATTAACCAAATCTCTCTTAATAGTTACTCCTTATGGCTCGCTTCGCTCGCTTTTTGTTTTAGACACAGTGCTTACATAATCGATTGATCAGGTCTCTCTTAATGGTCTGGCATTATGGCTCGCTTTGCTCGCTTTTTGCTTTATTGGCAGTTCTAATCTAACTGATTGACCAGGCCTCTATTGATGGTGTCCTTTATGGCTCGCTTCGCTCGCATTTTATTTTAGTCATAGTTCTAACCTTACCAATTAATCAAATCTTTCTAAATGGTCACTCTTTATGGCTCGCTTCGCTCGCTTTTTGTTTTAGTCACAGTGCTAACATAACCGATTGATCAGGTCTCTTTTAATGGTCTCGCATTATGGCTCGCTTCGCTCGCCTTTTGTTTTAGTGACAGTTCTAACCTTACGAATTAATGAAATCTCTCTAAATGGTCACCCTTTATGGCTCGCTTCGCTCGCTTTTTGTTTTAGTCACAGTTCTAATCTAACCGAATGACAATGTCTCGCTCGCTTTATTTTTCTGGTTAAAATAGTGGAATTTTTTTTCTCACCACGTAAAGATTGGGTAAAGATACACAAACGGTCTATATATCCTATAAAGCTCCCGATTCGCCAACTCGGTCAGAATCATTCTTAAATTTATGGTGACTACTATCAGTGTTGCTAGTCGATCACACAAATTATTCCATCAATTATGTTATAAATGCAATAGTAAAATTTTTGTCAAACAGTAAAATTATTGTAAAGAAATTTTTAAATACAATATTTTTCATAAATGACATACATGAGAATTTCTCAAAAATCCCGGTATCAAAAAATGTTCGGATTTTTTCATCTGGCAACTTCAGCTACTTCAGCAACTTCAGCTGAATACATATTTTTTGTTAAAAGTATTCGGAAATGTGTTACCAAAAACGCCAAAATCAGCTCTATAAGGTGAAAGTCATGAAAAATGATCAATTTCCTAGACAAAATGGCCGCTGTTTAGGCCGCCATCTTGAATTTTGAAATTTCAACCTAAGACCTATGTAGCCCATCTATTGGCGCATCCAACGCAGTTTTTATTATTTCCTAGCGGCTATAATGACTGCGCAAGACTCCAAAACGTGAATAGTGGGCATTGAACTTTCAAACCGCCGTAGCTGCCGGGGTTGCCAGGTGTAGGCGATGAAAACAGTCAAATGTGATTTCGTGTTGCGCCCTCCATCGTCGGATACCAATTTTCAAGTTCTAAAATTGTTCCTTTGACATTTACAGTTTTTGGGGTAAATCTCAAAAACTACCCTAAAATCGGGTAAAATTTTTCCATGATACGAAAGAGTCTATAGAGATGCACAATCGCACCATACATGCCAAATACCTGCGGGGTTGCCAAGTCGGTCAAAATCGAGGTTGAATTTTAAACGTTGTTTGCTCTCAGTGTTGCCAGTCGATCGTTCTATTTTTTCCATCGGGTATCTTGAAAAGTCAAAATTAAAATATTTGCATCAAAAAAAATAAAAAATTCGACAAAAATTGTTTCCTCAAAAATCTCATAAAGTATCAAAAATTTTCGAGATTTTTTTTCACTTGGCAACACTTTAGTTACTTGCCTAAAAAATGTTTCCCTGGAAGTACTCTGACAAATGTCGGCAAGTGCGTCAAAATCGGCTCGATGTGGTGACGATACCCAATTTTCCGGATAAAACGGCCGCTGGTTTGGCCGCCATCTTGAATTTTGAAAATCCGGCTCCGTACCGGTGTGGCCAACTCGATAGCGCATCCGATGCAGTTTTTACCATTTTCCTAGTGGCAATACTGACCGCGCTAGAGTCGACAAAGTAAAAAATGGGCAAAATTTTTCAAATCGCCGCAACCGCCGGGGTTGCCAGGTGACGATGATGAAAATGGCCAAATGTCATTTCGGGGAGTGCCCTCCTTCGAGGAAAAGTATTTTTAAAATTCCCAAACGGCTCCTTCTACTTTTCACCTTTTTGGGGTAAATCTCCGAAATTACCCAAAAATCGGGGAAAAATTTCACGTCATTCGAAAGAGCCAGCGGAGACTCACGACCGGTCTATACAAAGCGAAGAGCTCCAATGTTGCCAAGTGAGCTAAAAGTGCGTTTGAATTTTTCGAAAAAGTGAAAAAATCACAAAATGGCCGCTGCCGGCGCCGCCATATTGATTTTCCCGAGTTTCATAATTTTTCCATAGTCACGACTATATCTGGCGTGACACCTCATTCACAGATTTTCTCCGCTGGCCACCCAGGTTCCCAAACAATTCGGGTTATGAGGGCATGTCGAAAAACATGTTTTCTACCGTGGAGCCCAGGGTTGTCAGCTAGCAAAAACGAAAACTACCAAAAGTCATAGGGCTCCCCCGGCGCCACACCGCATCGAGTCTGTTTTCCGCGAAAAGTGCGTATTTCGAAATTTCACTTTTCTCCCAAAATCTCCTAAACTACCACGAAAATGGTAGAAATTATTACCAACTTAAAAAGTTAGCAGAGAGCCCCACGACCACCCCATACGACGCGAACCCGTCCGACGCCGCCATCTTGGAGAAAATCTCACTGGAAAATGGCGATTTTTCAATGCCGAAACAAAATGGCCGCCACCGCCGCCGCCATGCTGACGTGCAAATGAAAACTCCCCATACGTGAAAATCGACTATACTTCGGAGTCGCCAGCGTAAAAATCCCCCCTCCGAACACACCACAAAAGAAACGACATCCGCCCGAACAGAGGTCGAAAAATGTCAATTTTCGAGGTAAAATATCTCGGCCGCCATTTTGTTTTTTTAATCAAATCCTTTTTCATTGCCATTTTTTTAGCCCACTCTACGACCATTTTGAATATCGTAATCATAGAGTGTATAATGAAGAAATTAAAAAAATTATCTCGCCGCCATTTTGTTTTTTGGCTATACCGATATGCCATTTCAACTCATTTTAAAAAAATATTATCAGTCTCCATACATGAAAACGTCATTTTCCCCCTCTTTCTACCCGAAAAAAGCATGGAGTGAGTCAGTGAGTCAGTGAGTGGTAATTAAGCTTTATATATTATAGATAGACTAGCTTTCGCTTGGTTGCCCCGGGCTGCGAGCAGCCCGGGGAGGTTACGAGTAGCTAGTGGAATCGGGGCGGTGGGATTGTAAGTCCGCCTATTGTTATGTCGGGTTTACAGTTTGAAATTGCGTAGAAAAGGTCAGTAAGTTCTATCTTCAAATAAAAGGTGTTAAAGGACACAAAGCACCATACATCAAAGAAAAAATGTTGCCAGTTGACACTTAATAGAAAAAGAAATATTCAGTCGAAAAACGCAAGCAAAACTTAAAATAAATTTTGCATAGATACTTAAAATAAGTTTTGTCTTTTATTCTCTTATTCTTATTTATTAGTAAATTACCGTATAATATTAAAAAACAATCGAACATATATTTCCATCAGTGTTACTATCATTAATTAATCAATTAAAGGTCAAGAAATAGTATTTATTGTATTTGCATTATTACATTACATTATTTATGTAAGATTTATTTATTATATGAAAAGGGAACCGATGTCGTGGCAAGGTATTAGAATAGATAAATTCACGACGCGATGGGGTTTTAAGTCCGCTTTCGTTTCAGAATAGAAGCTTTCGCCCGGCAGCCCGGGGAGGTCACGAGTAGCTAGTGGAATCGGGGCGGTGGGGTTTTAAGTCCGCCTCCGTGGCAGAATTTGAGTTTTTCGATATTTTTTTGTTGTTTGTTTTATAGTTTGAAATCGCCTTCAAAAAGTTAGTGAATTCTGTCTTCAAATGAAAGGTGTTTAAGCACCATACATCAAAGAAAAAGGGTTGCCAGTTTACGCTTAACAGAAAAAGAAATATTGAGTCGAAAGACGCGAGCAAAACTTAAAATAAATTTTGTATAGATTGGCATGTAGTCTGTTATTCTCTTCTTCTTATTCAATAGTAAGTAAATATTTAATAAATACAGATATTGGGGTTTTAAGTCCGCCTCTTGTTATGTTGGGTTTACAGTATAAAATTGCCTAGTAAAAATTAGTAATTTCTATCTTCAAATGAAAGTTGTTTAAGTACACAAAGCAATACACTCAATAGAAAATGAAATATTCAGTCGTAAAACGCTAGATAGGTTTGTAGTATTTTAATCTTATTCTTATTTAATGGTAAATTAATTTTTAGTATTAACAAGAACAATCAAACATACATTTCCGCAAGTGTTACTATTATTTATCATTATTTATTGTTTTTGCATATATATTTTAAAACTTGGAAAAAATACTCTATAATACTAAACTTTGAGAAAAGATGTGTGCCTTTATAGAAACTATTTCACAGAAATTAAGTTACAATATTAAATTAGTTTGAATAAAAAAGAACATAATTTCTCATTACTCTAAAAGTATAGGAAAATGTACTTTAAGTAATAAATTATCGTGTCAAAAATTGGAAAAATTTGCGAAACAAATGATCCATATACACGCTATAAAGCTCTCGAATTGTCAAGTGAATCAAAATCAAATCTTAAATTAAAATGGTAACTGCGCAGGCTGGATTGCTCATAATCAGTATTATAAACCAAATGTTACCATCAACAAAAGCGATTCGTTTCTGGCATACACTAACCTAACTAACCCATATGTTATAATAAGCCTATACAAGTTTTTGTTGCTTTACTTATTACAAAGTTCTTGAGCATAAAGCTACCTACATAACAAAATATTTGTGCATTGCTGTCAAATTCAAGTATATACATTAGTTATGTAAGATTTATTTATTATATGAAAAGGGAACCGATGTCGTGGCCAGTTATTAGAATCGATCTATTCATGAGGCGGTGGGGTTTTAAGTCGGCCTTCGTTACAGAATAGAAGCTTTCGCTTGGTTGAGGTAACGAGTAGCTAGTGGAATTGGGGCGGTAGAGTTTTAAGTCCGCCTCTTGTTATGTCGGGTTTACAGTTTGAAAATTCCTAGTAAAAATTAGTAAGTTCTAAATATATCAAAGAAAAAGGGTTGCCAGTTTTCACGCAGTAGAAAAAGAAAAATTCAGTCGAAAAACGCAAGCACAACTTTAAGAAATTTCGTATAGATCGGCTTATAATCTTATACTATCTTATCCTTATTCAATTGTTAGTTAATATTTAGTATTTAAAAAAGTCTAGTAGTTATTGCCACCAGTATTACCATTATAAAATGAACAAATAAATATCAATAAATAATATTAATTGTATTAGCATCTATATTTTAAAACTTGTGTAAAAGTACGACACAACTTTTGTAATAGTTTTATTAAATTGCTCTAAAATACAATTTAATAAAACTTTTATAAAAGTTGTGTCGGTTAATAGAATCCATATAAAGTAATAAAGGTGAATTCAAATGGTGATATTCTATCAGTGGCTTAAAACTGAAAATTAAAATAGTTTAATTTAAAAAAAAAGGAGATATTTTCTAAATAATCTGAAAAGTATAAAAATATATATTTGAAGTATTCATTATTGTGTCAAAAATTGGAAAATTTGGAAACAAATGGTCCATTTACACGCTATAAAGCATGAATTGCAAAGTCCATCAAAACCAAATCAAATAAACAACATAAACCAAATGTTTCTTCTACAAAAGCGAGTCGTTTCTGGCACTTCGCCGGCCGCTGCCGCGGCACGCTCGCTTCGCTCGCTCGGCTCGTGCGTTGTTTATCATATACTAACCTAACCTAACCCATACGTTATAAAATAAACCTATACAAGTTTCTGTAGCTATACTTATGACAAAGTTCTCGAGCATAAATCTACCTACATAAAAAAATATTTGTGCATTGCCGTCAATTTAAAGTATTTATATTACAGAGTATAATAAGTATTTGAAACGCAGCTAAATTAATGAAAATGAAAAAGAAATATATAATTTAAAAAATGACATGCAATTCAACCGTTTAAAAGAAGTGATATTAAATGATGTTATTATTATTAAAAAAAAATATATACATAATTACGTAAAATTCGTTTTTATTGACAAATAATTATGAACTTTTTACATGAAACAAGAATTTAAAGTAATTTCTTAAATAATTTTCATCAGTTGTAAAATAGATTGTATCGTCATTCCATCTGTATAATTATCTGTAGATAGGTTTCAGTAGTCAAAAAATAGAGTGCATCCATCCATCCATCGATTTGTAATAATAGGTAGGTAATTTCCTTCCAATTGTTTAAGTAATCAGAATCTGTAATCAGAAAAATACATTATTATGCTGCGTACAACAGCAATACTCATTAAAAATATGATGTGCATGCAAAAATATGGATATTAGTTAGTTAGGAAAAATGTGACCATTCCAAAAATTTTAAGATTGCGTTTTTTTATTGTACATCAGTGGTTCTTAAGCTTGCGGTCATTACGGACCATTAAACAAATTTCCATCTTGCCATGGATCAGCTGCTTTAATATGCTGTACTAAATCTAGATAATGAAAGATCATGTCTCTTTATATAAAATAATAATAAAACCTTCGCTCATAATAAATCGGTCCATTCGCGTTGCTTCAAAAGACCACCAGTGGTCCGCAGATCACCAATTAAGAACCACTGCTGTAAATAATATTCGTTTAATTATTTCTCTCTTTTTCTTTATGAGAAGCAAAAGATACGGTCTGAGTTTGACAAAATAAACAAGAATATTTAAAATGGTAATAATTAAAAATAGTGTATAAATTATATTATGAATAATTAAACAATTAAAATGATATATAATATAAACTATTAAATTTAGTCTATTTATCGATAACATTTCATTAAAATTAAATGAAACAATTTTGCGAACCGCGCTTATATTTGATTTCATGACTGATCTTTTTCCAAAAAAACATTAAATATGAACCATGTAAGTAACATTTTTGTATGATAATGATAATAAAATAATTATAGAGTTTATTCAAATATACACACGGCCGCATGTCAGACCATACATTTTCGTATCGTGTATCGACCGCGCTTCGTACAAAACATTAACAGAGTTCAACTTACTGTGGTGGTAGAGTGTAGCTTGACATGCGACAGTGCGTACAATACGAAAACTTAAAATATTAATAATATAATAAAATAATTGATTTACCGTGACAGTTAAATATTTTTCCATTGGTACAATTGATTGAATTAGTAGATATAATCCAACATAGTTTTATGGCAGTCAATTACTTCCTTAGTTAATCTGTAAATAAAACAACGAGTACATAAATTAAATTGTTATAAAAGATTTGCAAATATAAACTTAAAACATTATTATCAACACTAAAAACAAATTAAAGTATTACAATAACCGTATGTCACAAGCTGCTGTTTAACGGAAAATAAAATCGGAAAAGTAAAGCAAACATATTCAAAATATTAATGGTTTTGAGACCACCCGTTACGTAAACAGAATTTTATTGTTGTGGGGGGGGGTCTCGTTTATTAAAGTTATTTCGGATTTGAATCCTATCTTAGGCACTTGAAATTTATAAATATTTTTGTAAAAAAAGATTTGTTTTTATAATATGATAATTTCATGAGATTTCCACTTTTATGAAATATTTATTTTGAATTATTTTTGAAGTAGTACATAGTAAATATATCACACTATACTATCTGTTCTTAAGCAACTTCCGTGAGAGTCGGTCTGGGTGACAAAAAAAATCTCGGCGCTACTCCGTGCTTTGAAAGGAAAGGCGCTTGAAGCTGTGTGGTCCCGGCTGCATTTGTAGTTGTTAATACCATTCAACAGCATTGGGCCAGCGCGGAGAAACATGACCCATCTTCCTTAACCATCTATAAAGAAAGCCTAAGCCCTTAGAGTAAAGATATAAAAGGACCAAGGAAGATGACCTCTAAAGAAGAATGTTTAAAAAAAATCACCAATGCGAGATGGGACCCGAATCCATAAACTAATCTCAGGTTACATAGGATTGATGATTTTTTTTAATATACTCATAGGGCTCTTCATTAACATATATATAATAAACATTTTTCTAATTTCATTAAAACATTTACCATTGTATTTCACGTAGGCTGTGATATATATCTTTTTCAATAGCTGTATTTCTCAAGATATTGAAATTTGAATTAGTTGCCGTTCATTTCGCTTCTTAAGCTGTGACGTTCTGAAAATAAAAATCTTAATTAATATATTATTGAAATCATGAATTTTTATAAAAAATCTTAATATGCATTTTTCATTAAAAACGTTCATTACCTGTTAATTTTTGTCTTGTTTTTGTTTATGATAAAACTCTCCTCATATATTGTATCCTGTGTTTTTTTGGATATAGCCAATATTCTGATGTTTTTCAAGCGACTGTAAATAATGTGATAAATAACTTATTAGATTTTAATTATATCACCTTAATAATGCACTTTCAGCATTAAACCCCTACCTACCTATATACTTTATATTAGATCATAAATGTAATTTATATTGTAAATAAAAATATGTATGTATATAGTTCTTATTAAAATGAAATTATTTGTGATGGTCTTTTGCTGAATTAATCTTACATTACAATGGATATGAATAGGTGATTAATTAAATGACTCTCGTTTATGAAATATTATAATGACGTTAAAAAGAATTTCATATGATGAGAAAAAAAAGAAATAAAAAAAAAAGAAATATTATTTCGACTCAATTTTAATCAAGGATATATTGATCAAAGAATTATTGTTATTGAGCAAAATTAAAATGGTTTTAGTACCTGATTTGTATATTAACAATTTGAATTTTCCATGTTGTATTTGTAGTATGTCCCATTCCATTCTTCGATTCAAACGATCGATTATACGCATTGGTGATCGATGTCGATCTGGTATATCTGGTGTTGATAATGTGTTCTTTCTGGTGAACAGAGTAGAGACAATACAATGCTAATTTGTTCAAAACATATCATTGAGAATGCTACCTGCGAACATAAATTTTTAAAAAGCAAAAATAAAAACTGTAAACCATTGCCTCGTTAGTTGATTAATGCACAAGCAAGTGTTAATAAAGTAATAAAAAGAAAATGTGCATGAATCGTAGCAGGGAGCACCACGTGCAGGTGAGGTTGGCAATTGGATAACATAAACATAAAATAAAACACCCTTATAATACTTTCTTTAAGAGTCCATAACCACTCGTAAATAAAATACTTTTTAATGAGTGTTTTGTTTACAATATTTATGTTTCCTTTTACTCCCCGACTAACTACATTTAACTACGGGAACAAAGATACATGTGAGGAAAAAACGTAAGAGTATTACTCTACAAGCGTTATAATTTACGTACCGTGCACTTATACTAATAAACAAACGTTTAATATATGCTACTGAATATAAACATGCATTTCAAAAGTTGAATAAGCGTACAAGCATAATGAGCAAGCAGAAATATGGGAAAACAAGTAAATATAAGCGTTAAAATTTACGTGCCATGCATTTATACTAATAAGTAAATATTTAAATCATGCTACTAAATATAAACATGCTTTAAAAAAATAAACGTATAAACGTATTTAAGCATATATATTTAGTTGAGCGTAATAAACAATAATGATAAAATAAATAATAATATATAAAGCATAAAAAGAAAGGAATATGGGAAAAAAAGCTTTAAAAAAACATACAAGTGTATATAAGCTTAAACACATATTTATATAAGCGTAATAAATAATTATTATAAAATAAATATATAATAAAAAAAAAGCACAAAGAGAAATATGGGAAAAATAACTAAATATAAGCGTTACAATTTACGTGTGATGCACTTATTCTAATATAAGCAAACATTTAATTTATGCTACTAAATAAAAATATGCGTTAAGAAAATAGTATATAAGCATAATATACAATAATGATAAAATAAATATAATAAAAAATATTAAAATAACTACAATACATTTTTCACTATATACTGTATTGTACTATCTATCTACTTTGGTGCAGCCATGTTAACGTTGTGCATGTAATGAAATAAAAAAATTATAACGATTGGGAGGACTGAAATAAAACAAGATTTAAACAATGACTGCGGATGGATAAGACTTATTATATCCCGAGAATTGCAAATAGGTTGTGACTACACATATCAGCACAATAAGACAAGAAGAAGACAATAACGATTTTTACTTTAATATATATTTCATGTTTTGACATAAGCCGTTTGAACATTGCTGTCAATGAAACGAGTGAGCTTTGAAGAGCTATATCAACGTTGGTCCCTGTGAAACAGATGGTTGGGAGGTGCGGTGCGGCAAGCGCCGATCGGCAGCAGAGGGCGGGTCAATTTTCGAGACACTTGTGTTTCATCCTCCGCAGTACGGACGCCCGTGCATTCTGACGGCGTCTGACGGGAGAGATTGCACAAAGCTACTGTGGGGTAGATTGTGTTACGATCACGCTAGACCGTGGTGCGCTCGTCTCGCGTCGAAATGCGTGAGGAGGTCCGTAGATAATAATGCAGAATATATGCGAGCAAGCTGTCCTACATGCATGACAGCACATACTGCAAGATCGTACGCTGTAGGGACTGCTTTAGTCCCCGCTCGGTGAATCGAGCGCGCACCCCCCTTTCACCGGCGCGTTTACTCCCCCCATTGTGAATAGTTTCTGGTTAGTAAAAAGTGTTAGTGTCTCTAGCTTTATTACTTGTGCATACTTTTAATTGGCTTTGTTTGATTGATTGAATTTCGTATTTTAGTATAAATAGTTATAAGATCTGTATATAAAGACATTACATCATACTTTCTATGAAGTATCTCAACTTAAGAAGATTTACAAAGATTATGAAGTATTAGATATTGCAAACAAATACTGAAAGAAAACTTATACATGATTACAGAAATATGCAATTACAGCTGTATTTATCATTAATTAATGCAATAAAAAAAACCCAAATCCAAATAGAGTATGCAAGGAAATCTTTATTTTATACGTATATTAGTCAGTTAAAAAAAATACAGATGTACATATAACATGATTTAAAGTAACACACACAATATTAAAATTTATATACTATTCCAATCTTTCCTATATATCAAACTTTACATTTTTACTTTAAATAATTTTATTTGTTTTCCTATTATCTACCATATAGAATTACACAATTACACTAAGGATTTTTTATTGTATGGGTGTTTTTTTTTCACCCTTCTTAATTTTTAGTTTTTTTTTTCATTTCTTTTTTTTAATGGGGCTTTAATTTTTTCCTCTTTTTTATATTTCTGATATGTTATTATCATTTTTTTATCATGGTGTTTTTTTTTTCACCTTTTGGTTTATTTTTTAATTATTGTTTAATTCTTTTGCCCTTATTTTTTTTCTTTTCAATATTCCTTAGAACTAATACATATTAGTAGATTCATATTATTTAAAACTAACACATATTAGTAGATTACATTGTCAATTTTGAATACATACATATATTGATTACCTATAATTATTTTTTTACAATAAAAAACTACCATTATAGATTTGGTGATGCTTTATAAGTATAGTCGCTTTGGATACATCAGCTGTGTTGGCTTATAAATTTTTGGTTGTATAAGAGACTCAGGTTCAAACTGTTTTGGATGACTATAATGGTGTTACTTGCTGTATCGGTGAATCGATGAATGTTCGTGCACGACAGCTTCAGTCACTGCCCGCATTCGCTCATATTGTGGCATTTCTATGTAAGATGTCTGTCGTCTCTGATCTGATTGCTTGTGTTCTCAAACAACAGTAATTAAAACAAAACTGCAACGACGAGTGGTTTTTCTGTAGTGAGAACAGTAAGAATAAAACGGAGATATTTCTCTAAAGCGGGAGAGAGGTCTTCTATTAACCGTCTTGTGTGTTGTAGTTTCTACTTCGTTGTGCAAAATTTGTGCAATGTTCGACGGTCACTTGAACACATTTTCTTTTATTCGTCTTTTTTGTTTGATAACGCAGAGAGATGATTGATACTGTCGTAATTTAGTTTCATTTCTTCATCTTATGAATTCTTATGTGGCGGTTTATGCTTCTTGTGACGCTTACAGCGAATAATGTACGTGCATTGGTAACGATTCATTCATATCAATAACATTGGTGGTGTGTTTTCAGAAATTGGTTATTTGTATGATGGGATAAATCGTTTATTGATGACGACGTAGTAGTTTCCAGAGGGTAGTATGTAGAATAGGATGTAGATTTGTTTTCTTATCAGTACGCCCACGGTGACTCCAGTCACAAACAAGGTCCTTTGCACCAAAATTTCAACATGACATGGATGTGGGTAAACTTCCAGTTTGCTTCCAGCGCTGTTCACCTCGTAAATTGGTTATTTGTATGCAGGGATGAGTTGTTTATTGATGACGACGTAGTAGCTTCTAGAGGATAGTGCGTAGAATAGGATGTTGATTTGTTCTCTTATCAGCACGCCTACGGTGGCTCCAAAACACGTGGCTCCAGTCACAAACAAGATCAATTGCACCAAAATTTCGACATGATATAGATGTGGGTAAACTTCCAATGTCAGTCATCTCACAAATTGTTTTTCCCTCGAATAAGAAATGCCTTCATTTACCATTTTCAATAGTCATCACCAAATCAGGTACCTAGGCCGATTTAAATATCATGCTGCCGCGGCCTTCAACATAACTTGTCTCAATTTACAAATTATATAGCTATTTACAGTTAATAAATATATAAATAACATTGCACAAAAATAAATAGAGCCAGGCATAAACAACTTTACCCACCAGAAACCACAGTTTGCTATTTAATACTTCATAAGCTTTGTTAATCTTCTTAGGTTGAGAAAACTTCATATAAAATATGATGTAACGTCTTTTTTACAGATCTTATAACTATTTATACTATAATACGAAATTAACTCAATCAAACAAAACCAATTAAAAGTATGCACAAGTAATTGCCCCTTACTCTCGAACGCAATCGCGACCGATCGACATTGCAATCGTGCCGCTCCGCACTCTTGATTGGTTACTCATAGCATACTCTGGCGCTAGTGTAACCAATCAAGAGTGCGGAGCGGCACGATTGCAACGTAGATCGGTCGCGATTGCGTTCGAGAGTGACACTCCCGCATACTTTTTACCAATCAGAAACTATCCACAATGGGGGGAGGAAACGCGCCGGTGAATGGGGGATGCGCGCTAGATTCACCGAGCGGGAACTGAAGCAGCCCCTACAGCGGACGATCAAACAGCATGTGTTCTCATGCATGTATGACAACAGCTCACATATATGCTGCATGATCATCTAGAGACCGCCTCCAGCATTTAGACGCGGGACGAGCGCATCACACGGTATAGCGTGACAAGACACATCCTAGCCCGCAGCGGCTCCATGCGATCTCTTACACCAGGCATCGTCAGAGTGCGCGGGCGTACGTTCTACGGGAGATGAAACACGGCGACGCGATCATCGACCTCTTCCTCTGTTACCGACCTGCGTTTTTCGCGCCGTACCATCCACAAGTCCATTTTACAGGAATCAACGTGTGAAATAGCTTCATCAAGAACCTACTCATCTCACCGGTAGCAACGTTAAAAAGACTTTTTTTTAGAACACGTAATATATATATATATTTTCAAAACCATTGTTGTTTTATTAGTATTTTATTGATGCTGACTGATGATCTTATTGGTGGTGTGTTTGTGTGTGTGTAGATTGTGTAGGTTGTGTGTGTGTGGGTGTAGGTGCAAGTGTATCTGTTGGTGCGAGTGTGAGTTTCTGTTGGGGCGTGTGTGTGTGTGTGTGTGTGTGTGTGTGTGTGTGTGTGTGTGTGTGTGTGTAAGGCGGGCTCAAGTGTGTTGGCGTGTGTATGTGTGTGTGTTGGCGTGTGTATGTATGAGTGTGTCTATTGGTGAGAATGTGTCTATTGGTGAGTGTGTCTATTGGTGTGAGTGCGAGTCCCTGTTAGTGTGAGTGTGTGTCTGTCGGTGTATGTGTGTGTGTGTGTGCGAATGTGTCTGTTGGTGTATGGATGTGTGCGAGGGTCTGTTGGTGTGAGTATGTCTGTTGCTGCTAGTGCATGTGTATGTGCGTGTGCGAATGCGTCTGTTGGTGTATGGATGTGTGCGAGGGTCTATTGGTGTGAGTGTGTCTGTTGCTGCCAGTGTATGTGTGTGTGCGAATGCGTCTGTTGGTGTATGGATGTGTGCGAGGGTCTGTTGGTGTGTGCTAGGTGTGTCTATTGGTGTGTGCGAGTGTGTCTGTTGGTTTGAGTGTGAATCCCTGTTGGTGAGAATGAGTCCCTGGTGTGTGTGAGTGTGTCTGTTGGCTCTTGTGTGTGAGTGTGTGTGTGTTGGTGTGAGTGTGAATTTCTGTTGGGGCGTGTGTGTGTTGGTATGTGTGTGTGTGTGTGTGTGTTGGCGTTTGTATATATGAGTGCGTGTGTATGTTGGTGCGAGTGAGTCTATTGGTGAGAATGCGTCTATTGGTGTGAATGTGTCTGTTGGTGTGAGTGTGTGTCTGTTGGTGAGAGTGCGAGTCTCTGTTAGTGTGAGTGTGTCTGTTGGTGCGAGTGTGTGTGTTTGTGTATACGTGTGTCTCTTTCTCTGTGTGAATGTGTCTGTTGGTGCAGTGTGTCTGTTTTTTTGTGAGTGGGTTGGTCTGTGGGTGTGTGTTGTATGTGTGTGCGCGAATGTGTTTGTTGGTGTATGGGTGTGTGTGAGTGTGTCTGTTGGTGTGTGCGAGTGTATCTGTTGGTGTGGTGTGTGAGTGTGTGTGTGTGTGTGTGTGTGTAGTCACGAGGTGAACAATCTGACTTACATAATTTCACTTGACAAAAAGCTGCTAAATTATAACAGTTGCGGGTAAACTACGTTATTGACAAGAGGTTTATTATTTATTATTTTAGTTTTGTGGACCAAAATTTTGATATTACGGCTTTCGGTTACGCGACCTAATGCGACATATAATTGGCCATGACTAAATACATCTGATCTTAAATCCACGCCTACTCGACTGATGGTCTGTCCCTGACTTTTATGAATAGTCATGGCGTAACAAATTTGTATGGGAAATTGACGACGGGTCATTTCTATAGGACTATTTGGCTCTATGGGGGTTTTGAAAAGAATACGAGGTATTAAAAATTCTAAATGTTCACCAGGCCTGCGAACGGTGATTAAACGCGGCGACGTATTTACGACGATCACTTTTGTCCCGTTTACTAAACCGTCAGCAAAACTAAGATTTCTAATGATAATGCACACGCACCCTATCTTTAGGGTGAGATCGTGAGGTGGAACACCTTTTGGTTGCAGCCGATTGAGAGCGTCCGCGCCTAAATAGATTTCGTCTACATTTTCGGTAACTACTTCGTCGATTGAATAAAAATGCAATGCCTCCGCGGGTAGACGATCTAAAATGAGACCGTTTATCTCGCGCACGTTTTCATTGTGTGTCGACAAGATCGCACGATGGGCACAAGCATCAGGCTCCTCAAGAATGACGTCTGGGAATACAAAGTCAGTCAGTTCGTCCAATTCTGTGACAAAAGAGAGCATTGACAAATCTACTAAATTTTGAATAGTTTTGCCGGAAGGAACAGCATGGGTTTCCAGCAGATTGGAACCAAGATTAAGAAGGAAATCTGAATATTCGCGGTCTTCTCTGCACCTCTGCGAGGTGGTTAGCGAGAAGGATTTTAATTTTTGCCAAAGCGCTGATGATTTAACTGAACAATTAATAACGTCAGAGGGGGTTTTTGCGTTAATAACTACGGGTGGTATTTGACGAAAATCACCAGCGAAAATAACAATTTTACCACCAAAAATAAATTCAGATTTCATAAGGTCGCGCAAAGACCGATCTAACAAATGGATCAGATACTTGTGTGCCATCGGCGCCTCATCGTAAATGATGACGTCTGCGTGATAAATAAGTTCGGCTCTTTGCGAACCATTTGTGATGTTCCAGTACCCAAGATCGTCAACCGGGTCTAACGGAAATTTAAACATACTATGCGCGGTGGTTCCCCCGACGTAATTTTGAGCCGCGATACCCGAACTCGCCGTGCATAATGCGATGCCTTTCAAATTCGCGCGTACGTGTGCAGTAATTAATTTTAACAACAAAGTTTTACCTGTTCCGGCAGGACCATCGATAAACAATGCGGTATCACTACTTTCGCGGAAATCACGGTCTTTTAACAGTCTATCAATATAATCAAAAATTACTTTCTGTTCTTCAGACAATTGGGGTAACCATTCATCGACAAAATCAGAAAGCTCATTTTGATTATATTCAAGACGTTCGCGGCCTAACTCGGTGGTGTCATCACAAATCGCGGGCAGGCCCTGCTCAACCGCGGACGTCCCGTGCTTCCGAAGCAACCTATCAATTTTTATAAGAGCATATTCGTAGGATTTTTGCTCGTCGTCTGGATCTGGCAAAAGCTGTCTAATATCTACGCTCATATGCGATTTGTATTTTTCCCAAAGCGATGCGACCCTAATTCCGTTCACAGCAAGTAGTACCAGAAAACTACGTAGTCGGCCCGCACTTAGGAAAGTGCAAGCTTCCTCCATAGCTAACTCGTACTCTAACTCATCGTTCGCGACACCGACGGCTTTAGCAGCATCTTGAAAAGTCGTACAATTTGGGCCACCGAGGGCATATAGATCGCCATAACTGCGACAAGGAAAAGAAGCTAAAAGGAGACGTAAGTAAAATTGTTCACCTCTATTGGGTCCGACCCAAAATAAGCGCGTCACTAATTCCCCCCTTTGCCGTCTTGTAATGAACCTACCGTTTGACAGAGTATATATTTGCGCGGATTTGATGGCGGGACGTCGAGAATGAACAATAAATTTTTCGTAAAAATCAAGATACGTTAAACTATCGAATTCTTCTCCGGGAGGCCGACAAAAATATGTGAGGAGATCCGATGAGGCTCGCTGTGCTGCTCCCGCTTCTGTACCCGGTTTAAAGAAAACCGACTGTTGTCCTTCTAAATGGACAGAAAGTTGTTTGACGTTTGGCTCGCGGGCACAAACGTCAAACTCGAGAATACGCCACGTCGCTTCGCAAGACCCAAGATAACGTTTAGTGACATACTGTTCGATCTCGTTATATCGATCGGCCTCGGAAACAATCATAACCCGGGAATGATCTGGCCCTTTCGTCATATATTTGAATAGATACCTAACGACAGCACGGGCTGAATAAGCGCATAAATTAATGTGACAATCATACTTGAGGAGTAATGCAGCGTTGTACGAAACAACCCATAGATCGTTAATTGGGACATCCCTACCCCGATATCTAATTGTGGCCTCATTTTTAGAACTACGTTTTAAGTGGACAAACCCCCTATCATCGCAATAAGTGGTGGACGTCTCCCGTTGAGGGAAAAACTTTACACACCTTTTTTTATCCTGGTCCCAACAAGGAAGATCGGTCCTAAATGGAGGACCACAGGGACCATGGATCATATGATCCAGAACGGCTTTACGTAATCTACCCTCCGCTTCGGAAGAAGCGGGAAGGTCGGCCCTAACAAACTGATCTATGTCTACGTTTTGAACGGGACCACCACCTTCTACTCTAAAGCAAATGTGGGCATGTGGTAGTCCTCGTTTTTGGAATTCAGTGACATGCATAATATACATGCACCTTCCGAACCATTTACCAGAGCGGAGATCTTTAAACAATTGAGATAACTTTAAGTTGAAAACTCTAGCACAAATCAAAGGATGAGGTCTATGACCGACAGGGGTGGACTGTTGGATTTCTGGCCACTTAGGATTACAAGTAATTGTAAGAAAATAAGATGGGGGACCTAATCTATTAACTAAAGCGATAGAATCCATATATTTGGACTTCATGAAACGTGGTCCTCCAGTGAACGTGTTCGGCAAGTAAACACGTCCAGGCACAACGCCACCTTCCTCCCCAAGTATGGTTTCATCTTCGTTAATTTGACGCGAAACATCTACATTATCCTCGATTTCCTGGAGTGGAGCAGTTCTAACAGCGGAATTAGACGACCTACTCTGTAACCTACTGATATACCTAAGCCTTTCCTCCGATATTCTACTAAACATGTCTACTGTCCACTCCTCAGAAAGTCGGCCTAATTCAGAAAATCGAGGTTCCGAAAGCAAAAGACACCGAACGTATTTATTTTGCGTTAATTTATTACCTTTATTATCTAATTTACTGGGAAACCATCCGGGGTTACCATGAGGATAGAGCAAAGGAAATTGGAAACTTTCATACAGTTGATCCATAATATCAACTGTATGCGGTTTCCGCCCGCCTACTTTCCAAACTGCAATACAATTCGGTATGAATCTTTCGCTTTCGGTACTTAAAATAGCAGCTACTTCGTTCCCTATCGGTAAGTCTCCTAAAATGTTACCGTGAGTGCGACGCGACGCGCGTTCGAAAATAAGATGAGCATCGTCAGAAGGTTCCCTACTCAGTTGTTTGAAACAATCGATGTAAGGATTTACATCGTGCAAAAAGTGATTGATAGACCTGATTACGGTTGAATCTAAATTAAGACCAGCAGCTAAACTTTCGCGTTCGCTGCTGTCATGAATATACAAATTGAGAGGATTGGTCGTGTCTGTATAACTGAGATCGAAAACGCGGTGATAGACACGACCTTGAATTTTGAGAAACGAAATCCCGGTAGGAGGATTGTGAAAACCGTGAGAAACGCCTAAGGCACTAAAAGCGAATAGATTGTTATACGCTCGCGGGCGTTCAAGGAACGCGGGGTGATGATAGAAATCCTCATCGAGAGGTGGAAAATTTTGAACGTTGTAAGCGCCGGCGCCACAACACCATTTGAGTCTCATCTTTTCTTCGAAAAAAAGACGAGCGTGGCAGTGAGTACACACGAGAGCCTCGTTCGTGAATAAAGAACGCGTTTTCAACGAATAAATCTGTACTACATCTAATTGTTCGTTGCATTTTTGCCCGATCAAATGAAAAGAACTCCTAAGAGCGGGTTCGACATTACGACTACTGGTATTATATCGTTTAACCGCTTCCTTATTCACGGATGGATTGTCCTCAGCATATTTTTGTACCGCGTCGCGATTGATCGATGGATTTTTCGCGGTGTATCGCTGTACGGCGGTGCGATGAACGGTCGGATTTCGGTCGGTATACTGCTTTACTGCCGTGCGGTTTACATTCGGATTACGGGTACTATATTTTTTTACAGCGTCGCGATGAACGTCCGGTTTTCGAGCAGTATACCGTTTCACAGCCTCCCGGTTTACCGCCGGATTATGTTCCCTAGGTTTCCTAACACTCAAATTTTTATTTTCAAGACGGCAAATCCTATCTTCTACAATTTTATTTTTCTCAATGACGACAACAGGGAGCATACCGAGTTTGCGATCATTCGAAAAACTATCATTATTTACAGCGACTTTAACATCATTTTTTGGAGACACAGACCGAACCCTAACTCCTCTCTTTTTTTTCACGGGTCGACCTACTTTTCGCGATGATTTATTTGGAACATCGATATCTAATCTTTCTAATTTAACTATTGGTTGCAATCCCAATTTTGTATCGGTTGTTACGATCGCTTCCGCCAGTGTAGACTGGATATTTACGCGAGTGGGCGACTGCAACGCTTCTAATTCGACGCGCAATTTGTGTATCGAAAATTGGGAACCATCGTCTCTACGCCCAGAGAATAGAACAAATGCTAACGATTTTAAGTTATTGCACCGGAGCAATCGCGCTTTACCATTAACAGCGAGTCTATTATTTTCGTCGACACCGTGACTGTTGAAAACGAAATACAAATTATCGTGTCTCCAAAACGAAATTGTATTAGATTGACCGGTGAATAAATAATTATCACACCGGTCAATATGATCGTCGTCGAAGATTTGATGTCGCAACAAATCTTCGAGTTCGATTATTTTCGCGTCTCTAGAGGATTGATCGGCGGCGAACAATCCATTGAGCTTCCAACTGTTGTCGTCAATGGGTTTTATTTTGGCCAAATGGTTCCCTACAGGAATATCGGCAGGCAGTTCTTCGGGAAATATAAGTCTACTTGGACCGGGAGAAATAATGGACATATAGAGCGAATCTCCATATTTTAAAATATCATCAATATTTGAATTGGAAAAAGACCGTCTATCATTTATAACCGAAAAACTACATGCACAAGCCGACATAGCAACACATTGGAGACCTTCGCCTCGAAAACGGCGATGGCCCTGATGTGTGGAACCTAAAAGAAAAACAACACTAAATTTTTTGTATAAAAAATAACACGCAAAAACATAACACAATAACTTGTGCGCGATATTTCAGACTGAAAATTTTAAGAAAATAAGGTTATGATAAAAACAAAAAACAACAAATAATAATATCTTTATTATAGTGTATGGTGATAAAGTAATGATGAAATTAAAAACAAGAAATAATATACCAAATTAATTTTATTCGAAAAAAAAAAAAATATAAATCCACTCATATAAAAATCAATACAATTCAAAATAATAATAACAGTTTTATATTATAACAATAAGAACATGCAAGCATAAATACACAGGTGACAAGTAATTACTACGCATATAATAACAAAAAACAAAAATATATTTTTTCATGTAATGTAGTTCCATCGTCATCTTCGATTTTCTTCATGTAGTTCCTTCTAAAGAAATTTTCGCCTCATTGTTCCTCACTTCACAATTATTTGATATTTACATTTTTCGGTTAGCAGCACTTTAAACTTTAATTTACTTCAAACCATGTTCAACTGATGATACAAATCATACGAAAGATTGTGTACACTGACTGCAAATGTGTTTAGTAAAATCAATAAATATTATTAGTGAAACCATTGAAATCAAATAATATACGTATATCTTCTATGATAATATTTGAAAATAAGAATATTAACTTACCAAAAATAAAAATATTTAAACAGGCCTCAATTGAGAAAATATCTATTCAAAGATATTATATATTTTTTGCAATATGAAATGAGTTTAGCAGTATGGCTAAGTTCCTTCGCCTGTCCTGTGGACGAAACTACTACTACTACTACTATGAAATTATAACAACTCGCACCAAACAGTTTTAAACCTTTTCAATACCTTTCGATAAATTTGGTATTCAATTATATTTTGTGTGTAGATCATGTCAACGTAAAAGTAAGTTAACCTTTCTTTCATTACTCAATTAAAGGCTATGCATGTTTTTTTTTAATGTTCATTATTAAGGTTAGTTTGTTTAGGTAAATAGTAATAAAACAATTTAATTTATTTTAATTTGTACATATAAATGTAATGTTTTTAAAATTACCTATCATTATTATTTTTTATTTAAATCGGTTTCAACTTTCATGATATGAAAAGTAATCATTTAAATTGTCATTTCCACAACCAAGCCACACTTCATGCAAATGCATGCATATACCCGAAGGTTGTTGTAGTAGGGGTGATCAAATTAAAGCTTTTTAAAAAAATTATAAACATTTTTATCTTTTCAGAGTCTTCATAGACATAGAAGAAAACCAAGTGTTGCATAAAGTATTTTATCATACATTGACATCCAGTAAAAATAATATAAAAATAACTTACAAGATTCTATAGTTAAATCAAGATAATTTGAAATGAAAGTGGCGTTCAAGAAATATATCAGTGACAAGGCTGCATAATTTGAACCTGACATTGTCCAGTGAATAAATAATATGTATAATAATAGAATCTCAATAAATTATGTCTATTCAATTTAGTTTTTAATTAATGTAATCTGATAATAATGATTGATTTCAGTATAGTTTAAAAGTTGGTGTTTGTCTAAAAGTAAAAGCAGGCTTTATATAATAATGATAAGTATTATATTAGGGACTTTTTTGTTAAATTATTATCAATTTACAAATTGCTTAAAAGTTGTACTTAAATGATGCACCCATAGCGTTGTATAAAAATGTCACTACATTGCATTTCACAAGGTGAACTATTGGATTTGAATATTCATTCAAAGTTGTGCGGTAGGTAACGATGATAAAAATCATAACATGGTATATTGTAGAGCACCCTCCATTGACAAATGCAAATTTGCAAGTTCTTACTAACTACAATGCATTCAATTTCTCTCTCCATACAAAGAAATTATTAAAGACTTTTCACAGTGATGCCATGTAAAATGGTAGGTAGCGATAATGAAAATGATGGCAAGCAACGGCAATGAAAAAGGTCAAATATGATTACTGGGAACGCCCTCCATCGACTGATTCTAATTTACAAATTCAAAAATTGTTTCTTTGACATTTACAGTATTTGGAGTAAATCTCAAAAACTACCCTAAAATCGGGTAATTTTATTTCACTATGTAAAGGAGTCGGCAAAAATACACAATCGCTTCATACATGCTAAAGAGCTCCGAGGTTACCATGTCTGTCAAAATTAAGTTTAAATTTTATACGGTTACTACTCTCAGTGTTGCCAGTAAATCACTCAAATTGTTCCATCTAGAATATATACTTAATCAATCAAGTCAAGTCTCTTACAAAAACAGTAAAACAGTTGCATTAAAAGTTTTTTATTAACACAATGGCCGCTATTAAAGCCGCCATTTTGAATTTTGTAAATTGAACCCCATACGGGTGTAGCACACCTATTAGCACATCCTACGCAGTTTTTATTATTTTCCTAGCGGCTATAATGACTGCGCTAGACTCCAAAACGTGAATAGTGGGCATTGAACTATTCAAACCGCCGTAGCTGCCGGGGTTGCCAGGTGTAGGCGATGAAAACAGTCAAATGTGATTTCGTGTTGCGCCCTCCATCGTCGGATACCAATTTTCAAGTTCTAAAATTGTTCCTTTGACATTTACAGTTTTTGGGGTAAATCTCAAAAACTACCCTAAAATCGGGTAAAATTTTTCCATGATACGAAAGAGTCTATAGAGATGCACAATCGCACCATACATGCCAAATACCTGCGGGGTTGCCAAGTCGGTCAAAATCGAGGTTGAATTTTAAACGTTGTTTGCTCTCAGTGTTGCCAGTCGATCATTCTATTTTTTCCATCGGGTATCTTGAAAAGTCAAAATTAAAATATTTGCATCAAAAAAAAATAAAAAATCCGACAAAAATTGTTTCCTCAAAAATCTCATAAAGTATCAAAAATTTTCAAGATTTTTTTTCACTTGGCAACACTTTAGTTACTTGCCTAAAAAATGTTTCCCCGGAAGTACTCTGACAAATGTCGGCAAGTGCGTCAAAATCGGCTCGATGTGGTGACGATACCCAATTTTCCGGATAAAACGGCCGCTGGTTTGGCCGCCATCTTGAATTTTGAAAATCCGGCTCCGTACCGGTGTGGCCAACTCGATAGCGCATCCGATGCAGTTTTTACCATTTTCGTAGTGGCAATACTGACCGCGCTAGAGTCGACAAAGTAAAAAATGGGCAAAATTTTTCAAATCGCCGCAACCGCCGGGATTGCCAGGTGACGACGATAAAAATGGCCAAATGTCATTTCGGGGAGTGCCCTCCTTCGAGAAAAAGCATTTTTAAAATTCCCAAACGGCTCCTTCTACTTTTCACCTTTTTGGGGTAAATCTCCGAAATTACCCTAAAATCGGGGAAAATTTTCACCTCATTCGAAAGAACCGCCAGAGTCTCACGACCGGTCCATACCAGACGAAGAGCTCCGATGTTGCCATGTAGGCTAAAAGTGCGTTTGAATTTTTCGAAAAAGTGAAAAAATCACAAAATGGCCGCTGCCGGCGCCGCCATATTGATTTTCCCGAGTTTCATAATTTTCCCATAGTCACGACTATATCAGGCAAGGGACCTCATTCACAGATTTTCTCCGCTGGCCACCCAGGTTCCCAAACAATTCGGTTTATGAGGGCATGTCGAAAAAAATATTTTCTACCGTGGAGCCCAGGGTTGTCAGCTCGCGGAAACGAAAACTACCAAAAGTCATAGGGCTCCCCCGGCGCCACACCGCACCGAGTCTGTTTGCCGCGAAAAGTGCGTATTTCGAAATTTCACTTTTCTCCCAAAATCTCCTAAACTACCACGAAAATGGTAGAAATCGGTAGTGAAGTAGAAAGAGCCCACCGAGCCCCACGACCGGCCCATAGAACGCGAATACGTCCGATGCCGCCATCTTGGAGAAAATCTCACTGGAAAATGGCGATTTTTCATTGCCGAAACAAAATGGCCGCCCCCGCCGCCGCCATATTGACACGCAAGCGAAAACTCCCCATACGTGAAAATCGACTATATTTCCGAGTCGCCAGCGTAAAAATCCCCCCTCCGAACCCACCACAAAAGAAACGACATCCGCCCGAACAGAGGTCGAAAAATGACAATTTTCCGGGTAAAATATCTCGGCCGCCATTTTGTTTTTTTAATCAAACCTTTTTTCAGTGTCATTTTTTTAGCCAAATCTACGACCATTTTGAGTATCGTAACCGTAGAGTGAATAATGTAGAAACTAAAAAAATTATCTCGCCGCCATTTTGTTTTTTGGCTGAACCCCATATGCCATTTCAACTCATTTTAAAAAAATATTATCACTCTCCATACATGAAAATGTCATTTTCCCTCTCCTTCTACCCGAAAAAAGCATGCAGTGAGTCAGTCAGTCAGTCAGTGGTAATTGAGCTTTATATATTATAGACTAGCTTTCGCTTGGTTGCCCCGGGCTGCGAGCAGCCCGGGGAGGTCACGAGTAGCTGGTGGAATCGGGGCGGTGGGGTTTCAAGTCCGCCTATTGTTATGTCGGGTTTACAGTTTGAAATTGCGTAGAAAAGGTCAGTAAGTTCTATCTTTAAATAAAAGGTGTTAAAGGACACAAAGCTCCATACATCACAGAAAAAGTGTTGCCAGTTGACACTTAATAGAAAAAGAAATATTCAGTCGAAAAACGCAAGCAAAACCTAAAATAAATTTTGTATAGATACTTAAAATAAGTTTTGTCCTTTATTCTCTTATTCTTATTTATTAGTAAATTACTGTATAATATTAAAAAACAATCGAACATATATTTCCATCAGTTTTACTATCATTAATTAATCAATTAAATGTCAATTGCATTATTACATTACATTATTTATGTAAGATTTATTTATTATATGAAAAGGGAACCGATGTCGTGGCCAGATATTAGAATAGATTAATTCACGACGCGATGGGGCTTTAAGACCGCCTTCGTTTCTGAATAGAAGCTTTCGCTTGGTTGCCCCGGGCTGCTCGCAGCCCGGGCAAGTCACGAGTAGCTAGTGGAATCGGGGCGGTAGGGTTTTAAGTCCGCCTCCGTTGCAGAATTTGAGTTTTTCGTTTTTTTTTTGTTATGTTTGTTATATAGTTTGTAATCGCTTAAAAAAGTTAGTAAGTTCTGTCTTCAAATGAAAGGTGTTTAAGCACCATACATCAAAGAAAATGGGTTGCCAGTTTACGCTTAACAGAAAAAGAAATATTCAGTCGAAAAACGCAAGCAAAACTCTAAATACATTATAGTCTCTTATTCTTATTCAATAGTAAGTTTATATTTAGTATGAATGAAAAAGGATCGAGTAGATATTTCCCCCATTGTTACTTTAAATAATACACCAAATAAATAAATATCAAATTTCAAACTTATATCTACGTAGAACACTTTCATTTTGAATATCAAAAGAACATGTTTTCTCAATAATCTAAAATTATAGAAAAATATATTTTAAGCATTAAATATCGTGTCAAAAATTGGATTTTATTTTCTCCATACTTACCTATGAGACAGTGTGGGATTAAGATACCTATACAAATGATCCATATATACACGCTACAGAGATCCCGAATTGTCAAGTCCATCGAAATCAAAATTGAAATAAAAATGGTCACGATCATCTTTTAAACCTTATAAACCAAATGTTACCATCAACAAAAGCGATTCGTTTCTGGCACTTCGCCGGCCGCTGCCGCGGCACGCTCGCTACGCTCGCTCGGCTCGTGCGTTGTTTTTCATACACTAACCCAACCTAACCGATATGTCATAATAAACCTATACAAGTTTTTGTTGCTTTACTTATTGTAAAGTTCTTGAGCATAAACGAGTCGCTTGTGGAATCGTCCGCCTCTTGTTATGTTTACAGTTTGTTGTTTTTTTCGCAGTTCTAATCTAATCGATTAACCAGGTCTCTATTGATGGTGTTCTTTATGGCTTGCTTCGCTTGCATTTTATTTTAGTCACAGTTCTAACCCTAAAAATTAACCAAATCTCTCTTAACAGTTACTCCTTATGGCTCGCTTCGCTCGCTTTTTGTTTTAGACACAGTGCTTACATAATCGATTGATCAGGTCTCTCTTAATGGTCTGGCATTATGGCTCGCTTCGCTCGCTTTTTGTTTTATTAGCAGTTCTAATCTAACTGATTGACCAGGCATCTATTGATGGTGTTCTTTATGGCTCGCTTGGCTCGCATTTTATTTTAGTCACAGTTCTAACCTTACCAATTAACCAAATTTCTCTAAATGGTCACTCTTTATGGCTCGCTTCGCTCGCTTATTGTTTTAGTCATAGTGCTAACATAACCGATTGATCAGGTCTCTTTTAATGGTCTCGCATTATGGCTCGCTTCGCTCGCCTTTTGTTTTATTCACAGTTCTAATCTAACTGGTTGATTAGATTTATAGTGATGGTGTTCTTTATGGCTCGCTTCGCTCGCATTTTATTTTAGTCACAGTTCTAACCCTACCAATTAACCAAATCTCTCTTAACAGTTACTCCTTATGGCTCGCTTCGCTCGCTTATTGTTTTAGTCACAGTGCTAACATAACCGATTGATCAGGTCTCTTTTAATGGTCTCGTATTATGGCTCGCTTCGCTCGCCTTTTGTTTTATTCACAGTTCTAATCTAACTGGTTGATCAGATTTATAGTGATGGTGTTCTTTATGGCTTGCTTCGCTCGCATTTTATTTTAGTCACAGTTCTAATCTAACCGAATGACAATGTCTCGCTCGCTTTATTTTTCTGGCTAAAATAGTGGATTTTTTTTCTCACCACGTAAAGATTAGGTAAAGATACACAAACGGTCTTATATTACCTCATAATAAGAAAATTTTGTAAAGAGTTTAGGATTTATCGCCGATAAACTGCTACGCAGTTTGGCAAATTAATGTTTGTTATATTTTTTGTAATTTTTTTCTGGTCAATAAATAAAAAAATAAAAAAAAATATATATGCTATAAAGCTCCCGAGTCGCCAACTCAGTCAAAATCATTCTGAAATTTATGGTGACTACTATCAGTGTTGCTAGTCGAGCACACAAATTATTCCATCAATTATGTTATAAATTCAATAGTAAAATTTTTGTCAAACAGTAAAATTATTGTGAAGAAATGTTTAAATATTTTTCATAAATGACATACATGAGAATTTCTCAAAAATCCCGGTATATAAAATTTTCAGATTTTTCATCTGGCAACACTTCAGCTGAATACATATTTTTTGTTAAAAGTATTTTTAAAAATATTACCAAAAACGCCAAAATCAGCTCTATAAAGTTTAAGTTATGAAAAATGATCAATTTTCTAGATAAAATGGTCGCTGTATAAGCCGCCATCTTGAATTTTGTAAATTGAACCCCATACCGGTGTAGCACACCTATTAGCACATCCTACGCAGTTTTTATTATTTTCCTAGCGGCTATAATGACTGCGCTAGAGTCCAAAACGTGAATAGTGAGTATTAAATATTCAATCCGCCGTACCTGCCGGGGTTGCCAGGTATAGACGATGAAAACAGTCAAATGTGAATTCGGGATGCGCCCTCCATCGACGGATGCCAATTTTCAAGTTCTAAAATTGTTCCTTTGACAGTTACAGTTTTTGGGGTAAATCTCAAAAAATACCCTAAAATCGGGTAAAATTTTTCCATGATACGAAAGAGTCTATAGAGATGCACAATCGCTCCATACATGCCAAATACCTGCGGGGTTGCCAAGTCGGTCAAAATCAAGGTTGAATTTCAAACGTCGTTTGCTCTCAGTGTTGCCAGTCGATCGTTCTATATTTTTCATCGGGTATCTTGAAAAGTTAAAATTAAAATATTTTCATCAAAAAAGTTAAAAAATTCGACAAAAATTGTTTCCTCAAAAATCTCATAAAGTATCAAAAATTTTTGAGTTTTTTTTTCACCTGGCAACACTTTAGTTACTTGCTTTAAAAATGTTTCCCCGGAAGTACTCTGACAAATGTCGCCAAGTGCGTCAAAATCGGCTCGACGTGGTGACGATACCCAATTTTTCGGATAAAATGGCCGCTGGTTTGGCCGCCATCTTGAATTTCGAAAATCCGGCTCCGTACCGGTGTGGCCTTCTCGATAGCGCATCCGATGTAGTTTTTACCATTTTCCTAGTGGCAATACTGACCGCGCTAGAGTCGACAAAGTAAAAAATGGGCAAAATTTTTCAAATCGCCGCTCCTACCAGGGTTGCCAGGTGACGACGATAAAAATGGTCAAATGTCATTTCGGGGAGTGCCTTCCGTCGAGGAAAAGCATTTTTGAAATTCCCAAACGGCTCCTTCTACTTTTCACCTTTTTGGGGTAAATCTCCGAAATTACCCTAAAATCGGGGAAAATTTTCACGTCATTCGAAAGAGCCAGCGGAGACTCACGACCAGTCCATACCAAGCGAAGAGCTACAATGTTGCCATGTGTGCTAAAAGTGCGTTTGAATTTTTCGAAAAAGTGAAAAAATCACAAAATGGCCGCTGCCGGCGCCGCCATATTGATTTTGCCGAGTTTCATAATTTTCCCATAGTCACGACTATATCAGGCAAGGGACCTCATTCACAGATTTTCTCCGCTGGCCACCCAGGTTCCCAAACAATTCGGGTTATGAGGGCATGTCGAAAAAAATGTTTTCTACCGTGCAGCCCAGGGTTGTCAGCTCGCGGAAACGAAAACTACCAAAAGTCATAGGGCTCCCCCGGCGCCACACCGCATCGAGTCTGTTTTCCGCGAAAAGTGCGTATTTCCAAATTTCACTTTTCTCCCAAAATCTCCTAAACTACCACGAAAATGGTAGAAATCGGTAGTGAAGTAGAGAGATCCTACCGAGCCCCACGACCGGCCCATAGAACGCGAATCCGTCCGACGCCGCCATCTTGGAGAAAATCTCACTGGAAAATGGCGATTTTTCATTGCCGAAACAAAATGGCCGCCCCCGCCGCCGCCATGTTGACACGCAAATGAAAACTCCCCGTACGTGAAAATCGACTATACTTCCGAGCTGAAGGCACAAAAATCCCCCCTCCGAACCCACCACAAAAGAATTGACGATCGCCCGAACAGAGGTCGAAAAATGACAATTTTCTAGGTAAAATATCTCGGCCGCCATTTTGTTTTTTTAATCAAACCTTTTTCCAGCTCATTTTTTTAGCCAAATCTACGACCATTTCGAATATCGTAACCGTAGAGTGAATAATGTAGAAATTAAAAAAAATATCTCGCCGCCATTTTGTTTTTTGGCTGTACCGATATGCCATTTCAACTCATTTTAAAAAAATATTGTCACTCTCCATACATGAAAATGTCATTTTCCTACTTTACTACCCGAAAAAAGCATGGAGTGAGTCAGTCGAGTCAGTGAGTGGTAATTAAGCTTTATATATTATAGACTAGCCTTCGCTTGGTTGCCCCGGGCTGCGAGCAGCCCGGGGAGGTCACGAGTAGCTAGTGGAATCGGGGCGGTGGGGTTTCTAGTCCGCCTATTGTTACGTCGGGTTTACAGTTTGAAATTGCGTAGAAAAGGTCAGTAAGTTCTATCTTCAAATAAAAGGTGTTAAAGGACACAAAGCACCATACATCAAAGAAAAAGTGTTCCCAGTTGACACTTAATAGAAAAATAATATTCAGTCGAAAACGCAGCAAAACCTCAATAAATTTGTATAGATACTTAAAATAAGTTTTGTCTTTTATTCTCTTATTCTTATTTATTAGTAAATTACTGTATAATGTTAAAAAACAATCGAACATATTTTTCCATCTGTGCTACTATCATTAATTAATCAATTAAATGTCAAGATATAGTATTTATTGTATTTGCATTATTACATTACATTATTTATGTAAATTTATTTATTATATGAGAAGGGAACCGATGTCGTGGCCAGATATTAAAATAGATCAATTCACGACGCGATGCGGTTTATAGCCCCGCCTTCGTTTCAGAATAGAAGCTTTCGCTTGGTTGCCCCGGGCTGCGAGCAGCCCGGGGAGGTCTCGAGTAGCTGGTGGATTCGGGGCGGTGGGGTTTCAAGTCCGCCTATTGTTGTGTCGGGTTTATAGTTTGAAATCGCCGTAGAAAAGGTCAGTAAGTTCTGTCTTCAAATGAAAGGTGTGTGAAAGGTGTGACACTGAAACCACCATACATCAAAGAAAAAGTGTTGCCAGTTGACGCTTAACAGAAAAAGAAATATTCAGTCGAAAGACGCAAGCAAAACTCTAAATAAATTAATAGTCTCGTTATTCTTATAAAATATATTTTAAGTATTAAATATAGTGTCAAAAATTGGATTTTCTTTTCTCCATACTTACCTATGTGAAAGTGTGAGTAAAGATACCTACACAAATGGTCCATATATACACGCTATAAAGATCCCCAATTTTCAAGTCCATCGAAATCAAAATTGAAATTAAAATGGTCACTCTTTATGGCTCGCTTCGCTCGCATTTTATTTTAGTCACAGTTCTAACATTACCAATTAACCAAATCTCTCTAAATATTCACTCTTTATGACTCGCTTCGCTCGCTTATTGTTTTAGTCACAGTGCTAACATAACCGATTGATCAGGTCTCTTTTAATGGTCTCGCATTATGGCTCGCTTCGCTCGCTTTTTGTTTTATTCACAGTTCTAATCTAACTGGTTGATCAGATTTATAGTGATGGTGTTCTTTAGGGCTCGCTTCGCTCGCATTTTATTTTAGTCACAGTTCTAACCTTACCAATTAATGAAATCTCTCTAAATGGTCACCTTTTATGGCTCGCTTCGCTCGCTTTTTGTTTTAGTCACAGTTCTAATCTAACCGAATGACAATGTCTCGCTCGCTTTATTTTTCTGGCTAAAATAGTGGATTTTTTTTCTCACCACGTAAAGATTAGGTAAAGATACACAAACGGTCTATACATATATGCTATAAAGCTCCCGAGTCGCCAACTCGGTTAGAATCATTCTGAAATTTATGGTGACTACTATCAGTGTTGCTAGTCGATCACACAAATTATTCCATCAATTATGTTATAAATTCAATAGTAAAATTTTTGTCAAACAGTAAAATTATTGTAAAGAAATGTTTAAATATTTTTCATAAATGACATACATGAGAATTTCTCAAAAATCCCGGTATCAAAAAATGTTCAGATTTTTCATCTGGCAACACTTCAGCTTAATACATATTTTTTGTTAAAAGTATTTTTAAAAACATTACCAAAAACGCCAAAATCAGCTCTATAAAGTGAAAGTATGAAAAATGATCAATTTTCTAGATAAAATGGTCGCTGTATAAGCCGCCATCTTGAATTTTGTAAATTGAACCCCATACCGGTGTCGCACACCTATTAGCACATCCTACGCAGTTTTTATTATTTTCCTAGCGGCTATAATGACTGCGCTAGAGTCCCAAACGTGAATAGTGAGCATAAAATATTCGATCCGCCGTACCTGCCGGGGTTGCCAGGTGTAGACGAGGAAAACAGTCAAATGTGAATTCGAGATGCGCCCTCCATCGACTGATGCCAATTTTCAAGTTCTAAAATTGTTCCTTTGATAGTTACAGTTTTTGGGGTAAATCTCAAAAAATACCCTAAAATCGGGTAAAATTTTTCCATGATACGAAAGAGTCTATAGAGATGCACAATCGCTCCATACATGCCAAATACCTGCGGGGTTGCCAAGTCGGTCAAAATGTAGGTTGAATTTCAAACGTTGTTTGCTCTCAGTGTTGCCAGTCGATCGTTCTATTTTTTCCATCAAATATCTTGAAAAGTTAAAATTAAAATATTTGAATCGAAAAAAATTCAAAATTCGACAAAAAGTGTTTCCCCAAAAATCTCATAAAGTATCAAAAATTTTCAAGATTTTTTTTCACCTGGCAACACCTCAGCTACTTGCCTAAAAATTTTTTCCCCGGAAGTAGTCTGACAAATGTCGCCAAGTGCGTCAAAATCGGCTCGACGTGGTGACGATACCCAATTTTTCGGATAAAATGGCCGCTGGTTTGGCCGCCATCTTTAATTTTGAAAATCCGGCTCCGTACCGGTGTGGCCAACTCGATAGCGCATCCGATGCACTTTTTACCATTTTCCTAGTGGCAATACCGACTGCGCTAGAGTCGACAAAGTAAAAAATGGGCAAAATTTTTCAAATCGCCGCAACCGCCGGGTTTGCCAGGTGATGACGATGAAAATGGCCAAATGTCATTTCGGGGAGTGCCCTCCTTCGAGGAAAAGCATTTTTAAAATTCCCAAACGGCTCCTTCTACTTTTCACCTGTTTGGGGTAAATCTCCGAAATTACCCTAAAATCGGGGAAAATTTTCACCTCATAAGAAAGAGCCGGCGGAGACTAATGACCGGTCTATACAAGGCAAAGAGCTCCGATGTTGCCATGTGAGCTAAAAGTGCGTTTGAATTTTTCGGAAAAGTGAAAAAATCACAAAATGGCCGCTGCCGGCGCCGCCATATTGATTTTCCCGATTTTCATAATTTTCCCATAGTCACGACTATTTCAGGCAAGGTACCTCATTCATAGATTTTCTCCGCTGGCCACCCAGGTTCCCAAACAATTCGGGTTATGAGGGCATGTCGAAAAATACGTTTTCTACCGTGGAGCCCAGGGTTGTCAGCTCGCGGTAACGAAAACTACCGAAAATCATAGGGCTCCCCCGGCGCCACAACGCATCGAGTCTGTTTTCCGTGAAAAGTGCGTATTTCGAAATTTCAATTTTCTCCCAAAATCTCCTAAACTACCACGAAAATGGTAGAAATTATTACCAACTTAAAAAGTTAGCAGTGAGCCCCACGACTGCCCCATACGACGCGAACCCGTCCGACGCCGCCATCTTGGAGAAAATCTCACTGAAAAATGGCGATTTTTCAATGTCGAAACAAAATGGCCGCCCCCGCCGCCGCCATGTTGAAGCACAAACGAAAACTCGCCCTACGTAAAAATCGACTATATTTCCGAGTCGCCAGCGTAAAAATACCCCCTCAGAACCCACAAAAAAACAATTGACGATGGCCCGAACAGAGGTCGAAAAATGCCAAATTTCCAGGTGAAATATCTCGGCCGCCATTTTGTTTTTTTAATCAAACCCTTTTTCAGTGTCATTTTTTTAGCCCACTCTACGACCATTTTGAATATCGTAACCGTAGAGTGAATAATGTACAATTTAAAAAAATTCTCTCGCCGCCATTTTGTTTTTTGGCTGTACCGATATGGTACTTCAACTCATTTAAAAAAAATATAGTCAGTCTCCATACACGAAAATGTCATTTTCCTACTTTAACTACCCGAAAAAAGCATGGAGTGAGTCAGTGAGTCACGAGGGTCAAACTGAAAGTTCTTAGAAAATCAAAAACTGATTACATTAGCCAGTTATTAGTTTTATTATATCTTTTCAAAATATTGTCCATTCACGTCAATACACCGCTGCATGCGATGGAACCACTGGGAAAAGCACTTTGCCCACTCGTCCTTAGGGGTCTCTTCAATTGCATCGCGATACGCAGCCACCGCTTCTTCAGCATTCATAAACCGCTTTCCTTTAAGTTTTTCTTTAATTTTTGGAAATAAATAAAAATCACAAGGCGCGAGGTCGGGGCTATACGGCGGGTGACCCAGTAATTCAACGTTTGATGTCGCCAAATAGTCGATCGTTCGCTTGGCGGTGTGCGACGAGGCGTTGTCGTGGTGAAGGAGGATCCTACTGCGAGGTCGTTTCTCTCGAACTTTTTCCAAGACAAGTGGCAAACAATTGGTAGTGTACCATTCTGCAGAAACTGTTTTTTGATCCTCTAACACAATTGTTGCAAAATGACCTATCCTTCCAAAGAACGAGGCCACCATTTTTTTTCCCGCACTTCGATCTCTCTTCACTTTAGTTGGCAACTCCTCGAAAGGAAACACCCACTGAGCAGATTGTCTTTTGGTTTTAGGATCATAACAGTAAATCCAGCTTTCGTCACCTGTTAGTATGTCGAACACAGCATTTGAGTCACCTCCGTTAAATCTTTCAATCATTTTACGACACCAATCCACACGATGGAGTTTTTGAGCCTCAGTCAAATTATGAGGTATCCACCGGGCGCAAAGCTTCCTGACCGCTAAATGTTCGTGGAGGATTTTGTGCACTTGACTCATACCGATGCCTAAGCTTGTCCGAATCTGTTGATAGGTCACTCTTTTGTCAGTCTCTATCATACGCCGCACAACACAGATGTTATCTTCAGTCGTCGCCGTAAAAGGCCGTCCCTCACGTAAATCATCAGTGAGATTAGTGCGACCACGTTTAAACTCATTAAACCAGTTGTAAACAGTCGCACGAGATGGGGCTTCATCGTGAAAGGCCAATCGTAGTCTATCATAACTTTCTTGTTGACTTAAATGACATCGAAAGTCATAAAAAATCATTGCACGAAAATTTTCTCGTGTTAAATTCATGATGACGTGACACAGACAATTTTCAATTTGCCGCCAAATCGTAAAACAAATGACAAATGAATGAAATATATACCCAGTAATATTGGCAAAGAGTTATATTTTCAAATTTTAGAATTATTTTTTTATTTTATTGTTTATAAGTGGCCAGTTCTAAGAACTTTCAGTTTGACCCTATTCCCGGATACAGAATCAAAAGTCATTCATTGTATATGGAAATAAATCATTTAAATAAATCTCCGAGCACAATTAAAATAATAATGAAAACAATCAATTATAACTGAGGACCAACCTTGGAAGTCTATTGTGTGCCTTTCGAAAACATTTTAAAATATAAATTTCCGCTAAATACTATGTCTTTATATTATGCTCTATTTCGAACGTAGGAAGAATTAATTTTTCAACTATAAAAATGTAAATGTTTTAAAATTCAAACCATATGCCAATCATTCGTTACGAGGTTTTTTATAACCATACAAATATATCTATACTAATATGAAGAGTAAGGATTTCTTATTTGTTATTTTTTATAACAAATAAGAAATCCTTACTCTTCATATTACCTCCAATTTGTATCAGGTCGTTTTTATGTCATTGTATCTTTCCTCTTCTTTTTTCTTTCTTGATTTTGTTTACATCAGTTAGTTTTACCTTAATTTATTTATCTTGTCCTTTTAATATTTCTACTGTTTTCTAATCCTACTTTATTTTACATATTTTGTTTAGCCACGTTTGAATGTACCCTAAACTTTCATTTTACCCACCCACACCTCTACATTCAATCCAACGACCTATTTTTTTGACCGATCAGCCCTTCGATTACTCCACACTATCACTTGTATGGTGTGCACGATCGACATGGCCTCTTGTAACATTTATTTAATTTTTTATTACATTTAACATTTTATCATTGAATTAGCCCATCATTGTTGTTTGTTTGTTTACATCGATTTGACTCAGAAACTAAAAATTCTTTCACATCGTAAGCGGCTGACTTAGACTTTAATTTACGCGGGAAAACGGGCTAATATAATTATCTATTAAGCTCTTAAATATAACTACTACTGTAGTTATTACAAATCTATATCAAGTAATTGAAATGCAATATCCAATGAAGTCGTACCGTCTCACAGAAAGTGACAGTATATGCGACCGGTCAGTCTGGTCGGGAAGCGGCGCCGGCGCCTAGAACACGATGCATTTATTGTTAACGTAGGTCCAGCTAGACAGCATTTATACGACTATAAAAGCTTACTTAGGGTGCTATCTATAAATAAATACCTTTTTTTGTGGTGCGGGAAGATGTTTAAATGGATCAACGGATTGATTATAAAATGGCAATACTACCCACACTAAAATACTGTAACAACGAGATGGATGGGATTGGGATGACTAGTTGTTGGAAGTATGTATATAATTATTAATTATATAAGTGTATATATAAGTTCGAGTATGGAAACGCCATGGTGCTTCTCCTGCTCCTACTAATAGAAATGCAGTAGTAAGATTGAGTGATTTAAGTGTTTGCGGAAATATAAATATTGCCAGATGTAGCGGGATTCCTTAAATAATTTCTTTAAATTAAAAATATAATGTCATTCGTACTAAAAATATTTTTAAATTTTAAAGTTAAGATTTACTAGATAATCTCTTCTTTTTTTAATAACTAGTTTGCGTTAAGTACAATTTTGCCAACTTCATGTAGATAACTATTACACGATAAATTTGAATTTTAAATGAAAAATTTATTTATATTGGCATATGTGCCATTAATTTGAAATAATAAAGAATAATCAAATTGACATTTAAGTGCACATACATATTAATGTGGTTCATTTATTTAATGTAAGTTAATCGCAGATGGCGATGTCATACCTTCTGCCTTCGTATGGGCCAGTCAAATAATATCATGGCGCTAGAAATTATCATTTGATCATCAAGTCAAGTACACCCTTAAGCTTTACTACTATACATAACACTTTCTAGAAAACCACGTTTGTTGTTTATGGGGTTATTTAAACTTTTCGAGTTAAATACAATTGGTCGACTATCACTTGTTTACTTGTAAAGTCAACTTAAGTGTGATAGTTTTCCTTTTAACATCGTTATACATAGGTACTACAGCCGTAAAGTTTGAATTTTTACCAACGACCGTTTAGTTGGTAAAGGGGGGGCATTTGACTCTAACAAGAATTCCCATCTCAAGCGGATTTTTAAGCATTTTTCATAAAGGAAAACTAACTAAATCGAAAAATCCCCCAATGCTTTTGAAAGACTCTTCAACGATTCCCCACACAATGGGGAAGACGAAAAAATAAGATTATCATCCCCAATTTGTCATATATGGGAGGTATCGAGAAGAAGCTCGGTGGCGTAGTGGATAAGCGCCGCGGCCCGCGATCGTTATCGTTAAGCAACTTTCGCAAAGGTCGGTCACGGGATGGGTGACCAAAAAAATTATTATCTCGAGCTACTCCGTGCTTCGGAAGGCACGTTAAGCCGTTGGTCCCGGCTGCATTTGCAATCGTTAATACCCTCCAATCCGCATTGGGCCAGCGTGGAGGGTCATGGCCCATCCTCCTTAACCATCCATAAGGAAGGCCTGAGCCCCTGCAGTGGGGACGTAAAAGGGCTGGTGATGTGGTGATGATGTGGGAGGTATCGTAGAAATGTTTTTCGAAATTTTGAAATTACCAGTTTGTCAGCGTAATTAACGTGTATACTCATCTCAAATTATAACTTTCTGGTAGCAATATTTTTCTATTGCGAGTAAACAAGGAACCCTTATAGGCGAAACTATAAAGGTTCCTTGTTTACTACGGAACCCTATAATTAAAATTACGTCAGCTCCAATCCTATCCCTTATTTTACCACTGTGTCTCACATTTTTATATTTTCTTTTGTTGTTTTCTATTTTTCAAAGAAATCGACATAACGTGCGTACTTTTGCCCCACATGACTAAATGCTAATTCACATTCACTGTCCATGAATATCCACAATACTCCATCTATCCTTCACTAATTAATATGCATGCAAAAAACGCATTTTGGGAAAACTCACGGTGCGATGAAAGGACCTGGCACTGCCTATGATATGATTTTAATAAAATTATAAGAATTATTTGAAAATTTCCAAAATTTCGTTCTAGACTCTCAGATTAAAACCCTCCACGAAGGTTGTCTTTTTCTTATGCCAATTTTATATAATTCCAATTTCCTTTAATAGCAAATTATGTTGAGACATTTGTGGCTCATAAATCATTTGTCTACCTATGGGTCAAAGTTGTAGACTGAATAAATGTATATTATTATTGATAATAATAACCCTAAATTATTATAAGTTTTAGTTTCGCCATAATATCTATTTTGTTATTTTGTAATCGGTAAATTATTCCGCAAAATGCGGTAAAGTTAAAGGTATATTTACCAATTTTAACCTTTGTCTCATCTCTACTACACCTTGATTATCCATATACTTTTAAACCTGAACTACGCTATACCAGCAGAAATACAAGGATAAAATTGGTTTATTATCATATTAGCCATTGAGAATAATTATCTCTTATCGTTTCATAGCTATTTCACATATTGGTTCAAACAATTATATTTCGAAAGTCTAGTAAGTAACTATAACTATAGCGCTTAAAACAGGTAGGTGCAAGCATTTAAATTATTGTTTGTGGTATTAATCACAATCAAAACTAAATTATTACAATAAAGGACCATATAGATGTATATATGAGGGCAACTACAGAATCGGAATACGAAAATATTTTATTTCTTCGGATAAGCAATTCCGGGAGTACATCTTTAGTATTAGTACTTTAAAGTTAGTATCTCTTAAAACAAAGACGTAGTTAATAATAATCTTCAAGTAATATTTCTGAATCCAACATCCAAAATATGAGGTTACATCATTAAAACTCAAGCGGAGTCAACACAAAAATCTGAATGGCTAATCGATCTAAAAAAATATGAATACATTATTAGGGCATTCGGTTCAGTCGAATGATTCTCGGATTCGGGCGGCGACCAGCCGGGGACCGGTCGGACGACTTTTTGTTGGATTCCACCCTCATCTTGCGACCTGGCTGCCTCCAGTAACTAAACATAAAACTTTCAACCCAATAACTATACACCGAGGAGCCATTTTTATTAACCATATTCAAGGTTTAACAGTCACGACCTATGAGCAAGGATAAATGTAAGGATGTTAGTAAAACACTTCGATTTTCGATTCTTAGTAATGCGTGATAGAGTCCCTATTGAGATTAAGGCCCGTGATATGAATAACTCCTTTTGATTTTTATCGGACACTTGACCCGTCATGTCGAATGTCCTGGGAATGTACGGAAGGCAATCGAATAGTTTTTCGCTGGTAAATTACTATAACGATGATCTGTCGCCTTAATTATCATACAGTGGTTACACCGCAATTCTAAGTTAGGGCTTAAAAAAACTTGTAACATATTTTCCCATTGTTTGTTTGGATCTAAGCATTGAATCTATTAATATCGCTCACTATTTGTTTTCCCGCCACTTCGCCAGCGTAAATTATAAATTATGTCACCTGTTTTTTTTATTAGTCCAGTAGTTTCGGTGCCTAATCTATGCAAACATACAATCAAATCTTTTCTCTTTACAATATTATTATAGATTAAGATCAATATCTCGTCGGTTGTAGATATTTTACATGACTCAAAGTTATTTAGAATAGTGATAGTTGATGTTTTTATCCACCGAGAAAACAATATTCGCTAAGCGTTCATAGCTATCTAGATTTTGAAAAAGATTGGCCACCTGGATGTGCAACAATTTGAATTATGAACAGATTGTATAGATTGTAAAGATGGAAATCTTTGCATTGAATAAGTAAGATGTCATTTTCATTTCGCCCAACAAGTTACCAAAGACTGAAGTGACACAGATATTAAAATACTTTACTAAAACTTTACTGTCATTTTTATATGTAAGTAAGAAAAATATGAAACTTTAAGAATTTCAGGACATCTTTTAAATTTGGGAAAGAATTGGCGCCAGTAACAACAACACAAAACAACATTTCATTTCATTCATCACATTACAAAAATAAAAAGCAACAACAACTGTTGTTTTCAAAGAACCCTTAGTGTAATGATTTACTTTTAGTTAACGAAATTTTGAAGTTAACGATCAAATAACGAAATAACTCTTTGTTAATGTGAAAATAATCTTCCAAAGAAAGTCATTTCAAAATTTTTTGTTGCTCTTAAATTTTGAGAAAGTGTTAGAAAGAAGTGTTGAATGATAGAGGTAAATACGAACATTATTGATGAGGACACGGTTTTGGTGACATGTGTTAGACCCATGGTGTCAGAACAGCCGTTACAAGTTTTAATGATAATTTATCAAGTGATGCTACAAGCTCATTATAAAGGGCTGGTAAAAGGGAGCTCTTGCTTTAAAGCAGGTTTTAGTACGGTGTTCACTCATATACATAAAGAAGCTTTATTTAGTTTTTTGTGATAGAAGAAAAATCTTCACAGAAATATGTAGCTAATTTTGTTTGTCTGTTGAAGAATATTAAACACATATTTTTTATTTTTTAAATAATCAATAAATTACAGCAATACATTGAGTTGAAATGTCGCGTGATGCGATCTTTGTGCATTTTCTACATACTTTGTGAAGTAGCGAGCCCCCTCAACTTCAATGCCTATTATCTAAGCCTTTTATTGTCAAATTGAAGAAAAAAAAAGACAAGATATTAGATCTTTCTATATTTGACTGACGGACTAAATAGTTTTTTTTTTACCTGTTGCAAAAAGTTTTTTTTTGTATAATATCGACACTGGAAAGTAAACACGTAGAAATTTGCAAAACCAAAATGGATATTTAGAATACAGAATATTCCAGAAAAATAAAAGTTTTTCTGTTCTTAAGAACAATTTTGGTTTTGCGGGTTGCTACGTGTTTGCTTTCCAGCTTTCCATCAGCACCTTTGCTCGCATGGTTTACACGATGACTTAATAGTAAATTTATCCATATGGTACTGTTTATACGGATAAAATTTTTGTGTATTTAATTTATTATTATATAATTGTTTGTAATAATTTTTAATATCTATTAGAATAATTTTCTTTTGTAAAAAGAAATCTAGTATTTAATTTGAACTCATTTATCTAAAGTGTCTGTAACAAAATTCTCTCATAGAATATCAACAAATTACTAACAAAGTACTAGGATCACATGAGCGTGCAGGCTGCATTGCATAAGATTGATGCGAGGGGGCCAAGGGGTGCGGGGTGGGGCTACGAGGGAGGAGGCCAGAGTGATGGATGACCTCGCGGCCATTATACCATAGACTATGGATGTATCGGGATCTGGGATAATAATGGTAATGTGTACGTGCCTGGATAAAAATTAAGCCGTAAAAAAGTATTTATAATGGTCTATTGTACCTGATTTACTTTTTGCTCTATAGTATGTATGAAATGTATTTTATAGGTTTTAAGGCATCTAGTTTTAATTTTAGATTAATACATTGATCTGTTGCTTGATAATAATGTTAAATATCTACTGTAGTTAGGAAACACTTCTAAATAATCTGAAACTTTATACATTTACTCTTTGCTCGGTACATGTTGTACAAAATTTCTAAGATCCAAGTTTATGCACATTGTAAAAATTTTTACTTATTGTCACCACGACTCCTGTCTTCTGGCACGCGCACATAAATACGTGGCAATTGGTAACTTCTATAGAAATGCTGGGAGCCCCAAAAAGTCACCAATGCGGGCATACATAGTTTGAAACGGAGTCAAGAAAATAACTTTAATAATGGGTTAAAGTATGAACTTGTACTGAAAATCAAAAATGTATATTTTTTAATTTTTAACAAATTTATTTACTATTATTATCTATACATTGCTGCCATCTAATCATTTATGTCTTTGCGATAGAACTCTGAGAATCTAGACTGCACAAACTATATTTTGTTTTGTACTGCCTGCTGGGAAGAAAACTTCGTGTCACGTAGATAATTTTCCAAATCACGAAAAAAATGGTAGTCCATTGGAGCAAGCTCTGGCGAATACGGAGAATGACGAATGGTTTGTAACTGTAGTTCCTGAAGGGTTAATTTCTCGGGCACGGTTTCTCGTGCTGTATGAGGTCTCGCGTTGTCATGGACCAACAATGGTGAAGATCGATTCATGAGTCGGGGCTATTTTACTGCTAATTTTGCCAACATTGTTTGGAGTTTGACGCAATAGACATCTGCCGGTATTGCTTGACCAGATCGAAGAAAACTATAGTGAATAACACCATGCTGAGATCACCAAACAGTTAACATTACCTTTTTATTGGTAAGTTTTGCTTTAGAACACTGTTGTGGCATTTGACCTGGGATCAGCCATTGCATTTTTCTTTTGCAGTTATTATAAAGAAACCACTTTTCATCACATGTCACAATTGATCCAATATTCCTTAATTTCTGTACCGATTCAACAAGGTAACACAAGTTTCTGCAGATCAGTCAAATCATGAGGCACCCAATTTTCGTTTTTTTGTTATTGATATGACGCAAATGAGTCAATATTGTGGGTAAGGTAAAGTTGAACCATGCCGCTAATTCCTGGGTAGTTTGACTAGGATCGGCTTCCACCATCTCTCTTAATTCATCCTTATTCATCTGTGTTGGCGGTCTTCCTTGTGGCTCGTTCTTCAAGTCGAAGTTTCCATCACGTTTCGTCGAAAGCGTTTAAACCAAAATCGCACGGTGCGTTCATTAACATTGATATTGCTGGCTGTTTCTGTAGGGTTACTTCCGCGTCGGATTCAAAAATCAATCGAATTTTTGCAGTATCCATCTTTCTTGTCTAAGTTGAATAACAAAAACAATTGAAAGTCAATATTCAAAAGCTTCACATTTTTTAAAAGAAGAGCATCATAGAGACCATGTAAAAAAAGTTTCTTTCGAAAACCTCAAACCATGAAGATTCTATGTCAATTCAAGGAACCTATTACAATAAAACGTCAATTTCATTCTTTAACCCCCAATAATTTCTTCTCTCACGTTGAGTTCAAACGTCCATTAAGATTTGATGACGATATTAAGCTCCAATGAATGTTTAAATTTAAAAAAATGTATCATCAATGTCTCTTTTGTACAAATGGTTATTTTCATAGGTTCAGATCATACGTAAGCTCTTTGAGATCGATCCTTTACTAATGTATTAAGCAAGAAACATAAATATTTATGTACATCGATCTGTAATAATCTAAAACTGAAGTTGGACTCCTGTTGTCAGTCCAGCTCTTTCACTCTCGAACGCAATCGTGACCGATCGACATTGCAATTGTGCCGCTCCGCTTTCTTGATGGGTTCACTAGTATATTCTGGCACTAGTGCCAATCAAGAGTACGAAACGGCACAATTGCAATGTCGATCGGTTGCGATTGCGTTTGAGACTAAGGGGGCTGGTCTCGTGTAGCGCAATGATTAAAGCAATCCGAACGAATGGATTGCGAGAGGTTGTGGGTTCAAGTACCATCTCAGAGTACTTGGTTTTGGTGGATTTGTGAAGCATTTTTCATTTCGTTATTTTTCATTAAAATATATTTGCCAGTATAGCATTGTGAATGTAAAATTTATCATATATAATAATAGTAGTTCAGACTTTAGTAATATTCATGCACACAGATAAGTTCTCTACTCGTATGCTTAATTAAGCTCTATATCTCTACTCAATGTGTTAAGGTTAAAAACCAATTGCAGAATTTGACAATTTTAAATAAACTGACTCTATCTATTCTATCTATTCACTAGATAAGGCGTCTTCTAGTTATACCTTATGCATATTAACAAGAATGGATGAGTCGTTTTTTATGAATAGTTTTTATTCTGAAAATTAAATTCAAATAGTATTTTTCTTTTTATCAACTTATTGTAAATGTATGGACAATTCTACGAATTTTTTTATTAGAAATTCAGTGAAGTAGAAAACTACAGAGTTATAATTCAATTGAATTATTCTTAAAGTAAGGTTGAAACTTGCCCGAAGCTTTAATGATGAAACGGGCAAATATGAATAAAGTAGAATGAAATAAGAATACAATAGGACAATGGGTTTTTTACTGAAAAGATGCCAATGCTTGTTTATTTCAGCACTTTGATGAATTCCCTAATTAAAATGGCATTAATAAGAAAGAGACTAACTAGTCTTCTGTCTACGGATGATCATTATGTTTTATTAATTTCTCTCCGTTACTTTGCCGAGATGAGTTTTAGAAACTTAATTTATGGTAAATATATGGAGCTAGTATAATAATGTGATTTCGTATTTTTGCATTTTTAGCGTCAAATGAAAATTATATATCCCATGTTAGCAATTTCAGTTAGTGGTGCCAAGTCTGTTGCACAATTTTTTAAACTAAACTAAGAAAATCGGTTGACCTGTTATTAATAAATGCAATATTTAGAGTGATCAGATGATGAAGCCGTACGGACGGTATTGTCAATTAAACGAAACATCCCCATAGAGCTTGAACTGATTTGTTTTGACAAGGACTGGTCCGAGATAAATACGAAATGTGAAGAATTGGAAGGTGACCATGGGAATTTTGTAATTAAATAACGTTTCTTTTGTCATTAGCAAAATTAGTCTCTTTAATCGGTGTGCCTATATTATGATTTTTTTGTGATGTTTTAGTGTCGTAGTTCCAGTGTTTTTGCAATATAAGCAGTTAAAATCGGCTAGTGACGTAAAAATACAACTTAAATGAGAATACAGTATGATTACTTTTGATTGAACTAGTTATGAATGAACACTAGGAAATTTCCTTTTCTCTTGCATAAAATTAATCTTGCGAAAGTTATTCGGATTTCAGGTGAAGGTGAACTGTAAAACAATCTCCGTCAGCAATATCCGGGCGCAAACCTGTGTTCCGTATAAAACCTGCGACATACCAAGAGCTGTTATGTCTCATAAAAATACTTTAGAATAGAGATGATGACTGGGTCAGATAATATAAAAATTTTGGATACCCATTTTTATCTGCTTCAATTTAACAACCTACCTACCTCACAGTTTTGTAGAAAATATACAAAAGCGTATTTCGTTAGAGGACAAATAGAACAGGCCCTCAGGTATCATGTTAATTCGTACGTGTTATATGTAGAAGAATCTATAAAAAGGTCTGTTAAAAGCCAATAAAGCCTCTTTAGAATAAGAACCCTGAAATATTATCTATTCAAAAAAGCGTAATGTTCTTTTTTAAACTAAAAATACGAACAAAGGCGCGCATTTTGTTTTCCGAATACACAGTAAAAAATTGAAATGAAAGCACAATCTCACGTATACGACTGAAAAAAAAACATTGACGTAGAAAAAAGTTTACCCTGTCAAAAAATAGTAACAGGAATAATTATCGTGAACATTGCATTAATCAAATTCCGCGCACGGCTATCGGGGTGGGTGGAGGGTGGTTAAGTGGGAGTGAGAAAAACGAATGCTGCGGGCTCGCTGCGAAAAAAACTGAAAAACTCTGCATTGCATGAGCACGAGGTCGCGAGACTCGTTCGAAGATAAATAGATTGTTGGAATTATTTTAATAATTCAATAAATAATTTAAAAAAGTGATCCTCCTCGAGATAAAGCAATATTAGTATGCTTTATTGAAAACGCAGAGACTTCAAATTATTTATTTTGTATGTAATACTGCCATGATATCGAGTTCATTGCTTTATCTAGATATGGACAAAATGAAACCCTGATTAGCCATTTAAAATTAAAAATATTCACATTTTTTTACATTTATACATTTATATAATAAATGTATAAATTAAAAAAACGTACATTAATATAATATGCATTCTTTGACCCGTTTCGACTCGTTTACGACTTCGAATCCAAGTAACAAGTAAGTGTTGAAAGTTTTTAAATGATACATGTATACTGTACAGTTATCCATAGAATTCTATATCGTATGCACTGTCCTCGCCGATAGACAGGGAGCAGGGGGTGAGTGAGACTCCCCACGATGACTCTCTTTTTGGGGAAGGGCCTTCCCCAGGAGTAGATTACAAATCACATTAACGTCACGATTACAATACACCAATCTCTGGTTAAGTAACGGCTTCTAGTATCTTCAGACGTATCCCCCAGTACATATTCACGTGTGAGGCGTTCCAGCCCAGCGCAGGCTACCTACATAGCAACAACCGCCCCACCAGCCGCCCTGCGCTGCATTCATTAATTGCTAATTTACTGATCGCGTCACATGTATGCATGTTTACTGCCATTGTACAGGTATTCTTAAAAGGTTCGATTATTTGATTAAACAACCACAATTATAAAAATGATTTTTTTTTATTTGGTCGGTTATCATAGTAAAAAACTAAATAAAATTAAGTGCATTTAGTAATATTGTTGGTTAGGTAAAGTTCGTATAGTTTGAGTTGATTTTAATAGCAGGTCAATACTGCTAATGTTTAATCGCATGATGTCTTATGGACCCACTAACAACAAACTGTATCTTAATATGTGACATGCAATAAATATTAATTATTATTATTTCGGTGGCGTAGTGGATAAGCGCCGCGGCACGCGGTCGTTGTCGTTAAGTAACTGCCTCAAGGGTCGGTCACGGGATGGATCACCAAAAAATATTATCTCGAGCTACTCCGTGCTTCGGAAGGCACATTTAGCCGTTGGTCCCGCCTGCATTTGCAGTCGTTAATACCCGCCAATCCGTATTGGTCCAGCGTGGAGGGTCCAGCGTGAAAGTCAGTGGTTAATCAGTCGAGACCAGGATTCGCTGATATATATCGATTGATAAATACGTTGATATACATTTGATGTTTTTAAATATTTTTTGTTAGTTTGAGTATTAAGTATTGAACCTCAGCTAGAAAATTAACCAACTCGAAGTAACGCTGGTAACATTACTTACATCTTACTTATTAGAAATTACGAGGTTTTCCCTGCGTATGGTTATTTTGTTTCTTAAAAAAATAACCAAATTATATACTTATGTTCACGTGATAAGGTTCATTATAGTAAGTAGGTGTTACAGGGAATCCTCGTGTGCATACTCCTTATGATTTATTTATGTTTTTTAATTTTATAATATACAAACTTATTTTTAATCAAACTCAATTTTATTTTACATGTTTGATTAAAAGATCAAATATCAAATAAATGTCATCGGCAGCTTAAAAATCACAGCTTTTCATATGCATGATAAATATCGGACAAATATTAAATATCGGATGTTTTGATATTTATTATAAATATCGGATTGTTGTGAACCCTGGTAAAGACCGTACCGTTTGAAAATAATTAAGATTTATTTATCATCTTTTTAAAGATTTATGCCCCATTAATACATAATACTAAAAATGATTAACTAAAGTCCTTGTATTATAAAGAATCTAGACAATGAAAACAACAACACCCAAATGGGAGACAATATAGAAAAGTTCATTTTTTACCTTGATCTGAAGTATGCAAATTACATAGGTGCGACTGCGCAATAGAAAAACATTAGACGCATATTTTATTTGTATCAATTTAACAAGAAATGCCATAAAAATTGGCATTAAAGTTAAGAAATGGGGATTCCTATATTACAAGGGTTTGACGTCATGTGACGATAATGCTAAAAAAATGTATTAAATAATCTGTCTGACGGATAAACAATATTAAAAATTTGTCTTCATCATTATTTTCGTATAAGGGGTAGATAATTTATATTTAAAGTTAATAAAACTTATTAATGGTAAAATTTATAGAAACGAAAATCTCAAACATTAAAATCAAAAATACTTTCACATAACTGCACTCTGAAAAATGTACAGTGGAAGTTTAAAAGTACCTTTGGAAAAAAATGTCCATTAGTGCACTGCAGGTACTGTCGGTTTGAAGCGCGCGGGCGTGTGATATAATTGGTGGGAGATATCACATGATGTGTTATGGATTTGTGAACTCCGTGCCCGAGTGGCTAGCACGTCGGTTTCAAGTTTGGTTTCAAGATATCTCAATCTCGAGGACTCGGTTTCTATTCTCAGTCGGGTCAATGTAGAAAAAGATTTTCCCTATATTGTTTAGGATCTGAGTGTTGGTACGTTGTCAAATCAAATCAAATCAAATCAAAATTTATTTATTCAATTTAGGCTTTTACAGAGCACTTGTGAAAGTCGAAAACTACGCCATCGGTTCGCAAAACTACGGCGGGAGACCTTGTACTGAGAAGAACCGGCAAGAAACTCAGCAAGGGCTATTTTTTCTCCCTGTTTTATTTCACACAGAGAAGTCTTATTGAAAAGTGACTTCATTAGAATATGAAGTCACTTTCCATTACAATATTAGAAAGTAAATACAACAAAGTTAAAATATCTAACACCATGCCTTTTTGTCATTTAGATATTCCTTAACGGTATAATACCCTTTACTTTGTTTCCATATTACAAGTGGCTAATTCATATTTTAAAAAAGAGTTACAAAAATGTATAAAGAAATATTTTTTAAAATCTGAGCTTGTCAACATCATATAGTAAGTAATAAACGTCAACAGAAATAAGTATGATCTAATAAACATAAAATACATGCGTGACTTTATATATTTTTCAAAAGCAGTAAAATGCAAATCACAAAAATCAAAATCAATTTATTTAAATAAAACCTAAATTTCTCCCTTATTCGATTTGGTTCCATCCATAGGAAAGGCCTGACTCACAGCAGTGTAAGCATTAAAATCCTGGTGAAGATGTGAAGACGACGAGAAACGAAAAAAACAATTATAAAAAAAATTGAGTGAATAAAAGAAATATGAAAATAGAATACAGTTGCATTCGTAACTCCAAAGTATGGAGGAGCTCGAGATAATAAATGTAGGGTCTGTGGTCACCCATCCAATGACCAGCTCTTGCATATTACCAATAACAGCAGTAGTCTCTAATTTAAATATATAATTTATTTTTTGTACTTACTGCAATTCATATTTAAAGAACGATGCTAATCTTTTTTTTTTTCATATTGCTAATCATTATTGGATATTAATGGAGACGTTTCTCACTGATCTTCTTTCGACAGTGAAAGTGTTTCTCCTTGGTTTATGTGTATTCAAAAATCATCATCCTTACGTATTATGATGCTAAAATTTAATGTTTTGAATTCAGTAAGAAGCCATATACATGGTGTTCTAATTTCTTAAAGAGTTCTATGACGTTATTCATTTCTGAGCAACTTGAAGGTACGGTGACCATATTTTGGCAGTTTTATTGGTATCTTTTTACGAGTTTTTTTTCTGCTGAAAATCCGATAAGAAAACATAATTAAGAATATACGTATTAAAATACCTGCTTTCGTTAATAACTAACACCCATTTTCACTAACTTAGAACAAGGCATAGCTTAACTAAGAAAAGCCTAATATTACGAATCGCCTAAGGAGATTAGTTTAATTCCAAATAAATATTTTTTTCTTTTCTCCCTTGATATATTTATGACTTGTCATATACGCAAACGCCTAGCGTAAGGCGCTGCATAATGAATATCATAACTTAAGATATTTCTTAACGTCGTTAGGTAATTCCTACTCAATGGTGAAATGCATTTTTACCTTAGGCGAAATTTAAATATTTAGGTGATAGATTTGGGTGACTCCTAAATTTTGTGACGGAAAGAGGCATAAGTGTTACAATTTCTTTTTTCTTGTAGGAAACAAAAGGTATGTACTTAATAATACATATATTATTCTTATTTCTAAAAATAATATGTTATGGGCATAAGTAGCTCGGTGGCGTAGTGGTAAAGCGCCGCGGCCCGCGATCGTTGTCGTTAAGCAACTTTCGAAAGGGTCGGTCACGGGATGGGTGACCAAAAAATAGTAAAGCCGTTGGTCCATTTGCAGTCGTTAATACCCTCCAATCCGCATTGGGCCAGCGTGGAGGGTCATGGCCCATCCTCCTTAACCATCCATAAGGAAGGCCTGAGCCCCTGCAGTGGGGACGTAAACGGGCTGGTGGTGGTGGTGATGTTATGGGTTACTAATTTATTTTATTTATAAACATTCTATTGTAGAAGGTAAAATGTAGAGTATTTTAGCAAAACTTTATTTAATAATTGTATCTGATTCAATATGGTACTTTATTTTTAATTTGTATATTTTTGGAAAGAATTATAAACAAATACTAACATTAGGTAACCCAATAAAAGCCAACGGGGTGTATGTTCAGAAAGTATATAATTAGGACCATATAAAAAAATTCTATTGTTTTGGAAATATTTACATTTATTAATAAATAGTTTATTTTTTAATAGTTTAGTTGTACTACAATTTTCTATTTATTATTTTAGATATTTTTATTTCATTTAAATTTATACTAATTTCCACTAAGTATAGTCACCCTATTCGGCCATAAATCCGTCACTGGCAGCCAGCCAGCCACCGCCGAGTTAACGCCTTACAATCGAATCTCACACTCTTATTATTTATTTGACTGGTATAACGTCTTCAACTAAGATAGCTGGCAGTGGAAAAACTTAGTCGTTGCTTTGTAGAAACGGTGCTTATGAAAGTTTTCACAAAATATAATTAATCTTCTTCTGAACAAATTAGTTATCCTGTCGCAAATTGTTGTTACTAAATTTATTTATAACTAGTTTTCACCGCGACTTGCTTCGATTAGTAAAGTCACTTTCAACGACAAAATACCATACAATTTCTCCAATTTTTGTCTTCATTTTTCTAGAAAGAAAACCACATATGTCCTTTTCCAAGGTCAACCATATCAATAGCATTACGAAGCCTTCATTTTAATTAAATTAAGCTTTTATTATATTTTTCCTAGTGAAACATCTGTAATAATGACAATGACAATACTGTAGGGCAGAAGAATCAGTCTAATGCTTTATTCTTTTATCTATCTTAATAAAATATTCTTGAATTTATCGTAAAATTTGTTAAAATATAATGCTAAGAGGTTCTATAAATAAATTTATGATTTGTAATAAAATATACATCTTTATACATTAAATTTTATTTAGCAATGCAACTTAATGTCTTTTTTTTGCAAATTAGATTGGTAGCATGACGCATCCATCGAAAAGGACATTCAGAATAACACCGCGTTTTTATTCATCTTAACAATGTATTAAAAGTTTGAGGAGTTAAATAAGAGCAAATAAAAAAACGTCCGTATTTTTTTACATTTTTTTATTGCGAGTTGTTATTGTTTGTTTGCATCGAAAAGGCACAAAAAATACTCGTCCGATTAAAAAAAAAATTCTTATGGGTTTTGTTTTATCATACGTGGTTGAAGAAGACCAGTCTCCGGTGAAGCGAAGTCTCCGGGAAAATGTTAGATCTGTAGATAGTATAAAATAAACTCGCTATCCAGTGTCTATACGAAACTACACAAGTTATTAAATGCTGTTTTCATCAAAATATAGAGCGATTCAAAAGGAAGGTACTGCATCTCTCACACCGGATCTTGCGGGTGAACTGGCGGAAAGCTAGTACTAATAATACTGAATAGTGCGTATAATATAGTAGTAACGCTAAGTTGCGAGTAGCACCATTGGCACATCACTGGCGACTTCTGGCACGTCACTGCCCAGTACTGGCACAGCTCCAGCAGTTGAAGGATTTATGTGCGTAGCCACAGGCTATGTCTGGATTGTGTTCTATTTCGCATTACGCCTAGTACGGACGGTGAACGTACTTCGCGAGAAGAAAGATTTGTGTATTTTAAATTGGTAATCTATAGTTTAGTGTAGCTATTTTTTAAAAAAGAGTTAACTAGATATTAAGACTAAGGGATTAAGGACTTATATTTGGGTACCAATCACAAAGATTAATTGTAAACTAGAAGAGAATAAAAAAAAATTTTAGAGCTGATTGTGTACTGGTGCAACTCTTAGTCATCGAGAAAAACCGGCCAAGTACGAAGTGAACTCGCGCACGAAGGGTTCCTTACCGAAAACGGGCAAAAAAATCGACTAAAGAAACTTTCAACAGTCTACCTATCATGAGATACGACAGCGAAGTCTTATTGATAGGGTTCCCGTTTTACATTTTCGGTATCGAACCCTACAAGAATACGATCATGGTTTCCAGCTGATTTCTAGACTAAATAGCTATCAATACGCGCTAGGACCGCGTAATTGGTTATGGATTAAATTTTCTGAGTTTCTTACCGGTACTAGTATTAAGAAGTACTTAGTACTAGGTTTCATGCCATAGATTTGCGAACAGATTTCATGTTTTTTATTTTCCATGCTTTTTATGATATTTTTTAAATTTGAAATAATGTCGAAAGGATTTCTATTATATTGTCATATTTTATTTAAACATCAATGCATCCGATTACAAGAAAATACACGATGCCCGTTTAAGCTCGAAACAAGTGTAGCGGAACTGATTTCAGAATGGCCGTCTAAGCCATCACCTAACGGTCGAAGGTTTTTGTCGCGAGCGAACATTACACCATTACCATTTTATCTATTCAGTTGATTACTTCGCTAGTTGCCTAATTGTCAAAAAATCTTTTTCCTTTCAAATTGTGCTGATAGTCTATATTATGATCGAAAATAGATATAAATAAAAACAGATAAAATATAAAATATAACTCACACTTTTCACTTGTTATGAATGGAAAATCTACTTGAAAAATTTAAAGATATTTTAGTTCCATTTTTGACCGCTTGCACAGTAAATTTGGTACTAAAGCGCGCCGAGAATATAAGTACGATGGACCGTAACCAATTCTTCAACACTTGTGCCGTTCAATTTGAAATAGATTTGGGCTACTATAATATATTTCAAAATTGATAGCGTGATAATAGTAGCTAAATTATGTACGTAATAAATAGTTCCTAATTTCATAGACGAAAGATAAATATAGAGGTATATATATAATTGTCAATAAGTTATTATTTCAAAATTTTCCGTGCTTAGGGACATCGGTGGTTTTAGTGGGTAAGCTCCTGCACTTTAACTAGCTCTCCATCAGGGGATCCGTGGGAGAATCCACACAACCTCGCAGACCCACTGGAATAGTGAAGTACGCAGTAATGCCTTTTCCATCGTCAAAAAGACACGCTATTAATCCCGGCTGATAGTCCTATCAGTCGTGTTTTTAATTTATAAATGATTTATTTTTATTTTATTCCTTTTAGTAACCAGTAAATGTATACAAAGTGTATATTTTTCGAACCTTTAATTTGATACCCATATTATTATTATCGAAGAAATCTCGAAATATTGTTTTCATATTTTTGGATGACGCATACATCCGCCATATTGAATATTTAAAAAAAATATAGAGTGTTACTCGGAATGATGTAAGGTTTTAATATCCTTTACATCAATACCCGTTAAGTCTTTCAAAAGTAATGATGGAATAAAGAAACTCACATACATGCATTAACCCTAAACACAATACACTCCTTTTTTGGGCAGTCGCGTAAAAATGAGTAAGCTACATCAATAATAAGGGAGTTAGATTTAAACACTATCGTAATGGTTTGTAAGAAATCTATACTAATGTTATAACGAGGAAATATTGGATTGTTTGTTTGTTTGCATAAAATAGGCTTCAAAACTACTTAATCATTTTAAAAATTCTTAGCGGGCGATATCTGTTCCATGCTTTTATCGGTAGCTAAATGTTTTATAGCGTGCAGAGATCGCCCGAATGACCCGATTGGCCAATGTAAATGATCCATCTTGCGTGCTGCCGCATTACTAACCAATTAGAGATATTTATAACAATACACAAGTACTTTGTAAGTAGTTTTTGAAAAGATCCATGCCAAAAGGGTCTAATGTTTTAAGGGTTCCATACACAAAGGATAACAACAGGATTCTATTACTGAGACTCCGTTGCCCGTCCGTCCGTCTGTCACCAGGTCATATATTAAATCGCGATAGCTAGAAAACTTGAATCACGAAAAACAGAATAAAATAAATATATAAGGAAGGCATAAAATAAAACGTGTTTTTTATAGATTATGGCACGGAACCTTTCGTGTGCGAGACACACACTTAGCCGGTATTTTATATTTAGATATAATAACGAAAGTGTTGTTCCCTTATCCTAGATCTGGGTGATATTATCAACGATATTATCTGACTGCCATGACTCTATAACCAGTTATTATGGCGGGATGCGCAGGCGCCGGCCTAAGTGTATACTTTACTTCGATAATAATATTTCAAATAAATCTATATCTGTTCTTAGTATGCAGTAAATAAAAGACATTTTTTAAATAAGATTTAATTTCCACATACTAGACACTTAAGATTTAACCGCAATAATAACTTATAGGTTTAAAGTAATAAATAAAACTTTTACATTCAGTAAAACAAAATTACACTTTTTTACCTAAGTAATAGTCTTTAATAATATAACCTTCTTAATGTTCAAATACAATAAGCTGATCAATAGTGATCACTTTGATCATTAAACAATTTGAGATCTTTCGAGTGTTAAAGAGAATGAAACCATAACCATAACCAAAAATTATTCAATAAATTTAGTTTTTTTTTTTAATTTAAAATGGCCAACGAGTCTCTTTTATTTGCATCTCATTTTTTATGTTATCCAGTCTTTCAAAGGTAGTAAGTAACCTTTTGAGCGATAAGACTGCAAATTATTGTTTTGTTGACGTGACCTAACTTAATACATCTGTAATATTTATGATAAAATAGCATTCTATTACTTGTAGTCTATAACCTACTTAAACACTCATAAAATTACAACATAAATTTGGAATTAAAAAAATTTCCCATCTTAAATTTTTGCACAAAGAACTTATTTTAATACAGTCTCTCACAATAGATTTTTAGGTCATTTAGCGAAATATTAGACGCAAAAACAGCTACGTTTTTAACATGTTCACAGGCATAACGCGACGTATAGTAACTGTCTGTCTGCGCATAATCGCGAATTAATGACTCTATGGTATAGTATGAAAAAAAAAATGACTCATATCAACCTGCTATATGAAAAAAGATGAAGCGGTTAATAAAAGTAATATTGATTAATGATATTTTTTATTACTGATTAATATATTATGCTGTAGATACTATACATATTTGATTGCTATGTAAATTGATATACATACTTAACTTGTTTAGATAATATATTAAAGTTACTGTTTTCCCGCGACTTCCGCTTCGTTAATTAAACTTAGCCTATGTCAAACATATTTTATGAAGCTTCATTTGTGAAAAAAATATCATGATTGGATGGATTTTAAATCTTTTATAAGTTGTTTCATTTAAAGTTAGAAACTTTACCCATTTATAATATTAGTACCTATCTAAAGATGTTATAGCTAAAGTGGGTTATATTTTTCACTGATTAGTTCAGGTTTTATTATATTTAAATTCTATAGACACTATTAATATACTAATATTATAAAGAGGAAAGATTTGGTTGTATGTTTGCAACGAGTAAGCTTTTTTTGTTAACGCAGGGAAAATGCACTTTAAGCCTTAAACCAGGGTTCCTCTTCCCCCCCCCCCCCATAAAAGGGCAGGTTAACATGGAAGCCCTACCTGGTAAAACTCGCTGCTGTTCACCTCACGCGAATGGATGAGTCTGGTATCCAGCAAGGAGGGCCCGGACTCAATTCGCGCTGCGACTTCTCCCTAGAGGGAGGAGAGAAGTCGCCCTTTGCGCGAGGAAAAAGACAACTCCATAATTACTGTTCCTGTAGTTTGAAGAAGTTTTTAAATTCTTTCACCTACGGGTAACTATATTCTATGCGGGAGACATAGACTACAGTTTAAGGCAGCAAATTCGCGGTCGAACAGCTAGTATATCAAAAATTCCGCGACAAAAACCTCTATAGTACAATTTAGTCGTAACGCTGCAGGGCGCAACAAGTTAGGTAATGCGCCCTCAGCATTATCTAAATCAGAGGAATCATCATGAAACCACGAAAAATTTGTCAAACTAAAGAGAGAGATATGATATCATGTACGTAACATCATGCTTTTATATCAAAGCTTGAAAGCTATTAAACACTTGTTTATTTAATTCAATCCTACGTTTCATAATTTTATTAACTCGTAAAGTATTAGAATGGAATATGAAGGGGTTTTCAAAGCAAGTCACACTAAAGCTGCAGTCTTAGCTTCCACCATTCCTACGATGATTTTGAGTCGATGAGTAAAAATTTTTTTTTATACTAATAATATTATAGAGAGGAATGATTCGATTGTTTGTATGAATTAAACGGCTCCGATAATACTGGACTGATTTTAAAAATCCTTTCACTTACGAGAGGCTACATAACACGCGGTTGATATAGACTATAATGCGTGTGAGGCGGGAGGTGCCGCGAACTTCAGGTTAAGCAGATGAAGTCGCGGGAAAACAGCTAGTAACCTATCAAATAAAATACTTACAATATTTTTTTGTTGCTTTTTAATAGATTTGAAAATTGTTAGAGATTCAATTAAAGTTTTAGTAAGCATCTTATTAATTAGTTGATACTCCATTTAATGAACTTAAACGCTACTCATTATGCAGATGGGAGGTAATTACGCCAGTCTGCTATCTAAATAATAGATAAGTGAATAAGTTTAAGTCTGAGGGTTCCGTAGATTCTTTTAGGCAATTATTTATATTCAAAGAAACAGTTTTATGTTGAAAAGGGGCTAAGCCGTTATGAGATTATAAAGTAAAAATCATACGTCGGTTTTTTAATATCGGGTTGGCACAAAAGTAATGAGACACTTGGTTTAAGTTTTTACTTTTTTATTATTATTACAATAAAAACAGTTTAGTCAATTATGTAATTACCATTAGTATCTAAGACTTCTTGCCAACGATCCGGCAAAGTTTGGATGCCTTTTGCCCAGGACTCTGATGGCTGTGCCTCGAAAAGGTTGTTCAATTCCGCCTCTACGTCAGAGAAATCATTAAATTGTTTACCCCGCAAATGCTGTTTCAGGGCTCTAAACAAATGATAGTCTGATGGGGCGAGGTCTGGGGAATAAGGTGGGTGGGGTATCGTCTCCCAGCCCAAGTTCTCCAACTGCCGGCGAACCACAGATGCGACGTGAGGTCGAGTGTTATCGTGCAGTAAAACTACACTGACTCGTCTTCGTCGTTTTTTCTTGATAGCGGCAGATATTTTTTGGTAAGCTGGGTTGAATATTTGTCAGCGTTTATAGTTTCATTGTGTAATAGCTCATAAAACAGTATGCCTTGCGCATCCCAGAAACAGCAAAGCAACATTTTTCGGCGGTTCTTTTGACTCGGCTTCGGTTGAGTTGGTGGCGTTTCTTCTCGAGGCAGCGAAAAAGCACGACGTGTATAGTTCTCGTAATGAATCCATGATTCATCTCCAGTAACCAGATCTGACAAAAACTCTTTACGTCGGGGTCGCAGCAAAAGTGACTGACAGATAGCGACACGGACTGCACGACTGGCGTCTATAAGGATGTGCGGTACCCACCGAGCCAAAACTTTTCGATAACCAAGCTCATGCAGATGGTGTTCCACGGCGTGGTGACTGCATTTAAGTGCTTCCGCTAATTCACGAGTGGTAGCATCCGGTTTCAACTGCAGTTCGCGGCGCAAATCGTCATCATTCAGTCGCCCTGAGCGTGGCTGACTTACAAAGCTCCTGTCTCCTGATTTAAAACGGTCAAATCATCGGGACACCGTCGCATGGCTTGTACTTCCAGCGCCTAATGCATTGTTGATATCGTCAGCCGCAGCCCGCGCACTGTGTCCTAACAAGTACTCGTATAAGTATAGTGTTCGAACTTGTCGCTCGTCCATTTTTCTTTAAACTGACTAAACAAATCGCGAGCGCGGCTTTATATACCCTACACCAGAAGTACCTAGAACGTTCTACAACATTCTAGAATATTATCGAAAAAATTGATTTTAAAAAGGAAATGTTATAGATTTTTCTAGTGTGTCTCATTACTTTTGTGCCAACCCAATATAAATCGGTAGAGACCTGGGTACGGGAGATTTGCTCGTTTTCATTAACCAGTTTTTGGTTTAAGGTAAACTTCCATTTTATATGCATGTACACAACGGATTTTTCATAGATTAGTAAAGTACTCCGTTCACTATCCTCACAGCCGAACCGATCGCACGCACTGTATGAGCAAATAATGAGATGCGTGCAAATGACGCCATACGGATTATTTCCATATAGCTACCATATATTACTTCGTAGAGTAATGTCAAATCGTATTGTCAGTAATGTCAGATAATAGAAAAATATTAGTTAAGTTTACCAAGGAATAGCTAAGATAATATGCATTAAAGTTGAAGCTCGAAACGTCACAATAATGTAGAAAATCTTTAAAGACATTACGTAATGCGACATTTTTACTCAATGTAACGGGATAATTTAATGATTAATTGAATTTATTGATTAAAAAAAAAACAATACTTGTTTCATATTCTTCAAAATAATAGTGATCTTCCCTATTGTAAGTTTAAAATCTATCTCGATCCCTTTCAATTTGACATTTGAAAGATATGCATGAATTACGCTCCAATAAGTTACCTTTTTTAAAAGGCATTTAATGAATAATATCGTTAATTTAACTTTAATTGTAAGTGCAAGGTTTAGGTAAGTTTTTATGTTTTTCGATCATTCAAATCATCACAAGTTCCAAAACCGGTTGTAACTTTAAGTAATATAATTCTACTAAAAAAAAGGCGTTTAGCCTACAGGTTTCATGTACAGCTAAGCTAAACACTAAATGCCAAATTTCTAACTCTACATTTTTATCGCAACTTCTATAAAATATGGTATATAAGAAAAGTAATGAATTGTGACTAATATTATCACCTTATGTCTATTACGGTCGAGTCACACGTTTTTAATAAGAAGTTGTAGGATAAGAAGCTTGGCTTTACACGAGATCTGATATCTTTTTGACAGCGCGACTCGGCTTAGCAACACTACATGAGAATGTTTTTAATATCAGAATTTATGATGTCAGAAAATTAATTTATATTACATCACCACCAGTATATAATTTTCCTAATGTTGAGATTCAGGACTTCCAGTCCAGTGTGGATAGGTTAAAAACTGCAGATGAAGCTGTGACTTAACGGCTTAACGTGTCTACCTAAACACGGAGGAGCTTAATATGATAAATTTTTAGTCAACTTTAATTGTAACATATTATTAAAAATAAGTAACTACGCTATAGTTGTGTTGCAGATCCCTAATATTACTGTTGGTTTAAAAGGCAACGAGAAATGTTACATGACCGGGGAATTCCGCTACCAACTACAACTACATGCCTCACGTATCGTGATCACTACGTGTAAAACTGTAGGTTTTTGTATTAAGCATCAGTTGTATCAATGTCTATGATGTAGTTTAATTTAGATATTGAGACTTGTACTTTTTGACAGTTGCTTTGATATTTTATTAAAAAACAACGCGGAGCTCTTCGTCGAGCCATAGTCGTTGAACATAGCGTTATTGAGTGGTAGAGCTTCAATGAAACAAAACCTTTATTACCTTTTGAAGTCGGTTTTATTTGATAAAAACCTACCACTCATCACGCGTCCTAACCTAATATCGATAACCAAAATCAAACGAGTGTTAAAACCCACAAGCTCCTCGTGATAATAAATTTACGGTCACCCTTCCGAATAATGTGTCATTTCTGCAATCGTAGACATAACACATAATATTAAGAAGCTCCATGGCGCAGTGGATAGTGTGGTTTACGATCCGGAAGTTCAGCAAATTTCGCAAGGATAGGATGGGTGATCAAAAATTTATTATCTCGAACTTCTTCAGAAGGCGCGTTAAGCTAATACTCCTAGCTTCATCTGCAATCGTAAACACCCACAAATCCGCACTGGCTTTGCGTGGTGGTTCATGGCCCACTCCATAACGAAAGCCTGAGTTTCAGCAGTGCGAAAGTTAATAATAAACGATCAGTGTACGTTGCCAGTGATGACTTACGGAAGCGAAACATGGTCGTTCACTATGGGTCTCATAGGATGGCTCAAGGCTTGGTATTTCTCTACGCGATCGAATTAGGAATGAGGAGATCCGTAGCAGAACTAACGTTACTGACATTGCTCAAAGAATTGCTCAGCTAAAGTGGCAGTGGTCGGGACACATAGCGAGAAGAACTCATGGCCGTTAGGACGGAAAAGTTCGCAAATGGCGGCCACGTACCGGACGATGCTCAGTGGGTAGGCCTCCCACCAGGTGGACTGACGATTTTATAAAGGCTGCGGGAAGCCGCTAGATGCGGGCAGCGCACCACTGATCGCCGTGGAGATCTACGGGGAAGGCCTATGCTCAGCAGTAGGCGTCTTACGGGTGATGATGATGATGACGAACGTTAAAAGGCTTATGTTGTCGATGACAGACAATACTTAACCAGTGAGCATAAGAAACTGGAATGAACAACATCAAAAACAGAATTCCAAAAGGTCCCAAAGCGTGACTTTATTTATAGGTTGACCATTCACTACATATTATGCAGTAACCGTGTTCTCATTATCGTCATCACGTCTCGTATGCTCTAGAGGGTATTTATAAATACTAGGGGCAATAAACTATGTCTACCCGTCAAGGTTGCGCTGTAAAAAGTCGTTGTACACTTGTACTGTAATCTGAGGACCGGTATAGTTGACCACGCAGTTTCACGTTAAGCTAGGAACAAGCTATGCTTAATATAATGAAATAATTATATAATTCACACGGCGAATTTTGTGCCGCTTTTATTAAACAATCATTTACATTTTTTTCACATTAAAAATTCATATGTTATACATATGTTACTCTTTAATTATGTAGGTTTATATTAGTTGAATCATTTTTAAAATAACTTTAGTAGCTTTTGAGTTTATCAGCTACAAATAAGTACCAAAAAAAATTTCCTCTTGAGAATATTTTTAAATTATCCATATAAATCTTCTTTAATGTAAATGTCCATAATCATTTTTAATGACAGAGTTTTATCCTTGTAATGCAATGTTATTGATGAAACTATTGTTTAGTTTAATTAACAATTAATATTTATATTTTTGAATTACACTAAAGCAACTACATTTTGATCGGTTTATGTCATTAATAGAAATTCGCCGTTTTTTTTTGCGATATCGCCCGAGTAAATTACAGCCGCCTCTGATATTTAACTTACCCACAGAAATACATTTTTATATGTTAGCTTCCCTTACAAGGTGTCAAATCTTATTTATTTTTTATAAAAATTTTCGTTAAAAATAATAAACATGCAAGAAACTATTTAATTAAGTTTATTTAACGTAAAAATATTTATGATTAAGACATTACGATAATTTGATGGTAATTATCATTTTTTTGTTGCTACGTTCGTCTAACCATATAGGTGTTAACGATCTGAAAAAATTGAGGTTATGAATCAAACGTCTGGCGGCTCCTACATTGTAACTAACTATAGTAAGTGCATCATCATTTATTAGTCATTATTAGAACTAAATAACTAGAACGATAATAACACTTTTTTTGTCAAGTCGATTTGAACTAATTTAAATTGTAAGGAAACAACTTTAAGACTTTCTGAGCTGACTCAGGAAGCCTTTAGTACCTATAATAGCAATCGTCTACTGAAGAAATGTAGGTGGGATTTGGTGGGTATGCTTCTGCAATTAGAGTAGCCCCCCCTCAATTGATTTTCAGTATGCTTCTGCAATTTGGGTAGCCCCCCTCAAAGGATTTACAGAGAAGAGCCCACATAACCTTGCTGACCAGCGCTGGGACGACGTTAGATTAAAAAAAAAATCTGACCCTACGTTCCTTTTATAAGACTGAGATGTAAAATTCAATAAGACTACTTATCTTTCTTAAATCACTTAAAAAAACTACAACCCGATTACAGCTAAATCACGCTCTAAAATTTTTTAAACTAAAAATTTATTTATAGCGATATATTATAATAGATGACCAAAGGACAGCGTAGTCGTATGCCACAGATCATAACAAAACAAACTTGTCCTTTATCTTAAGTAATTTCGAAATTATAAGGGAATAGAACATTTTTACATATATACAAGCCAAAATCATAAATAACCCTCCTTTTCGCTTCGCAATGGTCGAGTAAAAAAATGATAGAGGTCACTGTTTAAATATTTTATTTCGTAGTATATATGACAGATTCATAAACTGATTCATAAATCGTTTTCTTTCAATTCTTTGGATTAAAAATGTTATGATTCTATTTTAGTGTCCTGTGAAGATATATTATTATCTTCATAATCATTAGAATCGTCTTCTGCACTCTTCAACTATATGCAAGATGGTTAGGTCCTATGTCTCCACAGTTACGAAATCTTGATAATTTTAAATATTTTAAATATTACAATAAGGCAGCAATTGTCTTTGGGTTTGTTTAACCACTTGCTGATAAAGTTCCAGATAGTTATCTAACATAACGCTATGATAACTAAAAGTCAATGATATTTTTTTAAGCATTTTGAATTAAGAATAATTTTCAGTATGACATTGTGAATGCAAAATTAAGAAAAATAAAAATATAATAAATATTCATCGGAGACTAGAGAAACCAAAATTGGCAATGTATCTGGCAGATAAGTTTCTGATAGGCAATCAAGGACTTTATCAGCAAATGGTGAAACTGACCCTTAAAGTCAAGCATCATAAAAGTATCTTAGTTTCATTTAAATTTTATGCCCTTCTGAAGATTTATATGAATTCCAAATTCCAAATATCAGTAACTAAGTGGGCATAGAGACGACTATAAATTTTGCGTTGACTCTATGACGGCGGCAGCGTGCCAACAGAGGACTGGATGTCGACGGTTCAGTTCCCGGCAGAACTTGGCGGGATTGGGTAACGATCAATTACACATGTACCAATGCTTTTCCACGAAAGTGTTCACTGAAAAATAATTGAAATTTACTAAGCTACAAGACTCTTTTACTGTGACTATTAGTTTTATATTTATTAACTTTGGAAAGTACGTCTTTGGTTCCTGCATCATTTTAAAAACCGAAAACTGTCCCTATCTATGCATTAGACACGATTATGTGTTAGATAATGTGTATGGTGAATTGCAAGTTAAAACGTATTATTAATAAACTACTCATAAACCATTACGATTATTATAAAAATCTTGTATAAAATCCTCGACTACAAAATTAATCATATATTTATCAGTTATTATTTTAAAAAAGAGTATAATTTCGAAGAGGAATCAAAAAAATTGTGAGTTGAAATAATAACTCTGTGATTTTTTTTTCTAAGAGATAATTTTAATCAATCATGTTTTGACTGTGATACATTTACAAATATGAAATGATGTAGTTTCCAGATTGTTAAGACGTAATTTATTGGTACAGAACTCATTGGAAGCTATTTATAAATTATTTTTGTACGCACCACACCCTCTAAACGCTCATTAATTCACACGGGGCCTGGCGATTGCATCTATTGGGAAGATCTGTAGGTCAATTTTTCTAATGTTTACGTAATAATAGCACCTAAATAGAATCTCAACTACTTGTATTTTGCCATTGTAATAGTGCATAAAGGCGAATCTCTTTTTTCTGTAGTCAGGATAAAAAAAAGGTGAAAAATAAAAAAGTTGCTATACCTTGAAATACTTATGTGCGCAATTTACCGGATACAATTAAGTAATTGGTTTGGACTTTTGGCGAGCTGTTTATTGATATTGAGGGTATTTTTTTGAATGATAAAGAAATGAAAAGCTTCTTTTGAGTCACCTTTGAGTAACCATTATGTTTTGGAATAAAAAATATAAAAGAAACATTATGTTTCTTTAACCATTTTAATAGTATATAGATACCTGAAGTCCAATATTATAATAAATTTGTCACAATTGGTTTGTTAGGTAAACATAGCACAAATGTAAGTAGTTGAGATACTTAAATTTAATTGGCCTACTGGCCCCTGCAGTGGGGCATAGGATAATGTTTACTGGTTGATACACATCATTGGATAAACACAATTTTTTTAAAGTCTAGAAAGACACTTGGTCTTAAATGATTATTTGGTTATTACAAGTGTGTTAAAACAGTTTGATAAAGCAATCAAAATCTGAGATCTTTTTTTACTTTCTTGCATAGAAATTTAATTTCCTCGTTTCTCTTGTTTACGCAACGATCAAATTTACATCACGTCTTTCGCCTCCATTTTTTTTATCGCAAACTGACTTCCGATGCTCCACATCATGGAAAGCATGTCCATCTCGAGATTTTCGTAGCTCCACCCACTAGTGCAATCTAAAATACCTCATAACACCTTCGGAATAAACTTGCACTTCCATTACATCGATAAGTCTTATACGTTTAGAAATATGACTCTACGACAGAGCATTCGAAAATACACTTAAAATATGTAGTTTTAAAGTTTTAATAAGTTTATTGTGGAGTGGTTTTTAAGCGATTTGTAGACGTGAAGTATGGAGAATGCTTCCGTTAATAGAATTTTAATGAAGCAATGTCAGTCCAAGATGTGCATGTCATGCCCATCTCCTTACGTGCTCTGACGCGCTTGCGTCCACTATGTACCGTCGACGAAATAAGTAGAGCACTATCGAAAAAGTTATTTTATGAAATACCAAATTAACCGAATAATTACTAGATGTAGTTACACTGAATTATGAATTTAGTAATATTTTCATAATTCATGCAATTACAAATATTTTTGAATCCGAAATAATAACTCTCTGTAACTCAATTTAACACTAAAGTTTAGCCGATGAATTATTTTTAAATGAGTTCTTTGAAAAACTTCGCATACGATTGAGCTACAACTGGCAGCATGAGACCGAGTTTTCATTCAGTTATTCTTTTCTAACGATCATAAAAACCGCCATTCGATAGAGCGAACAAGATTTTTGTCTGCAAAATTGCGATAGGCCACGATCTTTGAGTTATATAAAAACATACTTTTACGTAATAAATTTGACAGATATAAACCACATAATGTTTGTTTGGTTATTGTATTGTATTTGAAGGATTACGAGAAACTCGGTACTTATTCATAGACCAAGAGATCGAATGCATTCTTAAATAAAAACACAAAAAATACTTTTTTTTCTGACAGTGCTTCCAAAATGTGAGTGGCCATCTATATTTGCCGAATCTATTCCATCATAGAAAGATAATAATTACATTGGTACTGTTATAGATGTAGCGATACGAAGCCGGGGGGGCCGGGGTTAAAAAAAATCTGAAAGATTTTTTTTAGATATTCTTGGATTACTCCAAGCTTAAAATATTTTATATAAAATTAATTAATGCTATCATGTTTTAATTTAGAAATGGGGATGGTATATATAGTGGATACATTACATTAGGCGATTTCCCTTTCATAAAATGTTCTTACTTCATCATTCAAACATCATTTCAAACAATCTTTATCTTATTAAGATAAAAATTCCTAGCAATTAGAGGTAACTTGTATTTAAGAAAGATTATCTCTAATAAATCGACCTAGAAAATAGTGTAGGCTTCTTTAAAATAATGTCAGTCACCACCCGCTGACTTTAGGTGAATTGTGTAGTGTTGTTGAGTGTAGATGGAGTGTGTTGTGTAAGTGTCTAAATGTAGAGTGTAGAATAAATATACAATCGTAGTTATAAATAAAGTAGGTAATGCATTAGGTATAGACAATACATTATGTAGTGTTAGATAATAAGTAAATAAGTATACATAAGTACACAAAGAAATATTTTGATATTGGCTTATTTATAGTGTTATCAACCGCACTTAAAAATTGATATTTGACATTGGCTTGTTTATAGTGTTGTCGTCCGCACTAAATTGGTATTTTGACATTGGCTTATTTATAGTGTTGTCATCCGCACTTAATGAAAATAATAAATTATGAAGACAATTAACAATAAGTATGAGTAGCCAAATAATTAAATGAAAACGTTATGAGTATTTACAGGGTAGTAACAATAAATAAATAAGTAATCCAAGAATATTTGTCAAGGTCTCCTATCATTGGTAAAAAAAAATTCACGCAATCTTGAGCCGTTTTGGGTGGAGTCAAAACCGTTTGGGTGGATTCAAAATTCGCGTTTCATAATTTCAGTTCATAAATAATTTCTGGTTTATTCAAGTAATCCAAAAATATCTAAAAAAATCTTTCAGATTTTTTTTAACCCCGGCCCCCCCGGTATTGTAACCGGTGTGCCATGCCACCGTTTGTTTTCCTAGGTTTCAGTATGCAAACTTTTTACTTTTGAAATTCAACATCATTTCATTTTATTACTCGTCTTTCGTAATTTAAAATTTTGACTAATCAATTATACTCTTTATGGATGTCAGTTCGTAAGAAATTCTCCTATGCACAAGATGAAATTATAATACAATACAATATTAATGGTATAAATTTTACTATGTAATTTTAAAATAATTCATTTATGGTGATAAATAATGTGATAATGGTGATACAAATTATATAACATATGTAACTACTAAATTGTAATCTGTATTTTGGAAGATCCAAAAGTTAACTAGAAGCCCGACAAGGGGTATGTATTCGTTTATTTGATAAGTATGTATTAGTTAAGTAACTTACGAACTGTTTTTATAAATTTATTTTTGTTTGTTACAGTTTTTTCTTATTACCTTTATTTAACTAATAAATATATACTCAAGCTAAGCAGCCTTATTAATTGACCCAAGCACCGAACCCGTAACACTGGCGCCGCAACGTGGTTGAAAAATAGGCTGACTACTGCAACAGAAGACAATAGTGCACACTGTACGACCAACACCACAAACACATTTACTCACATATTCAGACAATAGACGTTCAGCGTTACTTTGGCTGGTCACAAATGTGATCGGTTCTGATGCCATTGTATCGAGGAACATACAATCACGTACTCAACATAGTGTTATAAAACAGAAAAAAATTAATAGTAAATAATTTAATTTAGATTCCATATATATAAAGGTACGTAAGGCATTATTTTAATTTGTTCAAAAATTTGCTGAGATTTCTTTTTTACAAATAATATTATTTTTAATATTTAAAAAAAAGAATATTGTAATTTATTTTCCGGCAGTTTTCATACCACTTACAAGATTCAATTAAAGTATTGATAGATTGTAAATCTTGTGGTAAAAGTCGTTGACCATATTCAGGTTTCAAATTCCTTCGTAAAATTTCAATTTTTTGTTTCTCGGTAAGAGGTTCATGTAGTTTAGAAAATAAGGATTCCATTGTAGCAAAATAAATAATAATACGTTCATTGTGGTTTTGTTTACGTGAATCAATAATTTTTTTTAGTTTGTAATCATAATCGCTAATTTCAAAATATTTTAAAAATTTAATTTTAAATGTATCCCAATCTGGAATAGATTCTTTATTGGCTCTGTACCATTCAAGAGCTATTCCAGAAAGAATATCATAAATATGGTTATGTAATGAAATAAAATTGATATTTCTAGCTGTTGCAAATTCTTCAACCTTTTGTAAAAAATCTCTAGGACAGCCATCGCCGGAATAATTAAATTTTTTAATTTCTAAATTTGATTTATTATTTGTTAAACTTTGTAATGTATGGGTAAGATTTTCTAAAAAAGGTTGTACAACACTAGTTTGTTGTACAGAAACTGCAGAATGATATGTAGAAGTTGGTGGAGTAAATTCTAGATTTTGATAATTTGTTTCATATTGTTGTAAACGATCAAATAAATTTTTTATTGTGGTGATATCCTCGTTTGTATTTTCTGTTGTCAATTCTATTAGAGACAATCTATTTCTGATATGAATTAGGTAGGGTTTAATCTTATTTTTCCTAGTTGGATAAGATGATAATGTGATTGAAATCAAATCTAAACATTTATTGATTTCACTCACATTAATATTGAATTCGATCGGACTAAATGATAAAGGAGGATAGTTAGTAGGGTCTCCTATCATTGGTAATAAAATTTCACGCAATTCTTGAGCCGTTTGGGTGGATTCAAAATTCGCGTTTCGTAATTTCAGTTCATAAATAATTTCTGGTTTATTCAAGTACGATATATCCATGATTAAAATTGGTTATTATAAAAGAAATGAATGTCAAATCGTAAACGGAAAATAAATTACAATATTCTATTTTTTAAATATTAAAAATAATATTATTCGTCAAAAAGAAATCTCAGCAAATTTTTGAAAAAATTAAAGTAATGCCTTACGTACCTTTATATATACGGAATCTTAATTAGATTATTTACTATTAAATATTCCTGTTTTATAACACTATGTTGAGTACGTGTTTGTATGTTCCTCGATACAATGGCATCAGAACCGATCACATTTGTGACCAGCCAAAGTAACGCTGAACGTCTATTGTCTGTTTATGTGAGTAAATGTGATTGTGGTGTTGGTCGTAAAGTGTGCACTATTGTCTTCTATTGCAGTAGTCAGCCTATTTTTCAACCACGTTGGGCGCCAGTGTTACGGGTTCGGTGCTTGGGTCAATTAATAAGGCTGCTTAGCTTGAGTATAATTTATTAATGAAATAAGGGTAATAATAAAAAAAACCCTTGTCGGGCTTCTTGTTACACTTTTGGATCGCACAAAATACAGTTTTAATTTAGTAAATATGTTATATTATTGTATCACCATAATATATGAATTATTTAAAAATTACATAGTAAAATTTATACCAATAATATTGTATTATATTATAATTTCATCTTATGTATAGGAGAATTTCTTACGAACTGACATCCATAAAGAGTAAAATTGATTAGTCAAAATTTTAAATTACGAAAGACGAGTAATAAAATGAAATGATGTTGAATTTCAAAAGCAAAAAGTTTGCATACTGAAACCTAGGAAAACAAACGGTGGCATGGCACACCGTTACGTACAGACATAGTAACATAGCCTTCTGGTGCAAACTACAACCAGGGTCCTATTCTGTGCGTGCGAGACTACGAATGCAGTCGAAAAAAATGACTAATTCAAGACCGTGCTGCCCACTGCTCCACTGTGCTGCCAAGGACCTAACAGGATTGACGAATTTTTCAAGCACTTGTTACTTTTTCGCTACTACAGAGGGACAAAGTGGATTTTGTAAGCATTTTTAATTAAGAATATTTTCCACTATAAAATTGTTAATGCAAAATTGATCAAATATAATAATCACCACTAATAATTATAAATTTAATATTTCTGTTACACATATATCAATCAATAACGTCAAAAATGGATATCATGCAATGTAAATGTAGATATGAATTCATATGATAAGATTACTCGTAGTAGGATAAGGTCGCAAAAACCTATCCTTCAATTGATTATTAAAATATAATTTATGTCGTGCGTAGAGAGTAGACCCCCGCGTACAACTTTATTGAAGGTAACGGTGATTGTATTGTGTTATAGGCATTTAAGGGCTGTGTCGTTTGACAATAAAAAACTTGTTTAGTGATTGCGAACATGGAGCAACTATTTGAGTTCTTTAAATCGTTTTAAGTTCTCATCTTGAACTTACTGCTCCCATTATATTACCAACGGATCCTTTTCTACACTACTTTGGTTTTATTTAGTGTCGCATAAGAATGTTCAGTGTATTTGAAAATCCTAAAACCGCTTTCAGTAAAAAATGATTCTTGAAGGACTCATCTTTTTTAAGTCTGTTAAAAACAATGTTTCAATTATGTTCTGTGATCGGCACACCACTAGGACTCTAATTTAATCGTATTTTAATTGCTTTCCAAAATAAGTAAAATATCATAACACAAATTTACTTCCATTAAATACATAATTGCAGTGATATTTTGACATGTATTATAGAAAAATATAACAATACGCATATTTATATAACACAAATTGTTGTTTATGTTTTTCTAAATCATAAAATACAGTTGTCGTTACATTCGGATTTAAAAACCGCATAACCGTTGCCTACCAAAATATAGATCTAACCTAAAATTGTTGTCTAGGCAAACTCTAGATTTTTTTACAATAAAAAGAACCTTATCTCGTGGTAATAACGTTTAACGTTATATATTAAATTACCTGTGGTGAGACGGACCCATTAGTCTGCTTACAATTAACCCGTTTGTTTAAAACCGCGAAATAAAACTGTGTTAGTTTGGCAGTGCACGAGACACGCAAATTTTATTGGTCTAAAGGTTATTTTGTTTATTGCTAGCTGTTTTCCCGCCACATCGCTCGTGTAAGTTATAGCCTATTCCACTCGCGTATGATGTTGCTTCCTGTAGGTGAAAGAATTATAAAAATCAGATTAGCTCTGCGATTTTGTAAAAATTCACTCAGGTGTCTGAATTCACTTCAAAAAGCGGCAACCGGTCAATCTTAAATTGGTTAAGACGTTTCGTGGCATATGTGAAGTGACTTTCGAAATGACATAGGATTAGAATATCCGAGATATGTATTTTCAATAAATTTTGTCTTTTATTATTTAAACAAAAAATGGTATCAACAGAATTTCTTCACTAAATGGCGTGAATTCCGACACATGAGTGAATTCGAATTTGGAACTGATCTCTGATCTCTCTAGCCATGCTTCAAGTTATAAGATACGACATCTTATCGATGATCTAGTTGTACTTTAGGAAAGAAGAATGAACGGTAAATAATGATTATGGATTTGATAGCAGTGTTACCAATTTTATCATTTATCCCTTTATCCACCAAAAGACATGTCAATGTACACACACCGGCACAATTAGGGGAAAATAAAAAAGGTTGATTTTTTCCAAACTTTCGGGTATTACAAGTTGTTATTATTTATGTGTTAATACCCTCTTTAGAAGTTATCTTAAGTGCAAATTTGTCACAGATTGTGAAGTGTGTTGACAGATTTTATGACCCTTTAAAAAATTTGCTGACACTTATTTTAGAATTGCTTCTAATAAGATTTTTGTAAAGTGACAGCAACTTCTACTTCTAGGGCTGTAGCCATGATCGAAGAAGGGCATACTTACCGATCGGTATCGACTTCAGTGATTTACCGCATTGTTCGCCGCTTTAGGGAGACCGGATCTTACGTGCGCCGTCGAGGACAGGGCAGAAATCGGGCTGAAAGTGCCATTGACGACCGATTTATCAGCATACAAACTCTGAGAAATCGTGACTAACCTCTGTTCAGACACGAAATCAACTGGCTGACTTCCGCAACATAAATGTTAGTGATCGGCCAGTGAGAAGACGTCTTAATGAAGTTGGATTAAGGTCTTACGTTCCAGCAAAAGCACCGAAACTCGAGGCAGCTCATCGTGTAGCAAGATTAGCCTTTGCCCGTGAGCACCGAGATTGAACAAGTGAGCGGGGTCGTGTTTTATTCACCGATGAGAGCCGCATTTGTGTAAATTTTGTGGATGGGAGGAAAAGGATGTGGAGGTATCGAGGTGACTACAGACTAACTTCACGGAATTGGTGTCATATGGTGGAGGGTCATTAATGGTATGGGGTAGCATATGTTTAGGAGCCCGCACAGATTTAGTGCTCATTGAAAATGGATTTCTCACTGCGTACCGATATGTAACAGAGGTCTTAGAACCACATGTCTTGCCTTTTGCCCCATTAATAGGCCAAAATTTCATTTTTATGCATGATAAAGCACGCCCTCACACTGCGAGTATAGTGAATATCTACCTCCGTGAGGTTGGTATCAATTAAATGGACTAGCCAGCGCGATCACCGGACACGAACCCAACAGAACACCCTTGGGACATTCTGGGAAGAAGAGTCCGACAACCTAATCCAGCTCCCAGGAACGTTGAAGAGCTGAAACTGGCTTTAGGGGAAGAGTTTGGTGTTCCCCTAATTATGCCGGTGTGTGTAGTAGCATGAAACAAAATATAATAATAACATCTCTAAGACGTCTTATTCTATGGATAGAATCATGTCTAGAGAGTTAGGAGTTTCTGAGCCTATTCGATGCATACAATCAAAACTTTCCTATTTATAATATTAGACCTCCATGTGATGCTACCAGTTCTTCAAAAAGCCTTTGGGTGTGTTCTGCTTCATGTCCTTTTTGTTGTTCAAGCAGTACTTTTATTTTATTGTTGGCCAACTTGAGCTCGTGTTCCAGTTCTGTAATGCAGTTTAGTGCCCTCTCATAAGTATTTAATTCTTCTTTGAGAGTACTGAGTGCACACTTTGACGCATTACTTCTATATGCTTGGTATGCAGTTCACCAAGCTCACTCTTCAGTTGTGAGTTCCGACCAATAATATGTTTAATTTCTTCTTCACTTTCATCTTGTTCCTGTAGTAACTGGTTGCACGTGTCCTTTGAATCCTTAAGCTCCTGAAGTGCTTGGCTTAACTGCATTTCTGTATTTTATGCAGCAGCCTTACGGGTCAACATAATGAAATCAAATTTCCTAAAAAAAAGAAACAAAACAGAATCAATGCAAGAATTGGAAAGTAAATAAGTTTTAAAATAAATAAATAGTAAATAAATAATGTCAATTTCCCTTAGACAGCCAATAATTCAAACCACGTGCAGTTAATAAAGGTTTAATGATCCCCTTATTCTGCAACAGCGTTGTTTCGATGTTGCATTTGATGCTGTATTGTTACAGAATATCGAAGCAGTCGTTACAAGTATAACCCAGAAATAATTTCTAGGAAAACAAATCTTCTTTTTGTGTTTTCAATTTACAACTAAATATTGAACTGTTTTTAGAAACGGAAAAAGAGAACCTTTTAATATTTAATGCCAAATAAGACTGATTTTCCAAAAAAAAAAAATCAGTTTCGAAATGGTATATATGTCAAAATCTATTTTTAATACCCAAATTAACTAGCATACTAGCATACTTATCAATTTTCCTCAAATAGTACCTATAATGACGACAGAAAAATTTAATTGGTGCATCTAAAAGTTAACTTTGCGTTATTAAATCCAAAAAGTGCTATTAGACAACTGTAGATTTCTCATTTTTCTTCAATATAATTATTATGTGACTGTTCTCGCGACTTCGCTTAAAGAAATTATAGCCTATATCACCGCGTATGATGTATACGTAACTCACCGTAGCTGAAAATAAAATATTATTAAAATTCACCCACTTGTTCCGACGCCTATTCAATGCTAACAAATATACCAACAACCAAGCCTTTCCTCTAATAATATTGCTATATATTATTTCAATATATATAAAATAATGTATTTCGACATCTTTTCATCATCTTTTGTGATATTCGATTTAGCCGCCGTTAAAATAATATTTACTCTTTCAACTCTATTGGTTACAAGCGCGTCTCTAAAGAGCTGCACTCATCACCAGTCCTTTTACGTCCCCACTGCAGGGGCTCAGGCCTTCCTAATGGATGGTTAAGGAGGATGGGCCATGACCCTCCACGCTGGCCCAACGCGGATTGGAGGGTATTGACGACTGCAAATGCAGCCGGGACCAACGGCTTAACGTGCCTTCCGAAGCACGGAGTAGCTCGAGATAATAATTTTTTGGTTACTCATCCCGTGACCGACCCTTGCTAAAGTTGCTTAACAACTACGATCGCGGGCCGCGGCGCTTATCCACTACGCCACCGCTAAAGAGCTGCACTAATCCGTCATAAAACCTGTCTTATTGTAATGTATCAGAATACCTGTAAAGATGACGAATGAGAGAATAAAGTAAATACGGATATAATGTTGAAGGAGCAGAGTGAATGTTACGAGCGAAGTTGAATATTATTATCTATATCTATATGAATATTGTAAAGAGATAAATTTCTAACTATGTTTGTTTGTAGGAGCTCATCTTCGAAACTATTGATCAGATCATGATAATTCTTTCACCTACGGGAAGCTCTTTCATACGCGGGTTATATAGGCTATTTATTACGTGGGCAAAGTCGCGGGAAAATAGTGATAATATTAATAGGAATACGTTTTTAAGTCTCACTATAACTCAAAAGGTGGTTTGATTTGGCTAATTTTTGCTAAGATTTCGATTTATGTGTAAAAGTCAAAGAAAGGTTGAAAGTTGCAGTGAAAGCAATAATTTTATTTTCATATGCGAACTAATATGCTATTCTGCAATTAAATCAGTGTCGGACTAGACGTTGAGCACAACACTGTCATAGTATAAAGATGCAATGAAATAAAACTTCGAAGAAGATTTTTTTGATTAAACCTCTATGCTGTGTTAGCTCTGTGATCGACATCGATTGTGATGCTAAGTAATTTACAGAATATCACATATATAGGATATATAGGACCTTTCTCGGAAAACTATGAAGCAATAAAAAGGTATATCAAGGAAAAGTTTCTTTTCTTCATTAACCTGTTGGGAAATCGAATCCGGGACCATTATATTGTCGTGCGAACCTTTCTACCCCGATGACTTCTGTATCTATTACAAAATAAAAATAAGCAAATAATGAGTTTGTTAATGTGTATTTGTTTGAAGGTCAGCTTTGTTTACAACGGCTCTTTAGACAGGAGGCCTATTCCGAAGCATTTAATGTCACCCATCATTCAATAACGTAAATGTGAAAAATATTGAAAAAAATTGGATTAAGCTTTTTGAAAACTACTGATGTATAATCTAATGAATGAATAATAAAATGATATTTCCAATTTAACCGATCCGATAAAATATATCGATAAATGACATAACTATACATTTTTTTTGTAGAAATTAATACTTTTTTCATTTTCCATTATAAACATTATAAACATATAAATATTTTGACAGATAGTACAAAAATTACAATAGATTCAACTAATGTGCTTTACCAATATATTGAAAATGTCGATTGTCGACCTATCAAAATAATTCAAGTAGCAATCATGTCAGACCATAGCGGCGAATGTGAGTGAGGCGGACCCTTAATGAGTTATATTTCACACTTTATAGTAATAGAAAACAAGACTCAATTTAAATTTCAATCATACTTTATCGTCGGGATTAGTTAGTAGGATCTTACGGTACGTTTTGTTCTGTTAGATTTGCGAATTTTGTTAAACAATGATACTTGAGGTACTTTAGGTCTAGCTATATAAATTGTATTTTAAGTAACATAACTATGTTATGACTTTTGAAACCACAAATAAATTAAAACGATGTTTTTTTGTTCTATTGATAGTTTCATAAATCTTCTAGCTAATATCAAAAAAGTCTAATTAACACTCGACAGTGGTGAGTGTGAGAGAATTTTGCAAAAGTCGAGTTGGAAACATAAGTGATTATCGTAATTCGTTTCTAGAATAGGCCCCCTAGATTATGTGTAATTGGGAATTCCCATACTTTTTTATTACCACAAACGACAAACGGGCCGTGACAATGAAATAATAAGATATACCTATTTAAAAAACTATACACATATACACATTATGTTTGATTGTTTAGAAGACTATTAATTATATTATCAATTAGTCTGTTGAAACTAAAATAGAAAGTAAATTTATATTGTCACAATAATATTTATATTATAAAATAATAACAAATATTTTTAAAAGCTTGAATTTCCTTAAATGTTTACAATTCTATTTTTAATTAAGTCAAGGTACATTGATCCGGTAGTCAAACCATTTGTCAAACTTGTATTTTGAATCTTTAATAATAATTTAAAAATAAATAAAATTAGTACATATTATGTTCAAAATTGGTATCAGCAACCCATTTTCAATCCCTGACGCAAAAAAGGGGTGTTATAAGTTCGACGTTTCTGTCTGTGTGTATGTATGTGTAGCACCGTAGCTCCTAAAGTAATGAACCGTGGTTGTTCTTAGCGTAGTTTAGGAGCTAGAGGCACTTTACCAAGACGAAGTGACTACTTTTTTTCAATTATTTTTAGTTATAGCATCCCAGCTTGTAAATTTTGATTTGATTAAAGTTTTACTTATAATATTGATTAATTTTGCATTCACAATCCTATGTTGGAATATATTCTTAATGAAAAATGCACCAGCCATAGGTCTCATCTCAGAGTGTGTGGGGTTAGTGGATTTTTTATTCAGAATATAAACTTTTACCTCGACTTAAGTGGCTATCGATTTTTTTATCAAGATCATTTTGAAATATATTTTTGTATTTAAATTTAAAAAGTATGATATCACTTCACAGTATAAAACAAAGTCGCATTCACTGTCCCTATGTATGCTTAAATTTTTAAAACTACGCAATGAATTTTGATGCGGTTTTTTTAATAGATAGGGTTATTCAAAAGGAAGGTTAAACTATCACGCTTTTCGAATTTGCTTAGTCAAGCTAATAATTTTATATTTTAGAGTTATTTTTTGGGTTTTTAGCTCTAATAATGTTGGCACTGTTTATAAAGTTATTGTACTTTTCTGACAATGTTTATTGAAATAGATAAAAAAAAATATAGTTATTACTTTAAGAGTGTCTTAAATAAACAATCGAAGATACAATATCCAGTATCCGGCATTTCATCATTCAGCTTTTGGTACACGATATTTTATTTACTTAGGGTCAATTCTTTTAATTATCAGTATATTCTATTCCAGTATTAGTATCCCTCTAATATCTGATGATCCTTGGCCTAATGTGACCTTAGGGAGAATCCGCCTCTGTCCAAAACCAACTTAAAGTTAGTGTTTTATCTTACACGGTTTTTTAAATATCTCCACACAAAAAACATGTAACGTAAAAAAAAAACGAACACATATTTACATAATATGAATACTATTTCTTTTAACCAGTATTAATAATTTTTTAACTAGCACAAGTGAAAGAAAACCAAAAACAGAAATTAAAAAAGAACAAGATACTTTTTTCTGTGTCCCATTAAAAAATTATAACAACAAAGTTATATCGTTCGGACCTCCTTATTATTTTGTAATTTGAATTATAAATACATTCTACTTTCATTTGTTCTGGCGTCGATGAAAGTAGCCGATGTACACACATAGACAAAGCGAAACAATTACAAACACAATGTATTATTAAAGTGGAACAGATGAATGGTTTGCATATTACCTGGAGCTCTATTTTCAAATCACTCGTTTAAAATCATATTGACGTCTCTACTTCTCAGTCGTATTACACTGTTTTCCTGCACTTAAGAGTTTTTTATCCAATGTAATCCAACATTTTGAATTTTATTGGTTTCATGGAGAAAATAAAAAAAATAACTCCAATGAAAACTATATCACATGTAGATGTGTACATTTTGCCTTTTTAGGAAAAATGATCATAATATTATTAAATTAAACCACACTAAAAATGTTGCAGTTTTGACGATGACATTAATTTTATCATGCCGTTCTCTTTGATCCTAGCAGATAGTCAAGCGAAACAAACTTACAGAATTATTATGTTGGGTGATTTGTAGTAAACGAGCGCACGACACGATTCGAATAATTCAAATATAGAACTCCTGAGCTATAGTAACGGGGGTAAAGATTCGTTGCAGGTGACTTATCAACCTTAATTTGCTTTTTATGCGATACAAAACAATAGGGGGTCCCAACTATATTATATTTATCGCATCAATACATGCCGAGTTTAAATAAACAAATTTGCATTTTTTTAAATTTTATTAAATTCTTCTTTTAGTAGTTATATTTTTTTTTTCTGGTAATTAATTGTAAATACATGTTGATAGTCAATTTTATACACTTCACTATCAAGTCAACGTCGAGTACAGCATTCTCACAGCATAAAGATTCAAGATATAATACCTTTACTACCTATTGAAGTAGGCTTCATTTGATTTAATCTCACTACTGTGACAGCGAGTTCAATGTTAATTATATTATAATTCAATAATATTTCAAAAGAGTATAAAAATAAATTGAAAAACATCATTTAAAGATAGTCTTTGCATTACAATAAATTAAACTTTTACCATCCTAAACAAACATCACTTGCACACGCTTCACATTTTTTTATCTGTGGCGCTAATTTGGACGCGAATCGATTGGACTTTACAACTCGAGATGTTATGAATCGATTAAATATTACGAATGCTAAAGTAGTGTGTCCGTTGATGATCACGAACTAGTGATGCCTAATACGAAGTGCTTTTGGTATTCACCGGTAGCTTTATTATAAAGCTCGTCATCTACTCTAAGAAGAAGATATGGAAAAATACAGAATGGCTTTTTGAGACGGAAGGGTAACTGTTATACATTCTTTAACATTGGAATACACTCTATAATATTCTAAAATATTTCAATCTGAATTCACCGATTTAAAAATAAATACTAGGAAAAAAAATCTAAAAAAAACCCTACATCTACAGTTTTTACACTGACCAATCCGCACTAGGCCTGCATGCGCGATTATGGCCGATTCTTCCTATCCGATTCGATTATATTCTATCCAAAGGAAAAGGTTGTGCCCCAGCATTGGGTACACTAATAGGTTGGTGATGATGATTATGGAAGGCAGAAATGACGAATGTATCACAACACCCAGATCTAAGGCTCATTTGTCTACATTGCTCCGTTCAGGAATCGAACTCGGAGAAAGAGAGAGAGATGATAATACTTTGAAAAAAGGTTGGCTAAGTTTAGCTGGTATAGTTGGTGCTGCTGGTAATATATCATAAAATATATCTTTCAGTTGGTGATTACCTTAGCAAAGTCACGCTCTATCAACGGAAGCCGGCAAACATCAGATACCCACGTCAAATGTTAAGTGCCTTCAATCAGGAGCTGCTAAGGTCACCAGTTCACCAGGCAATGGGAAAGATGCGTTATCTCAACGATCAATGAAGCAGTCACTGGACGTATTATCGGAATACGTTCATTCTGTTGCTTTTTAGGATTCCGTACTCAAAGAGTAAAACGGGTCCCTGTTACTAAAACTCCGCTGTCCATCCATGTGTCCGTTTCTCACCAGGCTGTATCTCCGAAATTAGGTAGCGTAAGCACTTGAATTATGTAAAGGTAAACATCAAGACCCGAGACAATATGAAAAAGTTCATTTTCTGCATGGACCAGACCGAAAATTGTAACGGTGACACAATGGAACCAGCGTGTGATCCACTCTCATAATTTTTAGTTTCATAAATAAAACTTTCCAACATTTTTCACACACACATATATGCTTATATGCCTAAAGTTCAATTATAAATAAACATAGTTTAGAAGCTTATAAATATAAAATCGAACTTCTCGCTCTCTTATCTATCACTCACAAATGTCAAACATACATACAGGTAAAACTGATGACCTCCTTTTAATTGAAGTCGGTTAAAAATTAGATAATGCTACCATAGCTTTTAGTCTTTGAGGACTTTTCCGTGTAATAAAATCAACTACAAATTATTATTTCAAAAAGAAAACTATGATCCATCCAACTTTATGTGTAACCTTCAAAGATGCTTTCTTCAACCTCCTCAAGGCAATGTTTGGTTTGCAGAAAAAAATACATAATATTGACGGTCTCTAATCCTATATCAATACTGACTTCCCTATCTGATTTTTATTGGCAACTTTTCCCTTAGAGGTACATTATAGTGAAAAATAATGCTTAAAAAGTGACTCAATTCAAAATGAAAAAAAAATGTAATTAAGTGCTTATTCAATCCTTTTTTAGAAAAGTAAAATACTTATAGTAAACTTTTTTAGTTGTGTTTGTATATGTTACAGTTTAACCAGTTTTAGATAGATTGCGTTTTCCCTAGTTAGTTAGAACTAGTTTTTAATAAATGACTTTTTTAAAACTAGAATTAACGAATGCTTAAATTTGTATATCAGTAAATACTAGTTCTTACTAGACAAGACGCGTTTCTCCAAAGCAAGTCAGTAAAAATAACTTATTAAATACTTTAATTATTTTGTTATTTTTTAAAAAATTACCTCGAAATTTAAGGCGAAGTTTGATGCTACAAAAGTTAATAACAAGAAAAAAATTATAAACAACAAGGTTATTATGGCTTTGTAGGTCACGTGATAGGTAAGATATATAAAAATTTGATTTCTTCAATTTCAAGGTTATTTATTTTTAATAGATAACAAAAAAAATATAAAATAAACAAAGTTATTTTTCAATGTCTCGCTTCGGAAAAACGCGTCTTATCTACTAAGAACTAGTTTTAACTGATATACAATTTTTAGCATTCACTAATTCTAGTTTGAACAAAAAAGGCATTTAGTAAAAACTAGTTCTAACCGGGGAAAACACTTTCTATCTAAAAACTATTTTTAACTTTAACATATATACTTCTATAATATATAAAGCTTAATCTATTTATATAAAATTAAATATAAACAAAATGTAAAACCCCCTTTTTAAATATATCAAAACATAATATTGAGTAAATAGAGCGAAATTTGCTATGATCAATGTAATAATTTTTAGCATTCGATAATTCTAGTTTATATCAAATATGTAAGAATGATCAGTTAGATCGAATTAAAAAGTTGCTTAACAACTATATCGCGGACCGAACGCACTAAACATTGTGCCATCGAGTTCTAGTACTATAGTAAAGATAAATGAAAACCATTAAACCCGAAATAAGACAATAATTACAATGACGAGTCGGCAATGACAGACTCATACTTAGGTAACTCAAATGCAATAAATCTCAGCATCATTTAAGACCGTTACAATCACTGATTCCCACAAATTGATCACTTTCCTTATTATTTCTATTACTCTAACTATACCTAGGTTTTTAATCGGAGTGACTTGAACAATCTTAAAAAAAATCTGTGAAACGATGCTCTTTCTTAAAAAAATATTTAATAACAGTTAATAGTACAGAGTAGAAGATTACTCGTTTCTTTTTAAAATGTTCAGTTCAAAAGGAATACAATTTAAAAATAGTATGTCTTGTGTTGTTTAATGATATTACGAGAAAATCTATAATCTTTATATCTTGTTTTTCTGAAAAAAATGGCAAATTTTTTAAGTCACCTAAAAAATGTTACTGTCGCATTTATGCTAGTCAAATTCTCAGTTAACGGGTTTATCAGGGTTATGTTTAAGAGAGTTAGGTTGAAATTTCCTAATATTTTTTTTACAAAACTGAGTCAAATATACCCTTGTTTTAGCTTCAAATTTTCTATCGAATAAATATCTGGTATATTTGACTTAGTTTTGTAAAATATTGCCAGATAACAGGTTTTACCGGCATGGGTGTGAGATATATTCTCGCTTCTTAATAATAAGAAACATACGAATATTATCAGAATATTTAAAAATTGAGTTCAAGTTCGATCAAAGCTTCAGATTTCGAATAATTATTATGAATTATTAGGTTAAGGTATTAGATGATTTATATCGTATAATAGGATTTAATAGGACTTTTTATTGCCTTAAACATTTCACTAGGGACCACGCGGGCGATATCGCTGGTGAAAGCTATTTGTTAATATGCATAGTTAAAACCCTAAACATAGGTAAAACTCTCTCTGTTTTATATAAAATCTATAAAATATAGTAATTAAATCTATTTTATAGAAAGCTGTTTTCAACAGTTGAAATGGATTATAAATATCGTAATATAGGGAACTATAGATTTTTTTAATATTTTGTGCTCATAAAATGTATGAAACTGATTATTCCTCGATAAATAAATATAAAAATTGACATCTTTGTACGAGGAGTTGCAATTAGGTATACTCGTTATTTTTCACTGTTACTTTGTGACTTTGTTTGAAACAATAGGGAGCAAAAACAGACCTTGTTGAGTTTTTTTCTCTTCTCTTGTAAATTTATGAAACAGCAATTTAGTTTTTAGTTTTAATTGGTATTAAGTTTTGACTGATTAAACGGCAATTATTTGATTTCTGATGCGTACTCCGATTTGTTAACATGACTTAGATACGTTGTTAAATAAGATAATTCCAACAGTACTATAGAACAGCCTATTTCTAATGTAACTATACAATTTCCATTTTTAATGTAACTTAAAATCATATTTTTTTTTAATGAATAACAAGATCACCGATCGAGATGAACTTACCGCGCAGAAAGCAACATAACGGTGATGGACAAAATTTTTAATTCAACATTACGGAATCATGAATCAACGGTTCTAGTTTCAAAAACAACTTGTTCTGTCAACCGTTCAACAATAGGGGTCCCGCAAAAAAAGAAAATTACCAAAGAGATTGGCCGGAGACAAGCGACGCGAGCCAAAAAACGGGCGCCCGAGTGCAGTAAAAAAAAAGAAAAAAAGCAACAAAACTTTTTACAGATAAAAAGAGAATCGATTCGAATCGAGTCGCGATCGAGATCGAACGGACAGAACGTGCGTGACATCGCACGCGCAACAATCGATCTGAGAGGCGCGTGCTCGCATGGTTGCGTTGCGAAAATCGATTTTCAAATTTCTACCAACTACAGTTGACTGAATCGGAAAGTTTAAGACATTCGTTACTGAAAACTGCGCAAATGAAAAATGATTACTTCGCTTCTGTTAGTCAACCTAGATTTCGGTAAAAGCGTAAAGAAATGAAAAATATCAAACCGTGACCAAATCGATAAAAATGCGAATATAATTATTTTTATATGTATTGTTACTATTTATTTAAAACTTAATTTTTAAGTTAAAAGCCAGCGTTTTCGAGATTCTACTTTCATAAATATGAATTGGCGCTCTGAGTTACAAGTTTTTGTGACAACTTTATTCCATTTTAAATTTGTGGTTGGATAAACAATAATAGCTATGAAACACTAAAAACTACAGTTGTTGTTGAAAAACAGAATTTGATGATATTCCTTTTTTGTTATTACTGATTTTTATGAAGCTTTATTGATATTAAAATTAAAATGTTTCGTTAGAATAATATAAACAAAAAAAAAACTAAAAAGCCGGTAAAGTTAAAAACAATTGATAGTATTAAACAATTGATACTATTGGTGAATTAAATTATGTACTTATGAGGAGCTTGATGGCGCAGTGGTTAGTGTGTTTGGTCTGCGATGTGTAGGTTAAGCAACATTGATGTGTAGGGTGAACAAAAAAATATTATCTCTAAGAAATAAAGTGATTGAAATCAAGATAATACATTTTAAACACCCATCCTTTAACCGGCCCTTGCAAAAGTTACACTGGGCTCTCGAGCTTCTCATATAATTTATTATTTCTCTTTTTCATCGCCACTTTAGTACTCAGGCCTTCCTTATGGATGGCTAAGGAAGATCAAGATTATACATTTTGGCCATGAACCCTCACGCTGGCACAATATGGATTGGAGAGTGTTAATGACTGTAAATGCAGCCGAGAAAAACGGCTTAATTTGCCGTAGTAACTCGAGATAATATTTTTTTGATCACCCATCCCAAAACCGACCCTAGCGAAAGTTGCTTAACAACAATGATCGCGGGCCGCGACGTTTATTCACTACGTCATCAAGCTTCTCGACGGCGTAATTGTTAGCGTGTTGGTTCTCACTCACCTAATTATTGTGTTACAATTAATATCAAAATATATAATAAGTAAGTACCTATCCCTTGCGTGTTAAGCAGAGAGGACTAAACGTCACAATGTACAACAGTCCTTACATACATCTTTCGCCTCATCCACTTTGATTACTTATTTCATACATAGTTACCGGCTTTTATAAATTAATTTGTATTTCTTGTATATCTAAAATATCAAAATGTAAGTAAGTAGGCAAGCAAATGGAGCTTCATTATAAAGCAAACGATATAAAGATAATATTTTAATATTTCTGTCAGATGAATTGTGTTTTCGTCGCGTTGAAACAGAGAGGCAAAAATCACCCGGCAACTGTTTTTTTAGGCCCTCAAAAATATTAGGCCTTAACCGAAGAATAACAAGGACGTGTGCATACGCCATTACCCCCTCCCCTAAGTGGGGTAGAGGGTGGGGGTTAGAAGATACCAGTACCCGTATTGATGTGAGCCACTTGGCGTTAAATAGATTGTTGGTAGATGTTTCATTGAATTGGATTTTACAGTGAAATCTTGACGCAGTAAAATATTTTCTTTTTTAAATGAGACATTGCTATTGCTCGTTTTTTACATTTCCCCAGATATGTAGTAATATTTTTATAATTTATCACCAGCCTATTGATTTGCCCCCTGCTGTTACACAAGATTTCCCTATAAAGAGGAAATAAGGAAATATTCACTGCGCGGACCCAATGCGGATTGGTGGTTGTTAATGAATGCAGATGTGCCTTCCGAAGCGTGGGACTGAAGATAATATATTTTTGTCTCTCATTCTGTGATCAGCCCTTGAGAAACACTTCTTTCTTTCTTTCTAGATAATTTGCCTCAGGTGTTAATGCTCGACGGACATCGACTATGTATGTATATATACATTGATACATTGATATATACAGTTGATAAGAGATATATCAGGACTGTTCCGTTGTCTTGTTTTACAAATTTGAAAAATTGGAAGGACAGACTAAATGGAAAAAGTGTAGCGAAAAAAAACATCCATAAAATTTGTCATTAGTTTAATGCGGCATTACCGATACATATTTTCAAATTTCGAACAATGAATGTTAATTCGACATTAAAACTTAAATAACGTTTGTGCTACTGGGCGTTAGTGTATAAGGAATATTAAGAAACTAAAAAAAGAGTCGAAATAAATTTGAGAGATAAGAACCGAAGAGGATGAGTTAAGCTCCTTTGTTTACTAATATTTAAGGAATTACTAGCTGCTTGTATACCAGTTGCGCACACCTGCATGACTCTACGTACTTATTGGATTGGAATAATAGGGATTTTAAGTGATAACAATCATATAGAAATTTATTTTAGAGGTGATCACGTTAACACTCATTTAGCGAAGCTCTCCCCGGCTCTGTCAGTGCCGCTTTTGGTCAGGGTTGACACATCTACTCTATCTAAATTTTATTACTTTTAGTATGAAATAATCTTGGATGGGTATAATCTGTATAACAATTAACGTTGAATGCAACATCGAGACACTTTATTACAAAAGCAAATAAAGGTTTTATTTTATTACAGCACTGATCAGGATAGCGACATAAACACTATATATTCTTTTATAATTTTCTCGTTTTTTTTTTGTTTAATTAATGGTTTTGGTTGTTGTAGTTTTTTGAATTATGTTAATTTTAATTAAATAAAAAGTCGAATTTTAACAAAGCTATTTATTTATTATATTTGATCAATTTTGCATTCACAATGCTATACTGAAAAATATTCTTAATTAAAAATACTAAAAAAATCCATTTTGTCCCCTGGCACTCTGACACTCTGGTGGATTGCCTGAACATTTATAAAAATACGCTCTGTAGTAGCGAAAAAGTAACAAGTGCTTGAAAAATTCATCAGTCCTGGGTAGCTCCATGGTTATAGCAGTCGCCCGGATTGCGAAAGGTCATAGGTTCAAGTTCCATCTCAGAGTGCCAGGAACAAAGTGGATTTTTTAAGCATTTTTTATTAAAAAAGCTATTTTATTTCATTTTGAATATATAAATCAGAATAAACATAGAGCTTTTTCAATAATACTAATTAATAAAATATACGAGTGTATATACTCAATTCTACGATTTGAAAACCAGCTCCAGTTTCTATGTTACATACACACTAGTTTTCGAAATTCAACCTCTAGGGATCAAAATAGTTTTTAAAAGGCTGTATCGATGTTACACACACTGCTCACAATTTTAAAGTGCCTTATCGACGTAAAAACAACATAATGGGAGAATAGAAAAATATATATATTTTTTCACATGTGCCACCCCTAAGCATAACGCGGACGAATGCTGTTTTTTCATTTACGAATATTTTCCTTGGCGCACGATATTTTTTCAGCGTGTTTTCCCAGTTGTAAGATAAACTACACTCCATCAAATGTATATTTTTTTTCAGTGGTGCCTGTAGCTATAGCTGTTTTAAATTTTTACATATAGAAACACTAGCAATTTAGGCAGATAACGCCTTTGTGTTTACAGATCGATGAGTTGTATTAAATAGGCGGGGTAAAATAGGTTTTTGTCATTGAAAACGACGTTATTTTGTAATAAAAATATATCATCTCGTATCACCACAGTATCTTAGTACTTAATAACTTAGTACTTAAGTATATACGTCTATAGAGTTCAGCAACTTTCACAAGGGCCGGTCATGGGATAGATGATAAAAAAATATTATCTCATGCTTCTCCGTGCTTTGGGAGATACGTAAAGCAGTTGGTCCTAGCTGCATCTGTAGTCGCCGACACCCATCAATCAGCATTGGGGCCTCCCAAAAGACTCACAGGGGTCCTTAAATAAGAATAAAAATTAACAGTACGATAGGAACCATATGCCTATGCGATGGTAGCAAAACGGCCAAGTAAAATATGAAAAACTTGGCCGTATATAAGATCTGATTTTTTTTGATCGTGTATGGTCTCGTCTTGGTAACATATCACATGTAATGTTTTGGTAAGATGTTGATTTTCGGCAATCCCGTACTTGCCTGAAAATTTTGGATCCAAACAAAAGATGCGGATACAAAAAGAAGTCAACGGGCTAGGTTGGTTTAATGCCTTAATTTTCTCTTGCTATAATAATTAATAAGTAAAAGTGAAGGTATTTCTATTATTTCAGTTATTGAAAAAATTATTTGGACACGATTAAAATTAAAAAAAATCTAGTTTGTGCAGCAGATATTGAAAGAAAAATAAAAGCCTTATATTTTTGATATGGGTTTGTCGAGAATGAATAAATTAATCATTCTAAACCCAAGAGGACGGACTAAATTAATCAGAATAACTATGAATTCAAATGAATGGGTTCACAGAGAAAATTACAATAAAATAACAAAAAAATAAAAATAATCAATTTTAAGCAAAATATATTTTTAAAAACAAACTTTTGTTTGAAGAGCAGCAAATAAACTTTGAAGGAAATCTAACTTATCATTTTGGTACCTCAAAATAAAAGAGGAATATTAACCGCGGTTTTAAAACCAATAATAATTCCTAAAAATATTCAAAATATGTTTTCATGTCAGGTTATCCCACCAAGTTAATGTCACAATTATCCAGTAAATTTTATAACCCTAATAAAAGTTACGCTGCACGATACATCTGGTCGGGATTGCACATAATACAAGGGATCCAAGATCCCACAATCCCAGTAGATCGTGATACAAAAACTGACATACTTCATTAACCCTTCCTTCGCGCGGTGAGATGCCAGGTCAACTCAAACATATTTGATACTTGGACTCAAAAAAATATACCGCAGTCTTTTAACTGGTTAATTGCTTTTTAACAATATGTAAGAGAAAAATCACAATTACAATCAAATGGCCTACTGAAATAAGTCCTTAAACAGAACAGATAAAATTACAGTAAAAAACCATCACTTATCCATCCGCATGAGATAAACCGTATAGCGAGAATGTTTATGTGACTGACCTAACCCACACTAACCTGCCATCTTCAGGCCGGGGTGATTGTTGAGCCTTGATTTGAGGCTTGACCTGAGCCTCTAACAAAAATTAATATTTAATATTTGTGTTGATGTTGACTCGTGTATTATAGTAAGTATTAAGATATTTTTGTCGGTGTAGCGTCCGGCGTAAGATGGATAGAGCACCTGTTCGCGCCGCGGGCGTTCGGCCAAGTTCGGCCGACTCCGCCACCCGTCGGCTCAATCCTCGATCATATCACGATCACAAGGAAACACGCACTTATGGGGCTTATGATCTATTTACCACAGTCTGTATTGGACTTATTTGGGAAGACCCTTCTACCACTAGCGACCAAATTTGTAAACAGCTCTACCTATATTACATTGGATAAATTTTAAATTCACAATGCTATATTGATATTTATAATTAGGAATAGTACTTTAAAAAATTGCCAGTCCCATGTACCCGAGATGTGTTTCGAATCTATAACCTTTCTCTTTTTTAAGTAATAGTGATTTTTGAAATATACAACTACAATATAATGTTGTTTAGAACTTTCATAGTTGTTTACATCAGAAATAAATATCGGGGACCCAATCAATACATAGTAGCAATCACGTAGAACATTAAGCAATGAATTTTTCTATATTATCTCTATGTTGCGTTACAGATACTGTCGTTGTTACAGATATCCATAGTACAAAACATAGTTTAGATTTGGAAGTCAATGATATTATGTAATCTGAGCAATTGCTTATGTGATATCTAATATTAATTTATGATTAATAATGTGAAATTATTTATGTTATATTGTTATCATTTATAAGAATTTACAATTTACCTACATGATTTTGCACACGTATTTACAGTCGACTTCTTACTCATAATAAACAGCATCCAATTAAAAAATAATGTCCTGTTATATCTATTATACTGTCTCTTTGTAAGCAGCGTTCGAAGATAAATGAAAACGAATGCACAAACAAAACATTTCGGACCGCACTAAAGGTGACACTATAAAAATAATTTAAACTTTTAATACAGGGTGTTCATAACAACCCATTTCTAGTAAAAGGTACGACTGCTTTTGTTATAGTTAATTAGAGATTATATAAAAGCAAAAGTAATGCTTAACAAAAGAAAATAAGGATGTTTAAAGAAACCAGGATATTTTTATTAAGCATATTTTACTAAAAATATGTTTTAATATACCTAACTAAGCCATCCATAAGGAAGGCCTGAGCCCCTGCAGTGGGGACGTAAAAGGGCTGATGATGATGATGATACCTAACTTTATGAATGCAAAATTGACAAAATATTTTTTTACGATGTAAAAAAATTGTAATAGTCAATTTTACTGAAAAATGTTCTTTAACTTTGAAAATACATTAAATCACAATGTTTTATTTTAAATTATTCCTCGATACAAACCAAGGAAGAAAATATATATTTAAATTTTTTGTTTCAGTAGCAGATTGTGACACGATTTTCACGAACAAAACAAAAAATGAATTTTCTAACTAAAGAATAATAATTGAATAAAGCATTAAATTTTGCCTTATTTTATCTTGTCAATGTCAGTGTGTTTTTTAGAGATCGGTACCACAAAAAAAAAGTGACCAAGTGGGAGTCAAACTCGCTCATGAAGAGTTCTATAGTAACAAGCATAGGTTAGCAAAATGTATAAATCTGCTGGCAATATCTTGTACGAACCAGTGTTCGTTAAAAGTTCGTTAAAATTCTATCTTTGAAATAATTCACATTAAGAAAAGTAGGTTATGATATGATACGACGAATCTTTAAGGGTGTCGGTTTTTACTATCAGCTACGGAACTCTAAAAAGGATATTGTAGAATCACTTTGCTTTTTTTTGTCTGTCTGTCTGTAAAGGTTTACAATACTAAAAAATAGTGATTAATGTTTTTAAGTGATGTTTAGTATTATTATTACCTTAGTCTTTTTGAAAATAAATGCTAAATTAAAAGGAAGAGCGTTTTTTCTTCAAGAGCTGATTACACAATGTTTTAATGGTGTAATATAAAAAAAAATCTTTAGAAGCTTTATTCAAAGGAATACTAGCAAATCTTTTCTGATTATTTTTCATTGTTTGACTTTCAGATATATAACTAGTAATGAAAAAATATTAAAAAAAGAAATAATATCAGAACTAGCAACCATCCTGTATCAACCGAACCCTTTCTTCGGATGGTCATTTTTTATTTTCTCATTTTAAACCTTTTTTTTCACCGATTCAATCCTTTTTCTTTCTTTTTGGTGGCCATTAGATTTTTTTGTTCGTTCGGCTATCTTCGTTTTTTGTGGGGATCCCAAATTAACATCATGATTTTTTTTATTGTGTTTGTGTGTGTGAGATGGTATCGGAGTCTGGTTTTGGGCAGTCGCAATGGGAAAGGTTTTTTAACGAAAGTGTTTCCTTTTTTTTTCTTATTTTATTATCAGTCAATAGTTTTCGATCGAAGTTACTTTCGATTTCGTCTTGGACACTGTTATTTTTAGACAAGGTTTAGACGTAAACACGTTACAATAGTAAATGAAAATTAGCAGAAACCGATTATAATGTCGATAACAAACGTTTTAAGTATGCATGGGTAATTTTTACATACAGATCGTTTTTGAAAATATTATGTTCATAAGGTTAGTTTATAATGTAGGATTGTAATGGTAAAACAAGCAACCAAATCTTTTGTCTTTATAATCATCATCAGCCTATTAATTATGGATGGAATTAAATCGAATCGAGAGAATGAGTCATGATCCACTACGCGGGTCCAGGTCTAGACGACTGCAGATGGAACCAGGACCAACAGCTTAATGTGCCTTCTGAATCATGGAGGAGCTCGAGATAAAAAATGTTTGGTCACCCATCCTACGACCGGCCCTTGTGAAAGTTGCTTAACTTCCGCATCGCATACCGAACGCGCTAACAACTGTGCCATCGAGCTCTTATTATGAGTCATGTTGTATATTTAAAAATATATATCAGTACGAACAAACCATCAAGCCGCCGTACCTATACCTATTAAAAGGTAGATAAAGTACCTAACTCATAGGTACTTATGCTTTTTAAAAAGTTTTGAATGAAGGCTAGCAAACCCATTGACCAATCTCTTTGTTGGCCACCGGAACGCAATCTACTCGCGAATCTCGCGTTTTTAATCCAAGCACCATCCTTTACCCACGAATCTCGCCAAACGCAGACACAACGCATAAATCCTTATTTAAATATACCTTTTACGAACTAAACTTGCTTAGGCATAAATAACTATAGCTTAGCATTCGAATATCGATATTTGTATATCAATTTTAAGATTCAAACTCGCATGCTTTTATATAGGGAGTGTAATAACAAATGAAAGTCATAAGTCATTGAATGCTCAAAATAATATCGAGCTTAAACTCAGACGACTTAAAGTTAATATTCAAATGAGGTTATCCGAAAGAGTTTTTATAGCAATAAATAAAGGAATATCGAAGTTGGTTGTGTCAACAGAGCGTTGCATTCTTGTGCAGCGTGTAGGACAGACGCACACATGGATATTTCGAGACGTGGACGCTTGTGTGCGTGTGGACACAAATACTTATTGGTAAATGTACACTTGGGAACAGAGGTTGACATGAACTTATGGAGATATCTTAAGAAGAGAAAAAAAAAATTGCTAAGATATAGAATTCGATGTATGTACAAATAAAATAAGTTATAATGAAGAAAGTAATATTATGTATTATGATATATCTCTATCTATAAGAAAAGCTATTTTCAAATTACTCTTTACAAACCTATCAATTTTCCATTGCTTGTGAGAAAATGATTTTCCTGTAGGGTTCGTATTATAGTTACTACAAAAAATAGTACTTAATTAGATTTATTTTTTACCAATTACATATTTCATAGCGGGGGCACAGAGGAGCTCGAAAAAGGCGCAGTGGGTAACTTGTTTGGTCAGGGCTGGTTATATGATGAGCGACCAAAAAATATTATCTCAGGCTCCTCCATGCTTAGGAAAGTACGTTAAGCCATCGGTCCCGGTTGCATCATCAGTCATAAACACATCAATTCGCAATGAGACCACGAGAAACGACTCAATTGCAATCAAAGGGAATGAAGACGATCTGTAGATACTAGTCACAATGGTGAAAGATGATTGTATGGTGGTTGAATGTGAAAAAAAATGCTACGGAAACAGACAATACTATTGGTAGACTGAATATAAGTATCTGCTTCTGGAGGAACTAAATGAATATAGCTTTATATGTTTTTAACAAGTATAGATGGTAATTGATAGAGAAAGAAGAGTATGTACTGTGCCGGGAACAGTTTAGGTATATAGAGCGTTGGAAAAGTCATTGGTAAATAAAATCTTGAGACTTTTAATACAAATTGTAGTATGACACAGAGACCAATTAAGTAATAATAATTCATTTAAGAGGTGACCTTTACGGAGAATTTGCGCAATAATATATATATAAGGAAGAGAGTAATAAATAAGTAATAAATAAGGAAGAGAGTTTATCTAAAAGATAGTGTCAGTCGATATAATAGTCATCAATAAACACAAACACAGGATCCGCTGAGTTAGACATGTAAAAAAGAACAGGATTTACCAGAACAAAAGCAAAAGTAATAGCATGTAAGTGCCGGAGCAGTTGAAGTTATTTTATTCTTTAATAATTATTTCTTTAGGGAATTTCTTAATCAACGTTGATAATTGTATTAAAATAGTTACAGATATAAAAAACAGGCTTACAGCAACTTAAATTTATACTAGGTTGTAGTAACTGAGAAGGATACATCAGAAAGTCTTATGTTAGAAAGTGCTATCAATTGTTATATTCCAAAAAATCGTTAAAATAGCTAATATTTATACAAAAAATAAACATAAATATGATAAGTCATATAGATGTATAACGTAGCCAGCATCTCCACAGGTTTTGTGTCCGCCATCGCTTGGCCTTGAGCTGAGTTGACCCGTTCCCGCGAATCAGCCGCGTGTCGGCTGATGGGGAAGCAGGACTGGAGCCGACGCACACTCCCGACAAATGTAAGCATACTCTACAATTCATCGATAGACCAAAACCCTACTACTGTACAATTTATTGCGGAGAAATTATTAAATAAAGTAGTAACTTCGTTTGACCTCTTTGCTAACAAAATATCTCTAACTGATTTAAATCATATATCTTTAGCACAAAAATTATCGATTTGACTGTCTAGCACATATGTTAAATATTTACGTATATGCACTGCGCTAACTGCCTCCATGAAGCTTTAAGATGTTTGACACTTGTTCTTGATGCGAGCTAAGGGTACATATTTAAGTCCTTACGTTGTATACTTGTGTTTTTTTTTTTTATTATATTTTCGCAATTTATTTGTGGTCGACTCAATGTGTCTTCTATTTTCAGTGGTCTCTGTCAGTCGCTATCTCATCGTTCACGTTCTTTTCATTCACCTTCACTCTCATATCCTTCCTTCCTTACACAATCTATCCATCTTTTCAGTGGTGTTAATTTTCCTTCTTACATAAGAGATGATATTTTGTATCCCAATGTCACGAGAAGTTGCACAGAATTGAAATCTTTAGCCAATACATATTGATTGTGTTTTAGCGATAGTTACAAATCCTATTAATATTATAAAGGCGAAAGTTTGTAAGTATGGATGTATGGATGTTTGTTACTCTTTCACGAAAAAACTACTGGACGGATTTGGATAAAACTTTACAGCAATATAGGTTATACATCAGAATAACACATAGGGTACTTTTTACTGGGAAAACTTCTCACTCCCACGGGATACCGACTTCCACGCGGACGAAGTCGCGGGCGTCCACTAGTCTGTCATATAAATGGTAATTGTTAGTCGCACACCGAGTTCAACTGTCGAGTTACCGATTTTCGTAATGACGACGTATAGCATAGACTGAATGACGTATAGCAGTTGTGATAGTGATTTATGGACTTGCGTTACTTCTAAAGTCACAATCGTTTTTGGAACGAATGATGATTTGAATAATATAAAGGTCATATTTGACGTTTCCCAGTTGATGTCAGAGCTTAGAATATTATTTATTTTCAAAGATATTTGAAACTATCACTTTGTTTAGATATTTCCGATTAAAGTGAAATAAACGTTATCGTTAATACAATATCTTAAAAAAAAAGGCGCGATCGCAATGTTATAACATGTCAAATAGTTGTAGCGTGAAGTTTGTGAATATCTTTCAAATGTCAAATTCAAAGTGATTGTGATATATTTTTAAATAAGACACTTAGGCCACTGGTTTAACTAGTTTTCAATATTAGTGAAATAGAGATTATGTTATGAATTGACGAAATATTTGCGTCGGCCGTTAAATACCGAACAGGTTCGGCAAAGGGTAGCCTGCGGGCTGAACTTGAATAAGGTAATGTAAATACAATGTAGTTGCGGTTAAGGTTAATGCACCTGAATGACGAAGCCTTCGAAGAATCTCATGATAATAATAATAAATCATAGTAATGTTAATATACTCGTAAAAGAGCGGAATTTGTAGGTTTATTTACATGGAGAATATTTCCACAAAAATATTCATAATTATTGAAATGAAATTAATAATTAGCAGGTAGCTAGTGATTTAGTTGATTCCGTTAGCTAGTTAGATTATAATTTACGGTTTAGAATTATTGTGCATATAGTTCTTTATCCAAAATATACCAAAAAACAGTTTATTTAATAAGTTTTGTCAATTTAAATGAAATATAAAGGAATTTTCATTGATATCCCTGGTGATAGAGCAGCACATTGCATGTAAAAAACGTTCTTTTATAAGATAAGCTAACAAAACTGCGATAAACACCTCCATTTGTATGTAAAAGAACTTTGAACTTTTACAACGCTTCGTAGCTAGTACTCTTTTACAAATAAATAGAGTGCTATTTAGTTTATCAATTTCCATTAAAACGTTAATTTGGCGCTAAATTTTAGATAGAAAATATCGAACTAAACCTACTTACATACAATAAACAACAGTAGAAACTAACACCCATTTTCACTAACTGAGAACAATGAAACGCCTAATTTTAAGAATTGCCTTAGTAGATTAGTTTCGTTCCTATTAAACAAACTGTTTTTATCTCTTGACATTTTTCTGATCTGTCATAATATATTAAGTTGGGGAAAAATTATTTTTGCATACTATTTGAATGCTTATACTTATAATAAAATCTTTCTGGCTATACTTTTTGTATCTGGCTGGTATCGGCATTTCGACACATTTTAAATATATACCAAAAAGGTAAAAATGCAACGCAAGCCGCGAAAATAAATTTGTGACGTTTATGGACCTAGCGCAGTTTCTGTGAGAGTAGCACAAATTTGGTTTGAAGATTTTAATGTCAAAGATACACGTCGCTCCGGTCGCCCTGTTACGAATAAATGGACTCCATTTTTGAAAAAGTGGAGCAAGATCAGCATATCAGTAGTAACGACGTAGCCGAAGAACTGGGGATTGACCACAAAACAGTTTTGGCGCGTTTGAAAAAACCTGGGTACACTAAAAGTTAGATATTTGGGTACCTCACGTGCTCACTGAAAGCAACCTAATGAACCTCATACGCCGTAATAAAGAATGCTCATTTGTGATTCTTTAATACGTCGTAATCAAACCGAACCATTTTTAAAGAAGCTGATAACTGGTGATGAAAAATTGATCACGTACGATAAGAACGTGCGAAAAAGGTCGTGGTTAAAGGGCTAACTCGCAACTAGGTGATGATGTGTGTATGGTGGGATTGAATTATTCATTATGAGCTGTTACTGCCAGGTAGGACCATCGATTCTGAACTCTGTGAACAACTGATGAGTTTAAATCAAGAAGTTGAGAGAAAGCGGCCAGAATTAATCAACAGAAGGGGTGTGGTTTTTCAGCAAAAATTAAGAGAGCTTGCCTGGAAGGTGTCAATTCCTCCGCCGTAAAGTCCTGACTCCACCTTTTTCGGTCTCTTTAGAATTCTTTAGGCAGTGCCAGGTTAACATTACGCGTGAATTTCTAAATAACTAGGACTAGGAAGTTCCTAGTCATAGGGAAAATGCATTTTCATCGTAGGTGATTCCTAAATATTTATACGACAGATTTAAGCGACTCCTAAGTTTAGTGAAAACAGACATAATATGTTTATGTTTTTAGTAGGTAGATAATATAGCATTATATTACCAAAACTTACCATCAGCATCACTATAAATTTATATAAAATATGAACATTTTAATTGGTGTAATATGATCAAATCACAACCCTCGCTTAATTTACAGACCGTCATAAAGAATGACGTCACGGTTTTGTTTTCCATCTGTAAACAACGAATCTATTGTGTCTAGGTGTTCTTGTTACCATTTCTTGCCTCGAAGAATACTGTTTCGCTTAAAGCTCTACTAATCTCTTTTTACGTTAAGGATAACAATATGATATGAATTAACGACCCGATATTTTTTCAGCTTTCAAAAAGTTAACACTTAGGAGCTTAATAATACTGTGTACATATAATAATAACTAGATAACAATAATTCCTCCTAGATCACATTCTATATTACATCAGTACCGTTTTTTCTATTGTATTACACTAAATCAAAACTTAATCGAAAGAAAATCACCTACAATCCCTTAACACAGCTAACAACGTGTACCAATGTGAGTCCTTAAATTTAACCGGTTCCCGTGTCCTATCCCTTTTGCGCACACGGAAAACTATCCGTCCCGTCTCACTTCAGCCTTCGGTCATTTTTTCATCTCACTCTCGCCAGTGCTTAATCTACCACTTTCCCTTTTCAAAGGACGAAGGCATCGAGTTCAGTTGTCCTTATCTAACTATAATGCTCTGCGTGTGTTTGTCTCTGTCGCCGTTCAGGATTTGGCCTTGAAACTAAGATGCTGCGAGTCTGGTCAGTTATTTTTACTTTTTTACTCGGAACGATGACTAAATGAGAGCCACTGTTGATATAAATATATTTATGTACATTGTATAGATATACACTCCTACATGTGTCAGAATGTCTACTTTGTCTTTTTTCTCAAGTAACTAGTTGCCTCATTAAGAATCAAGTTGATAATCTAAAAGGATTATCTTGATCCTATTTATAATTAAACAATATTTTTAATAAAAATTATATGAAGTTACATTTTAATTTGTTACTTTTTATTGGTTATACTCGTATCGACTTGGAGATGTCTCTAAAGTTTCCATCGGGCCTCGCGAGTAGGTGAATTGCTCTTAAATGCTTGAATGCAGTTTAGAATATCTTACTTACGGAGTTCTCCTAGGAACGTTTTGATGTAATGTTAAAGCTAATTATCATTGCGAAAGTAATTACATGAAACTAAAAACAAGTTTCACGAAATTAATTTCGCATATATGAATATACTTACGTAATAGCGTGCAATCAAAAGTATCTCTGACTAGCTCCGTCAACATCGAAGCTTTACTATGCGCAGAATATGATATCGCGACGTAATGCTAGTGCTATTTGAAGAACTCGATGGCGCAGTTGCTAGCACCTACGAGACCGAGCGGTCTGCAATACGTTGGTCAGCAATCATGGCCGGCAATCTGTGACCAAAAATGTATTATCTCGAAATCTTCTGCGCTTCGGAACGCACGTTAAGCAGTCAGTCCTGACCCAATTCGCACTGGGCTCACGAGGGGAATGGGCTATACCATTCTCCCTATTCGATTCGCTTTCATGGATAGAGAAGGCCTGAGCCTCAGCAAAGGGAACATTAATAGATTGAGACTATGATGATAATGACCTTATCCCCGTGTTAATCGAAGTGAAATTAGTTGCGGAAAAGAAGTTTCACAATATGCATCGTACGATACTACTATCGTATCCTGAAGATAATACATGAATTGTGCAGTCACACGTGCAACTGCTGGCGTAATTAATGTGTAATGAAACTACTTTCATGCAGGTACTTACATTCATAATGTAAATTCAGCATAATGGTTAAGGTGCCTGCCCTTGCTGTCACTTAAATCGTTCGTTTGAAAAATGTCTTACTAAATTAGAATGTACGTGGAAATGAATATAAGAAATAATTTCTTACATTTCTAATTTGTCCTTGTAATTGGAAATCGATTTATCTCTACTAATAAATGTATTGTAAAATATAGGTACTAAAGTGAAAGTATGGTCTAGTTTGGAAAAATAAAATAAAAATCTTCAAAGATTGTTATTTTAACTACTTTAGGAAGGCCACTGTTCTGGGTTTTATTATGAGTTTGTGAAACTATTGATCAAAAACATTTTTCGACCTATTTGTCCTGCTCGTATTCGCCTATGGGATAGATGGCTTCCAGGTCATATTAAAACTGCTTAGAGTAAAATGGTTTTCAAGACATTAGTGCATGAGCATTATCTCCGTATGTAATTAATTATGTTCTAAGCATACTGCAAATTGCAAAATAAGCCATGAAAAGAGCTATGTACGGGATAAAACTGTCGGATCGAAAAGAAAACGATTAGATTCGAAGCAAAACTTGTGTTACGGATGTTGTTATAACAACAATAAAATAGAAAAGTAAGAGATAGACAATTTATTTAGCTAGAATGGATCAAGAAAGGTGGACCAGAAGAGTGCTGGAATGGACACCATGGGTAAGCACTAGAGGAGAGAGAAGAGACCTCGATGAGATGGGTTGACAACATTGCACCCACCACCGGATAAAAGGTATATGGAAGCTTACTGATTATTTTCTGTATGATTATTGCACTTCCTTTTTAAAGCTCTCTGCTATTACTCTTCGGTGGGTTGATAAAGAAAGCCTAACCTCATTAAGTTTACCATTTGTGCATTTTTATTTACACAATATGCAAAAGAGCATTTAAATAATAAATTGTTGGTAAACTAAGTTACTTATAAATACACCCGGTTTACCCGTTTCTTGAGCAAACTATCATTTTTGGGGCAATACCGTTTTATTGTTATATGCAAGATATCGAATTTATCAACTTCTAGCTATTTCGCACGACATTGACTGTATTATCCGCGTGATGCTGCTTCCCGTATATGTAAAAGATTTTTCATGATTGGTCCAGTATTTCCGAAAATCACTCCCTACAAACAAACAAAGTTCGAAATATATATAATGGTTATCAGCCCGATGACTGAAAACTCTTAAAAAAGCTATTTTACTGCAGGAGTTGTTTGTGTCATACCAGCCTGTTAATATTCCCACGGGCAGGCCTTCCCATAACACGGGCCCAGTGCGGATTAGTAGGTGGTAATAACCGCAGACGCACCCGCAATTAACGGCTTAACGTGCCATCCGAAGCACAGAGCTCGAAATTATAAAATGTGGTCACACATCTCATGACCGGACCTTGCGAAAGTTGCTTAACTTCTGCATCGAAGACGAAAAGCGTTAACTGCGTCATACAGAAAATTTATCTGTGGAAATCCTAAAATATAAGAAACACGTCTGAAAAATGAACTTCGCGAAATCTGATTATATATGGAATTCTATGTGTAAAAAAAATATTTGAACAAATGTTTGAATAAAAAAAAAATCTGAATGAAATGTTGATTAATTAATTAATATTAACGTGTGGATTTTTTAATTGTATCTGACGCCAAATTAAATTTAAAATGTTACAACAGGTTTAAATACTCTTAATAAAAAATGCTTACAAAACCACATACGCTTTTACTAAATATGAACCTAATATACTATGTTTATTGACGTTAAATACGTACGTACTTTTTATCATAATTGATCTGGCACTCTGAGTCTCGGGAACAAAGTGGATTTTTTAAGCATTTTTCATTAAAAATATTTTTCAGTTTAACATCGTGAATGCAAAATTGATCAATTATAATAAAAAGTTTAAAAGTAGTATATTAGGTTTATATTAAGTAAAAGATTACGCATGCGTAAGACACGCATAAAATAGTTATTTAAGATACGAGTGCGGAAAGTAAGGTTTTACGAATAAGGGCCAAATTATTAAAATATAAAACATATTTTCATCAATTTTTTTTTAAAATTTCTTTGGTGCTCTGCCAAAAAAAAACTAAAAATATACTTTTAAGCACGTGTGCAATAAAGGATTTCAGTTCATTTTTATTTAACACGTGTTTACAGGCTCACTTTCGGTGTTTACAATGGATTAAAAATTAGCGCTTTATGAGCAATTAATTTAATGTGGTAGAGCCTTTTACATTAAATACAATTAAGTATTATTCAATTTCATGCCTCCGACTGCATGTTATGTAATGTTGCATAAATTTTTTATCTTCTTCCAAGCTTTTCGTTAAGTGTTTTTTCATGCAGGCGAGTCTTTTGTTTTTTTGTAATTATAATTTTATTTGTCTTTTTTGTTAGACAAATTACCAGGTTCGTTAAAAAAGTGAAAGAACGAAATCCATATTTTTAAACTTTATATCATTGTATTATTTTATTACTATCACAGTAATGATAATCATGATATACCTTTTTGGAATTCTTGTGTTAGGCCCTTAAACTTGATACCGATATTGTAGTACCTATTTGAAAAAAAAAATATCATTATATTGCGTCTGCGTTACGCCATTGCGTCGCACAGCCGCCACGTTACCTATCTAAAAACACTTGGGCTACTAAGACAAATCTAACGATACTCAATTATCTAAATCCATTCAGTGGTTCTGAAGATATGAGGTAATAAAAAATATTATAATTGAAAACAAAATGATTGTAATAATACAATACATACACATAAGACACACGCGAAAAAGATAACCCTTCCTTTGTAGTTGGGTAAAAAGAAACTACGTAGTTTGAGCGTTCGAAAATAATAAACAAAGTACTACTAGAGACTTTTTGTAATATTTCAACGTTTCTACTGTACGAAAACAAGTCCCAGTGTTAGTTCAACTGAAGCCCGGTTCATTGCTCTTACTATAATTACAACTCGTTGGCATCCACAAAACGAGCAAACACTGGCGACCTTGCGCGACGAAAAATCAAAAAAACCGCCCGCTCCTGACCTACATACGACGACTCATGCAGTAAAAACAAGAATAATAAAGACTAAATAATAATAAAGAAAAAAAAAAGAGAAGGAGAGCGACTTCAAAAAAAAATAAAATAAAAGTAATAATCCTAAGATTACGGTTACGAGACTTGGAGCGTTTTTCATTCACGCTCCGATAGAATAGTTTTCTTTTTAACAGTACGTGCCGCGGAGTTGCGCGCGTCTTATTCCTTTTCCCGCCCTTTTTTACTTTTTCTTTTTTTTTAATAATTTCTCGAATATGGAGCGTCGTTTTTATCGTTTTCCCGGTACGTCTCATTCATGCGGCCCTCGGAGTATTTTGAAACAATTACGTTTGTATACGAACGGTCGAACGGGTATGCTGCTTTTTGTCGTGCTACTCCTCGTTCGATTATTGACCGTTGACTTTTGAGTTCTTTTTGTTGTTGTGGTAGTTTATTTTTGAGGTAGTCATATGTTTAAGAAAGAATACAGGTCAAGAACTGGATAAAACCTCTGATGAAACGGTAGTGAATGCATACTTTTTGGTGTTCCAGTTTCATTTTATTGTTTTTGGTTTGCATTCAAATAAACTATTCCATTAACTATTGTAATGATTTGTCCTTTATCATAACAGTAGTAAGTATAAAAAGTATAAACATACAATATAAAAAGGAAATAAGAATATAAACATTAGAGTAAAGTGTATTTATTTAGCTCGATTATATTTATTTTCAACTTACTTTATTTAATATATATAGATGAGATAAGAAGTGGTATTTAGGATTAATTACATTAAAGTAAGATATTCTACAATAAAATTACAGCCATAACTCTAATAAATATGTTTATACAAGATGCCGTCATCATAATTAATGATTTAATACCATTACTAAGGCAGAGATAAAGCTAAGGATAGAAATCACTTACCTAAAGAGCACGAGCCACCACACACCACCACCACCACGGGGCCACAGTGCAGATTAGTGATAGGAACCAAGGTCTTAATGTACCTGCCGATGTACGGAGGATCTGGAGGCTTTAAATGTTTGGTCACCCATCCAAAGAACGGCCGTTGCGAAAGTTTCTTAACATACTTAGCCATGCAACAGGTAACAAACCTGTTTATTATTTTGAAGTTATTCTAATTATACATAGAGATTTTATATGATAATAAGAGCATAAAGTGATTGATGACCCATATTAATGCACATATTTAGGACAACGTAACAAAGCATAAAGGGCTAGAAAGCGCTCACCCGGCTAGTCCGGTGTCTTCTAGTTATTTTTTATCGGCCATCTTTCTTTTTTTTTCCTCTTCTCTTTTCAGACTCGGTTCCAATTTAACACTTGTCGCTCGCGTGGCGCCGTACTATAGTCAATCCGAAGGAGACTGGTCGTTCCTTAATATTTATATATACCTAGTATAAAGCAAAGTTGTTTCCCCCTGTGTGTACGCTAAGATCTTTTTAACTCCACAACGAGTTTTAATGCGGTTTTTATTAATATACAGAGTGTTTTAAGGGGAATATTTAAATGTATAATACGAAACCGAACAGACAAAGCAGCTGTCGGAAAACTAATAGTATTTTTTTATTGTGTAAAATACTGCTTTCAAATTAATTCTAGTTACTTATTGTGTAGGTGCATACATCCAACTATAAAAATACTTAAGTTATCTTTGAAATTCAATGATAATTTTCAATTGTTATTTGTTGTATGCTTTTCAATGTACCATCAGCTTTTCAATTCTTCAAAAAGGTATGTATTATGCAAAAAGGTAGTATTATTATGCCACGAAACGCTATTACTAATTCAAGATTAAGAGTATGCCGCTCTTTGAAGTGAATTCAGACACCTTAGTGAATTCAAATTTGGGTTTGGATTTTTACAGAATCGCAGGGCTGAGTGGACTGCTGGGATATGCGCAGTATGTAGACCTTTCCTCTGCTAAGGGACCTATTTAGTAAGGACCATTGAGAAGATGGGTGGGAGACTAACCACTAAAAACCCTGTGCTCCCGAATATCACTCGGCTGGGTCTATTTTCTGGGAACTCGCGTAATCGCCTGATCATTTATTACTCGCTATAACTATATGTACATTACAAACCTAATCGTTTAGAGCGCTTTTTTTATGCTAGGTTTTAAAAACTCTCGGTTTTGGACATTGCCTCCCTTTTTGCCACTATCCCTTCTTTGACCATTTGGCAAGGCGCATACATTTGAACGAATTAATTTTAAATTAACACTAAGGCACAATTAATACCTTCCTCGTAACACTTAAAATGGCTAAAACCAGGTCATTGGCCCTACCACTGATTACATAGAGAAAGTGTATATATACAGCAGGAAAACCTTTCAAGCTGGTGCTTGAAAAAGTAAAATATATTTCAATACGATACCAATACACGACGGGAGTACTTTACGGCAAAACTAAACTTTTTGCGATGAAGAATGCCGCGGTAAAAGCGTGTAATGACAATCTGATTTGACAACCGTTAGCAGCGGCCGCTCGCTACCATTGTGCAGGTTCGATTCCCGGATGGTGAAAAGATCGCGTGGTACGTGACGCAGTTTCAATGTTACACACAGACGTCATGTTGACTTTGAAAATATAATAAAGTAACAATAAAGAACTATTGTTGTTATTTTAATATAACAATCCCTAGAGGTTTGGTAAATGTTTTTACTTTTACATAAGAGCTGGTATATTTTTTCGCTCGTTCGTTCGTCTATTGGCTGACTTTTTGTCAGCAAGAAGTAAAATTGGTAAAAAGATTTGGTTTCAATATATATATCTGCGTAACAATACATTTATTTAATGAATCAAATTTTCATACCAAATATTATTGGCTGACAAAAACTTCATTAATTTAATGAGCTGTCATTAAATAAATGAAGTGAGCTGAAATAAAAATATTTTTTATTCAGATAAATTAATTGAAACCAAATTTTTATACCAATCATACGTCTATTGGCTGATAAAAAGCACGAGCGAAAAAATATACTTACTAGCTCTTATATAAAAGAAGTTACGACATTTACCAAACTTCTAGGAATTGGTATATTAAAATAACAACAATATTTCATTATTATTTTATTGAAACCAAATTTTTGACAAGATATTACAGATATAAAAGTAATGAGCAAAATAACAACGTTAATTTATTTCACAGGCGACCTTGAATGGAAAAATATATAAACTCTATGCCCATGCAGAGACTTTATATATTTTATATATTATTACCATCACGTTATCAAATAGGCGATCTTTAAAACAGCGCATAAAAAAGGAGAAGTTAAGACAAGACGAAATTTTTATATAGTCAGAGAAAAGCGTATACCTATCGCGAAATCGCAAACTATTACTACCGTAAATTAAAAGTTGGGTAACTTTGTGTTCCTGTGATTTTTTTTATAAATTTATATTGTGCACCCTATATTTAAAATGTCTGGTATATGAAATAAACGATTTTTAATCATGTCACTCATTTTTACCTTGATCACATTTCTTTGTTGTCAAGAAAATTACGTTTTCACTCCTTAACATCAGTCCCTAGCCATGTCACATCTCCAAAGTAATGTTTTCGTGTGTCTGTTTTGAATATACTAGGCGATATTTTAACTTTATTTAACTTAAAACTCATTAAAAATAACTCCATCTTATAAACGGAAAAATTTAATGTGCAATGTAAATTATTTTTCATGTTTTTTGTGAAGCTAAGTAGTGTCATCGGTAATTATAGTCAGGCCCTAGCCACTCAGTAAATTTAAAAATACGCGGCAATTGAGTAAAGCGAGCATTTTAAAACCGATGCGTTAAAAAGTCACCACGCGAAGTTAGCCACACGCTTGGGCCGGCCCGCGTCGGCCATCTTGGCGTCAGTGCTGTCGGCTTCCCCGCTGAGCAAACACGTGCTGTGCCAGTCAATCTGTCAGTTCCTAGGTGAGTTATAATTCGAAAAGTTCTATCGTTATTATTATCTTTTGTTTGTGTGTATATGTGCTTTGTTTGTTCTGATATTATGGTTATCTAACATTTTAGGAATATCATTTTAAGAGTAAACTAAGTATGATTTTGTTGTGATTCGTCAGTCCCTAGGCCATCAGGCCCTTGCCGTAAATGTGACTGGGGACTGATGCAAAGGCCAGGGACTGACGTTCCTACTCGTTAAAATAGATTCGTCAATTTGATATAGTGTTATTTGTTTTAGAATATGCCACCTAAAAAGAAAATACCGCTGTCTAAAGAAGAAAAAGCAAAAAAAAAGTCAGAACAAGCAAAAAAACGTTTAGAAAAAATAAAAAATGATCCAGTTTTATTAGCGGAGTATAAAGAGAAAGAAAGATTAAAATACCTCAGAAAAAAGGAAAAAGGACAGAGAAAATGCGTTAAGGATATGACTCCTCGTGAACATAGAAAAGTGAAAAAAAACTGGATCACTTACTCAGCAGCTTACAGACAAAATAAGAAAGTTGTTAAACATGCTGATCAATATATTGACGAAAATACGCCACCAACATCTGATGGAGAAAATGGTCTTCAGGTACCACAACAAAGAAATCTCGAACAACAAGTAGATGATATAAATGTTCCATGTATTGCTGATAGAAGACAAGCTGAAGCTAAAAAAAGAAGTATTTTACAACGGAAGATAATAAATAAGCAACTACGGAAGAAGAACCAAGTTATTGCTGAGTTAAAAAAAAATTGCTAGCCAAAGACAGAAATACAAACGATTGAAATTCCATATTAAAAAATCAAAGAAAGCACTTACACCCAGAAGCAAAATTAACGAACTGGCGAATGATCCTAATCAAAAGGCAGAATTGGTCAAAAAAGCACTACTTGGTGAAGTAATTCAGACGCAAATCCTAGAAAAAAACAGGAAACAAAAACATACAAGGAGAAAAACAGATTAAAAATGGCTTTGTCTGGTTCTATAGTAAAGAAGTATAAAATATGGAGGTTGGGAGGCAAAGCTGTGACTTACAAGAATATGAGTTGTTTCTGTGATGATGACGGCTGTGAACATTTTAAATTAGGTACTTTAGAGTACCAGACAAACATTAATCGACTGCGAGTGTCTACGGTGTACTCAAATTCCGAAGATGATGTGCCATTAGCAAGCACGAGTCATGATTGGCAAAAAATATCGAAGACAAACTATGGTAGTGGAGATTATGTTTTGATCAAGTTAACTATGCGAAAAAAAGAATACCGGTATGCTGCGATTTGCTCGAAATATGATGAAGTGGATAGTGAGTTGAAAGTTGCATTTATAAAAGTTAGCAACGACCATGGGACTGAATTTAAACTTAATGACAATGATATCGCTGACGTACCTTACGAAGATGTGATAGAAAAACTGCCAGTTCCTAAATTAGTGAATAAAAGAAACACAACAATTTATAGATTTAACAAGCCAGTTAATGTATTTGAGAAGTAAGACTACGTATTTTATGATAAAATTATAAGACTGCAAATTTGTGTTCTTAAAGTACAATTATAATTAAGAAGAAGCTATTTTTGTTTATTGTTACATTACATAATGTTATGTTTTATAATTATATATTATGTAAAAGTACGAAATATGTTTAGTTGTGTGATCTCAAGTAAGTAATGAAAAGTATTACTAGTTTTGTTATTCTTGTTGGTAAGAGAGTAGTATCCAAGATACTTATCTAAAGTTAGTTTTGTCTTTAATTTGATTAGATTTTGCTATAAATGTGTCAATTAGTAATATAATTGCAAGAATTACTTAATAAATATTGATTATGTACGATGAAAATGTAATTTTATTTATACTAACAATGAAAGGCATCAGTCCCTAGCACAGCCAGTCAGTCCCTAGAAAACCGATATCAAAAAAACTCAATTTTCTCTATAAGTACTAAGTAAAGTGACCGGCCTGTCTGGATACAAAATGTAAACTATTAAAAGAACCATATTTACTAAAAAGTTATTAAATTAGTATAAAATAACACTGATGGAAAAAAAATTTAGAAATTTACCCAACTTTTATCACATTTGTTGTATATCGTTTCCAGCGATTTTCATGGTGTAGCGACGATTTCAAAAATTCATTCACATAAAGGATTATGTGAATGAATTTTTGAAATTGTTGGTCGGTTTCGGTGCCTATTCGATGCATTATAAACAATCAAAAGCGTATTAGTATAAGCTCTATTACAATTATTATCTTATGGACCAATTGATTGATTTTGCATATTTAAAAAAAACCTAAATGTACGTTAACCCTAATGTGACTATTAATGAAGTTCAAATCATGATTATTTATAAGTAACTCGTCATTATGGGGTTTTGCCGAAGAATATTTATTTCATAAATTTACGTAATAAGTAAGTATATGTATTATTGGACTTTTAACAATTTATCTTTGCTTTTTCGGCTGCTTCTCCTAATAATTCGCTCATATCTCTTTGCTTCTTTATGTTTGTGCCCCTTTCTCTCACCTTTGATAAGAATTCAATATTAGTTACAAGACGTACAACGCCATCTATTAATTAAATTCGGAACAAAATCATCGCTTAAGGCTTTCAACGTCCATTCATCGTGTAATAATAAAAATCAATTACTCTAGAGAACAGTCTATAATTTGTGGCTACTTACTAACGTAAGTACACACAGGTACGTCAGTCTGTCTGTCCAAATGTGCTTATCGCGTGTGAATGTGAACGTGTGGAGCGGGTAGTTCAATGGAAGTAGAAATAAAAATAAAATAAGTGCCTTTGATGCAGGTTTGGTAATGCCAGGTGTGTACAATAAAAAGTAAACTTAATATACTAACTAACTACTCAAGAACTTATTTTAGATGACGATTTTATTTTTATCCTAGTGGTTTTGTCCTAGTATGATGTACAGTAAATAATACAACACAGACACAGCTATAGACAGCTATAGATATAGGTTAGGCAGGTTATATATTCCGGCTGTCTTAGTGACGGGGGCGACGGGCCCTACAGGCCTGGGCAGGGGCCTGCGAGAGCCTGAAGGGACAGTTATGCGGCTAGCCCTAAGAAGGCCAGATGAAAGGCCTGGACAGTCATCTCTTCAAGCGTGGATGGGAAGTTAAAGAGATTTACGTATTAGACCGGCGGTCAGATACCCTGGTCCATTTTCAACCCGCAAGAGAGGGTCTCCTCCATAGGGACCCGTAGTGAGGTTTGATCCCGGATCGTTCTTCCCACACAGCTTAAAAAAGGTATGTTACATCTTAGCGATGTTATGGCGATGTTACATTTTACTATTTTGACATGCCTTTGCGTAGATTTTGGGACAAATGCCATACGGTTAGTTGCACAAACGTCCATTAAGGTTAAATGACGACTATAAGCTCTAATGAATGTTCTAAATTTGAAAAATGTGTGGGTAGTGAGGCATTAAACTCACAAACATATTTCATTGGGCGTTTGTGCAACTGGCTGTGAGTTGGTAATAAAGGTTTTTTAATTACTTATGGATCATCATTCTATATCATTCGTTCGTCGTTATTAAAGTACGCATCAAAATAGCATAATAAAACGAAATATCGCTATTATGTCGCATCTTATGACTAAAGAGTTAGGTGGTTGCCCTTAGTCCAACAGATAACTGCTGCGTCGATTTTCAGCGGACGCCTAGGGCGGATTAATAACATTTAGGTAAATATACATTACTCATTTGCGACTTAAAAAAATAGTGATTGTCATTCAAGTTAATATGAGATCATTGAATATTGGTTAAATTAGGAAAACCAAAAAAAACAATCCCAATTGACTTCTAAAATCTCGGTCGCAATATGCTCATCGCTATGCACAAATGCACTGTTGCTATGGCAAAGTTCGTAGCATGGCGGTGACCTCCAGTTTTTATAGGATTCGGCGGCGAATGTTTAGCATTTGACCTACAGACGTTCCCAGAAATTGCCATGCCTGTTTCTCCCACTGTGCGCTTAACGTATAACCTTAAAGTCACTATCTGTGAGATCTTAACATATCAGTTTTGTTTTTTGTTTCAACATCAAATGTTATTGTGGTATCATAAAGTAAAACGTTACGGTCATGTTACATTTGTTTGACCACTAAAAGATGTTGAGTTTAAATTTCACTAATACAAAGCCTATCTTTCCTCTACGGGAACCTAATAATTGGAACATATAGGTATATACATTATATATAAAAATAAAATTGGCGTTTAAGTGTCTAGATGATCAAGACATATTAATTTTAACTTAGTGATTGAACTCAAACGGAAGAGTATCTTCCTGGTATCATGTCTCCTCAGAAGCAGTGGACAACGTTCGTGTCGTAACTTACGAAGACGATCGTTGAAAAAAGTGAACTTTCCTATGGCTATAGGCCTTTACCTTAAGATCATATTTCAGTATTCTGTTCACTGAAAAGCGCGAATTATTAGTCGGCAGAGCGAGTTTCATCTGAGTGCGACATGGATTTCGGCGAAGTCGCTCTCGGATGATTTTGATGTTCCAGGTGTCCTCACAGAGCGTGGCCGACCACTCTTTTGGCAATCTTGCTGAGAACTTGTCTCTCTTGTACCGCATTATTGTGTAATAGACGAATTTATGGTTTACAGGAAAATTTTTCAGCTCGCAGAAAATCTGCATCCATTTTTTTCCCGCCTTATATAGCAAATGACTGTTGAATGTAATTGTTTCGTTCCTCCATTACAAAAAATATACACAAATGATTTTTTTATTCTCTATTTTTTCGCATGGTTTATACATATAGCTAGTATCAAGTAAATAATTTGCATGAAGTTTTGCCCCAATCGAGCTCTAAATGTTTCAAGTAAGTCATAGTCCATCCGTCAGTCATGCCAAGAGCTCAGGTATAGTGGTGGAATAATACAAAAACCATGTCAAGCGGAATAATGGAGCAACACAAGATATCACAACAACGAAATCGAGTTTCAGTAGTACACTTTCACTACACTAAATTGAATAAAACTCCACTAAAATATAAAAATTTAAGTCGAATTTAACACTATTTTTCAGAACATGGAACCCGAACCACAAGCTGCGTTATCAAAATCCCGCCATTACTCCAACAAATGAATTTACAAATAAACTAAAAGTTAACATTCCAAATTCAAAATCGGTAAAAAAGATAAAATAACAGCCAGTAACATTTTATTTTAATTTTTCAGTAAAAAGTTTGTCTCAAAAGTTATTATATCACACGAGGTATTTCCCAAATTAACTTGATGTTACTCAGTTCTAATCAAGTAGTAACAAAATGATGGTCATGTAGATAACTCTCTTCACACTTTCGTTACTCAATGGCCATCATTTAGGGCTGTCACTGTCAATGTTGCAATTGCGATTAATTTAATTTTATATTTAATATCATCATAGCGTTTTTTTATGCTAATGATTACTTAAGAAAATGTTTCTTTTTCAAAGAGAAACAGAATATAGTAAACTAAAAAAAAAATAATGAAAGAAAATAATCAGAAGTTTGAAACATATTTCTTGATATATGGTGGGAGTATCTGTTTTAAATACTTAAGATATATGAGAATAACTGATGGGAATTGTAAAAACAGAGACAAAATGGTAAAGCTAGATGAAATACATAGAAACAGTCATAGATGATAGACATTCATCCTCTCAGTGCCTACATACAGATATGATAAATTACAAAAAAAGTTACAAGCTTTAGCAACCCTGTATTGATATAACAGAACCATACCATCGCATCTACTGGAACTTATCGCCAATAATCTGATAGCGCCACAATATGGCTTTCTAAAAACCCAATTTCTTTTAGATCGTCGTGCTCTAGGTGTCGGTATCGCTATAAAGAATTTAATTCCTTATCAATGGTGCCACCGGCCGTCCCGTTATTTAATTTCTGAACGTTGGGCGTCAGCCGTTTTGCTTTAGCGTAGCAAATGAGCTTGTTTGATAGGTAGTCGTTTTTTGCTCTGTGAAGGTAATAAATAAACTGCAAGTTATTTTCTTGGGTGTATTTACCTCTCTATGTGACAATAACAATTATTTAGATGGAGGAGGTGATGTAAGTAAAGAGGTAGTGTAAAATGAAAATTCAGTTTCAGTATTATATAAATTCGACCACAACAGAATTAAAATTTGTATTTCAACAAGATATTAGCATCTAAATTTAAGTTATTGTTACTTCACTTATACGAATGCATTTTAATGCAATAGAAGCGGTTACCAAAGAGTAGTTTTATACTTAGGGTGGTGACTAATTGTGGCTTGCAACGACCAGTAGTGTAAAATGATAAACAAATAATGGTTATTATACTTAGTCTGGCCCTAAACACACTGTTAGAGTTAAAAATAAACAAAATTACCTTTTTGCTTGAAAGATTCGTCAGTTCTATTCGATCCTGAGTAGACCAGCGGTTAGAGTTAGAGTGGATTGCGAAAGGTCATTAGTTCGAATCCCATCTCAGGGTGCCAGGGATCAAGTGGATTTTTTAAACATTTTTCACTAAGAATATTTTTCAGTATAGCATTGTAAATGCGAAAATGATTTAAATATAATACAATATTAGTTTTAAATTAATCTCTGAAAGAATCTGTCATTTTTATATGATCGTTCGTTGTCTTTTCTTATTTTAGCGCCAATACATTATAAGATATTTCGTGATATTAAAATGGAGTGAGGTGATAACGAGAACCGCATCGTTGTGATTGCATTACACGAAGTAGGTATGAAGCCAAACACAATTTTCTAAACCCTCCATAAGCTTGGTATATGCAAATTATTATGTACCGGGCTATTTATAGGTACAAGGTAACCTCTTCTGTTTATGACAGAAATGATCTGGCCGTCCACGTAGTGTTCGTACGAAAAAGGCGATCAAAGCAGTAAGGGAAGGAATTCGAAGAAATCCTGTCTGAATGCTAAAGATTTTATGTCGGGAGATAACACTTAGAACCATGTCGCATATTTTTAAAGGTGACTAGGAACTCACAGCCTGTAAGAGACGCACTGGTTACTTCCTAACAAATAATTTAAAAAAGAACGGAGTGATAAAATCAGAACGCTAATGAAGCAGCACGTAAAGGGAAGTTACAGATGAATTTTGTTTACGGATAAGAAAGTTTTTACGATTGAGCAATATTATAACAGACAAAATGACTGTATTTATGCTCAATGCTCTAAAGAAGCTTCAGGATTAGTTAATAGAGTACATGGGCATTGTCCTACTTCAGTGATGGTTTGGTGGCTATGGAGGAGTGACCGAGCCATATTTTTGTGTAAAATGCATTAAAACAGCGGCATAAGTATATCAAGCTACCATTCTCGAGAAGGTAGTTAAGTCCCTTTACAACACCATGTTGAATGACTAAGAATGATCCTTTCAGCAAAACTCAGCTTCAGGTCATAAAGCTCAATCCACTTAAACTTGGTTAGGAACGAAAGTACCGGATTTCATCAGAGCGCAAGACTGGACGTCATCTAGTCCAGATCTTATTTTTTAGAGAGTAAGGCTTGCTATATAAATTGCAATCCCTAAAACAATCCATACGAATTCTCCCACGGAAACAGTGCGTGCGTCCATTGATAACTATTCGAATTGACCCCAACGTTTAAAGGCCTCTATTGCAGCCAATCGAGATCACTACGAATGTATATATGTAATGGCTCTATATTAATGTATTACACTGATATACTGTGTTAGTAATAAATGTTAGGGGAGAGTCGGATGTATTGTACCGTAGGATGAATCGTACCACCTCCAGATTTCCTACTTAATGATTATATTTATTTGTGCTGGCAATGTTAAAATATGCGCTACTAGCCTCACAAGTCGCATGTCATATTGTAATGGCATCCGCCGGTTATTTCATACTACAATGAACATAATCTGTTTTGGTTGTGTTTGATCGAAATTTTACTGTGTATGTCTAAGGGTCTGTCCTTCATATATGGTGAGTGAAGATTTTCATTGTTTCAATATGTATCCGCGTTTTAATTTACTGCAAATATATAAATTTACTGGCACAACACAAGTAGATAAAGAAATAATGTAATATTTTCGACACTCAATTGTTTTTTATTCTATGTTCTGCATGTCAAGGAATAAAAGCCCATTATATTTTTTCTATCTGTTTTTTAATAACTAATTCATTCTAATATCAGCAATAATCTACAGTCCACCTAAGAATCGTACATTGGTCCATCTCACCGGTAAGAATTAAGTTATATATAACAAACAGCAAAAGAGAAAATACGTTTCGTTCAAATCTCCAATATCAAGCAATGTTGCAAGAAAAAACGAAACGCAAGGGTACGTACTGATATGCAAGCAAAAGACCAAACTGTGCGAATTTCATTGTGATAGTTTATTGGCGCAATTTAGAGATACAAGAAAAAATCGACCAATAAGCGGCCGGTGCGGCACGGTCGAGCGGCAACGGTCCAGCGTGCAGCGAATCAACGATCAGTTTTCTTCCCTACTCGCCGGGCGGAAGTTCCGTCTGCAATTGCAAAGGCAAGCGAAAGGAAGCGTCTTTTGAAGCATTTTTGTGGTCAGAGTTTAGTTGTGAAATAGCTATTTTTTATTATAAAGTGAAAGTGCAAAAGTGTAACATCGTTATATTAGGAACTATAAGGTGTTTAAATCCTATTACTCTTGGAGCTATATTATTTAAGTGATATTCGTAGTCTACCCAATTTTGTAAGATTTTATAATCTCGTGTTCGTTAGTATTTAAAAATGGCGGATGCGCAAAAAAAGCTAATTGCAAGCCGGGGCTACGCAAAAGGAGCAATAACAAGGATTTACAATTTTACCTTGAATAAGGTTGAAGTTGAGAGTACCAGTAAGGAGACCCTGATAATAAAGCGGGATAGATTATTAGCAATGTTCAAAGAGTATGAGCGATGCCATCAAGACATTTTAGCTTATAATACTGAGGATACTGAAGACATATCTGTTATAGAAAGTCACTATTTTTCTAGTCTATCTGTTCTAAATGATGCAATTAAAAGGTACTCTAATTGTGTACAACAAGAAAATAATTTGGAGTCAGGTAATGACAAAAGTAACAATAAGGTTAAATTGCCTTCTATTAATGTTCCTATCTTTTCTGGAAAATATTCCGACTATATTAATTTTATTGAAATGTTTAAATCAGTCATTCATAAGGACAGAAGTTTAGATAGTGTACAAAAATTGTATTATTTACGTTCTTTTTTAAAAGACCAGCCTTATGATTTAATAAAAAATTTACCTCTATCCAATGATAGCTATAATAATGCACTGGAGTTATTAAATAAACGTTATTATAATAGGTACAAAATTGTAACAGAACATGTAAATACTTTACTAGATTTAGAAAAATTACCAAAGTTTCCAAAAGCTAATGATCTGCGACAATTTATTTCAGTTATTAGCCAAACATTAGCTGCATTAAGAAACATGGATTCGGCTGTGGAACAATGGAACCCCATATTATTGGGTGTTCTTACACGTAAGTTGGACATCTACAGTGCTCGTTCATATCAATTGGAGCGCAATCAGGAAAAAGATCCAACAATTGATGACCTATTGGATTACTTAAGCAGGCGAGCGCTTGCAATGGAAAACACTGAGCCGGAGATGCCTGAGACCAACAAACGTCTATCTACAACAGCGTCCTACAATAAAAAGGTAGTTTTGGCAGCAACAAAGGCAGCACAGCAGTGTCTATACTGTAAGTGTTATGATCATAAATTATATTTATGTCAAAAATTTAAATCATTGCCAGCAAGTGAAAGGGTTGATTTTGCAAAGCATGAAAATTTATGTAAGATATGTTTACATAAACATGTAGGTAAATGCAAGTTTCACTTTAGGTGCGAACAATGCAAAAATAATCATAACACATTGTTGCATTTTGAAAAAACTAATCCAGTAGTTTTATTATCTGGTAATAAATCAAATATGAATGCTTTAATTCCAACAGCACGAGTGAAAATCTATGCAAAAGATGGAACAGAGGTACATCTTAAGTGTATTCTAGACTCTGGTTCTCAAGTGTCTTTAATTACCACTAAGGCAATTAATGTCCTGGGGTTGACACCTCAACAAACTGATATAAGTCTATTTGGTGTCACAGAAAGTGAAAATAAAATTAAATATTGTATTCCATTAAAAGTTCATTCTTTAACCTGTGCATTTAATACTATTATAAATTGTAATGTTGTGGACAGAATTACATGCAATTTACCACAAAAACTTTTTGACACAAAGGATATAAATATTCCTCCTGGTGTCACATTGGCAGATACAACTTTCAATCAACCATCTGAGATAAATATGCTGATTGGTGTGGATGTCTTTTTTCAGATTCTCCTGCCGAATGAAGATTTTGGGGAGGAATCATCTGCAAGCAATTTTAATAAGTATTCACCGTCAACGTCACCACATATAATTAATACATGTTTTGGCCACATTGTTGCTGGGACTTGGGTTGGAAAGTGTAATCTTCTAAAAAATAAGGTTGTATCGCTTCTCTGTACTAAATGTGACTCTGATATTAGTAAGTGTATTAACAAGTTTTGGGAGGTAGAGAGTGTGCCACAATTATTATTTGAAAAGAATTCAGAACAGGACTTAGCTGAAGATATTTTTAAAAACACAGTTAAATTAGAAAATAACAAATTTCAAGTTGATCTGCCTTTGAAGGTGGAACGCTGCAAAATAAATGAGATATTAGGTAACTCATTTGATCTAGCTTTACATAGGTTTCTTAGTTTAGAGAAACGGCTACAAAAAAGTGGCAATTTATTAAAGGAATATCAAAAATTTATTGATGAATATATAGAGCTTGGTCATGGACATTATATAGATATTAACTCATATGATTTTACTAAGGATCCAATTTATTTTCTGCCCCATCATGCTGTAATAAATTTACACAGTAAGACTACACCTGTAAGGGTAGTGTTTGATGCATCGATGAAAACAAGTAAAAAGGTTTCATTGAATAATATTTTATTGAACGGTCCAATAGTACAAAAAGATTTATTTGACATAATTTCACTGTTTAGATTTGGAAAATATACATTAAGCTCAGATATTAAAAAAATGTTTCGCAATGTTTTGGTTAATCCAGAGCACACTTCACTACAGAATATTCTATGGCGTCAAAATCCAAATGTGCCCCTTCGTTGTATTCGTTTAGATACTGTCACATATGGTATGAAGCCATCAAGTAGCTTAGCCACACGCTGTTTATATGAACTTGCACAAAGGCATGAGCACAAATATCCTTTAGCTTCTTTTATTTTAATGAACTGCTGTTATGTTGATGATGTTTTATATTCATGTTCAGATTTGCACAAAATGCTTGAAGCTAAACAACAATTGCGTGAAATATTAAGTTATGGTAGCTTTAATTTGCATAAGTGGGCTTCTAATACACCTGATATTTTGTCTGATATTCCAGAATGTGAGCAGCAATTTACAATGTTTGATCTTCAAAAGGATAGTTATAGCATGAAAGCTTTAGGTTTGAAATTAGATGTAAAAAAAGATTGTTTTATTATAAAAGTACCAAATAATTTTAACGTTACTAAGATTACAAAAAGAGAGGTTCTTAGTTCAATATCTAAGTTCTATGATCCTATGGGATTTATAAGCCCAATAATAATAGGAGCAAAGGCTATTATACAAAAAATTTGGTCACATAATATTGGTTGGGATGAGGTATTACCTAATAAGTTAGCAGAAGAGTGGCTACAATTTTCAAATAGCTTGCTTGAAATGGAGCCTATTAGCTTACGACGTCACATACCAATCGAGGGTGCAATTTCATTGCAGCTTACAGGTTTTGCTGATGCATCTAGTAATACTGGGTACGGGTGCTGTATATACCTACGCGTGGTCGACAGTACAGGTAACGCTGAATTGCATTTACTCTGCTCAAAGTCGCGAGTTAATCCACGTGCAAATCCATTAACGATACCTAGATTAGAGCTTAATGCAGCATTATTATTATCTATTTTAATGGAAAGAATTTATGGAATTTTACATAATAATATAAGGATAGATAATGTGTATTTATTCACAGACTCAGAAATTACTTTAGCTTGGATTAGGACTGAATTAACCAAACTACAGGCATATGTAGCAAACAGAGTGAATGTAATTCGTCAAAAAACTGATAAATGGTCTTGGCTATATGTACCATCTTTAAGTAATCCTGCTGATTTAATTAGCAGAGGTATAAAACCACAAAAACTTCCAAATTGCTCCCTCTGGTGGAAGGGACCGGAGTTCCTTCAAAGTAACTACAGTTTTGATAATGAAATAGATTTTCCTGAGTTAAAGACGGTCAAGGATACCAAAAGCAAGGTAGTGTTAACAACTGTTGTAGATAGTAATATATTTAAGTTTCTTGAAAAATATTCAGATTTAAAAAGGATGACACGATTATTAGCTTACGTATGTAGGTTCTGTCACAATTTAAAAAGTAATATAAAAAATAAAGATAAGATATTATCAGCAGATGAACTACTTCATGCTTTGAATTTAATTATTAAATATGAGCAGTCAATTTATTTCTATGATGAGTTACAGTCATGGCGAAGAAAAAACTGCATAGAAGGCTCTTTAAAAGCTTTGCATCCGTTTGTAGATAATGATGGTTTGATTAGAGTAGGTGGACGGTTAGATAATGCGGATATTCCACTCTCACAAAAACACCCCATAATTCTACCAAAAAAATCACGAATCACGGAGTTAATAATTCGTGATGAACATATTCGATTGTTACATGTAGGTCCTAAGTCACTTTTAGCTAATTTAAACCAAAGATATTGGTTAGTAAATGGTATAAGGCAAGTAAAAAAAGTACTACATAAATGTATGACATGTTTTAGGCTCAAGGCTAATGCAGCGAAGCAGTTAATGGGGTCCTTGCCTCAACACCGTGTGAGGTCTTGTAGACCATTCCAAAAGGTTGGCATTGACTTTGCTGGGCCAATTCAAGTAAAAAATTCTAGAATAAGAAAGGCTTTGGTCACTAAGGGATATGTATGTATATATGTTTGCTTTGTAACAAAGGCTATCCACTTGGAATTAACTTCTGATCTTTCAACAGAAGCTTTTTTAGCTTCTTTTAAGCGTTTTATTAGTAGAAGAGGTTTGCCCAGTGATGTATTTTGTGACAATGGCGGTTGCTTTCGAGGGGCAAGGAACCAACTAGCTGAGTTGTATAAGCTTCATAATACAGTTAGTCATCAGACGTTAGTGCAGGGATATGCTGTTAAAGAGGGTATAAATTTTCATTTTACACCAAGCTATGCTCCAGTTTTTGCAGGCCTCGCAGAAGCAGCTGTAAAGAGTATGAAATTTCATTTAAAAAGAATAGTTTTAAATGCTTTATTAACATTTGAACAATTATGCACAATATTATGTCAAATAGAAGCTGTGTTAAATTCGCGCCCAATATTGCCCCTCTCCCAAGATATAAATGACTACTGTTATCTTACTCCAGGTCATTTTTTAATTGGGACAGCTCTTATTATGTATCCAGAAAAAGGTTTTTCTCAAACTGTAACTAACAGGTTAGATTTGTGGCAACAATGTACTCAGTTGAAACAAAGGTTTTGGAATGCTTGGCATAAGTACTATTTGAATGCTTTACAAAATAGGAATAAATGGTTTAGAAGTATGCCTAATGTTGCAGTAGGCTCTTTAGTAATTATGAGAGATGCTGGTACTGCTCCTTTCGTGTGGCCCATGGCTCGTGTAGTTAACGTGTATCCTGGAAAGGATGGTAGGGTTAGAGCCTTACAGTTGAGAACGGCTGATGGTAAATTATATGATCGGTCATTGCAGAGCATAAGCGTTCTGCCAATTGAATAAAGAACATAATTGTTTTTGTTAAGTATGTGTACTTTAATTTTTTTGCCTGCTGTGTCAGTTAATAGGTATAGGATATGTTTATAACTTAAAAGGAAGTGTTTTAGTTTAAAGGAAACTGTTAGTTTAAAAAAAAAAAACATGTTTTATCTTACAAGCTCCATAATATTACTTTGTAAAATAATTTTTATAACAACATGTTATTTTATGTTGCAATGTATGAATATTATTTATTTAAGTATCAGTAAAATAAATACTTATGATTATTAGTTATGTTTAGATTCATTACTATGATTATAACAAAATATTAGTTAATAGTAATTTAATTTTAAGTTAAATATTTTGATTATAAAATGAATATTTTGATTATTTCTGGTAACTTAAGTAATAATTATTTAATGTTAAAATAAAATAGCTTTTTCTGGGGCCGCAGCATGTTGCTGGCACAACACAAGTAGATAAAGAAATAATGTAATATTTTCGACACTCAATTGTTTTTTATTCTATGTTCTGCATGTCAAGGAATAAAAGCCCATTATATTTTTTCTATCTGTTTTTTAATAACTAATTCATTCTAATATCAGCAATAATCTACAGTCCACCTAAGAATTAGTTTGATTTCTAGTTTGTTGAATCGTACTACTAGCAGTTCTTTGTATCGTACCGGTACGATACAAACGACATTATTTAAATTTTAACTGCTATATTGCTAACGAAAGTATTATTGTTTATAGATGGCTGAGAAAAGAAAATATTATGAATGGACTTCAGAGGACAAAAAAATGGTTCATAATAAAAATTTGGTAGAGAAAAAGACTAAAATAAGGGGAAGAAAAAAAAAGGGAGGTCGCCTATTGGACCCAGCAGCGATGACACGGAGGATGAAATAATAGAATTAGCTGATGATGACGACACTGATGTTGACAACACAGATGATGTTTGTGCCCTATGCAACGAAAATTACTATGATAAAACTGGTCCAAAAGTGGATTGGATTCAGTGCATTCGTTGTAAAAAATAGGTTCATGAAACTTGTACGTAATCCAGACATCTGTGATAACTGTTTCAATTGAAGCGAAATTCATTTATTATTAGAAGCTATTTTTTTTTGTTTAATTTAGAAGATAATTTAGATTTTGATACAAATTTTAATCTAGAACATATAAAGGTAATATTTATCGTTAATTTGTGTTAAAAAAAGAATAATATTTCGTTTTGATAAATACTATATTTCCAAAAATAAAGGTCATCTAATATATGGTAGCTCATTTGTGTAAGGTAAACCTAATTTCCTAAAATTGTTTAATTTTATATAAAATATATATTTTGTTGATAAATAAGTATATGTTATAAGTGCCATAACAAAAACTATAATTAGGATAAAGTGATATTACGTGTACTATAAACAATAAATATCATTTATTGTATTCTGAGCCATTTTTATGATTGTTTACTTCTAAATCATTATTATTAATGTGATTTATTCTTAATTAGAAAAATATAATAAATAAAAAGTTGCAATTTATTTATATACACCTATTTTGGGGAGTTTAAACATGCTTCATCTTTTAGTGGTACAATTCATCACACCGATGGTACAATACATCCAACTAGTTCTTTAAATCGTACCATTTGACGACCTGTAGAAAAAAGCGTATTTCGGGCAAATGAATCAGTTTCGGGAATGAAATGACACGGCTTATGATTAACGAGAAGCCTATTTACTTAATACGTAATACCATAGGATTGTAAGTATTCATAGAAAATATATAATTAACAAAACCTAAAAACTGGTACGATACATCTGACTCTCCCCTACGTTCAATACAAAAATGTTGATTTTCTATGTAACAATATTTATGGCATTTAATACTCATGGGATTACTTTTTAATGAATTTTATTATGCCCAAGCTTCGTAGAAGTAAATTTCTCGCATGATGATGTTATCAAAAAAATCCTTAATTAATAAATAATACAAAAATGCTAAAACGAATAAGAAAAGAAAAAAGACAATAGAAGTAAAAGAAAATTAATGGTAGAACGAGAGTTTATTTTTTCAGTGTTGGGGGGAATGTACAGGAATAGTTGACACAGCAGCAGGAGTAGGTAGCTCCGTGGCGTAGTGAATAAGTGTTACGGCCGTCGATGGTTTTTGTTAAGCGATTTTTACAAAGGTCAGTCACGGGATGGGTGAAGGCACGTTAGGCCCTGCTGTATTTGCAGTCGTTAATACCCTCAAATCCGCATTTGACCAGCGTGGAGGATCGTGGCCCATCCTTCTTCACCATCCATTAGGAAAGACAGAGCTCCTGCAGTGGGGACGAAATAAGGCTGATGATGATTTTGTACAACGAGTAACAGTGTCCCTGTTTATGTTGGGATGAAAATGAATCCAATCTATGAAAAACGGCTCCTATGTTTCAATACCATTATGATCTTCCAATCTCAAAAATCTATGTAGATTATTGATATTAATATTTTATATAAATACCCAGTTATGTAATGCGTTACTGTGAAACCATCATGATTAATTTTGTGTTCGTTACATAAATTACCTAAGTGGCGACTGTAATGAGGAAGTGTAAAAATAACTAATAAAATAAATGCACTAAATAGCGGTATGTATTACGTTCAAACATAACGATGGAACTTATACGTCCACAGAGAGTAATTTTATTTTTTTTACACGTAACATTATTGCAAAAGTGAAATCAATAGCTTAATGGAAATAGGTAGAGAAAAATGATGACGTCTTATACATATTTTCCGAAGGAAAATAATTGTAACGCATTTCATAGATAATTTGCTCGAAATTTTGGTCTGCAAATAATTCAAAATAATAATAACCTCTTTTTTGACTTAAAATTGCTTTACTTTTTAAGTAATTCCTTACTGAAAACATTGTCAATATTATTAATGTAAAGTAGAACAACAGAGGACCTAAATGTGAGCCCAGATGGAATGCGAAAAAATCTAAAGAGAACCTTATGAATTATCATATAATTACCTAACTTCTGCTTTAACTGTAAAATGTGATCCATTCCATTTATCGTGCTTTGTACATCAACTTTTGTATAAGCTTTTTTATAAGTAATATTGTGATTCATTTTATCAAAGGCCCTCGAAAAATTTATACAGGTAAGGTGCATTTGACGCAGCCAATAAATTCAATAAACCTAAATTTGTTACTTGTTGTGTTGTTTGTTAAGAATTGGATCGTGAATAAAAAAATAACTGATCCTTCCGTGGTCCGATCTAAGTGGAAGTGATTATAATTGCGGTACGAAGATACACAAGGACAATTTGTCTCCCAGTGGTTGTTATCCAGGTTGAATTGCTATCATTTCATCATTGCACTTCTTTAGTGTGATGTGTTTAAAGTTGGATTTTGTAAAAGTCCAGAAAGCCACTGTCTTGCCACATTATTTTTATGAGAGATGCGTCTTTTCTATGGTAGATAGCGCCATCTTGTGACAAAGTTGTATAAGTAAATACTATTTAATTTTTTTTTAGGTTTTCGTACCCAAAGGTAAAAAACGGGAAACCTATTACTAAGACTTCGCTGTTTATCTGTCTGTCTGTCTATCACAAAGCTCTATCTCATGAACCGTGAAAGTTAGACAGTTGAAATTTTCATAAATGACTTATTTCTGTTGCCGTTCCAACAAAAAAATACAAAAAAATCAGAATAAACTAAATATTTAAGGGGGCTCCCATACAACAAACATGATTTTTTTTTGTTGTCACCAGGTTTTATATCATGAACTGTGAAAATCTTCACAGATAATGTTTTTTTATTGCCGCTATAACAACAAATACGAAAAATTTGAATAAAGCAATATTTAAGGGGGCTACCACACGACAAACGTGAGATTTTGCTCGTTTTCGATATCGAACCATACATGCGCGCGTCCGATTAGCACCTTGCCGGTTTTTTACTTCAAATCCTACCGCTCCCCAGTAGGCCGCTATTTACATGTATCGATTAGATTTTGAGTTGACTTCCTATATTTTTTATGACCTGCTCAAGAAGCTTATAGCACAACTAAAAGAAGAACATTTTACCAAATGTAAATTGTTGCCAAGGCGATACCATTTAGCTCGCATCATCAAAAAAGTTTTCAGATCTTATAAGTATAGAACGAAGTTTCTAACTCTACATGCCATAACTATACAAGCTTTAACTTTAAAAGCTCTAAACCTTAGTCATAACATGTGGGTTGGTCGTTTTTAATCGTTATATAAACCAGTTTTTAATCGTTATATAAACCAAATACCTGAAATGAGAATCGTAAATAACTTCGACAATCCCCACGCATGATGTGGCTTGAACGAAGAAAGTGACAAGTGCTGCCATCTAACGGAATAACTGACGCAAAGAACGGTTTGTTCATTTGTTTTAACTATCAGTAGATGGCGTTAGTACTCTGATTTTATTTATGTTTTTATGTCTTTTTAAGGAAATTTATTTTACTTCATTTTTGGGTGTGAAGATTTATTGCTCCATTTATAGGGATTTTATTATTTTATGTGAATAGTATTTGGCTCAGTATTTTAATTATCAATATTATAAACCTTCTATTTGTATAAAATTTGATATTGTTGAATGTCCTCTCCATCGAAATGTTGTGTAGTAGAGATCACTTTTAGTTATTAACATCCAGTTGCACCATTAAATTTTAAAGATGACTTTAAGCTCTAAAGAAAGTCCTAAATTTTGAAATTTGCATAGACAACGTCGTTTAAAACAAATGTTAATTTTAACGGACATTTGTGCAACTGGGTGTAAGTATTAAAGCAAAAGCATAACTATTAATTTAGAGAGTTATTAAAAAAACTCATCATTTATATATATAAAAAAAATGCAATTTATATCGTTCCTTAAAATAATCACTTTGATCCAATAGCATTTTGAATGCAAAATTGATCAAATATAATAGTCCACATTTTTACTGTATTTGTGTAAAAATGCAAGTTAATAATGGTTTCATAAATTAACACCAACTCCACCAATTGATATAAAAATGAAACCCTAATTAGTATGAATTAATTAATACTAATTAAGTACCCATTTGATTATATAATGTATTAGTACTAAGTAATATCCATCAGCAAAACGAAAACGGAGCATTGTGTGCAAGTAAGTAGTAGGCAAACATTTTTGGTGCATGGAGAATAGAGAATAGAATGCGGCAGTTACTATAGTAACTACGTCGTTGTTTTGCCGATCGCGCTTTGTCTATTCATTTTGCTCTTATTTTCCTTTTTTTATACGGAAATATAGGCATATAGTGCAAGCAGACAATGCTTTTTCATGTTCTATAGGAACTTACTTGCCTCGTTCAGGCGTTTTATTAGAAATTAATGACGCCAAAATTAAGAAAATAGTTTCTCGTTTTTTTAGGAAAGGCCATTTTCACGATTAAATAATTTATTTCAACAAAAATAACACTTTTATACGCTTGATAATAAAGAAATAGCATGATTTATTACTATTGACTTTGCGGATTACATAATAACAGGTGTGAATATTTTCAACTTTTATAAATATCAAAGATAAATATGTGATAAACAATAGTCGTACAATATAAAAGCAATGAATATCTTAGCGATTTTGATTAATTTGGATAAGTTAAAACTACTCTCTACAAAATCGATTTTGTTCGAGTTAGTCATCGTTTAGGAATCGATTTCTTGATTTTATTAGATAAGATTTTACCACAATTATATAATCTACTTAAAATTATAAAAAAAACTATGAATCCAGAAAAAATCTATCTGACTAACGTGGACTTTCACAAATTAACACTACATACACATTACTTAACATTTGATTTTTTTCTTGTGGTTCTTATTTTGTTCGTTCATTAATTTATTTTGTGACGTGACGTGAGAGAACGAATGAACAAACTGAACCTGTCATTCGTTCAGTGGTTGTATTTTTGTACCTATTCGAAATCAGTGATTCGCTATAATTTAATTTAAATTATAAGAATCAATAAAAAAACATGTTATCCAGCCTGAGGTCTGGAGTCCAGGGTTTGGTGCGTTTTTCAGTGCAATTTAAATTTCATATATACAGATTTTACTATAGAAACAAGTTATATAATTTGACAGTACACTAAACAACTTCAATCAACTTGATAATGTTTTCAGTGGCGTGTATCATCTAGGGCTTTGCAGACCACCACAACCTTACAGCATGACAGTCTGTTCGTACACAGAGATACCCCTGAGGATAACCCTAATATACCTTTCGAATTTAGCACAGCAAACCAAAAGGTCAGTACTTAACTCTTTTGTTTTGGTTAGAAATTGATCTTTCAAAACTAATCTTCTTGCTTTAAATTAAAATTTATTTTTTATTTCTATCATTGTGCTTTATGCATTTGCTCTTTTAAAACAGAAAATTGCTAAAATAAGTTTAAATGAGATTTTCAAAATTGTTGTTGAAATTCTTAAACATTAGCAAGTAAAAAGGCCCTATGTGTGTTGTTTCGTTAATTATTTCGTATAAATTTCGTTCTACTTATGAATTATCTTAGCAAACGCTGGCTATTAGGGATATTACACATTTTATTTACAATTTAATAATAAAATATGTATATCTTTTTCCAGCGTGTTGATGCACTCCTAGCAATCTATCCAGAGGGCCACAAAAGAGGCGCAATGATTCCTCTCCTGGACTTAGCACAGCGTCAGAATGGTGGTTGGTTGCCAATTTCTGCCATGCATAAGGTAGCTGAAATCCTTAATCTTCCTCGTATGAGAGTCTATGAGGTAGCAACATTCTATACTATGTTTATTAGGTGAGTAGATAATTTGTTAACTACCTCTATAACCATTATTAAAGAAAAATGCTTAAAAATCCACCTTCAGGGTGCTAGGTATCAAGTGGGTTTTTTAAGCATTTTCAAATATAATACAGTTAGGTATTATATTTGGTAAAGTAAAGTTGGTAAAGTAACTTAGTATGTGTAAATCAGATAGTTATACAGGTGTATACAATTTTTTGTATATTTTTATATTATAGATATACTTGAAATATATTTATAAAATTACCTCCCATATATCAATTTAAAATCTAGTAAAATTCATGTTCAAACTTCCTGCTAAAACGCTAACCCCTGTCATGTGACGTTACAGCCCTCCAAAAATAACAATAACAACAACAAACATTGTTCTATGTATGTTAATGTCAAAGTAAAAATCTTCCTTAGAGGAGTGTGATGTCACTCATTGTTTATATTCACATGACAATTAGTGCAAAATAAAAATATAATAACTAATGTAAATAAAATAAGCATGATATTGTTATTATCGAAAACGGTATATTAAATACTTCCTACAAAAAAAAAAAATTGGTTTTATTTTTATTTACTGTCTACACCCATATTGTGATGATATCAATAATTTAAAAAGTCCTAGTGTCATAAAACATCTATTATTACTTCATTCCACCACTTCTACTTCATTAAAAAATTAAAAATTGGTGTCATTAATTCCAGACGACCCATTGGTAAATACCATGTGCAAGTATGCACAACTACTCCATGTTGGTTAAGAGGATCAGATGCAGTGTTGAATGCAATCAAAGAGGCGACAGGATGTGAAGTTGGTGGAAATAGTCCATGTGGAAAGTTCTCTATTTCTGAAGTGAGTACATTTAAATTTCAACAAGTGTTCCATGTTTTTGTGACAAGAAAGAATTAATATTTTTAATGAAAAAATGCTTTAAAAATCCACTTTGTCCCTGGTACTCACCAAATCTAACAATATATTTTAACAAAAATATTAAATTAAATACAAATCAATCAATCATTTTTATACAAATTATATTATTATATACAAATTATCTCTGAGGGACGCCCATAGTAACAGGGGCACCAGTTACTATGGGCGTCCCTCAGGGATCAGTATTAGGACCATTGCTTTTTCTAATTTATATTAATGATCTTCCTCACTTTATGAAGAATTTGTGCGAGACAGTATTATTTGCAGATGACACCTCTTTACTGTTTAAAGTTGAGAGGGGTAATGATTGTTTTGACGATGTAAATAACGCTCTCGACAATGTTCTACAGTGGTTTGATAATAATATTTTAAAGCTCAATTCAAATAAAACGAAATGCATAAAGTTTGCATTACCTAATGAGAGGCATGTCCGTACACTTATAAATGTAAATAGTGAAAAAGTTGAGTTAGTAGAATCAACAACATATTGACGACCTCTGCCTGAAGTCGAGTGCTTCCCGCCCGGTTCAAGGTGACGCCATTTCTGAGGTCCCGGAATGTATAAAATTGATTTTCTCTGATCTGGGTGTTGTAACGAAAGTAACATATATTCATCATATCTTCGTTGTCTCAGATACTCCATAATAGCGAGTAGCGAGTATTTTGGAATCTGAGTAATGTATGTGATGTTGTCTAATATTTCCTCAAGCGTGAGCTCTGTTCCTACAGCGAACGTTTGCGTTTCTTTGGTTTGCTGAGTCTTTATGATCGCCGAAAAATGCACGGTATTCTATTCTTATATAAAATATTGAACGGGATGATACCTTCATCTTTGCTATCGGAAATTCACTTGAGAGCGCCTTTTAGATTGCCTAGGCTGCTGCGCCCATTTAGTGTGCCACTCGATGCCAACAATTTGTCATTTAACAATCCAATACATAGAATATGCCGTGACTTTAATGAACTTCATAAAAATAATGATAATTTGGCAATACCTGACATCTACAGTTCGTCTTTAAACGTTTTTAGGAATGGAATATGTAAATTGAAAATGGGATAGATATTGTATTGTATTTTATTGTTTAATTTATTGATTTTAATTATAATTATACATATTCATTATGAGATTAGCAAAGCTAATAATTGTATTTATTTATTTTTTAATTATGCATGAATTTTGAACCCACTCTAAATTATGTTTGCCTTGATTTTGTCTCATGATGTTGTGTACACATGTCATTGGCAGTGCAACTCGACATGCTGCATTGTTACGTGATGACTTATTTATTGATGTAATTGTATTTCTGTTTGTGTACCGAATAAATAAAAAAAAAAAAAAAAATTATTTATGATATTCATGAATTATGGCGAAGAAATCTAAAACTGTACAACCATGAAAAAGTGTGCCACTGATTACTATTTGCTATTTCATCAAACAATTTACAAAGATAAGAGCACATATAAAAATATCAGCATATACTGTACTGGTAATGTTTCTTTTTTGGCCCGTGCTATTATTTATGTACTCGTTTACGAAAATTGTTCATGATTCTTATTATAATTTTTTTTTTTATTACAGGTGGAATGTCTAGGAGCTTGTGTTAATGCACCAATGATCCAAGTGAATGACGATTATTATGTAAGTATTTACTAGAATATGGATGCTTGGAATAGCTTGAAGTTTAGGTTACAGTTTCGACCCTTTCCCGATATCTGTGAAAGTTACTGTATGTGTACAAGCAGCAATAACTTCGCAACCACTGTTACTTATTAACAAAATTAAAAGGTGACAGGTGACTATCGTCCTTAAAGGTGCTAAATACCGTTTTTATCTAGACATTTGTCAAAAAATGTTGTGACTCATAAAATTGCATTACTAAAAGTCATGTTTTCAATTTGTGTATCAAGTAACCTGAAAGACGACTCAACGCGTAACGTTATATCGGCAAAATATATTTTGTAACAAATCCCTAGATGGCGCTGTTCTATATTTTTATTTGCAATATAATCGTTAGATAACACTCATCTTTTCCGATTGAGAGTTTTCATAATTTAAAACAAATTTTCGTATTACAATATTTGTGAATATCTTTATGTTACCCTTTTTTCAGGAAGACCTGTCAGTAGAAGACACGAAAGAAATAATTGAAAAATTAAAGAAAGACGAAAAACCAAAGCCTGGCCCAAGGTAAGTTATTGTAACCAAACAAAAACACGCATATTAAAAACTATATATAAATATACTATAAATACTATTTTGTATTTTTAGAGAAACTAAAGTTTCTAACATAGTAGTGATTATCATCAATAGAAACTATTTATGAATAACATCAAAACTAACAAATTATTAGACAAAGGACGATACTTCATACACAGTTAGCCCCACAAGTAAAAGTCTTTCTTAATCAAATTTTATTTCTGTTTTTTATTTCTATATTATTCTGAATGAATGGTCATTCGAAAGAAAGATAAATTTTAGAATACTTTGTATGAAAACATTGAACCTCCGTACACAGTAGGAGCTGTATCGTCAAGATCGGAAGTTTTACTGCTACTTTTTGTCGCCAGGATGCAGCACTTACAGTTTTTATGAACATCAAACGTTATTTATAGAATTAATAGTAGCACAGAGTAAAATAATAGTGAACATAGTAGGAATATAGAATTTATAAGTAGAAATACTGTAATTTTATCAAATAATACATTCTATATGTCCAATAATACAGATCTGTATATTTTAATGTAAGAAGGAAAAAAACCATTCATTTTTTTTGTTTACTTCATGTGCTAGTGCTGCCACCTACACCGAGATTGACGTATTCCCTATTCTATGTTATCTGTCATTAATTTGCAAATCCGCTTCTTTCAGCTCTTGGATATGCGTATACCAGCTAACATTTTCTAAGAATGAAAATTCTTTTCAGGAGTGGACGATTTGCATCTGAGCCTCTTGGTGGACTCACGTCGCTTACCGAAGAACCAACAGGTCCTGGTTTTGGACTCCAAGACGGATTGAAAGCTTAGATCATCTGTAATTTTTTTTGTAAATTTTATTGTATAGGCAATATTCAAATAAATCATGTTAGAACGATTATTTGATTTATTTTATTTGTGTTATTTAAGGGTATAGTACCTGTAGGAGGTAAGAGGCTAAACATGTCGCTATTGTCAATATGGTATGAAAAAAATAAGCACCAGAATGTACATTCTGGTCTGGTTGAAAATACGAAACTGGAGATGCATGGATGCACTGTATCTCAGGTACACACAGCTGCACTAGGGAAATTTGACCGTTTTGTATGTACATATATCGTTTTCGTTGGATATTAATTTTTAATACATAAAAAATATTTTTCAGAAAACGCTATATAAATGTTAATTCATGAATTATTGTACAAAAATTAAAATGTACAAAATTACCAACTGAACGAAAATAATCCTACTTGGTTTGATCTGTTAAGAGCAGCCCTACCTAAATTGAGTTTCTTTCTTTCTTTAAGGCATCTGAATACTGAAATATAAAATTTAATTCTCACTAAAAATATATAAATTATCACGTAAATATTGGATATTAAATAAAGAACAACATCTTCCATCCTAACATATTGTTAAAATATAGGCAGTATATAGCAAATAATAATATTTGGTTTACTTTGGTAAATAATCCTATTTTAAAAATATACAGAACTTTAATCTAACTACAGAACATATTCTTTATCATAATCCACGTCATTACCGTGCTTTAAACAAGTAAAGAATTGAATGAATGATACTGATAAAAACTAACCATGAAATGTGTTCGGAATTCTACTATGACTATATACTTGTACATAATTGTTATCAGTAGGTTGATAAGCTTATAACATATGACCATTCCTAGAAGGAAAATGCTTTTAGAAATAATGTTTTTAACAAGTTAATTGCAGTTTAGAATTTAAAAATGTATCGATATTTTTTTATGTAACTTCAATAACATTTATCTAGGTGAGTCGTATAGGCATCTGTGGATCATGTCATATTTAGCATATTATAAAGTGTTTAAGATAAGGCATTCGTGTTTTAGTAGGCTTTGAAAGTAAGTTGTGAAGAAACTTACGAGTGTATATTTAGTGTGCATTGTGACTACCTAAAGTGTGAATTTACTACCTACAATTTTTTTAGATGTTTCGCAGAAGTCTTAAGAATTATGGCGAATACAGATTTACAAGAATTGATATGCCGGATGATGGAATCACTAACAGCGTTGTAAGTATTAACTATAAAATATGACAAAAAATATGAACAAGAACATCATATCTCATAATTTTAATGAAATAAGAGTTTAAATGTTCTTCTTGCGGCATATATATAATATCTGTATTGTAGTTTTACGCCTAGATGTGATTTAAAGTATTTTTATACAATAATAGACAGAAAATGGAAAAGAATAAAAAGGACGAAACATTATTTTGCGTGTACTGGAACACTAAACATTATTCGTCATTTCATTCACTTGTTCACGTTCAAAATGTCAACAGTTCATTCTTTTTCTTGTCATCTGTTGAGAAACGTCATTTTTGACAGTCAGTCAGTTGGTGATTTTTCGTCAGTGGTTTTGTGTATTGCTCGCGTTAGTTTTTCGTGTTGTCTTTTCGGTCGGTACATAAAAATGTCTTTCGAAGCTTAAGCTCTATATTTTGCGTAAATCATGAAAAATAGCCCCTCACGTAAATATGAAAATTTCTCCAGCGACCACCAAGGGAAAGATACGGACAAGTATTCGCTAGACAGCCAAGACACCGCAAGTGTGGTTAGTCATTTGTACTAGTTATTGATTTTGTTTATAATGCTTATATGATATTGATTTGGTGTAGTATTTGTTTTAAAAATGTAGGCATTGCGTACGGACTAGTAGATGTGGCAGCTGTCGTTAGTGTGTGATGATTACTGATGACGGCAATAGGTGTATGTATCCTGCTATTTGTCTAGCCTAGAATTGAATTCGTATTATACATTCACGACGGTCTACACTTTTAGTTGTTTATGAAGTGTGATTGTAGAATTGTATAATTAATGCTTGTATTTGGGTTTAACAAACTATTGACTTGCTAGAAATGTTTAGTTTGCTTACTGTTAGTTAGGTATGTGAATCTTCACTTTCCCTTTTACATGTTGTATCTACTTTTACCGCGACTTTCTGTGTGTTTTTAAGTGCCATTAAATTGTATTAACTACATCATATTGTAGTCTTACGTTTTATAATATAATCTATAATTATAAATTGAATTAAAAAAAATTGACAAACTTCCCTTTATGTCATTCTTCATAGAGTTTATTGTTTATTGATAATCAAAGCACATGTTGTGAAACCTGTAATTGGCAGTGAAAAATTATTACAAGCAGATTTTCACTGTGAAAAATGTAGTAATGAAAATAACATATAGTTAAATGCATGAAAAGTTTACACAGTCTTTTGACATTGAAAGTAAAACTATGCATTTTGTAGCTTGATGTAAATAATATTGACATTTGACTTTTTTTGGATATTTACAATTTCCTTAGAGAACATATCAGTGTACAAATAAAATACCTGTTTAGTACCATCCAAGTGTTACTGATGTATCTTTGAATATATACTAATATTGTAAAGAGAAGATTTAATTGTTTGTTTTGCAAAGAATAGGCTTCGAAACTACTGGACTAATATAAAAAAATCCTTCACCTACCTGGCTGTTATAATCTATACATAGTATGAAACACAGTCACTTCCCATTTCTGTATGCTATATTGAGATCTATTTAAGTATAGAATGGATTTTAATTTTATCAATATCAAGAGTGATTAAAGAGGTAGATTTATATGTTTATATATGGTGGAAAGTTAGTTGGCTATAATTTACAAAAGCAAACAATAACTAATAAGTGACAATAGCTAGTAGTAAATTAAATACTTCCTGCAATTATGTTAGATGATGAGCTCCATAAGCTTAATATATATAAAGATGAGTATGCATTCCACACAATAAGTGCATTAACATGTTATGACAGCTAAATACATTATATTCAAATTCTATCTCTCTATACCTTAACATCCATAGGCAAATTCATTGCAATTAAATATTGGATGTGTATGAAAAAATTGGTTTATAACATACACATCCAAATGATCACCCCAGCACACCCCAGTGCAACACACTAGATTTTTTTAATTTAATTAACAATATAATATAAATTAAATAATTAGTAACTGAAGCAAAATGTTTTGTATACCAAAACATTTTGCTTCAGTTTTTTGGCCAACAATGCTTTAGAGGTGTAATTCAAACTTTGTCTTGTATAGTCTCCATAAAGGGCTTAATTTAAGTATTCAATTTGAACTTAAATAATCTGATTAAGGTTTAAAACTTAAATAGTTAAATTATTAAAAAAAATATATTTGGCCCCAAAAAATACATTAAATGTCACTTACACATTTCTAAAATTTTTTTTAAATATTATAGCATAAATAAATTATTATAATATTGCTATAATTAATTAAAAAATTGGTGTATTAACAATGCATTTAAAATAATTTCGTATTTATTGTTATAGATATTGTATATTATCTACACTCTTAATTGCAAAAGCAAATCTCAGTAAATGATAATCTAGTTCGTTTTTACTTTATATCAATAAGTACGTCAGTAATACGATTGCCAATTAATATTTCTTATCAGCACTTATCTTTAAACAAAACTGAGAATTGTACCAACCAACTACGATGGTTTTTTTTTCAAATTATCTAAAAAAAAACCATTGCACTTGGTTACGCCGTTATATGGAGCTTAGTAATCAATTTCTATTATCAGTTATTCATATATATTTCCTTGTGGCAATTGGCATCAACTATCTTTTAAATGTTTATATGGGTGTAAATCTGAGGTAATATTCGTCAAGCTCCTCACGATCGCCGAGACGCGACGCTTATTCCGTGCATTGTTGCACTGTTTAACCCTAAAGTAACTAGGACTCATATGGTTGCTAGATTTTTTTATGACACAAAGTGACAACTATATAATAATATTTGTAAAGAAATATTACCCCTTAATCATCATATATTACGTCAGGATGTGTCAGATTAGGTGACAAATAAAAAAAAACGATTTATTATATGCTTTTGTCTTCGTAATTGAATTAGGAGTTACAGCAAGATACATACACTTAAACAAAAAGAAAATGTATAAATACAGTTGTAGGTTTACCTCCATTGGTGTAAGATACTCTTAGCGGAGAGATAAATCAGATTATATTACAATGTTTCAGTAAAGATATAAACTTGATTTCTTATAGTTTTTTTTTTGTTTACTTACAAACATCAGTGTCCGTGTTATGCAGATATGCGGATACGGCTGATACAGTTGTAGCTACGCGTCTGGTACTACCAACCAGATCAAGATTAGATCAAACTGCTGTAATATACCAAAAGAGGAAGCTTTCATATTTTTTCTGAATAACCATAGTAACACATATAGATCACTAGATCACACAGTTTTATAAATTTATAATGCAAAAGATTTGCAAAGAAAACAAACAGTCATGTTAATCTTTCTGAACTTATTTAATGTTTTCAGAACGAGTAAAGCAATGTTATTACGTTATTAATATTTTAATATTATAACTTGTATTTTGTATAAATATTTAATTAATGTTGATAGAACACGAGACTGATGGTAATAAATAAATTGCGTGTATGCTGTTACAAATTATTTGTAATTGCCGATCAGTTAGAAGAAGTACGTGCGTGCGAACGGTCGCCTCTTTTTTCAAACAAACTTGTAGTACTTGAGTTTTTTGTATTATTTTAATTTTCTCATGGTTCGTGTTATTTTTTAAACATAGCGTGATTGGAACGAAGTATTTTAACACCTACATGCGATGTTTCTTCTCAGATTTGTGAGTTTTAATGACCTTTCTGATAATTTACTTTCGAATCCCATACTATATTTCAACGAAAATTATAATAACAGTCTTTTGAAAACAAAAATCTTTTATTACCGTCTTTGCTATTTTTATAGCGCAAAGAAAACAGATATGTCAGCTGATTATTTATTTTGTTCTATTGCTCTATCTAGAATTCTAAACCAAAAGCTGCTGATAGCAATTATGATGATGAAAACATATTTGTCATTATGTGAATGTCCAGATTTTACTAGATTTGTCTTCCCATCTTGATTGATGCATCATAAACTATACACCATATACCATAGACCTCGGCAATTACCCCAAACTGAAAACTCTGTAAGCAATTTGAAGTAGGTGTCCACGAAAACAACTCGTTTTTTATCAGCTTAAAAGAAATTTTAAGGTCCTACAACCTGTCTATATGTTGAACAGTTTTTTTTTCATTTATTACGATCCAATTCCTTGCGGCTAACAGCCGTTGCACATACGTGCATTAGAATTGTCATTAGTTTAAAGCTACATTACCCATACAAGTATGACATTAATTACAGCTTAAAGGCGTCATTAAACCATAATGGACGTTTCTGCAACTGATCGTAAAAGAGGTTCCAATTTATGTCCTTATTCATCAAAGCATGAAAAGTGTATTTTCTGAATTGAACAGTTTAATTAAATGGTGCCAACCAATTAATGGGCCAACCTGCGATCAGCCGATTTGTGGAACTCGGCTTTCTACATCTAAGCAACGGTCAGTTAATTCATCGGGAATACTGATTTTCAAATCTGTAATCGATACAGATACAAGACTATCCAAAAAGAAACAAACATTTTTATTTTGCGAATGGTCCGTAATTCCGTATGTTCCAATGCAGGATGCTAACGTACACACCGATAACGCAAGTGGGTTAAGCTTAAACTTTCACAGTAAATCTTAATACTAATACAATTACAGAAAGACAACATATATAACTATTTAGACGGCCATATGCTATGTACTTGTTTGACTACAAAAAATAATAAACAACGAAGTTATTTTGGTCCCGTACTTCACGATAGGTCAGAAATTTTGAGCGGTTCAACTAAAAAACTAGGCGTGCAATTGAAGGGCGCCACCAGTTGACTGCGACATCGCGGTCACGTGACAACGAGCATAAAATATTTGTTTATTTCATAATTAGTTTAAGCAACATTATAAATATAAAGCTTTATTTATTATAGATTAGCATAAAAGTGTGATGATCGGTAATAGTATGTTTACGCTTGCAGATTTTTTTTTTATATATATTTATTTTCTTTTACTGTCTACAACCATATTGCCTTTTTTCTTATGAAAAAAAATTAATATCATTATGCCATAATGTATTGCTACACCTGTGTTGTACATGCCATAATGTAGGTATTGCTACACCATAATGTATAGCATATTACCCATTTGTTTAGCTGTGTAAATATGATATTCGTAATTGAATTAACTGTTAGGCGTGTATTTAATATTTAGCTTATACACTGAAACTATTTCAACATCAGAATCCTTAAGCTATGTTTTATGTCAAAAATTTAATGGATATTTAAGAAAGATGAACAAGAGTACAAACTCGTACGTTAAGTCAGAATAAAAGGAGAACAATCGAATAGGACTGTAACAAAGATACACTGTAATGTAAAATAAATGCAAGAGGGGATATCCTAATAAGAAATATATAATATTTAGAGCAACCAAATGAATTAGAATGTGAACCTAAAGTTGCTAAGTATAAATCTAAATGCATGATCTCTGTTATCATCCACGAAGAAAGGGTACATTGTAGGATACGATTTAGCGACATTCACTCGGGTAAACTCCTTCCACGTAAGCTCATGGCTGGACCAAGTTTAAAGGTATAATAATAATAATTTATTTATTGTGAAATGCAGGTTATTCGTTTTCATGTTAGTTTAGTTTCACTGTCGCCACATTTCCTCCTTTTTACAATCTATACAATAAAATTTGCATGTGTATATATTTAATTAGTAAGAGCTCTTGCATAAATAGCAATTTGAAAGAGCTATAGTCAATTATATCTAAATACAATTTTAATACATTATTAATTTAACAATATTCAATTTAATTCATTGATTTTTTTTTCTTTATAATGTCAAAAAACTATTTAGTTCAGATATATTGTCAATTCGGGTCGGGTATAGTATCTGATAAATATAATCCTTTCTTAATTGTTGGTTGAATGAACTCGCTTCGTGTACGTTTTTTTTTCTACGCTTAGACTCAGTCTAAAATGATCATAAAAGCGAATGTGATCATATACATACTTATATCTTTCATCCATTGGTCATTTGGTTAACCTAGCTTTCAGTGATGGTAAAATTGTTTGACCAATGGTTGGAATTCTGACAATTGGTTAGCCTTATTATTAATCAAAAAACATATTTTTCTAAATTTAACCATTTGTCGAAGATTTTAACAAATGGTTGAGTTAACCACGGATCAAAAAACTGGCCCTAGTACGAAGTTCTACGGGAGCAATGATTACTCCTAGAAGGTAGTTTGCTTATTCTCTATATAATATGAATTAGGACCAATACTAAAATTGCAATTTTAGCGTAAATTTACTCCAACGCTAAACCTTAATTATAAATAACACTCGTAATGTTTTAGACAACATTTTTTTAACATATTTATCTTTTTAAAAGGGAATACAATCTCGCTAATTTCGGGATCTCGTGAAATTGGCACTTTTTTGGGATTACTGTTTTACTATAATATTTATTCAAATCACAATATTTGAATAAATTAAGAAAAAAAAGATATTTAGGTATTATGAAATAAATATTTATTTTTATGGGTATTTTCAATAAAGTTTTATATATTTAAAATTGTTTGACGCAATTATAATTTTTTTATTTGAAACTTTTAAAAGAGCAATTACTGTATTATAATCTCGGAAACGGCTCCAACAATTTTCATGACATTAAGTATGCAGGGGCTTTCAGAGGCGATCAATTGATTAAGTAAGGTTTCTTTTTTTATAGAAGTGCCGGGTAAAGACATCCAGGTACTAATCTTTTAAGAAACTAAACTTGCCGTATCTTGACGTATCTTGCTGTATGCCGTATCTAATAAAAAAGGTATCTAATGAATTAATCTCGGTCGAAAAATGAACGAGATCTCGCTCATTTTTCGACCGAGATTAATCTCGCTAAAAAAGATCTCGCGAGAACGAGATAACATTCTATTCTTTTTAAGTAAATTAATCTTAGGTATGTGTAATTTTTTTATACGCTTGTTTATACCATTAAATAAATTGAGAGATAGATCTATATCTGATAACATTTTTTTTTTTACTTTAAAGAAGGCTTTTTTAACAAAGGTTATTTGGACCATATTATTTTATCATCTGTAAAAAGTATTGTAGCTTTTAAAATAACTACTGGATGAGCGAATAACAAAACATTAAGACTTCGCCAGGGACAGTCTAGTTTTCTAGGTCAAGTGCAGTGCATATAGCAAGTAGTTTTATATTGTGGCTACGCTCGCTGCTCTGGGGTTATTTATTGATCGATTCGCTGCATTGTTCCTATTTTCGTTGATACTAGAGTAAACCTTGACATTTCTACTAATTTAGATGCCATCAAGGAGCTTGTTCGAGCAGTGGTTAGCGCCACGTGCCATAGCAGATTATGTGGTATATATAGTGAAGTCGTTAATAGGTTGATGATTTTGATCAGATAGCAATAACTATTATACTTGCTATTTGTTATCGATTTCATTCTTCACTTCTTTTGATAAAACCTCATTATTTTTTTGTAGATGGAAAGCATTCAGAAATCCTTGAGTTTTCGTAGGATGAGTAATGAAGCAAAATTGACAATCATTTATAACCTAAGTAGAAAACCATGCTTTTCTTATGCCCAGGAATTCCCTTTGTGTCGAATTCACAATAGGTAGGTAATACCTACATGCATCCAACGGAACTAATTTGTTTGCGCATAATATGTGAACACGTTGTAATCTTCAAGGCGTCAAGTTTATAAAACATTTCCCCTTGATACTCCATGAGAATTATAGTCACCTAGATGAGCTTTGTTAACAATTGTGTTTTATTTTTATTACAAACTTCTAATTGACTTAATTGGATTGGATCGATCGATTTATATATGAAGTATTTAAGAACCTCACTGTCGATGTTTTGAGTATCTTACAACATGCAAATTAAAATACCTAATATATTAATTAAAATACCTAAAAGTTATGAAACAAACTCAAACTACCTACGTATAATGTGTTGAAAATTTGGACATTGATAAGCTGGCCAATCTGCTACCAATTAAATAAAGCTTCATATAATTCCTCGAACATTTCTAAAGGCATACAAGAGTCTCGTTGTCTCGCTAAATGTGTTGAATTAAAAAGAATTCGGTCTCATCTCAATGCTGATATTAATTAATTGATCAAATTAATGTTATTTATAAAGGCATTCATGAATATTAAAATAAGATCATAAATTTTCAATAGTTAGCTGTCAATTTTAGTATTATTCATCAAGTATGTTTTAATGTTATGTGTTTGATTTATATTAAGCATATTTTGGTGATTTTGTTATCGAACTAACTATTTATATATTTTCTGTTTTCACGTAATGCTTGTTTAGAATGTGAACATAATTCGTGTTCAATTTGGTATTTCTTGTAAAAATAGCTAACTTATCACCCTTTCTTTCAGCATTCGACTCCGGAAGAGGGCGGTGGGGGGCGGCGCAGTAATAACGCAGGCGCCGGTGACATGTGGATCAGCGCCGTCGAGAGTTCTATCCTTACCTGGGAGGAGGTAAGAGAGATTTGATATTCTTTAAGAAGATTGTAACAACCGAAATCTAGTGACTTCATAAGGTATGTAGCCACTTTGCGAGGCTACCCGTTTGAGCCGTTGTCGAGAGGCGGTCTTTTTTTAAGAAGGAAAATGTATTATTGCATTATTTTGGCGAAATAACGTAGTCACTTACCAGGACTCGCCTCCGAAACTACTTTTGAAACTTCAGCCCAGTTTGATTACTTCGTTCTATTATGAGTTCTGTTACGTATTCTTTTATTCCGCATTCGGTCACGTAGATTAGTATTGCTCTTTCTATTGCACGCTGGGAGACCTAGAACCTTCTAGAGCTACAACAATTGACATGGAAAATATGTTGATTGAGGCGTTTAACTTTATATTACTTTTGCCTAATTTTTATTTATTACTAGTTGTTTTCCTGAGACTTCGCTCACATACCTTATGTCACCCACTTATGATGTAGCTTAGGTGAAAGAATTAAATAAAAACGGTCACGGCACTTCTTCAATGCAAACAAACAATTGAATTTTTCCTTTTTATGGTGTCAGTATATTGATAATTTAGACAGAAATTGCTGTGTATTGAAACTATGTAAAGATATCGATAGAAAGCAATTTCGATTTCTAAAGTATAAACTTTATTAATGATCTATAAACAGCAATAAAAATAGCACCAGGGTCGGCAATAAAAATGCTTTTATGAGACTTTTACGACTAGTATAGTAATATAATATCTATGGTACAAGTATTTTATTTGATCCGCTTTTGAATTCATAATGCTATATATATATTTTACTTTAAATGCTTAAGAAATCCCCCGTCCCAGCTTCTCTACTGCGTAACTAAATCACTCTGTCAGCAGATCAAACAGGATTGATCTGTCCAATGATTGACCAATCCTGATTGTCTGCTGACCGTCGACTAATCAATCTTAGGCTTCAGTCACGTGGCAAAGCCGCAGTTGCCAAGATGGGATTTGGACCCATAACATTTCACACGACTGCTTTAACTGCTTGAGCTACCTTTGGTAGCGCAAGTAATATGCACCTTAAGCTTCCGTCCTACCCTGTCCTAAGAAGGACAAATTGAAGCGTGTTTGACTAGTATCTGGTAAATCCCGCGGGATCCCCTCAGGGGGGGGCAAAGATTCGGATCCTTGCTGGATCCCGGAATGCAGATCGCCGGATCCAACCCAACAACGTGAGACCTAACGAGACTGATGAATTTTTCAAGCACTTGTTACTTTCGCTATTAGTGAGCATATTCTCATCAATGTTCGGTCAATACATCTACATAAATAGCAGTAGTTAGTGGTAAGAGCAGTCGCCCAAAATGCGATAGGTTATGGATTCACCATCCCACGCCCGGCACTTGGGACTGGTATTTTTTTTTTAAGAATTCAAGATTTTTTTTTTCTAATCTCTTAGATTTAATGTATTGCATTGTATCTGATACAGCCATCCTTCATAATCTAAAACGTTTGATGTATCGTAGGTGACATCAAACGTTACGAAAAACGAAATATGTAAAGTCAAGTATTATTTAGGTTGTGGATATATAATACGTGACCATACAACATATTTCATACATTTTAATAAATTAAAAAGCATATTTACAGCAAACCGTTTAGTAGCTAGCAAACAATTATAATATGTATTTTTATTTGTGCTATTTGGATTAAGAAAATAATAAACAATTAGTGCCTTCAGCATCCATATACTTTTCTGATGGGCATCACAGTATAATTTATATCATATATTCAGCAGCTTAAAATCAATGATTAGATAACCAGAAATTTAATATCTTGACTAATATTATTCGTGCTTTTCAAAGCAAGAACGTTAAGCTATTTTGCCGTTCTTATGAAGAGAGCAATTGCTTGGTTTAGGCTAATTTTAAGGTGATCGCAATAGAAGATTAATTTTCGTTTTGTTTGTATCTTTGACAATCAAAAGCATAATCATATTGAAACAATGACAACTACTGTTAATACACAAAAAACACGTAAAATGAAAATATAGAGCTTATTTTTCTGATCGCGATCAGTTTGCCTAAAATTTCGAGTTTTTCACTTATCGCTAGGATGTCAGCATTGGTCCCGGTTCCATCTACAGTCGTGAGTAGCTGCCGATAGCATCGAGCCCTCCGATAAGGGTCATGTTCTCTGTCTCTACGAAAGAAGGCCTTTTCCCAAGGAGCGGGGACATTATGGTTATAGTTTTGCAACCATCGTCAACTATCAGTCTATATATGTTTTGCTGTGCTCTATAATGATCCTCCATCAAGCATCATTAAGAGAGATATTAGACAATACGAACCTTCGGCGATTGACATTGCGAGGCGTAAGGGTGAAACACGTGAAGAGTAACAATTAACCAAGGGCAGCGAACAGATTGCAGATACAATTTATCTAAAAGGATTAGGGCTGAGACGAATGAATGAGGCACCTAAGGGTCTATTCTATTTGTCATAGTTCTTATAATTTGGTAAAATTGTATATGTGAAGTGAATATTCGGTATCAGTATCAGGTCCTATTTCCGTTGCATCATAATTTATCCAAAAATGCGTTTCTTTGGAGACATATTTGCATTTAATTTTATTAAGAAATAGGCCTTCAGGTGCTACGTTAATTCGCATGAGTAGCAAGACTGAAACTTTGAGTTTCTGGAACACATAGCCTGCTTATAAAAGCGTTGAGCTACATCTAGCAGTTATTTATCGCCTAGAGTAAAGCTAGAAAGATAGTATGTGATAGACACAGAAATTGGAGGCAATTGGTAACTGGATATGCGAGCCGCAATGAATTAACACGTTCGGCTATTCCTAAACCACGAACGCTTAAACGTAGTGCGGTCTCAATCTAAATATATAGTTTTATAGATACATATGAAACCTTCAAGATCTGCGGATTTACCGCGTAGAATTACATCAGGGCGCTGTTATTCACCTTATACAGTATCTTTAACTTTCATAGATCCGCAAGATCATTATATATCACATTATAGGTTAATTCAATTACAGTTGTATAATATTCTATTAGTTTTCTAATAGTGCCACTAATTGTGTATTGTATAATAAAGTGGTTGCCATAGTCATATTTATCTCCGTCGTCAGGTGGCCGACCGGCTGAAGGTGGATGTACGACGCGGGCTGTCATGGCGCGAAGCCAACGACCGTATCAACTTTGTCGGCCCCAACGAGTTCCAGGTGAAGGAAGAAGACCCCCTATGGAAGAAGTACATCGAGCAGTTTCAGAACCCACTCATACTGCTGCTGCTTGGTGAGATAACAAAAATATATGAATATTTATGTAGCTTTCCGCCAGCGACTTCGACAGCGTTGTTTTTTTGGTTTTTCTCTTGAGTATCTTTTCTATGTATTTCGTGGTTTCACTCTACGTGTCTTTTCTATGTATTTGAAGAACAATTACGGTAATTATGATAACTGTATCTTATTTTCTTTTCGTAAATATGTATCAATTTTTGACAAAAACTCCATGATATAGTATCACGAAAGTGCCTCGGTTGCCGTAGTTTAAAATCCTAACATAGCAATTTATACTACTTGGTGACCATAAAAAGCACTTGGTATTACTGGCGTATTTCGTACCTATCAATAATATACAACTATACGACGACGTATGTCAGATTAAAAACAGAACTTGTACGTCTGTTATTATTATCACGCCTGTGCCAGTATTAAAGAGTAGAATAATATATCTAGATTTAGTCTAACGTAGGCCCTAATTACTATCGATAAAGTGTAGTTTAGTTTGTGTAGACATTAATTTAAGAGATCGGACACATTAAAAAGGTCGTGTGGATATTTTTAAAACATTCACTTACGCGTATTTGCGAATATATGTTTATGTGTTAACATCTTGAATTCTCCTCATGGATTTGTTTTCTACGATTTATAATAAAGGAACACAAAAATCAGACATTGTCATCTCACTACTGCTGTATGAACAAGTAGTGTTTGAAGTTAGGTGTAAAAACATATATTATGATGGAAAAATCTGATCTTCTTTCGTAGGGCCATCTAGTTGAAGTGTCTGTACGATATACCCTGAAGGTTAATACTGTATATGTGATACTGTAAAGAACCGTAGTTAAGTTGTGGATACTTAACCATCTTTAAAAACAGCTCTAGAAACGCTAGATTCTAATTTATACATAGAAAAAATATTTTCATCCTATATCATGTATAATTTACAGAAAAATCCATGATAAAAGTAATTGAAACCTTACTGGCAACGTACAGGATGACCCAGATGATCTAATTAAAGTGGGGGAATAAATTGGATGCAACGGGCAACCAACATCAAGCATTGAAGAGATTTACACTCAGTATTGGGTGATTTCAGATTGATGAATGAGCAAATACATAATATTATGTAGATCGAAAACGACACGCAAATAACGCATTAGCACGAAAAATAACACATACCAACAGATAAAAATCTTAATGCATTATCTTTGATTTTGATAAACACATTATTCATAAAATAAGTAATCTCTAGAAAAAACGAGCTCGTTTCTAACTACTTAGCTTGAGAACATTCGACCCTATGTCACCCGCGTATGATGTAGCTTCCCATTGATAAAAGAATTATCATGACAGGATCAGTATTTCCGAAGATTACCCTACAAACAAACAAAGTTAATTTTAACTTTGCATAATATTAGTATAGATAATAATATTACTATAGATTTTTTTTTAAATTTCTTTAAATCCCTTAATCCTGTTTTCTTCATTTTTTGTGAAAGAACTGATTTGCGTTGATTTTAATGTTTGAAATCCTTTTTTATTTGGTTGCCCATCGTATCAAACCAAAGTTTATACGTTTAAACTAGTATTGTATTACACTGTCAGAGCATCAAGAGGTAAAAAAAAAATTTGAGCCAGATGTTAATGAACAATTACAGGCCAGACAGAATTTTACGCAGAAGTCCAACTTAATGTTAATTCAACGTTAAGTCCATTAAATTTAAATTCAATGACACTTGTGTGAAGTTTAACTCTTTAGGAAAGTAAACCAGCTGGACAGTGGCACTGATTAATGTATGATGAATGATTCACTTTAATACGAAATGATATTAGCTTATATACATGGTAAAATCCCAGATTCCATTAAATATGCGTTGACCCACAATCAATTATTCAGTCATTCACCGATCGAAACTTATAACCGTACGTAGTAGGTCTATGGATAATTCTTGATATAAATTACTGGACTTTGCGTGTAACACAATTATGGGGTTTCCATTGTGTTCGGTCGGATAATAGAACCAAGAGATATTTACTGACGTCATTATCTGTTGGTGATTCTGACATCAGACATCTGAGATGAAGTATTATATTTACAAACAAGAAAAATTATAAAAAAATATTGTTGAGTTGAATTACGGGTTGGTGCATATCTAGGTGAATAGACATCGCATCGTATCGGTCGTGGAACGTCAGAACTGACAAATATGTATTTGAATGGAGACAATAGGAAGAAATCCGACAAAAAAGAAATACTGTGTAAAAGATAATATGCGTATTTATTTTTATGAATAATAAATACATTTAGAGAAAAGGTGTGTGTTTAGCTAACGGCTATCAGAGAAGCCAGAAGTAAAGTCATTGCGCTGGACCCAAATAAAATTGGGAAAGTAGCAGGTGAATGATGTATGTTATCCTTCTCTGTCGTAATTTGTACCTAATGGTGTGCCGTTTATTTCCCTAGATTTCAGTATGTAAACTTTTTGTCTTTTAATATTCAACATCATTTCTTTTTATTATTCATCTTTCTTAATTTAAAATTTTCACTAATCAAATATACTCTTTATGGATGTCAGTTCGTAAAAAAATCATCTGCGAATAACATCTAAATCTACATATTATCGTATTAAATCGTATAAATTTTAATATCATGTTGATGTCTTTAATGTTGACAACGATTTAATGAGACATTGTGATAGAAATTATATACCATAGTGAATTGTAATCTGTAACTTTGACGATAGAAGTTTTTGACAAGAAACCCATAAAAGGGTATGTATTCGTTTATTTGGTAATTTCTTCATTTTATATTTATGTAAGATACGAACTGTTTTTATATTCATTTTTTGTTTGTTACAGTTTCTTTATTTTACTCTTTATACAATTCATACTTAAGCTAGTCAGTCTTATTAATTGACCCAAGCACCGAACCCGTCACAAATTTATAAAGCCGTCTTTTGATCACTAGTATTTTGTTTTCATCAATATCTTGGTGTTTAAATTTTATTTTATCACCTCGCTTAAAATCGCGGAACACGGCCCGTATTATTTTTTGATTATTTTTTTACTTCCATGACACTTTGTTTTCCAACGAATTTGTTGGTTTTCTGTATTCAGAAAATTTTCCACTGCACTAAGCGTACTCTTGTTGGTTATAATTCTGTATATTATTTATTAGTTTTTTATCTCTTATTCTTTGCAAATTTAAAACAGTCTGTAATTAATAACCATAAAATGGCGCCACATCTGTCTAAATATAAGGCACAAAAAAACGAGTATTATAAATAGGTGCATAGTTTAATATCTTATGATCGTGCGTGTTTTTTTTGTCCGGTCATTGTCGCTTGCACTTGATACACGGTACCGGTTTTGGCAAGGTTACAGTTCGATAACCACACGTTGGTGGCAAAAAATTGACAAACATGGACTGCTTAGCAAGAAAGAAGTAACGTATGCATTTGCGTACTCGTTTTAGAACGTTGACGACGTACTTATGAGATTTATTTTAGAAGTAAATAGGTACTTATAAAAAAATATAAATAATGAAAAAAATAGTGACCGAAACTAATAGCTTGTACCTCTTACTTGCATTCACAATGCTAAATCGCTAATTATCTTATGGAATATCTAGTTGCTTTCCTGCTACTTCACCTTAAATTATAGCCTATTTCGAAATGATATAGGAGTAGAATATCTGAGATACGTATGACCAATCAATTTTTTGGAAGCAATAGAATTTCTTCTATAAATGACGTGGATTCGGACGGATTTTTTACAGAATCGGCCTGCTAGAAACCCTAACTCTGTCAATTGAATTTAGTGAATTTTTAAAGCATTTTTCTATAATGCAAATAGTTATTATCGTTATGTTGACTATTGATATTTTGGAAAATATACTTTCCACCTGCAATTCTGAAACTGTTTGTATCAAATCTGACTTAGCACTTTCCGCGTGAAAGCGTAACAGATACGAGTAGAATTATTCTTATAATGTTCGTTTCATCTTTTTATGTATAATTTTTGGACAGTCAACAAGTCATACAAAACTATATATCTCAGGTTGATTTTAAACCTTAACGCATTGTAAGTAGAATGCATACTCAATTGAGGAAATTTTGGTAAACAGAGGTGTACTTTATATTTTTATTTTATGATGATCTCTGCTCAACGACATGCAAACGACTGACATAAAAGTTGAAATCTAAATTATAACGAATCATCAAAATAAAACAGATTGCTAGTAAAAATGTTTGTAATAAAAACGGAATAGATAAACGTCTGTGTCTTACTTCTTACTGATATTATAAAGGCGAAGTAGCAGAAACTACTGAACTGATTTTGATAAAATTGGATATACAGATAATTCTCAGCCTTGATTAACATATAGACTACTTTCCATCATACTAGATGGTTAACCAGATTATAGAACCAAAATTACCCAAATCGATAAATGGATATCTATCTTTTCTTATTAACCTATATGAATTTTCTGAACCCAAAATATTATTTTATTTTCATAGAAGTTTCAAACTTCTCTCACAAAATTCTTTGCACAAATAATCAAAGTTATCTTTATCACGGCAATAAAAATTATGGATAACACAGACTCCAAAACCTTTTTCCAAGTAAAATGTTTGATTAAAAAATATAACCCTCATTACTTTTTATTATTTTTTATTTAAATTAATTAGTGTTCATCTTAGAAGTTTACCAAAGTATATGCGTAATCTAAGAGTAGGCACAATTACTTTAACTAGTCTGAATTTTGTAGATTGTAAATGTTGTTATACAAATATTAAAAAATTCTTAATTAAAAAAAAGAATAGTTAAGGCAGACTTGTCGTTTCACCAAACGTTTAACGTTAGGTAATGCCTTTCTAAGCACTTGCTTATATAGGCAACGACTGTCTGATTTTGCATGCTTCAATTCTTCTTTTTTAATGTATGGCACATCTGTTATGGCCAAAGAGTTAATGAATATATCACATTAGGCAAATGCCGAACACTAGGCGCCGCACATAAGTTAGGACTTAACTTTAGGCTCCTTGTCATCGGTGAAATGCATTTTCAACTTGGACAATGTCCAAATATTTAGGTATTAGAATTGACCGACTCTTAAGATTAGTGAAAACACAGAATTAAATACCACAGAATTTCAAAGGTGTTTGGGCTTATCGTTCTAGTGACTGCCCGTTCCAACCTATTTAAGCCATGATAGGGAAGGAATATGCCCAGCAGTGGGAATGAGAGAATATTTTTTTAGTTGTCATTTTGCCATCAGTCTATAAAAGTCTGCTTGTTGTATTCATTATTATACTTATATTACACAAGCCTTATCATGACGAGAAAAACCTTGGTAGCATTTATCATAGTAGAATCACGTAAAATTGTGCGTCATTACATTTAATAACCCATAACATAGGTGTTTTGTATACAGCAGATATATAATGTAATATTTTCATTCAGTAAAATATAGTATGGTTTTTACTAAAAGTATACCGGCTTTGTATTTAAAATTTCCCAGAGAAAATCGATTACTTCGGGTGGGTGACTCTTGAACCTTTATCGGGTTTGCTTCAGAGGTGTTGTCGCAGTGGCTTGATGGAAATAATTTATGAGTGATTGTAACTCTGATTCGATTTCAATTCGTCTCTTACTTTTGTCAGGTAGGCAAACGATGATCTTACTATCAGATGACCAGCAATTTTTTATTCCAAAATGCATAGGCATGTACCGTGTTTTTACAGCTACTCATAGGAGTAGCTGTAAAAACACGGTACAGATTTCTTGTTAGAAATTCTGAAATTGTTACTCCGGAAAGCTTCAAAGCGGACTTACTTTCCTATATGAGGTGACGACGTTCATACTCATTAAAGCGAAGTAGAATGGGATGTGTTTTGGAAGGAGAGCCAAGTCTGTGACAAACCATTAGTCCCTCAATATTGAACTCATTTTGAACATCTTTCATGCCGATCAAGGCTTACAGCAAGCAGCTGAAGTTGTAGGTTTATTGCCTGCAGTGCATCAAAAATGAAGTTCTTGAATTCGGAGACATCACGTGTCAGTGCTGGATCCAGCGGTAGCCTTCTGAAGCTTTTCATCATACTGGTCACGAGATAACAAATAATAAAACATATAACAATCATACGCGATTTGCAGGATTATCTTCTAGCTCGATTGGCTACGATTTGTATTGGATTGAGTCAATTGCTCTAGACGTTTAATATGAGTTTACGTTTAGTATGAAGGTTTAATAGTAGTAGGTTCAATAAATCAGTAATAATCAAATTTAATAAAGTACGGTTTTTTTTGGTTTAATTAGCTTTAAACTATATCTTTGAAAATAACACATTTATAACAGATATGTTTTTTTATAAAGTTATTTGTGGAATAAGACTACTAGTTTAAAATCAACTGGCCTTTTGGTTTCTGTTAATGTTCAACAGACGCGGAATTGTTACGTAAACAATCTGTAATTTTGATCTGTGTTAGGTGTTAGGTTGGTTGGTGGTAGTTAGTGTACTAGTGTGTAAACTGATAATATGTGATACAAAATCTGCGAAATTCGTAAAAGATGACTGACGTAATCTGAGTTGACTCGATGCCTTATAAGTACTTTATGTGTTATTAAAACCTAACAGGCAATGAGAGATGCGAATAGGGATTTAGAACATGCAGTAAATATAGATAGATTCCTGTTATATCACTCAAATGTGCATAGTGAGGGTCGACTAAATGCTGCCTTGAATGTGGCGTTTACAAGGCAATATTTGTTGGTTTGCCTCGTGTAATGAATGTATATTACCGTCATCACCGTGTCCGATGCGGTGGCAATGTCATAACAAGTGTGAACTTAGCTTAGGTTTTATGGTTTAAACTTGCACCTGATCTAATAATATGAACAATTATTCGTTGTGCAAATATGATTTATGTGCATATTCACCTTGAAATATTAATAAAGAATACCGAATTCGACTAGAGTAGAAGGAGAAATATTGGACTTTGACAAGACATAATGATCGCCGTCTCTTTTTTTTTTCGTTTATTCAGGTGATAGTTTCTTGTTATGGTCGTCATTTGAAGTCTTAGGTTCAATCTCGATATCGTAAATGTAGAGAAACAGCTTCTATTTATTATTTGTGGTCGAGATTGTTGCAAATTTATTTTCTAATAATAATTTCTGAAGTTCTTTAATCTTCTATTAAGGTCTATTCTGTACATAATCAGTGTTATAAGTAAACAAGGCTTAGCGTTGGAGTACATTTACGCTGAGACAGCACTTAGTATTAGTCAAAATTCATATTATTAAACAGAAACCTCATAATGATTAACCTAGTACGAGGTTCTACGGGAGTAGTATTTACTCCTAGAAGATAAGTTTGCTTATTCTCTGTATAATATGAATTTGGACTAATACTAAAATTGAAATTTTTAGCGTAAATTGTTACGCTAATATTGCAATGTGCTAGTTTATTAATAACAGTGAATAGGTTTAACATAATCGGTTGTAATAATAATCGATGGAAATTTAACGTGTTGTCTCAATAATATTGAAATATGTTGTTTTAATAACATGTTATTTTGTACACAGGCTCAGCTGTGGTGAGCGTGTGCATGCGACAGTTCGACGACGCCATTTCAATAACCGTCGCCATTATCATAGTGGTGACAGTAGCATTCGTGCAGGAGTACCGATCTGAGAAGTCGCTTGAGGAGCTGAATAAGCTTGTGCCGCCAACATGCAACTGGTAAACTCTATTCACTTCTGTAGAAGGTCTAATTTGATAGGTACCACAATTATTCCGGTACACCTTCTATTTTTTTTTAAATTAATATTTTAAGATTTCCTTTTTACATAGTTTGAAGCCAATTTGCAGTACTCAAAAACTTGTTAAAAAAAACAAATTTGTTAAAGAAGATCCTATTTATCATATTACAGTTTACGCGAAGGCAGTCTAGAGCACTTCCTAGCCCGCAACCTGGTACCCGGCGACATAGTGCATCTCAATGTCGGCGACAGGGTGCCCGCAGACTTGCGACTGTACGAATCTACCGACCTAGCCATAGACGAGTCTTCTTTCACCGGCGAAACTGAACCGGCTGTGAAGAACGTTTTACCGAGTAAAGCTGCCGCTGGTCGTGTTAATAAGGATAACATTGCATTTATGGGCACCCTAGTGAGATGTGGCAATGCGAAGGTATGAAACGATTTAAATTGTAATTTTCTCATATCATACAATATTTCAACAGAAAAAAAGAAATTTTCAACCTTGCAGATTGAAAATACAATAAAATCCAAATTTGCCTAAGATGGCATAGTTATTTGATTTTGGTGCACAGTTACGATCTGGGCAACAAGTAAAAGGGTTTGTCAAAAAAATACAATAAAAACAAAATACTTCATTCGAATTCTATATGGCGGACTAACTTATCTTAAAGCACTCTTATAACATGAGTACCACTCTCATTTTAAAGGTTTGCTGAGAAGTTTATGATTTTATATAAAATCTTGTCGATTTTATATTTTTAACTAGGAAAATATAAAAAATTATAGTAATTACGTATATTTATCATATTTGATCAATTTTGCATTCGCAATGATTTATTGAAAAACATTCTTAATCAAAACAAATTTTCATCTTTATCGAAAAGTTTAAATATTTGTAATTAAATATTTCTTTCGGCTGTTTGGGTGGATTGCCTGAACATTGATGAAAATACACTCTGTAAAATACACAGCGGAAAGTAACAAGGTCTTGAAACATTCGTAAGTCTTGTTAGGTCCTGGGTAGCTCAATGGTAAGAGCAGTTGCCCGTACTGCGATAGGGTCGAGTCCCATCTCAGAGTGCTAAGGACAAAGTAAAAGTATTTTTCATTAGGAATATTTTTCTATTCGATTCAGAAGCAATATTTATATAGATTATACACAGGTAAATCTTCAACAGGGTATCGTGGTGAGCACTGGCGAACGTTCAGAGTTTGGCGACATTTTCCGCATGATGCAAGCAGAAGAAGCCCCCAAGACCCCACTACAGAAATCTATGGACACACTCGGCGCTCAGTTGTCTATGTACAGCTTCTGCATCATCGGTTTCATTATGGTGGCAGGTTGGCTACAAGGGAAGGCTGTGCAAGATATGTTCACAATTGGAGTTAGTTTAGCTGTCGCCGCGATACCTGAAGGTAAGTAGATGTACAATAAGAATAATACATGGCGTTGCCTATCTAAGCAAGTGCTTTATAAGGCATTACCTAACGTTACAGGTTTGGCGAAACGGCAAATCTGTTTACGCTATTCTTAATATTAAGTGATATCTAGCTATGTCTTGTTCTAGGTTAGTGAAAAGGGGGCATTAAAGTCCCAATTAGATATATGCTCACTTGTGACATAATAATTTAACGACCTATAAGCGATGCAAGAAAAAGGAGATCTACAAATGTTCCTTCAATGCTTGTCTTTATCGTGAAATTTAACAGTTTATTTACCTTTAGGCGTTTGTCTCTTGCGTTCGCTTATCAAATCAAGAAAATCATAGAATTGAAAATTTACAATAATTTCAGTATATTTTTACTTCTGCTGTTTATAACTATTAATAAATAGTTTTATATATTTTTTTAATAGTAGTATACAAAGTCTCCTACTCTGGATTGACTATTACAATTTGCGTATAATAAGCGGCTGAAGTATTCTATTCTATTTTCTTTCTAATTTCAATATTCACATTATACAAACGTAAATCATTATATTATCAGAGATACAATATATTTTTCAATAGGTTTTTATTAATATATTATATCGATCAAATCAGCGCTTGGCGCGATTAGATGATCATAATTATCTCTTATCCAATCTCGAATCAAATCAATAAAAACGCAGTGGAAATATTTTTATATTAGTTATCTATGATGGGACTGGATGAGCTATTTTCGGTTAATCTTTTGTTATCTTTCATTCATAGCTTCCAATTTCGCAAGCAACTGATTCTGAACTTTATTTATATGACAATTAGCGTATATTTCAGCGGATTGCAATTTAATGTGTTTAACGGAACTAATGAAACTGCCAGGCTTTAACATATGTCGTCTGTCCTATTCTAATTTAAGTATTTTTTGAGGTAGTCGATGATGAAATTCGCGATATATCGGAAGGTTTTAGGGGTATAGCTCAAGAGAATGATGTTATTCAGCCTCGTTTTAAATGTTTATACATTGATAGACGGACGGAGGAACATGATGGTCCAGTAGTTAGTTAGCTTATTGGATGCGCAGTTTAAGCAATTTTCCCAAGTGCTGGTCATAGGATGAGTGACGATTTGTTAACTCGAGTTCCTCCGCGTTTTGGAAGATGCGTTAAGCCGTCGGTGCAGGTTGCAACTACAGTCACTAACACCCACCAATCCGCACTGACGTGGTGTGATTACGGCACGTTGCACGTACATTTGGTGGTAATCTGATTTTTATCTGTGTACGTAAGTGTAGTTAATTCTGTCTGTTTAATTTCAGGTTTACCTATTGTTGTCACTGTGACACTGGCGTTGGGTGTTATGCGTATGGCTAAAAGAAATGCCATCGTCAAAAAATTGCCCACAGTCGAGACTCTAGGGTGTGTTAACGTTATATGTAGCGATAAGACAGGTTAGTTATTTTTATACTTATTTGAGAAATGTTTAGTATTCGCAAGAGATAAAGTGCATCATTCAATTAAATGAAATGCATCCCTTTTAAGAATGCATGACTACTTAACTCTTTCGTGCTCTTCGGTTTTTGTAGTTTCTGAACTAATAGGATACTTTGAACATAGTACCTATACTTTTACAGTCCGTTTTAACGAAAACAAATATATTTTGTATCAAATTATGCGATCAAGGCTAAATCTCTAGTATAATTCACGGCACGTTAGTTAACCAATATAGCGATTCAATGGTGGTGAAGAGACCTGTAACCATAGCAACTTAGTATAGTCTATGACTGTCTGCGCGAAAACTCGCCATTTTGCTTCGGCTTGTGTGCCACGCATTATATCCCTATATAGTCCGCTTTACATAGTATGAGAGTACGGTGACGTTTGTTAACAAATTCATTTCACGCAATTTGTATTTCAAATTAATTAAATACCATCGTTATTAAAAATTGATGGACTGGACTGTTTTTTATAACATTTGTGTTTTTGATTTGTCTTCGTAGAGAATAAGATAATAAGTATTAAACATTATATTTTATCAACAAAAATAATAATTATGACTCAATAAAATTTGTGATAATAGTAAATTGTCATAATAAAACGTAACTGACAGTTCACGTAATGTTGTCTATGTCTATGGTTTATATTAAGTTACGAGACCTAATAGTGAGATTACTATTACTTTACTCTTTGCTGATTACTCTAAATGAAATTGTAGCTTATAAAAAAAATGTTTACTGCATGTGATGGTGCTGCAATCTGGCGGCAGAAAGTTGCACTATTCTATCAGTCTGTTGACTGTCCATTAAAATTATTATTTACTTGTGCAGGTACTCTAACTAAGAACGAAATGACGGTGACCACGATATCGACGTCCGGCGGGCACATAGCCGAGGTGACCGGCACCGGGTACAACGCGCGCGGCGACGTGCAGCTGCGAGCTTACAAGGGCCGCGACCTGGACGTCGCCAGGATGGGTGTGCAGAGCATGCTAGAGGTCATTTTTTTATTAATTATTTACACTTCATTGTACAACACACTATAGATATATATAGAACAATACAAACATTAATAGTCAGTATAATAGCAAATAAAGACAGTTCGCATAATATTATAATAATATAAACATATAGATATAGCTTATTTCATGTATAAAATTTTATTTATGTGGCTTACTACGTATGTATGTATATAATATTTTGACAATATAAGTCTGGAATGAATAAATAAATAGATATTGTAAGTTCATTATGCATGCGGAGCGAAAAGAAAAATAATGTTATCAATAGTATCACAAGCAGATATTGGTTGATCAAATAAATAGATCATTCATAAGTTATCAATATTTGTATGACAACAAGACAACAGAGAGTGTTATATTATAGTTATTGTTTTCCAAAAGCGTTGACATGAACATTTTTTTATTTATTTAACAATAGCGTCAGAAAGTAGCTCCTATTACCTACATTTCAAATCAAATTACCGCTGAATGGGTATATTTCTTCGCTACATTTTCGTTCATTAAGTTTTGTTTATATGAAGGCGTTATCAAGCCGCAAGCCCTATTATAACAGATTAGCCTAGCAGATCTCTCTGTTTACCCAGCAAAGAATTTTATATGAAAATGATGAAAGATAATACATTTTTTGTTCTTTAGGTGGGTGTTTTATGCAACAACGCGTACATTCGCGACGAAACATTGTACGGGCAACCGACTGAAGGCGCGCTACTGGCGTGCGCTTACAAGTACGGCTTAGAAGATATACGCGATCAGTATACGAGATTACACGAGATACCATTCAGGTATTACGCAAATGAATTTGCTTTATTCAAATAGGACGTATTGCTGCAATTTTCTGTTGTCAGATTATAGGACTAGCAGGTGTAGTAATAAAGTTTATAAACATCAAACGTCATTCACAGAGCACTGAGCAAAGAGTGAAATAGAGTAAAAGAATGAATTTAGGTATAATGTATTATTGCTGATTATTTGAAGGATAAAATGTTTGATAAAGTTTATTTCTTTACTACATGTGCTAATGCTGCTCTCTATCTACGCCGTGTTTGGCGTAATTTTCTATTTTGATTAGAATATATGGATAATAAATAATAGCTATAATGCCCGGTCATAGTATGGGTAACCAGAGATTTATTGCCTCGAGCTCGTCTGCAATTTAGAAATTGAAATTCAAAGCCATTTATCCAGTCACTTGTGAATGTCGAATCTAAGCCATCTATTCATAAATCTACGGCGGGAGACCTTGTACTGAGAATAACCGACAAGAAACTCGTAAAGCACATTAATTTAAGGTCTCGGCTGCATCTACAGTCATAAACAACAATTTGCTCTGGGCCCATTCTCTTTATTCGTTTCCATCTGTAGCAGGCCTGTGCCACGGCAGTTGGCACATTGATAGGTTAATGATAATGGCAGGATATAAGAGGTGAAGTTATTTATCCATCTTTAATTCTGATGGTTCCACGCGCACGCACAAACTTGTTAAGGGAGGCATCGTTTGCGCGCGTTATATATGTCATTAATATGATATCTAATGAAATTGACATATTTTGTCAGTTGAGATAAGAATATATATTTTCTTATCTCAACTGAAGACCTTACTTTTTTATATATGAAATATTGTTCTTAATTAATTTAATATGTACAAAAAAATATTGCAGCTTTTGTAAACTCACTCAGAGTGTAACCAAATATCTCAATTTCATTAGATATCATATTAATGACATAATGTTAAGGTTAAATAAATAATGAAAATAAAAATTATTCAACAGTTCAGAAACGAAGATGATGGTGGTGAAATGTGCGCCGAAATTCGGTGACGGGAAACTCAAAGAAGAAGTGTTTGTAAAAGGAGCAATAGAGAAAGTTCTACCTCTTTGCACAAAATACATAGACAGCGCAGGCAACTACGCGCCCATGACCAAAGAGAAACAGGCGGATTTCATCAGTGAGGCGTATAATATTGGCCGAATGGGTAAGTAGTTTGTATTGCAGCCGCTACGTTTTGTCATTCCGTCATCATCACCTGTCTGTTCCGGGCTGTCTATATCAGAACCATAAGAAGGAACATCCAAATACGGGTCTTGTTTTATCTCCAGATGTTAAAGGCTGTTGTTTTCAAAGGCTGTTGTTGTGCCGTTATATTGCTTTTTAGAGCATTTAAAAAAGGGTTGTTTTTAAATATAATGTTTTTATTTTAATTTTTTTGGCACACAAATTAATTTCATTTGTATTGTTTTTTTAATTTATTTATGCTTACCTTTCATTATCTTTAATCACAATCAAAATTGGATATAATATGTACACAGCGGCAAAAGATTGCACTTTGATATCTTAAGATCTATCAGGCAGTATGAATCTCTTGTGACTCCATAATCTACCCCGCCTCCCCGCGCTTACCATCAGACCATTTGCTCGTTCAGGTCTCCGCATCATCGGCATGTGCAGGGGGGATAGTCTGGAATCTCTAACGTTCACCGGCACGTGCGGCGTGTGCGACCCACCCCGGCCTACTGTACGCGACGCGGTGCACACGTTGCGCAGGAGCGGCGTGCACGTCAAGATGCTCACAGGCGATGCCAAGCCCACCGCTCTGTGTGTCGGTCAGTTCTCTATTCCAATTACTTTATCGTACTAGCTTTGCGTCAGCGGCTTCGGCCCTCGTAGGTAAAAGTAAAAAACTAGTCCAAAATATACCCAAATCCAGACTTAGAATTTAATTTGATAAATTTGGATAAGGTTTCATATAATGACATATATCGATGCTGGAAAGCAACCACGTAGTAACCTGCAAAACCAAAATGGATATTTAAAGTGGAAAATCTTTATATTTTTCCAAAAAAATATTTCTTATTTCCGTATAAATTGACTAAGGAATAAAAATAAGGTATTAGGAATAACAAACTAAAAGCTTTTCTGCTCTGAAGAACAACTTTGGTTTTGCGGGTTACTACGTGTTTGCTTTCCAGCGTCGATATATACTTTACGCCTCCCGCATCCAGCGACTTCCCGCGACCTGGACGCTGGATGCGGGAGGCGCAGGACCGATCACGTTGGTGATCTTTGGGGAGGCCTATGCCCAGCAGTGGGCGTCTCTCGGCTGATATAATGATGATATACTTTACTCTTTGACATAATTACAAAGACAAATTGATTCGTAAACAATGGTTAATATGACAACGTTTTAATTCCCAATACAAACTTCGACTCCCATTTTTATTTCTTTATTAATAGCTTTCCGCCAGCGGATTCGCCCGCGTGGTCTTGTATTATACATAAAAACTTTCCTTTTGAATCATCCTATCTATGAAAAAAAACCGCACCAAAATCCGTTGCGTAATTTTAAAGATTTTTAAGCATACATAGGGATATAGCGATTTTTTATACTATGTAGTAATGTTCACCATATATGAAGTAGCTTCCCGTGGATGAAAGAATTTAAATATTCGGTCCATTAGTTTCGGAGCCTATTCGCTGCAAACAAACAACAAAATCTTTTTTCATTATAATATTCTTATAGATAACAACAGTACACAAAACACAAATACTGTATGTATGTGTACATACACACATTATGTATGATATACTTAAAGATCGAAATCGCGAAAAAATTGTTCACAACGCGTTGAGGCATTGCAAAATAAACACATAGAGTAATGCGTGTTATGGCTTTTATGCAAACGCTCACGACGCGAAATCCGTGTCGTGGCTGACACGCTATGCGACCTCAACGCGTTGTAGTAATGAAGAAAAGCCACGACGCGTTCTATTAATAAGGGTGTAGACAACTTTTTTTAATATTTTTATTTTATAGATATGTATACATGAAGTATATCTAAAAACATATTTTTAAAGTATTCGTTATTCATATAATAAGTTAATTTCTAAAAATAAATTTTATTTTCAAAATTTCTCGTCTTCCTCTATAGATGGAATTATAAAGGGATAATTTCAGTACACACAAACACACGTACATATTAATCATTATCTTATTAATCTCACTGCTGGAGCGTATGCCTTCTCTGTAAATGGAAATCAAATATAGAGAATGAAATATATAAGGATGATAATAGCAGTACACGTACGCACGCACGCACGCAAGCAAACACGCATACACTCACCCGAACAGAGACGCATACAACCACAACACACTAAAACACACACACACCTAAATACATATACATGATCAGCCTATTAATGCCCCCTTTGCTGGGACATTCACTTTAGATGGAATTACATAGGGATCTCTGCAGTGCACGCAACATACATTAACACTCATGCGCGTCCACACACTCTTACAGCAGGACTAAGACACCATAAATATAATGTTAATGAATTTGTTTTTTATTCAATAATTTGAACAATTCACGCTTTTCCTTTTACAAAACACTAAACATTTCTGACAACAGACAGACAGCACAAATATTTATTGTCATTTATTTGTTTTTTGCTTTGCAGCACAAATGGTTGGTCTCGATGTTCTGCATTCACAGTCGCTTAGTGGTGATCAATTGGACACTATGTCAGAAGATGAACTCGACAGGATCATTGATACAGTAAGAATTAACTGTTTCTTTTTTTACTTTTGTTATCCCGCTAAAAACTTGATTAATTAAATTAATATAATTTTTATTTTATCAGGTGAGCGTATTTTATCGAGTAACTCCGAAACATAAGCTGTCAATAGTAAAGTCACTGCAAAGGCTCGGAAACATAGTCGGTATGACAGGTATGGACATACTGAATTAATTTCATAAATTTATCAAACATGTATGAATTGAAAATTTAAAGTACAATTTTTGATAAGACATCAAAGTCATAGTCCTAACTCTTTAGTTACGACTTTAAACAGAATACGGCATCATAGCGATATTGGAATAATTCGTTTCATTTTACTACTTTGATCAATATGTTTTAAGATATTTAATTTTCAATATATATATTGTCCCCGTGGCACGTTTGTCACATAAAGAAATAATTTTTTACCTAATCATGACACGCAACTAGAGTGAGAATGAGTATAAATTTAAAACGAAGTACAATGCAACTATAAGAACAAATAGAAAAAGGCTAATATAATAAATACATCTTGTGAACAATAACAGACTCTAAAGGAGAACATCGTAGTAGAAGAAATGTACAAAAATAATTATAAATCTTTGGTTAATTTTCTAGCCAGTCTCCAATAATATGGTTATAAATAATAAATGCTTACAGGTGATGGTGTAAACGATGGCGTGGCTCTAAAAAGGGCTGATATCGGTATAGCGATGGGCCGTAACGGAACTGATGTCTGTAAGGAAGCCTCCGATATGATATTAGTCGATGATGATTTTGCTACTATTATGTGAGTTTTATTATCTGTCTATTTATTGCTAGTTTGTATCTTTATTAAATACATACCTGATAAGTTTTATTTATAGATAAATAAGTAAACATAGATTGCTAACTCCATACATTAGTTTTGACATCGCCTTACTCTCAATAACTTTTGGGTGATATTTCTAGTTTCCTCTTAGTAGCAGAGATGTTGTTACTATTAGGTAAAAGGGTTGCAAGTTTTTGCCATGTCCAGCGCCATCTACCAAGCTATCAGATAATAATGTGATAGCCGCTACATTGCCAATTTGTCAAATGCAAGGCGAACGCGACGTTACTGCTATTACTTATAAATACAACTTTTGCATTATTTCCATTGTTTTTTTTTTCTTTAGTACGTTTAGTAAGACTTAATGTGAAGTGACAAAACAATCAATGTTACATAGGTTACCTGCTCGTGCATGCCCATATGCTTAGCAATGTTTTAATACGACATATCGAATTGAATCGCTTTCTTCTATTTGATAAATGAATACCCTTTTCGTGCGTCACGTGAACTTGATTCAAATGAATTGAACACGTGAAAATTTTATTCTTATTATTGCAGTGCGGCGATAGAAGAGGGCAAATGTATATTCTACAACATTCGCAACTTCGTGAGGTTCCAACTGTCCACTTCGATCGCTGCGTTATCCCTTATCGCTCTCGCCACGCTAATGGGAATACCTAATCCACTTAACGCCATGCAGATACTATGGATCAACATTATCATGGACGGTGAGATTTATAAATAATCACATCACCAGGCCTTTTACGTCCCCACTGCATGGGCTCAGGCCTTCCTTATGGATGGTTAAGGAGGATGGGCCATGACCCTCCACGCTGGCCCAATGCGGATTGTAGGGTATTAACGACTGCAAATGCAGCCGGGACCAACGGCTTAACGTGCCTTCCGAAGCACGGAGTAGCTCGAGATAATAATTTTTTGGTCACCCATCCCGTGACTGACCCTTGCGAAAGTTGCTTAACGACTACGATCGCGGGCCGCGGCGCTTATCCACTACGCCACCGAGCTACTCTATAAATAATAATTAGAAGAAATTTCCTGGCCGGTGGTTTTGGTACCTTAGTTATTTCTTAATTGATACTTAACTTCGCATTTCGGTATTATGTGCTGTCTTAAATATGTGTTAAGTTTCTAGATAGAAATTTAAATGCCCTTGTTTTAGTTATGATCTGAAAATTATTATGATCCAGACAATTCGATAAAGCTATATTTAATTATGTAAACATAAGATGCCGTACAAGTATTACGTAACGCAATTTATGAAGATTTTTTATCAACTGTAATGTTTTTCTGATCAACTGTAACGGTTTCTCCATAAACATTACGTAACACTCAAGTGACCAAACCTACTGGCGCTTTACAAGATCCCCCTCCCCCAAATCTCTTTACGTAGTGCTTGAATGCCCCATAAGTAGAAAATGGCAATATTCTAAACAACAAGACAACAAATCACGACTTTTAATTTTAAGATAATCGTGCGATTTCCAGATACAAAATCAGAATCTCTTATGTTTATTACGTTGTAAATTATAGATTTTTGCAATTTCATAACTTATTTTTCACTACCAAAACTACCCCATTAAAATAGAAAAACTATCGATTGACGGGATATTTGCTTAGGTCCTCCGGCACAGTCTCTCGGAGTGGAGCCAGTAGACCACGAGGTGGTGAGGCGGAGGCCACGAGACACCACCCGCCGCATCATCTCACGTGGACTCCTCCTCAACGTGCTACTCGCAGCCGCCATAATCATAGCTGGCACACTGTGGGTGTTCAACAGAGAGGTCAGTCAACTCGTATGAATAGAGGTGTACATGATTTTTTACAATTTTAGTTTTATTTATATACATTAAATATAACTATAAAATATATGTATAAAACGTATCATTCATATAATAAGTTAAAATCTAAAAATAAATTTCATTTTTGAATTTCCCGAAGCGAAAACGTCATCTACTGTCATGGCGTCGCTATGACGTCACGCTCATCTAAAAGTCATATCGTTATAGGTATGCATTAGGTTCTTGCCGTCACGCGCTGTTTACAGTCACGTCACAATGAAAGAAAATGAAAGAAGAAGAAAGAAAATATATTTATGAGTACAATGAGTATAAATTATTTGTTTTTTTCTCAACTGAAAAATATAAACATGGAGATTCTGATTATGAGTCTTAAATTCGCACAATTATCTTAAAATTTAAATTCGAGATTTTTTGTCGGGGTGTCACGTGACTTGAATCACGACACGCCATTGTTTGACGTCACTGTCGCGACAGCTGTCAGAATAGTTATAGCGCTGTCCTTAGCTTATTTATATCTTTTTATTACGTAATCGATCGTTATATAGTGGTCGATGCTACGCTTAGATAATCACGCTAACACTGCACACCATACGTTTATAATATACCTATAAGTTGTTATTGAAGTTAGTTGTAAGTTAAATTAGGTCTTAAATCTATAGTTCAGATTTATCAGTTTATTCGATGTTTTTATTTATACAGATACTTCGACACTTAAGTAATAATATACATTTTATTATAAAGTTAGGTGTTTGTTTATTTATTTATTAAGCACATTAAACTTTAATATGCAGTTAAACCGTACAGATGGCACAGTTCTTGTTTTATTGATAAATTTTAATCTCTCTGTACATATCTAAATGACTTCAAGAATACCTCGAACAGCGTTTTCGCCAGTATAAAAAAGTTAAAATTTTGATTTGAAGACAAGAAAACGTGTATATTTTTTCGAAATATTAGCTTTATGGATTTTTTTAATTAAACACTTTCAAGTATAACTCCAAACAGAGTCGTGAAAACATCCGTTCAAGTGACATTTCGAGCCGTGACGTCACATTTCAATAAACTTGAGTACTGTTTGCATCCACTACAAAGAAGTTGACGCTTAGTTTATTGAAGTGTGACGTCATGCTATGCTCCGACCGCTCATTACTGCCCGCGTTATGGTTATGTTATACAAAGTTTATAAATCGAAAGTTAAATTTGCCAAAATTAAATATACTTTCAATTTATTGATTTCTTATATTTTCATGCGCACTATCAATAAATGAAAACGTTTCAAAGTTGTTTCATTTATACTTACAATTTATTTAAAAAAAAAAAAAAAAATACTATTCATATTGAATATTTTATTTTTACAACCGTCAAGTAACCAATTGAACTTATGACAGAATAGACTTATTTAAACTTTTCAATAAAGTTTAATACAGTTAAACAAAGAAGGTCCTAATTAAAATTTATGAATGTAAAAGACGTTCGACATTTTCAATATAACGTATGGTTTAGATGTCAGACAACACCATCACACCTCGTGACACCACCATGACGTTCACGTGCTTCGTTCTGTTCGACATGTTCAACGCCCTCTCCTGCCGATCGCAGACCAAGTCTGTGTTCCAAGTCGGATTGTTCTCTAATAAGTATGTATTCTATTTATGTATTCTATTAAAACTATAGTATTAATTTATTACAGGATATAATTAAAAATTAAATAACAACAGAGAGTATTTTAAGTGTTCATCATCATCATCAGCCCTTTTACGTCCCCACTGCAGGGGCTCAGGCCTTCCTTATGGATGGCTAAGGAGTATGGGCCATGACCCTCCACGCTGGCCCAATGCGGATTGGAGGGTATTGACGACTGCAAATGCAGCCGGGACCAACGGCTTAACGTGCCTTCCGAAGCACGGAGTAGCTCAAGATAATATTTTTTGGTCACCCATCCCGTGACCGACCCTTGCGAAAGTTGCTTAACGACAACGATCGCGGGCCGCGGCGCTTATCCACTACGCCACCGAGCTACACCGAGCTTTTAAGTGTTAAGTTTTAGTAATTGCTACGAATTTTCTGTTAACCTGTCAAGTGAAGTGACACATTGCATTAGTGTGCCAAGGGTAATGCAAATAATAGGGTTGATAACTATTTTTTTTCTTATGTGCGTTAGGTAGATTGTTGAAGAATATTAAACATGTATTTTTAGATCTTTGCCTAATCAATAAATCACGACTATACATTGAGTTGAAATGATGTTACACCTTTGTACATTTCATTTAGACGTAGCGAGCTCCCACTCCGCAACTTTAATTACCATTATGGAAGCCATTTCTTGTTTAAATTGAAGTAAAAAAAAGTATCTTATATTTTTGTATTATCTGACAGACGGACTAAATAGAATTTCTTTTTTTTTTAATAAATATAATGTCTAACCTACTTCGATTGCACCGCGGTTCTCTGGGCTAACAATGAATTAATGAAAACTTTATTATACATGAAAAAAAAAATACATAACAATTAGCTATAGAAGTAATAACACTACAATCGGGCTAACAACGCCTACATCGGCGTGAGACAATTACCCTATAGTCTCCCTTGCCAATTGTTTCCATCATCCAGTAGGACCACACCTTCACATTTACGGGTCATGTGTGATTTTACATATATGTGTCTGGTGGTGTGTTGAGGATGTTCCTGGTGGCGGTATCGTTGTCGCTGGTTGGTCAGATGCTGGTGATCTACTTCCCTCCGCTGCAGCGAGTGTTCCAGACAGAGGCTCTCACCGCACATGGTATTTAATTATTTTGTTAGTCGATCTAGTGCCAGTGTAACAATTAATAGAGGCATATCTCATTGATTCGGATAGGTAGATAGAATAATGAAACTGATATACATATATTGCTAAATTTGGCGTTTGTAAATTTTAAATCATATATATGGTTGTTCTAAAGATACACAAAATCATACCAGACTCACCAAAGCGTAGATAGATTTGAATAATTTTGTTATTATTATTATTATTACCAAAATATATATTCGAAAAGAAACCTACGTATAATCATAACAGACATATGAACATGGCTTCACATTCTTTTTCAGATCTCATATTCCTAGTCTGCCTCACGTCCAGTGTATTCATAGTCAGCGAAGTGAAGAAACTGATCGAGCGAACTTTGAAGAAGCGCTCCTATGGAAAGTTCTCGACGAAAGCCCACGACGCCATGGACTTTGTATGACACGAGACCCAGAGGAAGGAACAGTAAGCGAACCGACGAGCGCCACTGATACCGGTCACTGTGACAGTATGGTACGTGGAACTGCTATTTATCGCGTATCAAGTGACGCGGCGTGCGTATTCAGTGACAGATGTCAGTGTAACGTAAACGGCGGCGAAGGACCGTACTGTATTTATGACGGCAAATTTGATATTCCTCAACGTATTTAGTTCGGTTGTTTGCAGCATTTGTTTGTTTCGTGTGTCTGTGTTTATTTTTAAGTAATTTATTTATTTTTTTAGTGATGATTTTTTTAATTTTAAGTTTAAAGTTAGTATGGTATTAGTGAATTCTTTTTTATTAAATTTGAGTTTCTCCTGATGTCGTGAATGTTGATGAATGTGATTTTTAGTGAATGTATGTGATTTATGTGAGCATGGTATATACTATTACACGTCAGGTTAGGGCATTTAAAATGTGATATTTCTACAATCGATTTTAAACTTTAAGAGTGTGTTTTCACGTGAAGTCCGTGTTTTGCTTTGACGATAGATTGTTAATAAACTTCAAGACTATCAATTGCAGCCACGTAAACGTAGAACGTCACTACGTTGACGTGATGACGTAAACGGCAAGCGATTGGCCTGAGGCATTTTTAATGTGGCTACTATATGCACATTAAAAATGCACACACAATATAGATTACACTTTAGGGTGACAGTTGTGCAACGATCATTTTACCTTTATAGTGGGAATACGAGCTTATTGTTTAGAAATAAAGGTTTAAAATTGATTAAAGGATATTTTCAGTTTTATGATGACCTACCTGAACTACTGTTGACTGTATTATTTCAATTTAGAATGTGATAGTTCTATTAATGTAACGATGGTTGTAGTTTTATTATTCTCAATATGTATGACAACTTAAAAAAAAAAAACTAGAACAACATTTCCGAGTTGTGTGTTTGCCATATATTACTATCAACTAATTTTAAAAGTAAAAAAGAGTATTTTATGAAAATGAAATCATATGTATTGAGATAGAATCTATATTTGCATGAGGTTTTTTTTTTTACTTTTTAACACCTTTTGATTAAGAACGGATCTGAATTAGATTAAGTGCGGTATATTAGCTCGAGATTCGTACAAAAAGTACATACTTGTTACTGTCTAACTGTTTGTCGAATTAGTTCTTCATTGAGTTTAATAAATATACGGGTTTATTTGTGAACCAACTTGTAGGATTGTATATTTAACATCATAAATAACAATGACTTGATGTTTTTTTTTTCTTGCAAAGATTTATTTTACATTAATTTAACGCTCAAGTGTTAATAACTCTATGTGCATCTAGTAGTATATAAATACTTCATACAGCGCGGATATAGCGTCGTTTTTTCGTTTATGAATAAAATAGGTCTATAAATGTCACGGCAGCACAACAGATTTATTGACATATATATATTATAAATAAATATGCGGGTATATTTCATTAAAAATATTATTATTTTCGGCACCGCAACGACAATCCATTGATATTGGGCATGTTGTCAATCCTTTGCAATAGGTATACATGCGGAAAATATGACATCATTGAAACGAAGGAAATATGACATCAATTCAAAGTTATATAGAAATCAAATGTTGTTTATAATATGAAATATTGAGTCCTGCGATTTTGCTGGTGTTTCACGAATAATAACCCTGATTATTGTGATTATTTAAAAGATATATTGATTCGCTTTTAATAATTTATATGAACTGAACATTATCAAAGCATTCCTGTTTCAGTGAGGACTACATTTGTCTTCGCTTAAGATATTTATCAGTATACTGCTTATTAGTGGCAATGATTCTTAGCCATTAATAAATATGAAAAATTTAGTAACATGAACATAAAATCAGCAACTTTTGTTGTTAGATGTAACCAAACCATATTAAATAATAATGCGATAAGCCGCTCAAATAGTTTCGCTTCTATAATATTATTACGAAGTAGAATACACGTTACTTTCCACAAAGTAAACCACAGTAACCACACGTTACTTTCCACATATCAAAACGAAAATGCACCATATTCCTTCTTCATAAAGTATTTCAATTGAAATAATTTTTAACTTAAGGTTTATTACATAGAAACAATGACTTGTAGAAAATAAGGAATTCTTTCAAGATTATCATATGCAAGCGCGTAACGGCACCATCAAATTTGGTCGTTAACCCATATTAGGGTCCGGACTCTTCACGTTTAAAAGTAAATGAAAAAACTTGCTTAAACCACCATAATTCGGGGCGTCTAAATTGTCCAAAAATCTTTGTCGGAATTTTTAGTTCGGCCGAATTCAAATGCGGATAAACGAGTAAGTGTTATTCTATCATAATTAATATTCGTTTAGAAATATTTAGAATGATTAGGTTTTTATGGTAACCGGCCTAATCGATTACTATAATCACTGAATTTAACTAATTGTCCCGTTGGAAAGTTGAGATAAATTAACAACCTTTTATTTTGATCACATACGTATTTATAGTATCCGATTTTGCTAAATAAGACATTTCAAAATTTATTTTTTATCTGTTACGGTCAAAATTTATATTTGTATTGATGTTGTTAGTTCCCAGAAGATTTTCGAAAGTTAGACTTTCCTTCACTTAATTTAATATTTTCATATACAAATATTTAATTTCATAACGTAATAATACCAAATCTATGTCAACTAAATTTCGGCGGCCTTATTTAACATGTGTGTAGGAATAAACAGGTCGTACTATAAATACATATAATGCCATAGTATTGTCAAATGCATTAGTTTACTCAGGAGTTACCATAGTTACATCGATTCCCAAGGTAACAACAGTTCACGAAATGATAGGGTATCGATGTAAAGCTATGCTAGATTGCTGGTTTGATTTTAGGTAGGGCTAGTGTAAACAATTAAGCTTATCTGACATGATAGTTGCAGATCATGATATATTAGCGATTTTCATAACACAAATGCTTAATCTACACATTGAAGTAATGTTAATACAAACTTACTGTCCAATATTTTATTTAAATAAATCATAGATGTTTTCGAAATATAAAAATGTAATTTGGTGTTGTTATTATTGTTGTAAGTAGAATTAATTTCGATGAATTCATGCAATCGTGCTTCATTTTTTTCCTGGTAGTATAATGGAAGGTATCTTGCAGGAAAAAGAAAATCTGTTTTTATTAAAAGTAAAGTGCTTCATGAAGGCTACAATGAACCTAGTTTGAAAAACCATATTTTGCGTCTCAGCTTTAGGAACAAATCAGATAGTTTTTTTTTTATCGTTATTTAGACAAAAGCAATGTTTTGGTGCTTATTCACAGTGCGCGTACGCATGTATATTCTTAATGCCTCTCTTGAACTCTCATGTGTTGATCCAGTGACTTAAACGTAAGTAAGTATTGGCACATTTACTTGCTCCAACTATTTGCACCGTGTATATTGAAGACAAATATTATCACACTCAGTTGCAAAAAAAATTGCTTGAAAAAAAAAATACGTCTTGCGTTTAAAAATGTTTCTATCTAGATTAGACCGCTAACTGAAAGCGAGTCTTTTATATTACATATATATAAATCATAAGTTAGAGATTGGTGGGTTAGTAACACTCAAGTGGATGAAATAATGACATTGACTATAATCTATGTCTTTAGCAAAGAAAGAAAATCCTAAACCTATTTAATCCTTCAATTTTGAACTTAACAGTGTGAGAATATCTAACGAAAACAAAATAAAGAAAAATATCCTTTTAAATAGATCTTCTTGTTTCTACTAAGGCAATATTTAGCAAAAAACTTGGCTAAAATATATGAATGGTCTAAGATGGTGCTTGATATAACGGAAGTATTTGATTCTAGGATAGTCGTTTACTCTCTTTAGATTCTATCATATTTCAAAACGAGCTTGTTACGTGACGGCATAAAATGGCGTCTTTCGGTGTTGCTATGTATATTATTTCGCATTAAATGGTAGACTTTTTGTAAACCCTATTTGTCTGTATTCTTACTGTTTTTCATTACAATCAATGTTTGGAATTGGTGAAATATATTTATACCATTATTTTAGCACTACTAAACTTGAATTTATAATACAACCAAATTTTATAGTAGTGTAGATTTAGTTGTTTATTTATACAAATGATATAGTTTGAATGATTGTCTATTCATGCATATCGCTTGTTTCTTTAATTTTAACATAAGAAACTAAACAACCATATCGTCTAAAAAAATATTGTAAAATAAAATATAGATTCACCTATTTCAATCATTGAATCTTATAATAATTAAAATTCTGATAATGTTAAAGTGATTTATTGTAAGTAGTTGAAAATCCTTGTGATTGCGAGTCATATCTGTAAAAAAATTGTCCTATTTAATGTAATCTTGTAATTTATAATCCATTGAAAATTGAATCTTAGCTGTTGTTACTTTAAAGGAGATGTCACACGTTGGAGTATTAACGCAAAGTATATATACACTTCACGATAGAAGCTATATTGAATACCTATATGTTTCTGATATTTTCACGCACACTACTCATTAAATACTACATGTTGCCATATTTATCTATGGAAAGAGACAAATATGATGAACGGGCCGTTACCTATGCGGACCTAGTTTGGATTGGTGCTTGCCAATTAAATGTACAACTTGAGATAATATTTTATTGGTCACCCATTCAATGACCAAGCTTTGCGAATCCTGCTTAAAATCACAGGCTGCTAATCATTGCGCTGTCATATCAATTTACTTCTTTTGTCTAACATATTTATATAGATATGTTCACCGGTGCTAATTTCACACGTACACAGTACGTGATGCAATGTGACGTCACTGCGATCATTCTTTGCGTGTGACATCGCTTTCAGCATACTTTTTGATGTTTAATATACCGAGTTATAATAAAGGTATGTAGAATTGACTCTTCGTAGGTAATAAGTGATAGTTGTATGTAATGAGTATCAATCGCGTCTTTGTAACAATAATAAATAAACGTAGGGAATTGAGAAATGTATTCGTAATAATAAAATATTTTATAATATCGAACGACAGTGAAAGTTTCGCAAAACTTGAAAATTCGATGTCGCTAAAACACTTAAATAACCAAGCACGTCCCCAAAACTTGATCTTTGTATGAAACATGTACACACAATAGCAAGCACAATAGCAATAGCAAGCAAGTTACCACATTATATCAAATAATTGCAGTTGATTTTCAACTCTACCATCAATTCCTTTAGGTTAAAAACAAGTAAATAAATTTGACAGATATGTATAACCTAATATGTTTACTGTACCTACGCGGCTATCAACGTCTTAATGCAGATAAATACTAATAGTTGGAAGAAATGTTTCATTGTCGGTCGATCGTTTTGTATTCTTCATAAACACACAGCTACATATCAGATCATTGTACTTTGAATTTTAATTATAAGTACAGTTAAGGTTTAAAATCAGAAAAAAATTGAGACGAATTGGTATTTTTGGCTACTTCAGACCATATTGTCTCATATGCCTTCTTAGCGACATAACTAAAAGCACTTTCTCCTTTGTTAAATGCACACTGATCCTTATCAACTGCGCCGAAGGAGGAGGAAGAACAATTGGTTACTTTTATTACTACTACTACTTCTGGGACGCGATTAACGAGGATTAATGTGTAATTACAATTGGGGCTGGTGGCACCAAACTACTTAACAATAACAAACATTTTAAAGTACCAGGTAAGAAAAAAATGAATTGCATCATTTTGAGATGGCGCCATAACTTAAACTGTTAACAATTACCACTCAATCTTTGCTAGTTAAAATTATTTTTTACTTTGTCAAGTAAGAGAATGATGTAACGCATTCCACGCATTATGGTGCCAATACAGCCTAATATTCATACACCCCAAGCCGCACAAACGTTAATTATAATTGTCGTTAGTTTAATGTCATATTGTCCATACAAATTTTCAAATTTAAAATATTCATTATAGCTTAAAGTAATCATTAAACTTTAATGGAAGTTTGTGCAATTGACAATCAATCTCATAATTAAAGTTCTGTGTAAAGCTTGTTTATTTTTTTTTCATAATTGTCTATTATCCATTACAAATAAAATGACAAATTTAAAGATCTAATGAATGTTTTAAATTTGAATAATTGTATCAGTGATGTTGGTATAAACTAATGGCAATTAATCGACGGTTGTGCTACTAGGTATAGGTACTTCATCAAAACTATGAGGCTGTTTTTCCAATTAATTAGATTATTAATTATTATAATCTATTGCTGGATCTGAAATAATATAACTATTTTTATTACTGTAAATAATTTTTCATTTTGATATACACATATTTTGATACATATTTATTGGTGGATTCTAGTTGTTATTACAATGCAAATGTCTGTTTTATACGCAGTCGATTTTTTCAATTAATTTTAAACCTTAATTTAAAATTCACATTTTTGGTTTGGTTCAAACTCGTCTATGTATTATTTACATTTTATTTTGATCTGATATGCCTCTGTGTGTACTTACCTAAATTGCATAAATTATTTAAATTAAAAGTCTTGTAGAGAAAAATAATATTCTGAAATACAGTTGAATTTTATTTTTGACAAAAATATATTAATGAATTGTAATACTATATAAACTGTCATGACAACACTTACAGACAATTTTATGTACAATCAGCAGCACTCCAAGGTATGCAAAATTGAAATTTCGTCAATCGATTCTAAACGTTCATCCGTTGAAAATTAAGTGCAGAATCGTTTGCGAAACATGTTAGTTTGTAGAAACTTAATGTGCTGCTGCTGAGCGATTATTTCATCACAAGCTACTCTAAACTAAATATCCATATGGAAAAACACATTTGTTCAAACAAACCATTCATAGGTAGCATGGCTTATGAGTAGCTTGTGATTATGATTGTTTAGATTAAGCCATACAACTGATATTATTGGATGTTTGATTTGCTAGTACTTATACTAAGTAAATGTGCAATAGCGTGTTTGTTATGTTTTCAATACTACACGACCATACTTTATGTTAGAAGTTCAAATAAAAATAGTCCAAATTATTACAATAAGTCTTTTTATTTTGAATCCATAAGTTTAGAATAAAAATAAAATGCATTTATAGAGTTATAAACACAATATCTATAGATTACAGTTATTTATGACCGAATAAAGATCAACAATTTTCAATAAGCGAATTAATTGAGCGTAGTGACATGCTTAGGGCGAGAGCAATGCCTATTACTAGAACGTTTCAACTCTAAGCAACCAACAAGGTCAAACACTATACATGCAAATAAATTAATAATAAATAACAAAGACAATGTGCTGCCTTAATTAAAGGTTACCACGACATGCATATGAAAAAGTAACCTGGAAGCGAGTGGCCCCAACAATAAACAAGCTTAAATGTAATTACAGTATAACATACTTTTATAAATTAAAAGTTAAGAAACTTAATAGGTTAAATCTAATAGTGACTATGGTTAATAAAATATTGCTATTGACATCAAGCTACACATTTAATTAAATATTTATTATTTTATTTTAATTATTATAATGCCAATTTTAAGATTTTTTAATTATTACAATGCCAATTTTAAGATTTTAAGACTCGAAAGCTAAAATGTTACGAAACAGATAAAAAATAACGGAACAGTGTGCGCCCATAGATGACAACTCTTCTTTGACATATGATGTTGAGCTGTTTTTTAAAGCTTGACAATTTAAATCTAAAAATGTCAAATTCTTTGTTTTTTGATATACTATTATATTGGTTTTGCAATCTGTTTAGTGAAGAATGATATCCTAGTTTACTTTTGGTTAATTTAGCGGAAAATAAGGTATATCTGGACCAACGCGCAAGTTTATAAGGGACATTAAAATTTAATTTATTCACCAGTACGGGACAGTCTAAGATTCCATTCGCCAGCTTATACAAGAATACTTGATCTATTCGTTTCCGTCTGCTTTTCAAAGAGTCCATTTTGAAGTATTTTAATCTATCCGCGTAAGATGTCAGCTTTTTAGCCACGTTTGATTGATAAGCCAGATGGTACAGAAGCTTCTTTTGTATTCTCTCAATTTTATTTGAGTGCACTTCGTAAAATGGAGACCATACAACAGAGCAATACTCAAGGCCACAACGAACGATACTATTATAAAGGTTAATCTTTGTTGATGCATTCTTAAAATCCTTGCTGTTTCTTATTACGAAACCTAAACACTTAAGGGCTTTATTAACTATACAGTCATAATGTTTTTTAAAGGAGAGTTTTTTGTCTAATATTACCCCCAGATCACGGACCTCTTCAACTTCATTTAAAGGCTGGTGAGCTATACTATAACATCTGGGCTGTGTGTGTCGATTTCTGGTGAAAGTAATAAACTGACACTTATCAACATTTAATAGCATGTTATTTCTAACACACCATCGTTCCAAATTATTAATGTCTTCTTGTAATAACTTCATATCTTCAGAACAAAGGATTGGTTTCAATAACTTTAGGTCATCTGCATACATGTAGCATTTGCAATTCTTGAAACAGCTAACGATATCGTTAATGAAGAGATTGAAGAAGACTGGTCCCAAATGCGAGCCTTGAGGCACCCCAGTTTGATTTTCATAAGGGTCTGATATGTAACCATTCACAGTTACCTTTGAAGTTCGGTCGGACAAATAAGAGGAACACCATTTTAAGAAATCCCCTGCAAAACCATAACTAGCCAGTTTAGTTAATAAAATTTTGTGACTAACCCTGTCAAAAGCCTTTGAAAGGTCTGTATAAATCACATCTACCGGTATATGAGCGTCAACAGATTGACTCACTTCATCAACAAAATCTACCAGATTAGTGCTTGTGGAACGTGAACCAACAAAACCATGCTGGTTCGGGGAAATTAGCTGTTTTACATGCCAGGTTATTATAGGATATATCATAGATTCAAGTATTTTGGCAAAAACTGGTAGTATCGAGATGGGTCTATAATTTTTGGCTATTTCTTTGTCACCAGATTTATGAACTGGCGTGATAAGGGCAGTTTTCCAAGCTGTAGGGAATATTCCAGATGCGAGTGACTTATTAAATATAAGCGTAAGGGGAAGTGATAACTGTTTAGCGCATCTCCATACAAATATATTGGGTATACCATCAGAACCAGCTCCTTTGTTACGATCTATTGACTTTAAATACTTTAGAACCTGATCAACGGAGAATGATATGCAACTAACACAGTGGGAGGATTCAATTAGTTCTAATGGGAATACTGTATTCTCAAAGGCCTCGCCCTTATCGCGAGTATCAACAACATCAGTAACTCCAACATCGACACCAATATCTCCAGAGACACCGTCAATTACACTAGAAATACCAGCATTGACAACAGCAACACCAGTATCAGTACCAATAAGACCAGCATCAACACCTGAATCGCCAGCACCAATACCTGAAAGACCGGTATCAATACGAGCTAAATACTCAGCAGCACTACTCCTGACCTCAGCATTAGAATCGCCAGCATCACCGCCGACAACGCCAACATCGATACCAGCAACACAAGCATTGAAGCCAGTTTCAACCCCTTTATTCGTATCAGCATAGGTGATTGTGCTGGTGCTGTATGTAGAAGAGAAAAAGGAAGCCAATGTATTGCATATCTCAGGGCCTGTAGTAGCTGTAAAATTTTCATGTGTAATTTTACATGGAAATGTGCTGGAGTTGTTTCTTTTTTGTTTAACGAATGACCAAAACAATTTTGGGTTACTTTTAATAGAGTCTTCCATCAACGAAATGTAATTTTTATAGCACTGTGTGGCTAAAATGCTGCATCTTTTTCTTAATGTTTTAAATGTCAATTTATCTAGTGGGTTTTTATATTTTATAAAGCGAGCGCGATATTTGTATTTCTCTTTTAATAGCCGTTTCAACTCAGCTGTGAACCATATTGGAGTTTTATTGAACTTAGCTCGTGAGTTGGGTACATATGCCTTTATAGCGTCATTTAAAATTTTGTAAAATTCATTAGTCATTTCGTCTACTGACCTATTTGAACTTAAAATACTACTCCAATCAAATTCGTCGAAATACTTACAAATTTTGTCGTAATCAGCTTTATGAAATTTCTTCCTTATGCAATCGTTATTGTTTTGTAAATTATTCGCATAATCTCCTATGTAAATCGAAAATTCCAGTGGCGGATGGTGATGATCAATAATACTAAGAGGTGACGTGGAACTAACTATGTGGTTTATTGGTAAATTTGTTAAAACTAGGTCTAAAATTCGATTATTTTTATTTGGTACATAATTATATTGATTAAGATTATTGTAACTGATAAAATCGATTAAATTCTGTGTATTGACGCCAGAATCAGTGGTATATGGTGTAAGTGGTTTTCCCTCTTAAGGACTTCAAACACTTTGGCTTCAAACAATAAAAAAAGTATTATAACTTTCAACCATTTATTATTTTTTTCTTATATCTAAATAAAATCTCCATCAAAGTGTTAACGGTTTTTAGTCAAAACTTACATGGCTTAGAAAATAATTAAACAAATTTAAAATTATCTAAAATGTACAGTTATTGCCCATTGCTTACACTAATTGCCCACATCACAGCACAGTAATTGCCCAGTACCTTAAAATGATAAATTAGACTTTGAACTTTAATAAAACAATCAAAACAAAACGTTAACTTAAATCTTAAAATAAATTGCGTTTGGCTTTATTAACCATATCAAACATTTCTTTCGCTGATGTTGATGAGTCAGAATCATCACAATTAGAATCATCTACTTCAAAACAACGATGACACAAAAATAAATGTAAATCAGAGTAGTCTGGTATATGTTCCTTATGTTTTGGTGGGATGCAACGCACATGAAAGATTTTTGAACAGGCACTGCATGTCAATTCATTTTTTATCACGTTGAAATGACAAACTCCACAAGTAGGCTTTGGCAGAATGTTACTACAAGAAGGTTGTATTAAAAGATTACTTAGAATAGTTATCTTTTTATTTGCTGACATTTCTTTATTTTTATGACTATTTCTTTTTCTATCTTCTTTGGTGCTCAAAAGGTTCAATCAGTTGTTGGCTATTATCCTCTAAACTCGTATCTATTTCCTTAGATTTAACAGTCTCACTAACTTTTTTTAGACTTTTTGTTTGCATTTTCAGTCTTTTTCTTTTCTTTGATCAACTTTTTCTCTTCTTTTACTTTCAACAAATTTTCTTTTTCTTTTTGCTTCATATGTAACGCTGCTTTTTGTCAATATAATTGCGTGTGTGTGGCAAAAATATTGACAATATTACATAGTGAAAAAAATATTGACAATATTATTGCGCGTGTGCAAGCCATTAAGCTAATAAATGTGACGGTAACATTACTTACTTAATCAAAAAATTACCGATAATGATTGCCCTGGGCAATAACTATAGATATTAACCATGGCAATCACTAAAATTACGGTGGGCAATAACTAAAAATATGCTGAAATACGTACAGCGATTGCCCACCGTTAAAAAACCGTTGAATCTAATCTGATTTCAAATATTTTCATTAAAAACATAACATAACACTTATGATTTCGTCATAACCATACACCAATAATGAAATATCAAATAAAATGCAAAAAAAAATGAACCTCTAAGTAAGTAATTCCTTAAGAAAATTGCTAAAATGCTTACCTGTTTGAGTAAGACGTTCACCCGTCTTGACAAAATCCGCCATTACTGTTTTTTTTTCTACAGTGTTGCCATTTGTCAATTTTAAAATTTACTATAAATTGACCATAGAATAACCTAGTAAATTATATTCGAAACAAGTGAGAACACAACCTTTGATTCAGATTTTTTTTCTAAAAACGGGCAATAGTATGAAAGAATTACACCCGGTTTGAAGTAATTACCAATAAATATGAATTTGAATAAAGTTAGAATTGTTAATAGTTAGAATACGTACTATTATTTATTATCTACTATTAACAATTCTAATATCCTTCAAATTCTCATCTATTGGTTAAAAATAGTACTTATTACATTTTCTCAAATAATTCTTTTGACTATAGATACGTGTTAGTATTACACATAGATAAGACAACAGCATTGAACTTGAAATCGCTTCTTAAATCTACTTAGCGACTTTGTTCCTTGTAGACAAGGGTTTAGAGAGTGGTTCTTATACTGAATTCCAAATTATCTTAATATTGCCATAAAAAAACTTACATCGATATCGAATGGTGCCATTTTTGTGCCAGTATAGAGCCGCTCTATGGGTAGATGTGTGCAGTACGTGTAGTGAAAGCGCGTGCGCAGCCCTCCGTGAGCCGGCACACGCGTCCATTCAACGCCGTCCACTGACAGTGAGATGTACTCTGCCGGATACCAAAGAGGTTCGATTGGTAATAATACCTACTCTTTTATAAATAATTATCTGAATATTTAGGTTTTGTTTATGAAGAAGCAAAGCATATTGTGTTGTACACATGTCCGCACGTCAGGTTACCTACTACACCTAACGATATGTAAAATTTCTACTTTAAATGCATTAAGGTTTAAAATATAGTGGAGAAATTTAACAGATTTGTATAGTCTAACTTGCAGTCTGCACCTATAGGAAAAGTTTTTGCACAGAGATTTCTGGTTTCCTTTTTTAACTCCAAGTGTATATATATTACAATATTAACCGTTTTTTAGGGTTCCGTACTCCGAGGTATAAACGGACCCTATTATTAAGACTCCGTTATCCGTCCGTTATTCTGTCACCAGTCTGAATATCATGATCTGATTGCTAGACAGTTAAAATTCTCATAATGATAAGTAATACTCTTCTTCCTTCCATTCTCAGAAAGTGACTTTTCTCTATTTAAGGAATCTAAAAAAATCCATTAGAAAATATTTACAAGCAAGTCCTTATCACGTTTTCGTCAACTAACAAATCGTTTAGTTTACTTACCAGGAGTCCATGTAAGAGAATAATTGTGGAATTCGTTTCCCCACTGGCCGTTATCCAGAAGCTTGTTAGTTAATAGCTCATCCCTACATTTCAAGTTCATTATAGGTCCACCATATAAAATCTGTATGAATAAAATTAAGATCTAAATTGTGCCTGAATTCATCAAACAATATTTAAATTGATTTAAGATATTGTTTGATTAATTTGAAACAATTATCTAAATTGATTATTAATTCTATTCCGAGTTAAAATAAAGTGAAGAAATTTGACAGTTTCTGTTACCTCGTGTGCTGTCGACTGTATTTTAGTTTGATACTTACTATACGTACTATATTTTCATGAAGATTTAAATGTATTTTGGAATTTAAGAATATTGTAACTCACCTCGTTTCCGAAGTCTTTATCTCCGACCCTTAATTCCTCGTTGCCTCGTGCTGCTGCTATTTTTATGACGCCAGAAGCGTAATTGGAATTACCATATTTCTTGAAGAAAGGTTCCAGAAGTAATTCTGAAATGTTCATAGTTCTGCAGAATAGTTTGAAAAAAGAGCACTAGCGGACCGAAATGTTCAAAGTTCTGCAGAATAGGTTGAATAAAAGAGCAGGTACTACTAAGTAATTGAGGTTGACCCAACTGGTCAACAAATAATTAACAGACATTTTTTATGTGTCGGGGAAATGCTTTAAGCACAGTCCCTGTCGCTCACCAGGTGGATGTGGGACTCTCCTCCGTCACTGGAAGTCTACCTACCAAAACACCTATGGTGTACCTCTGCTGGGAAGTGAGGGGTGGGAAGCCGTGGACGAGGCGCCAGGATACTCAACACTCTTATCAGGACCCTTGGTCCTCCCCCATAGCTGGAGAGGCTCGGGTATTTTGGGACGCTCCTATAATCGGTGAGGTCGTGCAATGTAGGGATGACTGCTGATCAACCCCGCTAGCCTCTACAGAGGGTAGGAATGCCTTAGAATGAGATTCCTTCCCTTTTACCTGTCCTGTCTAAACATCCTTGTAGGTCACTTCACCCACCTTGGAATCCGTCACACTCCTACGCGGCGCTAAAATGGGCGTGTTACCGCATCATGCCACGTCGAACGAAAAGAGGGAACCAACCCTCCGCTGGAATAATTAATGGTCTAACATGGGCCGCTCAAATTGCTACTTGTCAGAAAATCAGAAAATTTGTGACTTAAACAATTCCAAAAAAATCTGCTGGTATACCTTCTTCGCAAACGTGTTTCTCTAAGAGTCCACGCATTCATACATAATGCTTTACTGTTCATAGGACTAGGGTGACCAAAAAAAATTATCTCGTGATTCAGAAGGCACTTTAAGCCATTGGTTTCGGCTGCATTGGCAATCGTTAACACCCACCAATTTGCACTGGGCCGTGGCGTGGCTATTTTCCGTATTCGATTCGATTATCATAGAGTACCTCAGCTGTTATGACATTAATAAGCTGGTGATGGTAATGATGAATTTATATCTGACCAGGATATATCCAATCTCCTTGAGGTAGTTTGGCTCTGATGTGAACTGTTCCGAATTTGAATGAAAATTTATAGCTTTTGAGACGCCCACTCACTACTGGCGGCAGTATATCCGCCCCAGAGGCTTCTCGGTAACATTCTTCAGCACGGGATGTACATCTATGTAAAAAAAGATTCATGGTCACACCGAGATGATTAACGATATCGACGACATAGGTAGCCTTAATGTCTGATTAAATATCTATCTCAATTCCTTTCAAATGTTTAGCGACTACACAGTCGCTAAAAAACTTAATAAAGTGATTTATGGAATTATGTTACCTTTAAAATTGCAATCGCTTTTCGAACGAATGAAGATTTGAATGATCAAGAAACTTAATACAAACCTAAAGTACCTAATAATTGTGTCTAACCAATATTTCAAAAAAGCGTCGCAATTGCAATCACTATCACATGTCAAATAGTTTGTAGCGTGAAGTTAGCGTATAACTTTTTAATGTCAAAAATTGGACAATTAGGTCCAAACGACAATCATCATTGTGGGAACATAGATTTAGTATCCCAAATTTTTTAGAAAAAAAACCAATCGAACAGTCATATTTAGCTAGGCTGTGCTTATATTCTTTCCTAAAAGAAGTAAATACCTATATAACCAATTTTCTTAAATAAGTGAGTATTAATATACGAGGAACTCATCACCAGCCCTTTTACGTCCCCACTGCAGGGGCTCAGGCCTTCCTTATGGATGGTTAAGGAGGATGGGCCATGACCCTCCACGCTGGCCCAATGCGGATTGGAGGGTAATGAGGGTATGAGGAACTCAATGGCTATGATTAGAGTGTTAGATAGATGTATAGATTAAATAACTTTTGCTATGACTGGTCCTAGAATGGGTGATCAAAAATTTATTAAATCGAGCGTCGTGTTTCGGATGGCACGTTAACTCATTGGTTCCATTTGCATCTACAGTCATTAATATCAACAAATCGATTAAAGTTTTGTTGGTATTAGTTTAACGTGCTGAGTCATGGTCCATTCTCTATTCGATTCTTTAAAAGGCTGATAATGATGATTAGAACTATAATTGAGTCTTAAGAGCATACCCACTGAAAAGATCTAAGGTTCCTAGATAGATGGACTCATTGGTGAAGCCCGGCATCCTCTCCTGGATCTTCGGCGCAATGTGGAGATAACCATCAGCCACAAAGACTACTGACTCATCCTTCTGGTAAGACACGAAAGGAAGCTCCTGTGAAGCGTACATGTACCTAATGTCAGCAATTTTCTAAACAACTATTGTCTTTAACTCTAAACTTCTTATTATAAAACCAAGAATAAAGTTATTATTAGGTTTAAACCATTGGCCGACTAAAGCAAATTTACCATTACAGAAGAGAAAACATCTAATAGAGACGTGTTGACTTATTTTAGTCTTCTTCTACTTAACTATAATGGCACTTTGCGTCACCACAATACTGCCAACATTTAAATACATTCATTCAACCAAACAATTTTGAATTACCAATTCTATCTTTCTACATGGATTTACCGAAAACAACACGTTATTTAAGAAATTCTATTACTATTTTACTCAAATAATGGTTTATACCTGTCACTAAAGTTAGTCATCGATTTATAAAAAGGCGGTATGACTTTAACGCCCAGTTGCCCAAACGTACAATAAGGTTAAGTGACGGCTTTAAACTCTGATGATTATTCTATTTTAAAAAGAAATAAACTTTAATAACAATTTTGTTGGATGTTTGTGTCAGGGTTGTTGCTGATGCAGGTTTTTTTCTATATCAGCGGATGTTGATGCTGATATTAATAAATTATTTAGATAAAACATATCCGATTACTAAAATATAAAAAAAATGTTATATGTATGTATACTATTTTGAATAAAATAGGGGTGTAGACGATGTCTTATATTTTTATATTATAGATTTTCAAGAAATATGTATAAAATATTTAAAAAACTATAATTTATATATTATGTTGAAACTTAAAAATGAATTTAAATACAAAATTTCCCGCGTAAAGTTTGGCAAGTGTGAGATATCGGATCCACCAATTTTGCGACACATCTCCAACGATGACTTTAGAATGAAGGCTAAAGAACACAGCTTCGAGATTGTTGATTTCCCCTTTAACACACAGGCAGTGGAGAGATGTGTGAAAGTAGTGACGGAGGCTTCTCAAAGCATTATGGACGTTACAACTCGAGATAGTTTCATTAGGAACAGATTAATATCTAGTGCGGAAATGCCTAATTTTGGGCATGAAAACCAATTCCGTTTTTAAAATAGCCACTCGTTACTTGTCATTCAACTATTTTAAACTTTATTTATGATTGATTTATAGTTTATGTTAGGAACCCCTAAAAAAGGAAAATCTGAAAAATTTCAAGGAACCGTAGAGGCCCGAAAATGACATACTCGTAATATATGTGTCAACACTCAACTTTTGTCACCTCTTGCGTACCAGTAACTAGAAATTATCTTTTCCCATACGTGGACGGGACACCCTACCGTGCGTGCAGTAGTAGTAGGGTAATCTAGGGTAAATTGTTACCGTATGTGATGAGATAGGTATATAATGTTCAATCTGCCAAATATCGTTCCTCAGAGTGGAGAAGTCGTCCTCGAATATGACCTGCCCACTGCACGCTTCACCACCCCTTATCTTTGTGTCACTCGGAATGCATTTAGCATTCCTCCTTTTAATAGCGTCATCAGTGCCATTCTTCAGCTCTGAAGTTAAGATTCATTAATGTACTAAATGGTATTCGGAATCTTCAAGAAACGTTTTAACCTATGAACTACACAATAACCATTTTCAGTAACTCATATTCTATTTGAAATTTTTCGTTATTTTATTGATATCTAAGTTTCGAACTTTTCAAATTTCAGTTTTTAAATATATTAGTTAAAAGGAACTGTATTAACTGTCTTTGGTCCATTCGTTTCCTGCAAAAATCAACTTTTGCTGGAGCTACCATCTACTGGAGGTACTTTTTAGTGCTTTCGTTTTTTTAATACTTCCTCATTCAAGGAAGCAACGAAAAAAGATTTCGTTAGCTTGGCTCCGAAACTATTGGATCGATTTATAAGAATCTTTCATCTACGAGAAGCTACGTAATACGCGTGGTAACAGGCTATAATTTGTGCAGGCGAAGTCGCGGGGAAATAGCTAGTTGGATATAAATTGGTTCACAATTCAGAATGAAACCGATTAATATACTTACATACATTAAAAATATCAATGTATGTAAGTATAATCGAACAAAGGAAAACCTCCTTTCGGATTTTGAATGAATTCAAAATTCGCAATCTTGTTTTTACACAAATATTGAAAAATAATACATATCATCTAAATATTTAAGTGATATCTGGTGAAAAGCGTATCTGGTTTTCTTATAAAAGGAAATCTGCTGATTCGATTGCGATAAAATTTTATCCTCAACCAATACACAAAAAAAACATATATCTTCGTCGGACATATTATAACCTCCTTTTCGATTTTGAATTCTGTTAAAATTTGCGTGACTTCTGGTTGTTCACACTATACTAGTAATATGGGCCTAGGCCCAGTAGCAATCATCATCGGAATGTTTGAGAACTTCTGAATTTAGCAATTTAAAATCGTATCGAGTTAGTATTTTAGCATTCCGAAACATTGTCGTAACGTTACTACGGTTGTAACTACGCGGTTACAACAAAATGGTACTAATGGTAAACTCAAAGGTGACTGACTGACATAGTGATCTATCAAGGCACAGCCCAAACCGCTCGACGGATCGGGCTGAAATTTGGCATGCAGGTAAATGTTATGACGTAGGCATCCGCTAAGAAAGGATTTTGATCAATTCTACCCCAAAGGGGATAAAATAGGGGATGAAACTTTGTCAATTTTAAACCGATCGAGTTGAGACTTTGCATGCATAAAGCTACTATGACGTAGGCATTCCCTAAGAAAGGAATAAAAAACAAATAAATCATCTCCCAAGGGAATAAAATACGGGATGAAATTTATTTCAGATATTTGACACGATCTAATGAATTAATATTCGTTAGAAATGCTGCTCTAAGTAACTTTACCACGCGGACGAAGTCGCGGGCAAAAGCTAGTTAGTTATAATTTGACGCAATCTAGGTAATTCTATAATTCGTCGCCAAAGGGAGGCAGAAGAGGCAGCTGCCCCACCTCTAGGGATTCTAAAATTTGCCTAATGTAAAGCAACCGATGTCCTAAATCTTTGACTTCACTTGATTGATCGTTTCCGTAGACCGGAACTGGAATGAACTTACCAATCCTATAATCAACTACGCTCTGCTTTTCGCCATTATTAAAGCGAGAGAAGGGGACTGGTGTACACAAACCCTCAAATTATTTTTATTCTAATTTTCTTATTAATTTAAAGAACTCTTTTAAAAGTTTTATTTATTCTACAGTCAAGAACTCGTCTGACTTTACAAGTAAATACTTGACTTACTGCTTGTAACAAAAACAAAAACTTAAAAAATAGAAACAATTTCAAACTTTGAAAAGAAAAGGTGAATGATTCTTATCTCAAAAGCGATTTATTCAAGAAATACTATTGATATCGGGCGGAGTGTTACAATTTTTATAAATTTGCGACCAAAATTGGCGAGACGTTACTCTGTTTAACTTCTGCTCCTAGAAATTTTTAATTCTGTAACAGTACGGGATCAATTAATACTAATACGGGATCTAGATCTAGACAGATCCCGCAGCATTTATTAATTACTCGCAATATTAATTTCATGTTACTCACTTGTCTTAAAAATTGCTTTAGCTACTGAACTTACCAAACAATTTATGCGAAAAAAATATTTACTATTACTTTTTTACTATACCACAATAAAATCTTAGTGAATTATCAGACAAGATTAACTTACCATCTAATTTTCTTTTGTCCAAATTATTAATGTCGCTTAGTGAATTAACAAATTCAAAAATAAATAACACAAAAATACAACATATCGCTCCACGTGTACACGTCATGTTTAACATTTTGTAACAGGAAGTAAACCTGGGGCTCTATTTTTGAATCATTCGTCTCGCGTCGAGCGCTCGTTTTCTACTATCACTCGCATACAACGTTCGCTAAGCGACGAGTGGTTCATACCACTCGTTGCAGTCGAGCGCTTTAGAAATGGCGAATTTGTTAAGTCGAACGAAAATCAGTAGAAAACGAGCGCTCGACGCGAGACGAATGATTCAAAAATAGAGCCCCTGTAAGCAAAATGTTTAAGGTGTTGGAGATACTGTTAAGTCCGGTTATCCGAGGTCGATCTCCAAACTGGACCCATCATACTTCATTTGTAAATGCGAGCGCGAGCGCCTTTTAAAATTTTTGGACCTTCCAACGTGTCGTATCAATTTGCAAATGTTTAAAATTTCAATAGGTACCATAAGAGTTTAAAGAAAACACCATAGGTTCTTAAGATATTACAATTTATTTATGATCAAAAAAATCAATATAACAGTTAAACATTAAAATACATATTACTTTTCCTTTTTACAGTAAATATATTTGCAATATTTATAAATCTAGATTCTAGTCATTCATGATCCATATATCTACAGTGGTGTGCACAGAGATTTGGGGTAGGGTCTGCAGTAGGTAGCTTTCAGCTTGTCAGTATAGTTTCAGTATCTTTAATAGTACATTACGATATTAGTGCGTTATGATATTATGCTCGGCTCAATTACGCCCTCGCCTTCGGCTCGAGCTGAAATTCCGCCTCGCATATTATAACCAATACGCACGTATATCGTACGACGTTTTTTAACACATTTGCGAGGAAACAGAAAAAAAATTATGTTATATTTTGTTCATTTTTAATTATTAAAGCAGTTAGTGAAATTACAATTATTAAAATGATACGTAGATGTAGTTGGTTTTTCAATTATGTTATTATTATTATTACTATTCATAATGTCATTGTTTTGTGTTAGGGTAAATGTTGGAGATGACGAAACTTCTTGAAAGGCGACAGAAGAGCATTGTGATTCGTCATTAGTTGTAAATAAAAAAATAAGTATTGTCAGTAGAAGTAGAGGGGCGCGGCTCAGGGCAAAACTTCTTCGTTTGTAGCTTCAAATTTATGGCCAGAGTTATTTTGGCACTTTTATTTGCTTTGTTTTGGATGGAATCTTCTACATAAGATTCTGCTACTGCGTTAGAACGCCACCCCCATGCCGCTGTAAAGTCAATATATCAGCTCCCGAATCAGCAAGTAATGTAGCTGACGTTCTTCTGAAACTGTACCCTGTATAACAATCAGCATCCGGCAATCCTAAAAACTTGGAGACTTCCTTTGGCATGGCACCGTTTTTATTTATGCCAATAGGTTGCGCAGTACATTTACCTTTTTGGTAATTCTGAAAGAAATGATTATTTTTTGCCTTAGTCGTACGCAGAGCTTCATATTTTTTGACCACGTCGTAAAATGGGCCGTCGATAATAAAAGATCGGGGTATTTTGTTTTTAGTGTTTGGGATTTTAACTAAAAGCATTTTGCCTTGATTTTCAATGTCATTTGTGGTAATATTGAGAAGCTCTTGCCGTCTATATGCACCATTAATACCAAATATTAACGCAACCTGAAAAGAAATAAAAATGTGTTAGATAAGATATAGGTTCTTAGCTTACAGACGGTCGTTAAAAAATATGTAAAAGAGTATGTACAGTAAGTAGTTCAATACATAAAATAAGGAGGCTAACTGACCTTTGTAGCCAGGTACTGGCTATCTGGAGCATCTCTTAAAAACTGTTCGACGTCATTTGATGACAGTACCTTAGATTTTTTCCTTAAACATGGCAATAAATAACCAAAATATAATTTCGTTTTATCGAAATCGTAATAACTACTGAACCATTATCACCGGCCAAATTAAATAGTCTATTTACGTAAACGCTACTCTTTTGATGACTTCTTAATTTAATCAGATTGCGATAAGCAGTGCGTCTCAAAACCATAACACATACACAATTGTTGCGTACAATGAGTTTTGCCTGTCGTGTTGCTGTGGTAAATAAATTACAAGAAGTGCAATTTAGGGCCGCATCGGTGGTGGCGGTGCCACCATAGCGTTTGGTTCAAAACATTCGGCTAATTAGAACGTTTAAGTAGTTCAGTCTAGTTTTGATAGATGGCACTTTTACTAGTATAACCAAATCGGAATCATGAATCTATTCATGTAAGAGTCAACGTATGTAAGTAAGAATTGAATAATGTAGGTTTAGTTGGATTTTATGGGTAGGGTATGCAATGCTTATTTGCATTTATGGTGTGCACGCCACTGTATACCTATCATAGATCCTTTTTTACCAATTATAATTTATCTTATTCATAGTGCGACCACTTTGATGTGATCTACCAATAGTTGAGGTTGACTCCAAGTTTTCTCCCAGGCGGATACGTCCTGCCAGAAGTTGAGCATACCTTTACGCCCAGAATTGCGCCAAGGTTTCATTCGCTCACCTCCTGTTACTGAATCATCAGGGAACTCCGTGATACCCCCCACTGCCAAACCCAACGTTATATAAAACTGGAGAATGAAAACAAATCTCATAGGAAATCATTTTATAATATGTGCAAGCCTTACAATTAACTAATACGTACATACTAATGATTACAGATTTACAAAAAGGCATGAGAAATATGTACCTATCTAACAAGAATTTAGAAGTGCGTATAGGTGAATGAGCTGACAGACCAGAAAAGATAGAACTGTAATGAAAGTGTATAGAAAACAAATACAGCAACAGGACTGGCATAAGGTAAATGAAACATGCTAAATATTCGGTGGCATACTATTTTATGCTATGCAATCTAAGCTCGGTGGCGTAGTGGATAAGCGCTGCGGTCCGCGATAATTGTTGTTAAACAACTTTCCTTACAGTTTAATGCACTATGTATAGTTTACAGATAATAATTACATCTAATTTAGAGTTAGAGTACATAAACTAATTACAAGCAGACACCACTTACATCAAAGCAGTGTTTTAATATTATAGTATAGTGTGTATTTCACTGATTAATAACAATATTCCTTATTTTACTAGGCGAGTCTAAAAAGATATCTATTTGATTACTATAGCGGTTCAGGATTCGGGATAGACGAGGGACAGCGGATTTGGCACCAAAAACTGTGGATCTAAAAGGCGGACATAGCGGTGTTATGGGTTTTCGAGGCACTTTTCGTGGCACTTTGAATTTAAAAAGAGAAAGTAATGGGGGACAGTTTATTTTACCCGTTAGTATTTTATGTAAGAATAATAAATCGAGTAAGTCCCGTCTCTTTTCCAATGATGTCATTTTAAAATGTTTGAGTCTTTCCTCGTAACTTTTGAGACTCTTGGCAATACCTTTTGAATACGACAAGTGTCTCATAAACCTTTTTTGTATTCTTTCTAGACGTAAAGTATGAGTTGCATAATGTGGTCGCCATACGACAATGCCATATTCCAAAATGCTTCGTACCAACGAGTTATATAAAATAATTTTAGTGTGTGTATCTTTGAATACTTTGCCATTTCTGATGACGAATCCAAGCATCCGTGATGCCTTTTGTACTACATTATCCAGTTGCGGAATGAACGTCAACTTTTGATCAAAAATTATTCCTAAATCTTTGACTACTTCTGATCTCTTTAGCGCGACATTGTGTATATGATATTGTGTCGATATAAATGCAGTTTTACGTGTAAAATGGACTTGCCGGCATTTTGAAGCATTAAGTTCCATTCCATTTATCCTACACCAATTAACAAGGCTGTTAAGGTCATCTTGCATCTTCAGAGAATCATCATCCGACTTTACAATAAGTCCCAATTTAAGATCGTCAGCATAGAGGAAATGTGATGCATATTTTAAACAGTTAGGCAAATCATTAATGAATATATTAAACAGAATTGGTCCGAGATGTGACCCCTGAGGAACACCTGATAATATATTATAAACATTTGAACTATATCCATTAACTACCACATAAAACCTTCTTTTGAAAAGATATGATGACATCCAATTTAATAAAGATCCAGCTATTCCAAACGATTGCAATTTGTTTATAAGCACTTTATGGCAAACCTTGTCAAATGCTTTACAAAAGTCTGTATATATTACATCAACTTGCTTTCGAGAGTCTAAAGCCTCTGACAGAAGACTTTCAAAGCAAACAAGATTTGTACATGTCGACCGTGCTTCTAGAAAGCCATGTTGATGATCTGTGAAAAACTTTTTACAGTGATTTCGAACAATAGGGCATATTAAAGATTCCAATACCTTAGCAAATATACATAGAAGAGAAATTGGTCTATAGTTCTTCACGCACGATATATCTCCTCCCTTATATATAGGGACAACCTTAGCCAACTTCCACTTATCCGGAAAAACTGCGGATCTTAGTGAGGCATTATAAATGATGTACAATGGCTCTGACAAACTTTCGGCACAGTTCCTCGCAAAATGTGCTGGAATTTCGTCTGGACCGTGACCTTTGCTTGTATCCACAGATTTTAATTTGTTAGTTATCTCATCAAAATTGATGAAAATGTTATGTAAGTTATTACTGTATGCTTCTTTATAATTTGTAGTAATTGCAACATCGTCTGAGTCCTCATAAATTGACGCAAAAAAACTAGCAAACTGCTTGCAAATTTCTGCTCCTTTAGAAGCCGTGTTAGTGCCATTGTGCATCTTTGCTGGAAATATACTTTTTCCTTTACGCTTTCCTTTAATCATAGTCCACATTAACTTTGGGTTTTTCTTAATCGATTCCTCAATGCTATTCATATAGTCTCTGTGGCATTTTGATGCTAACTTTTTGCATCTAGTTCTGAGAAGTTTAAATGAAATTTCATCTCGCGGGTTTTTATGCTTCATATACTTATGCCTAATATTGTTTTTTTCTCGAAGCAATGAGATTAAATTTGTGCTAAACCACGGAGGATAGTTGGATTTTCTCCGGTTCCTCAATGGTACGTACAACGAAATTGATTCTCTAAGTACATCGTAAAGATGTTTTACCATTTCATTCACATCTGTTACTTTACTAAATAGCTCTGACCATGGTGTACTCTTAAGAAATCGATTTAAGCTTATATAATCTGCTTTATAGAAATTGTACCTCGGGATTTCATTGTTAACTGGCAAATATTTCGGCGATGATAAACTTATTTGTACTTCGAAGGGAGGGTGCACGATATCAATTTTGGAAAGGACATCAGAAGCACACAGCAATTGACAGTTTTGGTTATTGGTAAGAAAAAGGTCTAGTATATTACCACTAATATTAGAAATATGATTAATTTGACACAAATATAGAGAGAGAATAGAAGTATAATGATATTGATTTAGTATGGGAACCGAGTGTCGCCTCTCCGCACACAAATACAGATTAGATGAAATGATCATTTTGTTCACTACATGAAAAACTGCCACGCGATACGTTCGTGATAACATAAACAGAATCCCAAAAAGATACTAAGCTAAGAAATCACACGATTAAAAACAAACTCTAATTCAACGTGATAATAAATAATTTACTTTAACATGAATGTTGAACTGTCACGTGGCTGTATACGGGGATACCAGAAGGGGAAGAAATATTTTAAGATTATGCACATTTTAAAAAATTGGGGACATCATTTTATGTGCGAACTATTAAGATTAGATTTTGCTGTAACCAAGTGAATATTAAAAAATAACGCTTTTCCCTATATAACTTCTTTTAAAAAACGCAGTACAAAAACTAAGAAAACTTAATGATAAACTCTATCATATGTCTGTGGAGTAATATAATTAAGCGAGGGAAAGTGTAAAAAAAAAACAAAAATTAAGAAACCAACAGAATTTTTGTATTTATTACATTAAGCCTAATTTGTAATTTTTTCTTACTGGTATCATTCCGATTGTGCATATTAGTGATGTGACATAATAGTAGTTGATGAAATAAGAGGTTTAAATTTTGTTATGAAACAGTAAAATGTAATTCAGTTCGACAATGTTCTACAGTGGTTTGATAGTAATTATTTAAAGCTTAATTCAAATAAAATGAAATACATAAAGTTTGCATTACCTAATGTGAGGCATATTAATACACTTATAAATGTAAATAGTGAAAAAGTTGAGTTGGTGAAATCGACAAAGTTCCTTGGTATTACACTAGATTCCCGACTGCAATGGGATCCTCATATTGATAATTTGTCAAGTAGACTGAGTTCTGCAGCATTTGACTCTTGACAACGGCAGGATTGGTATATTTTAGTTATTTTCATAGTGTAATGACGTATAATCTATTGTTGTGGGGTTCTGCGGCTAGCATTCAAGATATTTTTATTCTACAAAAGAGAGCTGTCCATGCTATATATAATTTACGGTCTAGAGAATCTCTCAGAGAAATATTTAAAGAAATAAATATTTTGACTGTTGCCTCTCAATACATCAATGAAAATATTATCTACGCAAGAAAACATTACGATTCCTTCACAAAAAAAAGTAGTGTTCATAATCATAACACAAGAAATAAAAATAAACTTGCCGTTCCAAGCTTCAGACTTCAGAAAACCAGAGGATCAATGCATTTACATTGCTATGTTCAATAAAGTTCCACAAAATGTAGTTGACCTACCCATAAATAAATTTAAAATTCATGTAATGAACATACTTATGAGTAAAGGCTATTATAAAGTTGATGATTATTTTAAGAATCGCAATGCATGGAATGAATAGCCATCGCTTTGTTCTATAAAGACTAATTATATGTTCAACCTATGTCCTACAGACTTTGAAAGTTGTATTTATTATTGTGATAAGATATGAAATGACATGATTTATGTAAATATCATAGGGCTGGTAAGTTTCTTTCGCTTGTTCTTCTTGTCAGCTAAAAGACGTCCTGAACAAGTGGTAGGGGAAAAAAAATTTTTGGACGATTCAAAAGCGATTCATAATAACTAATATGATCATTACAATAATAAATTGATCATAGCCATGTTTGTTTTACTTTATTATTCTAAGTTTTATAACTGTAATAATAATAGTACCTACATTTTTAATTGCAACGACTGGACAATAAGGAATCGCTGGTCAAGTATGAGTTTGAAAGCCGTGACAAAAAAGTTTGAAGACAGACACAAAAGCGATAAGTACGTACAAACGTCAATCTACATATAAAGTCACATCCGTTTGAGACATGCGTTTATAAACTTATGTGCAAATATGAAGCAACAAAAAAATTGATAAAAGCTGTTCTGTGGGCGGTTCTTTAAAGTGGCTATCCTAACTCGATTTCTATAATAATGGTTTCCGATTATGAATCAGCATAATAAACTAAATTAAATTGACGCCTATAAATTAATTTTGTAAATTAAATTCACACCACCAACAATATTACGTTAGTTGAAAACATGATTTTTTGTTTGTATAGATAATATGTTGTTTTGAAATTCATTTGATAGGTTTAGGTCTAAAACGGATAGGACAAAATAAATTATGTTAACAGGGCATTCCGTTGTAAAGTTATTAGGGAAACTGAAATATAAGTAATGCAAAATAAGTGAAATCCCGTTTCACCAGTTTCTAATAAGACCTATTAGGCCAACACTCGTAGCTTTTCACGAAGTTTCGTTTGATTTATATATTGTTCATAAAACGTTGATACACTTCGTAACTTAGATATTTATAGCACATCAGTATTTTTTAATATCTATCTGCGTGTAAATAATTAACCGAATCTTCGTAAAAAAGTGCCTGAATAGTTCATTATTTCATCTGTTCAGTATCAATTCATCTTTTATTTTCAGGAGGCACAGCACTATTTTTTGCAAAAGTGCACAATATGATTTACATTGCTGTCTAGAAACGGGGTTAGAAACATTAATGTTGGTTTGAGCAAACAATGTATATTTTATTTGAAATTGTGTCAAATTATTACGTTTTTTATATTTGAGCACTAAAATTGTACTTACCAGTGAAAGGAAATGTTTGCATTAGTTAGATTGTATACTTTGTTTTGCTTTTTGCAAGTGATAATAGCACAAAACGGTATTTTTTATAGAAAAAATCAGTAAAATCACCACTCGACGATTGACGAACGACTGACAAATATAAAACCGAGGAAAGGGCGTCATATGAGTAAAAGCGCATATGCCAGCGACGCTTGCCACGCCCACTTACTACTTCTATTCTCTCTCTACTATTATTGAACTTTCTAAAGATGGTACATTTCTGTTATAATTTTCAAATTGAGTCCACTTTATTTGTCCTAGATTGAAATCTCCTATTATATACACATCACCTTGAATGCTTTCCAGCGTCAGGTTACAATTACTTAAAAAGGCCTTTAGTAATGTTGGTGTTACTGGAGGAGGAAGATATACAATGCAAAAAGTTACTGTATTAACTGACACATTAACAGGAAAATCTATTGTAACCCATAAATCTTCACAACTACTCTCCCATTGAACATGTCTATTAGAGTTAATTTTTTTTGAGACTGCCAATAAGACGCCCCCTCCTTCCCCTTTATTACTATTTGTTTTATTTCTATCCCTACGATATACCACGTACCTATCATCGAACAATTCACTATCAAAGACATTATTATTCAGCCATGTTTCTGTGAGTATTATTATATCATATTTACTGAGACTTACGCTATTATAAAAATCAACAGTTTTGGTTCTTAGGCCACGTACATTTTGGTAGTATACATTCAGACTTGAGAATTTTAATACTTATATTTATATCAAAATCATGCAAAACAAATAAAAATATGAAGTCAAAATTATTTCAGTTTCTTCAATGAGTCCATATCCTTGACTAAGATAAATGCTGAATCATCAGTTTTTCGCATGAACACTTTCCCATTTTTGACCCACACATGTTTATAACCTTTGTCTTTGGCGTTTTGTCTAGCTGCAGCGTGTAAAACTTTATTTGGTACTGAGAGGTGTTCCATAACATAAATTGGTTTTTTATCATTGGTAATGCCTATGTGAGAGGTGTTTAACTTATTATTCGGATTTGCTTTATTATATTTTATAACGGCAGCTAGAAAGAGATCTCGTTGTTGCAGTGACGACATCTGAATAATAATTGATCTAGGTCGGTAGCTGGCCTTGTCTTGTTTTGACACACGAGTAATATGCTGTATTGTCCCTTCTGTCATATTGTAACCAACCGTTTTTGCGATGCACATAGCTATACCTGATAGATTTTCGTTTTTTGTTTCAGGGACACATTGTACCTCCAGATTATTAGCGCGCGCATTTTGTTCCAGCAGATTAACTTTGACTTTTAAAAGTTGTATTGTCCCTTGCATGTCCTTGTTTTCTTCCTTCAATGTTTTAACTTCCCCGGTCATTTCTTGACACTCTTTAATAGCTGACTCATATTTTTCATTCATAAAAGACATTGATTCCTTTACTTCTTCAATCTCTTTCCTGATACAGATGAGTTCTGTCTTTATAGAATCGACCACTGATCTACCAATTTGTGACACCATGGACGCCAGCTCATTTTGGATTACATCCACTACGATTTCTCTAATGTCATCTTTTGTTACCATATTTTGCGTTTTCGCCTGCGACAATGGAGAAGTAGCCTGTCTCTTCGCTCGTTGCGTGAAACCAATATCACCTTCTTTAGTGTTGCTGTCGTTTGTTTTGGGCGTAATATTTCTTTCAATGTAGTTGGAAATTGATTTTGGCGGTGAACGTTGCATTTTTAATATTTACTTATTTACTTTTATTTCTCGTTTACAAAAAAAGAAGTAAGATAAAAAAAAACAAAAAAAAATTAATTACAAAAGGAAAAATGGAAATAAAAAGAGAAAAAAAAAAAACAATTGCCTCCTCTGCGTGGTTCCGATCTTCGGGCTTCGCTGTCGGTTGAACGTAACTCTATCCGTTACACCACGGCGCTTACAAGCAAAGCGTCAAAATATTCAACTATTTTCTGCATTTAACTAATGGCTAAGACAGTCGATTCATTCCGATAACAACTGCATTGTTTGCTGGCAGGTACAAAGTCCAAATGTGTCGTCGATGAACAACGGCTTTTATGAAAGTTTTTTTCAAAAAATCATCACATAAACACAGTACAAATATTTGTTTTGAATAAAATATTGTTTTCACATCAACATTACGCATAGATGTATGCGTTATTCGCTATAGAAATCACGGTTAATATGATTTAATTTCTCAAAATTTTTATCAGCACTTTATACCAATCAAACATCTGAAAAACTCCGAGATAACAATTGTTCTTGACAATCACGCAGTTATTCACTGATTATTGCAATCCCCAACTCGAAACTTGAAAAAATACTTTTTAAATACTTAAAATACGGCCAATCTATTATGTTCACTGCGCCATCGATCAAAATTATATAGGATAAGATTTAATACTAGCTATATCTACTAGAATTTCTATACTCGATATCGCAGTGACTAAATATCTCGTTCGATCTGTGATGCAAACGCAACTTTATAAGGGCTGACCATAGAATGGGTGACCAAAAAAATCATTATCTTTGATCCTGGTTGTGTCTTAAGCCGTTAATACTTACTAGTCCACACTGACTCGCATGGCCCTATATGATTCGATTCCATCCATAGGGCAGGCCTGTGTCCAAGTAGTTGAAATATTTATAGATTGATGATAATGATATGAGAATTTAATGGTAGCACGTCCGTTTGCTGTTTTTATAAAAGGCTCTGTCAGAATATCAGCGTTGATGCGACCTATGTCGTAACAACATACGCTGAGACAAGGTCTTGATTGACCCAACGTTTGATTGTATTATGTATTTTTTTCTTTCTTATATTTTTTTTTGTATATGTACTTAGTTTGTGGGTCAGTAAATTAGTTTTTTTCTTTCTTTCTCCTTGGTTGAAGCCAGGAGAAGTTAAGCCTTCATCCAATCCACTTTGTAATTAAACTCACCCACTCTGGCTGTTGAGGTCCAAGTCTTCAAAATATACGGTATCGTTGTCGTATTCCGATAAACGCTCTAGGACTTTTGCTGTTATTTGTAGGAATCCATTTGACACGAACACAACAGGATCATCCAATCGATTTTGATACGATACAAATGGATGTTCCTGAAAGAATCAACAAAAGATGATTATACATCTCTCTCTATATTCTTTAAAATCTGTGTTTGAAAATCGAGTTTTTATTTTGAGCAATTTTACAATGATCGTAATAGTTTTCTAGTAATAGTCATTTTCTGTATATTTCTATGCGCACCTGATGTGAAAAAATAAATAAATACATTTTTTATATATATGACGGTCGTCGATCTTTTCTCCATTAAACTTCTGATGAACTAGCCTAGCCTAGCATGATTTTGCCAGTGAGATTAGAATACAATAGGTTGCGAGTCTAAACGCTCCTTTCATCTTGCATTCCTCTTGGTAGCATCGCTAAATTTTATACGAAATATGAAACATCATAGCCAACCGGATGGGATGAAATAGGGATGTAATGTTCAATCTGCCACACATCCTCCTTCAAGGTAGAAAAGTCGTCCTCAAATATGGTCTGGCCACCGCACGCTGTGCCTCCACGCACTTTCGTCAATGTGCGACGACATTTAACTGGGCGGCCCACATTGCGGTCCTTTAGCTCTAAAATAAGAGGATAGATTTTTTTTTAAATAACAATTTTAGTAACTAAATTGTTTAATGTCCAAATAAGTAATAAAGTTGTCATAATGGCGTATTCGCAGTGCGGGCTCATTTCATTGGATAATCAACCAATGAAAATTTGCCACAGTTATCATATGCATTTCGTATTCTAGTTACCTTCTAGAGCTAGCATAGCGCTTAATGCTCTACGTATGTTGTAATCGACATACTAACACATATATTTAACGAAAAATGTTTCTTACGAGCATACTACACAACCAACAAATGGTACGAATCACACTCACATTGTCTAGAAGCCTTAAAAATCGTTGATTTTTAATTTTCCAGGATTTCCTGACAAAATTAATGATACCTGGGTCAATATTTCATCTCGTGCAAATCGGGTGTTCCGCGACAAAGAATATATAAATCATTGAAAAAATTTGGGACTGAATCGGAATTCGCAAAAGCAGTTTTTTAATTATAAAAGTATTAAATTTCAAAATAAAAGTCGCAATTCTCATAACCAGTCGTGTCCCTATTCCAAGATTTGAAACAGTTAAGCTAATATCGAAAAATAATAACTGCAATTTTATTCAATAATAGGATACTACGAGTATAATAGTTAAAATTCATTGTTTACCAAAAGTGAAGTGGTTTGCGAAATAAGTTATTACCGATTTTATCAAATAAGGTACTCAACTCCTATATTCTGATACTTATTTGATTATTGTGTTTGGTGTGTAAGCATTATTTGAACCTGCATGACATAACAAGTCTACTAAAAAGGACAATATTTAATAGAAAATGACTATAAACCTCATTACCGTTCATTTTAATAGGAATGGGAATTAGATAGGTGAAATGGCAATGAGGTATTATGATTAAATATTTATTTATTTAATAATAATATTAACAGGATTATAATTGTACTGACTAGTGGGTGAAAAAACTTTTTAGGACTTAAGATTGAATAGTGGGTGATAAGACTTACGAGTGGACACCAGAGAGAGTCAAATCAGGTCTCTATATAGTGGATAGGAAGGGGAGCGGGATCACGTTTTAAGCCATTCCTTCTCTCTGTAGGGACCAGCTGGTGTGATACGAAGCCATTCCTGTATTACTCGAGACTCTCTGCGATAAGAGGACCAAGTATCCCGTTAAGGAGATAAATGTCTTGGTGAATAGATTACTATTTTCCAGGTTTCATACCCCATGATAGGATATGCCGTAGGAATTGAATAAAACTAAAATAAAAATTGGTATTTTTACTTCAAATTAGCGAAATTAAGTTTTTATAATTTTCTAGAAGCGTGCCCATCACGACCTTTGCCAATTAATTAAGATTCCAATTCTAAACTAAGAAACAATTCTAATTGAAGCAATGTTCAACAAAGTATGATGAATTTGATTTTATTAAATAACTGACTCCGAAACACTCTAATGGATACAAATGTCTATATAGAGGTCATACTTTTGAAACATACTTATATCTACTGAAGACCAGAGAAAAGTGAGAATCGGGGATTTTTTCAAAAGATGGAGATTTCTTAAGTAAAATACTAAGAGAAACGAGCATAAAATTAAAGATATAGTTATAAGGAATTAGTACTTACATAAGTCTAGTTAGTGAAAGGCTTAAAAACGTGACTATTTTCGACTGAGACGAAATTTTTGTGGACGCATCTTCGTCCAATTAAGTATCAAACAGTAGGTACGTATGCCTAGTGGTACGTACAGTAAAAGAAATAAGCATGATTGAATTATGTCTCAAGTAGAAAAAATGTATAGCCAATATAAAAATGAAGCAAAGCTTTAGTGAAAAAGAAGTACTAGGTGGATTGAAAAGTTGGCGGCCTAACACATAAATACTTAAACTATTTTAATGTAACTGGCCTCATTCGATTAGTTGACTCTCTGGTTGTCAAATTGTAAAATTCTATACATTAGCATTAACTGTATTTAAATTAGACTGACTTGACTGACTGACTTATGAGCCTTTGTGCAGCATTTTTAAAGAATGGAGAAAATTGAGCAACGTGCTGTCATCAAATACCTGTTTAAAAAAAACTAACTCCAAAAGAGATTCACGAAGATATGTCAACAACATTGGGGGAATCTACTCCGTCGTATACGACTGTGAAAAAGTGGGTTGCTGAATTTAAACGCGGACGAGAGAGTATAGAAGATGACCCTCGCTCTGGTCGGCCTATGACGTCTACGACTGAAGAAAACATCGGGAAAATCTGTGATCTGATATTGACAGATCGAAGATTGACCATCAGGGAGATTGCATACAGTATTGGCACCTCGTATGAACGAACACAAAACATTATAGTCAATGAACTTGGATTTTTTAAGGTTTCTGCGCGCTGGGTACCCAAATTGCATTCAGTCGAACAAAACCGAATACGCCCACGATTTCTCACGACTGTTTGGAAATGTTTGAGGCAGATCCACAAGATTTTTAATCTAGATTTGTAACAATGGATGAAACTTGGGTACAGCACTACACCCCAGAGTCAAAACAGCAATCCAAGCAGTGGAAAAAACGTGATGAACCCACTCCAAAAAAAGCCAAAACAATTTTGTCAGCTGGCAAGGTGATGGAGTCAGTTTTTTGGGATGCTAAGGGTGTCATCAAGGTGGACTACCTTGCAAAAGGTGAAACTATAAACTCGGCTTATTACTGCACCCTCTTACATCGTTTGCGCGAAACAATCAAAGAGAAAAGGCCAGGATTACTCAGCAAGAAAGTGTTGTTCCATCAGGATAATGCACGCGTTCACACGTCTGTTGAATCTCTGGCTCAAATTCGTGGTTGTGGCTTTGAATTACTGCCCTATCCCATCTATTCCCCTGATTTGGCACTTTTAGACTTTAATTTATTCCCAAACCTAAAAAAACACCTTGGAGGTCAAAAATTTCCATCAACATAACAACAGAATAACATTTACTTACTCTGATGAAATGGTTTAAAGCGTTCCGGATATCTATGAATAATAAAAGTATTGATAAAAAAGCCATGCAGATAAATTAAAGCCGAATTTTCAAATATATTTGTTCCTAATTATCATTTTTATATAGCTCATTACCATTCCGGATTATCTAATTACCATCACCGTGTAATCTAATTTCCATTTATTGAAAATATTTAAGGCCCAATATCTAGTAAAAGTAACACCCAATTGCTGTCGCTTCAATTTTTTTATGATATAAAACCAGCTTTTAAATAAACCAGGAAATAACGTTTTTGGGCACAATGTTTTTGCGTTCTTCGAGACTGCCAATTTGAACTTAATAAAATATTCACCCACTTATTCATTTTCAGTTTTCGTATACATATAGAACAAATGGTCATTTACGTTGATAAACAGCTGACTAAAGATAATCTGATATATTTACCGGTGACAGTATATTTTATGGTGCCTTTGGAAAAAGTGCCTACACCGTCCACTGACACAAGTAAGTTATAGTTAATTATGTCACCAAATTTCAGCTGGGTTTCAGAGTCCTCATATTCGAAACGTCCATTAAGAGCTTGGGCTAGTTGCCCTGATACTGGTTTGCCGTTTTCTTCGTCTCCGACTCTCCCTCGGAATATAAAAAGAAGCAAACCAGGTATATCTGTTGAGCAATAAGGTCTCGTGTTAATCTTTTTTTCACTTCCGGCCTAACATTATAAATAAAATGTTAACTGATCCTGTCTGTTACCTGACGTAGACACTGCTATCTACCTACCTAAGTTTTCAGTTAATGAGCAGTTACCTAAGATGTCCAAGTGTTTACAATTTGCATTAATGGCCTAGTCCTAATAACTGATATCATGTCCTGGCGACCTCAATTTTTAAGGACCTCCACTACCATATTGATAAATTTATGGCAAACTACACACTTATAATTTTCATAAAATATAGAAATTGGAAAGGCCAGAAAAGCCCCATATATTTTTTTCATGTTAATTTTTTATAATTGAAATCTCTATATAGCAAATGATTGTTATACGAGATTGATATATTATATTAGACAACGAACGGGGTTCGCTAGAAATTGCAAAAATTATAATGTTATTGGCTTTGTTGACAATAAGTGAATGTCCACGATCTGTCGATGATCTTCAAAACTACTTAAGAAAACCAAAACTAGCCAAACTCGTTCCGTCAACAGAACGCAAATAAAATATAAACATAACTTACAAGGTATGGATACTTTAAAGCCTCTAGGTCTAAAAGCTTCTATTCTCAATTCAGGAAGGTTGTAATCACTTTGACTAGCAACTGTCACAAGAATTAGAAACAATATGACGTAAGATGTTACACGTCTTCCATTCTCGGTAGCCATTTCGATACTGAGGATTTTTAATAGCCTCATTTTTTGATGAGCAGATTAAGTAACTTTCGCAAGGACCGATTAACCTACCAAAAATGTAAGATCTTCCGTGCTTCGCTTCGGTACGTTCAGACATTAGTACCGGCTACATTTGCCGTTGTTAATAGTCACCGATTCTCCACCGTTCTGTTTACAAGGAAGGTTACTTATGTATGTGCTACCATTGAGCATTAACTTGTGCGACGGGGAAAATGTTCTATGAATCCAAAATAAATCTTGTGTCTCTTTTCATACAATATTTATTGTCGAATACGGTTTCCTGTTGACTATTTGTCTTTGCCACCATTGTATTTATCGAACCTGAAGTTTCATAATACATATCTAGAAATGATTAATTGTTCAAACTTATGATTCGACGAAGGCGAACTCTTCTAAAATAGGTATATATACCCATTACAGGTAATGATGTTATAAATATAACTCCTATATCATCATATATTATATTTAGTCAATTTTGCTATACTGGAAAATAGAATTCGAACCCACGACCTTTCGCCGGGCGACTGCTCTGGTTGTTTGGGTTAATGAACATTGTTGAAAATACGCTCTGTAGTTGCGGAAAAGTAACAAGTGCCATAAAGTTCGTCAGTCCAGTCAGGTCCTGGGTGGCTCAGTGGTTAAATCAGTCGCCCGAATTGAGAATGGTCGTGGGTTCGAATGACATCTCAGATTACGAGGGGCAAAGTGGATTTTTATGCATTGTTTGGTTTCAAAACGCATAAAAACAAATTACCTATGGTAACCCAACTAATACCTCTGCTTACCTACGTATTTCTATTTGGCTATATAAAATGATATGAGGCTAGATAGACATCCCGTGAGAGCTACCTGTTGCGAGTCGTCCGCCGTTACGAATGGTGACCTAATAATAATCACGTGCAACATGCACTGTCGGTATACACATAAAATCGATGTTGTGTAACAGATAATATGACTGTACATCAGAATATTCCGGGACACCGTAAATGCCTAGTTGCTGTTGAAGGAAGGAAAATGTAAGTCCAAAACCGACCATCTAAACGTAGGTGTTCATACACAGTTATCATTCTGAAATAATTCAAAATTTAAAAAGGGATCACTGGCAACAGTCTTTTATTTCACATTCAACTAAAAAAAAAATACAATAATAGCTTAAAATTAACTTGTAGATCCGTAGGAAACAATTATTTTATTTACTAGTTTATAGTGACAAATATAATATACACATTTTAGTTATATGCAAAAGGAAATTGAAAATTTCTTTAACACTTTATAATACTCTCCTCAAAATTATTCCTCAATATAATATTTAATTTAGACAATAGCTCTATTTTGCGTATGTTTGACATATTTTATATTTAGTTGTCACATAATTCATTCACATATAAATGCATGAAGTCTTTATTATACAAGTTTGAGATGAACTCTTTATGCCATTTTCACTTAGGTTAGGAGTCGCTCAAATATGTCGCCTAGACTAGGAACCACTTAACGATACTAAGCAATATCTATAGTCATGTCATACGACGCCTTGCGCTAGATATTTCGGAAATATAATAGATCACAAATATGTTTAGGGATTGAAGGATTTTATTTTCTGTGTAACGCGATTCGTAAGATTAAGCGTTTCTTATTTAAGCTATGCCTTGATTTAGGTTATTGGCAACGGGCATTAGTTACTTAAGTTTGTAACATTCTGGATAAAGTTAAGTATTTATAGTTACTATATGTAAAATATATCACTAAACTCGCAAAACCCCAGGTCATGTTGAGCTGAAGACTAGAAAAAATCATAAAGCAACGACTTTTATATAGTCGACTAAGAGTTCTGGTTGAGTCCAGGTTGTTCCCCAGTGGGGCAGGTCCTCCCAGAAACTGAGCATGCCCTTACGACCGGAATTACGCCAGGGCTTAGGCTGTCCACCGCCGGTGTATGAGTCGTCCGGGAACTCTGTGATACCACCAGCTGCTACACCCAATGTTATGTAGAACTGCAAATGATATAAAGTATTAAAAGAGCACTTAAAAATTACTATTTCTGGCAACTACAGATGGAACACACAGAAAACCACATAAAGAGTGGAAAAAGATTAAGCTGCCTTAGAAGACTCATTGTTCTTATACACAAAAGACGTTTTAGTAAAACCTGTTAAAATACATTAAAATTATGGTCCATTGTTCCTGGTAATTTTTCTCTGATAAAATCTCGAGACTCAAACTTTTCCGCACTTATAACTTAATCGGTCTATTCTATGTAAAAAACTGTCACTTTTACTGCAGCCAACCCAACTCCGCCTAGAAGCTCAGAAGAATCTTGAAAGACTTCGCAGAGTGTTGATGGGTCGGCTATGCTGCCAGGTTCTAGTATTCCAAGACTTTCTTACCTACATAATCAACGAAAATTTTGATATTGGATATTCAAAAATAGTGGGCACCTTACATGAGAAATTCTACGGTTTTCTCTAAGATCTCTAGTTGCAAGTCAGAAGAACAATTAATCGCTCAGTTGAGGTGCCCTTGTTCTATATGTATCCGAGTTTATAGCACCGTGAACGCGACTAGGTACTAGGTAATCAATGATCTATGCTTACGTAGTCATCAAAAGGTGCTATCCTAGTGCCTTTTTCAAGTAACATTCGTGGTAGATGGGTGCATGTATTTGGGAAACGAGTGCGCAACCCGCCCGTTGCATCCACCCGCGCCCATTGCTCACCATCCACTGACAGCGATATGTATTCTGGAATTTATTTTATATAAATTATTAATCTAAGATGTTTTCTAATCTTTGAAGGTTTGAGGGAATACTATAAGGGAAAGATTTTTATGCGATTGAAACCAGGAGAAAAGTAAATAAAATTAAAATAAAAAACAAAATAATAATGTCTGTGAGGTTGTCTGTCATTAGAGACGACATCACATATGATATTGCTCAGATCAACTAAGTTACTTAGATAATTAATTTGTTAACTTCTTCCTATATCAGAAAATATGTTGTTATAAAAAAATAATCTTACGGGGAGTCCAAGTAAGACCATACTCGTGGAAGTCATCACCCCATAGACTGTTATCCATCAGTTTTCTTGATAGCAGCTGCATTCTACACTTTACGTCCATGATTGGACCGCCGTATAAAACCTGCGAAATTTCAATAAAACATCACTACATTGTATATATGTATATTGAAGTAGATCCGCTAATTTTATTTATCTTTTGAGGATTGTATCTCTTCTTTTACCGGGCTACGGTTGTTATAACTCGGTGAGCGACAAGACAAATATGCTAGCACCTAAATTTATATTACCTGTCATTTAATGAAGTTATCGATGAAAACTATCATATTCTACTACTCACTTTATTACCGTATTCATCTAGTCCTACTCTCAGATCTCGGTTGCCAAGTGCTGTAGCAATCTTTATAACACCTGAAGCGTAATTAGAACTACCGTATTTCTTCAAAAAAGGTTCCAGGAGTATTTCTGCCGAACAAAAACATCTTATTAGTGTATACCTATTGTCTGTGTTACTGGTAATCGATATTTTAATCAGAAATACGTTACCAGGATATAACCAATCTCCTTGGGGTAGCTTAGCTCTAATTGTGACGGCTCCATATTTAAAAGCGAACCCTGCGCTTGTTATGCGCCCGCTGACTACTGGTGGTAGAATATCAGGTCCAGAGGCTTGACGGTAACATTCTTCAGCACGAGATGTACAACTGTAAATGAAAAGTACGTGTACTATAAAAAGGACTAGCACAAAGTGACTCTTAGATAGCATGAAACTGCCGGACTATGAAATAAAATAAGCGGACACGATTTTTAAACTAAGTTTTAACTTAATTCGCCGTCAAATTCAGAGATCATGTTAGGCTCCATATCAAATCATTGAATCCTTTTGGATATACCTCAGTAACCAACATAATTATTATTTGAGTTCATAAGGTTAATGTGTTTATGTGAAGAATGTTTCTTAATAAATGGCAATTTGTAAGACATAACCTGCCCGGAAGGGTAGAAAACCCAGACTGGAGTTCTGAGTGTTGCTATGCTTGCGGATAATACAAATTTTCATTAAGTAGAATAGATAATTTGATGTTTTTTAACGACTTACCCGCTAAAAAGGTCTAAGTTTCCGAGGTAAATAGATTCATTAGTGAAGTCAGACATACGTTGCTGGATCTTAGGAGTAATATGGAGGTTACCATTAGACACATAGACAACAGGATCATCCGGCAATCTCTGGTATGATACAAAGGGATATTCCTGGAATAATAATGATCAAATAATTAATTTGAAAACTTAATTTGGTAACTTTTAACATCTACTTGGAAAACAACTTAATACAGTTTCTACTCTTTTGTTTAGACAATGAATCAATTGCATTAAAACACAATGTTGCATCTCGTGGATAACTTACGGGATGTGATGAAACAGGTATATATTGTTCGATTTGCCAAGTGTCTTTCAGGGATGAAAAGTCATCCTCGAATATAATCTGACCACTGCAAGCATTGCCTCCCCGTATAGTTGTCACTGTGGGTAAACATCCGACCGGTTTTGGACTACTCCCAGTGCGGTCTTCAACTGCTGAAAAATCAAAGCGGTAACATTAATATCACAATGTTTAACCAAGGATTGGAATTCCTCCTTAACAATTGCTTAACAATTAATTTTTAGTCATTCTAATAGTTCCAAATCTCATTTGGGAGCAATATAAAGCTATGCTTGTTCTCTTAAATCTATAAAGATTATTTTGGACATTAATGTTGTACAACAATTAAATTTACTAATTCTATTTCTACGATGTCATTATTTGGCATATACATGTAATAATTTTATTGGTAACAAAAATCTCTGAAGTGATTGAAGCGGGATCGTGCATGTAGTGGTGTCTCACTTTAACTACGGAATTTGCAGAACTGGTCGCTGTTTTATAACTTTATAACTAATACTAGTTTTTCTATGGTCAGCAGTGGGCGTAGTACGGTTGATGATTATGAAGATGATGACTAGCTTTCCACTAGTAGCTTTGCTAATGGTTTACACGATTAGTGAGCCAAAGTAGAAAAATAGGATTCAGACTTAAAATTATCCGTATACGAAAAAAATACATCAAAATTCGTTCAGAAGTTTTCCATGAAGGAGTAACAATTATACACCCATACTTAGAAACTATCGTATTTCTAATCTGAAAGTAAAAACTTCAAAAGTTACATTGTCGTAATTTACCTTGTACAGTGTAACTCAAGTTGTCCTTCAAGTAGCCCTTTCTGTTCACTGAGACAAATACGTAGTAGTTGATGACGTCACCGACACGAAGCTGGGTATTTGCGTCTTCGTACACCCAACGACCATTGGTTGGCCGGAGGACCTCCCCTTTTAGGCTACCAACCGCGTCTCTGTCGATCTTCCGGTTTAAATTCCCTTGGAATACGAAGAGAGCCAGCCCTGGACCATCTGAAACATTCAGAGAGAAAAATGTATTATGATTTTTAGATGGCGAAAGAGGAGGGAATATAATCGTTTATACAATCCCACGAAATATTTGGGTATTCGTATAGTTTGACTTCTGTTTTAAATACACTTTTAAATAGTTGAAGAAGTTGAAGTCACGGCTTTGGGTTCATGTTTATTCAAAACTTGTTTATTCTTTTAATTTTCGAACTTGTTCACATACGCGCTCAGTTTGTGATGCAAATCTTTCGTAAGGGCTGATCATAACATGGATGACCAAAATTTTATTATCACGAACTCCGTGCTTTGGAAGGCATTTTAAGTCCTTGGTCCCGACTGCATCTGTAGTCGTTTACAAAATACTCACGAATCTTTAGGCTTGATTACGAAAGGCCTATGTGCCAGCATTACGGACACTAAAAGGCTGATGTTGATATTTTAAAATTATTATCATTAGTTTTACATAAATATACCTATCTGTTTTTTTAAGTGCCGGCCGATGACCATTCGCTCGCGCATCAGTATAACAATTATCATGTAAAGTCCCCGAAAAGCGGTTTTTACTTATTTTTTATCATGTACAGAAATTTTGACTAGCTTTAAAGGTTGATAATTTAAATTGAAAACTATTTTATTAATAGCCTGAAATATACCATAAATGAGTATTATATATAGAAATATAAAAAAAAAATATTCATTTCCTGCTACTATTCATGGAAGTTCTAAAACATGGTGAGTTTACAAAGACCATTTCAAAGAATGTTTAGATAGTTCAGATTACCGCGACAGTTAAAGTTTTACACCTGAATATATACAACATACGTTGAAAAATCAATTTTGATAGTTTTGTAAGCTAAAACTCTGGTCTTATCATCAACACTGCTCTGCATTGCACCTAGTCAGATTAATGACCTTTCATATACAACTTGTTTATTATTAACTAGTTATTTTCTTGCAACTTCGCCCGTAAGTTATAGTCTATGTAACCCGCCTATGGTGGAGCTACCGTAGGTAAAATAATTTAGTGGTTTGGAGCCTATTTAATACAAACAAATAATCAAATCTTTACTCTCTATAATATAAGCATAGGTTAAAATTTTTCATACCTACTATAAACTTTGATTAATTTATATCTCTCAAATTATTACCTAGGTACATATTACTTTTTTTTATATATCTCAAACTATTACCTAGGTACATATTACTTTTTTTAGAATATAAATTAACACAAACAACATTGATTACATTGACATTGTCAACTGTTGAATGTATTAACTTTTTATTGGTATTGTTTTTTTATTTAGTTTTTATTATAGGTGTAAAAACTTAAATAAACCTAACTTACCAGGTATTGAAACTCTAAAACCTTTAGGTTGAAGAACCTCTATTCTCACATCGGGAATAGTGTAGCTATTTTGAGCACTGACCAATCCGAGAGCCACTGATAACACATAACAGCACACACGCACATCCATACCGGTTATCAATTCGGTACTGACTAAGTAGATGTGCAAACAAAGACGTACAGAGTTTAAGGCTTTATTCACACGAATCAGTTCCGGCACAGTCACTAGTCTGTCTTAATGCTTCAGAGATACCTCAGATTTATCGCTTATAACGAATAAGAAAATCAGTTTAAAGAAAAAAAAAAGAAAGTAGATACATGTAGCATGGAAATTGAAGATGGAAGAGAAACAGGAGAAGAATTCTTAACGTTATATAAATAATAATTAAATACAAAGAATATATTTTTTAAATTATTGACATTTCATTCCGTCTTTAAGATAGCGCCAGTGATTGCCTGTGTTGACACCAAAAAGTAAAGTATATTAGGGAGGCCGGCAAACTTATCAGCTTATTTAGAACAGCAATATGCTTAACAGGCTTGTTAGAGCCCAAAAGGTTTATGCTTCACTATTTGACGTACCAAAAGGATTTAAGCTTCGGCAAATTTTTCTTTGCCGAAGCTCGGTGGCGTAGTGGATAAGCGCCGCAGCCCGTGATCGTTGTCGTTAAGCAACTTTCGTAAATGTCGGTCACGGGATGGGTGACCAAAAAATTATTATCTCGAGCTACTCCGTGCTTCAGAAGGCACGTTAAGCCGTTGGTCCTGACTGCATTTGCAGTCGTTAATACCCTCCAACCCGCATTGGGCCAGCGTGGAGGGTCATGGCCCATCCTCCTTAACAAGCCATAAGGAAGGCCTGAGCCCCTGCAGTGGGGACATAAAAGGGCTGATGTTGATGATGATGATGATGAAATTTTTCTTGACCTGAATTTGGGTCTGGCCTGTAAAATATGCATGTAAAATAAATGTACTTGAAATCGAAAAGATCCGGTCCTTAAATGCAAAATTTACGGAGTAATGATTGCAGACTGTATCAAATGACGAAATTAATTAGATTTTTTTTATTGGCATTTAACTAATGCATCTAGGGTTATTTAGTGCTATTATTTTGATCATACAGCCATTATCTTCAAGGAGTTGGTGACAATGAGCTCGTCTAGATGTGTTCATAGATAATGTATTAAAAAATAATTATATACCGTTTGACACCAATAAAATCGTCAATGATAAGTATGAATGAAGCTTAAGGCTGGTGATAAACAATCAATCATTACTCTTAATTTATTTATTCATAAGAATACAGAATTCCAAATAACTAGGGCCAAAAAATATGACTTAATAGTTTAATATAAAGTTTATGTTCCTTTAGGTACTTACATGGGGCCATATTTATTTACAAATTTTATTCTGTTTGCATTACTCCTATACTGTGAACGACCTTCGTGTCCAAGAGACTAGTACGCCGGTCCTTGAAGTCTCAGTTTCGATTCCCGAATGAGTCATATCTGAGCAATGTATGTGATTGTTGTAATATTTATTTTATTACAGTGATTTAGAGGATATAGGCTTGGTTAACTAAGCCCATATCATAAAGAAAATCAAAAAACTGTTATTTAGAATATGGAGATACTTTTGATAAGATATTAATATAAATGAATATTTTGAAATTCTACACGTTTAAGATTCATTGTATAATGTTAAATGTCAGAGGTTTGGAGGAGATAAGAAAACACATGATAAGACAACACTAGATCACTTCGCATAATTATTATGAGAGAAAAGCGTATTTTAGATTTTGTTCTAAAAGGGAAAGCTATTGATTCGATTTCGATAAAATTAACATGGGACCTTTACCAACGGTCCATTAAGCAGTCGAATAAAAAAGTATTTTGAAAATCGGTTAACAATTAGGTAAATATCATACATAAAAAGAAACATACATCGGTTAAAAATAAAATATACTTACTTACAAATTATTTTAAATAAAAATAAAAAATACTACATAGATATTTAGTTTACATATAAAGTAAACTTATTGGTTAAATTTTTTGGTCATCATAACTGTGAAGTAGCGAATTAAATAAAAATCAGATATTTATTCTATCGTCATGATAAACTCAGGGATTCCCCTGGCAATACGTCACTTATTTCTTGATAGGTTATAATAATACCTATATCCTTGAATTTAATTGCGCAAAGTGAATAACCTCGAACCTACGAGGAACAGGTTCGTCTGTGGTAGTGTCTTAATCGATAATATTGGAGAAGAATTGCTGGTCATTTTCCGCCTTTGTGAATTATTAAGACTTGGAACATTTTTAAAATTAGAATTTAGTCACAATGACAATTGCTTAAAAAATCCCATCTCAGAGTACCTGGGATAAGGGGATTTTTTAAAAAATTTTTTAGTAAGTGTTTTTCAGTATAGCATTGTGAATGCAAAATTGATCAAATATAATAATTAGAATTAAGTTTTTAAACCATATATATTAATATTTTTAGTCATTAACAAGGTGCGAATCTTAATAATTATTCAAGCTTAATCAGAGAAATTACTAAGCTTATCCACGTGAATTGTTAATGGAATCACATCGGAAAAGGGACTTCCGACTATGACGAAGATATCGTAGAACAATCGTACAAAGAATAACATTTTTGAAGTTGGTTTAAAATATTATTATAACGATTATATTAAAGTTTCATTCATTTTAAGCAAATAATATCTAGCTCTGGCCTGCTTTAGAAAAAAAATTGTGTTGACAATAACCAAACTACAGTTCCCTCAGAATCTGTGCTCTGTAGCAATCATGAATCACCGATCCTTAAGATAATTTAGGAAAAAGGAGTGTCTTTTTTTAAGACGAAATAAAAACAAACTATATTTACATACAAAATTTATTATCTTTATTTAATATAAAATCACATAAACAACGCCACCGTCTGAAACAAAACATTGAAGTAAATCAAGACAAGGAAAATTAAATTATCTACTAATTGGTATCCAAAAACATTGACAAACCACAAATGTATGTTTACAAAGATTGTGGGTATAGATGTTATTTTAATTAGAATAAATGCACAATTGCACATGCCATATTTGTTTGATATTAGATACGGATGATTTATAAGACCAACAACATTAAAGATGTGTTGATATTTGAATTTTTTATCAATGAAAATTTTCATTCTCTTTTATTGTGTTTTGACCATAGAGTTTAGTATCGTTCCTTAAACTTATTACTTTTTAAGCATTTTTCAGTTAAATATTTTTCAATATAGCATTGTGATAATATAATAAGAACATATCCTTTTTACCGTTACTTTAATTGGCGGCAGAGATTTTTCTTGGAAAAAGTTAAGTCCAAAGTAATTTCTTATTCTTCATTTAATAATAATAATTACAATTTCGTTAAATTCACAATCCAATATCATTTATTAAGTCTGAGCTGTTACAAGCATTTATAAAATTAAGTAATTAAAAGTGCTATGTCAGAATATTATTAAAAGAATAACGTAAATGATTTAATAATTAGCATTATCGTAAGTAAATCTATATGTGTTATGTACATGGATATATTTATTCAGTACAGATTTACCTTTATTGTCTTATTAAGACACATGATTGGTTATATAGGTATAAAAAGTAGTTACTTAAGTTTTGTTGTTTAAGGTTTACTATTATTTTTATTATGAGCATTTTAGCCGGATTTGTTGTAAATGCAATATTTGATTTTTTTTTTGCAATAGAAGTTGTTATCACAAACGCCGTTGCATGAACGTAAAATAAGATTGAGTGATTTGAAGCTGTCAATTTGATAAAAAATAAATTAAATGAAAAAATATTATTGTCAAAATTTTATACGACATCAGAAAGAAAATTGAAATGAATTTTAAAATATCTTTATTTAACTCTAAGTTTAGCATAATATTAGTTACTATTTATTTCTAATAAATTATTCCTACCTTTGTATTATCATAACGCGTAGACCTTCACGTAGTCGACCTGCATTTGCGACGTGTCTTCATACCAAGTCGGCAGCCACTGTTCCTTCGCCCTCCAGAAGTCAAGCATGGCCTTATTGGATCGATCGTTCCAAGGCTTCGTTGGACTGTCAGGAAATTCATGAAGACCTCCCACGTTTAAACCGAGAGAGATATAGAACTGTTAAAAGAATGCCGTAAAATTCTATTGGAACCTTTAAAAAATATTATTAATATGTTATCTAAATAATGAATAGCTTTTCCAGATTATTATAATAACTTGTAAGCGTGGATTGACTGATTGAAAGAAACAAAAACCTTTCCCACGTTAAAATAAAAAAAATCTCACCATCTGATCAAGAGGCGCCATCGTTGTGCCCCTCAGCCACAGTGGCGCGGCCGTTACGTTTTTCGTTTTAGCGTCTTCGTAAAAACCTGAGCCGGGATTTACTTCGCCGTATTTCTCACCGTCCACGAACAAAGATATACCATCTATAAATATATGTTTATTATTCACTACCATCATCATCAAATGCTTCACAATAATTTCCTTTATGTAGGTATGATCTATTCACATTTGCTAGGATGGAGGAGGCAAGTTTTTTTAATTTAATTCTAAACATTTCTAATAACTTTACTAAAAATACTGAAAATGATCTTGACAAAAGAGGCTATCGATAAAAAAAAAAAACTTTTAACAAATATCCTCATTCGCTTACTAGTCACAATGGTGTAATTACATATAATTAATAATAGCTTTGTCGCCTTGGCAAAGTGATTGTAGCTCTTAAGCTTTAAAAAAACATGATTACCACCGCTATCAACAGGGTTTTCGATTAAAAAATTGCACTAAAATATGTTGGTTTATGCAATCAAGAGCTACGGCGCCGCAGACAACATAAACTGATAGACGGGTCAAACTTATATTACCCCTCTTTTCGCGAAGGGGGTTAATAAACAGTTAAACTGAACGTTCAGTGCATTTAAAATACAAGTATTTCGTGAAGAAAATAAATAATACTCGTAGTAAGTTCATATTTTGAACATAGATTTGAAAATGAATTGTGTACATTTTTTTTTCACTATTATTAAGGGGTAATTAATATATATTACCTGGTCTCCATTCAAGACTGTAGTTATGGAAATCATTTGCCCAATGGTCGTGTCCTATTTTCTCTTTCAAATGCGCACTCCTGGAAATAATAGTATGAATAACCTCCCTTTAACAAGATTTGGTTTAATTTAGTTACCAAGGGGTCATTCAAGTAAGTACTAGCTAAGCAGACTTTCAAGTTATATATTATTCATTTCCATTACATCAAACAAATTCATAACATATACGACAGAAAAGGTTACTGTATGTATCTGTGTATGAGGCATCCAGTTACTACTTATGACGATTTTGACCCTTAGAAATTTACCGTTGTTTTCTTATTTTTAATTACAGCTATTAAACTTATTGAAAGATAGTCATTTTTGATGTACGCAAACTCTTGAACTATGTAGTGATTAAATCAGCAAATAAACTTTATGGAATAATATTAGTATAACTTCTATCATTATCCTATCAACATCATTGTAAGCTATTGGCTGTCTATACTAATAATAAGTTACCTGCAAGTATAACACGATACACGTGGTTATAAGGCCTTCTTTAAACCTTTGAAATTTCGTGCTGACACACTTCTATGGGCGAATACAAGTATTTTGACTCGAAATATATATATTTTTTTCTATTGATCAAAGTAATCACCCATGCAATCAATGCATCTTTGAAAACGCATTAGTAGTTTATTGATACCCTTCTTGAGATATCAGCTGGACGGGTGGCAAAAATTTTTCAAAGGCATTTTGTACTGCTTTTCGGGTATTAATTATTTTCCCGCAAAAAAATTTAAAATCCAAATTCTGGAAAAAGCTATCAAAATTCTGGAAAAAGTAAAAGTCTGCAGGCACAAGGTCTGGTGAGTACGGTGGATGACGAAGAACTTTCAACCCCAGCTCTTGTAGCTTGGAGACCGTCTGCTGTGCAGAATGAGGTCGTGCAGGAGTAGTGAAGCCGAACGATTGACCAAAGCTGGTTGGAGACGTGCGAGCTTCTCCATCGTTGTATTCAATTCTTCAAAGTACAAATTTGCAGTAATGCTCGTCCCAATTGGTAAGAAGCTGTGATGAATTACACCTGCGTTAGGCCACCAAACAGTGGCCATCACTTTTCTAGGGGTAAGTTTTCGTTTAGGGCATTGTTTAGGTGCTGAGCCAGGGTCCAACCAATTTGCTGAGCATTTACGATTATCGAACAGAATCATTTCTCGTCACAAGTAACAATGCGGTTCAGAATTCCTTCATTTGTATGCCTATTGAGCAGTGCAAGGCACGTCTCGACGCGTACTTTACCCAAAATTTTTTTTATTTGAAATGGCCAGTACGGCAGAACGGCAATTTCATAGGAAAATAAAGACCTATTAGATCGATAAACAAAAACAAACAACAAAATTTCATACTTTAAGTTATCTAGTACCTTTTATTAGAAGAACGTGTCCCCTGTAGAAGTGCCTAAGTAAAAAGTATTTCTCTATAAGATAAATCACCATTATATTAAAATATACTTTATGGTATATACCTGTAAGGTTCAGTATCGCACATAATAGAGCCTCCTAACAATTTCTTGTAGTATTCAGCGTTACCCTTCGCGTACGCAACACGCATAATACCGGACGCATAATTCTTTGAGCCGTATGCGTAGTCACGAGGTTCCAATTGAATTACTGAGGAAAATAGAAATGTTTCAATTAGTATATTAAAAATAATAAAGATTAAATAATCATCTCAACATTGTTGGAGTATCTCTATTGTCGTTGATTTATTAAAAAATGTGTTTAATTCATCGACATCGATGAAATATATGATGTTTTTCAATATTTAATTTACTTTATAAACTTACTTGGAATCAACCAGTCTCCTACTGGCATTTTGGCCCTAACTTCGACGCGGCCATATTTGAAATTGAAACGGTTCTTGGTGTTGATTTTCGCGGTGATGATGGGTGGCAGAATATGGGCTCCTGATGATTCTCGGGTGCATTGGTTTGTGCCCAAGTCACCGGTGCATCTGATTAAGAAATAAATACAAAATTGTAGAAATCAATAAACAGTTGATTTCTACTATTCCTACTATAATAAGAAGTTAGGTATTTCAGTACCTGAAATAGACATTAGTTTCATACCTAGCAGTAAGGTCCAATGATTGAGTAACGTAGTCTTCTCCATATTTGGATTCCAATGTGACGGGGCGTATTTTTAAGACGCCGCCTCTCACCCTCAAATTGCGATCATTTAAATAAACGTTGAACGGATAGTCCTGAAAATTAAAACCATCAATAATTTGAAAAAGAAGCTGCATCTTATTTTGAAATTGAAATAAAATATAATTTTCGTCGGTGGACGATGGTACGAAAAGTATTTGTAATTGAATGTATGTTTATCTAAATTAGGTATAGGCCTCTAATTTTCCGCAATCAGACGCTTTTTTGGCTTTATTACTCCAGTCAACCCAACTTCGCCCAGAAACTTTTAGGATCTTCATAGAGTTCGCGGAGTGTTGATATGTTTATTATTTTTATTGTTTTATTTATAATTTTTAATCAATTTCGCATTCACAATGCTATACTGAAAAATGCTTAAAAAATCCACTTGTTCCCTGGCACCCAGTACCTAACAGGACTGACGGATCTTTCAAGCACTTGTTTTATATCTATCTATATTTCTTTTTTTTTTTGTATAAATATAGAGGTAAACCTGGCTAACTTATATCATATAAAATGCAAATCCACAGCGTTAATACTCAAAGTAGCTATGCAAAAGTAATTTCTGTATCTGAGATTTTATTTTATTTTGAATATACTGTCTGAAATCTCTGAAAAAAGATTTAATGTTCAACTTTTTAATGTTATAGTATATTAATATGGTTTCTTATGTTTTAAGCTTATCAATAATACGAGTATTTCATTGTTTCACTTAGCATGTCTCCATAGCATCTCAGTAGGATAAAGTAAAAAATTATCAAGTTTAGTATTATTTGCTATATCATTAGTAACACTACGTACATTATTATTCTATCTATTATCATATGGTAAATCAAACGTTTGTATTGTGAGTGGCTCCACGTCCATGTTAATGATACAGAAGAATATATCAGTTTTATCTTTATTCTTATGGGGTACTTATATCATAATAAAAACTATTTAATAAAAAAGTGATGCCAAACTAACCAGCAAAAAGCGGTATTTAAACTATCCTAGAACCATGATTTTTTGAGGACTCATATAAATGAGTCTTATATCTGCGTATAACCCCACAAAATGGCCCACTTTATAAGTCTACCCTTGCTTACAGCGCGACTATATCAGGCCGCAGCCATCCCACTTTTGATTAAATGGCTCCTATATAGGGATTGCACAAGTGTACTTTTACCTGAAAATGTTAATATAAATCCACTATGGTAAAAAGTGAGACTAACTCGGGCCTAGCTATTCCACTACTAAGTATGCACCTAGTGTTTACTGAAACATTATAATTCACTGGAATTATCAAATTGTGATGTGCCACATACCTTTGCTCAAACTTTTTAATTTTTTCTAGTGTAGAAAAAATTAAAAAGTTTGAGCAAAGGTATGTGGTATTTATTAATATGATAACTAGAAATATTGACAAAGATAGTAGAAAACATATCCTATTGTTCTTAGTATTTGTGTTGTCTGTTTGCTGGGGAATGTGAATTTTCTGTGAACCCTATCTTGGTTTCGATTAAAATTTTAAAGCATCTCTTAAAAATGGCTTATTAACACTTTTTGTATTCATTTATTTATAAACAAATGATAGGAAAAGTCGCCATTTTTTGGGTGATCTTTTCCAAGTATGCTATAGCATTTATAAAAGTTAATTTACTTCTACAATGGTAAGAGCCAACACCAAAGCAAATTCGCCATGTTGTTACCAATTAGGGTTCCACAATTATTACTGTCTCATCAGGGGGCTCACACTGGAAATCGTAGATTCTGTTATGACAAATATTTAGTAACAAATGTGTAGTGAGGATATATTTATATGTTATATACTCTTTCGCTCCTTTTTATATATACAACAAACGATGCCAAATGGTGCCAACGGTGGTATCTCGCAGACGGTACACAATATGGGCCCAAACTGGTATCGTGAACTATTGATAACTGGCAGTCCATCAATATTTATGTTCAGAGAAATTTTATTTGGTAGACACGAAACATTTTCAAAAATTCTTTTCAAACATTTGATCAGACCATTGTGCCAGTAGTGCCCTGGGGCTGAAATGGTAATTTGTAGGTTTTCTCTATTTGTGCCTAGAAGTGTTCGCACATCTTGAGGTAAAACGTCGTTTAATCTGATATTTACAATATGAAGTAAAGAGTTCAAAGCAGAATGAGAAATATTGTAATTCAAAGCCTAGTTTTTAATAGAATAACGCAATTAAATTTTTTTGTTGTAATCAGTAAGTTCCTTTCATAATCGCTAAATGATTTTTCATTATTGCTTTCATAGTCCGAACCCCTTCCATCCGAAGTACTACTAAAGTTATTTTGTCCGGAACCCTCACCCGAATTTGCTATGCAGTCTTTACCCGATAAATTTAAAAAGTCAGTGCTCACTCTGGTTAACATTTCCTGATAGGTTTTCTTAACCTTTCTTTTATAAGAACCATTCTTTTTAAAGCGCTTCCACTGATCTAAGTCCATTTTTATTCCATTCAGGATAACAATCGTGTTTTTAAAGGCTGATCACAAAACCTATTGTAAAATTTGGGAAACCATTCAAATCGTGTTTTCGACTTTATCGGTTGTTTCCAGAAAAAGGACTTTAGAGAGTTCTAACCAGGATTGTTTGAAGATTTCTTAGACAATAGCACTACTATGAAATACCCATATATAAATCTACCTAGGCTTATATCGGCATATGACAAACCCCTATAAAGTGCAGTTTTGCCTAGCGAGTCCTAATATAAGCTTTTCTGGATTCGTGAGACCGTATTAAGCTCGTTTTTCTTATATTGGTGATTCAGAGCAAAAGTGGCCATATAAGGGTTCTAACCAAGATTATTCGAGATTTCTTCGATTATAGCATTACTATGGAATAAAATTCCATTGGATGTTAATATGTATTTACAGACTTTGCTTATATGAGGCTATAAGTAAAACTAATAAAAATAGTGATTGTTCCTCTGTGAACATTTTCCTTGAATATGCTCATATAGGAGCCTGAAGATTAGAATGCGCTTAAAGCGTTGTCTTATATGCGCATACAAGTCTGAGTTATTGGAGTAGTTCCTCTTGAGAGTAATTACTCTTAATACTTGGTTTAGTCCAGTAGTAGCCATGAATTTTGATCTTGATATATACCGATATAAGTCCATATTGTGTCCATATTCACGTATGCTGATATAAGTGCAGTGGCATATTTTGAAACCATTATAGTAGGTAGCTCGGTGGCGTAGTGGATAAGCGCCACGGCCCGCGATCGTAGTCGTTAAGCAACTTTCGCAAGGGTCGGTCACGGGATGGGTGACCAAAAAAATAAAAAAAAATTATTATCTCGAGCTACTCCGTGCTTCGGAAGGCACGTTAAGCCGTTGGTCCCGGCTGCATTTGCAATCGTCAATACCCTCCAATCCGCATTGGGCCAGCGTGGAGGGTCATGGCCCATCCTCCTTAACCATCCATAAGGAAGGCCTGAGCCCTTGCAGTGGGGACGTAAAAGAGCTGGTGGTGGTGGTGATAGTAGCTATATAAGTCCAAATAGGATTTTTAAATCGCATGCCATGATTATTTTGTTTGTTGTGTAAGAAGTTATAGAAAGCTAGAATCTTAAAAACAATTAAAATAAATTTGCTCAACGGCTAAAGGCACTCCTTGGCTGACGTTCCAAATGTGAAAGACATATAAAATGAAATTGTAGAATGAATTTCTTCTAGTTACATTGCAGAATTGCAACTGGAACGTTATCTAGTTACTTTTTAGAAACCGGGACAACTAGCAACTTAGGTTGAGCTCAACCCACTCCCTATGTGGTTTTTCTTAAGCAGAATCAGTTTATTTGGATTTAGGAAACTATTTCTTATCTAAATTATTACCGGTGCTTCCGGAAACATTATTTCGGTACTCCAAACTTTCCCCTTCTCCAGATTTGCATTAAAGTTATCTTCAAACAACAGTTGTCCCTTGCACACAAACCCAGGCATCGATACTTTCGAATCTGATATTTCACATGGGTACTTGAGAACTTCGGTGGGTTCGACTACTGCACTAGGCTTGGGAATTGTAACAGCTTCGGAAGAATCGGAAATAGGAGACCCAGTATTTGGGTCCACAGTTATGCCATCTTCATTCACGTATTCTGAAAATGTTAATAACTCTAATAAATTTATATTCTCATCTCATGGTTGCATGGAATGGAGTTTATTTTTATTTATGCATATTATTTAAAAAAAAAAGAAATAATAAAATACTCTTGAAATATATTTTTGAATATGACGAATTTGTATGAAATAATTCAGGGATTAATCAACTCTTGCCGAGTTCGTTGCTATTTCTTAATACAAGATCCTCCGCCGTAGATTTAGGTACTGATGCCGTTATCATTTTTTTATGTAGGTATTCAAAAAAATCATGCGTTTCTCTGCTTATTCCATTGCTATAATTGTGATTCTATGATATCTAGCAACTTCTACACCCACTAATTTATTATCATTTGACTTTCTCTAGTGATTGTTAACAGCCTTGACTGAAAGTCAATAAATATTGACTTTTATTTAAAAACTCAATAGAGGTCTTTTAACTGGTAATAATACGAAAGGAACATATTGGCGACGACCACATACGTCTTCAAATAGCTTTAAAAATACGTTTGTTTATTGATTATTAGTTAAGAATAGCCGCAAATGTCACAGAAACAGCAATACAAAATGATATCCCAAATTTTGAATGTAAGTCGAGATCAAATAGAATTAAACTCTATTATTCACTACTGCAGAAAAAAACACTATACATGAAGAGGTAATTGTACTATTGACTCACAATGAGGAAGGTAGAACCTATCATAATAGAAGTTGCGTTCAATAACTTAGTAATGATATCTCAGATAAATTTGCCAGAATATTAATATAAACTAAGCATTTTCCTGTTTGTATTAATTTTGTGTTTAATAATACTACACTCACATAAGAGGGAGCGTAATAATATATTACAAAATAATTATTCGGCACTTGGTGTCTTCATATTATATTATTTGTTGCTTGATTTTTAAAATCTAACGTATTCTTTTACTAACAATATAAAAAAATATGCGGATTTACCAGAAAAAAAATATTGATGATGATATTATAAACGATGACCATTATTTTAACTAAATCTTTATTAATATTTTGTTGATTGTTTACTTGGTTAGGTTTTTAATAAAATCAAGCATCATCTAGTAGAAGTCCATTGTAATAATCGTGTAACAAATAAAGTATATGCACAAGCGGCAAATCCAGCAACCAGGAGTAGTAGTAGTGTGTAGTTGAGAGTGGTGTAGACATCCTCTATCCTTATCCATCTCATTGCTCATAATAAGATAGTCAGAGACAGTCTTATTAGTCTTAGTCGGTGATATTAATTAGCTGAATATCATAGTTTCAAGGATATTGAAAATCAAGAACGGCCCCCTGATTGTCTAATTTTAAATCTATTGCAATCGCTTTCAGTTTGAAAGGTGTTGCACAACCATTGCTGCATAATACAAATACTTTTTTTTTCAACTGTCCTCAGAAACAAGCAATGGTTATACAACATCTTTCAAACCAAAAGATTTTAAAGTTAGACAATTAGGCCCCAGCTTCTAAGGAGAAATATGATATTTTTTGTGATTTCGGATATTCGAACACAAGGGGGAATAATAAGGAAGAAAAAGCCTCATTACAGATGTAGTAAAAGTAAAATTCTAACCAGTAACAGTCCATTCTCCGTTATCATGTCTGTATCCCAGATTATCTTTGATGACATACGTCCAGTAGTAAATTTTATCGCCAATCTTCAACTGGGCGTCTCTGTCTCTGAAGGTCCAGCGGCCTTCCTTAGCCTTGGTGATATCTCGCGACCACTGACCTGCCTCCAAGCCATTCATTTCTTCATTGAGCTTGCCATGAAAAGCAAAGATTGAGAAGCCTTCATCTACGACAGAAAGTGATTGAATTTTAATTAAAAAATTAACTATTGTTTAAGTAAGTAAATGGCATTAAATTATAAATAGTTCTTAGAAATAATCAATACCTGGAATAGAAACACGCAGTCCTCTAGGATAAATAGCTTCTAATTTAGCCTCAGGCACCACATAACTATCACTGTGTACTGAATTTAAAAAGCAGAAAATTAAAACGAAATATTTTTTTATATTTAACATTTTGAATTAAGAACACATTTTTTTTAATTATGAGGAAAGACAATGTATCTTCTCGCAATTTGAACTTGGAATGATCAAGTGAACTCACTAACTCATATTTACGTATGTACGTCGATTAAAAAAATATCGAACCTGCCATTGGTTTGGCTTTATATGTAACTAATTACGAACCAGTTTGCTTTGTTATATTACTACAACTCAGACCACAGTATATCAAACAATGCTCATACTAATATTTTAGGTGTTGAATAGCATTGGGCCCAGCCACTTTGATAGGTGATATCTATTATAATTATGTGTATTTTTTATTGTTGTAGCTAGTTTTTGCAAACGAGATTTTTTTGCTTTGCTAAAGCTAAAAAATATCTTAAAACTGGGTGTGGTACGAATTAATTTTACTTGAATAAAGACAATTTTGATTTTGATGTTCTGTTAATACTGAGGTTAAGGGAATTTCTCAAAGGCCGGCCTTAAGATGGGTGACCGAAAAATTATGAATCTTGGCGCAGGGACTTGCACATTCTAACGTTTTTTTTTCAATTCTATACTTTTCCTGCCATCTTCTTCACCTTATTTCAAACAATGCTTTTTTATCTCCTCTTTATCCTTCTCATTTTACATTGCAATCCAGTTTAATCACCACACAACTGATTTCTATTTTTATTCCTATTTTGTACATGCTGTCCGTCTGTGGAACTCTCTATCAGAAGACATAAAGTTCGCTTGCTCACTTTCACATCTTGAAAAATTCATAATTTATTTTTTAATTTTCCTACATAAATTACCTGGAAGATATTGCTATATAACAATAGGTCACCGTCTTGTATACTGTTTTTCTCATGCTATGTAATTTGTTACTTGTCCTGTGTCGTGTGAAAAATAGTATATTATTCCGCCCTTATTATTACTTGAAGCTCATTCGTAGTTGAGAAGGCTATTTCAACTACAGGCGTTAGCATCTACCAATCTACATTGAGCCCGTCTGTTTTAGCCCATTCTTCCTGTTTCTTTGGAGAAGGTATACTCCACCAGGTAGGACAGGGCATATTAATAGCAATAATAATGATAATAACTTACTCTAGTAGGATTTCATTTGCGTTTTGGCCAATTTTATGTAAGTTTTATTTGTTTATTATTTTTACGAATCAGATGATTTATACGCATCTTAAATATCTACTTTATTCACATTGAATTATTGTAAATATAGTTACGTAATATGCTAAGTATATTCAATAGTTTTTCTTGTTTACTTATTTTTGAGCTAGGCCTAATCTGAGTATAATCGTTTCGGTTCGTGGCATAATCCGTCTGGCTATAAATTGACTCTCATATTTATCAATTTTTGTAGAAAATTAAAAATTATTACTATTTTTTTGTCGGTTAGATCATTAAACTTTTTTTTTATCTTTTGCGTCATCAACAAATAATGTTAACATATTGAGTTGAACTGTCGCATGACGTCACACCTTAGCATATTTTCTTCATACATAGTTAAACAAATACTAATACGTAGCTGATATTTTTAAATTATCTTACTGACGGACTAAATGCAAAATTATAGGGGTAACTTTATCAATATTTTGTACCAAGACAACTTTATACATTCACTCTTTGACTGACATAACTTTTTGAAATATGATGTATGTTTCTCATTTCGAATTACAGTTTACTGAGACGTTATATCTTTGTTATATCAAAACCAGTTTAAAGTCAGTTTTTGGGTGCCTTCCCCCACCATGGATTAGATTAGATAATCGACGGCATAGCTTTTAACTTTAACTAGTGCTTGTAACAGCCTAGAAATAAACATTATTGAATTTGATTTGAATGTGATAAAACCAAGTATGTTTTATTTTAAGTTTACCCGAGTAGTAGAAATATAGTAATGTTATTTCGATCAAGCATTCAAGCTTTAGAATAGAATAAATCGTTATCTAATGAATATTATGGCAGCTTGTTAACCGATAAACTAATTTTATTACATCAGCTCGTCCATTGTTAGGAACATAACATTTAATTGATATCTGTGGCGGCGTTCAATCAAGTTCATTACTACGCCCCAGTGAGCCCCAAAAGTAGCCATTAAAATTCGACCACGCGGAATAAAACCTCTTTCAACACAAACACTATGGTTTGCGTTGTTATTTAACTATATTGTATTTAGAACAAAGGTGCTCATCTGGACCATGTTTTCCCCTATCGGTTTAGTATTACTAAGATAGGTATATCCATACAAATCTTGTAAATGGGAAAGCGTGTTGTTTGTCCTTTTTACCTCGTCATGGTATAACTTTTTTATGTGAAGATTGTGGGATGATTTAAGAATGATTCAATATATACATCATCACATCATGTTCCCACTGCTGGGGCTCAAACCTTCGCTGTAGATCAGGGGTGGGCAAACATTTTGATGGTCGGGCCACATTGCAGATGAAAATTTGACCTCGGGCCAAACAGTTTTTTTCATATAGTAAGCAAGTCGATCTAACGTTACTTGGAACTGCAACAATAAATTACAATGGATAAAAAGCCGCTGTTTTTTTTATAACTTTTGAGAAAATTAGTTCGGACTCTTTGAATTGAAAAATATGTTAAGCAAATACATCAGTTTCAGTTTTATTATTTCTTTAGTGTTTTACGATGCATGCACCCTCAGTAGATCTATATCTGCTTTTATTTCGTTTAATTTTCGGCGTATTTATTGCGGAAAGATTTTTCTCCAAATTAATATAAATATAAAATAACTTGCAGTAGTAAATAACTTATAGTTTTAAGTTACCCGTATTTTGTTAATTCATGAAATAATGTGATATAATAAGTATTATAACTAATAAAATTGTGCGACTGTTATGCATAGTGTAATTATTCAATTATCATAATTATATTTTCGAATAGGAAGCGCTGAAAAGAGCGGTTGTCCGGGAGAAAATTTTGGCTCCTACCGGCCCTGATAATGTTTATAAGTATTGCTTAATATTTTATCTAAAAATTTGTATTCACCATTTATGTTAGACGAAAACTAATATTTGTGTTTTTAATAATAATATATACAGTGCTTCAGGGGCCAGACAAAATTCTACCGCGGGCCGGATTCGGACCGCGGGCCGCCAAATGGCGAAGGGCGGACAGATGTCCAGGCCTACTGTAGATGTATTCGAATTAAACGAATAGGAAGAATGCGCTATAAGCCACCACTTGGCTCCAGTACCAGTTGGCCGGTATTAACGACTGCAGCCCGGACTACGGCTTAACGTGCATTCCGAAGCACGTAAGAGCTCGAGATTATAAATATTTGGCCACCGATCCTATGACTGGTTATTATGAAAGTTATTTAACAACCCCTTTACAATATTTACGTCAATACCTACGTTCAGAGCTAAATTAAAAACAACTTTAAAGGTGTGTATGATGAGGTGATTGGATGATTGAATGGTTCCTTCGACTACCTTTTTTGATTTTCTTTACAAGATTATAATTTTATTTTATTTTATGGCATTGACATACGATTTTAGTTTAACTTAAATTATATCCATACCGTATTACACTTAAATCTACTGAATGTCCATTTCAACCTTAATTCAACCCATTATTTTACTCTATTTTTATATAACGATGAATTATATAACGATTAATTGAATTCTAGGCCTTTGTGTTTTCTGAATTAATTATTGTTCATGAAAATCATATTTTCTAAAAGCGATTGGTACTTTAAACGTTACACAATCCCGTAAATTGCTATATCAATTGCAATAATTTTGAAGTAAGACAATTAGCTAACTATATGAGTTACGCACCGAGCCTTTCTTACTGCTACACTCAAAGATACATCATTATGTTAAAATGAAGGCATTTACAAATAAAGAATGAGCTTTTATTCATTTAAATCTTTTATACATATAAAAGTGCGAATCAATCTCTCAGAGGAGAATAGCATAGCCACTGACATTGACCTTATAATTATATGAAGACTTCTTATTGTATAATTTTGTAGATGTAATTATGAATAGTTGATAAATATACGTAATTAAAAAAATTAAAATCAAAAACGAAAACCTGTTTATGTGACGTTTAAGTACAGTTTGAGATGTGCTTAACTTTAAACACCCAGAAACCGGGTGTATATGAAAATATCACATAGATTCCATGAAATAGAAAATTATTTTGCTGTTTGATCATTTACCTGCTAACCACTAACCACAATAAGTCGGTCTAATAGCAGTAACACATGCTACGGTATATTTACCAGACAGGTATTTATGTACCAGGTATCCCTCTACAAATAGATCGGAGCGTGTGAGATACACCTATGATATTAGGTGTATACGTCGGCAACATCAGTCACCCGCGCATAATCCCTTTGAACGCACGCGCTTCCGCCTTTGCTTCCGTGTTGCGCGCCACCCGCCGCAGCCCCACACTTCGCGCGTCGGAATGTATTCCAATCGCGAATATTACGAAATGGTGCGGTGTTACATTTTAAGCGGTGAAAGTTTGAATGCAGCTCGGAGACTATACGAAACAGAATCCATCCCAGCCCTGCAAAATCAGGGATTAATAAACCCCGCAGTACCTAGTCGCGAGACATTTTTGGCTGTGAACCAAAGGCTATTGGACTATGGTCAATTTACTACGCCTGCTCACGCTCGCGGAGGTGGAAGATCAAGACTTGCAGTTGAAATCGAAGATGAAATCTTGGATTTCTTCGAAAGGGACCCGCGAGCCAGTACACGAGATGCCGCACGCCGATTTAACGTAAGCCACTATGCCGTGTGGAAGCTGCTGAATGTGACAGGGCTACACCCTTACCACTTCCAAAAGGTCCAAGCTCTACACGATGGAGATAATGTGCCCCGTCGCACCTTTTGTGAATGGCTGATTGCACACCCTAATGCCAACATTTTGTGGACTGACGAAGCATTGTTTACTCGTGTGGGGCTTTATAACCATCATAACGAACACTGGTGGTCCTTCAGAAATCCGCATATGATTCGGGAAACCCACCATCAAGTGCGCTTTAGTGTCAATGTGTGGGCCGGTGTTATAGGCACGAAAATACTGGGGCCGTACTTCATCGAAGGGCCGCTCACCGGCGGCAACTTCCTCGATATGTTGCGGCATGTCATTGCCGATTTCATGGAGGACTTGCCCGTGGCCTACTTCCGGGATTTTTATTTTCAACTGGACGGTGCACCACCCCATTACGCCGCCGCCGTCCGAGATCATCTCACCATAGAATATGGTGATCGATGGATTGGACGCGGAGGCCCCATCGTGTGGCCTGCTCGATCGCCGGACCTAACACCGTGCGACTTTTATTTGTGGGGTGAAATCAAAAGACGTGTGTATTTTGAAGAAGCACAAAGCCTCGAGGACTTAAAAGTGCAAATTAGTGCGGCATTTGACCACGTGAAAAATGACACTGTAGTGCTCGCCAAATTAAAAGACAATGTGCAAAAACGTGCAAGACTCTGTGTGGAGAGGAACGGTATGCACTTTGAACAATTATTAAAGTATACGTAGGTAAATAGTTAAATTAGGTAGGATAAAGTGATTAGTTGATTATGTACATAAAGTTGATGATTTTTTAAATACGCCTGATTGCAAAGAATATCTAGTTAAGTACCTACTTTTTTTATTATTGGTTTAACTAAACAGAATTTTAGGTAACTTGATATTTGCTTACCTACTTATTTATAAATTTAAAGCAGTATAGTTATTGTAATAGTAGGTATCTAATAGAATTTTTGCAATTTGACGGTCCTAAGCCCGTAAAAGTATGAAGGAAAGGTTTCAACTTTATGTACCATTTGCCCTAGCATGAAAAAACGAAAACATTTTAGGTAGCTGCTACTAACTCGCAAACGTACTTGTATTACTATCAATGAATTGCGGGAAGGGAGGGGGGGGGGAACTAACGTAGCGCGTAAAGCGCACGTACTGGGCAGCGGGAGCGTCCACAAATGTATGTTTTTTGAAAATAACTTGGTGACGATATAACTCAACATTTTTGTTCTAAACGACATAAAAAGAAAAAACACGTATTTCATTATTTGTCGTAAAGATTAACATACTAAAATTTGGAGAGTGGTTTTAAATCATATTTGACCTTTTAGAATACGACGTAATTAAGTGAGAAGATAGAAAAATAAAATTTCGCTTATTATATTTAAATAAATAAATAAATATTTAACAACATCACATACATTGCTCAGATTCCAAGATGAGTAGCTAAAGCCCCCGTATTATGGAGTATCTGAGACAACGAAGGTACCACAACACCCAGACCCGAGTCAATATAGAAAAGGTTAATTTTCTACATTGACCCAACCGGGAATCGAACCCGGGACCTCAGAGATGGCGACACCTTGAAACCGGCGTGCGAACCACTAACGAATTTCTATTCACAATGATACACTAAAAATATTTATACCGCATTATCTATACCAGTATCAAGTACTCATATATTAACGACAAGATACATATAATGTACCATTTCTTTGGCTATAACATGAATTATTTTTTTTATCATTATTAAATATATTAATATTTTTTAAGTAAATTGATTACAAAAAGTCACATAAAAGGCATTCTAAAATTAATACAGAAGTTAAAGTGGCACCGTGAAACAGTAATGAATTGTTCACGCCCCAATAACTCTAAATCTTAAAATCCAATATTTGAGAGAACCCTTACTTATTACATAAAGAATCATTCAAAAGGATTTTAATTAACTACAATATCGCTTAAAAGCATCCATCGTCGGAAATTTTAGCTTTTGATTGAGGTACTCCATGGCGAAGTTATATACGCAAGTGCCGGTCATAGGATAAGTGACAACCAAGTAAACAAGTGGGTAACTAAGAAATAATTATTTTGTAACGTTTGAACATTATTATGTTTTCGATATCATATACTTCTTTATAGTCAAACGCATGGCGTAGCGAGTGCGATATGTTATTTTTTAATTTAATTTATTTTTAAGTATTATTAGAAAGAAAAAAATATTAGTCTTCTGCACTTTTTCTCCATATAAACTTACACTGCATAATAAATTTTTCCTTCTCTATCTTTATATTTTTCGTAAAAAGAATCCATTTTGTTTTGCTTCATATATTAAAGCGTAATTACAAATAGTTTCAGATTTTACATGGGGGTTCTTTTTAGGACGGAGGTGCTCACTAAGACGAGCTGTTTTTGAGATGGTTTGAATAAAAAGCGTGACTGTTGATATTGGTTGAATCATACTTGGGGGCAAGGATTGCACTTTCCCTTAGTCATATACTATCACTATTAATACAGTGCACCATTTTGCGTTAACAAACGTATAAGTTGTGCATATTTTCACAACCACGAGAACGAAGTCGTGGGCAACAGCTAGTTATTATATTATATTTTTTGAGAATTTAATATACCTACTCAAGGGTAAGGTAAGGTTGATGCGACCTCTTTATGTTTTGATTCGTATCAACAAGCAGTTCTGAGGGAAGGTGGAGTGTTTTTTTAAATCCATTCAACGATACGCAACAATTTTTTCTATTCAATATCAGAATTGTAAAGGCATTGTTCATGATGAGTTTTCTTCTTCTTCTAACGACGGGCATCTCCGCAAATCGACATCAGATCATCATGGGAGTTTAAGGTTACGGGGTGTACTGGTGATTTTTGGCAAATTCACGCGCCACCAAAAGGATTATCAAGCATGTTGACGAAAAATAAATGTCACGGTGACAAAATTCATCTAGAATCATCAAATGCAATAGCCTAAGAGAGATAATATATTGAATAAAAAAAAAACAAAATTTATTTTTAATTTTCATTCATAAACTATCAAGAATACAGAATAGATAATGTCCAATTCCCTTAGCTACTGAGTATATTTTTTTCTGTAAAAGTTTATTTTGATGAATAATTTTAGTAATGCTTTTGTAATTGTTATTTTTTAATTAATTACTAAGTCACTTGTGTTATGGCATTCAACGGTCAAGATACATTAATAAATGAATCTTAAACAACAAATTACCGCAACACCAAAACTCGAGACAACATAGGAAAGTTTTGACCCGACTGAGAATAGAACCCGTGATACCAGAGATGGCGGCACCACGAAAACGGTGTGCGAATCATTCAGCTATTTATTTCGCCCAATCAGTGCGCTTGTTAACATAATATAATCTTCTCATTTTAATTTATTATAGCTTAGTTTGACTTATTTCTTTATTCAGAATGAATTAAAAATTTGTATTTTTTTTATTAGGGTGACCTCTTAATTTCGACACGAATCTTCTCTGAGTCGATATATAAATGGTTAATTCAATTTGTCACGTCGCAAGAGATTGATAGAGGTTCTTATTCAGTTCTAATTCAATTGACTACCTTATTCTTTTTATAGATTACAGAGTCAAATAAGTACATATTCTGCTACTACAAAAATATTAAGTAGAAAATAAAATCTAAGGTAGGGAAAATGAGTAATATATTATAAGAAAAAGTTGAAAAACTAAAACCCGACTATATTTTTAATTTAATATTAACCTATATTTTTTAATTTAATTAATTTTCGGTTGTGTTTAAGCAAAATCGCAAGCAATAACTATCGATATATTTATATATTTGAAACGTGCTAATTAAGCGCTTTCATTTGATACCATACACGGGATGATGTTTTAGTTTCTTACTTTATCTATCTAGAGGGCGCCATTGCCTATTTAATGTAACGTTACATAGCTTATAGGACGCGGTCAACTGAGACGCTTCTAACGATACCTCATTACGATGAGTAGTTTCGAAGTTATAAGGGAACAGATGAACATTCTTACGTATGTAAGAATACATACATACCGGTCAAAATCATAACCCTCCTTTTCGCTTCGCCTTTAATCGGGTAAAAATATGAACTTTCTAAAGCGACGATCTAGTTAAGAGACAGTACTTTGGAGGAGTTTTTCAACTATTTTTGGCGGAAAATCTCTTTTATTTTCATAGGAGTGCTTGTTTCTTGCGTGTCACTCACACACTGTCTTTTGGGGACATTTGTTACACGACGGCTTGTGTTTTGGGTTTATGTATTTATTTCATCATAACTTTTGAAAGATTTAACGGCGCATGTATTTCATAATTTTAGCAATATGATTATCAAATTAAAGATCTTGATGAGTGCATTCCAAAAATATATAATTTCCGGTCAACCGGCTGCAATGAGAAGTTTGTTTAGCCAAGGTATAACACGACTTGATTTTTAAATTTTTAGTTCGATTATGGCGGTTGGAGCGGTTGGCGGTATGGAGTTGTTTTTTTATTTTTAAATTATTTATAAATTTATGAAATATATTACAAGGACAACCTAATTTAAAATTAAAAATAGGTATATGATGACTACTTTTTGTTTGTTTGTCTGTCAGGTAGATTGTTTAAAATATTATTCGTAATTAATATATTACGGCGGTACATTGTAGTTAAAATGTCACATGACGTCACGCTTTTTAAAATTTTCTACAAAACTGTGTCCCACTCCTCAATTTGAGTGCCTGTTATCTATTTTTTGTTAAACTGACGTAAAAAATACGTTTCTGATGTTTTTCTATTACCTGATTTACGGATTAAATAGTTTTTTTTTTACCCAGTCATAATTACTTTTAACAGAAGCGGATAAAATTAAAATGACAATGATGGACGTCATGGACGATTACAAATACGGAAAATCTAAAAGTACAAAGGAAATAACATTAATTTGTTACTTCCCATATGTGAAAGAATTATCATGCTCCGTTATCACGTAAAAGGAGGACAGTGATTTCCCATTTATATTATTGGTGTAGAACTCGATGACGTAATTGAATAAAGACCCCGTTGCTGAGTAAGAAAACTAACAAGTACACACGGCGTATTAACGACTGATGAATGTTGGAGGAAACGAAACAGGTGTCAGGAGCTCAGTAAGCGGAGATCAATTGTCTACAGACTCTCCCCCTCAGGGAAATAGGCCTGAAGTATATTTGTATCTTCAGATATGACGTAGGCAAGTCATTGTTAAAGAGTTATATTGTTTTCCTTGAAATGTTACATTATGGTTTCTTTATGACTATCAATAGATCTCTATGGAGTTCCAATTTGTAAGTTTTATTTTATTGAAAAAATACCATTGCATGTATAGATGTCCTGACATAGTTGACTGACAGACATTGCACAGTCTAAACTTCTGGTCATAATGACTTTTAATTTGGAGGGTACATTCGTCGTATTACGTAGAGGTATTTATGGAAATTCCAACCCGATGGGGGTCAAAAAGGGTGAAAACATTTGTATGAAACTTCTTTGTGTTTGGTCCTATATCAAACCGATATAGCCCGCGACGATGACACAGAATGACAATATCTCTCCTTCATGGTTCATTTACATTAGTCGATGGAGTATGCGGATTGTAGGCGATCTCTGTGGGCTCATTTCACTATTCTAAAAATCAATAAAAGACTAAAGAAAATAAGCCAAGGAAATCGTCTGCAACTCTCATATGGACCTACTGATTGATATAAATGAGCCATTATCCTCAGGCGCATTTTCTTAAGGCAATAAACATATGCCATGTTTGATGCAGGAGATATTGTCAAAGTAGTAAAATTAAACGAAATATCACTCAGATGGCAAGGTGGTCGTAGTCCAGAGAAAATATAAAAGAAGATTAGTCTTCTGACAGGAAAAAGATATTACTCGTGAATGTGTGAACCATGTGGGAAATTTGTGCACAGCGATAACAAATTTTTCAAATACCACCAATAACCAAAATAAAAACTTATTTATGAACAAAATGCTATTAGTCCCTATTCCAAAAAGCTTGAGACTGAGATTACCTGTATCTTTGAAGTTAGCTATCATTTTTTTAATAAAAATTATAAAGTTAATATTAATACTACATTGAAACCCTCAAACATTATTTACCATGGAATACAAAATAAATTGCCTTTGCCTGAAGTCAAAGTGAGGCGGGAAAACAGTTTACTCTCCCCTGGCGGTGATATTGACGAATATTCTCCGGCCCGGGTGAGCTGGTGCCATAAAATCAAATAATGCATGAGATATGAGTGTAGGCATATATTTTTCCTATATTTTCACGGAGTTTTTCCGGTAACAACGGTGATATTTGCGTGTTGATCAGAGAACTTGAAGAAACTTGAAGATCTGCTGAAAAACCGACTAAGTGCGAGTCGGAGTCGCGCACGAAGGGTGTCGTACCGGAAACGATAAAAATAATTACGGTTGTTATATGGGAACACCCTTAAATATTTATTTTATTTTGGTTTTTAGTATCTTAAGTTGAAGCGGTAATACAAAAATATAATCTTTCATGAGATACAGCCTGGTGACAGACAGTCAGCGAAGTTTTAGTAATAGGTCTCCCTTTTTACCCTTTGGGTAGGGAACCCTAAAAAATAGATGTAATATTGGAACATCGTCCATACATAATGTTACTTAAAGAAGTCAAGAAGACAGATTAAGTTCGACGATCACCGTGGCCGAGTGACTCGCACGCCGATTCGAGGTCATATCTGAAGTCCTGGGTTCCATTCTCGGCCGGGTCAATATAGATTTTTTTATATTGTCTTGGATCTGGCAGTTGTGATACCTTCCTTGTTATTACCAGAGATTCTTTTTTATCTAAGTGATTTATAATAATATTTTCTATAATTTCTATAATATATCCATAATTTTGATACTAGTATAGCTTAAGGAATGTGGGATGTTACTTCATATTCTAATGAAGTCACATTTCAATTAGACTTCTCCATGTGAAATAAAACAGGGAGAAAAAAGCAGCCTTTGATGAGTTTCTTGCCGGTTCTTCTCAGTACTAGGTCTCCCGCTGTAGTTTTGCGAACCGAACCGATGGCGTAGCTTTCGACTTTCACAAGTGCTCTGTAAAAGCCTAAACAGAATAAACAATTTTGATTTTAAGATAGTTGTGGTATTTATAATGCAAAAATACTTTATTTGCTGTATTATTTTTTAAATTAGCGAGTTATCTAAATTATAGTCTTTAAAAATTCTAATGAACATAAAGCTAAAATAATAGCGAAAATTGAGCATATTAAAAAAATACTATATGGATTGGGCTCCCTAACAGCTCATCCGGAAAAAAACGGAAATTTTAAAAATTTCAAGTTTCTCAATTTAAAATCCCAGAAAATTACACGATATAGACCGGGACGAGAATTGTCGTCCCCAGTAAACTCAAAAAAATTTCTGGGTCTCTACATAGGTTTAAATAAAAAAAATATCCCTGTTGTTTATTTTTCTTGATACTATTGACATTTATAAAACACGACCAACAAACACAAAAACGCAAGCACCCTCACAAACACAAAACAAAGAGCTAGCAGTACTCACCAAATCAGCTGACGCGGCCGTTCCCTGTTGACCGGAGGAAAACTATTCCCCGAGTTTATATCAAAAACCTAACAACTTAATTTGAAACAGAAAGAAAATTAAAATGTATATGTTTTGGTCACCAAAAGCACTGCACAGGAAATCAAGTAACATTGACCCCACACCTGAGGAGAATCACAGCGATCGCCTATACATCAGCGGGTTGTGGAAGCAGAAATTCAATCTTCCCCCTAAGATCGTCGTGGAAACAAAGAGGAGGACCGCTACAAGATTGAAGAAGTTCTGGACCTACCCGCCGACGAAAATAAGATCAGGAAAGCGATTGAACTGCTGGAACTTCAGACTCCCCTAAGGAAGGACACGAAGGTCAAAGTTACAACTAAGTTAAGAGGAGTAAGGACAAACTGGAAGAAACGACGAAAAAGGGAAAGGAAAGAGACAGGATAGAAGTAGAAGGGAGAGAGACAGACAAAAACATTGAAACCTTTCAAAATAAAATTATGACGGACATTGCTTCAGCAGCAAGGAAGAAAGATGATCGGAATATCAACATCAAAAGCTTACGAAAACGGAGGATAATCTGACTAATATTACAATAACCTGACTATTGTAATCTATATAGGAAGGAAGGTAAGAAAATTAACGAAGGCGCAAGGACAGGAAATAAAGACGAAAATCGAAGACAATTTAGGAAACAAACTTGCAGAATGACCTGTATCTGAAAACATCCCAACTGTGGAATGCATCAGGATCATGGAGACCTACCTCAATGAAAAGATTCGCCCGTGCCAGGGAAGAATTACAGAAATAAATAAAGGAAGGAATAAAAACAATAAAGGATAAGCCAACACGAAGAACAATGCAACCACCCCAAAAAGAAGGCACAATACAGATTTATGCAGAGGCAGCAAGAGATTGTAGCAAAATACCGAAGACGCCACATTCCATAGTGGTCTTGTCGATCAATCCCATGGACACAGACGAAGAAGTTTTGAAGAAAAGAAATAAAAAGTTAGGAGTTAGGAAGAAGGGGAAGGCAAGGATCAGAAGATCATCATTGGATGAATCTCCGCGATAGAACTCAAAAAATAGAAAGCTAACAAGAAAAAGAAAAAACCTATAATATGAAAGAATAACCAACAAGAGCTCACTGGTGATCCTGAAAGATTTGCCGCGTGACATCAACCAAGAAGAACTGCTTGAGGCTATAAAGAAACAAAATTGGCACATATTGGAAGGATTACCAGAAGAAGAAAAAAACATCAAAAAAAAGTTTAAGAAAGCCACCAGAAACCTTAACACTACCGAAAATGTAGACAGATGCAGTCACTGCGCGGGTTTCCATCTATCTGTAGGGCAAAATGTTCGGACAGGGCAGAGGGAAAGCCCCCGCAGTGCTAAAACTGTGTGCACTCAGAAATGTATGACATAACACACACGCCTTTAGCAAAGAATGCCCGACGAGGGCCAAATGGAACTACCTTGCGAGATCTACCATATCCTATACATAAGAAGACGCTAAAAGACATCACGACAATATAAAACATATATAAATACAACAACACAACACAAAAACACATAGGACACAGACATAGCACAAAACTGACAAACAAATATACACACACAGCACAGTACACAGTGAATGCTGAGAAAATACATATAAAACAGCACACACAAGTTAGAAAACCCACAGACGGACATTTACAAGATGCGAGTAAGGGGTGGGGTTCCTTACAAAAAACATAAGTATAGACATAATGGAATATTTGATGACCAAAAAGGAAGCCATATCAAACAGAATAAATAGAAATAACTAAAGTCAAAGTTCATAAATATATATGCAAGCATATACGCGAGTGGTTTAACTAAGATGAAACAATTATTAAGTACAAAAAGGAAAACTTTACATACTTAGAAAAGGCAAAATAAAAGAACAGTAAAAAAAGTGTTTAAGAAAGGAAGTTAGGAATAGGGAAACCGGACATAAAACTATAAAAAATAGTCATATGTAGTTGGTAATAAATAAAATATAAAATAAAGCATTATTCCTTTGCAGAAATTGTTTAGAATTCACGAAAGTGTAATAGAAATAAGTACGAAATATGTAATATAGAATAAGTAAAAATAGTAACAAAGATGAAAATGTAAAAATAGTACTTATATAACACAAGTAAAAGTGAAAAAAGAATGAAATGAAAGAAACCAATAAAGCACGAAGTAGCCTTAAAATTTGAGAAGCAAAAGATGTTGATATGATAAGTTGGTGTGTTTATCATCACTAATGCTCCGCCTATTTTCACAATACATGTGGTAAGGCCCAGAGGGTATATCTTTAACATCAATCATATATGGAAACCTTCCTTGATCGACAATATTAAGATTCGACAAATTTAACAACGAAACATACCATATATTAATATATAATACATATTAATATTGTATGTTTAATTTACACTTTAAAGAGGTTTTATAAACTAAAATAATCCACTTTAAAGAGATACATTAATATAATGTTCTTGGGATAATAAATCACTGAAATATAATATAGAAATTTTCATATATTCATACAGAATATTGAAACAGAATTCCTATGACCTGCTTAGCAATTTGGATACTCAAATTTCTTTAAAGGTTCTTAATTATTTCATATTAAGAAATATAGAAAGTGGACAAAAATCTATGGAGAAACGTAAATTACAAAGACGTTGCATTATACATATACTATTAAATTCTGCTTTTCGTACGTCATTTCTATGTTCGAACAGAAATATTTAGGGCATTGTAAAATTGATCATAATAATAAGTTAACATAGGACATAAGAAACTAAATCAATATAAATTACATATATTTTAGGGTAATCATTTTACACTATTATCATTCATGTCACTCATTTAAATGAAAATTTGGCATGAACATGCTCTTTGTTCTTTGCTCATTCACACACGAATCTAAATCTTCTTCTTCTTCTTTTTTTAATTAATGGCTTATCTGCGCATTTCGCACAATTCTGCCAATGTCAAGTAAATAAATTAATTTTTACATGTAAAATGAAAATGAAATTAATGAAAGATGGCGATGTAAATCCTGCTTTTCGTACGTCATTTCTATGTCCGAACAGAAATATTTAGATTATTGTAAAATTGATCATAATAATAAGTTAACATAGGACATAAGAAACTAAATCAATATAAATTACATATATTTTAGGGTAATCATTTTACACTATTATAACTCATGTCACTCATACAAATGAAAATTTGGCATGAACACGCTCTTAGCTTTTTGCTCATTCACACACGAATCTCAAATGGCTTCACTATTGTCGTTGCGCTTTGTAGGGGTCACGGAATCTAGATAATAGATATTCTAAGTTTGTATTAAAATCAGCCTCGTGTGCTTAATCTTGATCTATAGCACAGCGCTGTCACAGAAAAGAGATTCAATCGAATAAAACCTACTTCAAGAGGTGATACCTAAAGGTTATAATCAGTTATAATTCATTGAAGCTACATGCTGTGATGGCCTATGATCAACGTCGAGTTGAAGTCTGATTTTATTAATTTTATTACAGAATAGCATTTCAGATCATTAGGTACTAATATGTAAACCAAAAATTGTTTATATTATTAACTTATTTCTCAAACAAAAGCTTCTGTTAATGATCACCCTTTGCTTGTGGTAATCGAAATACCGTCAACAATTCGGAATGTAGGTCATTTCCACAAAATAGGGATGTTCGTTGTGAGTTATCGAAATAACAAGGGAGAAATATGATATTTTTATAATAAAATTTACATTATCATTAAATGAATAGATATCGCAAACTATTACACATATTATTTCTTTTTTATTATTATTACTTTTATGCGTGACGAGAATAACGACTTATAAATAAATCTTTAGGGCAAAAATCTGGAAATTAAGACACCTTCAATCCGAACTTTAACCAGTGTAATAGATGTACACTTCCGGATTAAATATTTCGAGAAAATTATGTTATTACATATAGTACATTACCGTTAAGATAATTAAATTAACTAAGTCTATTTTTTTAACTATATAAATATTATTGAAGCCCGGTACTGTGACTGACCTATTTATGTATCAGTGTTAATAAAATAATAGGATTAATCAAAATCTGTGACAAACATACAGACAATTATTAGGGTTTCGTTATTCCTTTTTCGATAAGGAATACTGTAAAGATAAAATTAATTGAAAACGATTTTAATATTAATCTCTTGAATATCAGAGATATCGACACTTGGAGAAATTAACGGATTTTTCTTTTATCAATCTAAAGCCAAAGTCTTCAATCTTTTCTTATGGAAAATAGATTTAAAACGGACTGAAAACAGTATTATACTGTTATTTACTATATTATACTTTATACTGTTGAACAAATATAAAAAATACTTTTTTATCATCATAATGCTTAACACTATAAGTGTTAGTTTTTGACACTTGCCCATTTTATTATTTAAGAGTCAGAAATAAAATAAGTAGGTACTGTTAATTTTTCTAAAATACTGTTTATTATTCTTCTCAGACCTAAATATATACTTTAAAAATTAAAAATTTCTTGTAAAAATATTTGGCAGCCATATATGTATTGGGCTAATCGTAAATTCTATAAATAGTAATTATAACGATAATTCGAACTGTCACATCCTTACTCGAGTGATCCATCATGTACGCTGACCCGATGGTGTGGGGAGGCGGAACTGCTGCTCTGTCATTATTAGGACTCGGTTACAAAATATGTGTACATTTACTATATAAAACACCGATTATTGCTTTTGACACGTCGCCAATGTACTGAATTAACATAAATATAAAACAAATTCAAAACATAGCCAGGGAAAAAAATTAACTGCCTTCTTATAAGGGAAACAAAATAAGTTCAAATAAATTCATTGGTGGATCGCCCAATAGCGTGATTCTAAGAATAATTCTTATTGGTTAATATTTGCCACGCATCGATAATTAGGTTTCTATTACTACTACTGTAACTTTTTTGCTTTTTTTCTGAGTCTAAATGTTAATAAGTTGACGATTTCAGGACTCAATTAAGTTCCGTACGACTGTACCAAATTGGATGATTCTTTTTTTCCTTATTGTCAGGACAAGGTTCATATAAAAGAAAAACTCAAGATTCATTTAATAAAATAGAAATAAATTATGACTGTGTGTAGTTCGCTCGGCCACCTAGCAGTGTATAATAAAGCATGTTATTTTAATGATACGAGTAAGCAGAATATCGCACTGATACCTGTTTTTACGGATTGGTACTATAACGTACAAGTATGTATTAAGTATTTTTCTACCATTTAGTTAGAAAATTGTAAAGGTGTCAAAAATGGGCGAGAGTCTATATGAAGTGTGTTTACCCTAATTGAGTTCAAAGGAGAAGCCTTTTAGGTCTTAATACTTAGTGAATACAGTTCATAATAGTAAAACAAGAATCAAATGAGCTTTAACGGTACGAAAAATGAAAGCCTGTTGTTATAATATTAATTCTTTTATGGAAATCTTACATAAATGGTTCCATCATGGCAGTTTTTTAAAAAAATCAACTTTTACTAGAGTCTTCCTCATTTGACGTTTTCTCTTCTGTCACTAGCTTAAATTAACTAAGTCCCCGTTTTATAGCAATATTTCCATGCTAACTGTATAACCAGCAAGCTACTTTTGACAAAAAACAAATAAATCTTTAATTAGGTTAGGCTATATGTATACAATAACTTCTTCCCCATGTCTACTAGCTAAATATCATTGGATTTATATGAGGAACAAATAAATAATCTTGCAAACATAACAAATAATATTGAGGATAAAAGACAATAATTGGTTAACTAATCATATTTATCCTTGTACCGTATAATTACAAGAGCTACAGCTATTCCGTAGGCGTGAGGGAAATAAGTAAAACCATTATGTTGGTAACACTTTTTCCGGCCTCTTTGGATAAGAGTACCATAATAGTCATAACCAAAAGGAGGTTCTCGGTTTTATTTATATAAATGTCACTGAATATAATGAAATACACTATTTTTCTATTTTTTCTACTTCAAACTTAGATTAAGTAATTCATTTGGGTCGAGCGATTATCATTTAATTACCTACAGAAAACCTCCACTCAACTTCAATAGAAATTTCTAAAATAAATATTTGAAGCGCTTTAAGATAAGTATTGTTTATCACTCATTTAAGGTTTGAAGACGATTCTAAATTTTTTTTCAAGTATATTTTCTAAGATAAATTTTGAAATATCGTCGCGAATGCATATTTAATAAAATTTCGACCTCATAAAATGGAAATATACAACTGAACAAAAAGGTGAGAACAATTTCGTATTTCAGTCACCAGGAGACCCGGCGCACTTGTTACATTTTCATAATTAGTCAGAAAGAAAATTAATGAGTTCAACAGCGAGTGTCGAGTTTCAGCATAAATTAACACGCACACAGGCATAAAAAGCTAAAAATGAAATATTGTGACTGGTATATAAACATTGTTACAACAGGAAAGCCGATTTCCAAAAATTAGGTTATCAATTTGATTGGATTATTTTGTATGTTTCTTAATTCTTTTTTTATTTGAAAGGATTATTTCCGAGTATTTAAAAAAGTAGTCCTCAAATTCAAAAGTAGATATTATTATGTACAGTCATCAGCACGTCAGTTGCAAATCTGTCCAATTTCTCCACTCGATTTTAAACCTAATCCTTTGATAAAAGCGTTTAAAATCAACTGCGGAAATTTTACAAAAGCTTTTCGTGTTTCTATCTTAGTTTCCAAAATTAGTTTTAATTTTACTAATACTTTTCAACACTCACATCGGTGATGTCAGTAACGTAATTTAACGTAATCTGTTGTGTAATTTATAAGATCTCAATGTACAGACAGTGGGAAGCGACGCTATTTTATATTATAGAAGTAAATTTTCGTGCTAATGGTATATTTTGCGATTATTATTATTATCGGCCTATTATTATTACCAATACAGTTAGTATTCTAAGTATTCCAGGCCCCCACTCTGGTATAACCAGCAACATCATGCAAGCAGCCTTGAAACTAGTCGAACGCTGGTGTGAACAATACGACCTGGCCGTGAACCCTAGCAAAAACGGAACTGGTAATGTTCAGAACAAAACGCAAAGTAGGCACGTACTGCCTACCGAAGCTTTTCGGCACTACACTACAACTTTCCAAGGAAGTTAAGTGAATAGGCGTAATTCTTGACATTAAACTAAACTGGAACAGCCACATAGAACTGAAAAATCAAGATTGCTAGCGTCGTTTTGTGGAAATGCCACAGGATGATCGAGAAGCGCTTGGGACTTACGCCAAAATTGTTCTTGTGGCTAAATTACAGACATAAGACCGATGGTAAGTTATGACACCATCGTATGGTGGCCAAAAGTCACAAAGTCTATCTGTGAAAACAATCTACAAAGCTTTCGGCGGCAGGCATACTGCGCTCTGACGGGATGCATGAGCACGACGCCCACGGCAGCTTTGGAGGTAATGTTAAATATTACATCGCTACATTAGACAGGAAGCGGAAAAGACAGCGTTGAGACTAAAAAACTACAAACTGGTAAGGTTCAAGACCACTAAACATCTCAATAGCTTACTGAAGTAATGGCTTAACATGGTAGAAGCGGCGTGTGACAGAATCGAACCCGCCTTCATTTTCGATAAGAAATACATGATACATCTTATAGACACTGATAATCCAAAGGTAACTCACAAGGCCCTCACAGACTTCACGGACGCCCGCATCAGAAGGAGTTGCCGGAGTATTCTTCGAGGACCTCAACATACACCTCTTCCTGCCTCTCAGCTCATACAATACAGTCTTTCAGGCTGAGTGTATAACGATTACCATGGCGGCAAGAGAGATAACAACAAGAAAAATAACAGGATCAGTAATCCAGATCTACTCGGACAGCAAATACGTCTTATAGGCTTTTAAAGGCAGCACTGTCAGATTGAGTTTTCTATAGTATAAGTGTTACCTGGTTCTAAAATTGGTAGGATGACAGAATACAATTACCCGAGCCGATAATACCTATCCCGGTAAGCTGTCTAATTGGTAAGATAAGGGACCACCAAGTCACTCCTACAGCTTTAGTAAGCCATTATTGCGCCTGATAACAGATGCTATAACTGGTCATGGTAAGTTTAATAGGCACCTTTTTAAGATCACTGACAGAAGTGTCACTGACAGCCCCTTGTGCAAAGGATGCATGAAAGCAGAAGAAACAGCCGCTCACGTCCTGCTGAAATGCAACGAAGTGGCCAACTACCGGGAAAAGCACCTTGGCTCGCCGGGTAACTACCAGGAAGCCATCACAGACGTGAAGGCTCTGGGAGCATTTCTGGCAGAGCTGGGCTGGCTGGAGTAGTTTCCGGCCACACACCTTCCACTCGCAAAATAGGCGCAATTTTGTCGTCGTGTTGCGTAGACATTGAAAGGAGAAGTTACATATACAGGACACAGGCCTTCTCAATGGATGGAATAAATATGACTGTTTTCTCAGTTTTGGCCATAACTCACAACGTTAACCCATTTTTGGTCAATGCAGCTGGAATCAACGGCCGAATATACCCAATGAAGCATGGAGGCGCTAGAGATACTAAATTATTTGACACGAATTGTAACGGGCCCTTGCGAAAGCCGCTTGCTTTTCTTGTGTCTTAAGGAAGAACATATTGCGTACTGTCCTTGCCGCTTGATGGGCGGTAGGGTATGTGTGTGGGAACCTCCATCCGCATGATGCAAGAAGACAAGTAAAAATGCAGGTGGCATATCTACTAAACCCTCTCCGATGCATCCTCACTTTTAAATATGATCCTGAAGGGACAGCTCCAGCACCCAATAGCTGCTTGGCTTCCGCAGCACATACCGAACGCAAGAATTAGTTCTTTGCGCTTGAAATAAATATAAGTATTAATCAAACTTGCCCAGAACTTTTGGCAACGCTCAATTCAGATTTTTGGTAGGACAGAGGCCTTATTGTCTCTTTCGTACGTATGTTTATGAGTAGCTTATCGTTGGTCTTCCAATTTCTTTCTTTCTACATTTTCATCCAAAATAGCTAAAGAAGAAGCAAAAGAAAGTAATGTATAATTTCTCCTCATAAAAAATATGTCAGTGAAACCTTCTGCATGTAGATTTCTGTATGGCACAATATAAGTAACTTATGATAACAGACAAGTACTAACAAGGCGACTGTCTGTAACAACACTCGACATTACATCATCATACAGATTGCTAGCACATCCATACTCCATGAACGGACATCGTATTAAATACTTACTGTCACATGTATTCGTAGTTAATGAAGGGAAAAGAAAAAAATTGAACTAAAAGACCTGTCCTCCGAGATTGTTACTCCGATACTTGTATCGGAGTAAAAATAATAATAAGTATGCTATGCTTATTCCAACATCTGGAATGAACGCTAGAGAAAATAATGACGAAACTGAATATATAACGCGAACTTAGAAAATTATAAAAGTTAAATTATAGGTGCCCGATTTCAAAAGCATTTTGAGATAAGTATTATTTTTTAACTTTTTTTAGTTTGAATTAACTTTTAATTTTGACAACGGCTATTATTTTATATAATAGGTAACACTAAAAATTATTTTCTGAACTCGCGTCTAAACCGCGTTAAAGTGCGAACGTTCATTTTAGTCGGTTAATATACCTAAAACCTTATCCTAAGTCTGACAAATACTATGCTGAAAACCGCATCAAAATCGATTCAGCCAAACGCGAGATGATCGTGCATAATTATACATACATACGTACAATTCAAACTGAGAACCTCCTTTTTTTGAAGTCGGGTAAAAATGATTTCAGTTGCCTTCATTTCAGTAAATTGGTGAGCTGTGCGAAGTCGTATCAATGACAACGCTCTGTAGTGCTCGGTTAGAGACTAAAATATAAAAATGAAAAGTCCATGTTAGCATATCGTTTTTATGACTTAATTGCATCATATACAGAGTTAGTAACAAGACTCTCATGGAAAGCAGCAGGTGCCGAGTGTGCTATGGGCTTAACCAAATTAGGTTACTTTAAAGATGAAGGAAGCTCCGCATCTGAGACCAAAATAAGAACCAACATATCAATTATCATGTAAACCACTTCGTTTCCTTAAACGAAATCGCTTGTTTTTTTTTACTATATAAATAAATCATGCAGTTGGCATGTTAAAATTATATATTTTATTAAAAACATCAAATAAATATAAGCTAATCACAATACGTGTCTATCGAGTGACATTTATATTTACTAGCATTTCGCCAGCGGCTTCGCCCGCATGGTTTTTGCAACATCTTTCATTGCTGTTGCACGCTATTTTTTATAATATGATATACATAGCAGCCTTCTTCAATACATGGACAAATTAACACAAAACTTTATTTTCAATTACAGGTTAAAAATAAACCAGTAATTCCTGACATAAGAGTGTTCAACCAAAGCTTTATATTCTTCAGCTTTATATCATTAAGTATAGATTACAAAACACAAACCGATACAAAAAAATATATAATATTATAATTACATCATAATAATCATCGATTTAGCACCATTTAGAGTATACAAGACCTTCAATAATTATCATAAATCATCTAGTTTATTCTTAATGGAAAATGCATAAAAATCCAGGCACTCTGAGATGGAACTCCTAACTAGTTTATACAAAATCTCGAATAATGTTGCTACTATATCAATAACACCTACCCCATGAATTACTCTCGTAAGACTACGTATACATACGTGCCTCTTGAAAATGCTTTCGGTAGTTTTTGATTTAATCGCATTGAAATAGATATTTTTTTTAGTTGTTCTTTGTCTCTTATTTATCATTATTCACTCCATCAATTCAAGTACAAATGGCTGCACGTCAGGCTACCATAATATGACAAATCGCAAGTAACTTTGTACTCTCCTTTCGATATTACGATTTAAAATTAACTGGAGAAATTTGTCAGTTTTGTATAGCCTGAAGTGCTGTTGTATATTCATTATCATCAACTTATTAATGACCCTACTGCTGGGGCACAGATCTTCCCTGTGGGCTCAAATAGGGAAACAAAAAAACTCAGGCCTTCCTTATGGATGGTTAAGAACAACGGGTATGGAAATATTATATCGTGGCTGCATCTACAGTCGGTATTAACGACTGCAGATGCAGCACTAACGGCTTAACATATTTCCGAATACACCGAGGAACTCGAAATAATATATTCGTCACCCATCCTATGACCGACTCTTACAAAAATATTAAGGTAGATAAGCACTGCCGTATCGCAGGCTGAATGCGATAACATATTAAAATTGACAATATTAATAATGAAAAGATGAGAGAAGGTTACTCAATAAAATAATAATGACTAAGCACCATTTTACCAAAGCTAAATCATACTTACAATAGATAATCATGCTATTATCCCACAAAGGTTGGAAGCGGACGACACAAAGGTAATATTAGAGCTACGCTTGGGAAATTTGGGGGCTAAAATTGCGAATAATATACCTACACCAAACACCGAAGTATGTTACCAGTTACGTTTGCGTTTATTATTATAGTAATAGGAAACTAGTTGCATGAAATTCACGTGTCCAGTTTCACAATGCATGCATTTGTTTCACGACACTACAGTAGTTTCGTGTTATGCGCATTGAAGGAACTAATATGACGTGCAACTAATTTTACTACGATTTTTTGGTTAAAATTAGTATTGCAACACTACCTGAGTATTATAAATCTTCTATGTTGCTTTTATGATGCTGCCAGTGTCTCAGATATACTTTTGATTTCAAAATATTTTGAAACTGGTTTCAAATATGCTGTAATTAGTTTCGTGAAACTTGTTTCATCTATCACTAATTTCGCAATAAACGCTGTAATTGTTTATTTATTATTTATATCTTTAAAAAATTATTGATGGGATTCCAAGCCACACCCTTTAGTAATCAGAGCTACTCAAATCATACTCAATATCTAGCGGAACTGATGAATTTCTGAAACACTTGTTACTTTTAATGCAAAATTGATCAAATGTAAGGTAATGTCGTTTTAAAGTAATGTACATTTTAATGGATGTTTGTGAAACTGGCTGTTACATTAAAAGTGAATAGCCTTACGCCTATTTGTACAAAGTTTTATTAAGTAAGCTCTAATGAATGTTGTTAATTTGAAATTTTGTATCGGTAATGTTGCTTTAATCTAATGACAATTTAAATGGAACTTTGTGCAACGGGCAGATTAAAGTTTCAATAAAATTCAAGTTCGATAAATCAGATATATGGATTTGCAAGAATAATCTACACAAACCTCCGTCCGTCTTCAAAAGAAGTATCTTGAACATATCAGTTGACGTTCTTTAAAACAAAGGAGAATGTTTTTTGGTACTTTATACTGATAAAATCTAACCACTACAAAAAAAAATTATAGCATCTACACTCAATCTTTTATCTTTCAGCAAAGTTTCAGGTCTAAAAGTTCCCCCATTTTAGAGAACTAAGTAATAATAAATGGTATGGTTTGCCTAGAAATACTAGTATGCACAGCCATAAAACTCATTAAAAAAAATAAAATGCATAATTTAAAACCAACGCAAAGGGATCTTTAGCCACAGCCTAGCTTTCGGTAGGGTACTTTGGGGTAATTACAAAAGTGGGGAAATTCCGATAATGAAATTAAACAAAAAGCAATATGTTTGTTGTAATTAAAATATTTTATATCCAGTAAAATCCTGTTTAATAGTCAACTTTACCGACACAAAATGCCTGATATGTTGTTAATTCGTCATTTTCAAGCATCCTGAATTTGCCTGTTTTGTGTATTACCCCAAAGCACATTATAATAACTTAGCGTCCCTAGTAGACGAATCAATATTGTAAAAATCAAATTCACAATTTGTTTACTATATGTTTATTATAATAAGCCACGCACTGAATAGACTCAAACCAGGCCTAATCTGCGTTGACGAACTTCGATTCATTTAAAATATCTCTGTATTTGAGATTAAGAGGTCAACAATAATTAATAGCAAATAAAAATATTAATTCCACACTGTCCAAATAGATTATTCAAAACATTAATTGGAACGTAACTAAGGGATGGGGTTGCCATAGATTTTCTTAATGCACTTATGTGATGCTACATAAATTATAAAATGTCCACCAAATGATGTTCAAATAAGAAAATGAACATTTTGGTGGCGCCTAAAAATAAAATGATGATGAGTAAGGTTTATTTACTCTCTATCGATTAATATATACGATAATTTATGCTTGGTTAGAGATTATTTTAATAAAGTACCAGCCTCCATACTAAAAAAACGTTCTCCTTTGGGTTTTTAATTGCTATTTGTTTGGCCACACATATTAGCCACAATCAAAGAAGTGATTGAAACAATAAAGCATTTTAATCGTTTTAATTAAAAATTTTAACCATGAGGAGGGGTTTAAATTTTCTCTATATACTGTCTATAAGTCTGCGAAGACATTCTATCTACGGGTCTGTTACCCGTTTTCGCTAAACTAGAACAAGGCATAGCTTAACTAGAAATCACTTAATATTATGAATAGATAAGGCAGATTTGTCGTTTCACCAAGCCTGTGTGCCTGTAACGTTACAGTTGGGTCATTATACTATGTCACATTTGATACTTCAAAAGGAAGATAGAACGTAACGTTGTACGACGTCGATGTTATAGAATAAGAAATGATTATGAAATAATTTGATTAAAAAGATAGCATTTTTTTAAAATAAAAGCATTGCTCAATAGCACGAATCATTTTTTTTTTTATTATTTTCATCCAAATTAAATAAAAAAGATAAAATTGTAATTTACCATGTAATGTTTCAAATCTGTTGCGTCCTCGATAATTTTTTTTTCTTAAAATAGTATCGTGAATAAGTCATCGCCTTTTTCCTCCTGCTATATTCGTTTTAAGTTCAAATCGGTTACAATCAGATGAAAAGAGGGATGGATAACGATGACGTCATTATTTGCTAGAAAGAGATGTATTATGGATTTCCAGTGATTTATTACGAAATTATATAAAGAAGTATTAAAGAGGCATTTGATTATATTATCCAAAATACCTAAATCAGAACTTAAACGATTAAATGCGGTTTTCGTCAATACATAGGGTGATTCAAGGGGAAGATTTAATGTCTAATATAAGATCACGCGGGGGGAACCGCTGGTTGAAAGCTTTTAGGGTGGATTGCCTGAACATTAATGACACTACTAGCGTAACAAGTGCTTGAAAAATGCGTCAATCTTGTTGGACCTCGGGTAGCTCAATCGTCGCCTGGATTACGAAAGGTTATAAGTTCAAGTTCTATCAAAGGGTACCTAGAGTTGGAGCTAGTTAATATATCCAATCAAGCATTTTTCATTATAAGGACGATTCTTAATGACATTGAACCTGAAAAACGTGTTACCTAACACGTTTTTCTGGTTCAACTATTATGTAACAGCTTGGAACGCAATCATACATACCTATTCGGATGTCTATATTGTGATAATTTCATTACGCAGGTATCGTACAATGCTTACAGAACGCATTGTACCGTTGCCAATTCTACAATGGTACAACCGTTATCAACGTACAGCCTACCCAATTTTCAATGCCACGTCGACTGCCGAATCACATAATTAAATCTTTAGATCAACGCACCCTTCCAAGTTAAAGGGAAGTTTAATTAGGTGGTCTATGTAGAAATCCCACAGTTGAATTTGCGTAAACGGATTGCACTCACGATCAAGCTTTCGTTAAGGTTTTGTCATTTATTGATTTAATATTATGGAATTTTATGGAACTCGATGGCGCATGGTTAGTGCGCTAGGTCTGCAATACGATTGTTAAGCAACTTTCCCAAGGGCCGGTCATAGGATGGGTGACCAATATTTTACCATGTCGACCTCCTCCATGCTTCAGAAGGCACGTTAAGCCGTTTGTTCCGGCTGCAAATGCAGTCGTTAACACCCACCAATCCACACTGGGCCCACGTGGTAGGACAAAGCCCATATTCGATTTGAGCCCCAGCAATGGGGACATTATTAGGCTGACGATGATGCAATTTTTTTGTAGTTGCCGTCGTGCAAACCCATGGGGTGAACTTTGTATAGCTGATGTGATGAAATTATATAATAATCTCTTCGGTCCCATCCCTTATAGTTCGCATGAAAGTAAACATCTGGCGGCGGCTTGAATAAAAAAAGTGTGTAATCGATATTTCTTGTCTTTCTTTTATTTCTTTCGCGCCATTTTTTCTCCCGATCTACACACGGTTTTGATTTTTTTTTGTGTAAATATTATAACACTTCCGTTGCTCCTGTTTTTCTTGTCATATAGATAGATTACTGAAAAAGGACATTATATTTTGCCCGCTGGCTTGCGAACCTCTTAAGAGGCTCGCGGGAACGGCGTGCCACGTGACTAAATCCTCTTTAGAGGCTCGTGGGACCGAATAGGTAACATATCCGTTTATTTGGCAGCTCGTGAACATATTTTTTACAATCAGGCGAATTTTGGTTACATAACAAATAAAAAAAATCTTTGATTAATATTAACTTTTTAAATAATCACGAGTAATCTTAATATTATTTTGATCGTCAACTAACTAAATTGAAGAAACGAAAGCTTTTTATATAATTACAAACCCAAGTAAAAACTGCGTCGCTCGTTTCTATTGCTGTGTCAGCGTCCAAAATCAATTACATTAAAACAATAAATTTATTTCTAGTCAATTCTCAGCAAATAAACTGCAGAATTTTGGGAACAAGCTGATCATAGCAGCTTCGAAGGATTTTCTTGAATTAGTGATTAATCGTTTTATTAAATAAGTTTCCATTTATGAGGAGCTTAAAATCGCAGTGCGATTAGGATTGAGATTGCAAAGGTTAAGTCGCTATTGTAAAAAACAGATTTTTTTTTGGGTGAACAAATAATTATTAATACGTTCGGTGTTTTGGAAGACACGTTAGTGCTTTACATCACGCTTCGTCTGATAAACTATGGACAGGATCTAAGATATATTTTTTTTATCTACCTACAGGAAAAAAATGCCCTCAGCAGTACTTACCCCACTTGATCTATGATACGATTGTCAAGCAACTTTCGCAATGGCCGGTAATAAGATGAGTGACCAAAACTTTATTATCTCCAGCTCCTACTTGTTTCGCACGATAACCAATTGGTCCCGGCTGCTTATAAAATATTAACACACTCACGGCACTAAGCCCGCGTGGGTCATGGCTCATTCTCCATATATTAGGAAGGCCTGAGCCGCAGCATTGAGGGCATTAATGGGCTAGTGATGATGCACAAAAGGGGGAGGCCTATGTTCAGCAGTGGACGTCTTCCGGCTGATGATGATGATGATGATGATGCACAAAATTCAATATTATGTACGTTGCTGTAAATCATATTCATGTGTTGTTTCTTTGGTAATCTGCTAACATTGGTGATAAAAAATATTCTCCAAGTATAGTAAGTACCCTTAAGTAACAAAGTAAAATGTTGTTCGTAAACCTCTGTTGATTGTTAAAATTGATATGAAAATGTCAATAAACAAATACAACAAAAAAAACAATTTAATAACCTATCTTAATATGAAATTTCATAATAAAAAAATATTCGTAAATATTTTCTACGCTCAACCATGGGAAAATTCCAATTAGTGCACTGACATACAATTATTTCCTGTATTAAAAAAAACAAAGTATATAGCACCCACCATGTTTATTTTGTTGTCAACGTTTCAATGCGAAACTATGGTAGAATAAACCGGCATCTTACATCCCCAAAATAATCTTTCCAACATAACACAGGCTTTTGAAATAATTTTGGTTCAGCGAGCCGTTGTCAAAGACGGAGTCCCGATGGGAACTAGCCGACTGTGTCTACCTTCAAAGAGACCAGGTGTATTAAAACAGTGTTGCTGCAATGTCGATATTTTATCGATATTATCACATTTTGTTGTACGAATGTCGCACTAGAATGTATTGTAAGTAATTGATAAAATAGTGGAAAACTGAAAAGGGTATACGATTCTATTCAATTTTCTGCGAACAAACAATAAGAACGATGACAATATTAAACGCGTATTTTTTTTTAATGTCGCACAACAACATCTGTGTACATTTGTGACATATTGAGTCCCCATTCTTCAACTTTAATACCTATTATCCAAGCCATTAACAATAAAATTGAAGCAAAAAGAAAAAAAACCGTTCATATCTATTAATTTTTCTAATTTTTCATTTTCATTTAGGCGATTCAAGGGAACAGGGTATCTTAAATCGCCTGAATGAAAATGAAAAATCGAAAATTTTTTGCAAGTATGAATATTTTATTCTAATTGTTAAAAATTAAATATTTAGTTTTCTACTGTAGTAAAACTACAGATAATTTTAATATGTATCAATAGTATAGTATAAATTGACTCAATAATATCGAAAGGACCTATCTAATTTCGATATAAACTTAATTGTATTGGTTGTATCGATAGTGAACACGATCTCAACTGCAACAACACTTAACAAAGACCTCCTTAATTTATAAAAGACTTCGTTACTCTACTTCTCTCTTCACTCACCTACATAAAAGCGTCACGGGCGTCGCATTTAATTCTATCCTGTTATAAAAACAGCCTCAAATTAGTCATCGAGGTCAGCGCCGCTGTCGCATAGAGGTTTGATTAAAATAACACCTACTTATAAAGGTGTAAAAAAAAATTCATTGAAGTTTTAAGACGTGACAGTGATGCGTTTGCGAACGATCTTGGGACTGTATTTTTACAGAATAACTTAGATGATCCCAATGAAGAACACTCAAATGAGTGCGTTTTAAAGAAGTTTGCATTATAATACATGTTAAGCTTATATACGATCAAAAAATTCGATGTTCAAACTAGGTCGAAAAAATATTATTATTTATAATTATTTATAAATAAAAACTATTTGCATTACCAATAATCTTCTTTCAACTCTTCAACTTTTATTGTGGCTTATTAACTAGTTACTGCTACCACAGTGTGTACCAAACAACTCAAATGATATAAAATTATATCTGAATTCAAACACTTTTGAAAAAAATGGTCTCTTACCTTAGATGTATAAAATCATTGCACCTGAAAAATTCGCTGTGGATTTTGTATTTAACACATTTATTTATTTATTCATTTAAACAATGTTTTAACTTAATTATAAAAAAACGTATATCTATGAAACTCCTTTGCTGGATTGGTGATAAAAAACCACTAGTTGAAAAGATAATATATTTAATATTTAAATCCACTTAAGGCTCCTAAAACTAACATTTTTTAATAGTGTTACTTAACATCAGTTTAAAAGCTTTTGTGTAATTTAGATTAGTATTTAAGTAGTCATCGAATGGAGTTTTAGATGAAATTCTCTTTACTGTTATTTATTTGTGAGTCTATTGTTTGAAGCCTGTTCTTGACAAAACTTGGCCGTGCTTCTAACTTTAGGAATCTCAAAGTTAGAGGAACTGTTTGATAATTGTAATTACTTAATTAGGTAAGCGAGACAATACTCTCGATTTTGACGGAATACTCTCATGATTTATAGAAGAATTTGCCTTCAATAAATCTTCACATTTTGAAGAAACTAGTTCTGTTTGTACAATGTTGCAACATGTGAATGATTTTTATAACATACTTGGCAATATCGGCATACTAGTTACGAACTATCATGAAATACGTAATCCACTTTCAAATTTGATACTCAGAGCTATTGAAAATGGCTGCTATGCATTTATGTATAGTTTACGATCTTTCGAAAGAATGTAAGCTTGTGATAGGTAGGTATTTATTGATGTTTAAGGTTTAAAGGTGTTTCATGGAAAATCTCTAACGACATAAAGTAATCAAATTTATTGTCAATCATTTTATTTACAGTAAACACTAGGTACAATATGATACAGTACTGATAATAATCTTACAGGCCTATGGCTCTATGGTATTGATTCTTTTGTCTTAAAAACTTTTCGAAAATACTAAAATACATATTATATAAAACAAAGTTGCTTCTGCTGTCCATACTCTGAGATCTTTTAAATTACACAATGGTTTTAAACGTTGTTTTCATTAATATACAGAGTGATTTAAGAGGAAGGTTTAATGGATAATGCAGGCTAACACGCTGGCGGAATAATATTCATGATATAAATTATTAATTATAAAAAACAAATAAAATTGAAAAATAGTGTGCGATTCTTACCCCCTTTCGGCCATTGCTCTTTTATCTTACGTGCTGCTGTGAGTTTTAAGTGCTCACGTAAGATAAAATGTGAAATTTCCACAGATCATTTTGAATACACCTCTGATCACATTAAGGTTTAAATTTTACAGTTTTGTGTAACTTGTGGCCTAATTGTGTACTTTTGAAATCTATCCCTTTGAAACGTATAGAGATCGACATAGTGATGATAAGGAATTGGGTAACTTTAAATTCTCAATCGCTTTAGAAATAAATGGCGAATCGAATATCTAATTTAAATATCATAGACATTCGACATTTCCCAATAGCTTGAAAACATGTTTGTAACTTCATCAATTTGCTTAGATAATTCCGATTAACGTCAAATAAACGTTATCTTTCAATACCTTTCAAAATAACGTCGCGATCTGCTTATGTACCGTCAGGACTTAGTTAGACAAGTATAGACATAATATTTCTATCGATACCTAATATATGAATTGGTGCCAATCTAAAGGCCTTCAGATGTGCACCGGGCGTTATATCGTTTTCTTAATGACCTGGTGCTTCGTATTTTTATATTTATCTCTATTTATTAAAATACAGATATCGCTTTTTATAATGTTATTTAAAACAGGAACTTTCACAAATCCTAATCATTGTCTAAATACTAAAATGTTAAGTACAACATGTTAAAATTCTTACTAATAGTGTTGTCTTTAACAAGAAAACAATTCCGACTGATGCGGCTGCGGCGTCTGGTGTTAGTTAAGAGCGGAACTTTACACAAATCATTTCGCATCCTCCAAACAAAGCGAAGGAGAGTGACAAATGAGGAAATGTTAACATTTTAAGGTTTAATTGAGGCACTTGCCTCACAAACGTCCTTCATTAACAATTTATAATCTCACGCGAGAGTTGCCAGTGTACAGACTAAAAGGGATTAGTCTATGAAACAGAACAAGACTGCTAGGCTTTTATGGAGCTTGTGAATTAAACGTGCAATATATATATATATATATATATATTTGAAGTTACATATGACCACTAACACTACATGTAAAGGTTAAGTCAATGAGGAAGTATTTAAAAAATAAACATTTTTTACTGAAATCAAACTAGATGTCGCTACGGTACGTTCTTGATTGCTCCACGACAACCCTTCCGGTTTTCTTTCATGTTTGAAAGTAAACTAGTTTTCAAAACTCAATAAACAAATCATATTCTATTTGTACTTTTTCGTATTTGTATTGATATTTAAGTTACGATATTTTCAAATTTTGAGTTTTTTAATATGTTACTTAAAAGGAGTTTTCTATTAAGATTTTTCTTTTAGATGTCTTTGATTTTCACGCCTGCACTTGCCAAACTAAGAAAATTGTAAAACGAATTTGTTATCTAAATAAAAACAACGATTCGTTCCATTGAGTATCTACCACTTTAATTGAGTACTTTTCTAAGTACACAAATTAAACACATAAGGTCAGTTGCACAAACGCCCATTAAGATTCAATGTTGCCTTTAAGCTCTAATGAATGTCGAATTAGTATCGGTAATGTCGCTTAACACTAATGTTTTTTTTTAATGGAGGTATATGCAACTGGATAATAATCTATTATTTTTTAATTATTTTTAAATCAATACCATATAGCTTACCTCAAAGACCACTAACGAGATACAAGCTCATAAAATGCATTACAATTACATCGAAATAACATACGTTTTTACAATATACTTAAACATAAAATATGTTATTACTTAATATGAAATAACAGAGAAGCAAGGTAATCTTAAAATGTACGTTTTAGGTACTCATTTATATATGATTTGCACTAACTTTGAAACATATTAATGAAGTTTTTTTGTAAATGCTGATCCTCTTACCCTTCAACATTAATTAACATCATTTAATAATTTCGTTTAGTATTTTTCAATTATTTGAAACATTTTAAATTCAGAAATTCATGATTGAGTCAACAATCAGACTTATTTCGCTTTCAGACGACGGTCACGCATTACACGATACAGCAAGGTTGTCGCTAGTGGTATAGAATACGACGAATGTTTGATAATCATCAACCTTTTTACGTCCCCGCTGCAGGGACTCAGGTTTTCATAATAGATGGGTAAGGAGGATGGATAGTGAATTACAGAGTATTAACGACAACAAATGAGGCCGGGACCAACGGCTTAACGTGTCTTCCGAACGATAATTTTTTGGTCACCTATCCCGTAACCGACCCTTGCGAAAGTTGCTTAATAACAACGATCGAGGGCCGCGGCGCTTATCCACTACGCCACCGAATTACACAATGTTAGATCACTCGTAGTTAATTGTGTTTCTGAAGATTAATCTCCTTTTCTTTTCATTATCTTTTTCTTTTCTTACCCTTTCTCAAAATTTGAATGTCACTTGTGTATTTTAAATTTTTTGTACATTTATCACGTCTTTTGTTATGTGCTACTTTTTTGTTAACTTGTTTAATTGCTGTGTTCTAGTCGTTTACACTATCCATTTATTATATTGCTAGGTTGCTTAGAGAATCGAAATCGCTAGCAAGCAATAAAGCCGCCTTTTGTCCCATATTTCTCTAAGATTTTTGTATACTTATCTGTTATTTATTGTACTATAAAGAGTATATGTTATTATTATCTAGTTATGAAATGTCTGACTATCCAGAAAGACTTACTGTATTTGGAAAAATGTTGATTACTTTATTTGAAAATTGGGAAAACTTGGAATCTCCGAAATAAAACCTACTTCAAAATATAATGAAAACTTTATTATATTGAAGCAAAGCAGGAACGGGCTTTCGTGATTTTTTCCTTCGTCTAACAGACAAAATGTCCGTCGTCTGAATGCAGCATAAAAGTGTCTATTCCAAAAATGTGCTCAGTGGCGTAGCAAGCATGAATGATACTCCATGTACATCTTGTGAAATTAATACATGGTGTTGCAACATTTTTATGGTGTCTAAAATTGTATTTTTTTTTTCACAAACGGGTGTCATCTTGTGAATATCAATTGTTTACCCCAATCAGGTGAAACCTGGGACGGATCACACTGGCACAAATTTAATTATGAAATATTAAGTTTATTACTGAATGATAAAATTAAGAACAAATATGAACGAACAATTCGGGTAATAATTATCTTAAACTAATTTTATAAAGTTTAAAATTTCTAAACACTTTCTTTAACTAACCGAAACGCGTAGATTTAATAAGATACATTTTAACAATAAAAGGCACTGGCTCCAATCGTAATTTAATAGGATGTAACAATTTAAGAGGACTTCAAATATTGTTCAAATAATAATTTTTATTCATTGTTACGTGGTGGTTAGTTAATAGGAAAAACATAATGAATTATATCTTTTTTACTCAACGTTACATTTTTTTATAAATCACTAAAATTAAATATTCCAAAACAGTTTCATTTTATTTTAGAACTAGAACGTATGATTAAAATTTCTTTGCTTTATTAATAATAAGTTTCGCTTATTCATAATATTATTATTTAAACAGGTATAAAAATTCTGATAAATAATAAACGCAAATAAATAATGTCACTATAATATTTAAATTAAATTCAATGGTCAAATATAATAACTTATATCTATTAGATATACAACATAATACAATATATTATGTATATATATAAACATCAAATCCTTAGGTGCATGCGTTTCATTTTATTATAATACACTTTTTCTTAAATTATTACTGCTGCTACTTATACATATTTTACAACTGCACTAAAAATGAGGAAGAATAATAATTTCTTTACATATATTTTTTTTTAATATTTTCCAGTTTAAAGGAAACTTTTTCAGAATTCCTTAGTTTTTTTAAGGCTTGGTCAGATAGAAGGAGTGGCGTGGCGTTTCTCTGTAATTTCTTCCACAAATTAATCTTGAAGCACTTATTGATTAATCTTTTATTGAATTCGAATTCTCAAATGTGTTCATCTCACGGCGCATTTATAATGAACTCTCTAGATAATAAATTTTGATCACCCAGTATTGCAATATTGCATTTTATTATTAAAAACACTTTAATAATTTAACACAATGTAATTCCAGTTTTTCCAATTTTCTTTCACTTATTTTTGTTTTTCGAAGCGCGAGGATGGCCAATATCGCCTACGCTTTACGCCATCTCTAAACATAGTAATTGGCATGCTAAAAATGCATCACGCCACACCATCAGTTTGACACGGCTTGAATATTTGGGCCGTACTTAGGAAAAATGCAGTTAATTAACGCTATAATAACGCTTTTTTTCCTCAGCGCCGTACGGGCATTACAGATTCACGCTCATGTATACATAGAAAATCAACTAATGATTATGTGGAAGGAAATACATGGCCCCCAAAAGGTTACAGACAATACAGTACTATATATTTTTTTGTAATTACCTACAATAGAAACTTTTTATCCGAACAATAGGAATATAAAATAGACAATTTGATGGCTAACTAACTTATTATATTAAAAATATGCTTTCCTTTAGGAGTACTGTCCAGTAGTAAAATGTTGTTCATATTCGGAATAGAGAAATACTATTTTAATTTATGGGTTTTACAATACAGTTATAATACCTAATATTAAATGTTGTTGATTGATTAGCATAAATATACATTTGATAAGGTATAGACATGTTCATAATTATTCGGATATGGTTACAAAATGTTTCGAATAGAAAATATTCGTTATCATTATAATTATTATATGTTTTACACTGGTCCAATATGATTTTATTATCCATTAATTAAATATTCAAGTCGCAGTAGTATTGTTTTTGTAATACTTTTTTAAACCCATATCATAATATAAATCGATTGTTGTTTATTTAGTATATAATTTTCATTGTTATTTTGCGAGAATAAATATTGAAAACAGACACGAAACTCACAATCAAGTCTCTCTCGAGTACGCAACACATTTCTCAGAAACACATATGTATTTGGCAAAATATTACTACCCGTTTGAGAAAATAATATTACCTTAGTAAGATTTTGTATTTTTGAATGAGTCTTTATTCTCGCAAATGATTGATATGTAACAAACTGTATTATGAAGCTTCCTGTTTTGAAATATTTTTTTTAAATCAGGCAAGTAGTTTCAGAGCCTATTTAATGCAAACAAATATTTCGTGTTTATGATGTTACCATTGATTAGAATTGACATTATTTTTAAAAGAACCATGTTGGTAGCAATATTAATTAGATGGCGAAAATGGGATAATGGTACATGCACGATTTACTTCCTTGAGACAGGACTCGATCTAAGAGCAATCAGGGGAATTGGCTAGAGCGACAAAAGTTGGGGTGGGAAAATTTAGAGCGACGACGGAGTCATTGAGGGTTAATGTCGATAATTTTCTTTTTTTATAAAAAGGACCCTGCTTAGCAACCCGAAAAAATATCATTTTAAAATGTATATTTTATATAATGTACTTTTCCAAATTTGTTTAGATACCACAATGGACTAATACACTAGTAAGCTCATGATGAATATCTTTTTGCCCGGGGCGACAAAAAAGCTAGAACGGGCCCTGGATGAGACTCCAATAATGGTAGACGTATCCACAAAGTACCTACATCGCATTCACTCGGTCGTTGAGAAACTCCTGGGGATGTTACGTGGTAGCTGGTGGTGGTAGTGAGATTCTTGTCGCCTGTACATGTGAATTTATGTACGAGACATCACTTGGTTCTATTATATACTAAGTAAGACTCCTGGTATAAAAATGTTGGTACAAAAACAATACCACTGTTAAATACATTTGTATATAATTATTGCTGATACGTTTAGTATTTGATAATTTAATGAGGAAAATACTGTATATAGCTTAAAAACTATAATATTACTAAAGTTATTCTAACAATTTAAGTACGTATGTTAAATTCTCTCAAAATTGGCACATAATTATTATATATATCTATAACACTGACGAATACCATGAACTTTGGCTTTATATGACACAGACCTTAAAAATACTCACAGTTAATACTACTCTAATGCCTCATTAATAAGTACCTTAAGAACTGTCGAGATTTTGCAAAAAAAATCTCGTACTTACATTTCCTTTATAAGTAAAAACCCCTATCATTAATTTGTTTACAAAAGAAAAAAACAAAAAGGCACAAAATTCATTAAGCAACCCAAACACTTTCTGAATTTGAATATTTGAAATTCGCCACCATTCTTAATTTAAATTCACCACAGACCACAGACTAAACACCACCAAATGTCAAACTGTCACAGTACTTACACGAAAACCGGCTCGGGCGAATCGCTTTCTACTCACAGTACATGTAAGTTCTCACAGTTTTTGAATTTCGAATCTTCTTTACCGAATATCCACGTAAACATTTGGCGGGCCTTCATGCTTGCACGTACTACACCTCTTGTTTTGTACCAATGTGCTGGTGAAGATTCTCTTCCGCCCTCCGCGTACTGCTGCTTCTTTAATCTGATCTGATTGAGTATACCAACTAAAAGTTCGTCTACATTGTGATTGATGCCGACTGACACCTCTATAAACTTCGCTTTGTATGTACAGGCCAAGCACTTGCCGTCTGAGAACAAAAAAGAAACACTTTTCATATTTTTTATTTCCTTTTAAAACCTTTTCGCTATCTAAAAAGTTTTAATGCCAAAGTTAGGTTAATGCTTTTCTATTATAGCATTTGATACTTTATATAATTCGTAAGTATTCTGAAAATGTAATACAATGCTTCTATCATAAATAATAATATTAATTTTGAGTCTGAAGCTAATTCTATTGGAGCCTATGAAATAATGTCAAATCTATTATGATAAAGTAATTTGTCGGTAAATTAGGAAGACGGCACAGATAAGGCTTTTGTGGTTCTCAGGGCTGTCAACGGTTTGTTTTAAGTAAAAATTAAATTTTGGAAGAGCCAATCTTTGGTTCTTATAAATACATATTAATACATGACGTTTTATTACATATTTCGGTTACTTCTTGCCCGAAAGATGACACAAAAATGACCGCTAAGTGTATTTTTTTATCACGTAACTTAATAAAAAGCTAAAATTAAAAGATTCCAAAATAATGCATAAATTTCAAAACATTCGAAGAGTTTATTAATTAAAAAGAAACAATTATTTATTTAATATTATCAAAATTAATTCAATTAAAACGTCAGAAAGGAAATGGGAAGGCATATCATGTTTCAAAGTATGCAGTGACAAATATTTTAGTGTTGGGAACTACTTACTTATTAAACAAGTAATGTCAGAAAGTAAATGGTAGCTTTCTTCAATGTCTTATCATATTATTAGAGTATCAAAAATTAAAAAGCTTGTGAAAAACTTTTTATCAATTTTTTTTTATAATTTTGAGAATCATTCTTAAACTCAGTCAAAAAAATCGGGGTAAATGACCAGCCCTCCTGATCTCCAAGACTACCGGACGTTTACATTATTTAAAAATATTCTGAAAATATTTCTTAACCTTTATATGATAGGAAAACCTTAAAGATAAACCGTTTAAATTTTCTCTTCTAAAAGATGTCTAGAAATTTAAATACGGTAACTCGGCTCTCAAGTCCTATTCTCAATTGGCTAGTTTTATTTATTTTGACCACCTAAGGTTAAAAAAACACACTACAGCTACACTATAATTCAACCCCCAAAGTCTAATAAATACATAAATCATTTTGACAGCCCTTAGGCAAATGTCATAGGCTGTACGCCATGGGAAATCAATTTAGCCAGATAATACGGGCAGTAATGAAAGGAATCCCGTGGCCGCCTGTGACGTCACCACGGGAATATAGTCCAACATTTTTATCTAAACACGACCAAGAAGTTAAGATAAATTCGTTAGCGACAACAATAAGTTATTTAGAAGCTACAACTTGTTTCCATATAGTTTCGTTATTTTCATTTTAGGAATTATATTTTACATTAATTTCATTTCAGGAATTATAATAAATTATAATTTATCTTGTTTGTTTAAGTTTCATACAAAAAGGAAGAGCTGATGAAGTATGCAGTGTCAGTACTTTATTGGCAGTGTAGTGGTAAGGATTGTTAGTCTTATCACCAGGATCTTTTTTAATTATATTTGCATGAACTTTAAAAAACACATAAATTTATATTCTTTACTTCTGTATAAGATACACATTGACACATAACAACAGTTCAAAAAACAATGTTTCTAATTGCACTAGTCTAGTCTTTGTTGAATGTGTTATTATAAGTTTCTATTACTTCAATACTTTCTCTTGTAAACACTTCAAGACCTAGCGCACGATACAATAAGTAGAAAGTCTTGCTGAGTAACGTATAGGTAAATACATCCGCCAATGACGCACCGTATCAACACATAGAGTAGAGACAGGCTACACCGGTAGTAGATCTTCCTGTGTCACTATCACCTCCGTGATCAGCGTCGCAGAATCCTTTTAGCAAACCAGGTAAATGCTGTTCTTTGTACTTGATTCCGAAGGCACAAGTACCTTTACATAATCCGCTTCACTCGTAATCAGTCGTCTTTGGTTGTTGGTTGGAGTTGGTTCCTTTTCTATAGGTGTGCTTACGGAATTGCAATCAGTCATTCCGAAACACTCTAGGATCCGGTTCGCATATGCTTCTTGGCTGATAAAAATAGATCCATCTGAATCTCTAGATATTTGTAGGCTCAAATAATAAGTTAAAGGTTTAACAATAATCTGCAATTTCTTTCTCAGATCTTCCAAAAAAACGTTAGCTACGTTCTGATTAAATGCAGCTACTAATCCATCGTCGACGTACAATGTAATAAGTAACTTTTCACCGTTGACTTGGTTTCTTTATAGACAGCAATCTGATTCACACTGTTCAAAGTCCATATCGAGTAATATTTCTTCAAAATAGCAGTTCCAACACCCTGGAGCTTGTTTAGACTATATAAACTTCTATTAAGCTTCCAAAGATTTGATGTTCCATTGCTATAGTCATTTGGTTGTTGAACGTAAATTTCTTCTAACAACTTGACATTTAGGAAAGTACCGTGCAATTACACTTAATAAAGTTCTAACAGTTGCAAGACGGGCAACAGGACTGAAAGTTTTCTTTGTTTAAAACCTTTTACCACTAGTCTGGCTTTGTATTTATCTATAGAGCCATCCGGATTTCTTTTTAATTCGTAGGACCCGTTATTGCAGGGTAAAGCTCTCTTACCCTTGGGCAACATGCAAGACGTCCAAACATTTAAATCCTTCAATGACTTCATTTCACTGTCCATTGCCATTTTCCACTTTTCGTTGTCATCTTGTTTCATGGCATTAGCGAAACTGGTTGCAAAAAATTCTGTTAATCATATGAAATCATCGAATCTAGCCGGATGTTTCAATTTGCTATGACCACGAAAATTATATCGTTAGGGTATAGGCTCTGTATCATAAAATTCGTCTGCAAATCATTAACGTTGTCTTTTAGCATGTCTTCGCTGTTATTAACATTGTCTTCTATCAAGGTTTCTCCCTCAAGACGATTTTCATGACTGACGTGGTGTTCAACATCAACATTCAATGTTGCTGACGCTGATTGATTCAACAAAATGATGTACTCTCGTGTTTCTCCTGATTTAGTGACTTCAGGATTTACTATTTCGTTTATTAAAATCTCATTAAATATGACATCACGAGAACGCAAAACTCTGTGCTATCTGATATCGGTGATCCAAATACGGTAACAGTCTTCATCATATCCTATAAGCTTGCCCATGATCGATTTCTTATCTAATTTCTTCCGCAACTCAAGTGTTTAATAATTGGTTTCTTTCAACTCCATAATTCGTACGGAGTTTTGTCAGGAAAATTTTATGGGCCAGTCCGATTAAGAATGTATGCAGATGTATTAATAAGTTCTGCCCACAACTGTTGCGGCATTTCTCATACATTAATGACCTCGTAGTTTCAACAAGAGTTCTATTCTTTCACTTACCTCATTTTGTTACGGCGTGTACGGCGTGACTAGCTGCTGTTTGATGCCATGTGAATCTAACAATGTCTTCATAGCCTTATTGTAAAAATCTCCGCCGTTGTCACTTAGTAAACGTTTTTAATTGAGTGACTATCAAAACGTATCTTTGACTTCCGAATTATGGCTCATAAAATATACCATACGATAACTGGTGAAGTCACCTTTGAACGAAACCTAGCACTGATATTTGAAAAAACTTGGTACAAACGGCTTAAACACAGACATCAGTATGAACTAATTCTTCAGGCACAGTAGCTCGAGTTCTAGTTCCTATGTAATCTATGAACTTTCCCATAGGCGCAGCCCTCGCAAGTTTCGTTATCCAATGGGAGATCTAGGCCCAATTCTCGTTTGATAGTGACTTTTACGTGCCCGTTATTCTGTTGAGCTATTCCTTCGTGGTAGACTTGCATGGTGACTGTTGTCGCATTTATTTCAGATACAATAGGTAGAATCACTTCCATGACTAATCGATAGAGACCACCATGTTTCTGACATTTTTCTACTAGCGTCACTTCTCCGTTGACATAGGCTATACATTCCTCTGTCTTTGATGAGAATAAGCTATCTGGAACTTTATCGTGAAACGAAAGAACAGAAAACAAGTTTTTCGTTATCGCCGAAACGTACCAAAGAATCATGTCCAATTTTGACCTAGAAATTAACTAACGCGTCTAGTGATGTGATATATCTTAAAATATAGCTTATTTTTTACGTATTTCATAGCGCATAATAAAGTATTAAAATAGGACCAGAAAAAAAATAAGGAGGCTGATACAATTTTTAAAAAGTTCTATATTAAATACGAGAACGCGATTCGGACCGCAGGCTGACCGTTTGCTGCGATTCGTTTCATCTAGTACGAGAAATATATTAATTCGTCTTAAGGTTAAAAAAGTGCACAATAACATTTACATTTAATTTTATTTTCTCAACTAAGAATAATATTATTTTAACTTTTATTTTAGTGATATAATTGTTGTGAAAAATGAATGTACAGTTGAACCAGTTACGCATAGAGCGATATTATTTTGCACCAAAGGAACGGCATGTCTCAAGGCGCCATATTTTGATTATAAATGGTGTTAATGGACGAGAAGGCATTAAAGAGTATTGTTGCAATTGCCTTGTAGGACGTAGTAACATAGGTTGTTGTGCACATGTTTTGAAGATTGTGTGGTATCTGGGTTGGGCTAGGCAACCAGGCACCAAAATAACATTAATCCTCCAGCTGCATTTTTGGATGAAGTAGCTCTTAGAGAAGATACTGGTAGTGAATAAATAATTTTATAACAAACACTGTTTTTATTTCTATTTTATAATATAATCTAAGACTGAAAACAACATTATGCGTAATCGATTTTAATATTCCAAATATACTTTGGTCAAAGAAATGGTAGCAAAGCAAAGAAATTAAAAATATTTCGAAAAAAACACAAAAGCATTTTTTGGACTATATTACATTAGAATAATACTTTAAAGCTGTGTGAGATGTGAAAATCATAAAATATCACAATACATTTCTAATAAAGTTAAAAATGCCATTAAATAAAACTAAAATTCGCAATTATCTCGAGTTTTGACAGTTGTTATAACCTCAATATAATATTTAAAAATTTAACCTTTCCCTGGGCTTTAAATGAAAAGATTATTTGTTAAAATTATATTATAAGCAAAAACCAAAAAAAAAACCAATGACAGGTCAATCAATGTATGGAAAGTGGACATGTTTCTTTCTTGTAGAGTGACGTATTGTCGTCTCCTTCTTAAAATTGCGTCGATTATTACAGTCCCTTTACTTTCGGCATGTATTATCGTTAGCAGTCTTGACATTATGAGCATCGACAAACTTTTCATAGTTCTGTAGTACTCCGCCTCTATTGGTGACGTGACTTGTTGCGCCACTGTCTACGTACTAATGTTCAGTGTCGTGTTCTGTAGAAAATAACTCTATGTTTTCAATGGATAGTAAAACTGTGTCGATGAATTGCAATTCATCGGAGGCTTGCCATTTCGAATCCACTTCTGACAATTCTTTACGCGATGATCGATAGTTTGGCAGTAATTGCATTTCATCTTCTGGTCTCCCTTCTCTGTCGATGTAGAGCTTGAACTCGTTACAAGAGCTCCTAGCGGCTGGAGTACGACGGCATTATTACTCAGCAGTGCCCGCTCAATTGCACTTAAATGGTTGGTCAAATTTTCGATGGTACGATCTACTATTGGTAATAATAGCCAACTGCTTCTGAATGAAAAAAAAAAAAGATTCACCTAACGTATCGAGAATCTTGCATATGAGAAGTAACTCTGGTAGTTCTTTGATTATTATCTTTTGCAAGTTCATGATTTAGTTGTGTCCAAATATTTTCAATTTTGACATATGAGTCGCTATATCAACCGATTGATCCTTTTTAAAACTAAAAAGACATATACATATATAATAGGCTTCGTCTTCATTGACACCATCGAAAAGTTTGTGTAGCTCAAGCCATACCTCTCGCGCGTGTGTAGGTATACCTCATAACTATTTTTAAGTGTTTCTTCATGTATGCTAGTAGTCAAAATTAAAAGGGCAGTTGTATCAACTTTTTCGTACTTTTCCACATTAGAATTGTACGAGCTAAGTTTTTCAGCTCTGTCTCTGCTTTGGGAGGGGTGGGTCTTTGGAACGAGCCATCAACTATCTCCAGCGCTTGCCGCACGGTACGCAGAAGACAGACGACTTTATATTTCCATGTGTCCCAATTAGATTTACCTTCTAACGAGTCAATCGGTAACTTTGAATTAACATTGTTGTTGCGTCTGCTGGCATAAACCTGATGAAATATGCAGTAACAGTACTTTATTAGCAGTGGAGTAGTGAGTGAGGATTGTTTGTCCTATCACCAGGATCTTTATTAATTATTTTTTGCGCGAACTTTGAAAAACACATTTATTTATAAACTATATTAGATACACATTGACACATGACAACAGTAAAAAAAAAATGTTTATAATTGCACTAGTTTAGTTCGTTTGAGCGGAAGAAGCCAATGCCGATGCCATTTCCACAACAATAAGCAGCTATGGCTGCAGGCGGGACCAATAGCTTAGCGTTCTTTCTGAAACATGAAGGAGTCTGAGGATTTTTTGGTCACCCATTATAGCAGGCCTTGCAAAATTACCGATTACAAATCGAACGCGCCATCAAGCTCCTTCATTAGATTAGGCAAAATCGGAAAGGCTTATTATATTATTAAAACAAAAGATTTTAAAGTAGGTTAGCAAGATGGTAGATTGTTACCTTGAGTAGATACTGCGCGGCTTCTAGCCAAATCTATCTTGTTGGCGACCAAGAGCGCGGGCCGTGCACGTAACATGTCGCAATCCATCAACCTCGCTAGTTCCTGCTCCGCTTTCTGGAAAGAGGCTTTGTCCACCACCGAGTAGATAACCACGAACGCGTCTGGTGGCTCGCTACGTTCTATTTCTTCCTGATAAAGAAACATAGTCAAATTAACATTACATAATCAATATTGCATGGCAATAGATTTCAAAATGGCTTCTGATTAATAAATGAACTATTCCAGATTAAAAAATTTAAAATTACCCGTAATAGATGTGAAGGTAGCATAAAAATAGTTAATTTTTTATATGCATCTACCTTTTGCCTTGGCATTTTGCTATTAACATCTATTGCTCACAATTCTCGGGCTTATAATGAGGTCAATATCAAAGCTACTCTATAACCATACTTTTTTTTATTTATGAATATCTTTTTATTGTTTTAAACACCCTTTATTATCTTCTATACATTGTATAAGTCGCTTTCCGCCGTCTGTATAACACAACGAATTTTAGTGCGGCTTCTATCAATATACAGAATTATTCAAGAGGAAGGTTAATACGTATAATAAAGGACCAAGTGGTCGAAATCACTGGCGGAAAGCTTGTTTCGTTATAATTTAAGAAAAACACAAACCTAACACTAGAAAAACATTTCAGTAAGTTTTATGATATTGGACGCTCAATTTTTACAAGAATAGCATTGCAATACTATTCTGTTCAAAGCAGTCTCGAACTCGACGTCAAGCTCAATGCTGCCACTGCATAGAGCTTCTTGGTTTAATAATCCAGAGAGCTTTAATTAAATGAAACTTTTATTTTCACGCAGGTTTTATGTGATTGCACCTCGAAACGCAGTAACAACATTGCGCTCGTCTTTGTGTTCTAGGCTTTTTTTAAAACAGATATTGAATTCATTTTGTTTTTTCTGCTTGTTGCTTTCATTTATACCTAGACCCGGTCTTGGACATTTGGGTCTTCACGGCCTAATTAACACTTATACAAATATATTATTTTACTATGTATGGCCTTCCAAATCATAATTGTGGTAAAACTAATACATAAATCGATACCTTTGAAGTGCAATCACTTTCTCGTAACTCTTAAATTGGACAGAACCAGGTTCCAATCTTAAAATGCCCAAAACCGCCTAATCTATAATACCGTAAAGTTTAAATACTTTTAAAATACTCACTTTTGTACTAGTGCAGTTTACAAAATATAATTCAGATTCTTCTCCGTTCAACATTATTGAGACCTTTTGTTCCGAGCTGTCGATATCTGCAAAGAAAACAAAAAAAAATTAAATTACTTGCTCCGATATAAAATAAACTTTTAAAGAAAGGACTGAAACTTTTATAAATATTTGATGGCCTACTCTGTTTGCTCACGAACGAAAATTCGGAAAATTACGAATCATGCTATGATTTTCTTATGATCATATCCGTGAAGATATTCGTGCATCAGAAGTAATGTCAGATCTTACCTCCGTTACACCATTATAAATAATCAATGAAAAGATTTCTTTGGAGCCACATTAACGGTTTAAAATAGTCATATTTTCTTTTTCGGAGAAAGTAAGTAGGCAGTGGATTAGAAGCAAGGACCTATCCCTAAACGTATTTATACCGTACTTTCATAAATATCTCTAAGATAGATAAGTATGCAAAATAAACTTAATAATAATACTCGAAGTCAAGCCAAGAAAAATAATGTATTGAAATGACAAGTTCACTTTTAAATAGTCAATTTTTCCCTCGCGAACGATTCAAGAGATTTCGGTTATTAAAAAAAAACTTTGTCGGAAACTTCCAAATACTTTGTTAACAGCATATATCCATGCTCTTTAGCAAAGTTTCTACCATTACCATAATTACATTAGAATAATTAGATGGGTACAGTCAACAGCACGATCTACAACAACACTGCTACAACATACAAAACTGATAAAGTCAAAATTATCTGTTTCACGTTGTATAGTTATATTTTGCTACTGCCCATTCAAGATTTCTTTTCATCATCAGCCTACTGTATTTATCGCAGCAAAATTGTACAACAAACTGAATTACATACAGGTTGGGTACAGCCGCAATATAAGTCGCAGAATTTTTCGTTGAGCCGCATTTCAATTTGTCTGAAATAAAGTAAGTACCGCGCATTGCATGAGCATATCGTATTTATCAAAGTGGCTTAGTAACGTGACGCACACATGCAAACAAATGTAACTTAGTCGTAGATTTATCGTAGCCGTATTATATAACATGTCCTTGTTACATGGATCGCATCCAATTAAAAAACGGCGCCGTTTTGTAATGCGACTACTTTATATTGAGCCGGATTCGGCAATTAATTTTAATTTATTACTTCTTAAATAAAATAAGTAGGGCAGATGATCCGATTTGGGCCACTGGGACCAGTGGCTATTTCTTTGATATTTAGAACTTCAAGGCGTTCCAACTTACATGTAGACAAATATATAACTTTACTGTATACGTACTTTAAAACTTTGAATTATGCCAAAGCTTTTACCATTAACAGCTGTGATTTCAAGGTTTACTTCCTTTCTAACTATTAAAATGGCCAAAATCTGATCATCTGCCCTATTTTTGCACTTAATAGTCAGCGATGCCGCTAGATATCATTTTATACAAAAGGTTAATGTCATGTAAAGACTGAGTGACTAAAAATCGGTCATTCGAAACTGATCGACAAATGTCATCTTCTGCTATGATGTTGAATCTGATCTAATATCTTGATTTTTAAAAGTTCAATGATACTGAATAAAAAGAATAGAAATTTTATTAAAGTGTCGTCAATACCTGTTCAAATTCCTATATTAAATATGATATGAAATTCCTACATTATTTGTACGAACCTTCGCCCACAAAGGCTCACAAAGAAAAGCCTAGTGGAACCAGATCACACGGTCTTGGTGACCGTTCAATGAAAGTTGTGACAACATCTTCGAACCATCTTTAAGCTTCTCACTATCTCAATAAATGAAATTTTACAATCTTTATTCGAATAAATATAGTCAACAATACCTCAAGTAAAACTACCGAATTTCCCCACTTGATTTCAAACCTTAATGCATAATTAAGATTTGTTTTTATTTGAAGATGCTTGCAATTTCTCATTTTTTTTAAAGCTCACATAATTTAAGCATAATTTAATATAGTTCTTAGTGATACTTCGACCAAATGTCAATACTGGCTAAATGGTTTTATATTTTCATTAATGCTGTTGTTGTATCCCTCAAGTACTTTATTAAATCCTAAATAAGGTTTAATGTCCCAATATCGGTGATAACCACAAAACACCGATCTACCGCATGAAGCACAAGGGATCAGTTATACCTCTAACCAAGCTTTATAGCCCTCGTGAAATTTTATAGTAAATCTTATTCAACCTCAAGATTTATACTCGAGACCATATTGAGGTTCGTCTCAGTTACTTTACGTTATCCCAGTGGAGTAGAGATTTTATTTTCTATCCGACTATCATATTTTATTTCTGGTAATGTAATTGGTAAATATGTTATCAAGCAAGTTCCACACCCAGTCAGTATATCCGCAAGATCCTCAGGAGTTGTAATACTTCGTGATGTATTGTTAGGATGCTCCGTAGAGGGGCGAAACACTTATAGTGGTGATTTTGCGAGATTTGTTCCGAAAAATAACGATTGATTCCATTAAATACTATTATTTCTATCAAAATCAACCACCCGAATTGAAAAAACCATAATTATTTCCCTGTTTACTTTAAGGTGGTCTCTCACCAGCAGTGCTAATCTATTATAACAGCCTCGAACTGATCGTCACAGTATTAGATGTACAATCAAATAAAATCTTTATTACCTTTTAAAGGCGATGATCGAACCTCTTATAGTGCGATAGCACTGTGTTCGATGCTCTATTTCTAACACAATAACACTGAATTACCAATGATATTGCACTTATCACTTTACATGGTGACATTGCCATTAATAGAAAAAATAAACTATTAAAATAAGATTCTAACGCCATCTCTCGACAGATCAAATAATTGAGTTGTCACATGAAAACAGACTATCCATTACAATAATGAAAATATCTCAAATTCAACAAATGATATTCATAAATTATTCACTAATGTATCAAAATGTCTATGGAGCAACACGTTTCGGGATGTTAATAATCTAAAATATACTTCAAATTATTATATCGAACACCATTAAATTTATTCAATATTAACGTTTTATTGACTCTATAATCCATTGAAAGCTGTTCAAAGTGTATTTAAGTTCAAAACCGTATAAAAAATTAAGAAATTCTACGTAGCCGTCTCGAAGCAATTTATATTGAATATTGTATCTCAGAGATTGCTTTTGCCAGCACTTTTTAAATACAAATCCTCTTTTTAAATGACTGGCAGTGGAATAAATTAATTTATTACCAAATCATTATACGAGAGTGATTAATAAACGATGAAAATTTATTTCCCTTTACCTGATCTGTTATTTATTACATTTTATATCTTCGGGTGGTGAATCTACGTTAAAATTTACTCTATGTCACAACTTGCGATACTAGCTAGCGACCATGGAGACAACTTTATGCAAATAAACGAGTTCAACAAAAATGGTTGTCATTTCAAACACCTGCTTACATCAGCCTACTCAAATAAATTTAAAAAATAAATTTAAGGATATGATAAACAATGCATTTTATTCAAGTTTATCCATTTCAGACACCAAATGTCTTGCACAAACTAATGTAAATTTAGTTTTAGTGAATGAAAACAAGATTATCAATCTTAGATATCTTATTGACGAAAATATTATTAATCAACATAGATAGGTCAATGATGTATTAAAAAGTTTAGATAGTATAAGTATAGATAGATAATCATCTGCGCACAACATTGACAGCAAGAAAGCAAGACAATTGCCTGAATTTTACTTTAGTTACGTTTCAATAAGCGTTGTGGCTGTCATTTTCACTCGTAATATTCTGTGAAAAGTTATAGAGAAATGCCTTCCTGCGTGTTTAAACAATGCAAAAATTATATATTGACAATGAGGAAATAAAAAAAAAGATATTTCATGTGTAACTTACTCTTTTTTACTTTAATAAAAATAATAAAACCTCAATGAACGCGGCTATTTTATCAAGCATTGTGTTCTCATTCTTGTCATACGACTTCGGGAAATTGGAGTTGACACGTAAAACCTGTGTGTAAAACTAAGCCAATACGATTTTAATGAGGAGACGGCTATTTAAGATTTTTCGCGTTTTTTTATGGTTGTATTATAATGTCACGCTACCACAATAAAGTTAACGCCTTTTTAAAACGCAATAATGTATGTGAATGACGTGTCTAATGATAAAACGTCATTGAAGTATGAAACGGATATAAAAACACACATTCAGTCAGATTGAATTATCATTTTATTGGTAGACGGTTTTTGAAGTAGATCCTTCTAAATTTTCTATAATTTTTCTACGTGTCTAATAATAAAATTTCATTGAGATAGATATGATAAAAACACACAATTAGTCAGATTGAATTATTATTTTTTCAGTAGTAGGTATTTGAAGTAGGTTCTTCTAAATTTTCTACAATTTTTCTGACTAACAATAATATCGGTGATCAGATATATAGACATAGAAGAAACCTACTAGAAAAATTCTATAACGCCACAATAATCCGTTCCACTATCTGATCAATGGCGCTCGTTACTGGTGCAGGAAATAGTAGGAATCTAATTGGTGATGAAATATATTCACGTTGAACTGAAAATTCAATTGAATTTCGGTCTAATATACAACATGTAATGTAATTAACGCACACACACAAAGTAGTTTGTTTAATGTCAGATACTGATACGATTTCAACAAATTCTAATATTTGTAGATATATTTTTATAATCATGTAAATTATGGATACCTGTAACCGTTACAGCGGTCACAAAAAAAAATAAACTTAAGAGAATGTATGTAATAAGGCTTCTTAAAATGCACTATGTTCTTAGCTTGTAATAAAATACAACATACAAAAAAATTCAAAGAAACATGAGCTTTCTTTTAATATGACGAGTCTAAAATTCTTTTAAACGCTATGATGCACAAGTTCATAAACCAAGGAGTAAAATAGTTCATAAACAAAAAGAAGTGGCGGTGGATGACTATTATTTTATCTCATTTGAAGTTTATCGAATTTTCATTTTCGATAAACTTTAATCGAGATTATACTAGTGTACAGTAAATACATCGCAACGCTTAAGGGTTAGGCATACTGTGTTAGTCGTGTAATATGTGATCAAAAGACTGTGCTAGCCGATAGTTATAAGAAGTAAGAATCATAAATTATTGTCTAAGCTTAAAAATCACTTTGAATCTCGAAACAGAATAATATTTCATGTCAAGAATTTTTATTGGTAGGTAGGTGGTAACAATGTGGTATTGCGCTGTAGGTACATACATTTGTAGTTGCAGGCTAAAGCGTAATTTTGACGTGGATTTGTATGATGTCCACACTGCAATTAGTATAACTGTGTCCATACATAAACATTATGATTGTAAATGCATATTCTAATTGCGATGTATAAAGATGTGCGTCATTTCTGTTACACGTATTCGATTAGCCCAAAAAAACGCTGTTTGGAATTGGCAAACTTAATGGTGCACTGGTTAGAGCGTTCGGTGTGCGATGCAGAAGTTAAAAAACGTTCGAAAGGGATAGCCTTGCCTATGGATAGAATCATATACGGAGAACTGACGTTAACCCACCACGCGGGCCCAGAGCAGATTGGTAGGCGTTAATGACTACAGACGCAAACGGGTCTAATAGTTAGGCTGTTGCACCTGAAGCCGAAGAAGAAAGTCGAGATTATAAATTTTGGTCACACATCTGTTAATTGACCTTTTGGGAAGTTGCATAAATGGCATAACGAACGCACGACCATGCATGCCATTGAACTCCTCACTACACCTAATAAAGATGATGTCCTCGTAATATCACAAGCTGTGATGTTCGACAATTCATTAGCAATACAAAACATGTCAACTACATAAACTAACATCGAAAGCACAACATTGTTAATGACGCCGTGTGCTCGTGGAATTCATCAATTATGTAGATTTAAATTAAAGACCAACTCACCGAGTTTGTATCGTCGAAGAGACAGTGGTACTAAACATTTTATCGTAATTAACACAAAAAAAATAACAGAGTAAGTAAAAGAAATTATTATATTGTTTCACTTTTACATTTACAATACTGTACTTGAATATAATCTTAAAGAAAAATGATTAAAACATCCTGAACATTGATTAAAATACGGTCTACAGTAGCGAAAAGTAATATGTGCTTGAAAAATTCGTCAGTCTTGTAAGGTCCTTGGGAGATCAGTGGTTAGAACAGTCGCCTGGATTGCAAAAGGTCGCGGGTTCGAGTCCCATCTCTGTACCCCATGTCGGGGCTGGTAGATTTTTGTCATCCGAGAGGCGAAAGATGTGTGTCGCAGTCAGATCTCTCTGTCGTGCAATCTTGATGCGCTAGGTAAAACACAAAATCTTGGTGCCCTAAGCAAAACTGTGGATCTTGGCGCTCTTTGCAATACACTGGATCTTGGTCTTGACGCTTGAAACACTGAATCTTGACGCTCTAGGCAAAATGCTGGAATTTGGTGTCCTAAGCAAAAGACTGGATATTTGTGTCCTAGACAAAACACTGAATCTTAGTGTCCTCGGCAAAAAACTGGATATTTATTCCCTAGGCAAAACACTGGAACTTGGTAACCTACTCAAAACACTGGATTTTGACGCCTAAGCAAAACACTGGACCTGGCGCCCTAGGCAAAACACTGGAATTTGACACCCTAGGCAAACACTGTATCTTGGCATCCTAGGTAAAGCAAATATGACGCCCAAACAATTTATAACACGATTTCGGGACCAATATCAGAACGACCGTTGGAACAATTGTGATGAAATATAATGCTAATTTGAGACTTACAAGAACAAAGGTTACATCATTCTTAAATATCACCAATAAACAATACTCCATTATATCCACAATGTCGGAATTGCAGGAAAAATGTATATTTTTACATCATTACTCGTAATAAATATATAAATACAAAAGGTGTAGAATTTCTTACGGTAGGTAAGCTTAACGCTTGAGTTGCAAATGGGCTACCGTCTGTAGTAGATACAACGGTTAAGGATATATGTAAATTCGGTCCTGATTCAGTACCTACACAACTTTAAACAACCATACATAATAAAAGCAAACGATAATTAATAAAATCTAAGTATATCTTTAATATATTTAGATAAAAATTAATCGTTTGTCTCGCTAAAACTCGAAATTGGCTAGGCCGATTTTGAAATATTTGTTGTAGTTTAGAGAAAGTTTAAGCGATGAGAGGTGATATGAAGTAGACAGTCATCCAGTTAATAATAAAATTACGTATGGCATTATTCCGAACCCTATCACAACTAAAACATTAATTATACTTGATAAATTTTGCATTTACAATGCTATAATAATAACAATAATCCTAATACTTTATTGTAACACCATTTTTACAGTTATAGTTAAAGTTTTAATATTAAATTTACAAATAAATTATAACCCGATGATGTAGCAATTAGCGGTTTTATCGCTAACAACTATTGGGAATGGTTATGGCTTCGTATTCTATATAACTATATTTCATTTCATTTTAATGCTTTAACAAGTCTTTCGGTGGATAAATTTGGGATAAATGACTAAATTGGAAACCCTGCCGTCGTTCTTCATCATTCATGCGTGAACTGAACAATATTCACCACCATATGTTGGAATTTACTGTACTGGAATTTGATGAAATAAAAGAGGATAATCTGCTAACCGTAGTCAGGAAAATGAATAATTACACATCAAAAGTTGCTGTGGACAACTGTCATTTTAATTAAAAAGCAGAAACCGCATCGCCGCGCCCATCCGCCTGTTGCCTACATTGATGAAATTAATGTTGTCATTGAGATCGGGACCAAATGACAGATTTAATATCGACGCCCCTTGTGTTCAACGAAAGGTTTCAATCGATTCTGATAAATTACAACGTGGATTGAATTACTGTCATATTATTGCTTGTAGACTCTTTACGGATGAATGTTTATCCGAATATCATTATAAGAATTAAAATAATGTTATTATATTTGTACAATTTTGCATTCACAATGCTATACTGAAAAATATTTTTAATGAAAAATGCTCAAAAATCCACGTCCCTGGCACCCTGAGATGGGACTTGAACCCGTGGCCTTTCGCAATCCGGTCGACTACTCTAACCACTGAGCTACACAGAACCTAACAAAACTGACGAATTTTTCACGCGCTTATAACATTTAGAATAAACTTTCATCTTCATCGGAAGTTTAAATATTATTAAAAATACTTTTTATAAAAAAAAATTTATTACGTCTATATGTAATGTACTTTTACTTTAAATGAATCTAAATAAATAACAAAAAAGATTTATTTATTACACAATGAACATATAAACATATAAACCTCCTTTAGACTTGCGAACATACAAAACTGTTTACGTCAAAATCTAACAAACCACAAAGGTACAGGAGTGATAAGTTCAAAAATAGCATCATTATTTTAAAGCCTAAAGAAAGTTACTTAAAAATATAAACCGAAGTTTTCATTCATGTGCCGTATCAGTTCCGGTGGAGTACCGGCACAGGTTAATATCAGTGATAATTATTATTTCATACTACTAATGTACCTAATGAACGTATCTACTCTGGATCTCGATAATAAATAATTATTGATCAATCGAACTCTCCAAGTGAATTTCGATCAAAATTATGTGAGTAGCTTCACTGGAAGCGATTACGTTAACATATTGTTTCTTAATCGCTTCTAATTAAACTGCGAAACATAATTGATGATCAAACGAACTTTCCAAGTGAATTTCGATTAAAATTGTGTGAGGTTTTTTCACTTCTAAAAGCTATATCATACACGTATGACAGAAACTATAATTTGCGCGGCAGAAGTCGAAAAAAAAGAAGAAAAAGGTAGTTTCCTATAAAAAAGATACTATACAACTGCTACTGGCATATATGCACTTCTAGCGCTAGTAACAATCTTGTAACCGTCGTCCAAGCATGACTTGACCTAAATGTTTATTAAGCCCATTTTACTTAAAATTTCATCTTAACCGCAAACACTCTAGCTATAACATTTAACAACCAATAGTATAGATATAGTTACGAAAACCGCAATTGTAAGCTTAGCGCTAAGATAAACCAGAGGAATTATGACACATTGTGGTTTATACAACCATAACTTTTTTATCGATAGCTAATATTGAAACAGTCATACAAACGATAGAACTATAAAAAACACAGACTATTATATAGAACTATAAAAAACACATGTATTATAACCTTCTTTAATACAACTATATACAACTATATGAGGTCGATAGGTGGTACAGATATTTAAAAATTGATATCAACTTGCTGCACAAACTAGACTAAATCTAGGCTTAATCCTGTAAAACTGCTTTTTCAATTTTATAACCAGCGATGATAATAGAAATAAATGTATTATGTTATAGTACATAACAGTATCATTAATTATATTTTTTAGCTTATATGTAACTACAGAATAACGTTGAAAAACCCAAATCATGATTAGTCTACTTTAGGGACTGTTAGAACAGAATTAACACAACGTAATGCTTTAAAAATAAAATAGGACTACTGATAAGCGTTACCCATTTTCGATGTATACTATCGATAAGTGTACCAAAAATAACACACCAAAATGTTGTTAACCTCAGTTTTCCAAACAAGTTCGAGGCAAAGTTTTCCATTGTTAAACAACCAGAAAATATCAAACAACGACACTTATTGTAAGGAAAACTCTCGGTTTTCTTATTCGTGAAAATATGAAAAGTTTGGCGAAAATCCTTATAGTGTGTTATTTAATTCATTTAAAATTTATGCTATGTGGACTTTTCAATGTCATTTGTAATTGTAATACAAAATCTGTAGAGCTCCATAGCGTAGTAAAAAGCGCCTTCGATCTGGGATTGGAAGTCAATATTTTTTTTTTTTTACCTAAGCCCCAGCTGGCTGGTGTTGATTATTCAGTGCTCTTTCAAAGAACGAAACTAAAATATGCATAATGAGGGTTCCAAGCGCAACCTCTATGTATTTTATAATATTATTTATAGATAGGTGAAGTAGAAACTTTGGACCCCTATTTAGAAAATCAAACAGGAGGAGGAGTATGGCACTAGGCACAGCTAAGGCTACTTGCGCACTGGTGATTTTATTTATTTATTTAGTTCCAACATGCTGACTTACAGACTAATACATCCAATACATCAGCAAGTTAAACATAGCAATAAAAAAACAATGTCAGTTTAGTTAATTTTTAAATTACAATTAAAAGATGTCAATATCATAATAATAAGAAAATTATAGAATAGTATTCACGTCATGAAAATAACAAACTAAAATGAATATCACATAAATTAAAATAAGTTGTCAAAAAATAATAATAACAGTCACAGATAATCAATTACACAGTCAATACTGGTTAAGAAATGTCGAGCAAGTATAGCTAATCGAGTAATACCATAAAAAATTCATCACTTTTTTCATGTTGAGCAAGGATGTCACCAATGAGATGCAGTACATATACATATAGTAGGTGCCTGCGCAGCGTATACGGTACGCGTACGGGGCGTGGATAACATTTATGCCATCGTGACTTATTGGTACTGTCACCATGATCCTATAATTTCTGTGGAAATTACCTAATTGTCAAGTGGACCGATTTTGAATATTAAACGTTATATCATAAAAATGGTGCTACAGCCTATGATTTAAGCAGGCGCGGGAAACAAGAAGTCTTGTATATTTCTAAGTGTATTTTAGTTTCTTCTACTTTAATAAATAGATGATGCACAAATCTCATTTATTCCACAGTGTATAAATATATGAAACTTATCATCGCTCTCGGCACCCAAGACAAAATATTACTAGTCATTTATGGGATTGATATCCCACGCGACCTACTCTGTATACAGATAAAGTCTCTCATATCCCGTTCATTTATCCTCGAGATCATAAACTCAACTATAGTCGACATTTTATCATTGTAAGAGGAAAGTAACCAATTGTGGAAATTCTTCCTGAGTTTGATTCTAACAGGTAAAAAAAAAAAATTTCATTATGTCCTCCAAAACTGTTACCTTCTTGCAGATTCGGCTTATTGAACTTTGGGCTCACATTTTTTTAACTTCCATATTCATTCTATAAGTAGATAGATTATAGAATTAGTTTACGATGGGACTGACATATCCAAATATAAAGGCCTTTAGAAATAAAGATCAAAATAGGAGAGCATGCCTCAAAAATTACTTATATACTCATGTCATTCAAAGATGAAATGACTGGCTATTCGCGGCTCACATTGTTATCTTGGTAACGTCAATAAGCTGTTAGGAGTTTTCCACGTCTGATATAGACAGGCAATACGGAATGACTCTTAAGAGTGTGGCCATTAAGTGAGAGTAGTGTGGGCGAATGAATCTTATAAAATAAAAACCCGATTTTTCTTCTGTATTTTTGTCCGAATCAATTCAAAGTGTGTTTTAAAAAAGCTTATGCTCTTCTTACCTGTACCTCAAACTATTTCTACTTTAAATTTCAGTGGAACCTGTACTTTAAAACCAACAGGCAGTGTTTATTTTGCATTTATAATGGGAATTTTCCACACTCCATTATACGGTTACCCAAATATAGTATATTAAACGTCAAATAATACATCTACATCAACATAAAAACAAAATAAACATAATTGTTAATTTTCTATACAATGTCTCACTTATAAAATTTATTTAGCTCCAACGTCCTAATTATTCAGGTAAATATTGAAGCAAAAGTGAACCGCAATGTCATGTCAAAATCATAACTTTCTCATATATTCAGCAGGCTTACTCTTGAACGCAATCTCAATGTCAATTTCAATCCAATCCAATGACGAACTCAATTTTCATCAATCAAATCTTAGCTTGTACTTTTAAATATAGACTCTTATTTAATGTCAATGAGTTCATTCAATTACCACGCAACATTTAGCCAATTGGCGCTAATGTTTGGTACACTTTGGTATCAAGCGTATGAAATGACACACTTGCAATGTCGATCGATCGCGATTACATTCAAAAGTAAGCATGCAGGTTAAACAAACTTTCTTTTTAGCAGAATAAGAAATATTAAACTTTCTCGTTATCGCACTTTAATATTTCCATTACAGTAAAATGATATTTAGAATATGATTCTTTCTAATTTTATTCATAAATAGCTGTTGAAAACAGTTCATCTTCTGATTATTATTACCATTTGAAGATTACCCCCTACAAACATATAAACTAAGTTGGAAACTACCTCTATTTATTATAACGAGCATTGACATTTATTTATAAGTCGCTGATTTTATGGCCACACGAAACTCGCCCGTCGCCGGCAGAGGGAAATTCAATCACCACCTCGGGAGAGGCACCATCACACACTTCCTATAAACAAACAACTTGTAACGTGGCCGACATTATGTTACGTACGTGTTAATATACAAGTAGCACAATCTCAAAAAGAATCTGCAATACTATACGACTGCTGTAAATAATATACTTATATAAATAATATATCAAAACTCGTATCTTTTATTTTATACTAGCTGTACCACCTACTTCGTCTGCGTTTATAAAAAGTATATTAGTAGAATTGTTTCTTCGCTATGGATGAAGTCGAATCAAATAGGATAAATGGGCCATAACCCACTACGCGGACTCAATACAAATTGGTGGGTGTTAATAACTGCTGATGCAGCCAGGACCAACGACAGAACGTGAATTCCGAAACACGGGACTCATGATAATAATGTTTTGGTCGCTCATCCTATGAATGATACGAACGAAAGTTATTTTTCTATCTTTTTATCGCTTTTCGCACAGGTTGTTGTTTGCATTTTGATCGTACATCTATACTAAAATTATAAAGAGCAAATTTTTGATTATTTGTTTGGAACGAATAGGCTCCGAAATTACTGAACCGATTTTAAAAATTCTTTCACCTTCCAGAAACTACATCTATAGACTATAGTGTGACAATTTATCCGCGGTACGCCTGATATATAATCGAAACAACTTTCCCGCTCAAGCGCATTTCTTTATCAAGGGAAGTATCAAACCTATACCATACTGCATGTATGTTACAATCAGCAGTTGGACATGCTAAGCGATCTTCAGAAGTCTCCTGAGGTGATACGGTTGATGCGTGAGTTCTCCAACACTTCCGTTAGATTTAAACCGAGACTCACGTAATATTGCATCAGTGAAGAAAATACCAACGTTAAAGTTCCTTTTTTTATAATGGTAAACCCTCTTGCAGGCTGGGAAAAGACCAGGGTATCTGACCACCTTTTCCCGTAAGGGTGTACCGTTCCGGGGGCTAATTCCACAGGGAGACGAATGGGGTGTCAGCCTTGTCCGCTAGTCCGCAGAAGGATGGGATGAACTTCCTAGGGCTAACCCCATGGCTGTCCACTAGGGCCTCCCTCGCAGTGCTCTCCTGCCCGCGGCCTATGGAGCTCATTGCTCCCTGGCACCGCTAAGGCAGTTCTGCGCAGATATCTTGCCAGGCAACGCCGGGCGAAGAAGCCGGAACAAGAGTAAAAAAAAATGGATATAACTCAATCTAGATTCATGCTGAGCCAAAGTTTCTGTAGCACGTAAGCTGGACTGAAATTCTTTACGTCTCGCTGTACGATCTACTTGAGAATCTCATCCGTTTAGCAGTGATCCTTTTATCCAACTTTATTTCCACTAAACATTTAATTCATTGCCTTGCCACAATTTATTTTGACTGTACTTTGTAAGATTTGACCCATTTTGAGACATCTTTTGGTCACTTGGATCTTGTAAGGGATGATCGAAGGGTTTATGACAATAGGAATCCTCTAGACTCGAGTAATTGTATATAAAAGCTTCGGATAAAGCCATCTGCAGATTGTATTTACTGACCGAATTGGTTCCTTTTGGCCCTTTTGTTACGGTCCTTATGCATTAAAGGACCGATAGACCATAGTGTAAATATAGCAAGTAGTCGTATTGGTAATAATGCTATAATTAAATATTGATAACTGATGTTTTTTTTTATCTAACCCATTTTATCTGCATTATACCACATCATTAATGTATAAGCAACCGGTATCCTACGCTCAGAGCACTGTGTAGGTTTTAATTTCCCTTAAAACCGGTGTAATCGACAGCAAGCACAATGGACTGTAGATAATAATTTAATACGATAACTTTTAGCAAAGAAAAAGATTTATTAATGAACAACGTACAAAGACACAAGATACGAGAAGAAACATTGACAAAATCAAAAAGTAAAAAAATATAAGTTAAGAATAAGTATAAAAGCCTCCTTAAAGAGGCCAGTAATAATATATCAAAAACATGGTAAGGCTGTCGGCAACAACTGGTATATTTTTATACTAGCTATATTTATATTATGGTTTAACAGCTTGAAAAACATAATTTATATATTTATTTGTAACATACTACTATCATTACAGGTTTCTCTAGTGCGATAACATAGACATTAATTAACACTTATAACATAAGACATAATACTGTTAGGAATTCGTTCAATGAACAACAAAATTTTATTTATTTTTTCAATTTTTCATCACAAAGGTAGTAAATAGGTTGTAGTCCGCGGTTAAGCGGTCAATGCCTCTCTCTCTCTGGAAAACGAGACGTTACATTTAAATTCATACAAATATTATAACCGTCCGCAAGAGAAAAACTAAACTAGAATATATAAAAACTAAATGCAGTGGAGACTGGCCTGTAAATACATCGATATGAGGTATAATAATTCAGCTAATTACAACACGATCATCGATATTTTCATAACACTTCACAATTGAGTATTCAGCAATTATAGACATTTAAATTGGTACTAATCAGACCTTCTATGTGACGCAAATTAATTGTGGTAAATAAGTTGTTTAATAAACTTTAAATCCTATTCCGAAATTAAATCATAAATCAACTTAATGGTATATGGTAATTTATGCGCATAATAAACTTACTTTTAAGTGAAATCTTAAACTTTGAACTTCCGTGTCCCACAAGTCATTTACTTACTAAAGACAAGCGCAAGTTCAAGCTTTTTAAACTTCTGTACCCAAAGGGTAAATACAGGACCCTATTACTAAGACTCTGCTGCCCGTCCGTCTGTCGCCAGGCTGCGAAAGCTATATAGTTGAAATTTTCATACAAGATGTATTTCTTTTTAGGTTACCAAAACAAATACTAAAAGCAAAATTAAATATTATAAAAATATTTTTTTCGTTTTAATAACCTTTACGGAACCTTTAGTGCGTGAGTCCTACTCGCACTTTGCCGGCTTTTATTGAATTACTTTTTCTTTATTCTTCCTTTTTTCTTATTCTTTCACAAAATACAAATAGAATGTAGGTATATCCACCACCCTCCCTAGATAATTCTATCTTTAACTCCATCCCAACGTTCCCTGGAAGAGATTATTTTTAGTAATAAGACAGCCTATAATACATGTGTCTATATTTTAAATTGTTATTTATATGTATGTAGAATACAAAAAAGCTTTCTTAAAAAATATAATTAAAACAACTTCTAAAGAAGATCGGTCGCCAACAACAGAATATTTTCGATGGTTTCTTTTTCCAAATAACAATTGCCATAGAGTTGTTTGACATACTTTATTCAGTTTTAATTAAAAATGCAAAAAGAAATCCACTTTGTCCGGATACCAGTCGCCCGGATTGCGAAAGGTCATGGGTTACAGTTCCATTTTAGAGTGCCAGGGACAAAATGGGTTTTTAAGCATTTATCATTAATAATATTTTTAGTATGGCACTGTGTCTGCAAAATTGATCAAATATAACACTTTAATTAGTATTCCACGGCTATTATTCCTAGGTATATATAACCTTAAAATTAATAACCGAACGTATCTGTGTGGTTCACTCTTTAATGCTTTTTCGATTAATTTTGTTGTTTTGGCTAAAGAAATCCAACAGAGCTCAATAATGATTTTTTCTTGAGTTATCAACAGAGGTCGGAATTAGGTAGAGTTATTTATGTACTTGCATCGAAATGTTGATATTAATGTGGACCTTCCCTACAAATGTGGCAACATCGCGCGTATTGGTATTTTGCAACTTTGGACATCCGATGTAAGTTTGGCAACATCGTGCGTGCAGTAGTTTAAATTGTGTAAAAGTAAATAACTTTTTATCTAAAAAAATCACGAGATTTTTTCTGCTCTTTAAAATTAATCTCGGGATTTGAGGCATATCCACTTTATTCTTTCGCTGTATGAAATCAGTGTAAGTAAATGAATAACTCTACCTAATTCCGACCACTGGTTATCAATTATGTAACAGACGCGATCTTGCGACTTTGTTTGTTATACGCATGGAGTGTTGAAAGGCTAATTAGTTAATAGACATTTTAAATATTTTTGGGGACATATAAGTATATAACTTTAAATTATACCCGCGTATGATGTAGCTTCCCATATATGATAGAATTGTAATGATCGGATTAGCATTTCCGACGATTACAAACAAACCATGGAATTTCAACTTTTTATAATATCAGTATGTATAGATATCGCCATATAACTTTAAATGTATAATTACATTTAACACAACATATCGCTCACTGAATAGTACAGTGGCACAACTCAAAAACCATTATTTCGAGAAAACACCACAACATTGTGGTGGCATCCCATACATAATTTAAAAAAAATTAATAACTTAGCAGTAATAATATAATACAAACGATTTAACTGTTATACAAAAAAAATGATTTTCATAATTATAAATATATTAAATTTTCAGAACTTCGGAGAACGTTTCTCGAAATATGGTTTTTGAGTTGTGCCACTGTACTATTCAGTGAGCGATATAAAGGTTACTGCTTACCAATATCATAGACCTGTACACAAACAACAATTTAATAAATATTAAGCAAGTATGCATATTCATCAAAGACTTAAATATCTTGTTATAAACCCTGTTCAAACTAAACTATTGTAGGTACATAAACTTAAGTTCGGCCAACTTAATCTTACGCTGCAATAAGCACGACGGTTCTGAATGTAGGTTCTTGTGAAAGTAGTTACTCAGTGGATCTTATGGAGTTTATGTGCGAAGGAGTAAAATATCCTTTATTGTAAGATTTTTTAAATTGGGCCAGTACTTTCAGAGCTTATATTTATGCAAGCAAACAATGCTTTCCTTTTTATATAATCCGTATTATAATAACAGAATGAAAGTGAAAACAATCCCGATAAAGTTTTAATAACCTTTATCAAATATGCTACAAAATTCTCGAGGACTCTGCAAAATTCAACTTGAGCTGAGAGTGACTAATTCGTGCGGCACTAATTAACCGCCGCTGGGGCCTCAGCCTTAGAGGGGAAAACCGGAACTGCTGTTAAAGGCTAGGGTTGACACATATCCGGCAATGGAGGATGTTATAAAATGTTTGTATTCGGATAATATTTACGTTGTAGAGGCCAGAACACAATTCAAAAGATATTAAAAAAAAACATTAAGGAATGAATAATTTTGAAGATTTAAATTACTTCAATAATATACCTTCTGCATCGTCATTCTCAAATGTCAGTAACAGCTCTGTCTGAAAAAGCGAGGAAAAGTTCGTATCATAAAAATTTGCTATCTGCAACGGAAAGCTTCTGACAGTTAATTGAAAATGAAGACCACATTTCGCGGGTTTGTTTCCAACGATTACGTTTCGTGACCAAAGGGTAAAACGGGACTCTATAAGACTCCGAAGTTCGTTCGTCGGTCTGTCTATCACCATGCTGTACTCATGAATCGTTATAGTTAGATAGTCGAAATTCTTATAGATGATATATTTCTGTTGCCTCTATAATCACAAATACTAAAAAAGAAATGGCTTTCTCATTATTTACTTATTATTTATTGCACCATTAAAAATGTACAAACGGCAAGGGCAATTACATACAAATCACATTACAAATATAAATATAATACATATTATTTAAACATAAATCAGTGCCTGTTATATATTGTGCCACTAAGTAATTCGCTGACGCGCTGACTTATAAAGTTGATCGCGCGGACCGACCTGATTTCGCAACGAACACGTAAACGCTGAGTCTGCAACACGTGCCGCGTGGACATCGCCGCTGGACAACGTGACTGATGTGGAACGACACTTTGTATCTAGCATCGATCAAGTCAAGTTCATTTAGTTTAAATTAATTATAATTATCTTTATAATATTTTTCTCTGTAGTAATAAATTAGTTTAAAATAATTTTCGTTTTTTTTGAGTAATCCGGCTGTGAAAAACGTAATTGGCGCAGTCGGTAGGATACCTGGGTCGTCGCGTAACTTCCAGGATCTCTAAAAATCGGGTTCGCGTCGCGCGTCGATCGACTCTTAAGTCGTACCGGGTATCCGAAAAACGTAATCACGCCGGTATTCTGAAAATCGAAGCCGCTCAGGAGAAACGAGATGCATATGTAAGTACACGCTGAATTTATATCTAGTGGTGCTTTCCTTAGTCCTTAGTCCTTTCTTATTAACCTTCACCATTTTTCACCCTAAGAATACTGGGACCCCGAAGGCTGTTTCAAATAGACAGTCCGGAAGGGAAACCGCGATAGATAGTAATAGAGATTTAAGGTCAGGAATAGAATTAGAGATAGATTTAGAAGAGCCAGTTTTTAAGATTAACAAGATGGTGTACGATCTTGATACGATTTTTAAGGCCATCCGGGTTGTCCCCGAATTTGACGGAAACCCACATATATTGACTCGTTTTACGAGGGTCAAACTGAAAGTTCTTAGAAAATCAAAAACTGATTACATTAGCCAGTTATTAGTTTTATTATATCTTTTCAAAATATTGTCCATTCACGTCAATACACCGCTGCATGCGATGGAACCACTGGGAAAAGCACTTTGCCCACTCGTCCTTAGGGGTCTCTTCAATGGCATCGCGATACGCAGCCACCGCTTCTTCAGCATTCATAAACCGCTTTCCTTTAAGTTTTGGAAATAAATAAAAATCACAAGGCGCGAGGTCGGGGCTATACGGCGGGTGACCCAGTAATCAACGTTTGATGTCGCCAAATAGTCGATCGTTCGCTTGGCGGTGTGCGACGAGGCGTTGTCGTGGTGAAGGAGGATCCTACTGCGAGGTCGTTTCTCTCGAACTTTTTCCAAGACAAGTGGCAAACAATTGGTAGTGTACCATTCTGCAGAAACTGTTTTTTGATCCTCTAACACAATTGTTGCAAAATGACCTATCCTTCCAAAGAACGAGGCCACCATTTTTTTTCCCGCACTTCGATCTCTCTTCACTTTAGTTGGCAACTCCTCGAAAGGAAACACCCACTGAGCAGATTGTCTTTTGGTTTTAGGATCATAACAGTAAATCCAGCTTTCGTCACCTGTTAGTATGTCGAACACAGCATTTGAGTCACCTCCGTTAAATCTTTCAATCATTTTACGACACCAATCCACACGATGGAGTTTTTGAGCCTCAGTCAAATTATGAGGTATCCACCGGGCGCAAAGCTTCCTGACCGCTAAATGTTCGTGGAGGATTTTGTGCACTTGACTCATACCGATGCCTAAGCTTGTCCGAATCTGTTGATAGGTCACTCTTTTGTCAGTCTCTATCATACGCCGCACAACACAGATGTTATCTTCAGTCGTCGCCGTAGAAGGCCGTCCCTCACGTAAATCATCAGTGAGATTAGTGCGACCACGTTTAAACTCATTAAACCAGTTGTAAACAGTCGCACGAGATGGGGCTTCATCGTGAAAGGCCAATCGTAGTCTATCATAACTTTCTTGTTGACTTAAATGACATCGAAAGTCATAAAAAATCATTGCACGAAAATTTTCTCGTGTTAAATTCATGATGACGTGACACAGACAGTTTTCAATTTGCCGCCAAATCGTGAAACAAATGACAAATGAATGAAATATATACTCAGTAATATTGGCAAAGAGTTATATTTTCAAATTTTAGAATTATTTTTTTATTATATTGTTTATAAGTGGCCAGTTCTAAGAACTTTCAGTTTGACCCTCGTATTAGGATTTGTGATAAATTAGTAGCTACTTATGTTTTAGATGGACCAGAAAATGAGCTTACAAACTTATCTTTAATGAATGGCATTTTAAATAAAATTACCGGACCCGCAGCTTTAACTATAAATTCTAACGGCATACCTGAAAGTTGGGATGGTATCCGTAATGTTCTTATAAATAACTTCTCCGACCAAAGGGACGAGACCACCTTATATAATGATCTTTCACTACAAAGCCAAGGAAATAGTTCCCCTCAGGAATTTTATGATAAGTGTCAAACCCTGTTTAGCACTATAATGACTTACGTAACTTTGCATGAACAAATACCGACCACTATAGAAGCCAAACGTGATTTATACAAAAAATTAACTATGCAGGCATTTGTACGTGGCCTTAAAGAACCGCTTGGGTCACGTATACGGTGTATGCGCCCAGAGACAATAGAAAAAGCCTTAGAATTCGTTCAGGAAGAGCTTAACGTAATGTATCTCCAACAACGAAACGGTGGTTTACCTAAACCTATGCAGCCTATCGGTGTATTTCAAATTAATAATAAACCTATTAATTTTATTGCACCTCCTATCACTCATAACTCACCTGCTTTTCGCATGCCCACCAACCCAGCACCTGTGCCAAAACCATTTGTATTTAACCCTGTAATGATGCAACCGCGAACGATGTATCCACACCCGCCAACTTATAATAATTTTAGATTCCCTATGAACCAACCACGTATGCCGTCGCGTACACAGCAGATGTTTGCGGCGCCACCGCCAAATTATAGTAATAGCCAAGCATTTAGAATGCCTCCTAGGAATCCGCCACAACTAAACCAAGGTCCAAAACCAATGAGTGGGGTCAGTCATTTCGTTTCCAAACCCCTACCACCTAGCGGATGGAACTGGATGAAGCAGGGTAACCCTCCACCATCGAACTATTTCAAAACTCGTGATGTAAACTTTAATGATTTTTCAAACTATGAAGACACTTATGACTCACATAATTACTATAACTATGAACCTACTTACTATGATGACTATAACAGTGACTACGCTAACTATTACGACTATTCATATGACTATAACCAACCAATTGAATCGACTGATGACGTTGACGCCAAGTCTATTGAGGAACAACTTCATCCTTCCACCAATGAGGATTTTCCGAAACCCAGCACATCAAAAAAAATCAAGATAGAATTAAACTTGCAAACCCAGAGACAGCTCCCATACATTAAAATCTCAGATCCTCCATTAAATTTTCTAATAGACACTGGTGCAAATCAGTCGTTTATAAGTCCAGAGGCAGTAGAAAATTATTTTTCTAACATTCCCTTAGATTATGATCCGTTCGAGGTAACAAATGTTCACGCGACTAGCAGAAATTATTATTCCATTACCTTGCCATGTTTTACAGAATTTAATAAAGAAGGAAATATTAAACTATTTGTATATAAATTTCATGATCACTTTGATGGTCTAATTGGTATGGATTTGTTAACAAACTGGGAAGCTAAATTAGATTTAAAAGATTTAAAATTAATTACTAAATCAGCCGTCAATCCTATACAAATGTATAACTCTCGAAATTTGAATCTCTACGAAGAAATTATTCCAGCCAATAGCTCTAAACTAATAAGATTGCCTATTAACGCCCCGGACGGCGATGTCATTATAGAGGAACAAATATTTTGTAATTGTTTAATAACGGATTGTCTTACAACTGTTGGTAATAGCCGCGGTATAGTTGAAGTAGTAAACCCTACACAAAATGATATTATACTCTCATTAGATCAAGCTACAAAAGCTTCCGTATATAATGTTGAATGCAATGACAATATTCAGTTAACAAATCGGGCTAGAAACGTCATCTCACAGTTACGCACTGATCATCTCAATGAAGAGGAAAAACAAAATTTGCTTATCTTATGTTCAAAATATTCAGATGTGTTTTACATAGAAGGCGAAGCCCTAACTTTCACTAATCAAATAAAACACAGCATCAATACCGTAGATGAAGTCCCCGTATATACAAAAAGTTATCGTTACCCGTTTATTCACCGTGAAGAAGTTAGTAGTCAAATTAAAAAAATGCTTGAACAAGGTATCATAAGACCCTCAGAATCGGCCTGGAGCTCACCCATTTGGGTAGTCCCAAAGAAAGTAGATGCCTCAGGAAAACAGAAGTGGCGCCTCGTCGTTGACTTTCGCAAACTTAACGAAAAGACAATTGACGACAAGTACCCTATCCCAAATATTTCTGACGTCCTCGATAAATTAGGCAACTGTCAATACTTCACTACCCTGGACCTTGCATCAGGATTTCACCAAGTAGAAATGAATACCCGTGACATTCCCAAAACCGCTTTCAACGTCGAACATGGACATTTCGAATTTTTAAGAATGCCCATGGGACTTAAGAATTCACCCTCAACATTTCAACGCGTTATGGATAACGTATTAAAAGGACTTCAGAATGTAATCTGCCTAGTTTATCTCGATGATATTATCGTTTTCAGTACCTCACTCCAAGAACACATGACAAATCTTGAAAAGGTATTTCAGAGACTGCGAGAGTCAAACTTCAAAATTCAGTTAGATAAATCCGAATTTCTCAAGCTCGAAACTGCTTATCTTGGACACGTTATAAGTCGAGATGGAATAAAACCCAATCCCGATAAAATACGTGCTATTCTAAATTACCCCATACCTAAAACCCCAAAGGAAATAAAACAATTTTTAGGACTTCTCGGTTATTACCGAAAATTCATCCCTGATTTCGCCCGTATCACAAAACCCCTTACACAGTGCCTGAAAAAAGGACGAAAAATAACTTTTGACTCTGACTATGTTAATTGTTTCGAGAAATGTAAGACCTTATTAACAAACGACCCCATACTGAAATATCCAGACTTTAACAAAGACTTCATTCTGACTACCGATGCATCTAACTATGCCATTGGAGCTATTCTTTCCCAAGGATCAATTGGATCCGACAAACCAATAGCATACGCTTCACGTACGCTAAATGAAAGCGAAATTAACTATAGTACAATAGAAAAAGAATTACTTGCTATAGTTTGGGCAACAAAGTACTTTCGGCCTTATCTTTTCGGCCGTAAGTTTAAGATAGTTACAGACCATAAACCGCTTCAGTGGATGATGAGTCTCAAGGAGCCTAACTCCAGACTAACGAGATGGCGTCTGAAACTAAGCGAATACGATTTTTCAGTCATCTATAAAAAGGGTAAAAACAATACCAATGCCGATGCCCTCTCTCGAATTGAATTACATAATGAAGAGATAAGCTCCATAACTGTTAATCTTTCGGAAAAACCGCCCACCATTGATAACTCAGACACTTTGACAGCACATACATCTAATGAAGATCCTATAATAAATATACCCATAACTGACGAACCATTGAACAAATTTCACAGGCAACTATGTTTGACAATCGTAGGTGACTTAAAAAAACGACCGACTGTAACAAAACCATTTGACACACATACCAGAACGTCTGTCCAATTGTCAGAGTCAAATCTCGAAGAAGATTTAATAAGTGCTATTAAGGAATATGTAAACCCCAAAATTAAAACTGCATTACTAATAACTCCACCGCTTGGGTTATACAAAATTGTCCCTATAATACAAAGTAAATTCAAAAGTTCATCTATGTTACTAGTTTTAGCTAAAAAGGAAATAGAAAATGTAAAGGAATATTTGAGACAACAGGATATTATTCGCCATTATCACGAGGGTAAAACTAATCACCGTGGTATTAGCGAGTGTTATTTGGCTTTAACTGAAAAATTCTATTGGCCTAGGATGAAAGATGATATAACTAAATTTATAAATAATTGTACTATATGCGGGCAAGCCAAATATGACCGCAACCCAATACGTCCTAAGTTTAATATTGTACCACCACCCACTAAACCTTTCGAAATCATTCATATGGATCTATTCACAGCACAGAACGAGAAGTACGTAACGCTCATTGACGCTTTTTCTAAATACGGACAAGCATACTTGCTTAGGGATGGGACTGCACTTAGTGTAATACAGGCCTTATTAACATATAGCACACATCATGGTTTACCGTTAACTATTGTCACAGATCAGGGCACCGAATTTAATAATCAAATGTTTTCAGAATTTTGTAGAATTCATAACATTAATCATCATCAAACATTAGCTCACTCTCCGAATGCGAACGGGAACATAGAACGTTTTCATTCCACATTATTAGAACACCTTAGAATCTTAAAACTACAACAAAAATGTGAACCAATCATAAACTTAATGCCATATGCTTTAATCGCTTATAATAGTTCAGTGCACAGTTTTACGAAATGCAAACCATACGACCTAATATTAGGACACACAGACCCGCGAGATCCAACTGACATAAATCTTAACGAACGACTATTACAACAGTATACACAAACACATAGGGAACAAATGAAACGCGTTTATGAAATAATACATGAAAATTCAGTTACTAATAGAACTAATATAATAGAGAATCGCAATAAAAGTCGTGAGTCTGAAGTAGAATACCAACCTGAACAGCAGATTTTCATAAGTAATCCAAGCGCTAGCCGCTCTAAGATCGCACCCAGGTACACTCAGGATTCTGTGTTAGCCGATTTACCGATACATGTTTATACATCAAAGAAAAAGGGGCCTGTAGCCAAAGCTAGAATAAAAAGGGTTCCTAAGTCATCAAAATTGTTACAGGATGCTGATAACGTTGATCCTAGGCCTGACACAGGCTCAGGAGATAAAACTGGAAGGGCTTGAAGATGGACCGGGATTCTTGCCGTTTAAATTAGGGCCCATGGTTTTAACTACTCACTATCATACCTTTTTACAATATGTAGAACTAAAGGACATTGATAATAATCTTAGTTTAGTTTATACGCAACTATTAGAAATTAAGGCTAGATTAGATAATTATACTTATGCACTATACGAATTTCAGATTGACCATCTTACTAACAAATTAGATAAAGCATCGTTTCAGTTAAAAAGTTTGGAACCGAGCCGATCTAAGAGAGGGTTGATTGATGGGTTGGGTTCCGTCATTAAAAGTATTACCGGAAACCTAGATTACACTGACGCTGCAAAATATGAAGACGCTCTTAAAATTCTAAAAAGTAATCAGAATAAAGTTATAACAGCGCAAAATCATCATATCAGTCTTAGCAAAGATTGGATGAACGAACACACTAAAGTTTTGTCTAAAATCTCTGAAAATCAAAGTCAGATAAATAAAAGTTTACACATTTTGTTGGATGCGGAAGCTCATGCACAGTATACCTTTTTAAAGTTTGCTAAATTCGGTCAGATGTTAGATATCGTTAGTGATAACGTAGATAGTCTTATAAGTGAATTATTTAGAATAGAAAACGCATTAGCGTTTTGTCGTGCATCAAGCACGCATCATTCTATGCTAAGTTTAGGTATAATGAATAGTATGGTAGAGGAAATTAGAATAATTTATAATAAAAATCAGTTACTAGAGTTAGACACCCGTGAGTACTATGACGTCATAAAACCAGCGTCATATTATAATAATTACCAAATAGTATTTGCATTTAGATTTCCAATAATATCTCCTCATATCTATACTTTATATAAATTAGCAATTATACCTAACAAGAATAAGGAAATAGTCCTACCTCCTCACCCATTCATTGCCATCACTAGAAATAATCACGTGTATATAGAGGCTGAATGCCCGAAGCTGAGCGAACGCTTCATCTGCGAGGAAACCATAAACCAGCAACTGAAGACACAGCCAGACTGCATCTGCAACATCATCCAAGATCGCTCCGTAGAAAAGTCCTGTCGGAAAACCGCCGTCAACCTAAAGATACCTGCTATGGAGAAATTAGACGACCGCCACTACACTGTCGTCCTACCTCAACCAACACAAGTACAACTTACCTGCGAAAAGGAGGAGTACATTACTTTAACTGGAAGCTTTTTGGTCACAATCCCGTACAACTGTAAGATGCAAACAGATGAGTTCACAATAGCGAATGTGAATAATCGAATAAAAGGACAACCAGTGAAGATAACTAATATCTCAATGCAATACAACGAGCCAGCATCCCAGCCTCTCAACATTAACTCAATCAACTTAACGAAGCTACATCAATTACAAGATGAAATTAATCAACAAGATATTATACAAGGAGAGCATTCGTCAAGCTTATATCATACAACGATCCCGCTCTACATATTCTTGTTGAGCGCTATTCTTCTTATCATCATTATCCTCATACGACGAAAATTAAAGACACCTACTCCGGAAGGAAATCCTAATAAGCAACACACCTATGAAGATGCAGAATCATCGCAAAAAACTAAGAAGATGCCAGCAACATTTTTTCTTAATATTCTAAAATAGTTGCTGATCTGAGGGGGGAGGTGTTATATATTGTGCCACTAAGTAATTCGCTGACGCGCTGACTTATAAAGTTGATCGCGCGGACCGACCTGATTTCGCAACGAACACGTAAACGCTGAGTCTGCAACACGTGCCGCGTGGACATCGCCGCTGGACAACGTGACTGATGTGGAACGACACTTTGTATCTAGCATCGATCAAGTCAAGTTCATTTAGTTTAAATTAATTATAATTATCTTTATAATATTTTTCTCTGTAGTAATAAATTAGTTTAAAATAATTTTCGTTTTTTTTGAGTAATCCGGCTGTGAAAAACGTAATTTGCCGGATAATTAATAATCGTATTTTTGTTTTGTTATAAATTAACAGACATTTTCACTGTTTTTAGCAAAAAATTTACTCTTTTTACACATATATTAATAAGCTGCAGTGCGATTAGCTAACTAAACAGCTATTATCACAAGATTTATCACTATTAAACCTCCGTAGCTGAGTGGTTCGCACGACTATTTCAAGGTGTCGCCATCTTGGAGGTTGCGGGTTCGATGGCTGGTCGGGACAATGTAAATAAAGAACTGTTCTATATTACCCAGAGTCTGGATATTGAGGTACCTTCGCTATCTCAGACACTATTATTGGAATCTGAGCAATATATATGATGTTGTATAATGAATATACATAAATGTTTCTATAATATGAACATTATAGAAGAATATATTGCTAAAATCAGTAAAACGTTTTATAAATATGGCTAGTAACTGCAGAATATCGGCAGTTAGTAAATAATAATCATATTAATACATTTAATAATTATTGACTTTTTCCTTGTGACAACCCGTTCACCTCCTCTAGGATTTAAAACTCTTTTACAAAGTTATACTAATTCAGCAAATCGAATTGATTGAGAATATTTTTAAGAGTGTACAAATTGACTTTGATTGAACAAAATTTCTGGGGCTTCAAATTAAAACGATGAGTAATTAATATCAGCTCTGCTTTAAGTTTTAAAATTTTCATGTGTACTAATAAGGACCAAAACTTTTACATAAATGCTTATTGTAATATGCTGAATTGTAAAAATAATATTATTAAAAATAAATAATTATTATATATACATAGTTGAATTGAAAACTAACTCCTTCCATGGATCCAAAGCGGATTGAAGGATGTTAACGACAGCAGATACAACCGGGATCATTGAGTTGATTTGCCTTCTAAAGTACGGAGGAAGTTAAAGTAAAAGAATTTTGGTCGCCCATCTCATGACTGGCCCTTACGAAACTTGCTTAACTTCCGCATCGCAGACAGAACGCACTAAGCACTCCTCGAGCACTTATAATAAAAGATATCCATTAAATAAGTTTAAAAATAACATTACTTAGTTCAATCCGTGAGCAATATCATAATTACAAAATGGTGGCACAAACAAAATGGCCGTGCACGCTGAGCACAAAGGTTTTTCTCGTTTATTTTTTTAAACATGCAGCTTTCGAGTCGCTATTCGGTGACGCTATAATTATCTCGTGTTTTCCCAATGTAATTGGAACGACACGATGCCATTTAAATTAAAAAGAATTGCTTTTATAAAACTATTACCCGGGAAATAACGAGAATGAACTTTTTTTAATAAAGTTATGCTACTAAAACCCTTTTGATATGGAACATATGGATTTTTTTTAGGAAGATTTACAGACAAATATTAACATTAGGTTATATTCCAATAATATAGTAAATTATTCCGATGCTAATTACAAATCTCTACACATAGGTTGAAAATTAATGTTAAAAACCTAAAGGTCCACTAAAAGTAAAATGCAAACATTTAACATTCCTGCAATAAAAACAACACATCTATTGATCGTTGTTATCATCAAAGAAACTAAGACTAAGTATTGAATTTTAACATATGTGGTGCTAGAACAAAACAAGTCCACATTATAAGGTAGTCGATTAAATGTATTGCACGCTCGTATCACGAAAGTGTTCGTTCTGTAACGTATTCTGGCTGTCAAAAGATATAGAAGTGGCCTTTGTCTTAATCGAAGCTGGTTAGTTTTAAAATTTAATAGAGATACAATAGTAATTCAGAACAGTCGACCCTTCCGCAGGCGATATTAGACAGGTAACAGACATCAGTAATCATTCTTCTTGTCTTCAACGGTAGAAAATGATAATTTTTGCATCTATGGTTATAGTCAATAGAATACTCTTCAGATTTAAAGTCTAGGAACCTAAGAAATCTTTTGTGAATTTCCTCAATCCGAGTTATGTAAGTTTGATATTGAGAATTACAAATTTGAGATGGATATTCAAGGTGGCTCCGCTCAAAGGTGGAGTATAATATTTTAAGTTATGTTTACGAGGTTAGCCGAACTGCGGATGATAAACCCCAGGCTCGAGAAGCTTTTTTAACTATAGAGTCTATATGTCTCTCAAATAATAATTTCAAGTCATGTATTACGCCAAGATCTTTAATTTCCTAAACTTTAGACAATTTATAATTTTTTTGTGTATAAGTGAAATTTCTAATGTTATAGCAGCGGGTGAAAGACATATAGAAACATTTCGTACATTAAGAATGACGCAAGCAATACAACAAACGATACTGAAACAATATGTAAAAGTTCGTTTGAAAAATTGGACATGATCACGGGATATCAGAATGATGACTCTATGACCTGGTATTCAGCAGCCTGGTTGAGCGCATTAATTGTACATTTTCTTATCTATCTATCTCCCTCTATCTACTGATTTTCCCTAAATCACTACTACAGCTGTGCCTGTTGTACTTTCAAGAATCTTTAAAACTTAAATATGGTTGTATATATCTGCAACTTCAAAAGTTCTACGCTAAGCTACGACGACATTATGAATCATTTGGCTTTTTATTTATTTATTTATATAAGTAGCTATTCGCGATTATAACAACATAAATAACTATTTATGGATAGTGTCAGCTGGTAGAGATTCCAGTCCCAGGTGCTCATGGTTCGGTAAGTACTTTCGATTGTATATCAAATATCTATCTGGTATATTTTTAGATTAATCTATGCTAATATTATAAAGAGTACATGACACAGCTGTTGTAAATTCGTAATTTGAATTAAACAATGTTTCTCTTTATTATTCTCAAAGGCGATATGCGACTATGTAGCCTTCAAATAGCGTTACAGCTAACGAGAACATAGCCTGTTAACAATTCTGTTTTGCTATTACGAACTTAAGTTCTACATTTTACTTGGGATAATTATATTGTTATATCAAACTACGAGTAGTATGCTTAATGTAAATTTTGAGTAAAGAAGAATGGCGAAATCGGACCCCATAATTTACAAAACCGTACATGGATGGCAATATGACAAATAAATAATATATGATTAATAGATTTTATTTCTACAAAATGGTGAATTTTAATGTCGGGGAACCAAACTAAAATGTTAAATGCTGCTAATAATTATCAAGATAACAAAACGTCTGATGATAGTGCAAAAACAAAACGCGAAAATCTTTTTAAGAAACGTTCTGGTTTACGCAGAAGTACTTTAATAATAAAACTATACCTTGGAAGTGTTTCATGACTTTTGTCCTTGAAAAGGGTCATCTATTTTAATGGATATTATCGTTTCCTGTACATTGCAATTAATTTAATTACCTTTAAAGTACCATCAAAACGCTTAATAATCGAATATAAAGTCAAAATAAAATTGTATAGAATTCATTCCGTTCTCTTTAATTGAAAACCAGACAATATATCAAAGGGTTGTACTTTGGATGGTTTTTGAAAAATCGATCACATACATAAACGATGTCAGAAGCGATTCTTAATTAATCGCGAGTTTTTCAAACATGTTCTATAGAATATTATCTGTCGCCATTTACTGCTAATAATTAGTGAGATATGTGATGTAATGACGTGTACCGACTGAGCGAATGAACGTCAAATATATATTCAATATAAAATCTATATATAATATATTATATGAAATACGGTCTTTGAATACTTTCATAAATATTTATTTTATTCGTTCAAATTACGTATTGAATACTTGAGAAATAAAAAAATTGAAAGCTAAGATACCACAACCGATTTAAGAAGATTATTGCCAGTTCTGTAGTTGAACCGATGAAAGGTTAACGTATCGATTATTTTGTTCTAAATAATCGATTGGTTGATTTTATTTTGACATGTTTGTTTTCATCTATGAATGTTCTAAGATGATGATGGTGGAATGATAGCGGATGATTGGTTTGGTTTGTTTTTTGTGTGTTCGTTCGTGGAGTTTGACATTTATGTTAATATTCAACTTGACAATTAAGCATGTTTCTTCGACTAACGTTGATATTTGCATTACTTTTGGATTCCGAATGGCAATTGATTCGGTTATAACAATGACAGTTCAATGTGTACATTGCCCTTGTTTGTCACTTTCAGTTGTAATGATTTAATTAAAGGCAAAGGGATCTACTCCACACAGTTTAGTCATATGTTATAAATGTTTCTTCTATTATAAATGTCTGGATATTGTTAGATATGTAATTATTTTAATCTAGTTTATTAAACGGAGTAACCTGGTTACCATTTTTATTCATTTTAACGTCCATTCAACGAAAAAGCAAAGATGCAATATATAACCTCACAAAGTATTTTATGCCATATCTCTTTAATCCCAACTTTTAAAGGAAAAAGACGATTAGGATTTTGTTAGTTTAGCTTATACCTTCAAGTACACGTTTATTTCATTGATGAACGCGACTTTAAAAATTCAGGTCCAAAGCTATATGGGAGTTCGCCATTGTTCTTTATAAATAAGTATCTTTATTATTATACTTTAATTTATTGTTATATTATCAACCTTCAAAGAAATGGCAAGAATCAAGGTACAATCAATACCAAATGTGTTTCACTAAAGATACCATAAATCACTTAATTGACATATCGCAAAACGGTCTAAGGTATGTCTTATCTCTATAAAGGACGTTTATTACTTTTCTTCCATAGCTTTGTATAAAAAAGGTATAGCACTATGTCCATTATTCATACAGGCCGCACACATTAATGGATAAAGGTGCGTTCCAGTAACATTGCCCCAATTACTGCTATTAAAAATCCAAATGTAGAGGACGCATCATAATTTAAGGTCTAAGGTTAAGGTCTATTTTAATGTTCTTAATTAAATTTGACTCACCTCTTTGTCTGTCGTAAGCGTTGATACATTCGCTGGTCTGAAACTGGCTAATGAGTGCAGTCTTGCCTACTCCCGGCGCACCGACCATGGCTACCCTGTGGCAGGCTACCGGCCTACGCTCCTGAGGCTCAGGGGCTGACTGAGCGGGTGAGGACGGCGCCAAGCTGCCCGATCTCGACCTCCGCCGTCGAAACGAATCACCTCGGTTCACAATGCCTGAGAAAAAAAAAACTTCTGAAACTAAACCTCTACTTATTATAAAACAAAGACTAAAGTTAGTACTTGGTTTAGACTACTGGTCACCCAAAGCAAATTGACAATGACAAAAGAGAACGTTAAATTGAGAGAACTTAGATTAAATCTGGTACTAAAGTTAACCCCAGTTTTATAATAAGTCGGCAAAGATTGAAAATTAATGGCACAAACTTTCAATATATAAAAGAGCAAACTATGGCGACGCCAATTAGATTTAGTCCTTATTATGAAATTGACGTTTTGTCGTACTGGCCACTTTAATCACAATATCTCCTCCTAGCTTGAGAATTCCAAATTCGAATTTACACATGTATGTATTTGTGTTTCGTTAGGCGGCATTCATTTGTTATTTTCTCTTCTGTTTGTCCTATTTACGTCAACCAGTATAAAAAATGAAAAGCTTGAAATATCGTGTTATTTACGAGTACGAGTTCCACCGTGGTACCAGTGCTGCGGGAACGGCTCGAAGGGTTAACGATGTGTATGACAATTGTGTCGCAAAAAAAACACAGTGCGTTTTTGATTCCCATGTTTTTGATCTAGAAATTTCGACCTGCAGAACAAAGCCCCGTGGAAGGCCGGAGACCCAAGTTAATAATGAAGATTTAAAGGTTATTGTGGAAGCGGAACCGCCGCATACCACGCTTGAAAGGTGCGTACCTCACGGATTGAGTGAAGCAAACGCGCTTCGACTACTGCGTTACTGTAACCAGCACAATAAGGAAGGATTTTTGAATCGAATCATTACCTATGATGAAAAGTAGATTCTCTACTATATTTAGAAGCGCTCATCACAATGGTTGGACCCTGGCATGCCAGCCAAATCCTGGCCCAAGCGAAAATTGACCCCAAAAAATTTACTTGTAAATGTTTGGTGGACATCCTCCCACCCCCCTGAAATGCGATCCTATGCTTAAACAAGTGCACAAGCGGTAAACAACCATCAACTACCACTTTACACAGGATTCACCCCTTAATGATACATCCTTAGGAGTTGTTGGCTAACAATAAAAAGTTGGTGGTGGTTGCGAGATATGTTGCCGCTTGGGAATTTGTAAATTTACATGAAATTAATTAACACTGCAGATACTATTCAAATAATTGTGAAATGTGAAACCCGGTGAATGTACACCATTGACCCACACTATCTCTGAAAGTCGGGAACATTTTAAGACTTGGCAAAATTAGAGAACACTGGAATTTACATCGTAAAGGAACTGCATAGTCCAAAAATATGCCATAACGGTTATACGGAAATATATTTAAATAAATAAAAAATATCGGGACACCCTAGTAAACAGTCAAGGATGTGGTTGCTACAAGTAAACCGACGTATTTGTAACAAGTAAACGAGTCCAATTGCCATCGAATACTTAATATAAGCGATTAGTTCTATCGTTAGAGTAAGAGTAATTTTTAGTTATAAATATAAATTGCCGCAACGCAGCACAACACACTGATGGGGCCTCGCCCTTAGACATCAATAAACTGACTGAACTGAGTATAGTAAAGTCATTTGCTGTAGTCCGCTACTGACGTCATCGACTGCATGCGCAAGAGCAAGCCACGCCCTCCGTTAAAATTAGCGCAGCTGCAGAGTTTAGAGACCGTTTTAACATCGAATTGATAAATATACATAATTACATCACTAGTTAAATCCGTATATACTTCACTCACTGTGACTGATTGATTCTACAAGGAAGTAATGTTTTCAACTAGCAATGATCGCACCTCGGATTAACCTCATTGATTACGATATTGCCTCTGCGCAAAGTTACAAGGAAGTATTGATCATTTATACTAATATTATAAAGAGGAAAGTTTTGTTTATTTTCTTTAAAAAGTACTGGACTGATTTAATTTCTTTCACCTACGGGAAACTTCATCATACGCGGGTGACATAGGCATTAATTTAAGCAGGTAAAGTCTCGGGAATCAGCAAGTTAGAATATAATTTCATACGTAAGTATATATAAGTTACATTTGGAAAGTAATGATCAATGCAATATAAGGGTGTCGGCAATACAGTTATCCACCTATTGCTCAAGTAGTGAAATGTTGCCAATTTATCGCCTGAAATAGTGATTGAACGATTGTTTTTTAGATTATAATAAAAAATATATAATTTAAAAAATGGATACATTGTGTCTACTTAACTGTGCCATAAGGTAAAAACCAATTCCCAACACATCATTATAGAAACTGTTTTAATAAAGCAGTCGATTCTAACTTCGGTTGTCTGATATTTTAAATATGTGAAATGCTGCTGTTTTTATCTCAAAGAAATATACTAACTAGTCCCTTGAATAATTTTTCAAGTACATGACATTCTTTATTTTATATTTATTTCAGTTAGTTTCATCTAAATGACAACACAAGATATTGTATCCTGCTTAAAGATGCTAAAATATCGGTTTCTTCAATTTCACTAGTTTTTTTTTTAATTAGATTCTAAGGAATCTAAAAAAAGTATTTTTTTACTAGTGGTCTTATTTGAAGATTTTTATCATGGAAATTTTCATTTTTCACATTTTTCGCGTATATAGCAAAGAAAATATACCTGTTTACTTTCAGCGCAATATTAACAACTCAACTATACTCGGAGCCCCTTGGGAAGATTTGATTGGTATAATTTGAATGGGAAGATTTGATTGGTAAAATTTGAATGGGCCCCGACTATGAGTCGTTCTGTTCTGTATTACTTAACAGAATTCTAAAGTACTGGGCTTGTTTCTTTCTTTTTAGTTTTTATTTAAGTTAATTCTTTCATGTATTTTTTAAAATTCGTTTTTACGCAGTCGGGATTTTTGTTTTTCATTAAATTATTTATTTTTATTTTATACTTTTTAGTTACGATTCGTTGACTTCGTTATAAGATGGTAAATTTCGCAATCAAGTTATTTCATTGATGGAGTTAATATATTGGGGATTATTAAGTAACTTGCGGTGGTAAACTACTGATAATTAGTCCCTCTAGAGACCTAACTCGGCTCAAAGCTACATATGTTTTATTTTTTTACCAAAAATATTTGTTCATCATGATTTTTCACTGTTTTTTTTTTTGTTTGTATATCGTTTATACTTTAAATAAAAACTTAAATCAATAAGTAAGAAAATTACTGATAATGTTTTGTTAAACAACTTTAAATCGTTATATATCCCAAACTATTATTTAAAATTAAAAGTGATAAAAGGAACCTAAACATGAATTTAAATTACCTATTTAACGACACCCCACTTGACAAAGTTCATCGATTTTTATTTTTTTCATTTTGACAATATGGCGTCTAGTTGTCGCGGTGGTGAATTATGATTACTGTTATGTCTTTAGTGACACTCGCAAGGTTAAGAAGAATCAATTGACTTAAGAATCATTAAAATCGGCCTACGCATTTGGTCTCTAGAACGCCACATAGAAACAAACATACATACATACATAGACTGATAAACACATTACCCTCTTTTGCGTCGCGCAGTCGGGTAATAAACATATTACCTTTCTAGACTGAGTCGCGCAGTATGGTAAAAAGTGGTTCGGCTTTCATAGTAATGAGGAAGTATTTAAAAAAAAACGAAAGCACCTCCACTTGATAGGGACTCTAGCAACAGTTAATTTTTGCAGGAAACGAATGGACCAAAGACAGTCATTTCCGTTCCTTTTAACTAACATATTATAAAACTGAAATTAAAGTTCGCTATTAAACTTCAATACAAATAGGAAAAAGTACAAATAGACTATGGGTTGTTTATTGAGTTTTGAAAACATCAAGATTTGTCTTAACCTTGCGAGTATCACTAAACACATAACAGTAATCAAAATACACCATAGCAACTACCAGACGCCATTTTTTTAAATGAAAAACAAAATCGCCCAACCCTTATTTAAAAAAATGATTACTTTAGTCTTTTTTAAAGTTCTGTAGTCCCTACAAGGAACCCATTGTAGTTTTGCCATGTCCGTCTGTTCGCGATCTAGATCAAAAACTATAAGTACTAGAAAATAACGCCTCCCCTACACGTGGAGTGGTTGATTTTTTATTTTTTCGATATCCCTATTCCTATCCCCGGTAGGGTGGGATATTGTTGGATAGGTCTTTTAAAAATACTAGAAGTATGCGAACACCGTTTTCAGATATAGTGAGCTGTTCGCAAATTATTAAGATTTTAAGTGCCAAGAACTACTTTGGACTGAACTGTGGTTGACTTAAGTTCGCGAAAACTTGCTAAAGGTGCTTGACCTTGATATGTAGCTTTGAATAGAATGAGCCCAAATTATATGGGGCTCCGTTGATTGGTCAAAAACGAACGGGTCCTGATTGTTGATCCTTCTATTCTGCTTTTGAATTTACATGTTTTATGTGTCTATTGATTTTAAACTATTTCATTATTAATGGAGCAGTTATTCAGTAGTACTTAATAACATTCCAAACTACTGGGCTTGTTTTATTCTTTTTAGTTTTTAGTGAAACTAATTATATAATTCTTTCACTTCTTTGTTTTTACGTACCCATTACAGGTGCTCGAGCCTTCCTTAGGGATGGTTGAAGAGAATGGGCCATGACCCTCCATCCCCTCAATATCTTCTATGGTGTAGCTCATTAAAAAAAATCAAAGATGAGTATGGGTAAGCCCTATATAATTAGAATAGCAGAACTCTTAGGAAAACGTGGTGTATATGAATATGATCTGTTTATAAATTCGGTAACCGAAACAAAGATTATGTAAACACAGCTTGACGTCAGAGCAACCACTGCAAGTACCGTGAACTTCTACGAAGCGAATCTGATTGAGAACGTTTATTTCAACAACACAATGATGACGCCAAATTATTTAATAAACAAATGAAATTATAAATGATACAGACTAAACATTGAGCATTATTCGCTCAAAGTAATTTCCAAACTATTTTTAGGGAAAAATTTAATATTTAACACTTATAATTACTTCATCAAACAAGGATTAAATTAAGACGCTATTGAAAATCAGTGTCTGTTCCTGCATGGGAGTTGCTACTGCTTCACACTCAAGTATTTAAGGTCTCTCGCACACCAATTAAGCATTTTATAATAATTTGTGATATAGCGATAGTAGTGGTCCAATAAACGACTTAGCTATGAAAATGATGTTCACACTACTGCAACACGGGCCTTTCCTATGGACCTTTCTCGCGAAGCCATTACGAATTGGTGGGTGTTAACGACTACAGATGCGTCTTAAACCAACAGTTTTTGACCACCTATGCTATGACTAGCCTTTGCAAAGTTTGTTTAACCACCTCGAGATAATAATTTTTGGCCACCAATCCTATGACTGACCTTTGAAAATTTGTTTAATCACCTTAAGATAATAATTTTTAGCCACCAATCCTATGACTGACCTTTGCAAAATTTGTTTAACCATCTCGAGATAATAATTTTTGGCCACCAATCCTATGACTGACCTTTGGGAATTTGTTTAGCCACTGTTTCGCAGGCAAACAGCTAGTAATAAATAAAGAAAAAATAATGATACCATATAAAATATTTTATTCAGTGTAGTCTATATTATATTGAATGTCAATCAATCATCCTACATAAATACATTCAAGTTTCATAGTAATTAATTACAATTGCTCTCTATAATAGCCAGTGCTGGATTAACTACATAGCAAAAGTAGTTATAGCAATGAGCCCTGTGCATTTGGAAGCCTCGCGCAATTGGGAAACTCGCTATGGCCGGATAGGGTCTAACAAATAAAAATTATTTTTCCGCCAGTGTTTAAAAATGCAAGAAATAAAATAAGCCACGCTTCTGCCTATACTCATATTTATAAGTATAAACATAAACTGACAAATAAAACTCAAGTCACAGATTTGGATAGCAAAGAAAGACTTGAGCAATGATACTGATTTTGATTGTTCGTCGTCGTCATCATGAATATCACGTGATTAAAAGAATGCCCACTATTTTTGGAATAGACATAAACCATAATGTACCATTATTTTGTTGTCAAACCCATAAAACAAGAAGACGCGTGTAAATACTTACATTGTAAGTCAAATTGAGTCTGAACAGTTGTTTCAGAAAGAGAAAAGTGTGTTTATAAACATATTGTTTTATTTCAATTACACACTTAATCTCAAGCATACCAAAGGGCCCCTCAAAAAATTAGCTACAGGGGCGCTCTGGCTTAATCCGGTACTGATCATAGCATCAAACGTCTATGATGAAACTGCCAAGTGCTTTCAATATCATCAATACATAATCGAATCCGGTTATTGTTGTTGCTGTCATTGGTCATCATAAATAATGGAAGTTTTGACGCTTATCCGAAAAAAAAATGTTTGAATTATGCTCTCATTCTAAATGTTGTTTCTTTCCAAAGTGTTGTTTTGCACAATTTAGACTATTGCGTCATATAATTGACCAAAATTATTTTCAGTTGAATATTGTACAAAATTACGATGTTTGATATCTTTTATTTTATTCTCTGATTTTATCTTCTTTGGATAAAGCAGCCCCATCACTACAACTAAATCTATCATTACAGAAAGAGAATCATGTATGTGGTATGACCATCTTAATTAGTAATTTCGCGACATCAGACAACGGCTCCGCTAAGATTGACATGAATTCACCCTCATTCTTTTTATCTATTTTAGTTTTTTGTATCCATGCTTCTCTCTCTCTCTCTCTCTCTCTGTTATTATAACAATCCAAATAAGTTTTTTTTTATGGTATATGATCAGAACGGATTCTTTGTAACGTAGGTGATATATATTCTACTTATTATATATATATATATCTATAATCTTTTCCTTAATGGTACTACCTCGTGTTAAAAAAGTAGATATAAATGTGAATTTAAAAGATAAGATCATGGGCCTTGTGGATACCACAGTATTAACATTAAATTCTAAACTGCAGTGGTGTAATGTCGTACGGAATCCTATTGTGGGGAAATGCTGCCGACATACAAACGATTTTTGTGCTTCAGAAAAGAGCAATTAGATCAATTTATAATCTTAGGATTAGGGATTCTTTAAGGGAGCAATTTATGGAAATAGACATAATGACTGTTGTTTCTCAATACATATACGAGAACCTAATGTACGTTCGTAAAAATATTAAAAATAATTAGTAATATAAAAAGTGATTTACGTAATTCAATACAAGAAATAAAAATAAATTCACTAGACTGCAAAAAGTTAATAACTCATTCAGGGGTCTTTGTATACGCTTCTACAATAATATAATAAGGTCCAAGCAAAATACAACAATTAAATATCATGCAGTTTAAATCTACTATTAAAAATACTTATTAAAAAGGCTTATTATAAGGTATCCGATTATATAATAGATAAGAATGCTTGGACTTGGTTGGTCCTGTAACTGGATACATGATATTTTCTAAACTTAATTAATATCTCAAAAATTATCTTGTTGCCATTATTATTAAATTATTACTTTATCATTATAAGACCATGGTTTTTTTCTTTCTATTTATAATGTATTGATCTGGTAATGACATGGTTCTTGTAAATGTCATTACTTCTTTTAGAACTGGTGAGTTTCTTGCTCATTCTTCTTTTCAGCCAAAAGACATCCTGAACGAGTGGTAAGGAAAAAAAGTTGGATGATTCAAAAGTACTTTTAAAAAGTCTAGTTGAATAAAGATTAATTTGACTTTTGACTTTATTTAGTATTCACAAACTGTCAAACCTAGCAACTCCCTAGTTAATCTTTTCAAGGAACCGTCAGAAAGCAATTGGGTGGCATACTCACTATAACCCTTCACCCTTGCGGGGAGGCCTTCATATTCATTTCACATAAAGATCAAACAGCTAAGATGCTCCGTGAAGGGTTGAAACACGTGTAGAGTGGTAGTTGATGGTGGTTTTGAGACTTTTATCCACTTGTGCATTGGTTTGGGGGTGATACACAACAGCGGTGTAGAGGCTGCTGAGTATCGTAGTTTTGCAGTAATTACACTGAGTATTATTGGGGTCGTGTGAGACAGAGAAAATTCAAAAAAAAAATTGTGTTAAAAAACTTGCATGTCGAGTATCCGGCGAAATATGTGGACCCATTCATGACAAATAAATAATATGTAACCATATTCCAAGCAATAAAATATCTTATGTATAAAAATGATTTGTTAATTTTATGCCTAATTACGAATTGATCATCACTTTCGAAAAATATCTTTCTATATTTTTGCATCTTTTGATTGAACCCAAAGCCTTAATGCTTAACATTGAAAAATAAAATTAATAAAATTTTATAGTAATATTAGTAAAATTAAACGAATGAATTTGAGGTTGTGGTGTTTAACTGTACCTTGGTGAATAACGGTTTTATTATATTTGATGATTTTGCATTCACAGTCCTATACTGTAAAATATTCTTAGAGAAAAAAATGTTTAATGAACCAAGTGTATGCCGTACGTACCAACCGCGGTACGTACGGCCGCACGTAACGCTACTCACCACCACCATAAGCAGACCACTGTTAGTAGGGAATGGCTGTCGATACAGTCGTGTGAACATTATAATATCTATTGTTATAAAATAACATTTACGACTAAGAATACTCTTTATTCAAGTAGACTCGTTGAAAACCCTTTTTAATCGTCCGACCTTTTTATCCTACCCTTTAACCCTATACTTTCAGAAGGCCTTTTAGCTGACACGAAGAAGAATGGACACAAAAAAACAGCCCTATAACTTAGTAACGATATATATATATACATATATATTTAATAATTATCAATTATATTGATTTGCTAATGCAATGCAATGGATGGATGGATGGAAAATGGATGGGTAAACAATTTATTATATAGAGCTTGCGCTGGGGGGGGCACGATTAGCCGTTGGTCCCAGCTATATCTGCTGTAGTTAATTACCACTAATTGGTGGGTTATAGCTCGTTCTCCCTATTTTGTGCCTTCTATGGAGAAGGTAGTATGGATATTAATAAGCTGATGTAAATATAAAGAAATTTGATTATTAATTAGTTTAAGGGCCCTATTCACTAAAGGATTACGCGTTTCCGATGCATATCATTATCATCGCCATCATCAACACCTTTTAATGTTCCCACTACTGGAGAACCGACCTTCCTTATCTATATAATCGAATTAAATAAGAGAATGAGCCATGATCCGCCACGCGGGTCCAGTGCGGATTGATGGGTGGTAATGTGGGTGAGGGACTTAAGATAGTAAAGTTTTGGTCACCCATCCTATAACGAGCCTTTACGAAAGTTGCTTAACTCTTGCATTAAGGCCGAACGCGCTAATCTCTGCGCCATCGAGCTCCTACCGATGCATATAAATAGAGTAATTCCAACTTTTTATTTAACTTGAAAGGTGCTTGAAAGGGTTTGGATAACTTGACATCGAACCTTTTCCACTGAAATAAGTAATCGAGTAGTTTCTCTTAGGCACTTGTAAAAGCAACTTATAGTGGGTTTCGATTACTTTTTCTGAGCTTAATTTAAGTTAGCAAGTATACCTATTTAAGCTTAATTTAAGTTAGCAAGTATATCTATTTAAGCTTAATTAAAGTAAGCAAGTAAATTAAATAAAATAAATTTTATCTTAAGGCTTTAGTAATTGAGGAAAGTAGTTTATTTGCAAGGCTATTTGTTGCACAAATTAGACTAGGTGTCTCTGATTTGTGCAACAAATAGAAATCAAAACTGCATTTTCAATTATGAACTTGTTGCATTATAGTATACTTTCGTCCGTCCGTCCGTCCGTCCTTACCCTGAGTACAATAACTCGAAATTTAAGGCAAACATGATGTGTGATCTGAAAAATAAGCTCTATATTTTCTTCCAAGACATTTTTTTTATTGACAGTAGTTTTGATTTTTTTAATATTTTATTTTGTTTTGACTGTCATAGATACACACAAAACATAAATAAAATGTTTAATTGCGATTACCTCAAAAGTAACGTAAACCAAATTATTGCACTACTCATAAGAACGGCAGTATGCAGAAGTATACCTAATTATATTTCTTCGATAAAACTTGACAAAGAATAAATGTTAAAACAAGCCAGAATTAAAATAAAAAATGTTTAGTTTAGTATCGTTATTTGTATCTGTGGTTGAATTTAGAAAGTGGTACGGTCAACCAAGAAAATGGTCTACCAGTTTTAACAAAAGTTTTTGCCGGAACAAATTAGGTATATGCTGTGTTGTCGCTAAGGTTGACTTTTCTAAAATGCTTACCATAACGTTTCGTCTTTTGTCTGAGATATCGTACATTTGTAATTACCACTGTCTTAATATTATTGCAAATCGACTTTGTTGTTTCATAAAGATCAGATTATCTCCAACCATAGGATAGTCGACCATATTTTTGGGAGACTATACAGCATTGGTAGTGATGGTTTTAAAATGATTTACTCTGTTTGATATAGCTATACAGTCAGTAAAAAATAATTTTCTATGTAACGAGAATTCTTATAAAGATTTGTTTAAAAAAAACAAGTGAAGAGCATAATAAATGTACATTTTCAATTTTATACACTTTAAGAGAATTTTGAAGGCATTAAGATCAACTTTTGTTCAACTAATGTATAAAGTATGAAATTAATTGTTAGCATGAATTGAAACAAAAATATATGTTTTAGATAATTAATGCCAAGACAATGCCCTAAATTGCTTGTAACAACACAGTTGTTAAGCTTTATACGAAACAAATCCATTACTCTCATCATTCTTATCAGTGTCAAACTAAAATGATCTCTATTACGTCTATAGAAAGTTTTCTCTTTACCAACAAAATAACACACAAGATCGTAAAGTTTTTACGTTTGTTGGTGTATAAACACATTCGAGATGATTGTGTGCAATTCAATTGTGACCCTTATTTTATTATAGATTAGGCATAAAAAGGTTATAAGTGTATATAGATACGTATATATGCATATATGCGTTTTTTTAACTGAGGCTAAAACGTAATACTCGTAGTAGCACCCTCTCGAAACATTGATATAAATTATTAAGAAAACTCATACAGTCATCTAATAGATGGAATATTTTCCTTCTAATGCATAAATAAGAATAGAAAAAAGAAATATTTTAAAAATTGGAGGAAAGTTCTTTTTAGGGTTTCGTACAACAGTATATTATTACTAATACTCTGCTATCCGTCTTATATACATGATGTACCTATATTTCTGTTACCGCTATTACAATAAGTGATATAAGTGTATAGAGCTCTTCGCGGGCGAGTTTGACTCGGACTTAACCGGTTTTTTAACCATAATTCCAGCAAAAAATCTTTCCTAAACTACGTCAAAAGAAGCTGTAATTAAAAAATAAACATTCCTTATTTTCTGGACATCTTCAGTTTTTTTTTTATTAAGGCATGCGGGGCCCCTCGACTGTTGCCTACTCTACCATAATCCGTGCATACCGTGAATATCCAACCTAAACACGATTAAAATGGCATTCATTGGTAGAGTTATCATTTCATTTGGTAGATGTCATTAAAAAACAATAAAATGGAAACGGAAAAAGGTCCTCCTGAAACGTGGCTCTATAAGGAATATTGTAATTTGTAATAAGAAACCATGAAAAGGTTTTCATTTTCTTGTATGAGCACAAAAGAGCGACCGTCACCGCCGTATTGAATCTCACGGAAGAATATCACGACTTTATTCTTCACTGTAGATTTAAATTATTTCCTAAGAAGTTCCCAGTGAAGTTTTACGAGTATAAATGCTACTCTCTTGTTAATAAGGTATCTTCTATTCATAGTAGAGTGCACATTAAGGTAAAACAAAGTCGCTTAGCTGTATACTGACATCTTTTAAATTACACAATGGATTTTTAATGCATTTTTCATCAATATACAGAGTGATTCAAGAAGTATGTAGGTTTTATATATTAATGTAAAGGACCACGAGGGCGAAGCCGGTGGCGGTAAAGTAGATTTATTTAATTAAATTTATTTTAAAGCGATAAAAGAAAGAAAAACTCTCTAAAATGTCTAAAACTATAGCTAGCTATAGAAATATATAATTATGCTTTTTTTTTTCAAAAAATATACTGACTTCAAAACTTAAAAAATGTCACTATCTTAATATAAATAGGGTACAGATAATAGGATGGGTGACCATAAATTTATCAGTTAAGCTCCTACTTGCTTTGAAAGGCACGTTAGCTCAGCTGAATCTGCAGTAATTAATATCCGCCGAGTATCTCGGTGGCATAGTGGGGGGGATGGGTGACTAAAAAAATTTTTATCTCGAGCTACTTCGTGCCTCGGAAGGCACATTACGCCGTTGTTCCGGGCTACATTTGCAGTCGTTAAAACTCTCCAATCTGCATTGGGCCAGCGTGGAGTTTCCTGGCCCATCCTCCTTAACCATCCATAAGGAAGACAAGAGCCCCTGTAGTGGGGGCGGAAAAGGGACCCACCGTTTGATTGGGTATGGTATGATGAGTAATAGCCCGTTATTGATATATGGGGAAGCTTTATGCCCCAGCAGTAGAGACTTTAATAGGTTGATGATGATAATGAAAGATGAAAACAACACAAATGTTCTTTTTATTGCAACTTTTGAAATTGTCATTAAAAACGAGACTAATAATAATGCTCTATAAGTATGTACAATTAACAGCATATCATACATGTCACTACAAAGGACCTTTCTTCAATCAATTTTAAGCCTTAACTCGTCTACAGTTAATTTCACTTTTATGGCAACCTTATATGCTGCTATGTATATCTAAATTCACAATAATAAATTAAGAACTGGAAAATATTCGGCGGCTCCCAAAAAAATACTTATATTTCTTTCATCATCACCAGCCCTTTTAAGTCCCCACTGCAGGGGCTCAGGCCTTCCTTATGGATGGTTAAGGAGGATGAGCCATAACCCACCACGCTGGCCCAATGCGGATTGGAGGGTATTAACGACTGCAAATGCAGCCGGGACCAACGGCTTAACGTGCCTTCCGAAGCACGGAGTAGCTCGAGATAATAATTTTTTGGTCACCCATCCCGTGACCGACCCTTGCGAAAGTTGCTTAACGACTACGATCGCGGGCCGCGGCGCTTATCCACTACGCCACCGAGCTTTTCGCCACATTTCTTTCATATTGAACGTGAAATGAATGAAATAGCCTTTTACGTTCAAGCGATAAAGTTTAAATTGCTGCCATTTGCACAGCAGCTCGGGTAGATTGATGTAATAAAAGTCTTTATTGTACAACTAGTGCGCTCCTAGCTTAGAAAGCTCCCAGTCAGATTATTTTTTTCTGATAACTTCAAAAATCAACGTCTACAACGGCTATATTCAAACGAAACCTGGTCGAAATAGGTTATCCAAATTCATTTATTATAGTTGTTCTAAAACGTTTCGGCTCGTGGGACTGGACCTGGCGGATTCCGGATCCAGAGGACCGCACTAGACTGTACTGAAGATACGGATCTTGCAGTTGGGGAGCTCCGTTCTAGTCGGCTTCTCGTCCAGGACAATACAGTGGTCAATTGGGTTAAAGTTCCTCTCGGTTAAAAATGACCTTTCCGTCCATCGTCAACCGTAGAGAGGGCCATTTATGGCTTTAATAGACAATATACGCAAAGCCAATAGCCGAGACAATCCGATAAGTCAGGCTAATAAAAATTAGCAACTGTTCTATTTCGATGGAATTGAGCTGATGAGATGGACTTGGGTTGTCTTCATTTACACGAGACCAAGAGACTAGCTTATCGGTTTGTCTCGGCTATTGGCCTCGTGTAAATGAAACAGTGAGTATGCCCATGCTCTTTAACTACCCCGTACGGGGTTGGGTCTTGGCAAAGAAGAGCCCCACTTTATAACGCCGACTTGTGCTGAGCATATATTACCATCATTAAAAAATTACTGCTGATTACAACTTTGGAAGAGAAGTGCACTGAAGGAAAAGTTCCAATCAGTTTAAAAACTGGATGCAGTGATAGTACAGTTTACTATTTGAAAAAGTATTAAGACGTCTTCCCCGTACTCGACGGCATTCATTACTTTCATATATGTATGATGGTCAATTTTTAAGACATCTACTTTGATAATAGTAAGCGATAAAATTTTGATATCCTTCTTCTATCAAATTAAATAATGACGTCACATATTTTGAGATATATATTGTAAAAACAAGTAAAAACTTTTTATTGTTATAGCACCGAAAGCTGTCTAAGATTGTTTACAAACTGTATTCATTTGCGAATATAATTTTCTTGCTGACGTTTCACAGTAACTTTACTACGACGTAGTAATGTAAATTCAAATACAAACGATATAAAGTTTGATTGATAGTAGTCCTTGAATTTATTTACTTTTGTTGGTTACGTTAATATTTTTTTATGGCAAACGAATATTTTACCAATATAACATTCAGAAAAAATATTTTTAAAAGCTACTTACATGGGGACTTACGTATTTCTTCACTATTTTTATTTAAGTATCAAAAGAGCGTTTAATATCAACAGCATAAAAAAATATATCGAATATCAAAAACAAATTACATTTTAACAATTGCATCGAAAATCATCGCTAAAACACATGTACACAGACATGTACCTGAAATTCAATAGGCCCTAAATAAAAAAAGCGTTCCGCAAAATAAAATACTTTCCCAGAATCGTAATTTGGCTTACGAATTCCCTAGAAAGCCTTCATTTAAACTGTTCAAAGAAGCAAACATTACTGATTCTGGTCACGCCAGTCGCACCCTGGCAAATGTTAAGAATTGCGTGAAGTCGACGCTTTGTTACTATTGTCTGTTCAAGTATTGGTTTGACATATACATAAATTGGTAATGAAAGATTGAATAAAAAAAATAAATTCTTATCTACATTGAAAATTAGTCAACTAAAATCTAATTGTCTTCACAGTCTGCTTTACATTTAATACCTTCGTTGAATGGTCATGCAAAATAAATTCCAGGAACAAATTCTTAAACGCTGATTGCTCCTGCTATATTTGAACGTTAAGGACATTAAATTTTAATTCAATGACAGTCCTATGAAGTTCGATCATAACATGGTTTCTAATGCGGTCACTTCTGTGAGAATTTTCGCTCGATTTTTGTCAACCAAAAAACGTCCTGAACGGGTAGAAATAACAATTTTTAATTAGGGTAATTTTTTTGTGAAAAAATCTATTAAAATTATTTTGTTACTTAGAAATCTTGCAACTTTATCTGGAAGCAAATAATTTAAAATGAGAATTTTGTATTTTGCCAGCCGGATTGTTTTCTTGTATGAGTAATATTTTTAATTTCCAGCGGAGGCTTTAAAATATCCTATTCGAAATTCTTGCGTTCAGAATCCATAAAGATATAATATTTGAAGTTGTCATTTGTCGAACGATGCCACTGAATTCGTAAGGTAAATATTCCCACCTCACAGTGGAAATTTGTTGACAAGAATGTGTTAAAATGCAAATTTCTTGAATTTCGTAATCTATAACAATATTGCGGTCATTCCTTTAAAGTGCTCAATGACGCAACATGGTCTACGATTATAGAGACAAAGTTTCTTTCATAAAGGACAGTTTAGAATGGTTGACCCAAAATTTTGCTATGTCAAGTTAATCCGTACTTCAAAAAGTACGTTGTACCATTAGTCCTTGATAAATCTCCAATCGTAACTGTGAAACCGCCGTGTGCAGCTATGAAATATAATATGTTCCACAACCAGTTTCGCTTCTCCACGGAGCATCTCCAAAAGTTGTTAAATTTGTTGTTTTTGGAATTGTTGACACTGGTCTAAGGTCTTACAACTCCAAAGGGTACTCATTCCTGAATTTTTGTTCGAAACTAACCAGGTTACAAAATGCTCGCGAAACGATTGTATTTCCAGTGAACCGTTTCGAAAAATTTGATTAATATTTTTATTTTTTGTACAGGTATTTTTCCATAAGTTTTGAAAAAGTTAATAATTTTGAATGTCATATCTATTCGCTCGACAATTATTGCTCATTGGTACAGTGTTTAACGCGCTTGGTTTGCGATATAAGCAACAAACTTTTGCAAGGGCCGGTCATACGCTTTATTATTTCGAACTCTCCGCGTGCTTCGCAAGGCACTTTACATGGGTCTTGGCTGCTTAAGCAATCAATCCGCACTGGGCCAGCGTGATGGTTCATGGCCTATTCTCCCTATACGACTTGATTCGATTCATTCCACAGGGAAGGCCCGAGCCCCAGCAGTAAGGCAGGACAAGGCATAGCCTAACTAGGAAGCGCCTAATCTTATGAATCACCTAAGCAAATGAGTTTAATTCCATATGAACATTTTTTTCTTTTATCTTTCGATACCTAGCGCAAAGCGCCTCATAATGCATGTCATGACTTTAGACATTGGTTAATGTCGTTGGGTAGTTCCTAGTAATTGTTGAAATGCATTTTCACCTTAGGCGATTCTTAAATATTTGCAGGACAGATTTGAGCGACTCCTAAGTTTAGTGAAAACGTACATAACTCTCACAAAAATCAATATCGTCTTTTTTGTTAAAAAAATAAAACAATCTCATAATTTCATGATTTATCTATAAAAACTGACCCATCTCGGTGAATCACCCCGAGGGTATGTCAGACTTCAGATCATATTTTCCGCACCTTTTAATATACACTGAGGTTATTTTATCGCGTTTTGTTACAAAAGCTTGCACGGTCTGTTGAGACCAAACTATAAATCAAATCCCGTTGCCTGTCCGCCCGGGTGTAAACATGTTATTCAATAATCTCACGAGCTCACCGCGGTAGTTTGGAAAAGATCAAATAATGTTCAATTATTATACATTGAATTTCACAAACATTTATTCAATCAACTGACCTGCGAGTATACCTTGTAACTGATTGAACTTCAAAAACTGTCTGTGTAGAATTTATTGCCTTCACCATTCAACAATAGAGTTATCTCATGCCAAGCATTTTATTTTGTTTGAAGTAAGTTCTTCTAACTATTAAGACGGTACGATCAATTGAAAAATTGAAATTCAAATATAGAAGTGATTTCTTATCGATGAGATTACGTAGTAGACCCCTTAATTCTATTAAATATTTTAGCAGCTTTAAAATTGTTATGTGTACAGAAACTATAAATATCTACAACATAGAAACTTAACAAAGTAAGTTCAAGATAAATAAACTAATCTGCAATATTTTTCAGGACATTGTAATTATTAACAAACTTTGGTTTATATAGTTTATCTTCTGAAGAATGAATCCGTAAATAGGAAAACAAAGCGACCGCGTTTATTCAACATTATTAAGACAAATTCGCCATTTATATTAAATTCAAACCGATTCAAAATCGACTAAATTACATTACCAAACGTCTCCCTAATCTGTTTGGAAGCTCACCAATTTACATGAAAGAATGTATGCGGTGTTTACATTTGAGGTAAATTTGGCAAACTCTTCGACTATCTAAGGTAAATTCGACGCAAACGAATGAATGTTTTTCTCTTGTCTTTCATTAAGCACACGAAGATAATAAAACACCCCCCCCAGTTTCATTACTGACTCAACTTATGAATAAAATATTGAGTCATTCGACATAACTGTTTGTAAATATTTATATTTCCGTAAAAGTGTTTATTCAATATCGAATATGTGGCTTCTAATACGATTGAATTCTTAGTAAACAATTCATATAACTGATTAGTATCGACATGTTTTGTTGTTTAATAAGTATCATCGCTAGACTATAAATATCCCCACTGCTAGGACTCAGGCCTTCCCTATGGATGGAATTGAATCAAATGGAATAGAATTGGCCATGCATGACCAGTCATACTGGTCCAGTGTGGATTGGTAGATGTTATCAACTGCAGATGCAACCGAGACCAAAAGTTTATTGTGCCTTTGGAAGCAAGGAGGAGCTCGAAGTAATAAATTTTGGTCACCTATCCAATGATCGGCCTAATAAATATCACTAATGAATTATTTACAGGAGGCCAATGGCCGACACAATCTAGTAAAGCAGTTAAAGTAAGTGAAATTTTGAAAACTTTCAATTTAATTAGACTGGCTCGAGGATTTACGTAATTGGTCCCTTTATAAATTAACTAGCTTTTGCCAGCGGCTTCGCCCGCGTGGACCCTAGGGAAATGTTTAGTGGGATAAAAAGTATCCTATTATCTAAGTCAGCTAACACCCTATCTGTATACCAAATTTCATCAAAATCCGTTCAGTACTTTCGGCGTGATTGACGTACAAACATCCAAACAAAGAAACTTTCACATTTATAATATTAATAGTAATAATAGGAATAGGATAATTCGGTTGTTTAGTGCCAACCTATGATATTGTTCAAATATTATGAAGGAATTTAGTCTCATTGAGTATATGCCTTTTTATTATGAGTATTTACGAGTATGATGTATGGTAAACCGTATTATATAAATATTTACATAATTCTGCTGTAATAGCAAAAACCTCCGCTAAAATATGCCATCAAAAACTTTCGTGGCAAACTTATCGCATTTGTGTCATGATTGATATACAAAGGAAATCGGGCGTGACTGAGACATATGTTACTGCAACGCATAAATATTACTGTCCTGTTTTGAGATATAGAATCTGAAACGCAGAGCAATAATGTCACACGCGTATGTATTGAGGAGCTCCATAGCGCATTGCTTAGCGCATTCGGTCTGCAATACGATTGTTTAGCAACTTTCGCAATCGACGGCCACAGGATGGGTGACCAAAAAATTATCTTCTCAAACTCCTCTGTGCTTCGGAAGGCATGTTAAGCCGTTGGTCCCAGCTGCATCTATTGTCGTGAATACCCATCAAACCGTACTGAGCCCGCATGGTAGGTCATAGCCCATTCTCCTTATTCGATTTGATTTATTAGAGCGGATTGATGGTTATTCAGGACAAAAGAAAGCCAGAACCAACGAGTTAACGTGCCTTCCGAAGCACGGAAGAGCTCTAGATAATAATCAAGATCACCCATCCTATGACCAGCCACTGCAAAAGTCGCATAACAACCGTATCGAAGCTATTATTTACTAATAAACTATAACAGAAGAGCGATTTGACAGACAATTTCTTTCTTAATGATAAGGACAAAACCTAAAAAAGGGAAAATCTCCACAAAGTACTTTTGTCACTGAACGCTCTTCTCTTTGTCATTCGGCTATTGATTTTCTATTCCATTTGTTTTACCACGGATGAATTTCAAGTGTACTTGTATTGAGTAGTCTAAGTTCCGGCATCGATTTCATCCGTAGCAAACAAATGATTCGCAGATTTTCGAAGTCAGGAGGATGTCACATTAAATATTACTACCTATAACATTTATCTGATTTTGTACCATACTCGTAGTTGAGCTCGTACCATATTTTACGAAAGTATGTATGTTCATCGATTACTTCTTGTATTGTGAACCAATTTCTATCAAACTAACTGTGTCCCCGTGACTTCACCTGCGTAAATTATAGCCTTTGTCCATGCTGTATTATGTAGTTTTTCATAGATGAAAGACTTTTATAAATCGGTTCAATAGTTTCGAACCTATTTGATGCAAACAAATAAGCAAACAAATCTTTCTTTTTTAGATAGATAGATAACACTTTAGTTTTGACCCTTAAACACAAACAAAACATAAATATATATATATATACTTGAGTGTCACAATGAACAGCTTTATAGTGATCTCATCCAAAAACCCAATGGATGGATGTAGAGATGAATTTTAATAAGACGGGGGTGCACAATAGAGTATCCAAATAAGATCAAATTATCTTGTTAATATAAAAATAAATAATTGCAAATACACGTAAAACATAACCATTAAACTAAATTTTTAACTAAACATATACACATAATTTAAAGCTTGACAAAAAAAATAATTTGTATTAATCATATCGTTTTGCAGCGACACAACCACTGAATTAAAATATAATTCTTTTATACCCTTCTTAAACGAGTCCAGTGTCTGTGATAATCTTATGTTTACTGGAAGAGTGTTTTATAGTCGCACAGCTCGAACAGTAAAAGAAGCATCATAAAATTTGGTTGTGTGATGGTGTTTCCAGTATAAGATTTTCTGATGATGATGATGTTGAGTTAGCATTGAAAAGCAAACTGAAGCATTATTTAAGGAAGCAAGAATAAATGGGATTAAACGATACATTGTAGGGAAGAAAGAGGATATAATTATTCCGGCGAAGATGAATAAGAACGTACCTTGAGCTGAGTACGATAATAAGAAACATGGTCATATACGCGAAGTCCAAATATGAACCTAGTACAGAAATCTTTAACACGCTAACTTTAGATAGCAGGCGTCAACATAGTTAAGGACTGAAAACAATAGCAAAAATAGCAATGTTTATATTTTGAGTATAGAATTAATGGAAAATTAAAAAGAATAAAAAATTGGAACGGCTTTAATCTTTAAAAAGTGATAATTAATACTAATGTCAAAACAAACTTACGAAAGGTTTCTGAATTGAGAATACTACAAAATCTCAACTGATTATTCTCCATAACAAGTCCTAGCTAGTTAACTAACTACTATCAACAGATCATAAAAAAAAATCATAAACGAAGACATGTTTAAGTCACGTTTAAGATGGCTTAAGTACTATTTGAGACGTGCTTAACTTAAAATCCTTAAGGCAGACATCAGGTGTAATTTAAGAAAATTATATTCATTCAAAATCAAAATTATTTAAGTCTGGCGTCTATCGTTTAATTAATTACCTACAGAAAACCTCCGCCCAACTTTAATAGCATTTTCTTCAATAAGTCGCTTTTGAGGTTAATTTTTTTAAAGTATTTTTAATTATTCAAAATATAGTTTTCTGTAAACAAAGAAAACTTTATTGTAGCAACCAATCCCATTTTGATATTAATTTTCCAATTTCGATATACAATGCTGACAGACAATCGCTCAAGTTCAGAAGCCAAACATGGTCTGGCAAAAATATTTAGCTGGAGTCGACGAAATTGAATTCTTTTATAAAAAAAAGAAACCTTCCAACGCTTGGGAGGCATAATCAAATTATATTACGCGACACGTTTATTGTAACGAGATGCGAACGCTGACGACATGTGGCGAGATAAATTGTTGTGATCTTTTCATACAATTGACACAACTTGATGATCGGACCATAAATATTCCCATTTCTGGGGTAGAATACCCTGTAAATAGAATCGTCAGGGAAAACGGCAGTGCTACCACCTGAATACAATTTAATTGATATTGGTTTCAATAAAAAAAAGCACTCCAATTTTATTACTGTATTGTTTGATAAAGTGTGTTGTGGTGAAGAGCTTGATGCCACATAAATGTTTCGGTCTGAAATCCGAAAGTTAAAAAACATTTGCATGGACCGATCGTGGGTTGGGTGATCAATAATGATTTATTCCTACGTATCGTCATTCAGAGTCGTTGACACACACGGATCCGACCTGTACAGGGACCGCGTGTTGGTACATAGCTCATTCTTCGTATTCGATTCCATCCAAAAAGAAAGCCAGTGCTCCAGCAATGGGACATCAATTGGATGTTGATACAATGTGTACGTTCAGTAAATAGGGTTGCTCGAGCTACGGTGGGTCGGGCGGAGGGCTGACACGCGCTGCCTAGCAAGCGCCCTTCCCGGGGCTTGCCGGCTGCCATCCTTTAAGCTATTCTAAACAACATTTTTGAATAATGGGGGCGCGTTCTCGCAAACGTAGCCTGATCTTTCCCTCGCTGGCTGAGGGGAGCCTTAATAGGGTGGGGTTGGGTCCGGAACTCTTCCTCCATGTTTTGTCGCATATGGCCTAATACTGTGAGTTTGACTCCCATCTCGCGATGCCTAAGACTGGCAATTTTAAGCATTTCTATTTAAAAATAGTGTATTTTTTAACTGACTTAAAAAGGAGGTTCTCAGATGACCTGTATCTATGTATGTATTTTTGTGCGTGATTATCTCGCGTCTGGTTGAACCGATTTTGTTGCGGTTTTCAGAATACTATTTGTCAGACTTAAAAGATGGTTTTGGGTATATTGTAATAACCGTCTAACAAAATGAAGATTCCCACTTTAACACGATTTTGACGCGATTTTCAGAAAAGTATTTTTAGTATTACGTACTAAATAAAAATAACTATATCACTAAAAAAGGCATGAAATAACGACGTAAAAAAAAATAGAACCGACTTGAAACTTTAAAAAGTGAAAAATAATACTGATCTCAAAAGCCACATATTCAAGAAATGCTATTGTAGTCGTGCACCTATCATTTCCTTGAATAAGGCGCTTTTGAGAGTATTATTTTTCATTTTTTTTTATGTTTGAACTCGGTTTTATTTTTTTTAATAAAATATTCAAAGCAATTTTTTATCAAGGAAATTATTTAAAGTTAACAAATAGAAGTGTTACTTTTAACAGTACAAAGATATCCGCGATATCTTCGTACGCGGGATAACCGCATATTTCTCTCTCTTAATAATCGAGTAACGTGTGAAAAATAATAGGACTGGTTTACGGACTCTGCTAAAAAGCTTATTGAAATTTACACATAAAAAAGCGTAACGACTGAAAGTTGACCAAGCAAAAACTATTTAATGTAAGCCTATTCAGCACACTGTCAAGTAACTTTCTGAATGGCCAACTTGTTACAAAACGGACTCTCAGTTTAGAAGTTTCAATTGAAACGTCATGTCGGACATTTCATGCTTTGAAAACTTTGAAGCGGTATTCGAATTTGAGTTTAATGTTCATACAGTAAAGGTGGAAAAATCTAAGTCAATGTTTTTGGTAAACGCTAAATAAGGCTTTTAATTTAATCATGACAAAAGTGGTCCTTGCTGTGCTTTTGTCAGTTCTTCATTTAGAATTCAATAGGATATTTAATCATCCTTCCTCTTTCATATATTTCATTTTTACAAGGCTATCACAGGGATACGTTTGAATCAAGTATGGATTCGGTTTATTTCAATTAAAAAGTCGATTAAATATTTCAGTTCAACTGAAATACGAGAATCAGATCAAATGTAGGTTGCAAGATTAACTCATACTATAAAACTAATACGGCAAAGTAAATAAAGAAATATTTATTTTTTCATTTCTTGTTTATTTTATAATAAATAAACCTAAAATGTTTATATTTTTGTTCAGACCGTACACAGAAATCTTAAATTTTTAAAGTGATTTGAAATTGGGATGAGCTAAGAACACTGATGGGATTAGTAAGGAATTCAAAATTAAAATAAATTGTTGTGGTTTGAGTGAAGAACAAAATAGGATGAGTAAGGAAAAAATAATGCCTAGGATAAGACGTCATAGGATGAATACGGAGCAACCCGTTTTATCATATCATATTTTTACATAGAAACCTGCTTGCTACGGATTTTAATAAATATTTCATGACTATAGAATTATCAGCGGGTATCATAGACCAGGTGTGAGTATATTTTATCCAATAACCAGCTTTCCGCCAGCGGGTTCGCCCGCGTGGTCTTATATATACATAAATACCTTCCTTTTGAAACAATCTGTATGTTAGTATAAGCCGCATTAAAATCCGTAATGTAGTTTAAAAATTTCAGCGTTTATATTTAGTGTTTTATACTATGTATGTATAGATGATGAGGCATAAAATTCACACGTTTATCTAGTTATATTATAGTTTATTTACTATATAACCTCTTTTTCGAATTTCCTCCTCTGTGTATGTAAATATTTAAACTCTAAATAATAACTCTTGTGCAAATATATTTTCTATTATAAATCGCCATTGCACACGCTATGGCGAGCCAACCCGAAGCACTTTAAATTGAATTTTCAGCATTCTATGAATGTCACGACCGAGATAGCATTTCAAATACAGCATGAAATATCAGAGTAAAAATGTTCATTTCTAAATTAGAAAATTGAGTGAATTTAATTGTAAAAATATATTATTTAGACGAACGAGCATTTTCTGTTATGGTTTGAGAGAGATGAGATATCAAAATATTGCTGTCAGTAAATAAAACTTCTAAAATAACTTACATTATTACTAATTAGGAAAAAATTTTATTACACACAGATCATTTTATAATAGCGTTTTGCATGTGTTTTGTCTTGCTCTATTATTCGCTCGATAAAATAGTTGCGTCTTTGTCGGTACTGTTCCACAGGTTACTGCGTAAAACATCATTACACAGATACAGAGGTGCTTCGCATTATTTATGGTCTATGCACAAAATCAATACGTTGACATCGAAATGCCACGAAAGTTATAATGGCATTTACTTACGAAAAAAATGCAACTTACTAACGTTACACAGAAGTTTGGCATTCGTAATAGTTTCGGTTCCGCACACGAATGGTCCAGAGGATTACGGGCGTTATGCCGGCTATCAGGTCAACATGTTGAAACAGTGATACGTAACCGCGGGCTGTCCGTCGCCCTTATTGGCGGTCTACAGTTATTCGGTCAGTCGAACCACTGCCGTACTTCGGACGCCCGTTAGGACGTGACTGCACTGTAAGCTAACCTAAAGCTATAAATATTTAATCGCCATGTTCCTTTTTTATTGATTAATGTGATCTATGAAACGTTATTCATCTTATACCTTAAAACGAGCAATTTCTGTACGAGTATATTACACGTATATACAATCTGAATCTCGGAAATGGCTCTAATGATTTTCATGAAAATTATTATTCAAACGCTTTCGGGGACAATAAATTTATTTAGCTAGGTTTCATTTAAGAAAAAAAAATCATCCAGGTACCTACTCATTATGAAGTGAATAAATTTAGGTAATAAATATATGGGATAAACCGCACGGTGTATGGCCTCCGGGTCGATCCCGTGCATCGGTCGATAAAAAAATAAAGAAAATAGTTATAAATGTTTATTTTCTTTCATCATCACCAACAGCTCATAATGTCCTCCACTGTTGGGCACAGGCCTTCGCTATGGATAATATCGAATTGGAAGAACGAGTTATGACCTATGGGTCATAATGGACGGGTTTTAAAGACTGCAAATGCAACGGCTTAACGTGTAATATGTAAAATCCAATTTGACTCTGGCACTCGAACCCATTACTATTTTTCAGTATATCATAGTTGAACAAATATAATAATGAAGTTCTGTCATTCAATCACTTATTCATACCTGTTTTCCACACCTCACTCTATGCTCAGTGTATCTGATAGCGAAACGACACTTTATGGAGTCCTGTAAATCCCATAAATAACTATTACTCTAATAAAAACATAAGTTAATAAAAAATCTTTTAATTTTTTTTCAATCTACCCGAATTTTTCATTGAATGTACGTGAAGCTATAAAATAGACAAAGCATCAAAAGTTATAGCGCAAGCTTTATGAACAGTAACCCTTTGTGGATTAGAGTGGCACTGAAAAATTGAAAGGAACTTTTCAACGGCACTCGTTCTAAAGGCGTTGACGTGTCCCAAACCATTAATTTTTATCCTGTAATACTGAATCAGTTTAATTTTTTGCTTTTTTGCTACATTTATTTAGGCTCAAAAAATGTTTTCGATAGCCTTCATACGTGTTTATGGCGTATTAAGCTCTTTTTTAAGGTTTCCTTTTTATCATTAACAAAACCTTTAGATATTATTGGTATACTTAATAATGTGTTGTGTTTGAGATCAAATCAAACACAATTATTTATTCAGTCTAAGCTGCTATGTGCACTTGTGAGAGTCGATACTCTATGCCATTGGTTCGTAAATCTACGGCGTGAACCTTGTACCAAGAAGAACTAGTTATTTAATTTATTTCCTCTAGTCTAGCGAGAGAGTAAGAGAGAGAGAGCGAGGAGAGTAATTAAAATTTACAAAATTAACTACATATTAGTAAATCAATATCATCATCATCATCATCAATTCAGCCGAGAGACGCCCACTGCTGGGCATAGACCTTCCCTAAGATCTCCAAAGCGATCGGTCCCGCGCCTCCCGCATCCAGCGCCCTCCCGCGACCTTCACCAGATCGTCGGTTCACCTTGTGGGGGGCCTCCCAACACTGCGTCGCCACTCCAGGACCTTACCACCCCAACGGCCGTCAGCCCTACGAGCGATGTGCCCTGCCCACTGCCACTTGAGGTTCGCAATTCTTTGGGCTATGTCGGTGACTTTCGTTCTTCTGCGAATCTCATCATTTCTGATTCGATCTCGCAAACAAACTCCGAGCATAGCCCTTCCTTATGTAAATACTTACTGTAATTTGTTTCAATATCTTTATCGGCCTAATATAACCAGCATCGACATTTTCATTAAAAAAAAACTTGGAATTATAACAAAATATATGTTTAAGATTGCCACAATGAACCCTTTCATTTGACAAATTAGCTTAGACTACTTTTTTATTTTTAATACGCCCCAAAAGAGACTGACATGCATTAAAATTCATTCATTAACGTTATTATCAATAAACACGGCTGAATAACCGATCAAGTAAATGTTTGTTAACACAACGGTCCAGTGATTTCGGAGCAAATCAGCTGAGATAAAATATACGGCCATACGGTGAGAATGGTTTAATTTTTTTAGTGCTGAAAATAATCTTACTGGGTTTACGTTTTTTCTTTTTTAAATTTAATAAAAGCTTTCACAAAGAAATAGTAGTTCCTATAAAACGCAAAAAGTTTACCGGTTATTACCGGTTCTTATCCCGTCTTTTTTTAAGTGATACTTTCTATTAGTTAATACAAAGTTTTAAAAAAGAAACAAAAATATTTCAGGTACTTGACAACCCGTTTAAGAGATTTCTATTCATAATTTTTAATGAAAACTCAACTTCATTATACGCTTAATCAAAACGCTTAAGCCATTTTCATTTATTAATCATACTGGATATTATCTGTGAGCTCCGCTGGGATGAAGGCGTGATTAGCTTGTGTATGTAGTGTTGATGCAAAATCTATCGATATTATCGAATATATTTTGATTAATTAACTTTATCTATACAAAATTAATGTTACTATCATCGTTGTCACGATTAGTTTATTTTTTATTACGCCGTGTACTTACACCCAACATTTACAATATTAAGTGCTTTTACCATCAACTCTACAGCATTACTCACCTGTATCTCATAATACATTTTTTGTAGTTATCAGAATTTTTTTATAACCATCTACGAGTATACATTTTAAATTGTAAATCAAAATTCATCTTGTTTCTAGAATTTAATTCGATAACTAGCGATAAAATTGGCGGTTGCAGTATCTGAACTTATCGATAATATTAACCATCTGCGAGACCTGTAAATGACTTCTTATTGTTTATTTGATCGGTATTCAGATAAACTAGCTGTTGTAAATTAAAAAAATGGGTAACCATTTATCGATATCAACTATCGATAAAAAACTAGCCCTATCTTGACAACACTACTCTACATCGGCCATAATTGAATGGAATGGCCATTAACTGCAGGAATATTCCTTTTAAAATCTACAATTTGATATCACAAAGAGAGTGTGAATTTTATGAATAAGAAATTCGAAGGGTCAAAAGAAAAAAAGAATCAAAAGAAATGTAAAAAAAGGATATTGAGCGTATCGTTTTGAGAAAACGATATTGGAATGTAAGGATAGAAAGACTTAGATAGATATATGCATAGACTGTTTCAAAGATGATATGTATAAAAAAGGAGTGGATGTTGATATGACGGGTGGTCGAGCCGTAAGAAAGAAAATTGCATATCGACCTCAAATACGTTGAATTGATACAAAAATAAACAAAGAAACACGGCATTTCTATTCAGATGCGCATAAACTATATCGATAAAAATAACTATATAAGTAGCAAAATTGACATGAGTTTTACACGTTCAAAATCATCTTGCCAGAAGACTAGAATCATACGATATTACCAGTGGCGTAGCTACCAAGGGGCTAGGCGGGGCAGTACCCCGGGGCCCTCAAGCTCAGGGGCCCTCGAATCCTTACCAAAAAATCTCAATCGAACTCAACTTTTGAAAATTTCTCCCGTTTTCAAAATAAATATGACAGGTTGCAACTCGAGTTTAATCATGGCAACTCAGTTGTGAGAAATTCCAAAGTTATAAAAAGGAAATTCCCCTAAATTATTTGTGTGGGTTGACAGTGTTATTAATGTTTTCATCAATTTGTCGGATATCAATATCTGCATAATATTATTATTTAGCGAATAGTTTTATTACCTGCCCATACACGAAAAAGAGCTGATGATAAACTTGCTTAGCATTTTTAAAGTATTTGTTTATATAATGATTTTACTTCAAAAAACCTTACCTGTTTTGAATGCAGTGGGCCCAATTCTTTTATTTGCCCCAGAGCCCTAGATTACCTAGCTACGTCACTGGATATTACATGATCAGTATCCGATTTATTATCATTTCATTAACGCAGATCAACATCAATTGATATTACTCGTTTATAGACAGATACTGTTTCGGAATTTCAATATTTAATTTTGTTTATTTCTAATCTTAGGTTCCGAGCAGGAACTCGTTACCCCAAATGTATCGAAATAATATTTTAGTTTCATTAGTATTGAATGCTTAATCTTTCTGATAGCGCGGCCGGTAAGCGCATGGATGACTCGCATGAAACAATAAAACGAGTTGTGTTATGCGCGGTTAAAACATGGAAGAAACAATGCGCACGTCCGATCTACAAGACTCATGAGTGCAATGACTTCGATCCCGTGTGTGGTTGAAAAGTCTGCGAGGATGAAAAGCGCAGTCAAATTGTAGGAGCGTATGTCGCGGAGGTGAAAACAATGTACCGAATGATGAAAGACACGAGTGGCACGCGAAGATTACCACACGCTCTATAAAAAGCTCGACTATAAAATCAGTTTAAATCCTCTAATAAGATACTGACTAAGGATAGGCTGACTATTCATGCGTGATGTGATATTATTTGGTCGAATTACATGGGTCAAATGCCGTTTTTTTTTTAATTGTGTACAACTATTTGAACACGTGACCTTAAAATAGACTTATAGGCAATATTCATCCGTCAAACATCTGAATCACGGGAAAAATATCATCGTGTCGGAACTGAGTAACTCGGTCAATTATTCGGCACATATCTGCTCCTGGTTAAGACCGACCTTATTTTACTATGGCTGAGTCTGATATGTTACCTCGAGAAATAAAGGAAAAAAAATAAAAACACTCAATTTGATGTGAAGATTCGAAATCATTACATGATAATTTGTTTTTAAATTTCTGTACCTAAAAGGATGACAACGGAAGGCAACAATTTTCTCTATTAATTATAATCCTTTCTGATATTGTAACTAACGAACTACTCAAACAAGTGCTAAATTTTTTTAGCGATGCAACAACCATATTGAAAATTACACGCGAACCCTTAACCTAGTTTATATGCAAAATGTGTATAAATTATGAAATATTTTTTATTTCTTTTATTTAGAAAAGTTTTTATCATTTTAATTACATAGATAATTTTCATTTTTATCGAAAAATTATTTTAGCTGTTTGGGTCGATTGCCTGAATATTGATGAAAATAAAATCTCTAGTAGCGAAACAAGTGCCTGGGACGCTCAGTGGTTAGAGCAGTCGCCCGGATTGCGGTCATGGGTTCGAAGCCCATCTCAGAGTGCCAGGGACAAAGTGGATTTATTAAGCATTTTTATTTACAAAACTAATTTTAGGACGACATTTCACTAAAGTATGTTTAACGATATTATCTTGGTTATCATAAATTAATAAGAAATTTACATAATTATAGAGCAAAGAGACTTAAATTCTACTAAAATTGTTTGTATCAATTCCATATCTAAAACATTTAATAAAAATTCTTTCAATACAATCATACGCTAAGAAAGCAATACAATAAATAAAAATTAGTATTATTTATCCGTATACAAATTATCGATATAGAGAGAAATAAAAAATACGTTACGCGCGTTATCTAAATTTAGATTTAAACATTTCTGTAATAGGGTCAAGAATTGCGTCGACCGACCAGAGCGGCGTGCGTTCGGCTATTTTCGGTACGGCTCGACTGCGTTCGGCTATTTTCGGCATGGCCGTACTTTCAGTTGGCCGTTTTAAAATTGGAAACCGCTTTCGCTACGCCTTTGATGTGAAACAAATGTTGTATATTTGAAGCGGGCGGGCGCGGGTCTGACGCACTGGCCCTTATTTCGAAGTGTTGTGAATCAGAATAACGATAATATTGGGTTTAACACGCGTTCTGCATGGTAACATGTTTTAGTTTATTACAATAAGGTACAATTAATATGACTCACTGATGCGGAGAAAGCTGAAGCTTTGAAGAGCTGTTACGGTCCATACCATCCTCTTTGTTTCCATTTTGCCAAAATCCAAAAAATATTTTTTATGTGATAAGACTAGACTTAGATTAGATTTTAGGTCGTTTTTGAGTCGTCATATTCCGTATCAGGTTTGAAAAAACCAAACCATAAATTAAGACGAATTTTCAACTCGAAATTGGCCTTTACCTTATTTAATGCATATAAACAACGTTATTTAGGATCTGGCAGTATGTCAAAGTTCTTTCGCTGGCTCAATGGACGAAACTTCTTATTATTTCCCAATTTTTAAATTATTGTGACTGAATAAGTCAAAATTCATTCATAGAAAAGGCTGCATGGATGAAAGGCCTTTGCCTGCCTAACTATGTCATCATTAGTAAGAATGAACTCAAAAATTATCAGAAGCCGGGTCTTATTAAAAAATTACGGTTCATCAATCCACCAGTTAAGGAATATTCTCCTTTATAATATACTTCTTAAAAATCCATAAAGAAGGCCTGAGCCCCTGCAGTGGGAACGTAAAAGGCTTATGATGATTCCACTAGTTCTGGAAAAAGTTTAGACTAACTACATTTTAAGCAAAAAGTTTTTGAGTAAAATAAAAAGTTGAAAAATTATATTAAAAGGAAAAATGTAAATAAGTTGCGGGTTTATATAAAAATTTTGTTATCTGGCATTGTTTCGCCAGCAGCTTCCTCGGAGACAACGTTTATTCGAGAACATAGAAAAAATGTAGGCTTTGTTTAGGTTGAAAAAAGGTTTTATCAACAGAAAGAGGTTAAACTAAACAAGCTTTTCATAACATAATTACGCCAGAAGAAAAACAAAAACAGCCCTATTTGGTTATGCAGAAGAGCAAACTAAGGGTATATACGTAGGAAAGATTGCTTGAAAAAGACGTGGATATTATTAATTTTTTATATTTATAATAATTTCTTAAGCTATTTATTTCATGAAAAAAAATTTTTACGGGTAATTTCTAAAAGTTCAGGATAAATAACCAAGTTGGCGACACTGTTGTCAAATTCATAATCATTGTTACTTAACGTTCATTCGTCGTTATAAAAGTAGTAAAATGAAACGAAATAACGCCATAATTATGGCTAAAATATGGTATCCTATGGCTAGAGTTAAGGCTCGAGTTAGGGGTACAGGAATGATTGGGATCTAGCGGTACAAATACTAAAGGTATTTATTATACAAAACAATGTTCGCGCTTTCTCGTACCGTAATCCGTGGTCAGAACTTAAGTAATTCCGGTAGACATCACAAAGCAATAAACATAATAGTTCAATTAGTTAGTTTCATGCTAACTATGCTGCTCTGATGGTAGTATTCTAATTGAATGTCTTATTTTATTATAATAGCAGATGACGAAATTAATGACAAACTTCTGAATGCCGAGGTTTAAGAAAAAATACACATTTTAACAAATTTTTATTAGATTTTATTCCGAAAATTTATGTATGTATCCTCGATAATTTTACTTACTTAGGAAAGCGGCATTCGTACTTTTCAGATATAAAATATACCGCAAATTATTTGTATGAAAATTCAATAAAAATACCGGTAAAGGAAACCGATAAAGGAAAAATGTTGTATGACAAAAACCTACCTACGAACGGACTGTGGGTATACAGTCCGTTCGACAGCCGAATCGGAGCGAATTGTTCAAAATTCTTTTCCATCTTCAACAAGCTGGCGCTTTTCACACTCCATTTGTCGTACAAAGTGCGGGCCAATGAACCGGAAACATTGGACATCCAACCGGTAGCAACCGGTAGATACTTTAAACCGACTCTGATGGATTTATCTGTGTGTGACCTCTTTGGTGATATTGCCCTTTTAAGATGGCATATAACTTAAATTCACTAATTTCAAATTGATAGTGAACAAAGCAATCAATGTATTTGAAATAGAATACGCCTTCAGATGTTATCTTAATTCGAACTAGTAATAGTACGGTATATATTAATAGTATGAAATAACTAAAAATATTAATTAGTTAAAATATCAAGCCTTTTTGGTTAGCCGTAGTAGGATAAAAAATGAGTGGAAACTAATATTAAACTTTATAAATAAACTGTATTTGGCGTAATGCATAGTTTACATATACTCGTAGATTAACGAATCCTTAAATATTAAAAACATCTTCGAAAGACCGATATTCAAATTCGGAACAATCGTCCACCATTTTCTTTTTTCATTTAACAATTGAACACGAAACATGGAAATAACTGACCATTATAAATAACGAATGCTTGTAACAATTCGCTGATAAGATTTTTAATCACAAATACCGAAATGAATAAACACGCTGACTTTTTTAACACCCCTCTGTGACCTTTTTGAAAACCTTGAACTATTTTAGTTGTGACATTATCAGAACTACCTACAATATCTGATATATTTGTCACTTGATAAATTAAACAAGGAAATACATTAGACTTGTCAACTAGCTAAATAAATACTTGAAACAAAACAAATGGTGGCAATGGAAATTACTTTAAAATACAATTGAAACGTCAATCACCAAGATTTTTAATGAAAACAAAAAAATGCCTCAAGCCTGGCCGTATGAAATATATCCCTTTGCTTTAATTAAACAATATACAAGAAAGTATAATAGACGTTTTATCAAATTGATGAAGTTTCATATGACGTGACTGTATGGATGAAAGTCCTTTACCTACCCTGCAATGGGTGAAAAAATTAAAAAAAAAATGATGAAGTTGGGAATATTAAATGTTTTAACATTGAATCAAATAAAATTTCGTAAAAAGAAAATTTTATGTAGATTATTACCTTACGCTTATTAATGAAGAAAGATATATTTGCCTTTGTTTAGTTAATAAAAGAAAATTTCCGATTGTATATACTTTCAAATACGTTAAATATACAATCCTCATATAACTTCTTGTTAGTTCTTTTTATGGGTATTTTTTTTCATTGAAGAAATGTACCTAACTAAAATAAGTTTATCCAAATTTTCTCACCTATTATCATTAAAAAACTGCTGAAAATTTACCTGTAACAAAAAAATGAACATAATAATTTATTGTTGTTTAAATTAATTGTAAAACATATATTCGCATTACTATAAAGTTTTCTGAATGAAAACAATTTCGAACATTATAAGAAAAACTAAAAGGTAAAACTAACTAAAAGATAAAGCATAACAAAATATACATCATTTATTGCTCTGCACAAGTATAACTCCATTTATAAGAAGATCGTATATAAAGCGGCGCATCTAGCCCACGATCTTTTCCAAAAACGATCTTCTGGAATAGAAACGAACTGTTATATCTGGTACTGTTTTCCTGGGACTTTTCCGTCGTAAATTAGCTTAAGTCACTCGCGTATAAATAAATAAATACGATATAACAAAGCCTAAAGATGTTGGATAATCTGAGACAACGAAGATACCACAACATCCAGACCCAAGACAATATTGAAAAATTCATTTTCTGATTGTTTCCGGTCTGGATGTTTACCAGACATCAACTTGATGTTGATTTAGACATTAAACCGACCAGGAAACGAATCCAACACTCATCTTGAAGCCAGCGTGCAAATCACATGGCTACGGAGGTTGTCAAATATCGTATGACGTAGCTTCCCATATGTGGAAGAATTTTTCCAGTCGGTCCAGTAGTTTCGTAGCTAATTCAATGCAAACTAACAAACAGTCAAATCTTACCTTTTTATAATATTAGTATATATTACTAGAATTAACGGCATTAATTAACATATTAATTGTAGAAACATAACCACGCCGCACCATTTGCCGCCATTTTAATTGTCCTCATTTTATTACTAAGCTGGTTATCGAAAAATCAATAGGTAATTAACGAACCAATCTGTACTGATAAATCCAGTTTCCATCATCGGTGGATAATTGATTATCTGTAACCTTGTTATCCCAAACGGCACTTGGCTGATAATTATTATGATAAAGGTCGAACGCTTACTAACCAGAATATATTATTCAGTTGCTTTACATTTACGGAATTGCTTAATTTAGATATACCATAGATCATAGAAGATCAGATAGCAAATGAATTAGTATGAATTAAAAACTTAATCATGTCTTTGGGGAAATATCTACTCCACCTAATAAACATAACGTCACAACATGCAGCTGAGATGCTATAAATAAAGCACCAAATGATGTCGTAATGGTAATCATGGGCGAGAACTGAAGTCTTTGGTTTTTTTAGCAAATTGCGCTGAGGTTTAACAAACTCTTATTGTAGTACTAGCTTCCGACATCGACTTCGAACGTGGTCCTGTATAACAGATAATAAGAATCTTCCTCTTCGATCATTTTGTTTATTGCCGAATACCAGATTAAAATCCGTTGTGTAGTTTAAAAGATCTCAGCGTACAGACAGTGGGAAACGACTTTGTTTTATACTATGTATTGTATGGAATATATTTGTGCCGGATTGTCCCAGACTTCTCTGCAAGTTTTTTTAAATAGCAATTTGATAAAACTAGGACTTCTTGTCATGTAAAACGTAAAAAAATAAATTATCGTAAATAATCAGCTGAGATTTTGCACTTCTCAATTAAAAGCTTCTTGCGTAACATAATAATAGGGTGTCAATAGCTTCTTCTTTTTCTTAAAAATATCGTTATGTCAATAGCATTTCAGCAGCAGCTTCATTTGACACATTAATCACTAATCAACAAAAGTATCTGTCAGGCTGTGATTAACCAAGACACTATTGTATTATTGATATTCTGTCCCCAGGAAGATAAGATTGATGCAAATCGCTAAGAAGCCACTATTACGTTAAATTGCAAGAATCAGGTCCCTAGATGGAGGGATTAGACAGCAGAAAGCGTAAAAAAAAACATGCCAAAAATGGCCAAAAAGCGGTAAAGAATGAAAGCGACTTAGCTAAAGTTCCACCTGATTTTCAATATTCTTATATTTAGAGTAGAGTACAAAATCACTTACGGAAATTCGACGAATTGTGGTTACCTGACGTGTGTATAAGTATTCAGGTTAAATTAAGGGGAAATTTATCAGTTTCAGATAAACCGATAGACTGTTAACTGTACCAGCGTATCTAAATTAAAGAAGTTAGGCTTAAAGCCAACTATTAAGATCTAATTGGGACTCCTTAATTGCAGAGGCGCTCTTTCTGTGGAGTAGCACGGGAATGGAGGCTCGTCAGACCGCAACTAATTCCAGCTGAACTCGGGAACCTCGAAGTAAATAGATTAATTAATATCGGGTTAGTATCGCATCCTACGTAATCCTTTATTTACATCTATCGTTTGGTCGTAATCGTATAGTTTCCTTATAATCGGGGTAAGAACTGATTTTAGTGTTCCGTGCACTAAAAGAAATGAAAATCTTCTAAGATCACCAATGTTTCTGTTCGTTCGTCTATGTTTTAGAGCTGATTAGCTCTTATGCTAACTTTTTAATGTTACTGTTGCTATAATGGAAAACGATAACGTGTGCTATGGCTATATATTGTAATAATAACTCGTACTTTGATTTTGACCAAATCACTGTCACTTTAAACACCAATAGCTGCATCTGTAGTCGTTAAGAACCACCGATATGCAATAGACCCACGTGGTGGACCCTGTCTCAGCCTATTTTCCCTATTTGATTCGATTCCAATCACAGGGGAGAGCTTTGCCCCAACAGTAGGTACATTAATAGGCTTGTGATGAAAACTTACAAGATTAACGAAAAACACTATGATACATATCCATATCTAAAACTTACAACCGTGATCCTATGAAATGAAGAACCAATCGGAGAGAGAATTTGGTAACGTATACTATAGATACTGATAGAATAACTGGTCGAATCACCTACTTCGTCGCTAACCAAACGTATATATTCTATCCGAATCCAACATTAAGCAATATAAACGATATTAACCGCTTTTAATAACCCAGATGGAACATTAAAGTCTCATTTTATCCGGCAGAATTATATTCTCCGTAGCTTCCGTCACGGCGCTATATGTTCGCAAATTTCGTTTGTAATATATATTACGTTGTGTTATTGCGGATGGCAACGTTCAGGAAATTTGGACGTTCGTGAAATGGACGGTCAGTATATCTCTGCTTAGCGCTAGGAAAGACTATCTTATTATGTTTGGTCAATTTTGCATTACAATGCTATTTTAATACGTACCTTTCAAAAAAATTGCTTAAAAATCCGTCCTTTCCCGAGTAAGACTGTCTTACCGATGTATTATGTATTAAAACCGGTGTATCTCAACGAGTCAACTTTTATTTACCTTCTAATAAATTTATTTATATACTGTCTCACTCGATTTAACTTTAATGGATGCATAAGAAAAACCCATACCTATACCTAGTACTAAAGACAATACAGATAAAGATTATTTTTTAATGAAAGAAATGTTAATCGCATTGATAGCGGTTTTAATTGAATTTAAACCTTTATTATATTTTAATAGTACACAACGAAGGTATACTTATGCTTCTTACCTGAAACTTTATAACAGAAAAATGAATTTTAAAACATAATTTTAAGTTAGAGAATGGCAAAAACAAAAAATCGCTGTAAAATATTATATGCTTATTAGGTCATTGGTTTCTCTCAGTCCTACATATAGATATTTTATGTGGGTAGAGGAAGTCCTGTCTGATAAATACTTCGCAGCGTCATCGTCGTGGGGTGCAGTCCAGGAAATTAGAATGTCTATAAAGACGCAGTCGATGACTGCATTTCTTAAGATTTTCTATATAATATTGTCTGTGATCTAAAAGCAATATGAAGACGAAATTTGTTTTATAGATAAATACTCGAAAGAAACCAGTTCTATGAGGTGCCTGAGATGAACTTGAAAATAAGTGGGTTGGTAATTTGATAAACACAATGGATCCCGTCGAATGAGCAAAGTCGAATGTCATTTCATATGATTATTTGCCAGTTCTGACGTTCTCACTGACAATTATGGAATGCGTCCCTTATATAACATTTTAAAATAAGCAAAATTAGTCAATAATTATGACAAAATTAAAACATAAAATTCTGAAAGAGTATAGGTACTTATTTATATAACTCTGTAAAAGACGATGGCTTATTTGAAATAAGAGAGTGAAATGCGTGCTATGAATGATTGGCTTATTTATACGTTAGATATTAATATTATTCGGAGCTCATAAGAATGCTCAAGCCACCCAGCGTTAAATGCTTACTGTATCTCTACGTCCTCGAATTAGGAAAGAGAAGGATAATCAACGTTACTGACACATTACACTAAACATTGCTCAGCTGAAATAACAACAAAGATAAATTAAAAAATCCGTAAGCAACGAATAAAACGAGTATTAAATAGAATTAAGACTTTCATTTACAAGAATAAACAACAAGAACTACATTAATATTATACATTACTTTATACAGCCACAAATAGCGCTGAAGAATTTAATGTCTCTTCAGGTGAACTACTCCGCGTGAAGTGGTAGTGTCCCCGGCCACTACCACTTCAGTTCGCCTCATTGGTATTTCTAACTGTATACCCTGATATACAGCTAGAAATACCTGCTTGCAGCGTAGAGCCGAAGATCTATGGGGCTGATGATTATGATGATATCATTGTTATATAGTTTTGAAACATACTTCTTCTTTCCGCAACGCGATACCAGGTGTCTATTTTGTATAGTCTATAATCCTGCCGGCCACGTTCCCTAAAGAAATTGTGTATTCTTTCATATCTTTACTAAACCTGCAGGCTGCCCAGGTGTACAATACATTGTCTAAACACGTCTTTGTAGTATAGCAGAACGTGGACAGGTCTTCTTCCTCTAGGTTAACAGAAATGTCAAGACTTTAAGTATCTATTGAAATTGCCATTTTTCATTATTGCCCACAGAAAATTTTAATGTATCTTGATAATTTACAACTGCGGCCAATCGCTTCCATGGCTTGTCTGCAATCGGTAAGACCCATCCAGTGATCTTTGTGAGAGCACGTTCCGTTTTCATTATAACATCGTAATATTCCGTCCCTTCAGAAAAGGGTGTACTTGTAAGTGCATTTACTAATTAAATATAATAAACATGCCCCGAAAATCTATTAGTTACATGTACAGGCAAAATCGCGTCAAGTTGTACAAAACTGACAAACTCTTATTGTCTTTAAAACTTTAAAAATCAGCAATAGAGCTCAAAATCAAAGAAAATTGACGATTCGTAGTAAACCTCCTTGTGTATACTAACATTAGCAACCACCTCACTTCGCACAGATGGTATTTATCTACATATAGCCATTCATTTCTTCCCCAGTCTCTAGAAATTGTCATTTTGTTTGAAGATATTTTTTTGGGTCACGAAAGTAACAACAAAGATAAATATAAAATCCGCAAGTAACAAATAAAATTAATATTTAATGGAATTAAAAATTTCCTTTACAAGAATAAGCAGCAAGAACTACATTAATAACATACTTTACTTTATACAGCCATAAATAGCGCTGAAGAATTTAATGTCTTTTCAGGCGAACTACTCTCCTTGCAAAAGAGAATTTTCGCTACACATTTCTGATTCTTAAGAGCCAAGACATTTAAGAGGTTTCACTACGGAATGAGCGATAATAAGCTGGACACTCGTTTACTCTTTAATTTGAATGTTCTGAAAGTTGTCTCAAAAGTCTCATAAAATGTAGTGTCTGCTTCGCAAATTATTCAAAGACAAATGTCTCATACCAATGGTCTAATTGCTTATTTTAAAATACATGTTCGAAAGATATTCGAACATACCCTACATTTACTTGACATGTGATAGCGATTTGATCGCGGCGATATTTTATCACATTTCATACGAAAATAGAACAAGATGATGTCTTTACTCCTCGGCGATCGTAAACAGAATGTGTGTCAAAATAGCGGCAATTTTTTTTTTTGTTAACGAACTGTCAAAGTCAGTGTCACCATTCTAATAAAATTAAAAGTATCGATGATCACGCTCTCTCTACAATCGAGTAATTACGTAATCGAGTAACTAGCAACTAAATCAAACGATCTTCGTAAAGATGATGCGACATGTAATATTACTTTCATCATCATCATCATCAGCCCTTTTATGTCCCCACTGCAGGGGCTCAGGCCTTCCTTATGGATGGTTAAGGAGGATGGGCCATGACACTCCACGCTGGCCCAATGCGGATTGGAGGGTATTAACGACTGCAAATGCAGCCGGGACCAACGGCTTAACGTGCCTTCCGAAGCACGGAGTAGCTCGAGATAATAATTTTTTGGTCACCCATCCCGTGACCGACCCTTGCGAAAGTTGCTTAACGACTACGATCGCGGGCCGCGGCGCTTATCCACTACGCCACCGAGCTACTATCGAAAGTTTACTTAAATTAAATACTTAAATACTTAAATATTACTTTACTAAGCTTTTATTATGTCTTTTGATTAACGCATCATTCATTCCAAAAACGATTACTACTTCAAACGTTACGTAATACCACAAATCGCTATCATAATCGCTATACCTGTAAAAGTGATTGCGAGAGATTTTTTAATTATACTATCGCTTCAATGGTATTTCATATAATAATCTTTTCTTAATGAAAAATGCTTAAAAAATCCACTTTGTCCCTAACACTTTGAGATGGGACTCGAACCCATGACCTTTCGCAATCCGGGCGACTGCTCTAACCACTGAACTACCCAGGACAAATAGGACTGACGAATTTTTCAATCACTTATTACTTTTTCGCTACTACAGAGCGTATTTACCAAAAAACCGAAAGATTTTTACAAATATTTAAACTTTCGATAGGATGGAAACTGATCAAATATTATATTAGAACTAATTTTAATAATAATCTTCTTTTTATGCACTTAGCTCTTTTTAAATAGAAGAAACTGAAAGAATATAGCATTTAGCCATTTACTGCAACGCAAGGTTGGTAGTGTAATGACCTCGTAAAAAATACTATACTTACATGTAATATATACTTCATGTTTTTAGCACTTTTATTAAATAATAATTACTTTGCGTCATTAAAATCAAACTAAGAAAGAGAAAATGACGGAGTGGTATAATAGTATAGCCAGACTAGTCTCTGTAATAGAATATTCTTACTAAATATTTGTTTTCCTACAAGCTTCAATAATTTATACAAAGTGACGTCAAATAAGTAATTATTTATTCTACAGAATGAGATCATTGTACTTCCAAGTTTTACATTTTATACCGTACAATATACTAATTAGGCATTTACCTTTCAAAGGGCGAATAGATCCGAATAAATATATTATGAGCTGCGAAATATACTTAGTTAGCAAATGGGTCCCAGAACCCAGGCTGTTGTAAAATCAACCATGGCATAATTCAAAATTCACAAGAGGAATGTTTTAGAAATAACGAGATTGCTTTACAAAATTAATTATAAAACTTGCTGGTAAATAGATCAATGAAGAATATTTTGACAGTTACTACATGTTTACAAAATAGTCGTAGTATCATAGACTATGTTACCCGCGCACTATGCCGCCATCGTGTTTATCGTTTTTCCTAACCGTTGAGTGGGAGATAATGCTTTTGTGCGATTTATTTTCTGGTCAATAAAACTTATTAAATAAAAATAAATAATTATGATATAGCTTCCCTTAGGCCAGTATTTCCGAATATAATTACCCCTTCACAAACAAACAATGGTAGAAACTGTCATTATCAACAGCATTAAAACGCTCACTGCTGAGCATAGGTCTCGCCTTTAGTTGTGCACGATGATCGATCCTGGACTGTATCCAGTCCTAGTTTGGAACAGAAGTTGAAAAAAAATATCTCTATTACTAAGTGATCATCATTTTACCCCAAGAATAAAAGGGCCAAATTTTTTTTTGTCAACATAGCTATGGGACTTTCCCAGTTATGGTTATCTTCACTCCGAGTTGACCCCTTTCGGGCTTAATTTATTTGGCTATAAATCAATTCATTTTTGGAGAGACCGACATTGTTTTTACTTTGTCCTGTCTAATACATAAACGTGTACCTAAATAAACGTGTACATATATAACACAACTTTTATGCATTTAAAATAGGGGCTCTGTGTACTCTTCGCACAAAAAGGATTTCTTGCTAATGGTTGGCTCACTATGATGCTGGGGAATTATTCCTGTACACGATACTTTAAAAACAAGTTAACCGACCGTGGTGTTTCGACGCAAATGGACTACGAGTTTGTTTCAACGTGTAACATAAAACGGTAATTCTTCTTTTTATATCATTTTATTGGTACATTGGTTCGTCAGCATTTATATGATTCCGTTTTCCTTCATAGACAAGGAACAATCTATTCCTCGAACAAAAATACTGGAAGATCAATATAATCGTATCAATCATTTCTCAAAGAAAAAAAAGTTTTTTTCTTAATTTGCGGAATAATTAACAAGCAATGTTACAAGTAATTTTGTACTTAATTGTTAAAAATATGTAAATTTCTTACATATTTGAACAAACCAAGACAAGACGATACCATATGTCTTTCGCACCGTTAAAAATGCATAGCCAAGCCTCTCACTCTACATATCTTAACTTTATAAACTCTACACTTTAGTTAAAACATGTGGCATTTACAAGTAGATATCAATAAAATCAAAGTGCTCAGCCGGAACCAATGGGTCCGAGTTCAAGATAATAAATTTTTGATCACCCATCCTCTTACCGACCATTGCGAAATTGCTCAACAACCGTATATAGCTGCTGCACCAGCGAGCTCCTCATAAAAACTATGTAATTCATAATCAGATAAATTATTGTATTCGGTGTAATTAAAACTTAGAAGTAAGTTATGAGAGTGCAAATAAAGACGAAGCGTGTCGAGAAAAAGTTGTTGATGCAAATGTGCTTTATTTAGCTCGTTGTTTTGACGGCCACTTCCGTGGTCCTATATAAGCTTAGCCCATTTTATATGGATTAATTAATCGCTTGCTATCGAAAGGTGATGTCATGAAGTGCAGTGAGCATATATGAAAGAGGAAATTAAATATCAAAGAAGTGAAAGACCTGGATAAGCACGATCTTTTCACCTGTATGGGGTATGGGGTCGCTCGGTTCTCTCTGCCTAAGCCGCAAGTAAGTGACTTGCTATTCTGATAAAATGTAAGCAAACCTGATATAAAAAAAAAACAAACAAATACATAAAATATGTAACTCCAAGCTATGAACTTAAAATCAATTTTTATCATAATCTATGAAATAATCTCCAGTTTATATAATCTGTTTCATTAGATTAGATTAAAATAATTTTAATTAGAATATATTAATTATGATGCATCCAATTTTATCACATACATTCCGAAAGTTAATGTATCAATACAAAATAAATGTAATAACGTTTTTTTTACGAAATTTAAGAACTTTTCTACCACTAAACATAGCTCTCATTTATTGATACTTCTCATGAATAGGATCTGAAGTACCATCCACGCATTTATTTTCTTGAAAGTATACGTATAGAATATCAATCTATTAATATAAAACCGACTCCGAATGCTTTATACGTAACCTACACTGACATTTTTACTTCTATTTTCGCATTATGAATGAAAGGAAAACAGCGTATTGAAATAACCTTTAGAAATAAAGTAAATGCCTCCATTTGTGACGTTGCCACTCAAGCTATGATGACGTAGCACTGGCTCACGCCGTAGCAGCAACGTAATGTCGTAGCAACTACGCGACTCTGCTCTAGGTAACGTCAATGCAAGTTTATTTTTAAACTACGTCGTTACGAGTGTATTCAAGTCGAGATTGAATTTTATTAGTAGTTCTACGGTAGAAGGCATGGATTTTATGTCATTTTCTAGGTAACTTTATGTTATTACGTTTTAAAATATATACAGTAGGTATTTGACACCTCAAGTTATTTATGCTATAATTTAGCCCATATAGTACAGAAATCCTAGTTTATGTAAGATAATGACGTCGTCACATACTAATAGCTTTTCAATTTGACACAAGAGTTACTCAATAAAATCAATACGATAATGCAAATAAAATTGAAATATAACAGCTTCATAAAATGAATTCTTGATTAAACCAATGGTAAATATTAATAATTTTTAGGTCGCTTACGACAGAACAAAGCCCTTCTGGGGACGTAATAAAATTCACAAAGCAGGACAGCTAACCATCGGTGCGTGAGGGAGATAAAAAACGGAAGGTAGAGCGATAGATTCCTGCATACTAAAGAGGAATCCGAATGTTAATATTCGAAGTGGACTGATTTTTATAGATCTACGATAAGATAAGCCGTTTTAATGGTATTTGGATGGGGCCATTTATATAATCGCGGCAATTCTGTTGTACATTGTTATTTAACTTCAAAATCCGAGTTAATTTTAACTAAATTTTAGTCTAATGATTGCCGTTTGTAATTTAAAAAATATATACAGATATGCTCCTCTAATAATAGTACATACTAAAATATATAAAGTTTTTCTGTCATCTTAGTTGTTTACATACCGAATTATAATTCATTAACAATAAATAACTTTAAGTGATCATCACATATATGCTCAGATTTCAAAATGAGTGGCTAAAGCTATGCTTAAATATTATATACTTTAATATATAAAATAAATTATATAATAAAATAATATAGAAATTATCACTGTATGTTTAAAAAAATAAAATAATATAAAATAAATCTTATAAACTGAATATTTGTATACCTAAATGATAATAAAGTAAAATAATGTGGTTAATGTCATTTAATTTCTTTAAAACATATCAGGTTATTTAAATATTTTGTATAATTTTACAAATTCCGTAGAAGAAACAGATGGTGGAAAGAAAATATAGTATTCTTACCAAAGGATAAAAATTAAATTTAAATTAAATATTATACAACATCACATACATTGCTCAGATTCCAAGATGAGTAGCTAAATCCCCCGTATTATGGAGTATCTGAGACAACGAAGGTACCACAACACCCAGACCCGACATTCATTTTCTACATTGAGCCAACCTGGAATCGAACCCGGGACCTCAGAGCTGGCAACCCCTTGAAACCAGCGTGCGAACCACTCGGCTACGCATACCATTCAAAAATGAATATATTAGTTTAATTTCAAGAGATCATATCGCATCGTCTGTATATTTATTTATATCTCTCCAAGGCCCACAGTAACTTGTGGATATAACAAGTAAAATATCAAATCTAAAATTTCCCAGACAACACAACATATAGCCATTTATATCTAACATTGTAACACTCGCAAGTAAAATGGAAATTCCGAAATCCGTAAAATTAAAGTTACACCAAAAATGCGGCTTTTATTTGCAGTTGGTAATCTAACTACTACCTCTGTCAGCGTATGCAGACAACAGTTTCCCAAAGGTAAAATTAAGTTTGTCCCTTAAATCCATTTAATCTTAACGTTAGAGGTTCGGCCATAATTGATACTTTCCTAGTTTATGAGGTTTAGCGAATGAAGCTCTAATATTGTCATTAATGTTTTATTCTGTAAAATTTTTTTAAAACGAATATGTTGTTTCACGTAATTTATATTATTATTATCTTGTTAAAATCTTTGCAAATATTATTAAAGTTCTTATATTCATTCATTAATTGCTACATCTGTTAAAGATGGTAAGTGTGTTCCTCTCGTTGTCTCGGATGTCCCAAATTTGGCTAAAAAATATTTGGACGATACAAAAATTTATTTGAATAGATTTTTCAAATTTAGTTTTTGAGTTTAAATTTCGATATTGAATATGAAAACAGAAACATGAACTTTAATAATCGACCCGATGCAAATCACGATGACGATTCTAAAAGCTATCTGTAAACTGGAAATCGAACCCGGGATCTTGAAACCAGCTTACGAACAACTCGCCTACGGAGGTCGTCAATGATTTAATCTTAACTATATAAAACTTTAAATATACTGTAAGTAACTGTAAATTCTTCTTTAATGGCTAGTCACAAAGTGACACTATTAACTCTTGTATTCACTCTCATAGATTGTTTGTGGTATACAAACTTGGTTACCGTTCCAAATGATACTGTCACTATATCTGTTGTTATATTGGGTTAATGATTGTTACTTATTTAAAATACAATAAGTTATTCTGAATGAAAAACGCTTAAAAAAACACTTTGTCCCTGACACTCTGAGATGGGACTCGAACCGAACTCGTATTTGGTATATCACATTTCGCAATCCGGGAGACTGCTCTAACCACTGAGCTACCCAGGGGCGCGACCACCTAAATCCATGTGAAACTGTTGAAGTTTTATTACTAAACGTATCTTTATATCGAGGTTGCTAACTTCCTGAACACACCTCAATAAGATTTAAAATAGTAGTAGAGAAAAATAAAATTAAAATATATTTTCGCTGGACCTTTTATTATTAAAACAACAGAAACACCTATAAATTGTAGGTTATAGCTTCGACTACGACTACTCCAAGAGTTAGGCGGTCACGCCACAGGTCCTAACAGGACTGACGAATTTTTCAAGCACTTATTACTTTTTCACTACTAGAATACATTGTGTTCAGAAGTTGAAGTAATTCCTGTACTAATATTGTGATGCTATTCAAAAGATTATTATTGTTGCAGGATGATATTTTTATTTAAGCAATAAATATTTAAAAAATTATCGATAGTTAGCAGATTCATATTAAAACTAATCTGATATCACTATTGACAATACATAGGTTTTTTATTAATTTAAATTCTATATCATACAAGTCTTCCATAATAGTTAAAGGTAAGCTAACTTAAAACAGAGTCTAATTTGAGTATAACCTCCTTCACTTTATTTAAGCCAGTTCAATCAAACTTTATCAATTTCCCGATATTCAAATTAATATTTTATCATATTCGATTCGAACACTCTTCAAAGTAACAAAGAGCATCCAATTAAAAGAAAAAAATGATGAAACTTTTATGAAACCCGAATATTTTTATATAGCATGCTATAAAAATGTATATACATGAGCCACCTATTATTTGGTATATGACATTTTTTTTATATTTTTGTAATTATGAAAGCCCTTTTCAGCATGCACATGCATGCAAATGCAAAGTAAATCAAAATTGTGGTAAGTAAACTTTTACAACTCAAATTTAAAATAAGTAGCATGCAAATTTCATACAATACCGGCAAAAAATGTGTTTCCAGGAGACGCAGCATGGTTTTGTATTTCAGTCTAATTAGAAATTTTCTTAATTAGTAAATTAATGACTGCCTATTTGTGTAAGAATACTTGGAAAAACGCAGCGGGATAGCTATTAGATATGTTGATTATCTCCAAGACTACTCGTACTTTTTAATCTTGTCCTTTTTCATTTATTTTTAAATTTTACTTTATAAACATTTTAATTACTTATCCAGCTGGCATTACCAGACATTCGAATAAAGCCAGACACAAGCATAGTCAGATAGATTTATTAGTTTTTAGGCGGTGTATGACGTACTTGTCTTCCGTAGGCTTGTTTTTAGCATTTTTTACATTTGTTTCGTCACGTGTTGATTTCTACTATACCTGCCACTACTGATAACTATGACTGGATTAATAATGTTGTGAATATTCAATGAATAATCTACCCTAATATAATGCAAGGACTTCCAAATTATTAGATAGCAGAACACTCACTAAATGCACTTTATTAAACAAATAATAACAAATCAAAGATACTATTTAGATCAGAATAAAAACTTTCATTAGACACAATAAAATTGTAATAAAGCCACATTTTGGCGAATAAAGACTATATTTCATAAAAAATAGTGTCAAATACTTACCGAAATAAAAAAATAATAGAGACACGAGTTATTGTTATTACGCATAGGTGTCACACCACGGCTAGGAGTTAACCAGTAATAGTCTGATTCGATATTATTTATTCAGTCTAAGATGTTATTTGCCCTTGTAAAAAGCTAAATCTACGATGGGAGAAATGGATTTATCAATCTATGAAGGCACTTCCCACTTTCGAGAACAACATCCCTAACCTGCTTATATCTAATCAATGTCAACTTTGGTTCTATTCTGATTATAATAGACTTATTGAAGATGCATTCACCGAGTAGATTTATCATATGATTTATTGAAAACCAATACATTAACGCCTTTTTAAAAAGTCCATAGAGACAGAAAGTGAGTGATCTTGGTTGCTCGTAGCTGATACGCAAAAAAAGAAAATAAGATGTACAATAATGCACAAGTCTCACAACGCAAAGTTGTGTGAAACAACGTTAACCAAGTCGATTAATTCAGTACCTATTTTTCTGTGAGAGCAACTATCCAACCTTTTCATAGATTTAGAGATACTACTTGTTCACCTATAAACCAGCTAAAGAGCTCTAGCCATCGTGTCATGGAAATCTAAAGCAATAAATGTATCAAAACACGCAGCCTCGATATACTTTTCTACATCGTTTGGACCGGAAATCGAATCCAGGATCTCAAAGATTATTAAGATAGTATGAGAATTTGGGTCAAAAGTAAACCTAAAACTGTCAGTTGACGTGAAAATGTTTGTATATGACTATAATAAAACTGTTACTATAATAGCCATGACAACGAAGCTTTGTAACAGTTAGAATAGCTTTTAAGGGTTGAACAAAAGATCCCAACGGTTTGATGTGAGATAAGATACCTATTTAGATACGATTTACTCAAGTTCTCAAACATTTATGACGTGTATAGTTCGTTGTCGATTGTTCACTCTATCAAGTGTTAAGCTAAAATGTACTTTATTCACTTGTAATATTTTACTTAATAATTATAATTAGATGTTGCTGTCAAAACGAAAAACCGACATAAGTGCCTACGAGTCGAACTTGCGTACCGTGGGTCCCGTCCAAACCTGTACGTATATTATTTATTAAAAATATTTATTTTATATGATGTAACTTAAAATTTACGGTCTTCGCAATTTCTTTTTTACTGTGCTATAAGACTATTACTTCAAGATTCTGAGTTCACGAGGAGTAGGTTTTGATTCCCTTGCGTGTTTAGAAAATCTACGGAATGAACGGCTATATCTTTTGATTGCGTTGGCTTAACAGTTTGATTTTATCACAGCTTCTGGAGAAAATATACGGCATTGTAAAAGGAACACTAAAAACCGGCCAAGTAGGTACGAGTCGGATTCGCACACGAAGATTACCATACATGCCATTACCTATAGAAACAGAAAAGTGACGGATATTGTAATAGAAGAGGGGGGGACCCCCCTTGATATTTATTTTATCCTATAATATTTGTTATTATATGTAAATTTCTGTATAAATTTCAAGTATCACGATTCAAGAGAGATGTACGGTCGGAGTCTTAGTAACAGGGTCCCGTTTTAACTCTTTACTATATTTTGTCGTTATAATCGAAGTCCGAGAACGGTTCTTATGGACTTACAAACTCGGAAAAATTGTGAGGAAAATGCGAGCCGTAAACTCTCCCTTGTAAAAGTAGTATGATATTCATCGGCTCAGATTAATAATATATGTAATGAATACGAAACGACTTCCATAAAATAACTAACGTAACTGTGTGAATTTCCTGAACAGTAATGAAATATACGCTCAGTAGTAGAAAAACAACTGCTTGAAAAATTCGTTAGTCTTATTGGGTCCCAGTTAGGTCAGTAGAGCAGTCACCCAGATTGCAAAAGAAGAATATTTTCCAGTATATGTAGCATTGAGAATGCGAAATTTATCAAATGTAGTAACTAACTTTGCTGTGAGTAATGTATTAACTGACTAGATGCTAGAAGGTTTGCTCTGCTGAATAGTTTGGGCCAGTTTATTTATCAACTTATCTGAAACTGCATATTTGTGTCTGAAACAAAACTAATAATATGAATTATACAAAATATTTGAAGTCGCCACGTTTCTCAGATTAATGTCATAAAAGTTTGTCAAACAACACAACAGCGTTCATATTATTAAAGTCGTGTAATTCAGCCCGTAAACTGATAACGACAGGCCCTGAGGGACGTAAGAACAGATCCTCAAGTTTGTATAAAAGTGAAGTTTTGTGAACATTTTTATGAATTAATCAAATCTAGCAGACTTTTTTATAAGTATGTACAAATATTGCTAGGGCTTTTTCAAAACAATATCACAGTTATAGTTCTCTTTCTATTCAAATATTAAAAAAATATGGTCCACCCATAATTCTCGATTTCTCGCTCTCTCTCGCTCGCTCGCTCGATTAAAAACTGAATATAGATAAAAAAAATTAAAAAACATACATCGCCATGGTACATACAAACATATCTACGCTGGAAAGTAAACACGTAGTAACCCACAAAACCAAAATTGTTCTTCAGAGCAGAAAAACTTTTTTTTTTCGATAAATAATTCCTATGAATATCCATGGTAACAAATAAGGTGTTCCTTAGTCGATTTATACGAAAATAAGATATATTTTTTTGGAAAAATATTAAAGATTTTTTACTCTCAATATCCATTTTGATTTTGCAGGTTTGCTTTCCAGCGTCGACATAATAAAATTCATTTATTTTGACAACACACATCACGTACACAATATATAATAGGGGTGTAGAAAACCTTTTTATATTTTTATTTTACATATATAAACATGAAATATTTATTAAAAAAATACTTATAAAAGTATCATTCATATAATAAGTTAAACTTTAAAAATAAATGTAATTTTCCAAATTTCCCGGGAAACACAAACTTCTGTCATTGCGTCGTCATGCGCTTTTTGCGGTCATGTGATAACGAGTAGAAAATATTTGTTTTTTCATAATTAATATTATAAACATAAAGCATAATAAGCACAAAAGTATAATTATCCGTAATATTATATTAAAGACTACCAGAAAAAAAAAATATTTACTTCCGTTTACTGTTACGATAAACAAGAAAAAGAAATACAAAATAGAATAATATTAGGAAATCAAAATTATTTATAGTTAGACGACATGGGCTAAATCCTCTTGCTGTCATTTAAAGCCAACAACAAAAAAGCTCCTACTTTTTGATTTTGAGTTGTTTAGTGCTTAAATTGCTGTAATACACCTCTCTTGAATTGTCCATTTTTGAATCATTGATATTTTATAAAAATACCGTTGATATATATACCTAAGCGCTGTGGCCGAATATAGAGGTTTGTTCAAATAAAACCTATATTTACTTTCAAAATAGTTTTTATTTTTATTGAACCTCTAAATGCTGTGATAACAATATATTTTGTAATAGTATAGCATTGCATGATTTATTGTAGCTGTGATGAAGAACAGTTGCAAGAAACTCCATAATATATAAATACTATTTATTTAACTAGCTCTCCGCCAGCGGCCTCACCCGGTACATAAAAACCTTCCTTTTGACTATCTATGAAAAATACCGCACAATTTCCGTTGGGTAGTTTAAAGATTTAAGCATACATAGGAATATAGGGACCGAGAAAGCGACTTTGTTTTATACTTAGTAGTGATTAGTCTAAGCAGTAACAAGTTGATGTGAAAGTCGACGAAACATCATGTGATCAGATCGTAAATTTATGGCGGGCAATTAAAATAACCAACAAGCAACTCAGTAAGGGCTGTTTTTCCTCACTATTTTATTTTATATAGAAAATTTAAAAAAATTTTAATCATGTTATAGAAACGTACTGTAAAATATTCATCAGATTAAGATAAATTTCGATCAATCAGGTGGAAAACTGAGTTGTCATAACTGACTGACGGACTAAATAGATTTTTTTTACCCACTCTCATGCCGATTGTAACTATAATTTGGCACATATTAGTACTAATTTTTGAAATAAGAATTACCTGCCTCCATATTACTTTTGTATCTCCCGCCACTTTGAACTGCTTGCCGTACTGCTTTAGCTATTTTTTTTTCTTTTACGGTAACATTAGCACATATATAGCACTATTTGCAATTGACGTCTAGACATATCTTATAATCGTGTTGTGTAGCAATTCAGTCAATCATCCAGTATCTAAATCAATAGAGTATGCATCTGTTATTCTAATATCAAACAACTGAATATTTAAAAATATTTTTCTTTTTCCGTAAAAATGAAAGGGCATATTTTTATTCTAATAGTAATATTATCTTAAGACGATGAAACATGTTTTGCCTTTGTTGTGATGTAATCTTATTTCGTAATGGTGAATTCTTTATTTGCGTAAAGGGCTTGCAGGATAAAGGAAATGGTCAGAGCTTGGAAGTGTAGCAACAGCCATTTTTGCAATAAATTCAAACTTACCCTTTACCTACTTGATATATCTACGTGAACCCAAAGTAATCAAACCCAAACAGGCACATTTGGCAACTTTGAACTATCGGTATTAAGAGATTAAGATTTAAAATCCATTGTTAAATGAACACTCATCTTATGACTTATGGAAAGAAGAGGTGAGACGTATTTACCAGAAAAAAATTGCGCAACAAGTATTTTAAGTACTATTCCCATTTTAACTGATTTCAAAATAGAAAAGGAGGAAGGTGTAAACAAGGCCCTATCCAAATCAAACAGCGGTATTTAGTATGACCAAATACTACATGAATTACTATTACTAGGTAGACTTGGTGGATAATTAGTATTTGGATCAACATTTAAGTATTAATACTAGAAACACGTGCACTTAGTTACAATTTACACAGTTAAACCCAACAGTTGTTTATTCTTGGCAATAACAAACCTAGATTGTTCTTTTGTTGGGTAAGGGTACATATTATGTGTAACAAGTCAATCAGCGTAACTGTCCGTATATCTACTAAGTTCTTATAAGGTTGTTAGGAAAAGAAACTGAGAAAGTTTACTAAAAAAGTTCGGGAAAATTTGTTGAAACTAATTAAGGACAGCTTTGCTGTTAAAAACAATCTTGAACTCAATAAGTAGTACAGCATTGTCACATCATAGAGATTCAATATAATTAAAACTTTATTACGAATACCTTTTTTGAAGTCATATAAAAAGTATATAAGCTTGCCAGGCTGTCACCAACCTTTAACCCAAAATATTTACTAATTATACTCAAAATTTCAATGAACCATGGTCAAACTTGACGAATTGGCGATCACTGGTATTAACTTGAATTCTTGTCGCGTCAGCGAAGTACGCCTTTGAAACTAAACAACATAAAATAACTGCAAGTTTCCGTCAATTGACTCTCTACCTCTGACATGGATTTTAGGGATTGATAAAATTATATCGACAAAACTATATTATTTTATCCGTCGAGTTCATATAAATGAAATATAAAATAGAATATTTTTTATATAAAAACAAAGTCTCCAGATAATGTAAATAATATTATCAATAGGTGCATTATTCGAAGTTCATGCAATTAAAAACCAAATGATTGTCCTAATCACTTGGTTTTAAGTTCACATAAAAGCCACAACAGCGTATTCGCGACTGTCTGTCCATATGTGAATCGCACAAAAATGGAAACAAACATTTAATAATAATAACAAAATAAAAAACTACTGTCAAAAACAAATTAAAATATACCAATAGGCATTCCTATTTGTATATTTTAACATGTTGGTGTAAGTGCCATAATACTATAACTATACATTTATAGTTATAGTATTATGGCACTTACACCATATATGGCATTACTATAACTTAACAATACTTATATTGGGTTGAATTGATAGTCAAACGTCTAGCCAAATAAACTCTTAGATAGTCTAGTCAAATTAAATTCTTAAATGACGTTCGTAACATAAACGAAATATATGATAAGAAATATAGCGATTCAAAAACATGTGAATGCATGATATCGATATCGATTGAATTGATCGATAATTCTATCCATCCCTAATCAGCAATTTCGGCGACACAAACTAGACATAAATCGTTTAGTCTGTTAAAGTTTCATCAGATTTGGAGTTGTCATCGTTAATTGGACTACGGATAACGATTCACTCTCACCTGCGATGCCAACTTCAATTTAATTTGATCGTAATAACTGCTGGTGACACGTGCTCTGAAGTTAATGAATGAACATAATGTTATGACATCATATTTAATGATAAATTGTTTTTCAGATGATAAATACTGCATATAAATGCAAAGAGAAGACGAGACGAAATCGATAGAACCATCAATTAGACGGACAAGGACAGATGATGGCAATCGGCCAGGAAATCTCTTTCAGACCATTAAGATTATTGTGAAAATTCTCTATAAAAGAGAGAGTTTAATTACAAAAAGAATTTAAATAAATTTATTAGGTATTTAAAGTCTCAATTTACACTAGGTGAGCATTGAATTGCCTCGATTCCGGTGACGGTTATTGCCCCCAAGTAAACGATCCCTTACATAGAGTATATTTATCATCCCAAAGTTCGGATTGACCACAGCACAGTGTAAACATGGGCTCCACTTATCGTATAGTATAACTGCTTCGCTTTCATTATTGCTTAAGTTAAGACGTCATCGCGAGATTTCATACAGACTATCAAGTTTTGTTGTTTTTGCAAGTAGTTAATATACGGTTTAACATAGAGATAATACAATTAAACAATAAAGGCAATATTATAATTCGATTTTAACGACTTGAACTGCCGCTTCACAGTCTCGCCAACTTTGGGGTCCCGAGTTCCCGGTCTGAAAATCGACTTTCTATATTACATCAAGTTAGTGTGTTATTGTCTACTTTCGTTATTTCACATAAGATAGCTTTAGCTACTCATCATGTAATCAGAGTAATTTTGCCTATTTTTTATTAAATATCAACAAAATCATTGATAAAATCAATAAACTATTCTTACTATAAATACAGCTACGGTAACGGCTACGGCTATGACTATGACTACGACTACGGCTACGGCATCGGCTACTTCGGCGGTCGCAGCCCAGCCCATTTTTAACTTAAGAAAAGTTTTGTCTACTCCCAAATAACACTTTTCGAGTGCACCCTTATAACCATTGTAAATTCTGTTGTACCATGCTTCAAACTAAACATAAACTGTCTTCTTATAGAACTAGGACAATAATAGTATTCCTTTTATAGCAAGCCAGAAAAAATATAACTTTAGTTTGAATTTGTCCATAGCTTAGCGCCAGCGGATTCGCTTGCGTGGTCCTGAATATACATTTAAACCTTACTCTTGAATCACTATGTATAAATAAGAGTGATTTATATTAAAGAGAATCCCATCAAAATACATACCGCGGGAAGCTACTAATGCTTTATACAAATTTATAGAAGTTTGAAAACGTTTACATTCAGGTAAACAAATAAATAATAATAATAAAAAAACATGCAAATTTTCAAATCATACAGGACTAAACCTAATTTTAGATTAGATCTGGTTTGTGAAACAGAAATGTTACAAATATCTCATAACAAACTCGATAAATTTTTTGACTACACTAAACGTCACATTTCTCGTGTCGAGAGTGAGATATCTTATAGACCCGAGAATGGTGACATTTGGGCGTAGAGAAAACTTTCTCGAGTTCGTCATGCTACGCGTAGTCAAGCGTCAAATATAAAAGTTTTCATGTTAATAGATAATAGATATGAGAGGACGTGCCTCCGACCGCGCCTGCGTAATGCGCAGTCACCGTCTATTCCCAAAAATAGAGTGTGTTTAAACATGCAACCGGGATATTTCAACAATGACGAGCATGAGTCATGTACTCATTAATACACAATTAGCTTATGACGGGCTTCCGTTTAGGTGTATGTAAATGACATAAAATGAGAAAGAAATTCATATTTATTTCATAAATTCGCTTTCCGTATATATAAATAATAATAATTTGATATTGTAAAGGGAAATATTTCATTGCTTATTTGCATTGAATAGACTCCGAAACTATCGAAGTGAGATAAATTATTATTTACGCGGGCAAAGTCGCGAGAAAAAAAACTAGTTGTATTATAAAGTATGATTTCAGAAGAAACAATATTACAAGAAAATTTTGAATGAAATAAAGCAATAACAATTGGCTTCGAATAGAATTGAAAAATTGCCAGATAAAAAAAGAACTAAAGACGAGCAGAATTACAATGACACATTATTTGATCTTTCACAAAATGTTTGCTTTTTATATTCAATTTATTTCATAAAATAATTATACCGTTGATATTTGATATCTTGGTTTACGATAGCTCTGGCTTTCTTTAAACAGTTGTGTATATTATTTCATTTATGATTGTTCATAATAATACACCGTGAATGTAAAACCTTCAGAGTGCAAGACAGACACGCGCATAAAGAGTTCCGTCTAAACAAACAAACATCTATAAAAACGCAAATAAAATCACATTTGTTGTATGGAAACCTCCTTAAGTAAAATTTAAAAAATATAAATAACTTCGCTCGCGGGTAATTCTTTTGATAACGCAATATCTTAATTATATAAAAACGATATTACTTTTACACTGTTTTAAAATATTAACTTTATGTTTAAAGATTCTAATTTTCTATAAATAATGTGTTCATATTAAAAAATACGACGGACCTTACAAACCACAGAAATAAACTTTTATTCATGCTATTATGCGTTGGACGTCACTCGGGATGACGTAAGGCTTCTTCAAATCAGGTCATTGAAAACTTACGGTGAAATTTTACCTGGAATAAAATTTTCTTTTTGAGCAGCCATGTAAATAAATAACGGCAAATCGAGAACTTTTTTTAAGTTAATTAAATGGTATAATTTTAGCTACAATCATTATCAAATTTCTATGAGACCAATCTTGCAATGAATCCTTTCCAATATGTAAAATACGAGAAAAATATCACGATGATGAATGCCCTTAAATACATATTTTAATCTATTTTAGAGTTTTGCTTTTTATAACCGCAACAGAAATACATCATCTGTGAAAATGTCAACTGTCTAACTTTCACGGTTCATAAGATACAGCCTGTTGACAGACAGACAAACAGACAGCGATGTATGTCTTCGTAATAGGATTCCCGTTCTACCCTTTGAGTACGAAATCCTCACAAGAACGAAATCCTAACACGCACGCAAGTGAAATAGAGAACCTTCTCTTTATTAAAGTCAGTTAAAAATTTTCATCGAGATAAATGTTCAATGAGTGAAGAGGTTTCGACATATTACCGTTACAGGCTTTGTTTAGGTTATCGAGGGATACTTTAGGGGAAAATGCTTTGTAAACTAAAGTTCCTTAGGGACACCATAGTAGGGATGTTCAAGATCTGTTTTCGTATATCTTAAACCTTTTAAATACAAAAGATAAAAGTATATTTATTGGAACGAAACCACAAAAATTACGAAACTGAGGTTATATCATGAACATTTACTCTATATTTCATTTAACGATAAATATTTTCTTCGCATAAATATCTCATTATTTTAAGCGCTGAGGTTGAGGTCTTAAAATACTTAATATGTAACGAAAAATTTACTATCACGAATTCCTCCGCGCTTCTGGATGCACGTTAAGCCTTTGGTCCTTGTGGTAGATTATGAGTCGTTCTCTCCATTTGAGTACATTTGTGTCATCATAAACAGTGGTGTGTTTAAATGACAACGAATGAGAAGTTTTAATAGATCAGTTTGATGAAACTTTAGTAATTACTGACCGTCAATGTGATTGATTAAAATTATTTTTTTTATTGACATCAACCCACGAATATTACGGGCGCACCGCGAGCACATATACGGGGATCGACCGGAAAGTAATTAAATTATGTTGTTTCACACAAAATGACAAAATTCTTATAGGTATAAATAGAAATTACCCAAAATTTCTTTCGTTTAACTTAAGAAATCGAAATTGTAAATGGTGTCCCCTGATATGCGTAGCCGCGAAAAGTTCGGATAAATTCTGTTATGGAACCGAAAACTTTTGTGACGCGAACATCACTGTATACTTTCAATAAATTTCTCAGGCAAAGACCCCATTTAAGCACCTTTCCCCATCTGCAAAATGGAACGTTAGGGGAAGTTGGGCCATTTCGTATCCTTTAAAAAGCCTGTTGGATTACAATAATATGTTGCTTCATTCAATTAAAAATGTACTTGTTTGTTCTAGACTGTGCCTCAAGAAAACGAGATGAAATAATTGCACGGTTGATAGGATATAAATAATAATAAATTTATTGTCACACCATTTTTGTGCAGTCCATGATATTTTCAAATTAACAATAACACAGTAGTATAGCAATTGCCAGTCTTATCGCTAAAAGCAGAATGAATAGCAATTATGAGTAACGGCGGTATAGAGTACGTAAATAAATAAATAAAATTTAGTAAAAATACATTAATACTTGTAACATACAATATTTACATAAATACAAATAATATATACATAAATAATGTATTATGTATTTTATGTGTACATAAGATATAAATAAATAATAAATAGAGACACTTGTTGAAAACTGTTTTTAATTAATAAGTCGCTTAACACAATGTAGTTTTCTTATTTTCCGGGTTCCCTACCCAAAGCGTAGAAAATAGACCCTATTACTAAGACTCTGTGGTCCGTCTGCCTATAGCATGAATCAGGCTGGATCTCGTGCACCTGTAACAACAAATACTAAAATCGGAATAAAATAAATCTTGAACAGGATCTTATGACTCGATAATCATTACGATTATTAGAAAAGTATTCCGTAAAGCACTCAAATATAAAGTGACTCGCATAATTATCAATTTTCGTCATAAAAATAAATAATTTAAAGAAAAACAAAAAACCCGACTGCGTAAAAACCAATTTTAAAAAATACATGAAAAAATTAACTTAAATAAAAACTCAAAAGAAATTAACAAGCCCAGTAGTTTAGAATTCTGTTAGGTAATACAGAACAGAACGACTCATAGTCGGTGCCCCTTGGGAAGATTTGATTGGTAAAATTTTAATTTGAATGAAAATATTTCTTCGTCATGCTTTTTCACTGTTTTTTTTTTGTTTGTATAACGTTTTTACTTTAAATAAAAACTTAAATCAATAAGTAAGAATATTAGCGAGAATTATTGTTTTGTTAAACAACTTTAAATCGTTATATGTATATCCTAAACTATTATTTAAAATAAAAGGAACCTAAAGATTATTTTTAAATACCTATTCAACGACACCCCACTTGACATAGTTCGCCGATTTTCTGGTTCTGGTTGTCGCTGTGGTGAATTTTGATTACTGTCATGTCTTTAACGAATCGATTGACGTAAGAATCATTAAAATCGGCCTACGAATTTGATCTCTAGAACGCCACATAAACATACATAGACATATATAGAGTAAGGTAAAAAAAATATCGAATCAAATGAATCATCACGATTTACACTTAATTTAGGAGCACTGATTTAGAATAGCTAATAATTAGCGCCGCCACCTGCGATCATTGTTTTTAAGCAGCTTTCGCAAGGGTCGGTCACAAGATGGATGATCAAAAGAAAATTATTATCTCGAGCTACTCCAGTGCTTCGGAAAACACCTTCAGCCATTATTTCCGGCTACATTTGCAGTCGTTAATATCCTCCAATCTGCATTGGATTAGCATGGAAGGTCATGTCTCATTCTCCTTGACCATTTTTAATAACCATGATTAACTTGGAAATTGGAATTTGACTCATAAGTCACTATAACATAGTGATTGGTGCTTTCGTTTAGGGCATTGCAAAAACTTTCGCAAAGGATTCTACGCCCTGAACATATAGACAGTAAGGCTTGTTTTAGTATCACGCTGACCGTCGGCGCTGACAAGCCAATATGTACCGTCAGCGTGTACAGTCAAGTGGAATGGAGATGAACACAGGAGAAATGTGTGAATGCATTCGATTTACTCTACAAAAATAAAGATACCAAAAACAAGTAGTACTGTATCGTGGTAACTTATCACCAAACTTTGCCATTAATAAACGCGTCGAAATTTCTTATTGACATGCGTAAATAGTTAAAGGACATGGTATCGTCATCCCATTTAACTCTGTTTCAAACAGTGTCAACTGGTTGAACATTGTCACAAATGCACCCACTAGCGATCTTTGAGCAAAAGAGGATGAACATGCTGTGTTCATCTTTTTCGTTGTCGCTTCTTTCTTTTTGCATAAATAATACACTGCAGCAATTTTAACACTCACAGGATTGGCCATGTCTGTACTTGGCAGCGATCAGCACGACACTGTAGTGAGTTTGCGCCGACAGCTTGAGCTGATAGCTACGCGCGTAGACGTCAGTGCGGACGGTCCGCGTTACACAAAAACCAGGCTATATCAGAACAGAAAACCAAATGTAGTGACCCCATTCCCGGTCAGGTCAATGTAGATAATGAACTATTTTGTATTGTTTCGGGTCAGTGTGTTGTGGTACTTTCATTGTTCCAGATTTCCTACAAGAGCTTCGCTACTCAATTTCTGATCTGAGCAACGTGTGTGATATTGTCTAATACTTAGTATATAAGACGAATGTTATTGGATGGTTGAAAAGAACTTTGAAAATGTAAGTAGGTAGTTTGATTAAAGTATTAATCTCATTTCTATGGCTTTTGTTTGTATATTTAGTTGTTACTCAAATAACTGGTAACTACGCGGTAGCAATTAGTTATAAAGGTTACCCGCCGTATCTTATCTATCCATTAATAAAATTTATGTGCCGGTAAATGGTTACCGGGCAGTTTGGAAGGTGAATAATAGTGTATATTTCGCGGATATTTTGATGTTTACCGCTTTATCGAAAAAGATATATTTTCTTTTTAAAAACCTAGCCTAGGCATTTCAAAAATAGGTCAAATGTTGGTCGTTCGTTATTTAAAAAGAATATATGCAATTTTGAGCTAAAAAATTTACTAACGCGTCTAGTAATGAGATATATCTGAAGATGTAGCTTATTTTTTACTTATTTCATATCAGGAAATCAAATCTTAATAATTATTTTAATATGATAACTGCCCGAATACCATTCGGACCCTTAAATTATGATTTGCTTCACTACCTTCATGAGATTCGGACCCAATAACAGTTTCCTACGTTTTGTTTCATCTACTACGGAAAAAATTCTTTCGTCATAAGGTGCACATTCAGAATTACATTTTTGATTTATTTCCACATTTACGAGTCAAACTATAAAAAGCTTTGATTTTAATACATTAATTTTTCGCTTCACAATTATTTATGCTTTTGACAGCTATTATAACCTCAAAATATTATTTACAAATTAAGAATCTCTCTGGCCTCCATATAAAAAGAAGAGAAGAAAGACTAAGATATTATTCTATTTTAAGCAAAAAAATATTTTTAAATTGTCACTAATGGTGCGTAGATGCGATCTTTAAAAAAAACATGTGACAGGTCAATCAATGCGTGGAAAGCGGACATTCTATATAATGAACTCTAGGACAACCTGCACGCGTAGCATGATAAACTCGAGAAACGCTTTGTCTACACTCATTTGTCAGTTTCTCGGGTCGAGAGTGAGATATCGTATGGGCGCACCCGAGAACAGTGACATTTGAGTGTAGACAAAACGTTCTCGAGTTCGTCATGCTACGCGCGCTGGATCATGGAAACTCGAGATTTTTATATTATGATACCTATTCAATTCCAATAAATAAGTAGGTCGGATATTCATCCTTCGTTATTTAAAAATTCACACGATTAATATTCCTAATGAGAAATGAAAAAAGTGAATGGATAACATATTTCTTCTTTAAGTATTATTGTGCGCAGTCGTGTAGTGGTTATAAAATGAAATTGTCATTTTTATCGGCTATAATAAAACGCAGAGCAATTCCGATCCCAAAGTAAGCTGCTGAAGTGATTGTTATGGAAATCTGAAGCAGTGGCGGTAAGTTTCAAATACATATATTTGTAATGGCCCCGGTATGATTATGGTAAGATTGTTCGTAAATTGGAGATATTGATAAAAGATCAGTCGTAGGATAATAAAAAGAATAAGGTTTTATATTATCTTGAACAGCATTGTACAATGCGAACAATCACTACATAGTATAAAACAAAGTCGCTTTCTCTGTCTGGCCCTATATTCCTATGTATGCTTAAATCTTCAAAACTACACAACGGATTTGGTGCAGTTTTTTTCTTTTATTGTTTTTTTATTAAATTATAATCTCTCAAGCAATTACTTCTCTCGATTATAGATATGAGTGTAATATTGCTATTAGTTTACTTTCTCCTGTTTAAGGCTGATTGGGGTGATTCAAAAAGAAGATTTTCATGTGTAATACAAGACCACGCGGGCGAAGCCGCTGGCGGTTATTTGTTGCGCAGAATTATACAATTGATAGTCTCGAAGTTATTATCGTAAAGTATCGAAGTTATTTAAAGAAATAGCAAAGATTGACTATAATATCCGAAACTAAAATTGGCAACTTAAATTTTAAACAAAAATATAAATTGTATATAGGAAAAACTATAAAAAGTCTACGGTTTTATTTTCTTTTGTTATCCTATACTTCCAGTTTGTGAACTCGATGTTTTTATCTTTTTCTATGGTAACAGTTCCTTCGCTAATTAATAAATTTAATGACCCATTAATCGTGTCGCTTCTCAGGAATTTGTTCAGTGTTCTCCCCTACGAACAACATTCTGCCATCTAACGAATCGTAAAAAGTAACTTCCGGTTCGGTAAAGAGAAAACGGCTATACTTAGAGACTATATACTTACATATAGAACGAGAAACAATATATCGCAAATTCAAATTCAATTCAGTCTATGGTTTAGACTCGACAGCGACTTTTCTAGAGTCTAGGCTATTACTTTATTATGAAAATCGAATCTCAAGCCATGAGTTCAGAAATATACAACGGGAGATTTTATTCTGAGAAGAACCAGCAAGGGCAGCCCTTATGTCTGCTTGGTTTATTTCATACAGAAAAAAATATTATATTCGACAATGAAGTCAATTAAACTGACAAATAAAAACCATTCGTCAATCGATTCATATACTATATGAATGCCAAACCCATTGATATAATAATTAATTAATTAATATCGAATAATCATAATAAAAGAAAATGGATAAGTAGTCTAAAACTGAATTATCTCCACTAGAAGCACCCACTCACTTTCCCAGTTTTCAGCTAGGAACAAAGGAGTTGCCTAGCTTAGTTAATAGCCAACACTGTTAAATGATGTTATCTTTAATAAACTTTTTGGGCAACACAAGAATCGAAAAAATCATTAGTTGCCTACTTTTCTTTTAAGACATCTATGAGGTTGCCAAGTACTAAGAGTTTATTACATTTAAATAAACATACAAAAAGAATTACTTTTAGCTGAATTTTTCAAAGTGTGGCACATTTACATTCGTTTAGACTTTTAGTAGTTTATTGCGACTTAAATTTTATATAATAGTGGCAAATTTTTATAAAGGAAACCCTATGAGGTTGCTCTTAGAACAATATTCACTTAGTGAAAATATTAATAATGTCGGTCTGTTTGTAACATTTTCAGCTTGAAAGTCACAAACGATCCTCGTATATGAGTTGTTCCATTATTGGTTAAGTTAAAGTTACGTACAGCTTAAGTGGCCCTAACGTTGACCCTCGTTGATACCTTATGAACCCTACGTATATAATCCGACCCCGTGTCGACCCCTGGGGGTCAATGTAAACCACTTTTGGCATGTGTGGACTTCATTGACCTAAAATCAAATAAAATTAAATTTTGAAAAAAAAGTATATACTAGACTTATATAATTATATTTTTACACTTTTTTTAAAAACATTCGTTTCATATTGCTTGTTATTTCATATCATAAACATCGTAGCACGTGCTCTCGGCTTTTTAGCAGGAACACGTTAAATAAAGTGGCTGGCGATTGGTTATTTGTTTAACTAATCATTTAGGCCCGGTAACTATGGTGGGTTAAACGAAAATAACTCTTCGTAATTTGTTCTCGTTTTATAATTAAAATTGATGTGTTGCTATTGAACTTGGAAAATATCGAATTTTTGTTATAATTTTGTTAAAATTAAATACGTGTAGTTTATTTGTGCATCAGATACAGTGTCAGGTCCTACCTTCGTTGCATCATAAATTTGAAAATGCGAGTCATAATAATATTTCGAAATTATACTAATTTTCGTTTTCGCAGTAATATAATAGCCGAAGGTTTACCAACTGACACCCGAAGAAGTGTCATTTTAATTCATACGAATAGTAAGTAATTGTAGCAATAAGTATAAGAACGTTACATTGATTTTAACAATGCATAAATGGTGACTATTCTAAAATATTCTAGTAAATACAGCACGAATAAATAATCAATAAGCATTAACGAATAATAAAGGCTTTGTTTTCATTAATCACGTCTGTTGTATAGCGGTGTATAACTAACTGTAAAAAGTATGGTAAATTAAATTAATTATATTTAACATTACGCTAGACTTTGGGTGGCTAATATTTTATAAATATTATATACAATATAAACATTAAAGCTAATATTAACCAACCGCCATAGATCGGAATTAGCATTATCCAAACTTATGAACAAAATTAGTAAATGTGCATTCACACACATACACTTATGCAATGAACAGGCACACAATAATGTCCGTAGGTATTAAAATTTTTTTTATGCTTATTATATTTATAATTTTGCTTAAATTGATTATGAAAAAACAATATTTTATACTCGATGCAAAGTGACCACAAACAGCGCATGACGTGATGTCCCTCTGCTCATACCAGAACTAAGAAAATTAAACCTTATGCACACATAGAATGATGTTAGTTTGAGAGGGTGTGACGTCACAGCGACGCCATGACAGAAGATGACGTTATCGCGGGACATTTTGAAAACCAAATTAAGTTTTAGAGTTTCACTTATTATATGAATACTTAATAATACTTTTTTATATATATTTTTAGATATATTTCTATAAAATAATATTTAAAAATGTCGTCTACACCCCTATTTATATTTTCAATGAGTAGTTACTAATACATTCATATCTATAAATCGTCAGAAACACTCACTATTTAAAATATGCCTAATGGTAGACCCGCTAAGGTCTTAGTTTGCTTGCTTCGGTAGAGCAATTAAATTGTTAAATAATCGCCACAGATATGATTTCAATTAATATTTGTAGGTAGTTTTAATAACGCAGCGGATTGAACAATCTTAATAAACTTTACATATATTTTTTTATTAAGAAACCTCAAGGATAGAGTTTAAAAAATATATCTGTACATCAAAGCCAACTGGTCGCATGTCTATTTTTTGCGAATATTACTTTTGTTCTAGAACATAATAACTTTTTCGTTCTCTTTCGGGCTCTGTAATCATTATTTAATTATCTCTGTGATTTACAAATTTCAGTTTACTACAAAAGTCGAATGTCCACATAAATTTAGAGCAAAAACAATTGATTCTGACATGGAAATTTTTGCCTGTTGTAATCTTGAAATAACGCCTCCAAAATAGAACGGATGTTTATATAAATTTATTCTTTTCTCAAATTCTCTTAAAGCTAGTGCCAGAAGTTAACATCAGACCATTGGGTTCGAAGAATTCATACAACTTGCAGAGGGAAAGAAATAACCAGATTTTTTTAAATGAAGACTCTGTTCGCTATTCTCTGTATTCAATTTATGCGTATTAAACATCTGGTATATAAAAAAAAACATCGTATGATTTTGATTTTTCTGTAATTTATGAAGAGTAAATTTAAATCTAATTGCTGTATATTGCTTAGAACTTTACTGTAGAAATCCACATAAAGACCCCAGAATGAATTATTAACTTTTTTAAGTCTAGTCATGGGCAGCGATAATTTATGTATGTTTATCTCTTGTAAGTATTTCATTTGTTAATAAACTCCTCTATAATTCAACCGCTAAATATCATCCTACTAAAACAATGCATTCACATTTGCTTATCTATTCAAGTTAGTGTAATTTCTCCTCGCTTCTCTTGAAACCGTTACTGCCAAATCGTGGTAATAAAATACTCAGACGAAGGAAACTAAAATTAGTAGGGTTCAGTTAATTGTGGGTTCATTACCTGGAATTTATATCGATATCATAAACAATCATCGTGCCTTATAAGCAATGTATATTCTTATGGATATGTTGTTCTAATATTTCATCGATACAGAGTAATATTGCAGTTGCAGGTGCATTGGTTTATGCTTTCGCTCCGCGTTGAGAAAGTTTTTATTTATTTTGCATACAAACATAAATAAAATACTCTCTAGCCTACTTTTTACTAAATTAAAAATTATAAACTTCATTAAAAAATAGTTTTTTTTCAGTAGAGTTGATTAAGTGTTAGTATTTTTTTGTAAGTAAAGTCGTTATAAGGGAGTATTTTAAAAAAAAATATTTCCCGACATCAAACTAGATGTCACTACGGTACTTTCTTGATTTCTCAATGACAAACTTTCCGGTTTTCTTTTATGTCTAAAAGTAAATTAGTTTTCAAAACTCAATAAACAACTCATATTCTATTTGCACTTTTTCGTATTGGTATTGATATCATGTTTTGAACTTTTCAAATTTCAAGTTTTTAATATGTTAGTTAAAAGGAACGGAAATGACTGTCTTTGGTCCATTCGTTTCCTGCAAAAATCAACTTTTGCTAGAGTCGCCATCTAGTGGAGGTGCTTTTTTGGTGCTTTCTTTTTATTTTTAAATACTTCCTCATTGTAATAACCATTAGCAAATTAAATTCGATTCTTTTTGTCGGACCGCAGAAATCACATGACCAATAAAAATAGTTAACACGATATCTCAAAAAAATCTGATCAATTTACCAATGGTGTTTTTGGTTTTCGTATCGATTTCATCGATAAGAAAGACCTGTGTCCCTTCCAGCGGAGGGAACATTAATAGGCTGACGATGATGAAGCTGATGTATTTGGTATTCCGTAGCAAAGTGATCATTTTGATTTGATACCAAACTAAATATAAAACCTTTTTCCTAAAAAATATTTATTAGCTGTAAGACCGCAATAAGAACCAAAATCCTAATAAAATAATAATGTTTTTATCCCTATGAGATTTGAACAAAGATTTATATAGAATAAATGTTTTAAAAGTACCACGAAGCCTGATCAAATTTATAACCTTACGATGTTAATACCCCTCTCCGGTACCCTAGGGAGCTTTAGTTTACACAACATTCTTCCCAAAAGTATCCCGAATTATCTCATATTAAAGCGAAGTTTAAGAATTAACTACTAACCTCTGTTTATCTATAGAAACTTTATAACTAATTGTTTAAAAATATGCTTCCAAAAAAAAATAACTAATATGTAATTTGCTATTGTGACCCAATTGTTTCGTATGTGTGACAGTTATATAAAAAAAAAACTTATCTAGCAGTTAAAACCGCAACAAGAAAGAGTTCAAATATCAATTTACTAATAAATCTTTCCAATCGTAAGCAAAAACAAACCAGCGAAGTATTTATTTGATAAACTCTTTCGAGCCACACTGCGCAACAGGAATAGAATACAATTCAATTGAATTTCGAATAAACACAAATAAACGTAACACTAGACACAATAAAACTCCGACCCTTCATCCAGCAATACGATTCCCGGTTCTTATTCGTAAGAAAATAAAGTTTAAAATTGTATCTTCTTTACTACTCGAAACGCATTAGGCGTAAGGTATTCTAAATTTTGATGCAAAATAAAATCTTACGTAGTTCTGTGACGCAATAAACATACGAGCAGTTGTTTTGACCGCAAACGCTTCTTTTACTATCTACACTACTGCTTTAACATGTTTGTAAAAAAAAATGACAATTTGTTAACAATAAAATGTAAAATATTTGCTATATAAATTTACACTGTTATTATTTATAACGGAGACAGAACAAAAATGCATTTTACATTACGTTGGGAATTGGGTATTTGTATGAATAAATAATGACTAATCCACTACTATTGAGTGTTGAGTATTTATATTTGGCTTCTTTTGCACCGCGGACAGTTTATCCTTGAAGATGACAAAGTATCCCTTTTGCCTTTATTTTACGATCACCTCGCACGCAGCCGTTGTCGAAATCGACTCATAAAAGCCATTCAATTACCACGACAAAACTTTTATTCTGATAACTTACAAAGATACAAGAGTGTTGACGTCTTTTCTTTGAGAAAACATAAAGCTTGGGTAAATTTTAAAAAGTCTCGTCGCAAAAGTTAAAAAGAAATAGTAAAACATAGCAATAGATAAAATACTCGACTTAAGAAAATATGCTGACGCAAAGCTGTCTCTATTACGACATATTACGACCAATGCTTACGTAGGAAGATTCATATTTCATTCGATCACTCATTCTTTTATTGTCAATGTAAATTAGACTTTTTAGCACATTTGTAACATGTTGAACGAAGTTCGAGTGTGGTAATCAAATTTTCGAAATTTATAACGGCTATATTCATTTCAAAACGTACGCAATCTATTTCCGTATGTTCACGCCTTTGTAATACTTGGAACGGTACCAACAAGCGTATATAAGAGACACTCAGTAATATAGTATAAACTCATGTTTTAAAGTAACGTAAGTATTCATTGAATGGATAAATACATACATACTTGTTTCTTATATTTACATATATACTACTACTATTTAAAGGCGACAAAGATGTCTCAAACTTCTCGCGTCTTCTTCGTCAGTGTTGGGAGCCCCCCGTACAACAAACGTAATTTCTTAACGGGTCGACTCGCATTGGCTGGTTTTTAAATTATTTCCACGTACTCTCATCATCAGCCGTAAGACGCCCACTGCTGAGCAAAGGCCTCCCTCATAGATCTTCACAACGATCGCTCCTGCGCTGCCCGCATCTAGCTGATTCCCGCAGTCTTTGTAAGATCATCAGTCAGACGACGCTTAGTGAGTAGACCTGGTGGGAGGCATACCCACCGAGCGCACAATGAATGCTCGACAAGTTTAAGAGTAGTATTCCCAATTTAACTGGAGTGGTTACAACATGGATGTTTGACATGATTTCATTTTAAAACCTACTCTTTGGGATGCTCATGGGGACCGTACTTTACTCATTTAATAACAACTAATTTTAAAAATTTTCAACGCGTGTGATTATAAACTTTTTACATTTTTAAATGTTTTTCCGTGATCTCTAGGTATATATTACCCTCACCGTCAGCTTTGCTATTCTATTAAAAATACCAAAGCTGACGGTGACGGTTATTTGTGACGTAAAATTCGGTGTCGAATAGAACGTCATAGCTTAGAAAGAAAACACCATACATTGCAATATCATAGTAATGTAATATTTATAAGTAAAATCCGGCGTCACAGAGCGGGGTGAACTATATAGTAAGTTTTTGGCCAAAAATCGTAAATCCAGGGTTGAAAATCTTCTTCAAAGGGGCAATCAAGGTTTTAGTTGATTTTAGGGATGCCCGATGTTAGAAAATATCGATGTTGATATGGATGTAAACATAGAAGCTAAAGCCTCGATGTTAGATAAATATCGAAAGGGAAAACATCGATATCGTGTCACCAGTAAATAAAACAACCATAATATCAAACTACATTTTAAAGATTTAAGTCATTAGGGCATAGAAACACATTATATGTTCCAATACGCAAAAAGATGACAATCCTTTCGGTGTCGAAATGACACGTCGTCGTGGAAGTTTCCTAGAATAATACAAAGGTATTTTTAGTGTTCGTTCAAAATTTGCTAAATACTTACTGTGTGTGGAAGTATTCATAGATTTCGGTCGAATATATGACGTGTAGACGATCTAATTTCGATTATGTGTCCCTGCTGACATCGATGTTACGATGTTTTATTTAATGAAACATCGATATTTTATATCCTAATATGGATGCTCATCGAAAATCGATGATCATCGGGCATCCCTAGTTGATATATCCTCTATGATACGACAGTGCAATTTCAGTAGGAAATCTTGAAGAAGTTGATGTATCCTTTTTGGCGTTCTTGAAGATTCATCATGTGTATCTGGCTCTTTTTTTCAGAAATATTAAAATATAAGAAATATGTGAATTGCTTCATGATTTTATGCAAAAATTCAAAATTAACATTGAGCATTTGAGGTTGCTTAAACAAGCTAAAACCGTATTTTGTCATAGTCATTTGAAACTTACAAAAGGTTAAATGAGAAACCTAAAAAAAATATGCTCTAGATTTCTATGGACACTCAAAAATTGGTAACGAACTATATTCATCAGTTCTCAGTTCTGATGACTATAGTTCGTTACCAATTTTCAGTTCTCAGTCAGCAGTTTTTGAGACATAACAAATATGACTGTCATTTATTGTAAAAACACTATGAAAAAGGTAGCAGTAAAGTTTTGCTGCTAAGGAACCTTTCATAGACCAGTCCGATTCGTACTTGGTTTCAATACATTTTAATATTATATTTGAATTCTGGGTAGTATATATGTTTTGGTATTTCTATTATTGTAATGGAAAGTGACTTTATAGTGTAATGAATTCGTTTTCCAACAGGGCTTCTTTATATGAAACAAAACAGAGAAAAAAAAGCAACCTCTGTTGTGTCTCTTGTGGGTTCTTCTCGGTACAAGGTCTCCCGTGGGTTTGCGAATCAATGGCATAGCTTTCGACTTTCACGAGTGCTCGTAATAGTCTAGACTGAATAAAAAATATTGATTCTGAATTTACGTGAAACGGATTGTTTATTTACTGTGAAAGAAGCGCCGTTGAAAGCGCTATGTTCATAACACAAGACATATGTGTGCTAGATGCTACATTACTCTTAATAAAACCGTCATCGTGCAACATTAAACAAACAGTAGGTATTTGTCGTAGAATACTACACTTCCCTTTTATCAGAAACATGTATAGCTGAATTTTTTTTTTGTATTATATAAGGGAATAAATTTAAACTCATATAAATCTTCATCGATCACGATGGAGATGAAATAAAATATTTAATTTTAATGCCAGCGACTTGGACCAGCCTGTTTGGTGTTTCCGTTTTTACAATGTTTTTCATTGCTGCTCCAGTACTGTTAGTCATATGGTCAGTTGCACAAACGTCCATTAAGGTTTAATGACTACTTTAAGCTATAATGAATGTCAAATTTGTACAGGTAATGTCGCTTTAAACTATTAAAAAAATTAATGGACGTTTGTCCAACTGGCTGATAGAGTGATGTTATATAGTCTTCCTAGATAAATTGTCTATCGAAACCCAAAAATAGTTTTCCAATTCGTATAAGTAGTTCCTGATATTAGCGTGTTGGACTAAACAAACTTTATAATATTAATATAAATAGATAGATATCTATCTAATATTAGTATATATTTTTTATAAGAAATAATATTTACCTCCGCACACTAATAAGACCCAAATCATGAAAATTCTAATGTCAATTGTCATAAATTTACGAAATGTTAAGGTTTTTATTTCATCTGCTTTCAACCTTATTAACCTTATTAATCCTAGAAGTTTAATCTACGTCTAATATGTCGATAGAGTCAGTATCACTAAAATAAGTCTAGCCATCTTTGTCTTATACCTCTAGAGGTATTATGTACGCCTGAGACACGTATATTTAACCGTCAATATTTAAGTAATTAATTTAGGATTAAATTGGTAATACATTTGAATTTCGATAAAGCCGACGTAACATTTTTTCTTCTGCTTCTCATTTTAAAGTATACAGGACACAAATAAAATACGTACACTTATGATTATTATTTCACCCATCTTACCGACGTCTCCACACTTAAAACAGAAGAATTTTACCTGAAAAAAAAAACAAAACTTAATTAAAACCATCGTAAATACTGAGAGATACCAAGACAACTGTATTTTAACATTGCGGCGATATGATATTTTGTAAATATTTTACTTATTACCTATTAATGTCCCCACTACAGATCTTCCCTATGGATGGGCGAAAACAGAGGCCCAATGTAGATTGGTGACTTTTAACGATGCCTGATGTAGCTAAGGCCAATTCATAAATATAAATAGACAAAATCACATATATTTACAGTTGTCACAGTTGTATTTATGGATGAGCATCGATCCCGGGACCTTAGAGATTGCGACACCTTGAAATCAGCTTACGAGCCACTTACCCTAGTGGCTGAGACGTTGTTATGAAGTTACTACACCCATTCTCCCTAAACGCCTATTAATTTTTTTCTACAACTTAAGGGAACCCTTAATGCATATAACGAGAAAAATTAGACAACTTATTTATTATTTAAAAACACTTGTACTGTATTTTTTTAACAATAATAAATATATATATATATATATATATATATATATATATCTCTAACACAGACAGAAAATTATTGAACGTTTTTCGGACTATAAAATATTTAATATAATAATAAACTCTTTAATATTAAATGTATTTTATGTTAATTGTAACACAGTAACGAAACGTAATTTATTAATTTGCGTGTAGTTTTATTTTTACGTTTGCAGAATAATTTCCTTTCCTGCGACATAAAGTTAGTACGGTAGAGGATAGTTCGGCAGATCTCGTTTTCAGTAGTAAAGTGGCTTAGACGCAAATTCCTTTGAGCTGTCATTATAAGGTTGCGGTTCGTAAGATAGCGGTAGAGTAATAATGAAAACTGTCGACATGACTGTCTAACTACATGGCTTAAGATTTAATGATATAACGTAATCTGCATGCTTACTCTTTGACGCAATAGCGTTCAATCAACTTTACAATTGTGACGTTTCGTATTCTTAATTTGGTATACTAGCGCCAATTAGTCCAAATTTATTCGTGGTTATTGAACGAACTAAATTACATTGAGTAAATATTGAGTCTATGTTACAACTTTACGAGATAAGATTTAAAGAAAATTTAGATCATTATTGGATTGTATTGAAGTTGGCATTGAGATTGAGTGAATTGTCATTACTCTTGAAGGCAATCTCAAAAGGCAGGAAACTGGTATTAGTAAAATTAAACGGAGAGCTTGTGACAAGGATGTGTATAATCTTTTGAAAACTTGGTATTTCAATTTTAAGAATATACATCACTCTGTACCCAGTGATCTCTTACACTAAATGACACCGAATAGCTCGATCTTGTAGTGGTTGGTGCGTTCGGTCTGCGATGCAGATGTTTATCAAAATGTTTATATACAATTGGTAGTGGCATGATTTTTGTTATTGTCATTACTTCTGTTAGAGTTGGTGATTTACATTTCGCTCATTCTTCAATATCAGTCAAAACACGTCCGTAATGGGTAAAAAATGTTGGACGATACAAAATTACTCTTGATATGAGTAATCGAATAAAGGTTATTTTGAGTTTAACTTTGATAATATTTGCAGTAGCCCGTCATAGGATAGACTAAAATGTTTTATTGGGAGCTCCTCCTTACATTGGAAGTATATACTTATTAACATCCACCAATCCGCACTGGACGCGCATGTAGTATCATAGTTCATTCTCCTTATTCGATTCGATTCGAAACCATCCATAGGGAAGGCCTGTGCCCGAGCAATGGGGCCATTGATAGGCTGCTGATAATCTCATTCAGGCACAGAAGCTACTCAATTCTAATATTGAGTATAAGCACATGTAAATTTTGGAAAAATAAATATTACTATTATTATAAATAAACTAATCATGTCACTGATCCACAAACGAATACAGTTGTCAACCATGTTGTATTACTAGGATATTTCCTGTATAGTTTTATGCAACGTTCTGGGTTCTTGGTTTTTAGAGCGCTCTGATAAGGTTATGAATTTTAGAATTCACAAAAAAAAAACCGGAAAACAAGCTAAGAGAGATATTTTAAGAAGATAATCATTAAAAGCATTGGCTTTTACTGGCATTGGCCAGTATAGACTTTTTGGAAGTTACCATGCTGACAGACCTGCTGTTCTGGTATATTAAACTGCACAGCCTTAAAATTTTGAATGGTATCATTATTTTTATTTCAATATTTAATCTTAATGATATACTGAAAATTATTGTGATGATAATTTTAACACATAACATTCAGTTTCACAAATGTTAATTAAAGTTTAATGATGACTTTAAGATATTAGAGCTTAAAATCGTAAGTAAATTAAATTTAAGTAAATTTGCAAATTGTTGCTTTAAACTGATGAGAATTTTAATGGACGTTTATGCAATTTGGTAATAAACACTCCGCTCGATTTAACCAAAGCTTTTGCTTTCATTTTTGAACTTATATATGGTAAATCCTACTGACCGGAATGGTTAAACGCTCGGGAAGCTGAATTTCAAAATATTCCAGTGAAAGGAATTAAATACAGTGACAAAATTAGATATCAGAACGTAGCGGCTGTGCTACTCATCGGTTTGTATACAGCCGCAACCTTAGGCAATATCTTAACCCACTCGTCCGAGAACCACTTAAAAGCCTTCACTCTCTAACTGGAATTACACCGACTGAGGTAATCCATTCCAGGTGACCCGAACTCGGTAGAAAATTAACATAGGACCTCAACTTTCTAACGCTTGTCATTAATCCAGAAAAAGAAGAAAGATATATCTTCTTAGATTTATTTATATATATAGTTTTATATATATAACCCGACTGCGTGAAAACAAATAAAGAAGTAAAAAAAATATATAATTACTGTCACTAAAAACTAAAAACAAAAAAACAAAGAGTTGATTGCCATGAAATATCAATTTTACACAATACAAATTCATTTACAACATTTAGATGTTTAAAATCGTTGGAAAACTTTGTTGATTTCGGATAACCTGTACAAGTTATTGTTAACAATAAAATATTTATTTAATGACGCAGAATCTAAATTAAAGTCCATTCAAATTTATAACGCAGTCAGCGGCAAAAACTTTATAAATTTGTTTAAATAAATTTATATTTACATACAAACGAAATCAAACAATGTCACCGGTCAATCATTAAATTTAAATTTAGCTAACAGAAGCTAAACAAATTCGATGACGTAGTGGTATAACAGTGCGAATTCGATAACGTAGTACTATCATGGACACTATTCATTTTATGCCAGGTTCTTTTTTGTGTCTAATCTTACATATTGGTTGTATTTAATCTGTTGGACTCCTAATTGTAAAAACTTTGGATAGGTAGTATTCGATAGATTGGGGAGCATGTTTGACTCACAATCAGTTAAAGTTTATATGGTGAAGTGCTTAACAGATGCATGAAATGTGACCAAAGAGTAAATTAATATAGTTATGATCTTAATGTTAAATAATCTTAGAAATAGTAAGACCTAGAATATACCATGATAATTGAAATTTTATGGTGAATTTTGACCACCGCACTAATACTAGTACATCTTTAATGCACACATGCCTTTCAGGTTACAACAAAACGTTAAATTTCCACATTGGATTTTGAACTTTACACTCAATGTATTTAGGTATTAATTGAGCGGGGAAGCTGGACAGTTTTGTATAAACTGACGTGCTGTTGACTGTGTGTTCCTACAAAGACATAATAAACCTTACGTCATCATAGCTCCTCTGACACGTAAGATAATGTATCTTATTGTACATCGAGAGCCTTTGTAACACTGAAGAGTCTATTGTCAACCTCAGCAGGTCAAGCTACGACGTTGAAAACTTCGTTTGAAACACCTTTAAAATTAGTTACAATATTAAATGAATTAATGACTATGTAGCGTGTACCGAAATCCTAAGACAATATAAATTTGATTTTATCTATATTAATATTTTAAAATTTTAAATTTATACAGAGTAAAGAAAACTCAAAGTTGAATAAAAATTAAGAAAATCTTCATAAGTCTGATTCACTTACCAAGAAAAACACCTTGAAAACGGCCTAGTATATATTTTTTTCTAAGTAGATCTCATTTATTTTATTATTAATAAACGTTAATTTTAAAGAATAACAGCTATTTTATACGATTCTTTGTAATTTATATGACTGGCCGATTTATTTGAACCAATTTATAAAGTTGTGAAAGGAAGTGCCGTCAAATTGTATGTTTGATTGATATTAGGTGTTTTCCGGTTAGTCGCCATTTGGCAGTGTCGCCATCCGGTAGTCAAATTAGTGTTCTATTTATATTATTAACATCTTTTAATAAGTAAAGCTTTTTATCTATAAAATTATATTCACTATCCCATGATGGGTTTCAATATGTTCTTTCGACAACTAATTTACATCGACGGTGAGTTTACAAAGTGCCATTTTTGACTACATTAGTCCTACATACTTCGTGGTGACATTGTAATTCCTGAAAAAGCTTTTAACAGCAATTCGGTAGACTTTAATGCAGTTCGAAATAAATAGTTTTTTTCGTATATGGCTCCACAAACTATGAGTCTGCGATAGTTGTCGCAGGTCTGGCAAATCTTTACCCGGCAGTATCTAACCATAACCATGGCCAGGCACAACTGATATGGATATATTTAATACTAGCTTTCTGCCAGCGGCTACGCCCGCATTCTCCCTATGGAACCATTTAAGGAGATAAAAGTACCCTGTATATTAATTTAGGCTCAAAGTTATCCGAATATTTTCATTTAAATTTCATCAAAATCCGTTCAGCAGTTTTTGCGTAAAAGAGTAACAAACAAGCATCCATCCTCACAAACTTTCAAATTTACATATTAGTAGGACTAACGACCCCTTCATGATTACATATTTAGCTTCTATAATTTTTCCAGGGAACTATTTATTATTCTAAGCTTTGGGGCTATGCAATTCCATGTGGATTTTTAGTCACTGCGACCCACAAGATCTATTATAACTCGTCACCACAATCTCAAATTCGGAATGGTAGCCTCTAAAATGCCCGTGATGTTCCTGGCTTTTAAAAACTTTTCTCTCTTCTAAACTGACTATGTGTTGTTCTAGTGCATGACTTCTGTAGAGCTTTAAAAGGTTCTCAATTATTTTTTAACGTGTAATCTTTGGGTAACTAACATTCATCACATCAAAAATATTCAATTACCGGCCCAGAATCTATCTGCCATGTCAAGTTTTTATTGTATAATTCCTTCAGTAATTTGTAAATTTATCTCTATAAATATATCAAAGACAGGCATAACATTTTTAATTGGCGTCAATATCAATTTTTTGTTCACATTTAAAAGACATGATTTTTTTCAATAATAACCAGTGGAGCTTATATTCAATGTTCAGAATTCCTCTCGTGATCATTTTAGTATTGATAAATTACACAATATATCGCTCACTGAATACTACAGTGGCACAACTCAAAAACCATTATTTCGAGAAAACGCCACAACATTGTGGTGGCATCCCATACATAATTTAAAGAAAAAATAAAAACTTAACAGTACTAATATATTACAAACGATTTAACTGTTATGCTAAAAAAAATATTTTCATAATTATAAATATATTAGTAATAGTAATAGTAATAGTAATAGTAATAGTAATAGTAATAGTAATAGTAATAGTAATAGTAATAGTAATAGTAATCGTTTATTTGCTATTAAATGAGGTATTATAAAAGATGGAAAGAAAATTACAGTTCAGCTCACTTAGCTATTACACTAGCATGCAAATACCATATTAATTAATTTTAATTTAATTATTACATTCAAAATACAGGCAATTAAAATAATTATTATTTAGGACTAAATCATTATTATAACCATTAAAAAATGTCAAAAAATAAAAACTATGTCACTACTATTATAACAAATTCAATTCAATTCAATTAGAAATACAGAAAAAAACAATGTCATGGAACATTCATTATCATAGTGATTTGTCAGCCAAATACTCATGGACCGAATAGTAACATTTATGCATCAAGAGTTTTAACAGGCTCTTTTTAAATAGATTGAGTGAAGCATCTTTGATATAATTCGGCAACCCATTATAAATTCTAACAGCCATCGGATAGCAGCTGTTGCTTTGCATTGTTGTAAACATACTGGGTAACACTAGTCGTTCAGGATATCGTCCCCTGTACTCATTGTTCACGTCACAGTTTCGTTTAAAGAGTTTGTTGTTAACTCTTACAAAGCAACATACTTCATAGATATAAATACATGGCAATGTTAACAATCCCAAAGTCTGAAAATATGGTTTACAACTTATTTCTACGGATAATTTACATATGGAGCGTATACATTGCTTTTGAGCAATGAACGCCCTATCGATATCTACTGAATTACCCCAGATTATGACTCCATATCTTAGAATGGAAGCCACATATCCATGGTACGCCAAAAGAGCAGTTCTTTCGTCTGTAATGTTTACAAGTCGCCATAATACGTATGCAAATTTGCTGATTTTTTTGCACAACTCCCGTATGTGTGGCTTCCATGTACAGTTACTATCCAGTATTAATCCTAAAAATTTTATATCTTTACTTTCCCCAATCGTTTGTCCCTCATGATGTACTTCAAGATTAAGTCGTTTATTATTTTTTTGATTATGAAATTGTATATATTTTGTTTTTTTAATGTTAACTCTTAAATTATTATCTTTTAACCAGTTGATTATTTCTTTCATTGTTTTATTAATTTCATTGTTGTATTCAACTACAGATTTGTTTGAATTTGATACCACCACTGATACATCGTCTGCGAATAACGAACAAAATTGCTTAGTGGCCTTAGGTAGGTCGTTTATGTAAAGAAGAAATAGAAACGGGCCCAAGATACTACCTTGTGGCACACCAAATTCCTTTATATTTCCACTAGATCTATAATTAATTTCATTAAAACAATCATCCAAATTTGAGAGTTCCGTGTATTGTAATCTTCCCCTGAGATAAGTTTGCAGCCAGTTATAAGCTTTTCCTCTAAGACCATATTTTTCACATTTGGCCAGGAGGATATCTAACGATACATAATCGAATGCTTTACTCATGTCAAAAAATATGGTCGTGACTTCTTCCGATTTATCTATGTAAGTCATAATTTTACTTGTCAGCTCAAACATTGCCAATGCCGTGGACTTACCTTTTTGAAAGCCATGTTGATTTACATTAATAATGTTTTGTTTATCTATGAAGCTATTCAACCTAACCAGCATAGCTTTCTCGAATATTTTTGATAGTATGGGTATCAAGGCAATGGGCCTATAATTATCTATTGAGTTTGTTTTGCCGGCTTTATGTAAGGGTTTTATAATTGTGACTTTTAATTTTTCTGGAAAGACCCCTTGTATGAAGGATAGATTAATTAAATAACTTAGAACTGGCGCGATTTCTGATTTATTTGCTTTAATAATATTTGTGGTGAGTTCGTCATAGCCCATAGAGGTTGTATTTTTCAATGTTGCTATTATTTTACTTATTTCGGTATCATCAGTTGGAAAGAGAAAGATACTAGCATCAATATACTGTACATTGTTAGCAGCTGTTTTTACGTGTATAGGTTCATTATGTTCAGAACCCAAATTTACATTGTTTCATATGTCTGTCACATTGGTATGGCTGACGTGACTTCTTGCATGTGCCGCCATCTATGATTTTATGCTGACCTTTTTGGCTGCTGCATGCTACTGCAGACAAAGATTGTTGTTGATTTATATTTTCTTCTATAGTTCCATTCTGTAATTTTTGAATTAAGTTTTTTAAACACTCAATTTCATTGTTCGATTTCTGTAGTGCTTGTTCCAAATCGGAAATTTTTCTTAGAAAAGATGAATATTCCATATTAGCTTCCTTTGTTGCAGATGATCTTGGGGGGGTGAAAAAGTTTTGCGATAATAATTGTCTCTTTTTGCTTGTATAGGGATAATCTATTTTCGGTGATTTACATAAGTTTTTTAATGTTTGTATGTCTTTAGTCATTTTAGCAATTGATCTTTTAAGTTCATTATTCTCTATGATAGTATTTTCCAATTCAGTTTGTGTAGTACTCAGCTCCGTTTGTAAGGACCTTATTTTCTCTTGAAGTTCATTTTCTATCGACTTATCATTGGGTAATGTATGTTCGAAACTCCTTGATAGCCTCTCTGTAATTTTGAACGAGTCTTCGGATAAATCACTCTCAATGGGACTACTAGTTTTGCTCATTTGATGAATATTAATAGGCGTAGAGGTTGGTGAAGCAATAATGTTACTAGTGCTAGTAGTAAGTTTGTAACTGTTACTTATCTCATGAGGTGTAACCGATAGTGGCGTGGTGATAATCTCAAAACCAGGTGATTTTTCTGTAGCATTATGATTCTGTTGTAAATTTTTACTTCTTTTTCGTGTAATAATATTATTCTGTTCAGCCGGATTGACAGTGATTTTTTTATTGGCATTAACACAAATACTGCATTTCCAGTTTTGTTTTTTTGCAGGATTCATGATACGATACAGCTTTTCAGAAATCCCTACACAATCCAGTTCAAAATAATGTTTACATTTCGAACAACAAATAGTATCTCGTTTAAATTTTCATAACTTCGGAGAGCGTTTCTCGAAATATGGTTTTTGAGTTGTGCCCCTGTACTATTCAGTGAGCGATATGTCCTTAATATTTAGTGTCGGTAAAAAGTTGGATGATTCAAAATTGTTTCCAAAAAGCTTATTGATTGAATAATTAATATTAAATAAATAAATAATAAACAATATCAAATACTTTGTTTATATCCCAAATTAAATAGCACTTGAATTATGGAAATCTTAAACTGCGAAGATATCACAACTTTCAAACTTGATACGATATATAAAAGTATATATTATATATTGACCGTAAAAAGGAAACGAACTCAATAACGAGCATCCGAACCACTTAACTAAGGAAGAGGAACAGGGAGGGGTATTTATATTTTATCTAAATAGGAGATGAACATTTTCTTAAGATAGATATTACCTATCTATTATACCTCCCCGATATTTACGTCAAACAAAACAAATTCTGAACAAAAGACTGCAGAAGTCTTTAGTAAATAAAATCTAATTTAATTATTGTTGCAAATAGAAGGATGATTATACCTGGTATTATTAGTGTAGACTAGGGTTTACAACCTTAATTAAATTAATGATAGGACTAAAAAAACATCCAGGGGTAGAAAAAAAAATATCCCAAAATAAAATTCTCACGCTTTATTTACATGAGACATACTCGTATGTAATATTTGTTCTATTATTCAGTGTTGCCAACTCAAAAACGACTATGAATAATGAAATAAAAAGATCAGGGGTTTTTGCGGAAATCAATAAGATAACGTGAGTCCGTTTATTTTATTACATATTTTTTTACATGTAATGGATCGTAAACGTGGTGTTGTTTTGAAACATGATGAAAAGTAATAAATGAAACAATACGGTGCGTGGATCTAAATATTTTTAAATTCAAATTGCGCACTTTTTATTTTACTGAAATATCCATTTCATCGCGACTTTATGATGTGCTAGATCAGCAAAATTAATTTTTATACAAAAAGCTTATGTTTTTAAGCTTATGTTTCGTCATTTCACCATTTCATGTCATATAAGATTTATTCGGAATTAATATTCAAACTATTTGGAAAATCTATTTTTTTCTTTCTTTACTTTTACACAGATAAATAACTTTTATAAATTACTGTTTCGCTTTAAGAAACGTAACATCAATTTAATGGTGAATCCAACAAGCTTATCTATATTGTCCAGTCTCACCCAAACACTTTTAAATGTGGTAAGACCAAAACCAAGACCAAGAAATGTGTAGATGTAACATTAAATTTTTTACGTAAAATAGTCAACAAACCCCCAACAAACAATAAATGTAAGTAGAAAATGAACTTTTCTATACTGTCTCGGGTCGGGGTGTTGTGGTACCTTCTTTGTTTCGGATTTCTATATTACAAGTACTCAAGCTACTTAATTTTGGATCTGAGAAAATATATGTGATGTTGTCTATAAAATCAAAACGAAGTTTGACAGTATCAAAACCAGCTTTAGTCGAAATTTTACAACAGAATTGCTACCAATATTCAAGTCTGGGTTTACTTTTAATTTTTTCTCTCTTTACAAATAAAGATAAAACAAAAATAAATTACTCAAATAAAATTGTTTGTTGTGTAAAATAAGCAGTAAATAAATACGAAGCAGAGAACACTATTTACTCGTGAGATTACACGCGCTTGACCGACGTTATATGAAATTCCAATAATATATTCTATTAATTACTAACAGATATTTGGCTTACGATAGCATTCATGACGGTTTTAATCCAATAGAATTACTTCGATAATATGAATAATTAACTTAATTACATTTCTTATATGATATGCAATATTAAATTCTTATTATTAAATCAGTTTACCAGTGAATATATCGCGTAACTAAAGTCTTGATGAAACCTGAAGGTATTCGAAAACCGAATCTTTATTGCACTGTCAGTCGGGCAGATATTTAAGGCTACATTTTAGCAGACCAATCAGGCTTTCAGTTATGTGATAGAGTCTCTGTTCTCGACATATTTTTGGGCATAATTAAAATAAATACCTACTCCAAGAACCTTCGTTAAACTAATTTAATTTTGATAAAAATCAATATTATATCGATTTATTTTTTCGAAAATAAATACACGGGTATTTTCAGTTAAAAAGTCTGTTAGTACAATAATACTATATAATAAAGACATATCCTATGTTTGAATTATCTTCTGTAAAATTTGCAAAATTTCTAGCATGAAAACAGAAACGTGTAATTGGATCAATGAGGACAGTCATAAAGAAAGACATTTAAATTAAAAATACTGTCTATTATATCTTGTAGACTCATACATCTGGTTCAGACACAAATTTACATCGGCTCTCAATTCTAATTTGCATATAAATCACTCGCCAGCTCACAATACCTCGAAGCACAGATTGTGGCTTAACTCAACGACTGGTCGATGAAGTTGATCCAAAGTTAAGCTTTCCACTAAAGATTTTTAAGGAAGGTTTATGATCCATAAATTAGACATAAACAAATATTTATCCCAATTCGGAATTCTACGGGAATTGCTCAATAAATCAATGGCAAAAAATAACAGACTTCATTTCAAAAACCCTATAAGTGACGTAAAACACATAATACTCGTATCATCTAGTGCCAAATCACCAAGACATAAAATAATCTTTAAATTCGTTCAACAGTTCTAATTGAATTTATCTCATTGCTTGTAAAATAAAGTTCGAAAAACAAGTCACTATCGAAAATAAACGAGTTATTTTGTGTGTTAGTTAACGAACGATTTTTTTTAGCTTTATATTCTTTTAAACACGTAATTTTGTAGTTCAGTAAGCTATAAACGAATTGTTGCCTCAATACTCGATTCGTTTAGATGCGGACGCGATTTGATTCCGAAAAAACCGCTCTGTTCCCCACGAATGCGTAATCCTATTTCCACGACGGAAGACGGAAAGCAACCTGTAATATCAATGTAGCCGGATCTACTATGAAAATACGACTTTGACAAATCAATCAGCAGTGTGTTTATTTAATTATTTCAATAACTTACGTTTGGTATAAATTCTATTGTGTTCCTTTCTATACTAAAAAAAAATCGAATATTTAGTTGTCTTTGTTTTAACGTCACTCCTTAGTCACATGTTTTGAAATAAAAAAAATATGCTATTCAAAATTAATAATAAGTTTAATCCAATTATCTAAGTCATTTCCAGTGTTCAAAATGCCTTTTGGCAGATATCCAAATAATAATTATATAATATAATACTTATAATATAAAAGTAAGTCGCGTCCTGCTATCACTAAGCTGCGATCTTTTAAACCACTAAACGGATTTTAATGCGATCTTCATCAATATGAAGGTTTATAATACGGGACTACGCGAGAGAAGCGAAGCATTCAGTAGCGGCAATAACTTCTCTCGCGAGGGCTAGTTATAATTCTCTATAGTTTAGTGTACATCAACAGCATCGCTACCATTCTCATATTAATAGTTCTTCGAATAAACAAAATAAAACGCCAAAGGAAGTACTCACATATTCAAAACATAGGTAAAACTAAATAAGAATAGGCATAGATAATATTTTGTAACTATAGAGTTTAGCTTATCTCATAAAACTATTTATATCTATAACATTATATAATAATATTAACTTCAGAAATGTATATATGATCACCAATCCGAATACTCACTGACCAGCCTTAAAATTACAATAAAAGAAAAATAGTACGAAAATATTTGGAAACAATTTAGTGTCTTTATAATTTGACATTTCCAACATTGTTTATATACAGAGATGTACAAAATACCCTGTACAAAGTATCTGGAATACAAGATACAAAATACTTTTAAATTAAGTATTTCAGATACCAGATACGAAATACTTTCGAGAAAAGTATTTGAAATACTAGATACAAAATAGGTATCTTATAGATACTTTTTATAAATACAAATACTTTTCTAAAAAAAGATTTGAATTTAAGTTTGTTTATTAAAGACCACAAAAACCTAAATCTTAGACCAGATGGTTCCAGGGACAAAGTGGATTTTTTAAGCATTTTTCATTAGAAACAATTTTTGTAAGCTTTTATTTAGTTTTCTGTGTTTGTACTCAAATCTTACAAGCTAAATTTCACCCACTTTTCCTCCGTTTTATTTGTTTGTCAATCACAATGTAACATATAAAAATGCAAATATTTAATACATCATCACAATATTTAATGGTTTTTAAAATTAATGGCGTGACTTGTAACAAGGTGAATGTGCGATAGTATGTAACGGAACGTATATTAACTTTTTTTGCAGAACTACCGAAAATTATGCCCCTTTAGTGTGTTAAGCTAATTTGAAAATTTTTAGTAGAAAATACTTAGCTTCTGTGGTTGATTATAGTACGTTGGTTTGTAGGAAAGGCTTATAATACGTAGATGTACCTAAAAAGACGTAGAGTTGGTATTGCTGGTACTGTTGGTAATGCGCCATTAGTTACCATCTGATCGGATAAATCCGGTCTCAACCGGATTTGAAGTATTAATTAAGTCTTTATCTATGAAATTTCCGTTTTTAATAAAATAAATGAAGCTTTATTTTCTTATTTGTATTAATCAAAGTAATCACCCATGCAATCAATACATCTTTGCCAACGCATTGGTAGCTTAATGATGCCTTCTTGAAGAAATCAGCTGGACGGGAGGCAACAAATACTTCAAAGGCATTTTGTACTGCCTCTCGGGAATTTATTTTTTCCCGCTAAGACGTCATCCAAATTCTGGAAGAATTAGAAGTCTGTAGGCGCATGGTCTGTTAAGTACGGCGGATGACGGAGAAATTCAAACCCCAGCTCTTGTAGCTTGGGTACCGCCAATTGTGTAGTATGAGGTCGTACGTGGTCGTGCAGGAGCAGTGGAACCGAACGATTGACAAAACCTGGTTGGAGTTGTGCCAGCTTCTCCGTCATTGTGTTCAGTTCTTCATAATACACACAGTAAATCTGCAGTAATGCTCGTCCTGTTTGGTAAGAAGCTGTGATGAAATACATCCGCGTTAGACCACCAAACAGCAACCTTTTCGTAAACCAATAACGGTCAAACCAATAACGGGTGTGCGTTAAATGACACCAAACAATGTTTGGATTCGAGTTATTTTTAACTAAATATTCATTGCGTTGATAATTGAACACTTTCTTTTTGTAAATATGTATGTTTTAGGCAAAGAATGTTTTGTGATATTTATAAAATGTAAGAAATAATCTTTTTATAAAGTATTTTATCAGAAAAAGTATTTAAAAGATACTAAGATACTAAACAAAAGTATTTAAATACAAGATACAAAATACTTCCTAAAAAAAGTATTTTAGATACAAGATTAAAATACGTATTTTGTATCTTGTATCTGTATTTCAAATACTTGTATCTAAGATAAGTCACATCTCTGTTTATATACAACATAGGAATTCCATAAGGAAAACAAATTACTTGAGCAAAAGGCAATATTTGTTTTTGTTCGATCTGGACGTGTTTATTTGAAGAGTTATCAATAAAAGCTACAGAGAAATCTGCTGTTACATAATACGAAATTATTGTTAAGTCCTCTTAAAAGTTTTGGAAAGCTCGAGAACCGTTTTACGTCGAAATTTTCCGTTCTATTGAACACACGACCTTACAACAATTTGCTACTTACTAACAAGTAGGGTGATAAGTTATATCCTTGCTCCAGGGAGTTAGCCCTTTGCTACAGTAAATGAGTGTTGTTACTAGGACGATAGTTTCGGTTTCGATAATGTTATCCTAACCTTATTCTACTAATATTTTAAATCGAAAGTTTGTAAGGATGGGTGTATGTTATTTGGTCACGCAGAACTACTGAATGAATCTTAATGGAATACAGTATAAGGATAATTCTAAGCATACATTAATATATAGACTTTTTAACCAAATAAACTTTTTCCTAGCGACCACGCGGGCGAAGTCTTTGTAAAAAAAACTAGTAATGTTATAATTTATTTATATAATGATTCAAAATTGAATATGACATGCAGATGACAATTCGTATTTTTTATGAGTATTTAGCAATGGTATTGATATAATTTACTACTTTAAAATTAGGACATTGACTGAATTAACATGTAATATTTACACGCCGTCTTGTCAACAATTGTGCTAGTCATTTAAAAATGTAATATCTTGTAGAACCATATTTTGCAAATAAATATTATTATTGTTACTAATTTCTTATATTTTCACACGAACTGCTCACTAATTAAAACAATCTTGAACAGGTGTAGCGCTTTTATGATGTTTCGGACCCTTTACCATCGATATCTTAGTCTTAAGTGAACATGGATTAAAATAGTTTTATTTAATTACTATTATTATTCGGATAATACACTTCATTTTGTGTAGATTGTTGAAAGTACATTATAATTTAAATTTAAGTAAACAATACTATAAATATCATAGATACGATTTATAAACCTAAATCTCCAGTCAATACTATCAATTGTGTATCAGCGAAGCAGCACTACGTTTCACATTAACTTATAATTTTGTATGAAAGATTTAAGACTACTTTTTGCAATGTACATTACAACCTAGACTATACTATACTATACCTTAACTATACATAAAATCAAGAACAACGATGATACAGTTTTGGTGACTAAATAAAACGGACAACTAAAATCAGAATCACCTACTTTTTGGGCTAGCGAGCTCTCATCTTTGGATTTAAATGGATTGTCTTTACTATTTTATAACTTTTTTAGAAATCGTTCTTGATTTGCTGAAGTTAGAAAACCACGAAATATAGCAATGACTATCGATACTTCGAAAGGCTATCTATTGTAACAACACTACAATAAATGTATGAACACAAACTAACGTTACAAAGAGAAAATCGCTGTAATCTGTTTTTAACGAATCATCTTATACTACCAGATCGATTTCAAGTTTTCAACTTCATCTGTAAAAGGTTTAATCCATAAGTCTCACTGAAACAGTCACAGCAGAACGATGGCGGGTTAAATAAGTAATATTCCGAATAAAATGTTTCTAATTGATTATTGAGTTTAATAATACAAATAAATATTAATATTTTATTAATTAAAATGGCTGTAACATTTATAAATACAGTGTTTTCCAACTTGCAATAGTACCACATATTTTTTCCAATCAAATACATATTTGCATTCAATCAGGATTTTCCCTAGAGAGAACACTCTGTAAATATAATATTAAGACACGGTACGACGGTAACACATGTGCTGTATTCTGACCACAGAAATTGCAATAATTTCAGAAATGTCTCGTATGGCTTCCGTATATAAATAAATGCGCGCATTTCGTAGAGGAGTACAGGTTTCAAGGCGACGTCATCGCCATGACTTAGTTCCCTACGAATCCCGATCGGATGAATTCAGAAAATTAGCCCTTTTTTATTTTGTTTCTAGTGTGAGCATTGTTGTATTAGTTGTTTCAGATTTCCATGATATAGGAACATAAAACTTGTACTATAAAGAGGTAGTTCCTCACTTTGTTTATAGCGTCTAATATTTGGAAATACTGATCCTCTCATGAAAATTCATTCACCTACGGGAAGCTACATCAAACGCGCTGTGATACGCGAGTGAGATAGGCTTTAATTGATGCGAGCGAACTTGCGGGTAAACTAGCTAGTATTGTATATTTATATACTCCAATCCACTGCATAACTTTATTACCCAGTTCCTACTGACATAGCTATAACTGTATGAACCAAGGTAATATATATTAAACAAAATCATCTACATCGCTAAGATTCAAAGATGAGTAGCTAAAGCCCCCATATTATGGAGTAGCTGAAACAACGAAGGTACCACAACGCCCAGACCCGAGACAATATAGAAAAGCTAATTTTCTACATTGACCCGACCGGGAATCGAACCCGGGGCCTCAGAGATGGCAACACCTTGAAACCGTCGTGCGAACCACTCGGCTTCGGCTCAGTTATCAAAGCATTAAGACACTGACAATTTAGTATATCATTGAGAGTGTAGTGGAAGTTCTAACCGTTTCTCTGTTCTATGGTTCGATGAGCGTCACTCGCCGAGCAGCAGCTGTTGTATTCATCAGACGATGATTAATCCAATGGACCAAACACAAAATGCGATGCGAATGTGAATCGTGCGAAAATATAGCAATATTTAATTTATTTACTAACAAAAAATACTTTCCATTTAGGCACAGTGTCTTCAAATTCAGTTTAATTTAAAACTGACCACTATGCAGATGCGATGTCAACGGCTTAAGTGCCCTCCAAAGCACAGAGAAGCTAAGGTAATTAATTTTTGTCCATCTATCCTATGATCGGCCCGTGCGAAAATTCCTCGCAGACCAAACGCTGTCATTAGACAGATTAGAGCTGTCATATAGTTTGCAAAAGTTTTTTGGTTCGAATTTCATCTCTGACACATGACCCCACTAATATATATAGGTAATTGTTTTTTTAATGAATCTTATGTAATAAACAGTGCAGTTTCATGCTAATCTCTTCCCATCTCAAATAAAACTAATAAATGTAAAATTATTAAACTTTTATCTGAAACAGGATGCCGCGGATTGAAAATATCGAGTATCACAAATACCAAGATTCTGAACGAGAATTCCGACTGGGCGAAATTTATCCACATTTAAAAATTATCCTATGTCATGTACATAGGTGAGCTATGACTCATGCAGATGCATACTCTTTGTCTCAAATAAAGATTTCCGATCTATCACCTAAACCGCTACCATAAAACCCTTCCTCCAATTTACTTTTACGCTTAGAATGTTATCATTCTAAGTCGTAAAAGTAATATTTACTTATAAAAAAATAACGACCCGATAAGCTAACTAGGATATAAAAGTAGTAAAATCCCGATTCGGACTGCTATGCTGAGATTTTCAAGTTTCACAGTAACCGGTCGTGAGTGACTAAAAATGTATTGTCTCGCGGCTGTATCTGCGGACGTTAACAACCACCAATTCATACTGGGCCTGCTTGGGGCATTCTCCCTATTCATTTCCATTTATAGAGAAGGTCTGTGTTCCATTGGGAACATTAATATGCTAGTGATGATAATTACCTAATCGGCATAATTTATTCCAGCATCTTTTAGCAGTCGTCAGTTTTACGCAATACGTTATTCTCTGTCTCTGTTTATCTCATTGACTAACTTATCAGTCTTATTATTACAAGACAAGGACTAAAGTTATTACTCGATTTACCATTGACTGCCTAAATCAAATTGACAATGACAGAAGAGAAAATGTTAAATTGAGACGTGTTCACCCATTTTGGTCTTCAAGTTTTAAAGTTAATCCTCGTTTTATTAAAAGACGGATTGAGCTCGTATCGTTCTCTCTTTGTCTATGCGTAGCTCTAAACTAGAGAAAGTAAACTGATAGCAATATTACACTCGTATCTATAATCGAGAGGAGTAATAACTTGAGAGATTATAATTTACTAAAAACCTTCCTTTTGAATCATCCTATCTATGAAAAAAAAACCGCATCAAAATCCGTTACGTAGTTTTAAAGATTTAAGCATACATAGGGATATACTCGTAGGGACAGAGAAAGTGACTTGCTTTATACTTACTATATCTTACTATGTAGTAAAGCAAGTGTTTTAACAAATAGATGAGAATTTAAATGAAGTGAAAACTGTTAATAGCTAATTATAATATTATTCATTATTATTCACTATTAATAGTTCTTATTTCATTAAAATTCTTGTTTATTTAGAAAAATACCTGCTTAAGTTATGACATATTTTCCAGTAATTTCTTCTCTCGAATATACGAGTTGATAAAAAAGGTTAATGGTCGCATGGCGTAGACAACAAAGCAAATTGATAGAAACGACTGTGAGGCATATGTCTGGCACCCTGCGGTACATGGGAGACGATCAATCACTGGTGGCTTTGCATAATTGATTGTTCAGATCAAGGCGTCAATCCAAACCGTATCGTATATTCAAATGTGCTGCGATATTCATAAATATTTATCTACTTGTGTGGAGTTACTTTTTTATTTTTTAAGTTCTTACTGAAAATAAATATAAAATTAATTCCTTTCAGTATCTGAATTGTTTTCCGATACTTTTTTTATAATTATGTAAACATTAAGATCATAAATTAAAAGAGTCCAGGACTCCCCACTAGGGAATCTGACCATAAAAAAAATATTTATGTCCTCTTTTCTTTAAGACTGGGTCTCAAGATTGGATTTTATTGTTCAATGGGTCGGAGCCAACTTTGGGAATCACTGGTCTATAATACTAACTGATAAACTAAATATTTTGTATATGGTATATTAGGCACATATTCAAAACATTCTTATACTATTTGAAGTAATTCCAGTCATATTCTTGTACATAGTATTTTTCTTTCTTGTCAGAATTCGAGTACAATATACCTAAATGAAATGTTAATATTATTTATTCAAATAAACTTATCAAATCACTTTTTATTCTTCCAATAAAATCTTTCACGCATTCAGGAAATTTTTCAACTAATAAGAAAAATGGGTAACACAATTTATATTTATATTTACAATGTCATAATCAAAATATAGTGTAAGTGTAATTTTAGCTTACTTCTCGCAATATATGTCACTAAAATTATTGCTTATTTGTTAAAAAAATGCTTGCTAGGTAACCCCAAACTGATAAATTAAATTAGGAAATAGTTTAATTCATAACTTAATTATTATCTGCCTTATAAGTTATAAATTTCCTGACCAAACCTTAAGAAAGTGAATAGCCGCAGCCCTCTGGTTAGTTATAAACATACCCCTATCAACTCGGCATAGTTCAACAAGTCCAATTTGATTCCATAATTCGCCTTTATCCGGGACCCTATGAACTTGTTCAATTCCGAAATTCGGAGAGAGTCGAATTACGAATACGTATTGTGGGTATTGTTTGGTGGTTTCTATATATACCTACAATCAAGGAAGTTCGTACTTTTCTGCTTTGTATACAAAATTATTTTAAAAAGGCCCTTACATTAGATTCTTATCCAGCATGCATGATGTAAAGGACTTTTTTCTGTCGCATGCAGCAGCAGAAAAATGACTTCCTCTTGAAGTCTTCTGATTTTTTTTCACATAATACTGGACCTCTAAATTATGGTTATTAAGTAATCGAATTTGCCACAGCCGCATTTGTTATTCGATATTGTATAACAAATGCGGCTGCGGCAGAAATGCAACGTGACATTCACGACACGTCATCGTGTCGTGTAGCGTGACACGTTGTGCATGCTTGACGTGAATTTTTAAGTTGCTCGACGTAGAAACCCAGCTCGCGACGTCGTAACGTGGATTTCCACATGACGGTGTATGCCATGCCGTGACACGTTACGTTTTCGTTTTTATGTGTACGAGCCGTAATAGAATAATCAATAATTATTTAGATTGTTCCAATTGAATCATTTATATATAATGTGTACTTTACCGAATTGTTCTTTACTGCAATGGATTAATTTTGATAGCTTTCGATGAATATGGGTGATGATACTTTAAGAAAGTCATTAACCTCAGATCATCATCAATATACGGCATGACAAGAAATACTGGAAGGGGAAGATCTAGACCAGCCTTTCCCAAAGTGGGTGATAACGCCCCCTTGTGGGCGCTGCAGGCCTAAAGGGACGGAGCAAAGAAATGGGGGCATTGTGTAGAGACTTGGGGAGTGGGTGATTTTTAATTTCAATAAGCTAGGAGGCCTCTTAGACACCGACTCTCTCATGAGCTCTCAACTTTCAATTACAACTTGTGAACATCAACTTCATCAACTTGTGAATTAGTTAATAGATTGCTCAAACTCGATTCAATAATTCTCTCCGCGTAGGTCATATATCCGTCATATCTTATTAAATATATAAAATTGAAGTCATGTCATTCATTCATTTTTTCGTTGAAGTTAACGCACTGGCGTGCATGAGCACGACTCGCTTTTTATACCCCCGCCATAGAACGTTCTCGACCCTACTCAAAATTTCTAGAAAATAAGAATTAAAACGCTCATTACTTATTAGCCAACCCGATAGCTTATAATAATGAAATAATTTAATTTGAAGTTATTGTGCTTTTTAAGTAGGTGAAATAATGGGGGCGCTAAAAATGATTTATTCCCGAAAGGGCAGTAAACAAAATAAGTTTGAGAACCCCTGATCTAGACGAACGTACGTCTCGGACGTATTAAAGAAAGGTCAGAACAAGAGTACCCTACACCGACGTTCTTGTATTAAAAGGTTGATGCGTGTGAAAAAAGCGAGAGTGGTATGTCAGAACCGTGCAAAATGGAAGGAGGTGATCTTAGGAATGAAGGAAAAAGAATAAAGGCGTGAAAATAGATAAAAGTCTGTAAAAGAATATCTTTAGTTACTATTGTGTAAAACCAAGTTTTTGATTTGTTCAATAAACATCAGTTTTTGACATAGCAAACATATCGTTCCATTATTTATATACATAATTATGGTGGTTTTACATGGTATACTAATTAATAATACACCTTTATTGTAACCTCCACCACCACTTTTATTCAGGTAAATGAATTAATGGGTATTATATTCGTTTTAGCGTGTATATATTTATATCGTTCAGAATTATAGACATTTATTGTCATTTTCTGTAGTTATAATTGCTTTGCCGCCATTATAATTGTGGCTACACTAATTGGATATTTATGTAACAATAGAATATTTTTTAAGTTAAGTGTAGTATTTAAACATCAATATGATTGTTGATCCAAAATTAATGAATAATAAATTGATATATCTAGACGTGAAAATAAAAAAATGCATACCTATATTCGCGAACTTTTGTAAGGATTTAAAATGGAGATGTTCCAATACCAATAGCGATTTTTGTATATTTGAAAATAGTGTATCTAAACTCACCGTAATTCACTGATGTCACTTATTTTTCACTATCGGTTATCTGATGATGAACATGATAACTGCTGAGCTCGCATTGTGTTTTTTATATTTCTTAAATATATAAACGTAGATGTATTTAAGAAATATTTATGAAATAAAAATTTATAAGTATGAATGAAATCAAAGTTTGTATAATATTAAAGTATTTTTACTCACTCATTTATCAAGTAGTCCCATTTACTAGGGTTTATTTATTTATGACAATAAGTAATGTATATATTCCACGATCATTTGTAGATGTCACAATATTTATTGAAAATGAAATAAATAGGATATGTAAGGACTTAGGAGTTTCTTTTGAAATACTTTTATCTGAATAACATCTTTGTTTGCTGTTCATGAATAGACAATAAATATTTTAGTAGTCCTCCGTGACTGTTGCAAAGATAATCCGAGCTTTGAGAAAACTGAAATGGATTACTTAGTCAATTTTCAGGAGTTCGTGCAAAAATATTAAAAATTACAGCAATAATTTTGCATATAACTGGTAAAATTTCATTTACGCGAATTATGTTTTATAATTCCTTTAGAATAACAAAAAAAGATTAAGTTCCAGCTGTAAACTCGATGGCGGAGTAAGTAGTGTGTACGCTCTGCGATGCGGAAGTTAACTTCCGCAAGCCGGTTATAGATGGATGAACAAAAATTTAGTATCTTGAGCTCGTCCAGCTCTGGAAAAGTTAAGCCTTTGGTCCCGGCTGTATCTGCAGCCATTATCAACCACCAATACGCACTGAGTCTAGGCCCTTCTCCTTATTATCGAAGCCTATTCCTCGGCAGCGGGGACAGTAATAGGTTGTTGATGTGATGTGTGCATATCAAATGACAATTATACTATAAGATCGTCTGATGCTCATCAAAATATTGATACGTAGTCCCCCCTGCGTACCACACACAAGCGATTTAATATAAAAAAACCTTCAACCCGAATGTTAAACTGCATGCAAAAACACAGGACAAGCATCTTCCAGCCCCACGCCACAAAACGACAGTGGGAGAGTAGACATGCGAGTACTCTATGGTGGGAAATTTTCAATCAACGGGAGAGAAAATATATTCCTCCATATTTGAATTTTGTGACATAAGTGATTGACATAAGAGTCTTTTTAATATGTTTATTATTGATTGGATATTTTTTCTTTAAGGCGATGCAAAACATTCGATTTTTTGCTAAAAGCAGAAACAATAATTTCAATAATTAGTGCAAAATAAAAAATGCAAAAATTACTCTTAATAACTTTTTTGAGTAGATTTTACGACTAGTATATTTCGTCAAAAATATAATATACAAAAATGAGTTTTAATAAATTCTTTTAATCACAAGATTTTTTTACAACAATTTTTTTTTTCTATGATTAAAAATGCGTATTTTTTGAGTATATAAAAATCCACCAGTCCCAGGTAGGTACCCCGAGATGGGACTCGAACCCTCGAAGCATTATAAATGCAAAATTTACAAAATACAGTCATTGAATATTTTTTTGTGCACATTTCAATAATCAAATATTTTTGCATACATTTTGTGATTGTTATTTTTTCACTTAGATTTTCAAATACTAAACATAACGTGTTCGCTTGATTTATATTCCGTGGCTGTCCTGAAAACGTCTGTACAGCAGTATTCTGTCAAAATATCCTCTCTTATGACTGAAATTCGATGGCGAAGGGTTGACAAAGAGACGTCACACGAATATAAACGATTGTCTTGTATCGTAGTCGACACTCCACACGTTTATTTATGAAATTTGTCTATTGTCACAAAATGGAAGCATAGTGTAGTCTTTGAATCGTTGTTTTAAATGATATGACAATTAAAAATTATACCAATTCTGTGGTAGCTAAACTAAACTAAAAGATCTAATTATAATTTGGGTTTCCAAATTATTTCTAAAGTAACATATAGTCATAAGTTAACTTCTGTTATTTTAATTATGTATACAAACAAAACTAAGTTTGACAATTACTTAGAACTAAATTTAATCTAGTTTGTGCTATAGTATAATTGCTACTAATGTTTATTTATTAAGTAACTAGCTGGAGCCCGCGACTTCGCCCGCGTAGATTCCATGAAATAGTTTACCGATAACTGAAAATTAACGAAATCTCTTTGTATAAGGCCAATATAAACAAACCCGCAGCACTACTGACTCGCGAAAAACCTACGTACATCTATCCTTGGAAAAAATAATCATTCCTTAAATCCACACCATAACTTTGAGAGTATGGACATACTCTCAAGACATACTCTCATAAGATTATAGCCACAGGATTATAGCAACGCACCCAGTTGCGTTTAATTTCAAACGGAAAATTGTTGGGTACGAGTGGTATACGCGGTATTATCACAAATTCACCTGTACCATAGCTGGTCAGAAAATCTGCTTCGATAATATTTCTCTGCAGAGCCATAATCTTGTTACGGTGTGCTATACCACCGTTTACTTTTCCTAAGTTTTTGTCTTTAATATTAAACATCATTTATTTTTATTATTTACGTTTCGTAATTTGAAATTTTGACTAATCAATTATGCTTTTTATGAATTTCAGTTCGTAAAAAATTCTTCGGTTGTGAACATGTAAATAATATAAATTTAAAAATATAAATATGATAATTATGAAAATATGTGACTAAAATAGAATATATAAAATTATATCTTGTAATAGCGTCCAAGTTTTGTATTAAGAAACCTAAAAAGGGGTATGTATTTGTTTTAGTTAGCAATTTTGTATTTAGGTAAACATACGAACTGTTTATATTCAGTTTTTGTTTGTTACAGTTTCTTTTCTTTACCCATTGTTACCATAAAATAAATAAATTCTCTAGCTAGTCAGCCTTTCTTTAATTCGCCCAAAAATCGAAACCATCACAAATTTCGTTGCATAACTTCGGTAGAGAAAGGTTTGAACTTCAACCTTTCTCCACCGAAGTCACTTTACGCCGACTTTGAACTTTATTTTGTGAGCGGGTAGACCACTTGCTGTATATAAATTTAAAAATCCAATCGGGTAATTTTGTAACATCATCTACATCACTACATCTGCTATATTTTTTTTTCAATAATTGCGGCTGCTTGGACATTTTGGGGGATTAATATCACGCGTCCGTATAACCAAATATTTCTTTTTCTCGGAATAAAAGTCAGGTCTCCAAATACTGACTGAATCAGTTCTTCCTCTGAAGCAACAATTTTTCAGCACACCAGGAATCGTCACCCGACCGTGGCTTGTAAAATATCGTTAAGTTGGGCTCTCACGTTGAAAGTCAATTTATATATTTATATACGTGGCCAGAGGTATGATTCTTCAATGAAGCGTTAATTTCATCTGCTCTTGTTCCTTTATTTGTGACTTGTGGCATTACCTATTTGTCGATAATCTTGGCGAATATCTCATAACGTTTTGTCCACAGATTCGAGGGGTTTTTCTTGGATATGATACATCCATTCCTAACGATTAGACAGCAATCAATACTCGCTTTACCAGAATTTCAACAGGAACAGGTTGGTGTTGGAGAAATATGTAAAAAATGATAAGCCAATGGCATAAAAGTCAAGAGTAAAAGCTCATCAAACTGAACGACTTCCGCTTATACGTGATTCGCTTAAATGCTAAGTTTTTGGAAATCCACATCAAATGTTCCAAATCTTTTGTGAATGTCAAACATGGTTTTTGTGAATGTCAATACTCCTATTAGAGCTGGTTATTTTCTTGCTCGTTCTTCTTATCAGCCAAAAGACGTCCTGAACGAGTGGTAGGGAAAAAAATATTGGATGATTCAAAAGTAGTTTTAAGAAGTCGTTTTGAATAAATATTATTTTGACTTTGACTTCAAATTTTACAGAAAATACCCATCGGATTAAATAACTTTTGCTCAGATCTCAATCTGTATATGTTATAGTGTAAATGGTATGTTAGAGTTCCATATCACATGTTTCAGATTTTCAAATTTTAGAAGGCAACAGAAAATGGTCATAAATATCGGGATAAAATACAGCCTATGTTCACCGCATATGATGTAGCTTTCCGTAGGTAAAAGAATTTTTAAAATCAGTCTAGTAGTTTCAGAGTCTATTCGTTGCAAACAAACAATCAAATCTTTCCTCTTTATAATATTATTATAGGCATACTGAATATATAGGTATAAAGCTCATTACAAACTCTAAACTCTTTAACTCCACTTACTCTTATTAGTCAACAATTTTCAAATGAGGTTTAATCACCACACGATAACCTTTTGTGTAATACTACTATTCAAATGACGTGTTATAATTGAATAAATCAATTTAGAAGTGAGCCGTTAAAATCTATTCAATTAATTTTTCAAATGACATATGGTCCTGTATGATCCACAATCTAATTTCACTTTATTTATCATATAGAAAATTACTTAAAAATCCAAGTTTTCCTAACCATCCAGCCGACAGGCTATTTTTATATCACATAACAATAAAACGAGGTAATAGATAAGCTCGAATTATCAACCAATGTAAACGACGCACTATTTAAAATTTAAGATAATTAATTAAGATACGAAGGAATAAAAAATATTCACATTAAACAATTTTATTTAGAAAAAATTGTCAGTAACTTGTCTGAAAAAGATTTGAAATTAGAGAAGAAAATTAATTTTATTTAAAATTACACTTAGAAAATTAATGTTTTAATTATTAAATAAAGAGTACTAATTATTATCACTAATTTTATTCAGTTTCCTCACTAAGTATTTAATTTAAAGAAAACATTTCAAAAAAGACTGTTTTATTCCTGAGCGTGTTTGTTTTATTCTTTGCTCGGGTGATTCGGATCGAAAGTCTATAATTTTTGAATGAAGTGTGTCAGTCATTAATTATTTAGAAAAATTGAAAACAAATAGATGATGACCCTAGATGGCGCTTCTTTACTACGAACCCACAAACACAACGTCAAAATATAAAATTGCGGCGCTCGGCGTTTAGTATAAAATTTGTTTATAATGCAATAATGCAAAAAGTAACAGCGAAAAAGCAACAATTTATGCCTCAAATGATAGGTATTGATATATTCTTTTTTGTCGCTTTAAAATTGGAATTATCGCTTCAATGATTATTGAACAAAACTCACAGGGGGTTGACCACCGTGACCAAGGCTATTTATGTTTGTTTCTTCACACGTAAACCATTTGATGACCAAAATGATAACTACTATGTGGACCAAAATAATAAATAGGGCTGTGAGCTAATGATAAATGGACTTTAATAATAAGATTTGTTTACAAAACACAGTAAAACAAAGAGTAATAAATTATTATTTAAAATACAAAGTACATCAAGACGTATATAAACACAAAGTTTTGATTATTATTTTTGATCAATTTTGTAAACACAATGCTATACTGAAAAATATTTTGATTTTGACTGAACTAAAAGCTTAAATGTATTCAAAAATACAATATGAAGTATAATAAATGGAGGCGGAACAGAACTTTATAGCAAAATCTAGTTTATTATTTTAAGAGATACATTGAATTAATAACAGTCATTAAGACTTGTAGTAGCAATATCCTAACTATTAATAGATAGTATTGATAGAAGTAATTTTATTCATAGATACGTGGCTATTGATCACCCAACTACTGCAATTTTCCCTATAGATGGAATCCGTGATGAAATCACTGCAAAACTCATAACTCAACATAAACCCAGTGCGAATCGGTGGATGTGCTCTTTGCTTATTATTACTTTACTCTTTTCGATTACATATAGACGATAGTAACATTTACAGCAAAATTAGTTTTTTGTCCACATTTAGTTTAGGACTATAGCAATTATAACATAATTACTCAGCAACGGAAAAAAATTAACTGATGTAGATAGTGGTAACAATTTTGTTATACAAACTAGGCTAAATTTAAATTTAGTACTGTAAATCTGCGTTTTCAGTTGTGAAAATAATATAACAGAAGTAAACTTAATACAGAATGTTTCCTTGACTACAAATGATAATGGAATAATAAGGTTGAAATAAATTAAAATTAGAAAATGTTTAGTGCAAAGAGTAAGTACAACAAAATTTATGAGCGATAGGGTGTAATATCGTCTTAAATGTTACGTATATTTATGTTACCGACACCATGTTGTCCTCACTCATATTAATATTATTGCCAAAAGGTTGGGTGACTCTATTCTTCACTTACACGTACATATCTATTAATAGTTGCAAATAAAGAAATATGTGCTCCCGAGGAAGCCGAGGGACGACTGTGGCGTCACATAGGTACGGCGGCAATGTATGAATTTACCGAATCAACATTTAAATTACTTGGAATAACCTATATGACGCTACAAGAGAAACTAAACATCACCTATCGATAGAGCACTCTCACTATAGCAACAACATTGGTTCGTTGAAGCTTCAAATGGAATACAAACAATATGATCCAGTTGAACGATACAAACAATTTCCATACGTTCCGTTTGCATTTCTTGAAATAATATTTCCGTTTTACTGTGTATTTTGTAGTAAAATTGTTTTAGGCAATTTCTTTCATCTGTATTTGAATTCATCTGCATCTGCATACTGTTAAAAATACAACCTTAAACAGCGGATTTATCACAATTTATTTTTGTGGGTATCATAGAAATAGAGATTCAATCAAATGAAACCTATATTAAAAGGTAACTGTTGAAATGTACGAGTATTTGATCTCTTTGGCCGAGTGGCTCGCATTCATGATGCAAGATATCGCCATCTCTGAGGACAGTTTTATTCCCACAGGCCTGCATTTTCGATTAATTTTCTGTTTATTTCTCATTAGATTCAATCAAAGAGCTTTTTAGCTTTTTAAAGAAGATTTTTTTTAATCAAATGTCTCAATTTTACTCAATATTTGTATGTTTATTATTTAGTGATCTAGTAACGAGAATTATCAGAGAATTGAAGTTGAAACGCTGTTTTCTTTTTATTTAATTACGTTAACATTAGCAGAATTACTCGTACCTTCCAAGCTTACTCATGGCTCAGTTACACTTGTAGACGGCGTTCATACGCGGAGCGCGGGCGGCCTCTGCAGTCTCATCTCATTGGTCAATAAATCACTGAATGCGAGAAATTGAAATGGCTCACACGCCTCACACAAATGTCATCGACCAGTGTAAATACACCACAAAAAAATTCATTGTATTAACGCATACAATAAAATAGAACAATGTGTGTAATTTGTTACGATCATTAGTCCCAGGCTATTCGGTTTTTCGAGTAGTCATTGACCTTTCTTCGTGAGAGTAATTTTCGCAATATCTTTCTGGTATATGTATTTTGTATCATTTTATTCTAATCTGAAACATTAACACCATAAACCATCTTAAAGCTTTAATGACGATTTTAATGTAAGCTCTAATTAACGTTTTAAATTTGGTGTTGGTAGGCTAACTTATTATAATCTAAAGCCGAATTCACACCACGAATGTAGTGGCATGAACGTTGTTTCATTACATTAATTTCGCTAGCAGTTTCAGGTTTAAGCGACCACTTTCATAATACTTGCATTCTTTTCACGGCACTCAAGTAGTTTCGTGCGATGCGCATATTTTTGAAAAAACTAATTTCACCTTGTCAGTCAAACTAATCTATAAACTTACAACAAACTTGGCGTAGTGTCGTGACACCATCATATAGTAAAATTTAGACTTGTAGACGGCTTGTCATAATTTCAGAATTCCATAATGCAAACAGTGACTTAAGAGATATTGTTGATTTAACCACATTAGAAAAGTACTTTACAACTACTACTGTACAACTTCTTTCGTAATGAAAGTTCGGCTTAAGTAATATTGTTTCGATATTTGGATAGATAGTTACGATTGCGACATTTCAATGCTTGTTTCAAGTTTTAGCCATCTCAGAGTCAGTCGAGCGAGCCGACCAGTAAATGGGTGGATAATGGTGGAACATGTTTTTCTTTCTATATTGTCTCGTGTATGGATGTTATGGCATCTTCATAATTTCAGAATTCCATAATGCAAGGAGTTTGGCTACTTGTTTCCGATCTGAACAATGTCTATGATGTAAAATAATCATTATTATTATAAGCCTATCAATGTCAATGTCAGGCCTTCCCTATGGATCAAATCGAATATGGAGAATGGGCCATGACTAGTCTTGCCATACATCCCGTATTTCAGGTATAAATTCAAATATCCCGGTACCGACTTTGTCCCATATATCAATTAGATTTCACAAATGCTTTAAAAGAGAACTAATGTACGAATCAAATGTCCCCTAACTTACAAATAAAGTGAACTTATAACCATATTTAACTTTGATTATAATACGTATGACGACAAATTTTTGTTTTGTTCCGTCAGGAAGATTGCTCAAAAATATTTAAACGTGTATTTTTTATTTTTTCGTAATCATGGAATTACGGCGATACATTGAGTTATAATGTCAGATCGCGTCACGCATTTCCACATTTTGACTGTGACGTAGCGAGGCCCCATTTCAATTTTGATGCCTGTTACATAAGCTATTTCTTGTTAAATTGAAGTAAAAAAAAATATGTATCTAATATTTTTTCTATTACCTGACTGACGGATAAAATAGAATATCTTTTGTTTATCCAGTCCTCATCCCTATTGTAGATGTTTTTAAATAAGTCACAGGTAACAAAAATATGTTAAAACTAGCTTTTGCCCGCGACTTTGTCCGCGTGGTAAAGTTACTTTGAGCAGCATTTCTAACGAATATTTATTGATTATAACGTATATAATACCTGAAATAAAGTTTTATCCCCTTAGCGGTGGAATTTGTCCCTTACTGACTGGAAATAATCTAGCAACCCTAGCCATGCGACTGCAGATGCAACAGGGACCAATGACTTGACGTGCCTTCCGAAGAACGGAGGGTCTCGAGATAATAAACTTTGGTCACCCATCCTATGGCCAGCCCTTGCGAAAGTTGCTTAATTTTCACATCGCAAACCGATTGCGCTAATTACTGCTCCATCGACGTCCTCATACTAACCTATTATTAATTAAATTGTACCCAGTGACTACTTTAATGTACATATTTTGTTTCCAGTCATTCACTCGATGATAATTGTTTACATATATCATAATGTATTATAAGGTAACAAAAGGATATTCCAAGCAAGATTTATCATAATTATTTGTATCTCACCCGCTTTGATTGTTTCGCGGCTGTACATTACATAGTATATTAATTTCAAATGTATAATTTATTTTAAGTGTAACCGAGAGTATTTACAAACGTACAGTATTAACACCCTTTGAAAACATCGAGGTTATGAGTTAGTTACATTAATTGTAGGGGACCTATTGTTTCTGTTGTCTTTGATATGGATTTTTTATTTCAAATTAATAGAGTAGTAGGCCTTATGAAACGGCCAGTTTCGGATTTGAGAAAAATACAAAATCTCAACTGATTATTCTCAATAACTTAAGTTTCACAAAGGCAAAAAGTCCTAGTTTTATCAAATTGCAATCAACTGATAATTTAAAAATATAAAATCAGAAAAGAAAACCTGTTTAACTGACGTTTAAGTCCATTTTGAGACGTGCTTTATTTTTAATTCTCAATTCAGAAACCGGGTGTTAATCTACATTAATTTATTTAAAATAGAAATTTCAATGTCGTTTATGAATTCTATGCAGTTAACACATATCGTATGTTCATAATCTAGTTAGGGCATGACACAAAAAATAATAGGTATTAAAGGAAATAATAAGGAATAAAATACGACAACCATAAGACAAACTTAAATAGTCGAAAACCATAGTCTGAGTAGGTAATTAATATCTCAGACGATATAAGAGGTAGAGCCAAGAAAAACGTGGATCACTTTGAGTTTATTAATCACAGGTACCTAGTCAGCTAATTTATGAGAAACTAACAAATCGTCTATTTTTTTTATATACAAATAAATATTCGTACTACTCTGCAAATATTCAGTTAAGAAAATGTTTGTCTTTATTGATGGTTATTAGGCTGCCTTGCCCTCCCTGAACTCGACAGTAACACAAATAGACGAATTAGTTCTGACTATTATTTCAGGATATAATAAATTCTTATTAGATGTAACGTTTTAGCGCCTGTTTATTTTTTATATAAAATGAAAATAAAACAGTATTAGATATTCCTTTTTACTAATGCCCTTATATTTTCTTGCTTTAAAATAAAACCAAACGAATACCGATAAGAATCTCTACACAGTATGCAAACTTCGTGTCAGTCGGAACGGTCGCAACAACAATGTAGCTTGAATAAGGGTGCCGGTATAGATAAGAAAGGTAGGCGTCTATTCACATGCATTATGCTAAACACATGCGATATGCCTTTGTTTATGCCCGCCATTTTGATAAAGACGACGCTAGAGCGATTAGAAAACTTTGACTTTAGCCCCTCGACTAACACACACGATTCAGTACGTCAACTCAAGATTTACGAATCCACGTCCTCGCACGTCACTCAAAACTTTTACTGTAAACTTCACCACGCTCACGAACTTCGCAAAGGACGGCGGAGACTGTATCGTGCGGGTTATTTTTACCTCAAAAGTAAACCCAAACCGTATCGTGCCTGATTTATGGTGGCCTCGTAAACGCAGCGCTCCAACATGATTCACGATAGCGCAGAAAGCTTTTAACGATCATGATCCTAACCGTGTTTTTCGATCTGCGTCTCTGGTCTTCCGCTTACGCAGAAATCCAGAATCGACACTTAAAAACTCATCGCACAGCGGCCACCCGCCGCGGACCGCTGCCAAGTTTCACCGAAAAAGTTTCACAAATATCGGAGGTGAATGAACGTGAACTGACCTCCTTTCTGGGTGATGTTGAAGGTGCGAAGTCGGTATGAATCCTCGTCGGGCTCTTCTTCTGGCTGGTGCGTTGTACGGGGTACATCGAGGAATGCGTTGGAGCGGCGAGGCTGGTTGTGTTGGCCGGGAGGAGGCCGGCGGCGGGCGGAGGCCTGCCTCCTGACTTGCGGAGGGGTCTCCGCCTCTGCGAGCCTCGGCTCCGAGCTGTAGCGGGCTCTGGTCTCCCTGTCGAGTTGTTGCTGCTGCTGCTGTTGCCGTCTCTGGCGAACAGACCGACCGCCTGTTATCCGCGCGGACTGCGAGCGTGTCGCTGGGCGACGTCGCGGCGCCGGCGTCGTCTCCATGGGCGCCGCGAGCGCCTCCATACTCGCGGAAGCCGGCGCGCATATCGACTGCGAACGCTTCGTACGTCCGTTCGTGGCCATCGTCGCGGCGGTACTGCCGCGCCCGCCCGCCCCTCGCTCGCAGGGCGGGCGGTTACTTGTTGCACCAAGATCGCTGCTCTTTTAAATGTCACTAATTTGTGCCCCTTTATAAATGGATAACGGTATAGCGTTTGAACGAATTGGGCGGGCGGGCTTATTAGTTTATTACCTTTTTCATCCTTACCAGTTGTAGCATAATTTTATTGTAGTACTGATAATAAATATTAGCTAGAGTTGTACGAGTTTTACAAATACCATTTCATTTATTTTTTCTCTATAAAAAAAGAACCCCCTATTCAAATATCCATAACTCAATACTTGTTGATGGTTAGAGTAATAAAATATGTTGTGCGAAGAATTTAAAATATTTGCAATGAAGAAACCTCTCACACTCAAAAATTTGATATTGTATCAGAAAATACCTAAGAACTTAACATGGATAGATTAATTATTAAAAACTGTGGCAAGAAGTATTGTAAAACCATATTATTTTGTAACGTTTGCAAAACTGGTTTACCTTTCTACTTATTAAAGAAAGTATATTTTATTTATAACAAGTTAACATTTTCAAAAAAAAGTGTTGTATTTATTTTTATGCCATTTGATTTGACTAACGAAAATTTCGGAATAACTCAAGTAAATCAAAACAAAACAATATTCATTACAGACGAACGTCACAAGAAGCACAATGAGGAAGTATTTAAAAAAAAAGAAAGCATTAAAAAAGCACCTCACTATATGGCGACTCTAGCTAAATTTGATTTTTGCAGGAACCGAATGGACCAAAGATAGTTATTTCCGTTCCATTTAAGTAACATATTAAAAGACTGAAAATTGCAAAGTTCGAAACTTAGATAACAATACAAATACGAAAAATTACTAATAGAATATGAGTTGTTTATTGAGTTTTGAAAATAAATTTACTTTTATACATGAAAAAAAAAGGAAAGGTTGTCATGGAGAAATCAAAAAAGTACCGTAGCTACATCTAGTTTGATTTCGGTAACTAATGTCTTTTCTTTTTTTTTTTCTTCTTCTTTAATACGTCCTCATTGTACCACAATTTATACCAAATTAATGCATTGGTGAAATTGTCACATAACTGGTGACAATTTCAGCCATTAGTCTGTTTATATAAAAATAACATACATCGTCGTCACACATACAACCTCTTCCTTTTCGATTTTGAAGTCAATTAAAAAGTAATTGATAATCATACTCTTGGTTGATTTCTCAATTTTTATTTTATACCTGTCACCACATCTTAGGGGCAGTAGTAATTTCCTTAATACAATTATAATAGAGTTCTTATTGCCACGACTGCTGTTTTAAAAGGGTATAATGAATTTTTACAGGCGATAGAGCTTTCTAATTATGAATTTCTTTTTTTTTTCTGATAACAATTTACTGATAGCTGAATCAAATACAGTTATAAATCGATCGATTACGAATGAATGCATAAAGTCTCGTTGCTTGTTACGTAAAAATGATCAGTGGCCTAATTATCTAATTTTAAATTTTTTTACAATCACTTTGAACTTGACATTTGAAAGATATTCAATAATTTCACTCTATAACTAGAAACTATATTAAAAAAAAAAATTTGAAACTAGAAAATTATTGAACGACCGATAACTTTTATTTAACGTTGATCAGAATTGTCTAAGCAAGGTGATATTCACAGATATCTTTAAACGCCATTTGAAACGAAATAAATTATCTATAACATTTATATCATTAAAATCACCAGTGATTGTGATGGTAAAATTTACACGAATCCATAAATCACTATCACAACGGCTTGTGATAGATTTTAAATTACACGATTAACCAAATGAAATCAATTATAAGTGATATACTATACGTTTCATCATCATCGTCATCATCACCAGCCCTTTTCGTCCCTACTGCAGGGGCTCAGGCCTTCTTTATGGATGTTTAAGGACCCATGACCCTCCACGCTGGCCCAATACAGATTGGAGGGTATTAACGACTGCAAATACAGCCGGGACCAACGGCTAAACGTGCCTTCCGAAGCACGGAGTAGCTCGAGATAATAGTTTTTTGGTCACCCATCCCGTGACCGACCCTTGCGAAAGTTGCTTAACGACTACGATCGCGGGCCGCGGCGCTTATCCTCTACGCCACCGAGCTACTACTTTGACTATATGCTTAAATAAATAAAAATTAGACAACATCACAAACGTTACTTAGATCCCAAATTAAGTATCTAAAAAACCAAGTACCAATGAAACAATTCATTTTCTAAATTGACCCTTCCAGGAATCGAACCCAGAATCTCGGATACAAAGTATTATCAAATTATATTAATTAAATACGAACACAAATACCACAGCTCTTTGGTACACACTCAAATTTTCACAATAGAATTTAAACTGATGAATGAGTACTAAACAAATCAATCAAAACCCGCGTGGTCTTGTATTATACATAAAAACCTTCCTTTTGAATCATCCTATCTATGAATAAAAACCGCATCAAAATCCGTTGCGTATTTTTAAAGATTTAAGCATACATAGGGACAGAGAAAGCGACTTTATTTTATACTATGTAGTAATTTTCAACAAATAAAGAGTAAGCTCTAAAGACCCTTCTACTAAAAATCAAAAGACAAGAAAATATCTCATATGAAATTAGAAAATAAAATCGAAAATTCTATCCCTGAATTTGTATTAGATATTTAAAAGCGAAATATAAATCAATTTAAATCTTCTCCTATTGCTTCATTAATAGGACCGAGTCTCTTGCCAAATGCCATGTTTTCTAAAAGTTTATTAGTAAATGTGTAAAGTAGATAACATTTTCTATATGACACGTTGCATCGTAAATCGGCTTTATGTTTCGGCAATAAAGTTGATTTTGCAACAGTAATATTGATAATATGTTCTATATTTCAATACGTTAGTGAAATGGCAAAATGTCTCTAGAATGTATTTCCTTACGCAAAGTTTCAATCTAATTTTAGCTCACACAACACAGTTTTTGTTAAATTATCTCATCATCACCAGCCCTTTTACGTCCCCACTGCAGGGGCTCAGGCCTTCCTTATGGATGGTTAAAGAGGATGGGCCATGACCCTCCACGCTGGCCCAATGCGGATTGGAGGGTATTAACGACTGCTAATGCATCCGGGACCAACGGCTTAACGTGCCTCCGAAGCACGGAGTAGCTCGAGATAATAATTTTTGGGTCACCCATCCCGTGACCGACCCTTGCGAAAGTTGCTTAAAGACTACGATCGCGGGCCGCGGCGCTTATCCACAACGCCACCGAGCTACTCTTAACCGTAAAATTATCTATACTAATATTATAAAGAGGAAAGATTTCATTGTTTGTTAGTTTGCATTGAATAGGATGCTCAACTACTGGGCTCATGCTTACTGGACCAGTTATAAAAATATTCCATCTACTGGAAGGGAAGCTACACCATACGTGGGGTACATAGGCTATAATATTCGTGGGCGAAGTTGCGGAGAAACAGCTAGTTCAAATAATACATTAAATTAATATTTTACTAAACCCCCTACACAAAAAATTAAGTACGTCGAGTACAAGAAAAATCTAAGTACCGAAGTACGTCGGGGGAGGTATTAAATTGGGTTTGGAACGGTCCCCCAAAGCCATGTATATTTTTTTAATTATTAATACATATTTAGGTACTTTAATATTGGGTTAATTTTATTATTTTTTTCTTTTTAAAGAGAACTTTGGTTTTTATGTCGGGATTTTTTAAATTTAATTTTATACTTTTTATAATGTAGATTCATGTCCAAAATTTTGAAGTAAAGATTACATTTAAGAGCAAGTTTATTCGCTTTCATTTTACTTATTAATTACTAGTTTTTCATTCTATAACTAATGATTGTTACTTCATAATTATATTAATCTTCAACTCTTTAATATAATAATTTTCTCATAAGCCGAAGCCAAGAACACTCGCACATAAATCACCTTTAATACAAAAAAAAACTAAATTAAAATCGCTTCATCCGTTCGGACACACGGACACGGCAAACTTATAAAACCTCTCTTTTTGCATCGGGGTTAATAAACTGATATATAATAATAAATAACAACAAGAAACGCTTTGAAAATAAATTCAAGAACTTTGAAGTTGGATGGGATTCTGATCATAACAACTTTTATTCGTCTATATATATTTTTTTATTTTGGACAATGTATAGCGTTACATTGATGGAAACTTCTTAATAACTTGTTGGTAAATATTCCGAGTAATATATCGTTTATGTCGGGCTTAACTACTAACACATATTCATGCACTGTGACTGCACGATACGACCGGTGTGTATTTTATATAATCACCAATTGGTACGTGAATTTGTAGATTGATTGTAGAACATTATTTCTTTTTATTCGATGGCTGGTGGGCACGAGCTAGTCCCATGAATTTTTGATCGATCTCGATTTTGCAGTTTTGATTTTAAAACAAATTAAAGGGAAGTTTGGCAGATAACAAATATACTTAACGACATAATAGTTATGTCATCGTAGAATTTTTTTTTTATCCTATTAGGGTACAGTAGTGGCGGAAACTCGGGGCGGCAATAAGCCCAGGGTCGACAAATTGCGTTTACAACCGCCACTGTATCATAATTTTTATAATGTTATCAAATTTTTGTAGGCATATCACCAAAAAACATAAATATTCAGGACTTCAAATATGACTATAATATGTTCATGAAACTGCTATAGAAATCGGGCGTAAAACTACCTTTGCAAACCACTGCCCGACTTACAAAAATGATAAATATTAGATTTCACGATTATAATGTCTATTTCCTTTTTTTGTACTTATTTATGTATGTTGTTTCCATTAATTATACGATTTAGCAGCTCTTACTAACACAATCGTACATAGGTATGTTGCAATCTGACAAGCGAACTCAAAGGGTAGTCTTTGTCGGCAACGACTGTCCTGTGGCTGGACTGGATTATTTTGATTGACGGGACAAGGAACGTTATAATTACCTATCGCTAATAGATTTTAACGTTAGAGGCTGATGATGAGTATTTTATTAATCAAAATTATCTCATACTACGTCACCATTCGTAAACAGTGTGTGTTCACCTACACCCGAAAAATGTATGAATTTTTATCGTTAAAATTTGACGTCAAACATGTCGATAAAGTATCGAAAAACCAACTTATTTCTCTTAGAAATACTTACTGTGAAAACAAAAACTGTCTCAGTCAACAGTTATTTGACTTAAACAAATCACATTTTGTCGACACAGAGGATTCTCCTCCGCTAATCAGGTCGAAGGACGGACCCACTAAAAACCCAGTGTGGTTTTTCCCACCTCACGGATGAGAAAGGTACAGGATACGGCTATCCTAGATGTATATTCTAGCTATTTATTTACCTTTGTACTTTTTTATTACTACGGCTAACTCTAAATCTTAATCCAACACGACGACGGGACGAGCTTACCTAAAAGGAGCCTGTTTACTCTCGCCTTAAATTCTCTCGCGAATTTGAACGCGACAGGGAATTCCATTCCATGTCATTGCACAGAATAAAATATGATGAGACTTTTAAATAAGCTTGCTTCTTTCTAAAAGTAGTCTAAAAATTCTAGAATATCCGTTTCGCCTGTATGAAATATAATTGTCGAATAATATAATTTGTTATATTTTTAAGCTATATAATAAAATTAAGATTGTTATGAAATAAAGGACTTTTATCTCACGTGGTGACGAACTAGCAATGGAAATATTGGCATATATAATTATTTATTGTCAGTTTATATGATGATTAGAAATCGATGGACAAGGTGACAAGGTGAACTTCACAAACAACCCTAGAGGCAACAAAAAGCAAGAAAACAATGAAAATGTCAAACGAAAAAGTTGTAAAACTAAAATTGATAATGTTTAAATAAAATTATTACAATCAAAATGTATCATCTCACTAGCCACAGGTTTTTGTTGGACCTGTTGGACTAGCGGTCATTACCATCTCGATCGCGATTATAGAGCGAACAAATGTTTAGACACGACATTATGATATATAAATTTTTATTAACGGTCAATTTAAAAGACGCTATTATTGCTGATTTCTTATATTGTTCCATTAAAAAATTGCGAAGAAAAGTAAAAAATTTAAAAATATTATATTTCTCACCGAGATGGTGTTTGAATTTATGTTTAATTAATTTGCATAGTGTACCCCCAATGTTGCATTTTCTTTCCTTATTTCAATTCCACTGTAGCATTATAAAACATATATTCCTTAATTAGCTAGCTGATCGAATTTCAAAATTTTAGGCAAACAACTGCAGTCTCATCTCCCAGTCCTCTTTGTACCCACACTGTAGGGTTTTTGTGGGTAGTCTTCCTCGCCAGTCTCAGAGGGTTCGAATTGGCAAATACTTCCGTTGGTTGGACTCGCGGAAGACAATCCCAAATAATTTCGTTGGTCATCAGGCGCCGAGGTTATACTCAAAGCATATTCTCTAAAATAAAATATAAAACAATAGTCGTCACAGCATGGCCGCGCGGACTGAATTATTTTTTACTTAAAATTATATTTGTAAATTTAATATTCAGAGGCTTTGAAAAGATATTACTCATACCTTTTTACTCAAAACAATCGTTGATAATAATTATCTCATTCATTTTACTTTTTCTGAGATTTTTTGAGTTCTGAGGCCGCTAAAGCCCTATCGATTTACCGGTAAGGGAAATGATTATCCTAACTTACCCGTGATTAATGGTCATCATTAGTTTCACCAACGTATCGTACCAAAGTAACGCACAAGAAGTGCCCTTTCCATTTCCGACATACCGATTCATTCACAAACGAAACGGACTCAATTTATACTTTGTCTTCGTCTATCGTTAAACGAATAACGATGATGCATAGGATATAGCGCGAATTCATCGTTATTAAGTGTCAGCTATTTGTTTTCACTTTTACGGTTTGTCTCTGTTTCCACTTCCAATTTCAGATATTCCCTAGATTTAACACTCCGTATGAAAATGAAATAATAATGAAAAATGTTCTTATTCAAATTTAAATAAGAGGAACAAGCGAATTAAACTTACAAGCTTTTTGTGATTACCAAAATAATACTTATTACAATAATAATATAAACAATTATCAATGTCTGTACAAAACAAAGTGTAAAGGCCAATAATTCCATACATTAGGGTCCTTATACATTGGGGTCTTCAAAATAACCATCGACTTTATATTGTTATTTACTTAATTACATTAACATTAGCAGTGTGTCCTGTGTTAGTAATTGTGGATTTTATTATTTAAATTTCCACTTTGAAATAAAAGGAATAAAAACGCGAAGTTATAAAAAAACGTACCTACATTTGCGATTTTAACATATTATACTCGTGATAATAGATAATTGTTTATTTATGAAACAAATTGCCGTCTTTAAAAATTCCAGATGCCGTTTCTATTATTTTCCTTGTACGATACGGATGCGTAAGCGCAAGAAGACCTTACAAAAGAATCGGTAATCAGTCTGCCCGCGACCGTTAATAAGAGCAGACGTCATGACCAGCAAAATAATATGCTTACTTACCTTCATCACTTGGTGCGCTTCCCAAAGACCGGGTCAATACAAGGTCCCGCCTGCGAAACTTGAAGCTATATGGCCAAAAGGACTCAGAGTTTCCATTCCAGGTAAGTCTACACTAATCATACATTTTTCTATCTTCTCTTTGTGACTAATATCAGTAAGAAACGAAATAAACAAAAACAATATTGATAAAGACATCATTAATCGTAAAATAATTTGCTGCAATAATACAATTTTAATAACGGGTTTTATTTATTTTTTCTTGAAAGATTCTCTGCGAGTCTTTAAAAATTATTATTATTATTGAAGTTTCCTTATCTAACATAGTATCTATCGATTCTTTGACCTCCCATCACTAAGTTGTTGATTGAGAAATAATAAATGAAGAGTTAGTTGATTAAATCTGCAACAAAAATTTTATACCATCTAATCTACATATCTTACATCTTTATATATAAATAGAACATAAAAATTAACAGTCGTTATCACTAAACCCACCAATACGCAATGGGTTCGAGTGACTATTTATATTTTTTCTATCCGTAAATACCCACACCAATAGTGGGAGTAATAAGTAATGAGCTTAAATTATAATTGTGATAATGATTAATTTAAAAAAACATAACGCATTCTCGGTCAACCTTATAGATTATATGCAATATACATTCTGTGCGTATTTTCATTCCCTGACATTTAAAACTAATAAAATATTAATAGCAGCTCTAAACTCCCAACGGAAATCAACATTATGCAGAGACATATAAAATACTTGTCTACAATCCAATCTAATATTTGGTACGCATTTTTATGAATAATAAGTTGCAATCGTAGTTTTTCCGTAATTTTTTCCTGTTCATGTTATTGCTTTTGTTAATGTGTCTCGGGTACAAGATTAAAAGTACATAAGTGTATCTACATGATAAAGTTTATATATAAACACATAACAGTATTTTATGTCTTGTATATTATTTCTCTTAGAAGAGTAAGAGTATTTCATACTATGAGCATTTATTACAAGTCGTGAATGTGAGAGTTTAATGACAGGATGAAGACCGGAAAAAAGATGGAAATAGATTGTGTAATAGGAATAGTTATTGAGTGAACGGGTATAACGGGTAAGTGCATGAAGAAGAATACACATTGATAGAACCCGATCAATGGGAAGCAAACCAGGCATTGCCCAGACAGAGTGGCAAAAATGGAAGGCTTCTGAGTGAGGTGCCGGACGGCAGACGGAGTCTTCAATTTTCTTTCTTAAGAGAAAAATATCAAAAAAATTACAATGGTTATATATATTCTATAAAACGGCTTGGTGATATGTGTTTTATAATATCAAATCTTTTGGATCCATCGTAATTGCACATATCCTCTTTTCGTATCGTCCACAGTCGAAATTGTAAACACTACGTCAAGCCTTTTTCGTGCTTTTTTTTCTTTTTTGTGATGTATTTTCTTCATTTTGGCAGATACAACCGTTTTCATGTTTTAATAGGTTTATGCAAATTCTATATACAATAAAAAACTAGATCTGCCTTCTAGTACGAATATATTTGTTTTTTTTTTTTACTAAGCAATATTTTTATTAGATTGCAGCAAATTATCGATGAGGTTAATAACTAGATATACAATTCCATACAATAGACGCGTCATATGTTTAATACATAAGAAAATTAGTAGAACTAATTTAAAATATGGGTGCATAAAATATTTACAAAACGAATTTCACAATTTTGTTAAAAGATTACGTGAATATAAATAGGTATATTCTATTCAGAATAGCGTTAACATCACTAACCTAGAACAAGGCATAGCTCAACTAGGAAAGGCGTAATATTACGAATCGCTTAAGCAGATTAGTTTAATTCCAAGTAAATTTTTTTCTTTTATCTCTTGACATGTTTATAACCTGTCATATACGCAAACGCCTAGCGCAAGGCAAGTTATAAATTTAGATATTGCTTAATGTCGTTAGGTGGTTCCTAGTTAATGGTGACATTAATTTACACCTTAGGCGATTCCTTAATATTTAGGCGACAGATTCGGGATACTCCTAAGTTTAGTGAAAACCGGCATGTGTTTTAATTTCATTACAACACAGTAAGTATGTGTTTTAATTTTATTGCAATATATGTATCTTACAACAAAATTTAGTAAAAAAGCAGTTATCCTGTATCGATTAAGCTCAAACTTAACACAAATATTTAGTTAAGATGGTGGATGGATGGATGGATGAATGCATAGTTAGCTAAGTTATTTTGAATCGGATATGGGGAACGCCCGAAACTCGGTTTGATATTATATCGATCACGAGAGTATACAAAAAAAATATTATTTTAAAAAGATATTAAAATATTAACACTTCTAAGATATGATTATCAAATGGTTAGAAGGAAAATTTTATAATAATGAAATTTCTTAATTCTAAATCCAATATTGACCATTGATTTATCTTTAAACGTTCTCATAGCATGGATATCAAATGAAACTGTTTGCCGAAAATATCATGGTAAAAATCTGATTTAATTATATAGTTAATTCCAATATGGTGGATGCAGGCCGGCTTGTGAACAAAGACATAAAGTCCTAATGAATTTTTTTTTATATTGAGATCATTACATCGTATAATTTAAGCATGCTTATTTCGTCAGAACAAATTCCTCTTAATTTATGAGCATTGTTTTTAAACCTAAATATCAATATACCATTGTGTATATATATTGAAATATATATTTAAACTTTACATTTACCTGATGAATCAGGAAATGTTTTTATATTCTTTTTACAAAAAAACTCACCTCTAAAATTCAATTTGTCGTTTTAAGCTTTTATTCAATTTTTTCTCTAGATTATAGTCTTTTATTATATGATATTATTATATGATAATATTCTTATGATTTTGTTAAAATCATATTCTATCTATAAATTTTCATAAAATGCGATATTTTAAAAGAAATTTTCATAAATTTCTTTGAAGTCGTATTAGCATTTCCAATATAGTCGAAATTTAGTTTTTCTAGAAATAGAATAGGCTTTCAGGTGTTATATTAATTCATACAAATAATACTAATAATTATGTTATCTATCTTGCATTATTTACACAGGTTCCTTTTTACAGCCTAAAACTCTTAATTAATCCATTTCATCACAATTCACAATATTAGAATACGCGTACGTATAAAAACTACTAAAAAATTAATAACGTCAAAACAGTTAAGATTAACTAAGAGAGAGCACTGATTTATGTCATTAGTTGACAAAAAAAAGTATCGATGAGAAAGGTCAAAGACAGTTAAAACTGGCTAATACGATTAAAAAAAATATCCCCCATCTATGATTTGTTAATAATTAAGGACCATTAAATTAACTAAATTAGGGGCCATCACTGTAAAATAATGTTCGCTGTGTGTCATTTCTTATTATATGTTATTCATAAAAATCAAACGTAAACTGAGAGAACACGTCCACAATAATCTAAAATTTATAGATTATTTACTACTATTATCCTTTCAGGCTAATTTGTCATTGTAATTATATCCGCGTGTTATCGTGTCATGATATAAATCTATATCCAAATAAACAGTTTCCAAGGGATCACGCAGGCAAAGTGCTGGTGGAAAGCTAGTATTTATAAATTAGTGCCCATAACGCTAAAAAGCACTTTTTTTTTAAATACAGAACCGACTTCAAACTTCAAAAAAGTGATAAATAATACTTATCTCAAAAGCGACTTATTCAAGAAAATGCTATTGAAGTCTTAAGAATAGCTATTTATCGCTTTTTTTTAAGTGTGTAGTCGGTTCTATATTTTTTAGTTATAATTTAATGAATCTGATACATTAAGAATTAATTTATTCGCCATAATTATCATATTACATTCTTCTATACTCACTGTCTATCGGTGTAAGTAGATTCATACATCTCGTCACTAGTATCAAGTCATAAAGGTTCAACGAACTGTTATATTTTCTGTTTACAACAGTATCCAAAGCATACCCCGCGGAGACCAAATCAACTTTTTTCAATCAAACCTGTTACCAAACTGCTAAATGTATATGACATAAGTACCTAACTAAAAATAATAAAAAATACGTCTGGAAAATTTTGCATATGAATGAGGTACAGTCAGCTACACGTCCCAATATAGAAAATCGATACTTCACTTTTAAAAGACGAAAGTCGGTCCCCTCCCTAACTTTAACATTGCCTGGCGCAAAAAATATGGCGAAATGTGCGTAAAAACTATTTTAATTACTTTAATAAATATATATTAGACAACATCAAATACTCGTAAATTGCTTAGATTCCAAGAATATTGTGTAGTTTAAGACCTCATAGTATTTATGGAGTATCCTAGACAACGGGAATTGAACCCGGGACCTGAAACATGACATCTTGAAACCGGTGTGCCAACCACTCAGTCAAATATGATCATATTTCCCTAAAAGAGTAGAAATCGAAAATAAATTTTAAGTGTAATTTTATGATTTTTCTACAACGGAGTTTTATAAATTTACGTTTTGATAGTGACAAAACCAAAATATACCTTAATTTTCTCAACTTTAATGACAGTTTATTTGGATGTTCTCTCTTTGCATAATTCCAATTGAGATTTTTAATTTTTAGGGTCACACCTACTTAATTTATTGACGGTAGTTCGAAATCAACTACGAGACGGTATTGTGGGATAACCTGACGTGTTGCTATATGTACATTATTTTTCTTTTGATGCCCAAAACTCGTTCAACGTATATAGGTAGTATATGTTAAAATACCTATTAGCAAAAGAACATAAATTGTCTAATATATGTGAGTAGGTACAATTAATGTAGGTAGAATGATTTTAACATTATAAAAAACAGAAATTTTATATTTCAACTAGCTATTTTACCGCGACTTCGCCCGCGTAAATTATAACCTATGTCACCCGCGTATGTATAGCGTCCCGTAGTAACAAACGATCTATATTAGTACATATATAAATACTAGCTTTTGCCCGCGACTTCGTCCGCGTGGTATAGTTACTTTGAGCAGCATTTCTAAACCGAATATTTATTCATTATATCGTGAAAAATACCTGAAATAAAGTTTCATGATTTTATCTTTGACAATGATGAACTTCCGTACAAACTATTTATCACAATAATAGCAACTTATGTCCTATTTCAAGTCAACTCTGTTAGTGGGTTAGGCGCAGTGGCGGACTAAGTCTGTCGGGGGCCCGGGGCGGCATTAGGTCCGTACCTGCAACTTTTTACAACTGCTGCAGAAATTTGATTTTATGTTAACACCCCTGCTAAGACGCCTGCTAAGAAAGATAAGGCAGTACAACCCCAATTTATGATATGATTAAAGGAACTTTCAGCCATTTGGAGGCCCCCCAGGATAAGAGGCCCGGAGCGGACCGCCCCCTCCGCCCGCCCCGCGTTGCTGACATATACACAGACCTACTTTGGCGTGTACAATATTAATATGGAATAATTAAACAATTTTCCTTAACACTCACTACATCATCATATATTATATAATAATAAAAGATTACCAGGCAGTGACCGATTAAATAGACTAAGAAAAATATAAATCACAACTGCTTTTAAATTCACAGCTGTTAAATGGAAATTCAAAGTTTAAACTGTTAATATATAATGAATATGTCGTAGTCAACTGAGTAAAAGAGCCATCCAATTCGGCGGCTAGCCATAAAATAAAATAGCGTCAGTTATTTGCATGGCTAAACATCGATCAGCTAAACATCAATTCTAGTTCTATTTTAGCTGGAATTGTATCGTATGTTACTTAGTAGAATAGAAAAACCATTAAAAACTGTAGTTTTGTTCGGTTTCGATCCGATTTCGATTCGATTTAAACAAAATTTATTTAGTAGAATTGGCCCCCTGGTTTACTATCGAAGATCACGATACAAAACACACTTATTAATTAATAGCAAAATTTCCGCGATATTCGAATAAAATTACTTTGATGTTCAACTTCGAAGAAACTAAAAAAAAGCTTTATGTATTTATTTATTTAATTTAACAGCATCAGCTATACATGTAATTAACCGACTAATGTCCACACAAAACTTAATCGTATACGGTCAAAAATAAACGCCATCTAGTATCCCCATCATCGGCGCTTTTATATCGCCACTGCAGGAGCTCAGGCCTTCCATATGGATGGGCCATGACCCTCCACGCTGGCTCAACGCGGATTGAAGGACGATAGCAAATAGCCGGAACAAAAATAATAGGTCAAGGTTTCGCATAATGTGTTTTCCGAATCACGGAGAAGCTTGAAATATATTTTTTTTGGTTACCCATCCCGTGACCGACCCTTGAGAAAGTTGCTTAATAACAACTACGTCACCGAGCTACTCATCAGTACAGCAAAGCATAAATTCCTTACTAGATTTTATTTGAAAACTCAACCTTGACCAAAACATTGCGTTATTAAGCAACTTTCACAAGGGCCGGTCATAGGATAGGTGACCAAAAATTTATTCCTTCCTTTATTTCCTTCCTTTCCTATGCTTCCCGGCATCTGCAGTCGTTGACCTACAAAACAGCACTGGACCCACGTGATAGGTCATGGTTCATTCTCCTTATTCGAATTGATTTAATTCAATCCATAGGCCTGTGCCCAGCGGTAGGAACGTTAGACTGACGAAGTTGATAATAATACCTGATTATGAAATTCCCTATGTACCTACAAACAAAATTGCCATCAAAAACTATCACATTTTAATAGGTAAACCACACTAAGTTAATGTTGATAAGGAAAGATAAAGATATAAAGGTCTTTGTTTAAATGGTTTAAAGGATTTTGTATAGATATAATTCAATTTACTTTTTCTTCTAACAGATGATGGCTTCTCGTTATTCGCCTTCCACGGCAAACTGAACGAAGAAATGAATGGATTAGAAGCGGGACAATGGGCCAGGGATATCACCAAAGCGAAAGGAGGAAGGTGGACCTTCAAAGATGGGAATGCCAAGCTAAATATTGGGGACAAGATTTACTTCTGGACGTACGTCATCAAAGACGGTTTGGGTTACAGACAGGATGACGGGGAATGGACAGTCACTGGTAAGAATAACAAAATATATAAAGGTGCATTACCATTCACTCACGCCATGCTTTTTTGGGCAAGAGTGAGGAAATTGAAATCTTCGTGTACTAATACTGGATATATAATTTTACTCTGGAAGAAAAGAAATGGTTTTTTCTGCCATGCATGCATGCATAAATTAGAGTAGATATTTTTTTTATTTGCATAATTTTATACTCCTACGTTTGTGATATTTTAAATTACCTACCAGAAATATGTAGGTATGGTTAAACAATGAATCTAATAAAGAACAATGGTCAAACTGGACTACGAAAAAAAAAGTTCTTGTACCAAGATGGAACTATCACCAAAATGTAGTTTAAGTTGAATGTAATTATTATATACCAACAATTTATTTTTAAAAGCTGGGAAAAGAAAGATAATCCTCTCTAGTAAAGTATGTCATTATTTTTTAGAACGCAGTTTAAATTATGTTATTTTTAAACGCATCTTATTAATAATGTCATTCCTAGAGAAGTTCATCTCTTTTCAAAGAACAAGATCGATTTTATTTCTGACTAATCGAATTTGTTACAAATCTTATATTATTTACTAACCATATAAATACGTGAAAATTATAAAACTTAGATTAGATTACTAATATAATTAGATTTTACTTAGAGGAAAATAATTTATTTATAATGAACAAATGATTATTCATAAGAATCGATATTACAGTATTCAATCGATTGCGACCTCCCTTTTTTAGACAAATATGTGTAAACATGTTTCTACGCAGACCGTTTTGTAACTTTGGCGGTGATTTTGTATTATCTTCTGTATTATGGGGAGCATACTAGGTTCCCTGGGCAGTATAGAATTGAGGTCTGGAGAGAAATACTGGATTTTCTGGATTTATTAGAATTAGACTTAAATATAAATAAAGTCCTAATTATAAGGAGTAGAATTAAGTCGAGACATTGGGAGGAAACAATATTATGTGTACATTTTAAAGAATAATGACACATCCGGGTTAGATGGCATAAGAGAACACTGCTGTAATTGTCTTATTGGTCGATCTACACTGGGATGCTGTGCTCATATAATGACCATAGTTTGGTATCTTGGATGGGCCAGACACGAACAGAATGTAGCTGCTCCTGCAGCATTCCGTGATGAGGTATTCATTAGAGTTGTAATAAAGAAAAGAAAAATCAACATGTTGTTTTGCTATATCCTTTTGAAATTAGTATTTTCACTACTACTTTATATAAGTTATAGTGTAAGATAGAAAAGTAGAGTTATTGAGAGTAATCTTAAAAATTCTAGAAATTTTTTTGATGTTCATTGGTTCACAAAAAATGATTTTATTTCTTACAGTCAATAAAAATAATTTATCAGATATGGAGCAAGTTTGAAGTATTATGTGAAAGTATGCACTTCTAGGTAGTCCTAGATGAAATATGTAAAGCACATGTAAAGTCTGTCCTAGATTAAATATGTAAAGCACACGTCAGATAAAGTCTAATCCTAGTGGATTGTGTGCTTTACATATTTCATCTATAATACCTCTAACTCAAAATGCTACAGTTTAAATAATACCACATAACCTCAGAAACATATTATACAATTACTCGATACTCCCAGCTTTTAAAAATATATTTAATGTCTTTCTTTGTTCTAGTTACATAGGCAAACAAAATAACATATGTTTCATTAAGTTACGTTTTATTAGATTTTACTAGTCCAAGCATGTTAGGCAGTTGGTCATTGTTCTTTGGGCATAGATATTTCTCTTAAAAATGCTTCTCTTCTTCGTATCAAGATAATGAAAAGATTTTCCCGGTGAAGACTCATAGCTATATATGGAATCGTTTTTTTTTTGGAACGGCATATAAAGGGGTTTTTAAAAACAGAGGGTTGCACAGCATGTTCAAAGTTAAAAAGATCAGGTTAATATATCAAAAACATTTTTCTAGAATACGTGAACGAAGATGGCACTCCAGCGGACACCAGCAAAATCCCAACAGTAACTTCTAAACCCCCGGGGTCAGGAGTAACAGTTACCAGCAGGCCCCCGCCCACACCGCCACCACCCACCTGCCAAACCTCACAGACCATCGTCCAAGGCTTCAAGTCAGTCTGCACCGGCTCACTGATCTTTAGCGAGGAATTCGAAAAAGCCTCTTTGAAAGACTTGAGCAATTGGGATGCAGAGGTCAAATTCCCTGAACAACCGGTAAGTTGTTGTGAGATGGACATTTAATGTATTGTCAAAATCACGCCAGGTTACATAAATGTGTCAAATTTATCCACTTGACATAAACCTTAATGATTTGAGGGTAGAGTAAAAAATCAACTAGAGAAATTTGACATATTGTGATAACCTGACGTGCAGCCGTATGTACAATTGTAAAGTAAAGATGAACTTAAATGCTTGGTGGTTATCTTCTAATCATCTTTGGGGCCATTCATAAATTACGTCACACAAAATTCAGGATTTTACCCCACCCTCCTGTCACCTATTTATCTATATAAATTCCGCAAAATATTGTAATAACGTCACAGTTCATCGGACCAATGAAGTGTGACGTAATTTATGGATGACCCCTTTAGTGTGGAGACAAAATACCTAAACATCAGCCCAGTTAAATTTCATTCGTATTCATTATTTGTAATCCTAATACTCATTCAGCAAAAGCATCAGTAGAAAAGACTTTTTATCCGTAATTTCTTCGAAAAATTAAATCACAAATTGCTACTTTAATTTCCTAAAAATAATCTTCCAAAATTAGTTTTTCCTTTTCATGTCATTCAATCAATATACCACTATATGGTTTTACGTTGGATATAGGAGACTCACAAAAACATTCTTACTGCCAGGACTATCCTTTCAATGTATATATGACTGACGGAACCATCAAACTGGTAGACGGCAATCTGAACATAGTCCCTCTACTCTTGGATGAGCAAAAGCACGAAGGCAGTATTAATGAAAATTTGGACCTCAGCAACAGGTAACAATGTTATTTTCAGTGAATTTTTCACCACAAACACGTTTTTTAACATTTAAACACCCGCATGGGTATAGGCATCTAACCAAGCAGAATAGAAACTTTCCAACATACCGATTGTATAAAATATTTGATTCTTTTTCTAGAGACAATTTATAAAATATCGATCGAGACTAGAAATTTTCGACACCCATACTATAAACGGTTCTTCTTCTACAGATGCACCGGTCAGCTAGACACAACAGAGTGTGTTCGTCACGCATCAGGTGCACAAATTCTACCTCCCATCATGACAGGAAAAATCACAACAAAGAATAAGTTCAACTTCAAGTTCGGCAGGGTCGAAATCAGGGCGAAGCTACCGAATGGCGACTGGCTTATACCAGGTAAACACGAAAGGATTATATTCAGAGTAAAAGCATTAAGGTACTTCATATTTTTTTTGCAATTACACGCTGCAATATTTATGACAAAGAAATAAACCAAAAATACCAAAACACACAGCCTGATATGGCTCCAGGGTAAATGCGCTCCTAATTCCCAAGAAGTGTCTTAAAGTTTTTCAAATGTTTAATTAAGAACAGCTGCTTTATTCCTGGCTTGAACTCAGTATTTCTTATTAGGTATTATATAAATTTTAAATTGAGAGTATGTTTTGGATAAACAAGTGAAGATAGACAGTACCCGGTATTTCATAACTTGCTTTTGTCCAACAATATTTTATGCTATTATTGACCATCCCTAATATCAGGCCGCTCTAGGCCCGAGCCTACTATGGCCTTAGGGGAAATCCACCTCTGCTCATATGTTCATACAGTATCAAGTCAATTTATAATTTATTTTTTGCAGAGCTTAACTTAGAACCCAAAGACTATGTATATGGATCCCGCCGCTACGAGTCTGGACTTATGAGAGTGGCATTCGCCCGAGGGAACCCTTCAGAGTCTAAGACCCTGTGTGGAGGACCCCTGCTCACAGACTCCGAGCCTTACAGGTCCTACTTGATGAAACAGAAGATCGGAATCGACAATTGGAACAAAGAATTTCACAACTATACATTGGTTTGGAAACCGAGTAAGTTTAATGCAACTGATTATGATGAAGCTCTAAGTTAAGTCTTGAAAACAATTGACAAGTAGGTTTTGTACTCATGCATTATTAGAGTCTATAGCTACCTATATTAGGGTACCTGCTTTCGCTATTAAGGTCAATAAAAAACGGAATAGATTATGTGATATTATAAGTAGGTAATACTAAAGTACGTGAGGATCAGTGTAAATCTGATGGAAGATGTTTCACCGAATTCGACATTTCTGACGTTCCATCAGTAGATAAGACAGTATTACTAACGTACTACCGCAAAAATATCAGAAGAAATAGCAGTTTTATAGCTTTTATTTCAGGAAAGTACTTACTAACATTCTAGAGTATTTCATTGAACAGGCAGCTGGGTTTCTTCATCTTATTAAATCTCAAAAGTCTGATTCCTCAGTATCTTTAGATTTTTAGGGAAATATTTGAATTCCTTAGTAGGTAAGTATTAGTACGATAGCAAGCCGTGGTGATAGGCAACTTACTATCTTTCTCGCTTTAGCGAAAGGCTGTTCTGAGCAACAGAAAAGGATAGAGCAAAGCAGAAGGCGATAATGTCCTGCCCGAAGTTTTTCAACCCACTGTTGTTTGTTTATTGTCCTTTTTAGACGGCATTGACCTATTTGTGGACGGAGATTTGTACGGAAGCGTCAATCCTGGTACCGGTTTCTCTGCAAGTGGTAGGGAACACCTAGTTCCCCACGCCGGACTGTGGAACAAGGGGACTATTATGGCTCCTTTGGATGAAATGGTAAGATAATATCTTACAATATCTATACGTTTGCCATAACTTATAATAACCAATTAACTAAAGATTTAGGTTTACCTTAGACAAAGCAAAAGCAAAGGAAAAACAGATATAGTGGAGCTCGATATCGCAGTGGTTAGCGCGCTCGGTCTGTGATATAGTTTTTAAGAAACTTTCGCAATGGTCGGTCAAAGGATGGTTGACCACAATTTTTTTTTTTCAAAACGTTAAGTCGTCGATCCTGACTACGTCTGCAGTCGTTAAAACCCGCCAGCCGCATTGGGCCCAGCCCATAACCCATTCTCCCTATTTGATTTGATTCGCTTCCATCCATAGGGAAAGGCTGAGCCCCAGCAGTAGAGACATTAATAAGCTGGTGATGAAAAACAAACTTTGTGGAACTAAAAAAACTACTGCGTAAGAAAATTTTCTGGTGGTACAAATTTAGGAACCGTATGATTGAAGGTTCGGTCCTACAGTGATGATGGAGACAACTGGCCAGGGAGACTAAGGGATAATTTTCTCCCTCCGAGCTAGGTGTTGTTTAGCCCGGGGATCGCGGTCCAACCGATGTAGGTCTCTTTGTTCTAAATGTCTTGTAGTTATTAATTTATGATGTTTGTATTGGTACAGCGCCATCTCGTTACTTGCTGTTGAAACTTCTTGCAGTTCGTCTTGCTATGGATGGCTGTGACAATGCTAGTCTTCTCACTATCGATTTTTGTGGCGATATTAGTGCGATGAGTTAGATGTCGCTATGTATCAGTCGCCACAGTACTTTCCCCCTAGACCGAAGGTCGATCCATGTTGATAGTAGGTGGTATGCAGTCAGTGCTTCAGAGTTTGCAAGTGTCAGGTTGTGACGTCGGGACCGAAGCTGCTGGTGTGCAGGGCTGCCACGCCGGTGAGTTGTGTGTGAACTGAGGTCCGGTCGTGGGCTGCGAGGACTAGGTCGGGATGATGCCGTCGTGATGTACCAAGGATCCAGGAAGCGTCGTCGATGCTGCTGTGATGAACCTTGGTGTTGGCTGGCTTGCTGCTGTATCGGCTGTGCTGATGAGGGATGAGAGGCTGATGGTGAACTGTTGATGAAGAGTGATGGCTGCGTTGTGATGCTGAAGGTTGCTGATGTTCTGCTGGGGTCACCACTTTAGGAACCGTAATGGTTGCAATGTGTGGTCCCTGCTGTGGTGATGGAGACAACTGGCCAGGGAGACTAAAGGATAATTGTCTCTCTCCGAGCTAGGTGTTGTTTAGCCCGGGGACCGCGGTCCAACCGATGTAGGTAGAACGTTCTATTTATGTTAATTGGTAAAGAAACTTATTCTGTGCGATGTAGGTTTCTTTGTTCTAAATGTCTTGTAGTTATTAATTTATGATGTTTGTATTGGTACAGCGCCATCTCGTTACTTGCTGGTGAAACTTCTTGCAGTTCGTCTTGCTATCGATGGCTGTGACAATGCTAGTCTTCTCACTATCGATTGTTGTGGCGATGTTAGTGCGATGAGTTAGATGTCGCTATGTATCAGTCGCCACACAAACTAAGAAATATGATTAAGTATTTTTAGTACCCTTAGGCTGAATGTGAATGATGATCATATTGTGATCGCGATCATAAATAGGTCCAAAGATTTACTGTTAAGGTATATCAAATAAGTTTTCATTTAAAATTACATCTATAATATAAAAATGAATCGCAAAATGTGTTGGTAAGCGCATAACTCAACAACGCCTGGACCAATTTGGCCAATTCTTTTTTTAAATGTTCGTTGAAGTTCAAGGATGGTTTATACGGCGAGAAAAATTTGAATATATGCCGAAAAAACCGTAAAAACAGCCATTTTCTTTTTCTCATACAAACGTTTTCTAACTAAAACGTTGAGTCAATTTGAGCTCTATTACTATTGTATAAAGTTCATATTAAATTACAAGCACTCACTGTTATCTAAGCAATGTAGGTGTGTTCCTAACGTCAAAGAGTCAATTTGCACTTTATTACCGCTATACAAAGTTGAAATTCAATCATATCAATACAGTGTGCGTGTGTGCGTTGGAGCACAGAATACATCGTTGGAGGATTTAATGCCGCGTTCCGAAACTCAATTAAAGTAAATCATTAGTACTGATTTTCAATTTGGTCGGCTTTGCGATATTATTTCTTTTGTTTTACTTTCAGCACGCGACATAAAATGCATCAGTTTTCACGTCATGACATCAGTCAAACACAAACCGCGTTACCAAAAGTGTTTTATTATTTATTATTTTACACACATAAAAAATTGGTACGGCCTGAAGGATTTGATTCCAAGTCATATCAAATTTAAAAAAGTTGAAAATTGAAACAACAACAAATTGTCGTAGTTAGTTAAAAAAAAAAACTAAGAAAAATAAACTGTCGATGTCAATTTGCCGGTGTGGAAGTATTATTTTCTTGGATTTTCTGTTACTTATTCTACTGAGTTTGCTTTTGTCAACTGATACTGTCTAATACACGAAACAAATTCGTATATCGTGTTTTGTGCAGAGTGTTTAGTTACCTATGATCACTATTTATTATAATAATAATATTGCATGTGACACAATAATTTATATTTGATATGCCTCCTATTTTTTGCCCCGACTATAAAATAAGTAGGAACAAATAACTGCCACATTACAAATCTTTTTGACAGGACGAAATCTGTCGGGTCCGCTAGTTACTAATAAAATATTAGGAATTATTTCTCGTAAGTTACATCTTTGATCAAGACCAAAGTCCTTTTCGAGACAATTCAAACTCGATAGACCTGCTTTGTTCAAATACAGCGACTCATACAAGTTGCATATACTTGTGTACGCAAAATTTGCAACCATAATTGAAAATCAAGAAGCGAGCTCGCAACATTGGACTAAGCACATACAATCTATCACAACAAGGCAAATAAATGTAATCATGAGCTAAGCCCAGATCAGCAACTGTTTGAATTTACACCATTACACACATACACACCCACACTCTACAACGCCGCGCATACATTTTTAACTTTATATTATTATTATGATTTTGGCGAATGACTGCAGTCTATTTGGAGGTCCCCAGGACAGACGCTTTCGCCCCCCCCCCCCTCTCCTCCTCTCCTGCCACTTAGACCGCCACTGTAACGAGCCACATTCTTCCCTTCCTGCAGTTCTACGTCTCCCTTGGTTTGCGGGTGGGCGGCGTGCACGACTTCCCAGATACCCCGGACAAGCCCTGGAAGAACAGGAGCAGCAAGGCCATGCTCATGTTCTGGAACGCGCGCGCCACCTGGCAGCCTACGTGGTACGACGCCAACTTACAAGTAGACTATGTCAGGATCTACGCTCTATGATATTTGCTCTCTCGTCTGTGATTATTTTTAACTCAATAAATAGTAGAAAGCCAAGTGATTCTTTCATTTCGTTACAATCTTTAAAGTACAAGTGTACATGTTCCTTATTATGAACGACGTTAGCCTAATCTTCAGTTTAAACTAGATTGTTGAACCACAATGTACTGTAATGCCAGTAGCCGAGACAATCAAGTAAGCCTAGTCCAGTGAATGCCCTCATGTTAATGGACTATAAGCTATAAGTAATATATTCTTGATGAAAAATGCTTAAAAAATACACCTAACCAAGGTACTCTCGGGTGGAGTTTTTAAGCATTTTTCATGAAAAATGTTTTTCAGTTTAGCATTGTGAATGCAAATTTGTTCAAATATAACATATAACTTGGAAATCCAAGTAATTTGTCGCATGGTTAATCCTTACAGTTACACAGAACATACAATTAAAATTTATAATGAGTCTTGTTTTGATAGTCTAAGTATTCAATTACAACATACCAAGTGTAGGTCTCACTTAGAATATGCAGATGGCATGCTGTTAGAATCATTCCGATGGCCAGTATTGTTCGGCAACTCCTTGTATGAATCCTTGTTTTAGGTAATTTTAGGTAATTCATCCAAGGATTTTCCACAAAACATGACGAATACTCAAACTCAACCTATAGCAATACAGCATACTTAAAAATACAATAAATCAAATGCTTACTTTGTTACTAAAAATTATAATAGGATCAAACATTTCAAATATAAACAAGTAATCAAATTACAACTAACAGATACTATGGCTCATATTAATCAGGTTATTACTTTAGAGCCCTGCCTTTAGGTTTCAATCTGTTGTCGATGACTCTTTGCCTCTCTTCTGCAGCCATCTTCAACATCTTTTGATGCCGCTCTTTAGCGAAATCTAATTCTGAACATAACTCAACAATTTTTGAGGCATATTCTCTTTGTTTCAATATTCTTACTTTCTGCTTATTCTGTAAATAATGAGAAGAATAATTTTAGGTTACAATAGATTTGAAATAAATCTATTACTACTATTCTTCTATAATATATACTTATTTTAGATACAACTGTAAAAGACCCATGATGATATAAGTAGGTAAAAAAAAAAAATATATGAAGGAAATGAACATTCTCTGTATTCAAATTGGTAACATAACCACAACTTAAACAGTGTATTTATCCTTTAATCTTATTTACTACTACCTGCTTTTTCCATGATTTTGTGAGCATAACTTAGGCGCCTATTACACTACCCAATCTATCGGGCCCGATCCATCGGGTACACTGTAAATTGGGTAGTCTAATCGCAGTTAGAGAGTTAGGGTCCCGATAGCGGGTGAACGTGGGCGCCCGATAGCCCGATGAGAGTTAGGGCCAATTTATCGGGTAATGTGATCGCTGTTAGGGTGTTAGAGCGCTCAGTCGGTTGTTGCGCAGCGTGCGTGTGAGACGTCAGTGAACGACAACGAAATTTGCGAACAGACAAAAATGTCTTCTCAAAAGGAAAAGAAATAATATTAAGTGTAATTTAATATTATTACTTTTAATTATATTATATATCAATATGATATAATGTTTTAAACATTTCTAAATAGCCTTTGCAAGTGTCTGGTACAATTATAAATTTTATATAAATTACAATAATAAAAACGAATGCTACAATAAACTTTATATTATTGTTGTGCCCGATAGGGTCCATAGTGAGACTAACTTAATTATGTAATATTATTTTAAATTACCTATGGAAACAATAAACTTATTGAGTATTTATACTTTAAGCCATGATATGCATTTCCCGTTGCTAAAAATTTTAAGGTTACAGCACAGCTAACCGCTGTTTTGCGCTATATAAGGTATGACTAAGTTTAATATATGATCAAATTGTGCAGAACTCATTCGGTAGTAGTTCAAACTGCATAGTTGGTCATTTAGAAGCAAATATTTTTCACCCAACATTTTGTTTTATTATTTACGCCTGCAGTTAAAGTATACTTTAACTGCGGGCTAAGTACATAACTCAAACTGCATAGTTGGTCTCTTAGAAGCAAATATTTTTCACCCAACATTTTGTTTTATTATTTACGCCCGCAGTTAAAGTATGGGCTATGCCAATTTTTTGGTACTTAGTGAGCGGAGGAGCCATCCTTTCAACGCCACGTTTGCACGCCAACTGAGTTAGGGAGGCGATCTAGAGCAGTGTAATCACAACGACACCAACCGCCCTAAATCGCGGCCGATATATCGTGCCCGATAGATTGGGTAGTGTAATAGGCGCCTTAAAGACTATAGGTGAAATAATTTTTAAATAACTCTAGCAATTTTGGAGTCTATTCCATGCATACAAACTACCAAATCTTTCCTCTTTATATTAGTATAGATGAGTAAATACTGAACCATTTCAAAATTCATATACAAGAAAAGGTATAATATATGAAGAAGTAGGTTTTCTTAAAAATTGCTAAGATGGAGAACTTCCTACCACCCAATTTATAAAGGAAAACTAGTTTCTAATATTTCCTTTTTCAGTATATACTAATTAAATTTGCACATCAACTTTTTCTCTGTTTCCGGTTACTAATTTTACCTGTGATTATTATAACATGATATTCATTGATAATTTCAAATCTGACACTGTCATGACTAAGATTGTAATGGAAGTGATGATATCAGAACTAAAGCAGAAAATGGAGATTTTAAATTTGTTACCCACTTATATCGGAAGCAGATTCAATGCAGAAGCTGAAGAAATGAGTTAAAAGAAAGTAGATTTTATAAACAAAATAACACATTGTCGAGTCATAATCAGTCTTTTTGATTTTAGCTAAAAACAATGCTTAGCTTTAATCTGCCTACATCTCCATGCATAATACATTTTCCCTACGAAAAACAACGAATAAGTTAAACCATGTTACCAGCAAAGGCGTAGGTCTTCCGTCTAAAAATGTGTAATCTGGACCATCGAGGAGTACTCCTTCTGCATTACGATTAACAGGTAACCCTTTTGATATCCGCCATTCCTTTGTATTGGCAATTGAAGAACAGGAGAAGGCTCTACACAGCACTAAAATGATTAATAATATTACAAACACTGCCCAAATATTTTTTTTATTCTCTTAAATATCCTTAGAACTCAATTTTCAGAACAAACTGCACTTGCGATTCTGAAGTCTGAATAAATTTCAAAGTTCCTTTTGGTGTTATTAAAATACTACCTGTGGTACTACCTACCTAACAAAAATATCATCTGCAGTAACTTTTTACCATCAAATGTAATTTAATCAATCGTTTTTCAGATATCGCAATACTTACGATTTCGTTGCATGTTAATTCTGTTTATCAATGAGATCGTCATTAATTTATATATTTTGTCAAGTTTACAATTATAAGGATATACACAAGCACCGCAGGCCAATAAACGATTTTATTTAACTATTTTCTTTTTTGCGATTGTTTGTTTGTAAGAAGAAAGAATATAACCTACAATTTTTTATAACAATGTATCTTATTTTATTTATTTCAAAATATCATCTTATTTTGAAAAGTCGTAAGTTTATAATCGAATAAGCCAATATGAATGACATATTACCTTACTTACTCATTCATTATCCTACTAGGCAATTTTTTATCGTTTTAGACAAAAGAACCTGAACCATGTAGCCTATTTTTCGAGCTAATTTTCGTGATATTCTTGCTTGTTAACGCAGTGTCTTAGCAATTTTATATTAATAATTTTAAAATAATAGGTACAATTAAAATTTATTTACATATTATAATATGTAAATAAATTTTATGGTAATGATGACACTATCATTACCCTCTATTTAGACTGTGTGTCCTAGATCCCTATGCTTCTTTTAAAACAATGAAATGGTATGGATAACCAATGAAATTGTATTTTAAATGTAATTCACAGACTTAGTAGGTATCAGACGACCAACTTCCTAACAAAAAAATTTCTTCGTAGAGCGTGATTGGGAGCCAGTGATACATGACAGCATCATTCGTTTTAAATATATAGATCTACTATCGGCAAAGGCATTTAGCTATACAGCCCTGTTTTGGGTAGGTACCTAGCCGTCTTCCTAGTTTCCACATTATTTTTACTTTAATTTAAATTCCTTTTTTGTTTTAATACAACAATAACAATAAAGCAGACTGATAAGTCTAGCTTATTATTATTGTTGTATTAAAACAAAAAAGGAAAAACGAACACGTAAATGAAACACACATTTTTCCAATATTATTTATTGAATAATTTATTTTTTAACTTATTATATTTTACACAGTTTTCTTCTGCATTCTCGGCAATTCTTAGCTACATTTTTTTAGTGGCACAACTTTATGAAACTTTTCAAGGTAATCACATTTTTTTTAAAGAGGGCACTGATATTTTTTTATACACTTATTTAAGTTTTTCTAAAATTTCAATTGCCTTTGGCCAGAAAGAATGTTGCTCTTTTCCTTTATGCTTTTTTTGTTTATCGATGCTCCATTAACACTATCAAATAATTGGTAAAAGAATGAAACAACTTCAGCTGTATTTCTTAATGTTGTGCTGACGGGCCTGCCATCCACATAAGTTGCTGCAAATTAAAATATTCATACAATAATTGTATGAAACTTGATTCAAAACTATTAACTGTTAGTAAATTTCATCTAATACTCACAGAAATTTGCAGTGTAAGACAAAGCTGCAGACATATTTTTACACATTTTTTTACCTGCAAAAAGAGATATTATATTTAAAATTATCTTCATTAGAGAATCATTATTGTAATTTAAGTGTAAACTATATTAACTACTTGTTACATAATTAAAAATACAGGTCACTGAATCAACACTTGCTCTGATAGAGAATATAGAAGCTGAATACAAATTATTTCTTTTATTTATACTAATTTAAGTTATACTAATATAATAACCAATGCATTACCTTCATCATTTTAATTTTATCAGGTATAACTCATTAGTCATTTAATTTATGACGTAGCCCAGCTTAATTAGCAGCCAAATAATATCATGCCATTTTGCAAGTTTAATATCCAATATTAAATTTTTTGTTAAAAAATTGTTCCTGATGCATTTTATCAAGTATGCAGAATCATAATGTTCAAATCCACCCCACATATTTTAAGAATGCCAACTGAAACAAAAATTTAAGAACTTCTTAAAACATAGATAACAATATAAAAATAGGAACCTTCACTACTTTCATTAAATCTATTAGTTTTCTTTCATATAAATATAATTCTCTGTACCAACCTGTGATTTCAATTTAAAATTTGATCACACTAAGTGTCTTCTTTTAGATTTTTGAGTGCTGATTGGAAAGCTGAGCCTTGGTCATATATTATTGCGATGGGATTAAGGTCCAATTCAACAACTTTTTCTACTACTAACTTTTATTATACGAAAGTGCTGTTTCTAATGACATCTCATCAAATATAATGGAGCATATTTTTTGGAGTTTCATTTGTCCAACTGAAAAAATAAATTCAAATAGGTAGGTACATATTATTATTTGGTAGTAATACAAAAAATTATAAAAGTATAATGAAAAATCTTATGTAGAATATATTTACCTCTTACATGAAGCCTGGTTCTATGATTGATTTTCTAATCATAGTATTCAATGTAGTTTTGGATGATAAAATAAAAAATTTTGCTTAAAAATCAATAACACTTTGGACTCTGCTTTGATATTGATAAAGCAATTATCTTTTCTTCGGTAGTGAATCACCTCTCATGTTTATTTTTAGAGCACATGCTCACTTGCATTTCAAAAACGTTTTTTGCAACTGTGTTCATTTTTTGTCGGAACTTTTCAAATGATAACTTTTTACAAAACTTAACGGTATTTAAGTATTCTTAACTTTATTATGAAAGTTCAACTACGTCTTTGGCTTGTTATATTCTTCATAAATTCTCTGGTATAAAGGTGACAATTGGCTTTATTTGGTAATAAGCCTTTTGTTTGGGTACATTTCACAGGGTCTGTAACATCAAAAGTATTCAGTGAATTTCTCTATTAGAACTACTATTTGATTGAAATAAAGATACACTAAAGAAAGAGACAGGTCTTACCAGATAATTTAGTTTGTGTCATATTTTAATCTCCAGAGCAAGCAACTAATTGAGTAAACTCAGTGGCTGCAGACACGAGAGTCTCAATTTGTTATTTTAAAATTACACCACCTATGAAATCAATATTATGTGTGTAAGATTAAAAAACAGGATATAATCTTAGATGATATTAGAAATATGTTATTTATATTATCAATTTATTCTCTGATCAAAATCACTTCTAGCGTGCCCGCTAGAATTAAGTAACTTGAATGTCATTTTTCTTTATGTGTGTAAGCAAAAATCTATAAAATACATAAATAAATATATTAAAATACACCAAAACTGCAGCATGAACTTTGTTATCTAAATAAAATAAATTAAAAACAAACCTCTGTTCAGTTCTACTTTCTAATATGTGTGGTCAACATGACTTTTTCTTGCATAGCTGTGTTCCCAAGTGAATATAATTTCTGTAATAACAAAAAAATGTAATGAAGAATAGCGGTATTCCAAAACACAACATAAAGTGAAGATACATATCATTTTAATTACATTATCTAAAGGTAATAGCAGATTAAACCAGCCTTACCAGTATTGCTTGAAGAGGGTAGGCTGATTGAGAGCCCATCATCATTAAACAATGACGGATATGCGTCACCCAAGAGTCATGATTTTGGAGTAATGAATCTTGGTACGTGTTTGCTACAAATGACACTTCTGCCTGTATTCAAATTTTCAGTATCACACACAACACTAAGACATTGTAACCACTTGGAGAATCTTTTCTCGTTCACTAGAATCTTACAAAGAATAGCGTCCTGTTCGTACTTTAACAATGCGTGTAACACAACCATAACACAACACACCAATTTCCTAGGCATCTTCTACAAAGAAAAATACTTCGAAAAAAGGAGAGTTTATATTACAAATAAAGCGAAGAGAATAAGCACAAACGAAACTTTACTCAATCACTCGTAATTCACTGATATGTAGGTACATACTTTAGTCTTCTTCTTCTTCTTCTTTTATTAATGGCATATCTGCGCATTTCACACAATTTTGCCAATGTGAAGTGAATGAATTAATTCCAACATGTAAAATGAAAATGAAATGAATTAAAGACTAATTAAAACATTAGTATTAGTACTCTTAACATTAGTACTCTTTGTTGTAATGACAGTTTCTGTCAGATGTCATGTCTTCATCTACTGACAGGGGTGAGGGGCGTGTGGAAATGTCATACATCACTGGACCCCTACGCGATTGGTTTCTTGTACGGAGTTGACGGGCCGTGATGTAATTGTCCAATAGCATTCACCTTCATATTTGCAATGAAAACACAACGAGCAATCAACGGGCAAGGTGATCAAACAGCAACTACGAAATAGAGGTGTGCTATCAAAAAACATATCGATGTTTTATCAGATCTATATTGATATATTAAATTAAGCATATCGGATATGTTTTTAAAAATTTTTAAAAAGAAAATGGTAAATATTTTCCACCACCTGTATTAAATATGTAATATTATAGTAAATAAACAAAATATTTTTGTTAAAATTAATTCTTGGTTAAATCACTATACAAGAAGCATTTAAAACCACTCTCCAAATTTTAGTATGTTAATCTTTACGACAAATAATGAAATACGTGTTTTTTCTTTTTATGTCGTTTAGAACAAAAATGTTGAGTTATATCGTCACCAAGTTATTTTCAAAAAACATACATTTGTGGACGCTCCCGCTGCCCAGTACGTGCGCTTTACGCGCTACGTTAGTTCCCCCCCCCCCTCCCTTCCCGCAATTCATTGATAGTAATACAAGTACGTTTGCGAGTTAGTAGCAGCTACCTAAAATGTTTTCGTTTTTTTATGCTAGGGCAAATGGTACATAAAGTTGAAACCTTTCCTTCATACTTTTACGGGCTTAGGACCGTCAAATTGCAAAAATTCTATTAGATACCTACTATTACAATAACTACACTGCTTTAAATTTATAAATAAGTAGGTAAGCAAATATCAAGTTACCTAAAATTCTGTTTAGTTAAACCAATAATAAAAAAAGTAGGTACTTAACTAGATATTCTTTGCAATCAGGCGTATTTAAAAAATCATCAACTTTATGTACATAATCAACTAATCACTTTATCCTACCTAATTTAACTATTTACCTACGTATACTTTAATAATTGTTCAAAGTGCATACCGTTCCTCTCCACACAGAGTCTTGCACGTTTTTGCACATTGTCTTTTAATTTGGCGAGCACTACAGTGTCATTTTTCACGTGGTCAAATGCCGCACTAATTTGCACTTTTAAGTCCTCGAGGCTTTGTGCTTCTTCAAAATACACACGTCTTTTGATTTCACCCCACAAATAAAAGTCGCACGGTGTTAGGTCCGGCGATCGAGCAGGCCACACGATGGGGCCTCCGCGTCCAATCCATCGATCACCATATTCTATGGTGAGATGATCTCGGACGGCGGCGGCGTAATGGGGTGGTGCACCGTCCAGTTGAAAATAAAAATCCCGGAAGTAGGCCACGGGCAAGTCCTCCATGAAATCGGCAATGACATGCCGCAACATATCCAGGAAGTTGCCGCCGGTGAGCGGCCCTTCGATGAAGTACGGCCCCAGTATTTTCGTGCCTATAACACCGGCCCACACATTGACACTAAAGCGCACTTGATGGTGGGTTTCCCGAATCATATGCGGATTTCTGAAGGACCACCAGTGTTCGTTATGATGGTTATAAAGCCCCACACGAGTAAACAATGCTTCGTCAGTCCACAAAATGTTGGCATTAGGGTGTGCAATCAGCCATTCACAAAAGGTGCGACGGGGCACATTATCTCCATCGTGTAGAGCTTGGACCTTTTGGAAGTGGTAAGGGTGTAGCCCTGTCACATTCAGCAGCTTCCACACGGCATAGTGGCTTACGTTAAATCGGCGTGCGGCATCTCGTGTACTGGCTCGCGGGTCCCTTTCGAAGAAATCCAAGATTTCATCTTCGATTTCAACTACAAGTCTTGATCTTCCACCTCCGCGAGCGTGAGCAGGCGTAGTAAATTGACCATAGTCCAATAGCCTTTGGTTCACAGCCAAAAATGTCTCGCGACTAGGTACTGCGTGGTTTATTAATCCCTGATTTTGCAGGGCTGGGATGGATTCTGTTTCGTATAGTCTCCGAGCTGCATTTAAACTTTCACCGCTTAAAATGTAACACCGCACCATTTCGTAATATTCGCGATTGGAATACATTCCGACGCGCGAAGTGTGGGGCTGCGGCGGGTGGCGCGCAACACGGAAGCAAAGGCGGAAGCGCGTGCGTTCAAAGGGATTGTGTGCGGGTGACTGATGTTGCCGACTAAATAAAAAACCGAGCAGATATCGTCGGCGGTGCATGCGCGGCGCATGCGCGGCGCATCCCCTGCGCCCGCGCCCCTTGCTACCCCTGCTCGTTTCGTTCATAACTAATGTGACAATGCGAATGTTATAATTATCTTGTAATTACAAAAAGTTTACACTTCATTTTGAAAATTTTACATACTGTTTTTTTTTCATATATGTGATCTATTAACGATACCTAATGCCTAGAAAAAATTTGGAGAGTCATTTTAAATGCAGGCGGTATATTAAAAGACACCTTATAAATAAAAAACTGTCTGGTATGTCTGTATGTATGACCAGTTTAGGCTAATCTCAAGCCCCACCATTGTTTTTTTTTTATATGAATTTCGTATTATTTGCTTTAAGTATTTTTTCCTGGTTTTGGTTTGGATGGTCTGGATAGTGAAGAGACTAAAAAAAAATATTTTACTAGTCTCTATTAATTTTGTAATATATAGTGATGTGAAGTAGTTCAATTTGATTTATTTGTAATGAAATTTCAATGTGACTGCATTCAGAATGTTTTATTTCAAAATTTCTTCATTAAGACTTTTAAGATTAAAATTTTATATTGAATTTTTCAATATAAAAAGCCTGATTAAACAATGATAATTTAATTGAAAAATATTTTTCGGCTGACACTACAGTCTCAAACGCGATCGATCGTTACTTTTGTTTTGAATATAATAATGTTTTTAAATAAAATTTTAAAACTGTTGTTATAGGACATGAGATTGACGTTCTAAATTAATTTCAAAGATTCAAAACTGTAATTATTATAATTTCTAAAGTAATATTTTTGAATTGAGTCTGTAAATGAAAGATTATACACCTAGGACACATAATTTTTGTCTTGTTTTCGCACAACCAATCATTCTGACATTATCCTTCTGCTCTTTTCATCTTTTTCTCGTTCATACAAAGTATCATTCACAACTTGCAGGAAGTCGCTAAAATAATTCGATTTTGGATTCATATAAATAATTAAATTATATAATTTTAACATATATATATTATAAACAAAAAGTGACATTCACGGACATCTAGACTTTTAAGGAACTTATTCATAATCGAGTAACAGTAATATTTTTAGATATATATAATTAAGAATGAAATTTTCATTAAAATTTCTATAAGTATCGATCCGTTCATATAATATCGAATACGAATCGATAATTTGAGGCGATATTTGTATTGATTGAAATACTTACTTGATTCAAATATAGAGCGGAATGCTATGATGGTATTAATTCATTAATTATTTGGATCTTTATCAGTCATCTTGGTAAGTAACCTCAACAAAAGATGAAATGGATAAATATAATTTACTGTTGAGAAATTTATATTTTTGTTTGTTGCATAAATATTTCAAATATTGTGGTGTAATGTTATAATCCGAACTCATATATAATCAATTTTTATCCCTTCGTGGTACTCCAAATTCTTAATTGTGATTAATTCTTAAGTGGTAACACTGTATCGGAAGATACAGTGCGCTTCAATCGAAGGCATCGGAGTTGGTCGAACAGCCGTCTACAAGGTTGAGCGTATAGACGGCGTACCTATTATGTGGATAATACTTTGTATCCAGGAAAATGCCCAGGAGTTTTGGTCGAATGTTGGCGTTGCTTAGCCAGATTGCCTGAACATTGATGAAAATACGGTCTGTAGTAGCGAAAAAGTAACAAGTGCTTAAAAAAATCGTTAGTGCTGTTAGATCCTGAGTATCTCAGTCATTAGGCCAGTCGCCTATTTTGCAAAAAGTCATAGGTCCGAATCCCATCTCTGAGTGCCAGGGACAAAGTACATTTTTTAAGCAATTTTAATTAAGAATATGTTTGCATTTTTATGCGCGAGCGGTCGGTTAACTGCGCGGAGTATTATGGTGTTGCGTTGATTGTTTGCTTAATTGTTAGCAACAATAGAATAATATCAATGAGGAAGTATTAAAAAAAAACATTAGTTCCCGAAATCAAACTAGATGTCGCCACGGTACGTTCTTGATTTCTCCATGACAACCTTTCCGGTTTTCTTTCAAGTAAAAAAGGAAATTCGTTTTCAAAACTCAATAAACAACTCATAATCTATTTGTACTTTTTCGTCTTTGTATTGATATTTTGGAGATGGCTGGGTGTTGAGGTATCTCCGATGTTTTGGAAGGTGTGCAAAAGGAGGTGAAATAATTACTACGGTTTCGTAATAAATATCGGCGCGTGAGCATACGAGTATGTTGCGTATCGATCCGAACGACATGCGCTTCGCGTTGTGGTCAGTTTATCACTGTCGATCGGAGGGTCGCGCGCCGCCGGACTACCATTTGAATGTAAAGGAATACGTATAAAAACTCGAACAATAGAAGTGCGTAAGGCGGCTACTATACCGCGCCAAGCTATGTTCGTGCGTTATAATGCTATGCCAAAGATTTTATTAGATTACGTTCTTACTTATTTTCTTGCTTATTATGTGTGTATTATATTTAGATTTTATTTAATAAATATTTGTTATACTGTAAATATATAGATATAAGTTTTTATTAGGTTTTAGAATGTAAGTTGTAAATATTAGTGTAAGTTAATTTTATTGTATATTAGTTTGTAAGTATAAATTGTAATATTATAATGGTAATAAAAATAATAGATATGATGTGGGTTGCCACAATATCTTGGTTTCAAACTGTTCAAAGTTCAATTGTTTAATATGTTAATTTAAAGGAACGGAAATTACTGTCTTTGGTTCATTCATTTCCTGCAAAAATCAACTTTTCCTAGAGTCGCCATCTAGTGGAGGTGCTTTTTAGTGCTTTCATTTTTTTTTAATACTTCTTCATTGAAATCGACTTTTATCGACTAAGCTGAACAATCGAGTAATTCGATTTTTTAAAGTAACAATCGCTCATCGCCACTACGAAATGGAAAACAAACCAGTTTGATTTCAAAAGGAAAACTCGGGGAAAGCAATAGTGTTTTCGTGTTTTTGTGACTATTTATTTCAGTGATAAACAGATATCATATACGAAAGTATTGTGATTTTAAAGAAGTCTTGCGTGCGTGAACATATCGCAGGTAAGGGTCTAAAAGCGGCTGGGTGTCGATATTTTCTTTAAAATTTTCAAAACAGATCGATCATTTGTTGCGCCATTCATCTAGCACCTTCTATCGAAATTTCCACAGCTATACATAATTTTTTATTTCAAAGTTTATTATATTGCTACAGTATGTAAATCTTAGTTTAGTTTATTGTGAAAGTGTACTCGTGTGTATTTTCCCATAACTTGCTACCACATTTCATCATACTTCTTTGAAATAGGTCTTTTTCAAGGTATTGTCATATAGGGAAATCCCTTGTTTCTGTTTGGAATATTATATGAAATTTTCAGAGCAAATTAATAACATTAATAATAAATTAAGTTATATTGATATTTTAAGTGGTATGTATTTAAATTTTTCCTTAATTAAATTGACTTGTTTATTATTCAGACCTGACGTATTTGTCTTTTAAAACACCGACAAAACATATGTTAACATAATCAGCACTCTAGATAAAGACAATGAATCATTCATTTGAGAGACCTTGCTGAAACTCACAGTTCACTATTTTATTTATTTTATCAATAAAATTAGTGAAAAATAGGCATTTGCAACTCCCTAATAGTTATATTTATTTGTTTCTCTTTCCAGCTTCATCTTTTTGTGATACTGTTTAAGTGTATCTGTAAAAACGGCCACTGAAAAGCTTAGTACTTCTGATCAGCCGAACTACAACACAATGTGTATGTATAATTTTTTGTTACATATCTAATTTTTATATATTTTTCTACAGTGACTATCTGATGATGTGGCAGAACCCAGGAGTATATCCAGGAGGTTAAATATTTGATTAACCTATTTGTGTATGTTACCCCTTGTTATGTTGAAACATAGGTAATTTAAGACCTCTTACAAAACTATTAAACACAGCATAAGCAATGATCGGCAGTGCCATACAATTTTTTTATGTTAATATAGTCATGTTCACTGCCCTGAACTGTATTTTTATATGACTAATAGAACAAAATTTTGGACTTTTAAATATTTGCCGATCTTTATAAATCAATTTTATTTATAATGAAGTCTTAGATTGCCTTTAATTGTACACAACTAGCACTTAGCACTTTTTTAACCACAAATACAGATAAAATTTAGTTTTTGTCCTCTATTCATATTTTATGACTATCTCTTAAATCATTTTTTATATTAAACTGCAAAATAAATAGGTAAACAATACTACCAAATAAATCTATATACCTAATCACAATTCAAACATTGTTTTTGTTTTCTGTAGACACTTAAATATCATACTTTCTAGAAAACCAATTCCCTTTGTTGTAAGCCATGCTATTGCTATGCAATATACCACTAATGTATGTACACCAATACAATGCCATGCTAAATACATCAATACAATGCCATATGACATGCTAAATTGACATGTTTACCACTATCAAATTTAGAAATAAATTATATACCAGTTGAGATGTATATATTATATATCAATATCATATTGACTGTCCAACAGGAGATAGAATAGTTAAATTATGGTCATTCTCAACTAAATATAAATCAAAAGTACATATCCCATTCTTGTGACACGGTTTTATTAACCATACTCCACTGAAATGGCTTGACTGGTTTTGATGGAGTTTTATATTCTCAGACTCACTACAGATTGTTATCTAAGTGATTAGGGTGGTCCCGTTCAAATTTGTATATCAAAGTTTTCCAGTACAACTAGTGTATTATTAATAATACATTAATTACCTTTTCGATAATGCACTCTTCTCACAGTGGTTATGGTAGGTCTAATAGTGTACAAAGTTATAGGTACGCTTTCTCACTAATTATTCTTTGGTCTACCTGACCTGAATCACTTCTCCAGCAATGTCTTTCCATTTCTGTCAGTTTACTGCACTTGATTACCTTTCTTGTGAATACTTTTTCTTATTAAAGACATTTTTTTCAACTTTTCGTGTTTTTTCTTTCATTGTTGTTTCTGATATCTATGAATTGAATGTTATGTTACTTCACATAATACAATCAGTGGATGTACTGTGACTACATGAATTTCATCTAAATGTCATTGAATTCAGTGTTCTCTTAACATTAACTAGGATGCAATATATTTAGTGATACTTATAAATTTAAATCTAATAATGCATGCCTTGCAAACTGTTCATTTTCAATAATGATAATACACCACACAGTGCTTGAATGTTATCTGTATTATTTCTTGTAATGACACATTGACAAAACCCCAGTGAACATAAATAACCATCTACTATTTATTACTCAGCACCTTGTATCCTGTTGTATTTATTAGTTTTTCCTTTGACTCTGAATTCTTTTGTAAATTGTAGCTGTCTTTAACTTATAACATTATTTATTGATAACGTTAATATGCTACATTTTTTTCTAAGAATGGTTTACATATTGTATCCTCCAGTAATTTTATATCATTAACTATGTAAATCTAAATCTTTCTCATGCAATATTCTGTTCATTAGAGAAACCCTTGTGAGAGAACCACAAAATTTGACTGTGTTTTATCATATATGTAGTTACACACGGCATCATGTCAAGCTATCATTTTAATTTCTTTACTTAATAGGCTAGAGTAATTTTACAGATTTGAGTAACTTGATGTGCTATTGGCTCTATTTACTGATGATATATAATGGTGATAGGTACTGTTTCAAAATGAGTATTGCAACATATTTTGTAAGATGATACAAAGCATCTGGTGTGAGTGGTGAATGCTTGTGTTGGCGATATGTATACATTTCTCACGTTACGCAATTAGTTCCTCACACCATACAGATCATAAAGACCTTGTAATAAGGTACCTCCATGCATCCAATACAATGACAAAAATACCCAAGCCAATTCAAAAGAAGTTGTTAGGAATTGATCCAGTACAAATGGATTGAGAAGAAATATATATGTATGGTATCTAGCTGTTTATTTTACAATATTCCTTATTTTTTTACACAATTTTTAAAAACTTATCTGAATTACTGCGGGTGATATCAATAAAACATTATCAGACAAAATCTAATGTTTAACGTTTTTGGGAAAGAAAATTAAAACTATAACTAGATTGTACATTGTATTGTAGAGAAACCTGTAGCTAGAGGTTTGTATAAATAGAAAACGATGGACCAGTAAAACGTTATAGTTCTGTGGTATGAAATAAACGGACAAATCAATTAACTAAAAAAATAATAATAATTTATTAATTTAGGTTACCATTACCATAACAGGCTTTGCCACATGCTATGACAATTCTAACGACTAGAAACCTGTTTTAGTGCGGTTAAATATTTTATTTAATGAAAACCAAAAAAGAAGATCGGCCCTTTTATTATAGTTTATGTGAAAGTCGTTAATGTTAAGAGATGACAAGTTTATTGCGAAAAGACTTCCAGAATGGGTAGAAGATAAAAAATGTTCAACGATTCAAATAAGTTTAATTGAATAAAGGATATTTATGCGGAAGTTCGTGATGTGTTTGTGATAATTGATGTATGTATTTCTATTACTCTTTCGCGTTAAAACTTCTGAACGGACTTTGATGAATTTTAGTATACCTACCGATGATTATAAAGCGATATGAGATATTCAAATTATAGGATAATAAGACCACGACTTTCGTTTTCAAAATTACCTATTATTTTTTTTTTTCACTCGTACAATCATTGGAACTCCTGATCTAAATCCTGACCACACTAACAAGGCGTGGTGATGATGGGAGCCATTTCAATACGAGAATAAAATTCATGTAACAATTGTGCCTACAGTTATTATTATCAGTAGATACCTATACGAACACGAATGATGTGTACTTTCTAAAATTAGCCAAGTCTTTGTTCAATAAAATGACTTTGGCAAATACACCAAATAATAAGTATGACTTTGTCTAGGTATACTCGGGATAGTTTATAGAAAAAAATAGCGGAAAATAAAGGATCATAGTATTTCAGAGTACTATATCACCAATAATCAGCCGTTTAACCAAATTTATTCCGGTGTTTGCAGATATACATATATTATTACAATGTTTTTCATTGAATTCGGGTTATTGATCTGAAACATATGTACGTTAATATAGACGTTCCTTCGGTATTGATTCATTATTTTTTCCGGAACTTAGGTTGGAAATGTACTGAAAAAAGATACTAATGTAACTACCTACCTGTCGAACATAAACATTTTCGAATTTGAAGTCTAAAACATAAAATAAAAAGCATCAGAAAATGTTTCGATTTAAATCCCATGTCTGGGTTCGGACCCCCCAATTCAACCACACCAGATACTAATAACAACTATGATCCTAAACACGTCGCTTCCTTTTAGTCGCAATGAACATAATGAATGACCTCACGTTTGGAGCGCGCGTTTGATCTCCTAAAATGGCTTAAAAACCGGCCCAAGTACGAATCGGACTCTTGCGCGTAGGGTTCCGTTACATAATTTAAATATTAATTCTGCTTTTTACTATTTGCTGTTGAAACGGCAACAAAAATATATCATCTGTGAAAATTTTAATTATCTAACTTTCACGGTACATGAGATAGAGCATGGTGACAGACAGACAGCGAAGTCTCAGTAATAGGGTTCCCGTTTTACCCTTTGGATAGGGAATCGTAAAAGACCAAGTGTTATACTCTAATGCATAGGTATTATACCTCATGCAAATGGAGTTGTTACCTTTACGGAAGTCTATCGCAATAATAATTATATTGTAAGTCAAATATCGACAAATAGGTTCGCGGCTGATTGATATATTTTGTTATATTCAACTAGTCTTTTTTTATTAAACACATTCAGAATGCGCTTATCGTTGGAAAATAAATCTTACTAAAATGAGACGAAATCGCGAAAATGTCTGGCATATATACAGATTTTTTTTATACTTTATCGGTTAACGCTTACTACTATCCCACCTGATGGTAAGTGGTGATGAAGCCTTGGGTGGTATAGCGCATTAACCTAGTAACAGCCTATTAATTAAGCATATTCATTATAATTAATTATTGACTAAAAGTTATTCATTTCGTGAGTGTAAAAAAATACAAAGAGAATGTTGTTATGTTGCAACGTAGTAAAAGATTTCTTTACCTAGTTATTATTTATTATCACAGATTATTTACACTTTGTTTGTTTAGGTCACATACATTACATTTTGCTTATTATTGACTTTATTCCCCTCTCCAATTCGGTAGTGATTCATTTTATGAGTGTAAAAAAATGACAAGGAGAATGTTTTATGTTGCAACGTAGTAAAATTACACTTTGTTTTGGTCGCAAACATTACATTTTGTTTATGATTAACTTTATTCCCCTCTCAAATTCGGTTAAAATGCGATCGCAAGTGTATTTAAATAATATAGTGCATAGGTGTATCGATTAGAGAAATCCAGATTATAACATTGAAGTAAATCAACGTAATCGTATCCGTGCCGTACTTGGACGCTCAATGCAACTTTTGCTTTGTGAAAAAAAGATGAAATTGAACAATTATGTCGTTTTTATTTATTTCTTGCAATTAAAACTGATGTTATAGGATTTGCTGGTAAACAACAAACATAGACTGTCTTATAAAAATACGATAAATACGACGTTTTATTTTCTAATATTGACAATTTGCTATAAGCGACCAATGGGTTAAAAACTAACTTGGTTCTAGTTTTAAAATAAGGTTGGTGGTAGCAGGGATAATGTTAGTAACAGATTTTTGTTTGAAAATTTCAGAACAATAGCTCCTCTCTTCATATAATACGCGGTACTCTTGGCATGTTGGCACGAAGTCAAACAAATAATCAATACGTAGAAAAGGAAAACATTAAGTTCGTGAGCTCCAGTCATAAATTTAATAGTTATTTCAAAATAATCTTATTTTGGAAATCCTCCTCATGCAGAGTTTATTATTTTTTGCCGTGCCCGGGATATACTCCCCGTAAAACTACCGTAAAGGCTACCGAGGATCACCTCAATGCTTCCGAAAATATGATCAACTGTAGTAATTGATTTTTGGGGTAACCAAAGGGTATACGGGACTATTAGGGCGCTTGTGCACTACACTGAATTTTCATGTCCGGCGGTCCGATTTTTTCAGGTCCGATATGTCAGGCCATATGTAGGTAATGCGCGCTTGTGTACTGCCAGGAATTTTACCGTCCGGAATTTTACTTTTCTCTATTCCGGACCGGTTTTTTCAGGTCCGTGATGGCGGCAATGAAAAACGTGTTTACGCTTGTGCACTGCTGTGTCCGAGATCCGGAAAATTCATAAGGAATAGGCTTGGGAAAAAATAATCGATTTGAATCGATATTTATTTCGGCAATATTGTTAATTTCCAATAAACTTATAATCGATATTTATTGTTAATTATAAAATGGTATATTTTATATGATGATTTAATATAGTTGGTATATATCACTGCATAAGCTTTGGCAAACTCGGTATAGTTCTAATTTGATCAGCGTATGGTTCTAGTATCGATACTTAGCTAGATTTTAGAATCGTATTTAAAGTATCGATAGCTTAAGGTAAGATAAATAAGTGTTGTTACGCTTAGACGCCTAAATAACTGAACCCATGTAAATGGAAATTAATATAGTAAATAGACTTAACTTTAAGAAAGGTCATAGGCTACATTTTATCGCGAAAAATAGGGATGAAAGTTTGCCTGGAAATTTGTCATTATCAATTTTTTTTTAGACAATTGATAAGTATAGATAAATATTTGACAACAGAAGTAATAATAAAGAATAAACAGAAGATTAACAAAAGTAATTAAGTGACACTCAATGTCTTTTTCGCATTTAATAAAATTTTAAATGTATGTTTGTGCCATTAAAAAAATTAAAAAAAAAAGTATTCTAAGGGGATTATATTTCTGCTCAAAGTAACTACACCACGCGTATAAAATTATGCCTATATATAATACAGTCAACTGATCTCGTAAAGTTCATTTAGTATAATAATTCTCCGCTAACACGGCACTAATTTCGATTTGTTTACGAAATGACGCCACCGATTGGTCTATCTCTGTAATCGCAGAAAGTTGTTTTTACAAAACTTCGAAAAAAAAATAACACGTTTAAAAATTTAAACATCATGTACTAGACCATTATCAGTAATTTTATTCTAATGTCACAGATATTTTTAGCTATTGTATGTGAATAATGCTGTTCCTAAATTAGTAAGAGTATAAGATTTTACATCTGATAGTAGTCATCCGATAGTAGTAAAAAAAATGCTTTCGTCTTGCCATAATTTATTATGGTTTATGTAAAACGATCAGATCATTATTTAGGCACCTTTCTACGTCTTCGAAAGGAATTACCGACGTTCCAAAAATCTCATCGTACCTAGCGTAAGTGACGTGTAGTTTCAAAGAGAACTGCCCTACACTGCGCCGCTCCGATCAGGAAAAAAACGGACAAGTGCACAAGCTACTCATCCGAGTTTTTCATGTCATTCCGGACCGGAAAAAATCGGACCGCCGTACCTGAAAATTCAGTGTAGTGCACAAGCGCCCTTACTAAAACTCCGCTGTCCATCTCTCATCAGGCTTATATCTCATGAGCCGTGATAGTAAGACAATTTAAACTTTCATACATGATATAGATATAGATCGCATATAGATTGACTCGCACTTCACCGGTTTTTATTTCACGTGTGATTTTTTGTGATTGTATCTGAATAATTTAATATGTTTTGTCTAATAAGACGCCTGTTTGTGGAGGTCACGCGGCCAGTATGAATGCAAAATGCAAAATATGGAATTATAAAAATACAAGTCTCTTGTTTGTCTGGCGGCGTCCATTTATGCTAATGGCTCTGTTTCTGTGGTAAGTCATATAAACGCAATAAAACGTTTTTACCTGACTACGGCGAAGCGAAAAGGAGGGTTATGATTTTGCCGGTATGTATGTATTTAATATATGAGTGAATGTTCATCTGTTGCCTTCGAATCTATTCATCGTAACTGGACAAATGAGGTATCTTTAGAAGTGTCGTAAGTGTCCGCGTGCTATAGGCAATGAGACGTTGCATTAAATTGGCAACAGCGCCCTCTAGAGAGCATAAAGTAAGAAACTAAAAATATTATTTAACCATTCCATATAGGGTATCATATGAAAGGGCTTAATTAGCACATTTAAATATATATATCTCAATATATATACCGGGTGTTACAAAAATACCCGTTATAGCTGAAGGGTGTTGAAGTATATCATATAAACAGTACTCTGCCAAATTTTCAAAACCTTTGCATTAACTTTTAACTTTCAGTAAAAAGGCTAATTTTTAATAATTAATAAATACATCGAGTGTGCTATGTCACATCACTATTTTAGGTTAATGACCTTACCAGGAGTAATGGCACACTACCTATCTCCTATGTTTTCTAATTTTTTTTTCTATTCTCCTAGTACACACCCACACATACACACTAAGAATGAGAGAGAAATATACTTAAAAACATGTCTGCGTTTGCCAGTTTACACAGTAAATACTTAACCTATTTCGATCGAAAATAAAATGAAAAGAAATTAAATAGGAATCAAATCATTGGCAAAATGGTATGGTAACCGACGCTGTTCAGCCGGTAGTCTAATTTCAGTAAAAAAAATTATAATACATATTATTATCAACGCGCACATCATTTCATAGCATCGTTTCCGACTCAGCTGTTTCTGAATTACAGATCAAACACCATTTTAAGTAGTACCTATTTATGATAGATAGGTAAAATTTATTTAAACACTGATATACGAGTCTAACTTTTAGTTCATACTTTAATGGTCCGACAAATCTGATTGATATTACGATAATAAATAAAAAAAATGATATGCGACATAATTCACAAACGATTTTGGCGTATTTAAAAATAAATATTAGCGAATTACTATTTGTACTTTACCTTTTCACTTCCTTATTCACTGTTTAAGCATTACTTGTGAGGTTCACTCACCTACACTTTATTAGGCACTTAATTTTATTCCACAAGAAAAAACTAAAGATCGCGGCCAACCTCTGGTTAACTAACGTTTCAGTATAATTACATCTTTTCAAAATAGTCTCAATTTATATCAATACAACACTGCATCCTATGTAACACTGATAAAAGCACTTTTCATAGAACTCAGAATTAGAGAACACGGACATTTTCGAAACGTGATCACATCGACGACGTATGAACAACTGAATAAAGAAAAAGTGATAAAAAGGGAAAGCCGCCAATTTGAGTCCTTTATTATAAGCCGCTGCATAGTGTGCGGCATGTCAAAGGCGCACAGAAAGGTACCTATAGTTCCGCAATTAAATCTGAGAAGTAGCGGGATAGGGTTGCCATCTTCTCTTATTAGATCGGAAATCGAAGCCGTAAAACAATATTACCGTAGTAGACAGTAATATTAGTTCACGGCTTCGCGAGGGTTACTGCCTAGTTATTCAGAGGGTGCGTTAAGCAAAAATCACTAACTTTCAATTGATTTTGTAATAAGACGTAACATACAAATAAGCGGTAATTAAAGATAAGATAACTACATCATAATTTTAACGCTTTTATCACAGCCAAAACGTGAATTTATAAAATAAGGCTTGATCGTAACATCAAAACTGCACAACCTATTTTGAAAAAGGTTTTTTTTATAAAGTGATTTCGGAGACTATATGATGCAAACAAACTAACGATTTGTATTCAAATTTCGCAAATGCCCGTGCAACACTGCGTCTTTTTGGGTATTTAGGTATTTGACGTTTTTCGAATTTGTGTGTATTCATAGTTTATTGATATAGTTTCGGCACAGGTATACCAAAAACCTATGAAATCTATACCGTCGGACATGTGACATTAACATTTAGCTGCACACAACCTAAAAAGTCAAACATGTCCCGCTAAAGACGGATAGATGACAACCCTAGACAGGCGGCAATGTTAAAGTTTGAGCCTAAACTTCTAGTTGCCTAGTACCGAGGTGATCAACATTTTATTGTACAAATTAAAAAAATCGTCGCAGGACATTGTTGCAACTAATTTTTTTACATACGTACGTAAGTACATAATACGTTACGTATTATGAACGTTACGTATTAGGAATTGTTAATTGACAAAGATTTTGTAAATTTTTATTGTTGTTGATAAAATAGTACATGGTTGTATTTTTAGTATTTACAAATTTAAACGTTGTTAATGTTTGGTAAAGACTAGTTTAAGTGAGAAATGTGATATACTTTCACGCTGCACCTGCAAACGAGCATGCTTGGCTCAGTCTGTAGAGAGGAAGTAGCATTGACTATCATAAGACATTGTTAAATAAATAAATTAATGTATTTCGTGGGCCGTAGTAATCTGCATACAATCAACATACCTGTTTAAAATTTTAATTCATTTTATACACCTTTTCTATTTTGAACTATTTTTCAAATAAATGACCATTTGTTTGTTAGCTGTGTCGGTCGTTTTAGGGCTTTTTCTATTTAAGGAAATAGGTAAACAGTACATAATAAAACGTCTCAATCATTTTCATTTCTTACAGCATTAAAATAGTGAATCCTATACTCTGATTCTAAAATTCAGTTGAATAGCCCACAGTAATAAAATAGATAATAAATTAAAATCCGTACCAAATGTTTACTACTACCGTATCTAGCGTCAAGTAGTCGCGCGCGACATCACACAAACACGAACGATAATGTTTCGTTTCTTTCTCTCTCTCTCTTTCCCTCCCTCTCTATCTCTATCTTACGTCATTGTACACACGGGGGAATAAGTGAATTTGTTTTAGGCTCGATTTTACCGATTATGTATTGATTTGTCTTACGTATTTAAATACCTAAACAATAAAAAATATTTTTAAGAGTTAAGCTAATGAAGTTATTTCTTAGCACTGGATACAACCCTTCCTGCGCGAGTCCAACTCTCACGTGGCCGGTTTTTTTTTATAATTAGTTGTTAGCAGTTTGATAAAACTAGGACTTTTGACTAGTGAAATATAAAAAAACTTCAGTTATTGAGAATATTCAGTTGAGATTTTATACTTTTCTCAATTCAGAAAGCGGCTCTTTGTCGACATTTTTTCTTGTCAGACGCTTTTAAGATACCTAAGTGTAGTGCATATCATTAACTCTAAGGTAGCAATCCATTTTACTTGAAACAATTTACATGTAGTAAGAGTAAGTGGTTGAAACCATAATCGGGAATGATCATATTCCCGAATAAGGTTCATATTCCATTTTAAGTCTGATCTTTTTATTGTAAAAATACTAGAAAAGAAATAAATTGACCATAAACACAATTGAAATATGTACACGAATATTGATCAATGTTTCAATTTATTCCCCGACTGTATCTGCGCTGACGTCATATTAGGTTTACTTTCGTAACAGAAGATTGTAGGTACGAGTACCAGGTTATCATGATTTAAAGACACGATGTGTAAAAATTCTGGTTCAAAGATGAAGCAGCTACAGATAGACAAAGTTACCTGGAAGACACTCAGTGATATACGTCGCCTACTTTCATAATATTGTAATTATTTTCATAAAAATGAAACTACCTAATTATGAAAAAAAATTGTTCGTGCAATAACGAATATTCTACTTATCTAGAGGTCGCGATATTTCTTCTTTCTCTGCTTCTCTATTTGTTTAGATTAGATGAAATTGATTTTATGAGTACATTATTGAGTGACGTGTCGTAGCATTAATTATAAAGATTATTATTTTGGATGGGCCGTCTACAGTTCGTAAAGAGATATTGTACGAGCATTTCAGGCGAAAGTATTTAATCCAGTGCAGTGACTATAGCGTACTGTTTATTGTCTGTTTCCGTGCCTGATATGTGCGTAGCACGGGCGTAGTAATATGGCAAGGTATATTGGAAAGGGAGCTCTAATCTGAATAAAAACGAATTTTGGAAATAGTTTTAAAATAACGTTTTCGTGTAATATTTTGCATGTTCGAATATTTGCGTATGTATACATAACTAGATAAATTATTTCGCTGTACTGTGACGTAGGCACTAAATACCAGTAGATATAACCAGTCTGGCAAAATAATAGTCTTTGATTTAGAAGTCAATGAACTGAAACAGCTGATCATAATGTCGGTGTGCTTCGATAAATGGTATCGAAAATTTTGCTAAACTTCGATATTGTTTTTTTCAATAAATACAATGGCTACGATATAAAGGACAGCGTCCATTATCTCGGTTTTATGTATAGTCAATGCCATTTTCGGGGTAACGGGTTTTTTTGTAACACGCGGTATATTGAGAACTTTTGATTGCGATTTTGCTTAAATGCACACGAAAATCAATTAAATAAAAAGATAAGTTATAAAATTAAAATCCGACTACAACTAAATCTGTTTGTTTCTGAAAATTAGTAAAAAAAAAACGAATTATGAGTTTTAATTAGCCGATATCCTTTATCATGCCGCGTAATGTCAGCTTTATCATTATCTAGTACATTCACAACAATATACCTATATTGCAACTAATCCTCGAATTGGTATATTTATATCAAAGTAGGCACTTGATTTGAATTATTTAACAATATTTACCGATTAATGACTTGTTTTTCAAACAAGTTTTTCGGCGTTTGATTGATGATCTAGGGTAGTTAAATGTGGTACCTACAGTGTATTCACAAATAAATGCATATATTTGTATGTGAAATTTTAAATTGTAGAAGGCAACATTGGGGGAAAAAGGATAAAGATGTCTTGATACTTGTAATATTTAATATAATATGGTAAACACTTTTCAATATAGCATTGAACGTACTCCTGACTATATTCCTATTTCGGCAAATGTATCTTTGTGGGACATAATAAAGTGCACAACATGCACAAAAACACCTACACCTCTACACTATATGTATTACCACCATCTAATATTTTGACGGTACAGCACCCGGCCCAGAAAAAACCAATAACATTTTACCTGACTCGGAATCTAACACGAATAAATAAAAAAAAACTTTATTTATTTTTATTGCTAATCTCCGCTAATATTGCAACTGCTGTTACGTTTGAACATCTAAATCAAATCTGCTTCAGTTTATTTTCTTCTTTTCACGGTTCCGATTTTTATCCAGTGTACAAAAATGTTTTCATATCTTCTCCTTCACAAATAATTAGTTTTATTGTAGTTGTCAACACGCCAACGAATATTTATGAATTGAAAAAAATATAGATCAAGACTCGTCATTGCTAATTACTGGTCAATTCATAAACATACTTTAGAATAATAAAAAATTGTTGATCTTCAGCTTTTCACAAATTTTGCTATAAACATTAAAAACAATATTTCTCGCTAGAGCAATTGTTTTTTGGGCATTATCACTAAATAAATTATATTTTTTCACAATATTCACTTTGACTTGACAGTTGTCAATAGTAAACAATTTATATTGCTATATGAAAATCAAGATTGTGCTTTTGTTTTTTAGACTCAGATTCTGGTACACCTATAGCTTCCAGCATGCGTATCATGACAATATCGAGAAACGCTTACTCTACACTAAACTTTACTTTTCTTATTCTTCTTGTTTTATTAATGGCTTATCTGCACATTTCGCACAATATTGTCATTGTCAAGTGCTTAAATTAGTTAAATTAAAATAAATTGGTTTTTACATGTAAAATAAAAATGAAATTAATGACGGATAGCGATTTCACGGGTCAAGTTATCATATGGGTGCACCTGAAAAAGTGACATTTGGGTGTAGACAATCTTAATCCCACAAATTAAATCACTTTCAATTTTTCACAAATTTACTAAAAAAAATTCTAAAACTTTCCAAAACAACCGAAACTTCTCAAGTGGTGAACAGCTGCTTTGAATGTCTATGTATATGAAATGTATCGTTTGAAATGTTGCCTCGCACAGAAATTTGCCCACCGTAAGGTTAATTTTAATTTATGATACACTTAATTTGCCAAATTGGCTTTATGTGAAGTCTAATTTTCTAGCTGTAATATATGAGCCTTATACATATTGCCTTTTCAAAATACAATGTGAATCGACGACGTTGCTGATACAAGGTCAATATAAAACGCCTTTTAGTTTGAAGGCGATAAGAACTACTAAACGTATTTTCATGTTGTTTTTACTAAATAATAGAATACTTTGATGTAACTGATTAAGGTTTAGTGTAAATTTGTGAATTATTAATATGATTATTGGAGATTTCGAAAAAAAAAAATGATGACTTACATCTCTGAGATCCCAGGTTCGATTCCCAGCCGGGAAATGTAGAAAATGATATTTCGAAATTATCTCGAGTTTGGGTGTTGTGGTATCTACGATGTTCCAGTTTTCCGTAGTAAGAGTGCTATAGGTACTTAATTTGTGATCTAAGTAATGTACCTTTTGTGGTGTTGTCTAATAAGTATTTATTATTATTATACTAATTATACCAATATATGCCTCTTTGTTACTGTCCTAAATCCGTATTCGTTAGGTGCGAAGTAACGCAATCTATGGCAGCGCTCATGGTGGCCAAAAGTAGAAACATTGTGTACTATAATCTATCATACCATCCTATGTATATACTTGTATTGCTTTTTACTGAATTAATGTTAAGACTGTTTATTAATTATGATTTATAATAGAAAAGATCAATTAATGTTTGATTGATAAAACAATAAAATGGTCTAAAAATAGAATATATGGTTGGTATAGGTGTGGATGAAGCCAATGTTATGGTTGCGAAACAACAAGGCTGAAATGTATTTTAAATTTTTCTCTATGATAATAATATATTTTCATCAAACCTGTGATGTATGGACATTATATTTTAAGATAAAATAACATTCTGATCAATTACTTTTGTTATTATTATCATTATCTATACAAGTATTTACAAAATGCCTTTACAAAAACAATTTTTATATTTGTTTTATCTCTATTTTTTTTTATTTTGCTGCAATTATATTAATGTCAGTCATACTGATTATGAGTTCCAACAGAGATTAATTACCTACTCTAAACAACACAGATATTTGTAAAGTATCAAAGTTTTTATTTTATAGGTATTAAGAGTGATACATACAAACCTGGTTCTCGGAATTATACTCATTTCCATCTATAAACCATATTTTATTAACTACTAGCGATACACGAATAATAATTATATATATGTTTACTATTATAATGTAAATCGTTAAAGAACGTTAAATTTCTTGTTTTACAGTAAAATTGCAACTAAGAATGAGCTAAACAAATTCTGATATAACCCAAATGAAACTCATTTTTCAAATAAATTTTAATTATCTCATTTAATTCGAATGATTAAGAATGATTTTACAACCCTCTTTCGACCCAAATACACAGTAATTTTGTAATGTAAATGAATAGGTAAATTAATTGTTGGTTTTAATATTTTGTCTAATAAAATACGTTTAAAAAGCGTCAAACTTTCCGATGTTACGGAATATTTATCCTTATTTTGATAAAATTTTATAAAGTTAAATACCTTTTTATTGTTTTATGTTCTTTCTCTTACTTTTTTCTTCGGCTTTGTATAAATGTTCAAATTTTTGTATGTTGCATGAATGTTTCCCAACGAGGTCGACCGCTGTTGTGGTGAAAAAATATTTACATTACTGCAAATATTAAAAAATATATCTACTTCATCCGACGATCTCGTTGATAATTAAACAGATCATCGTCAGATAATAATTTTTGTTTTTCTTTTATTCAGATCAAAACCAAGGTTATCCGCAAGGTGGATACCCTCAAGGCGGCTACCCCCAAGGTGGTTACCCTCCTCAGGGTGGTTACCCCCCACAAGGTGGTTACCCTCCTCAGGGTGGCTACCCTCCTCAAGGTGGCTATCCCCAAGGCGGTTACGCGCCGCCACCGCAACCGGGCTTTCAACCAGCCGGCTATGGAGGTGCAGGTTATGGTGAAGTAAGTAGGGATCATTTAGGATATATCTACGCAATACGGAATATTACACAAAGCTCGTTGTAGATGGCAGCATTTACATATGTAGTAAACAAATATTTTTTTTCGAACACTTCTTTTGGAAATTAGTTCTTCCTATCCTGGTTACATCCAGATAGTGTCCAGACATTATGTTTTTTATTGGATAAGATATACACTCTTTATTCTAATTATATTTTTTTGCAATAATACAACAAAGTTGCAATAATACTTTACAGCCAATTCGTATGAAGTAGACTTTAGGTGTTAAATACTAGAATTACCCTTTAGTAACAATGGAATATGATTTAACGACCTTCGTAACCGAGTGGTTTCCACACTGATCGATTCGCAGTCGGCTCAATGTACAAAATGAAGTTTTCTTAGTGTTATGATGACGTATCAGATACAATACAACTGCTTTTGCTGCTTGTTATCTGAGCAGTGTATGTGATGATAATAAATAAATTAGACAGCATCACATACATTGCTTAGATTCCGAGATGAGTAGCTAAAGTCCCCCTATTATGGAGTATATGAGACATCGAAGGTACTCCATTTTCTACATTGACCCAATCGGGAATCGAACCCGGTACCCGGCGACACCTTGAAACTGGCGTTAGAACCACTCTTCTACGTCTACGTAAATCTGCAATGCTGCTTTTAGAAAAAAATTTTCAGGGTTTGCTGATAAATATAAACAGATATATCGCACACCTAGATCTAAACTGAGACAACTCAAAAATTTGAGTGAGTTTTGACTTTGTACAATATTCAAATTCTCGGTGATCATACGCATCTATCCAACATAACAGATTCACTAAAGGTTCGGGGATGAGCTGCTAGTTAACTTTAGCTTTCTTTTGTCTAATCAACAGTGGTCGCGTTCCTGCCACATAAACAAATGTATTGTCAGATCTCCACATTAGTTTTTTGAGTTGTCTTAGTTTAGATCTAGGTGTGCGATATATATCATGATATTTATCTTGATAAGTAGCTCGGTGGCGTAGTGGATTAGCGCCGCGGCCCGTGATCGTAGTCGTTAAACAACTTTCGCAAGGGTCGGTCACGGGATGGGTGACCAAAAAATTATTATCTCGAGCTACTTCGTGCTTCGGAAGGCACGTTAAGCCGTTGGTCCCGGCTGCATTTGCAGTCGTTAATACCCTCCAATCCGCATTGGGCCAGCGTGGAGGGTCATGGCCCATCCTCCTTAACCATCCATAAGGAAGGCCTGAGCCCCTGCAGTGGGGACGTAAAAGGGCTGATGATGATAACGATTGATATATATCAATTGATATTTATAATATTTATTGTTAGTTTTAGTATCGTGTCTCGGCTAAAAAATTTACCATACCGATGTGACGCTAGCACGAATAGTTAATTAATTTATTTTTTCTTAAAATTTAATGTTTATGTTCACGTTACAAGGTTTAGTATAGTAAATAGGTAATAATTTGCGTACTCTCCTACACGTTACTAGGAATCCTTGCACGCATACTACTTTTAAATGATTTTATAATTAATGAAAAAGTTATTAATATATTAAACTCAATCTGTATTTTACACTTTTAATTTAAAAGATCAATATTAAATAAATCCATTAGCAGGTTAAAAATTGTAGTTTTTCATATGCATGATATATATCCGATAAATATCAAATATCGGATATTTTGCGAACCATCATTTTTATAAACCTTTCGCAATAATTTTTAATAATTGACATATAATCTAGGATGCTTCGAAGTATGACAATGAAATTACTTAAGTGATATTAATAATTTGTATTGGTCATGTGAAATGGAGGAGTTAATTTTGGAAATGGAAGTGATCGTGACAATGAATGATGAGTGATCCATATAACATTATCGAATGACACCAATGATGATGATGCCTGTGGCAATATTGGTGAGAGTAGAAACAATACGTTATCGAAAAATAGAAGTCGTTTGCTGTCAATAAAAATGTTTCACACCGTCTAACACCCGTTTTCTGAATTTAGAATTTAAAGTTAAGTACGTCTCAAAGCCATTTCAAGCGTCACTTATATTACGCTTCTGATTTCAATTTTTTTAATGATCAAATTTGATATAACTAGTCTTTTTTGCCATGTAAAACGTAAAAAGCTTAAGTTATTGAAAATAAACAGTTAAGATTTCGTACTTTTCTTAATTCAAAAACCGGCCGTCATCCAGTTAATTTAAATACCGGAAAGGGTCAACCTCTCGAAGATAATAAGTTGGAAATAGCTGGCGTTTGCATTTCCAATGTTGTCCCAAAAATCTTATAAAATCTCGTGTTTACGTCGTTAGTTGTTCAAGATGATTCTTTTCCGTTTCAAGTGGTTATCTCTGTTTTTACAAGCTTTTATTAAACAGGCCTTGTTATTTAGTTAGGTAGTTCGAGTGGGTCAAATCTTGCAACTAAAGAAGACCCGTTCCTCGCTTTTTCATTGAACTGAAGTTTTACATGCATACATAATGACAATGCAAAGTCACTCTTTGTCTATAAAAAATCTATGCAATGAGGATGACCTAATGATGGAGTGGGAAAATGGCAAGGACTTTGAAGCGAACAGGGTTACCATATCTCAGGATTTTTTTTACTCTTCTCGGGATTCCAGTCGGATTTCGCAAATCACAGGAAATCTCAGGTTTTTTAAATTTCTTAATAAAATATAGTACGTTTTAAAGATCTCTTTAATAAAAATTTATATATACTAAAAATAATCTTCCTAAACTTGGTAGTATAGGGCTTAGGAGGGAGGTACCGCTGCTACCACCGCCCCGATATAAGCGCGATGTGCAACAAGCGAGCGAGATCTCTCGAGATCCACAGTGTAAAACGATAATAATTTGACTCCTTTAAAGGATAATTATTAAGTACAATTGAGATAACAATCTCAAACTTCAACAAAAACTCAGGATTTTGCAATGGTAATCAGGCTAGGTTTTTCTCTGGACTTTTTCACCTGGCAACCTTAGATCTGAAACAATATCCAGAGTCTGATGATGAACGTGGAAATAGGAACTTTCGAGTTTGGTTTCGTTTAATTTGTTAATACAAGATATGTGGTCCTACAAAAAATTGTTTTTAAATAGAAAATTTGTTAGCTTTAAACCCTTAATATGGTAATAATAGAAGATGGATAGGTCAGAAATATTGACATTATGTATTTGTTGAAGCAAGAATTCGAAGAAACGTCTCATTCATAAGTCTCGTATGTTCTGTCAAAGGATATACAATGAAATTGCTTAATTGGGATCTCAAGGGACCAAGGTTTTTATACCATTTAAAGAGATTGGCATTTATCCAGTTTTCCAATTAGTCAGGTTTAAAATTTAGTTGTTTCATTTACAAAGACCCCCGCTTATAGAAGTCTAAATTTACCGTTATATAAAAAAACAATACAGTAAAGTTTAAGACTTACAGTCATCGGTTATATTTGTATATATCGTATTTTATTGCTAGTGGTTTGAACCTGTTTCTCGATAGAATAAATTTAATAAATAGATAGTACTGACAAACAAAGCACGTGCGAAAACAATTCAAATGTTTGTAAACATAAACATAATAGAAGATTCTCATTAATCCAAGTCCCACTTAACCAGGTTTTAACTAATAAGAGACAGGTAATTCTGTCGATTTAATTTAAATTTAATTTGTCACACCGCGTTGACAATTCTATAAATAAATCAAGATAACAGAAGTAGGTAAACTTATCTATACTAATATTATAAAGAGATAGTTTCTACTGTTTGTAGGGGGTAATCGGAAGTATTAATCCACTAAAATTCTTTCACCTACGGGAAGCATCACTGCTGAGGCACATTCATTTCCTATAGATGGAATCGCACCAGGGAGTATCCAATATGGATTAGTTGTGGGGTATTAAAGACTTCATATGCAGCCGGGTGCTTTAGAAGCACGGGAGAGCTCAAGATTATCAATTTTTGATCACCAATCCTCTATTCAGATTTAATGAAAGTTTCTTACCATTCCATCGCAGACCAAACGCGCTAACCACTGCGCTATCGAGCTTCTCCATATTATAGTTATAAAGGATATAATTAATGTCTTATTACGTGTAACAGCCAAATAACGTCAAGGATTTATTATTTTATTAATATCAGTTCGTTCACTCTGTTACTACTGTGAAAGTGGTACCATTCGAAATTTAAATTCTATTTTGTACATATACTCGTATCTATTAAAATTTACTTAGATTTTTTTTTCTATTTGCATTATCCAAAGAGTTTACAAAGGTCGTTTTCGATACAGCCAAGCGTGCTATCAGTTTATCTGTAGTTATCGCCGTGTCTGCACGCAGCTGGCAAAACAAAGTTTTTATCAGGTGCCTGCTAAAATTACTGGTGCTGTGCCGTCATGTCCCAAGCTCAGGTAAAACTGAGAAAATTCTGGCAACATTTACAATGCTAATGTATTATGAATAATGTAATTTATAATAATAAGTACCATCTCATAAAATATAAATATACTATTATTATTGGCCGATAATTTTTATTGTGGTGATAATTTGATTGATTAATGATTTATCAATTATTACAAAAGTAATTATTTATGTCAAGCTTTCTTTTTTCTAATAAGGATATTGCATAACAGGTGTAATTACTGGATTTATAGATTTATTTATTGGCTGACGCTCATTACTGCTTATGTTGACTTAATTATAGCATCATGCTATCTCAGCTTAAAACAGTAGTAATAAATGGTCTATATATTTACAGAACACCAAAGCAGCTCATGAATCGTCTGATTACTGTTACGTATACTTGAAAAATGTACAAATATAATTTTTATTTCATATAATCGCGCTTATAACACATTATGCTTAATGGCCTCCAACGCCTTAAAAATAGGCATTGTCGTAATTATTTTAGAAGGACGACTAAATAAACTATATTGATTATTTTTTCTTTACAGCCACCAGGCTACGTTCCACCTGGCGTCGGCGAGGATGGTGAAGTCAAAGGCTTCGACTTCAGCGAGAAGTCAATCAGACGATCATTCATCAGAAAGGTATTACTACACTCTTACCCTCACCCTTAAAACTATGGTGATACATGTATCGCTATCCTAAACCTTATAGCATTTACTAATCGTGATGTCTTTATAGCAATTTTTAAACATCTAATATGATATTTCAGGTGTATTCCATCCTCATGTGTCAGCTGCTGGTGACTCTAGGATTCATATGTTTGTTTGTATACCACCAACCGACCAAGATATGGGTGTCAAGAAACCACTTCCTCTTGTAAGTTAGCTATTAAATATTTGTTAAACAATACAAGAGTAGCTCGGTGGCGTAGTGGATAAGCGCCGCGGCCCGCGATCGTAGTCGTTAAGCAACTTTCGCAAGGGTCGGTCACGGGATGGGTGACCAAAAAATTATAGGAAGGCACGTTAAGCCGTTGGTCTCGGCTGCATTTGCAGTCGTTAATACCCTCCAATCCGCATTGGGTCAGTGTGGAGCGTCATGGCCCATCCTCCTTAACCATCCATAAGGAAGGCCTGAAACAATACAAATTGATGAAACAATACAAGTTTATTCCTTCGATGAAAAATACTATAAAAGAATACAAAACATAATGTAATATATAAGAAAACTAGCTTTCCGCCAGCGGCTTCGCCCGCGTGTTCCTCTGGTAACTAACTAAGAGATCTAAACTCCCCTCCCGCAAGCGCACCCCCGCCTTCGTGACGCCCACTTCGCAACGGGCCGTGCAGCAGAAATCGTAATATTTTAATTTCGCACTAACTTCAAAACCAAACGTCCAATTTTAATGATTCAAAGACCAAATATTATCTACATAAACTGCACTTAGTGACTAAATAATTTATTTTGATAAGGATTAATAGCATGAGTAAAATAAACGCATTTAAATGTAGTCCAAAAAAAAAGATTTTTAAATAAAAAAATGGTTGTTGTGCCTCACTCGACATAGATAGGTATAGTGTATCGCGGACTTTTTTGTAGATATTTATAAGATCTACAATTAATTAGAATATTTTATGGTTCTATCTTTTATAGTTTAGGCAGTGTACCCAAAATAAGTAACTTTGCTGATAGATTTTTTACACCTTATGTCCGAAAATCCCAAATATCTTACGGAACACTATTTTTTTTGATTTCAAAATACAATATAACCTATGTTACTCGTGGATAATATAGCTTTCGAATGGTGAAAGAATTTTTTAAATCGGTCCATTTGTTTTTTAGCCTATTCAATACAAACAAACAAAAATTACCTTTTTAGAATATTAGCGTAGATTAAAAAAATAAATAGATATTACTGAATTACTATACTGTCGGTAAAGTAAGAACATTTTAATTTTGATTAGTGCTCAAGTAATAAGTGTACCTTATGTTTTATAGCTCTTAATCACCAATTGACTAATTAGAGAATCAAAATTTCGCTACTTTAAAGCTACCTAAATTTAGATCTTAACTATTGTGACAGTCTCGTTGGAACCATTTTACTTGATTTTTGAATTAACAGATCTTATGAGAATATCTCTCTTTAATATCGCAAAGCCGAGAGGTCTTTTCGATATTTAAAGGGATTATACATTGGGACACATTCAGTTTTTAGAAAATAAATCTTTGAAGGAAGAAGTAACCTGTTAATTTTTTTATTGCTTTTCTAAATAATCTTCGTTACTTTCTAAGCACTGTCGCGTGAAAGGAAACAATCACGGGATTTTTAGGGTTGCAATGAATCCTTTATTTTTGAAAATTTTGAGCAAATCACAATAACATTAACTGCTTAGGCCTACACAATCGGTATCTAAGTAGAAACAGCGTAATTTTTATGTGTCCAAACTTCATGGTTCGATTCTGACCATTCCAAATATTAATTACAACGTGTATATCGAAATTTGATCTTTTAGGACTTTGTATTAAAGTCGAGTTTTGTTGTTTGCTTAGTTACATCGCGCTGGTGGTAGTGTTCGTGTGCCTGATAGCGATGGCGTGTTGCGAGAACGTTCGACGCACGTCGCCGATGAACTTCATATTCCTGGCGATATTCACCGTTGCGCAGAGTTTTATGCTCGGCGTCACAGCCAGCATCTATAACAGCGACGCGGTACGTACATTCATATACATGTTACACTCGAAGATCGAAATCACTCATTGAGCGATTTCGATCTTCATGTTCACAAAGCGTTGTTACAATCGCAGAATATCCACATAGCGAAATTATGGCTCTTATGGAAACGCTGACGACGCGTTGTGGCATTCACATAATGACCACATAGTGAAATCCGTGTCGCTGCTATCGTGATATTCGACCGCAACGCTTTGTGTCAATGAAGAAAAGCCATTTTTTATTAGGTCAGATTAGGTTAGGTTAGAGTATGACGGGCTCGGCTGCCGCACACACCGCCGATGAACCGATAACCGGCCTGGCTTCTGTCGGGCTGGACATCGATGGTAACCGGGGCTTTTGGGGGAAGGGATTTGTGAGGGTTCAGCCCAGGTGAATCCGTCCAGGAGACGGGTAAGGGCTAGGGATGTACAGTCGCGCATCTTTAGCCTTTGACGGAGGGCAGTTCGGTGCGATCGCGCGTTCACTGGGCATTGCACACCCCTTGTTCTGTCTAGGGGGATGACTCGAATGTTCCTGAGCCGTCCCCTTACCCGAAACGTGGGACTGCGCGGAATATGGTCTCTTCAGGACCCATGCCGTGCTCCACTTGCGTGCGAGGGATGTCGCAGTTTTAGTGGGTATAACCCCCCCCCTGCGCTGTTTGACTAGTCCCCATTGTGGGGTGTTTGCGCAGTGGGGAGTTCGACCTAACTTGTGGATCCTGCGCAGGGTGAAGCGAGTATGCGTAACGCATTTCTCAGCGTAAAAAAAAGTTGGAGTATGACAAACAACGCACGAGTCTAGCGGTCGACGAAGTGCCAGAATCGAATCGCTATTGTAAAATGAAACAACTTGTTAAACCGATTAATACTCAGAATACGTCTTCGCTTTTCTTCATTACCACAACACGTTGAGGTCGAATAAATTGACATGACACGCGGTTTCGCTAAGTAGTTATTCTGTGATTGTCACAACGCGTTGTGAACTATTTTTTCGCTCAATGAGCGAATCTTTTAGCGTAAACCCGGGATATATGCCTACCTTTTTTATTTCTTCGTTCGTCACGATTACCGTAATGCGCACGTTACAAATAAGCAAAACGGGTGCATAACAGGCATGTATCATGTTCACGAACCCATTAAAATGTATGGAAGATTTTGAATTACACCATGGTCAGAAAGGAATTAGTATTTTCAGTAGTATATAATGATGATTTTAGCGCCTAATGGTGCGACCGCCTAGCTAACTAGCTATGATTCTAGTCATAGCGTACACGTCTTATCGATGTAATGCCGATATTTCGTTTCATTTTACTACTTTGACATGTACAGGGGGGTTTACACGGGTCGATTTTCGCCGTGCGGCGAGTCGCTTCACTAATTGCCTCACCAAGCCGCATCGCTAGCCCATTTACACTGGTTACTAAAATCGCATGCGGCTCTGTCATTTCCATCGAAAATGTTGAGCAGAATAGCCATTTGTGCCGGAATTGAAATAATTAATTATTCAATTATTCAACAATTGCTTAAAGAACAAAGAGTGAAGAAAAAACAAAAGGAAAGAAGAAAACGTAATGTTTGGGTACGTGGATGGATTTCTCGACGTAAGGACTTGGGTGCTTCGGATACTTTATTGGTTGAGTGGAGTTTAGAAGATCCTGATTATTTTAAAAAACGATTAAGAATGACTACTGATCAGTTTAATACTTTACTACATAAGGTTACTCCGCTTATACAAAAATGCGATACCAATATGCGAGTAGCACTTTCTCCGAAAATTAAATTAGAAATAACTCTGAAGTTCTTGGCCACCAGTGATAACTATTCAAGTCTTGCAGAGTCATTTAGAGTTCCAGAATGCACAATTTCCTTGTTTTTGAAGGATGTTTTGGATGCTATATACAATGTTTTACAGGAGTTCATTATGGTAAGTGAAACTAGTAATTAATTATAAACGATTTATTTATAAATTTTCCATTGTGTTTTCATCTAAGCATGACCTAACAGCTTGAGATAGAATATCGTCGTTCACTCCGTATTGTTGCCCAGTATTTTCTTGTGTAAGTAAACAGCTGGCAAAATAGTCTTCTTCATAATCGAGGTGCCTTCTAGAAGTGGAAGCTTCGGGAGTCGAAGTTTCACGCTGGTTTTGAAAAGCTTGGTTTCGGGAAGTAGTAGCTTCGGCTTCTGGAGTCGAAGTATAGCGTGTATACTCTGAGAGTGAACTCGTAGGTCTAGCAATTGGAAAATGTTGTGTATTTAAGGTTTTCAGTCTTTCTTGTGACAAATAATTATTGATGAAATTTTGACAAACAATAGCATTTCTTAATGGCAAACTACGTAATTGGCTTGCCACATGTACTCCGAATGTATCAAATTCATCTTGACGGATAGTTTGAGCCAAAGTTTCTAATCTATTAACTGCTTGTAAAACAGGTGGGTCCATTTTAGGTGCGTAAATTCGAGCACGCTCCGCCTTTTTCTTTGGAGACAATTTTTTTTTCTTTTGTAAGGGCGCAATATTATCTTCTTGTTCCAATTCATCAAAATATGAAGACACGTCGCTGTTTGTGTTCACCGCTGAATCTTTTCTCTGTAACCATACACTAATATAAGTTTATTTCTTTTAGGTGCCATCCACCACAGATCAATGGAAGAAAATACAAAAGGATTTTTTAAATCGCTGGCAATTTCCTTTTTGCTGTGGGGCTATTGACGGGAAACACGTATTAATCGAAAATCCACCACACGGAGCATCAGACTATTATAATTACAAAGGCACTTATAGTGTGGTGTTGTTTGCTATAGTGGATGCACATTACCGTTTCATATATATATAGATTTCGGAACTAATGGACGCATGAATGATTCGCATATTTGGAAAAAAACAAAGTTCTATAGTGCCCTTGAAAGAAATAATTTAAAACTACCTAATAAGGCAGTTTTCGTTGGTGATGATGCTTTCCCTTTGGCAACCTATTTAATGAAACCGTATTCAAGACATGAAGGTTTGGAACACAAACAAAAAATCTTTAATTACAGACTATCAAGAGCACGCCGAATCGTAGAGAATGCCTTTGGCATAATGGCTTCACGATTCAGAGTATACAGAAAACCTATATCTGTTTCATTGGATAAAACTGATTCTATAATTAAAGCGACCTGTGCGCTGCATAACTGGCTTCGGACTAATCTCATATACATGAATACTCCCGAATTAGTAGACGGAGAAGACTTCAGTTCAGGGACAATCAGAAACGGAAGTTGGAGAAGCATTCCTACGGCAGGAGTAGACGAATTAATGACACCGCTATCTTCTAACAACTATTCACGAAATGCAAAAGATCTGCGCGATAGATATGCTGACTATTTTGTCGGACCAGGAAAAGTTTCATGGCAAGATAGAATGATTGCGTAAATATTGTATGTTTATTTAAGTAATATTATAAAAATAGCTCTGTTCACGATTTACCTATTATAATTTATAATATGCGAACAAGAATAACTATTTAATAAATAATAATAAGACTTACCATGTTATCTTTACTGTTTCTTCCTTCTATCACTGGCTTTAAAAAGCGGTCAGCTACAGAAAACCAAATTAATTGAGGTCTGTATATATCATCCTTTCCCGCGCCACTCTTCTTTGACTTTGCTACCTTACTGGCCTCTCTATTATACGTGGTTCGTATATTTTTTATCTTCAATTTAAGCTCTTCAACTGTTATGGACAAACGCATTTCTTGAATAATAGATTTAAGAGCCGCTAAACGTACATTATTGTTCCTGTAATCTTGTTCTCTTGGGTTCCATAAGCATGGATGCATTTCATAGCATTCCAAAAACTGTATGGTGTTATTTTTATTCATGGTTGTTACGATACATGTACACAGAAACGCTGTAGTAAATAAATACACGTGCGTGCGCGAAACACCTTCATGCGGCGGGCGATCGCCTGCAACTGATCGTTTACACGGTCGATTTTAGTCACCAGTCGCATGCGGCCGGTTGCCGCGCGGCCAAAGTCGGATGCTACCCAACTTTGGGGCTTGCGGCTTTAGTCACTTGCAACTTAGCCGAATTGCCATTTAGATGGTCGATTTACGCCGCGCGGCAAAAATCGTGCGGCTTTAGTCACCCGTGTAAACCCCCCTTACTTCAGCAACGACGAACAAATGATAAAGAATAATTATTATGTATTTTTCTTAATGTTTCTTGTTTTTATTAATGTATTATTTATTTTTTGTTGCGTTGTTGTGCCAGTTTCAGCTGCTTATACTGAGATGAGATTGCACTCGAGCATAAAAGCAATTTATTCTAAGTGCGGCAGCGTGTTATGCTAGTCCGGGGGATAAAAAGGCGAAGTTTTACAGTACTTGTGTTTTCAAAAGGGTTACCCTCATAGGGTAGAGTGAACTTTCCATTTCTCATAGGTTTAAACCACAATCATGTAGCAATGTAAAAATATCTTTAAAAGTGTAATGTTCTCTGTGCAGGTGTTGATGGCTATCGGTATAACGATGGCTGTATGCTTGGCCATAACATTGTTCGCGTTCCAAACTAAATGGGACTTCACCACCATGGGCGGAGTACTAGTGTGTGTTCTAGTCGTGTTCATGCTGTTCGGTGAGTTTACTTATTTTATAATAAACAGAGTTTATTTTTTATTCTTTTATTTTAAGGGGTTTTAATTCTTTTGAACATGTCAACAAACAGATTTTACTATCAACTTATTTATTTAAAGTTCATTATGGCTCGGAAATGCCTTCTTATAACAAGAGTCTTTTCATATAAATAACGGAATTCCAGAAAATTCGTAAATGCAAAACCCTTAGCATGTGATATTTGTTTTAAGAAAAATCCGTAATTATGGGATTATATTATTCATGTGTATTTACTTAGTTTATTTTTAGAACCCCATGTATTTATGAGTAAAAAATTTGTTCAATAAAGCTGAACCATTTTTTAATTAAGATAAAGTATTTTAAAAACATAAAAAAAGTCCATAGACTAATAATAATTTTCTTTCTTTAAAAAAAAATAACTAAACGCCATCTGTTGACAGTCTAAAGTAATGAAGTCTTGTCGAATAATGATTTGATTGAATGTTCCTATTAACTCGTCAGGTCTGATCGCTATCTTCTTGCCGCGCTCTCGTATCTTGACGTTAGTGTACGCATCGATCGGCGTGTTGCTGTTCTCCTTCTACCTGATATACGATACACAGCTCATGATGGGGGGCAAACATAAATACTCGATCTCACCCGAGGAGTACATATTCGCCGCCCTCAACCTGTATCTAGACATCATCAACATATTCTTATACATTCTCACCATCATCGGCGCGGCCAAGGATTAGGAGGAGGGTCAAGGGCGACGGTCATCTTCAGCACCTGTTACCGAACTGTAAGGTTCATATTTGAATGCGCGATTTGATATGGCTGCGTTCCGTTTTGCGATTTTGATCTATCGTTACATTGTGATGTGTCAATTCAAATATTTTAAGTGTTAGTTTTTTGCTTCTGGACTTTTTCTATGTATTGCCAGCGTCGAAAAGTTCTTATGTGTCTGTTTTTATTTTTTGTTTGTGTTGAATACTGTATCGGTTTCCTTTTTTAAGTGGATACTACTTAATTAGCCCACATTCTCAATAATTACTCGTAATATTGCAATTTTTATTCCATTTCTCCATTTTTATTTTATTTTACTATCTGGCAGCTGTGATTTAGAATTTTTACAATTTAAATACAAGAATGAAAAGTTTGAGATTTATATTTAGTTTTGAATTTGGCGCAGCTGTATTAAGAAAATTAAGTATCTAGTATTAAAATATTTATCTATCTACTTTTATATGTAGATGTAATTTAACACGTGGTTTCTAGATAAGAGGTTTTCAATTTAAATACGTATTTAATTACGTTCCAATATGTTAAAAAAATAAATACTCTTACAATAATCTGTTGATAACTGTAAGAGGAACACCGCTTGTCTAGAAATCTGTTATGGAAATCTAAAAATGACATTGGGCATTATGCGACAAGGAAAGAATATTATGAATAGATGGTTTTGATAGAAATTTTAATCGGCAAAAGATATAACGATAGGTACCTTTTTGGCTCGCATTGCCTAATGTCACTAACAAATTATTCCATGTTGTGTATTAATATTCTATTTTTGGTGTTGTCGTGTGTAATAATGTACAGTCAACAGCACTTCATAAACAAAACTGTCAAATTCCTTCACGCGATTGTAATCCTCGTAACATTATGATGAGAGTTTAAAATCGGTTGCAAAAATTTGACATTTTGTGGTAACAATGTGCTGATGTATGTACTTTAAAGTAGTAAGAATTTATTGTTTCATACTTTTGATTTAATTTCGGTGTCGTGATTTAGAATATATAGTTACATTGTTAATATAAACTTGTATTGCATTTATGTAAGTTATGAAAGGAACGACCGTCGCCCTTATTTAACGAAAATACAATAATTAGTAATTAATTAATGCTTTACCTAGGCTTGAGTAGTAACTAAACGCGTCCTCTCGTTAAAGTATAATCGATATTACTATTATATATGTCGAGTGTTTAACCAACAAGTTCTTATGGAATTGTATCATTTCACTTTATAGCTGGATCAGAACAGACTGTATGATTTATCACCGCTTTTTTGTTTACCGATTAATAAGGCCCACTGTTTTTAAAAGAACTACGATACGCTTCAATGTTGAGGACAACTGACCAATAAACTGTCTGTAAACTTGTTACATGTAGTTTATTTTTTACATTTGAGCGTCTGAAAAAAGTGGGCCTTCTTAGCCGATACTGCTTTTTTCATAACTACTGTTAAAAAAGAAGAAAATTTAATACTTTTTGTATATTAATTAATTTCATTCTAAAATCTGATTGAACTATAACGACTTGAGAGTAATCTAGGTAATCCTATTATTTAACATAACATCACCTAGTTTGTAATCTATTTATTTAGGTATGATATTGTTAACAAAGGAGAACTCGCAAAGATATATAATTAGATTCAGTCCCTCACAACAGATGCATATTTAATTATTTTAAAGTATGATAACTAATCTCATTGGAGATGTTTGGGATATCTGCCTATAGCCAGTATATAGCTCAAATCTTCACAAATGTATACCAAATGAGGAAAATCTATACTTGTACAGTATTAAATATAACAATTTTAAACTGTTATCATTATAACGTTACAATAATTACTAATTTATTTAAAACTACGCTTAAAAGCAAACACATAGTAACCCTCAAAACCAAAATTGCTCTTATGAGCGAGATAATTTTTCAAAAAAATATATGTACTGCTCTGAAGAACGATTTTATTTTTGCGGTTTACTACGAGTTAAATTACTTGTAATAAATGGCCTCTTGGTCATTACTTTTTCTATGCACTAAAACATGTCAAATTTAATTTATGATATATTTTTATAGCTTGGAAACTTATATGAATTGAAAATATTATTACATATAAAGTTTTGTTACATGTCGATATGGGATCTGAAATAATAAATGCCAATTTGCACTTAACCGTTTTTTATTTACACACTAAAATACCTGTATAGTAAACAATACTTACTCACTAAATACTTGTTTACCTTGCCACAAGTGTCAAACTATCTGCAATGGTCGAGGCTACCTATAAATCAAATTTATTTATTATTTCAGATGACCCACTTTAAAAAGAAACGCGATACAATTACATTAAATTTAAATTTTCTCTCGGTGTAATTATTTCAGACACAAATATACTGACTGACCAAGCCAGTTGTTTAGTGCCGTCTAAGAAAGCCCACTTTTTTGTAAGCAAATGCTGATGAGTTGAATGGGTATTTAAAATACAATCCTATTTTCTTAAAATAACTAATATGTATATACAGGAATAATTTAAAACCACTGCGAAGATTTTGTGAAAATAAACTTTAAGTAATTTAAATAAACACGTATTTTTGATATGTTCTAATACTAAAAAATAAAGTTATCGCTTATCAAAGATCGAGATTTTAAAACTTAATTTATGGATACCGCGCGCCGTGCGTCAGCTGAGCGCCCGCTCGACGCCGTAGGCATGTACTCATAGGTAGGTACCTAGCTACACGGGTCACTGAACGCTCATTTTGTTAGATTCGAACTAGATTTTATGCCATGATCTGAGGTGATTTCTAAGAGTAATTCCAATTTTCCCTTCATACTTTTATGGTTAAGGCCATCAAAATGCAAAAAAATAAAAGAGAAACAAATTCGTTACCTAAAAAAAAATATTTACGTTATGCCGAAGTTACATAGGTACTTCTGCGTTAAGGCGTATTTAAAAAAATTAGAATCAACTACGTATTTACAATAATGTTGAATCAAAACAAATACCTAACTAATTTTACTTACCATGTATTTTAATATTTGTTCAAAATGAAGTCCACGTCTGTCCAGACATAAACGTGCACATTTCATTAAATTGACATTTAATTTGTTTAAAACACTAGTCTCACTTTTCACTTCACTGAAAGCGTTATTATTTTTTATTGTTAAGTCTTCTAGACTTTGTGCCTCCTCTACATCTCGGCGTTTGACTTCTTCCCATAAGAAACAGTCCCTCACTTGTGAACAATGCCTCATCCGTCTACAAGATGTTTGCATTGCGGTGATGTAGAAGCCACTCACATAAGGCTCGACGTGGTACTGGGTCTAGGTCATGGAACTGCTGAACCGGCTGAAAGTGGTACGGATGGAGTCCGGCTGTTTTTAGCAGCTTCAATACCGCAGGCTGGTTCACACCAAAGAGATATGCCGCATCGTGAGTACTGACTCTAGGACTTCGTCTGTTAAAATGGTTCGTCGAAGCATTAGGGACCGCGGGGTTACGGATCCCAAAGGCCGCATACAAGGTATGCTCTTCGTCGCATACTTTCTCCGAATTGCGCTTATGTAGGTTCTCACCACTCAGAAGATAAACTCGTACCATCTCGTAAAACTCACGACGGCGGGCGCGTCGCGTGCGCGGGAACGCCAGGACACGTCACATCGGCGCGTGCGTATGAGTCTTACTGTCGCGCGCGTCGCTCGGTACCGGCGGGGCGGTGGGGGCTGTGGCGGGGGGCTACCGGACGCGGCGGGGTTACACGGTGGCGTACGCAAGAGAAGACGTTTTCATTGAAGTTTTATTTTAAAAAATGTGTCCATATTCTACCGTTTCGATAGGGATAAAAATATTTAAAAAAATTTTTTAACTAATTATGGAAAAGTGTTCTATTACTGATACTGAACCACCAAAAAAAATTTTTGCACTGGAAAATAATATTCCTGTATATTTTAGTTGTTTTTTAGCACTAAGGCTTTGAAAAATATTTGCGTTCTTAAACGGTACTTAATTTGAACAAATCATCACACACCTTAAGAAATGTACGAGTTTAATATAAATAGTTACATATAATACATCACTATGAATTGCCGCTCGCAGTCTCGCAATTATTGAGACCTATTATGAGGTGTAATATTATTAAATGCCAGGACTCGGTGGAGTTGATAAAAGTATACTGAACAACTTTTACTACGGGAGCATCACTGAGTTCACGAACAAATAAATCGACTGTTTCATACAAAATTGTAATACCTACAATCGCCAACAGTATGAAACAGCTGATTAATTTTTCGTGAATTCAGTGTTGCTCCCATAGTAGAATTTATTCAATATGATTAACTCATACACTACACGAAGTACTGACACATACTTTATATTTACAGCAGTACAAAAATATTAGTAGTTATAATATTGTTTGTTTAGGTTTGTTTTAAATCTATTCGATTTTAACAGATAGTGTTTCGTTAATAATCTATTGTTAATATTATATTATAACAATTAATTGGTCCAATTGTTTCATTATTTTGTTGTGAATATGTTGTGAATTTTCAGTAGATGTTAAGAAACCAATAAAATAATATTGCGTAATATTATTATGATCTTTTTATTCCAACAATAACCCACGTAAGTATTGTTTAAAATAACAAGTATTTTAAAACAATGTGGAAAAGCAGTAGGTAGGAACCACAGAAATATATCTAGTTAGAAGGAAAAAGTGTACGTACTTCGCGTGCCGAAACGACGTCTAGACAGCTTCATTGCTCGCCACGAGGCTCAGTCCACTTTCAATCGCAATCAGTGTTGAACGAAATTTAAAATGATGCGTTGTTCGATAATTACCTGCTCAAACACCACCAATATGGTTGGATCTTATAGTCGAGGTATTTCCTTCCATCGGTAAGTAACTATTTGCCTTGATATATCTATTTTGAATTAAAAATCATTAGTTTTGTTGCTCCGTATTATTTTTATCAAAACGGTCATGTGTCCAGTAATAGCTTTCCATTGCGGCTTTAATTTGACAGTCCAAATTTGCTGTGCTTGTAAAACCATCGATGTATAATTCAAGGTCAATTTGTTGGAGGCCAAAAATGGAGAATAGTGCTGTGCAATGCGATTTTTTTACCCGATTAAAAAAATATCGTTTTTGAAAGCAGAAGAAAGGATAATTAATTTTATATTGAATTATACGAGGGTCAAACTGAAAGTTCTTAGAACTGGCCACTTATAAACAATATAATAAAAAAATAATTCTAAAATTTGAAAATATAACTCTTTGCCAATATTACTGAGTATATATTTCATTCATTTGTCATTTGTTTTACGATTTGGCGGCAAATTGAAAATTGTCTGTGTCACGTCATCATGAATTTAACACGAGAAAATTTTCGTGCAATGATTTTTTATGACTTTCGATGTCATTTAAGTCAACAAGAAAGTTATGATAGACTACGATTGGCCTTTCACGATGAAGCCCCATCTCGTGCGACTGTTTACAACTGGTTTAATGAGTTAAACGTGGTCGCACTAATCTCACTGATGATTTACGTGAGGGACGGCCTTCTACGGCGACGACTGAAGATAACATCTGTGTTGTGCGGCGTATGATAGAGACTGACAAAAGAGTGACCTATCAACAGATTCGGACAAGCTTAGGCATCGGTATGAGTCAAGTGCACAAAATCCTCCACGAACATTTAGCGGTCAGGAAGCTTTGCGCCCGGTGGATACCTCATAATTTGACTGAGGCTCAAAAACTCCATCGTGTGGATTGGTGTCGTAAAATGATTGAAAGATTTAACGGAGGTGACTCAAATGCTGTGTTCGACATACTAACAGGTGACGAAAGCTGGATTTACTGTTATGATCCTAAAACCAAAAGACAATCTGCTCAGTGGGTGTTTCCTTTCGAGGAGTTGCCAACTAAAGTGAAGAGAGATCGAAGTGCGGGAAAAAAAATGGTGGCCTCGTTCTTTGGAAGGATAGGTCATTTTGCAACAATTGTGCTAGAGGATCAAAAAACAGTTTCTGCAGAATGGTACACTACCAATTGTTTGCCACTTGTCTTGGAAAAAGTTCGAGAGAAACGACCTCGCAGTAGGATCCTCCTTCACCACGACAACGCCTCGTCGCACACCGCCAAGCGAACGATCGACTATTTGGCGACATCAAACGTTGAATTACTGGGTCACCCGCCGTAAAGCCCCGACCTCGCGCCTTGTGATTTTTATTTATTTCCAAAAATTAAAGAAAAACTTAAAGGAAAGCGGTTTATGAATGCTGAAGAAGCGGTGGCTGCGTATCGCGATGCCATTGAAGAGACCCCTAAGGACGAGTGGGCAAAGTGCTTTTCCCAGTGGTTCCATCGCATGCAGCGGTGTATTGACGTGAATGGACAATATTTTGAAAAGATATAATAAAACTAATAACTGGCTAATGTAATCAGTTTTTGATTTTCTAAGAACTTTCAGTTTGACCCTCGTACTGTAATTTTTGTTTTAGTTTTCCGTATGATCCTCATATTAAAAATAAATGGATTGAAGCAACAGGACTCTAAGGCAAATAGTAGGTATACTTACTGGACATGGAAACTTTAACAAACACCTATATAACATGGGTTATTCTGACAGTCCTCTGAGCAGGGCGTGCATGGAGACTGAGGAGATTGTCTCCTCAGTCTCCATTCCAGTATCACATAAGCGCTTGTGCACTCATGTGATACTGGAATGCAGGAGCCTATTAAGACAAAAGGACTACATATCTATGAAGCCCAAGGATACTAGTGGAAGCATGCGGCAGAGTTCGAGATCTTACGGGCTTCCTGGAGGAGCTGGGGTGGCAGGACTAAAGCAACCCCGTGTCATGCAAAATAGGCACTGAGTATTGAGTTGCAGAAAAGCCCGCCGTGAAACATAACATAACAACACAGGACGTAAAAATGTGTAGTGTGTTGGGAGGGGGTAGCGGCTACTACAAAGTGTTTGCCCACAGAAAAATGCCGATTTCTATTCTATCGCATAAAATCTTTTTTGCGCCGATTCACTAAATTACATTCGTGAGTTCGTGACATATACATAATATTTAAGCAAAATGGTAGTCTGTCTATAAAGTCATGAAAGAAATTGAGGGCGCTGCGATCGTGCACGTAGCAACCCTGTGTAGTGACACAAATGATTTTGATAGTAGGATTTTTTTTTTACTTTTATTACCCCAGAAAAGGTAAAGAAAGGCGTATAATTCGTAGACAATGAGTTTTTAACTAAGATTACAATATAGTAATCGTAATTTTTGATAAATCTTTTTTTTTTATAATTGCCAAGTTGTTTTCTCGTTTTACTGCAATGTGTGCTTGTGTTCGATTAAAGCCTGTAACTTTGACACTCCTTGTAAGAAAACCCAATATATTTCAGAATTTAACGCAGAACTTCTAGGCTACAATTAAAATCCAGATCGGTTTTGGCAATCCACTGATGTTTTCTTCATGTAGGTACCTCTTTTTTTCACAGAGTAAAAGAACTGAATCTTTTGTCGAAGTGCACAAATGTTGCAGTTAACCATTTATTTCTTAGGACGACTATCTATTTTTCCCAGGGGTTTCACCATTTTTATAACCTTCATCTACAATACGTATCACTATACTCTCTGATTTTCCTGAAAGTAAGTTTTAAAAATGTAATACCTAAAGGTATTGGCAAAATGAATGGAATCGCCACAATTATCAAATTAATGCTATAATTTTAGTAATATAAAGCACAAACTTTTTATTGGCGTACGTAGGTAAAAATCGTACATTCCTAACAGGTATATTTTTTATTCAGATTAAAGTCAATGATAAATTTGATTATCCAAAAGTATTGAAAGTTCGGGCCGCACTACAATATAGCCTTCTAACATTTTCAATCTAACCTATAAATGCATAATGTAATCAATACTTCTTTTAGACTTAAATTCATATATTTAGTAAATTTGAAACTTCTGGTAACCAAAACTCAATCAGTAACACGATTACATACCAGCCATAACTGCCGTTCGAGCTTTAACATCCTACAAATATGATAAAATGTGTCCAGCTTCTTGTTCTAAACTGAAAAACGTTATAAATAATATCCTGAGCTTCACTCTGATTAATTCTCTTCATTTTTAACACTTTTCGACGGAGTTTAGAAGAACTAGCTTCAGTTTAATTAAAACAAATCAATGCAGAAAATCGAGCTAAAAAATCAAGTTGTTGATAGTCGATGTACTTTGATTCAGTGTTGTCATACTTGTGTCTAATGTTAGTTCCTCAAACATTCTTTTCATGACTTTATAGACAGACTGTACACGTTGGTCTCCGTCGATCGATATCGTTTTTTCAATCGATAAGAATCGGTATGCCGTTTCAAATACAACATGTATTCGATGCAAGTGAAATTATGTCTGCCATCACTAAATTAAGATCGTGACGTCATGATACCTACACAAAATGTGGCACGCTCGGTCTCCATATAAATCGACGAACATTTTCCTTCTAACTAGATTTATTTCTGTGCCCATGACCTTACTTTGATTTTTATGGTATCGTACCAAACTGAGAATATTAGATTCCTAATAGGTTATCTCGGTTGTCTATCTGTCCGTCTATCGGCGACAAAAAGACTGTTGTTTATTGTATATAATTTCTTATCTCAGACCAAATAAAAAGTATAGACGGAGTTTTGCCTAACAGAAAAGTGAAGCCGACAAAACTACGCCTCGGCGTATTCGTACACAGTTTCACGCACACATACATAACGAAACTACGCCTTCCTTATCAGTCTAACTATCTTGAGTTAGACTGATAAGGAAGGCGTAGTTTCGTTAAACTATCTTGAGTTTACCTTTAGCACACTCTCTTGAGTGTGCGGAACGTTTCATTATAAAAAAATTCAAAAATTTCTTACTAACTGCCGAATTGTGTAGTAAAAGGTTGTAAAAACCAATCCTCAAAAAATAAAAAGCAGGATGGAATCACATTTCACACATAAGTATTGGAGAAAACTTACATTTTCAGTAATTTAAAAATTAAATTTAAGTAATTGCTTGGAACACAAAACCTGAGCCAAATATTACCATCGTTAAACGTTATTATTTACCCCGAAATCAGGTAACTTTAATTTTATAACGCGTTATTTCTAACAAAACACAAATTACGTTATGTATTTTTTTCTTGTTGTATGGAAATTATATTTAATAAATTTGCATTTAAAATGCTACATAGAGGTCCAGATCACAGATATTGAAGTGTAAGTTAGAAAAAGGAAGTAAAACATAAAAAACGAGTTTAATTTTTTACTTCTTTATTTTTACTAAACGGGTTTGCATACATTTTTTCATTTCCCAACCGACATCAAAATGTGAAAGAGAAGTGGATTTCAGTCATTCGTAATAGTCGAAATGAACCTTTATGGAATCCAATTTCGCGCAGCGTAGTTTGTTCGACTCATTTTAAGAGCTATGATATGTATTATACTATAAAAGGGTTATGTCGAATAAAGCAAAACTCAAAGGTTTCAATCTTTCTATATATTAAAATTTTAGTTAACATAGTGAAAGTTTTCAAACTTATCTTTAAAATTAATTATATAGTCTTACTAATGTATGGCCTCCAATAATAATTACCTACTCTTAAAGATTTCAGAATATCAAACAATACTATTATTCTTTTGTTAAAACAGCCAAAACCAACACATCACTCACATCTAATTGCAATATCTCCCTTATTTCTGGTGAAATATTAGCGTCGATTAATATTATTGTTATCTTTAAGGTCCCAACTGCAGTATCAGACATATCATTTTTTTACTTGAAAATAATGTCCACTAAAGAAATATTTTTGGATCTTATCATTTGGATATCAACAAAAATCCATTTTAAATGATTGGACAAGAGACATTCCACTGTAAAATTACTTCTGAACCATGAAATAAAGTAGAAAAAATAAGCCGCCCTGGCTTTATTTACTTGTAAATGGTTTTTAATTTATACAAACACAAGTTTTATAAATATACAGTAGTTTTATTACACCTTTTCTTTTTCAATATGCTGATATTGACAAACGAATTTATATTATATGTATTATTAAATAACATAGCATTAACGTTAACTCTATAACGTCGTAACGTTAAGTTATTGGGGTGTTTTTAATGATTATGGTCACACTGGCACGCACACTACAATTGCTAAAAATCGGCTTCACTTCACCGATGTCAGACGTACCAACTTCTTGGTATACATACTAGTTTTTAGTGTCACGTACCATGTACCAAGACTACTCAGTCATTGTATGCAAAAATACCAAGATTGGCCGTTGGCCCGTTGACCGACAAAAATACACTGACAACATAGAATAATCGACAAATTTCAGAGATGCATGTAAAAAACATTCCAATCAGATTTCCTTAATGTCATAAAACGTAATAGTGTTCGATAATTACTGCCCTCTATTAACGGTATACGTAATTGAAATGTGCATTTTTTTTACTGAGATGTGATTTCCCACACAGTTTGTCTCCCAGAATTGGCAGCGCCAGAGCGGAGCACAGGCGTACCAGTTTCCCCCCTCGAATACCAGCTTTCAGCCAGCTCGGTACAAGGATTTCTAAGTGGCCGTCTAACATCCCTGCTTCACTTTGTTGTTCAGCGAACTCCGTCTTTACTTTTTATTTGGTCTGAGTTTCTTATAATGAGTTTGAAACATGGCAGCCTCATAGGGGATAAATGCGAAATAACAAAATAAAGTTAATGGTTCTTGGTATACCCGCCCTATCAATGGAATGTATTATTGCCATCGAGGGTTTAAATTATAATATGACAGATTATATACAATTTCGTTATTGGCGGTACAAACTCACGCCAAGAAGTCTCGCCGACTCTCTTTGGCGAGAAGAAATATAAATGAATGAGAAGGCGAGAAACATTCGGGCGTTAGTCTGTCCGGCCTAATAAAAAGGTATATGAATATCCGTAATTCATTTATATAATTTTATATCTAGCTATCTAAATTATTATCTCACTACCCATTATCTGAAGTTATCATGCGATCGATGTATACCAGACATTCTGAATTAAATTAGCAACACGTAATTTAATTAGGTAGATACATAATTATCACAATATAGATACCCTATGTGGACGTTTTATCACCGTCTATAGGTACAATTATCGCCAACATACGAGTGTAGCTATAATACTTGAATTTTGATAGTCTGTAACAATGTGTGGGCTAATATGTTTCATCGGTTTCATTTTCCTTATATTAGTATACAATTATAAATTCAAAGATCCGAAACCAATATTTGGTGTGTACGCGGTGCCCGGGAAGTGGTATTATGTGAAATATGTTGTTTTCGCGTTCATTTACTATTATAGAAAGGTAAGTGGATTTCGACGTTTTTTACATTATTATGATATTTTGATAGTAGGTACCTACAATAAATAAAACATGGGCTTCTATTATGACATGTTTATAACGCATATATATACAGTTTCCCACAACTAATCCCGCGTAAATTATCCGCATGTGACAGGCACCTAAATACCTACCAAACAATAAAAATGTTTTTGAAAGTATAAAACGAATACTTACTTATAATTATATTGTAGTGTTATTGCTGCTATTAATAAAGTGTGATAACGTTAATTCTCTTACGTGACACTTCCTAATTTTTTTAGACTTCTATTATACTTCTGTTATATAAGTCTTTAGTTAATTTAATATATTTAAGAAAAAAGCTTAACTTTAAAGATCTTGCATGAATTTTAGTGACTTAAAAAAGATAATTTAACTGTTATTATTTATCTATCATACCTTTATCTATCCTGGTCTTATCACAATGACTTTGACAATAATTTTTTTTCATTGCCATTGTCAATAATTAGGAATAAGGAATTTTCCTGACTCCGGACATATTCCACTAAACAATTTCGGGTTTCTAATGAAAAAGACTGTTGTTTTTGTGGTTATAAACAATGTAGCAAATAAAGGATTGTGGAGTAAAACGTATAAAGTATTTTATTAATAAAAATTATATAATCCTTAATGACAGAGAAAATTTTTAAACAAAGATAATAAACAAAACGATAACATAGCAACCAAAATCATTTCTCTATGACTGGACGGTATTCAACCTTTATTTTTAACAAAAACTTACTCTCCATGTGATGAATGCAGTGTTATAGAGGATGCATACTATACATATAATGATGGAATGTGATAGAAACTAGTCTGAGAGGACACATCTACAGTATGTACAATTTAATTGTACAACAGGGACTCTGTAACAGCATCTTGGCTGAACCTTCATCAGTTGCTGCCAGAATATTGTACAGAATGGTTGAGTAGAATAAGTCTATAATAATGAGTTGTATCGTCGGGGGTGGCATTTCCGCAAGGAAACATCCTATTGAAATTAAAGAATAAAAAAAGGAAGTTTCCTGTAATGGTCACGTAATATTATAATGATCCCTTACATCAGACAAGAGATCCCTTTTCCGCTTTTTGAAGTTAATTCGGACACCTGAGTGCATTCGTATTCGCAGGGCAACCCTGCGATTTGTAAAAATCCAACCCAGAATTCGCACAACCTTGAATTGGTAATAACGTTGGTGTTGGTTGGTGTCATAAGTAAAGTGAGTTTCGAAATGACATTACAATAGAATATCTGAGACACGTATATTCAATCAGTTATGTTTTGTATTTTTATACAAAAATTGGAATCAATAGTTTCTACACCAACAACTTGAAATTGAAACTTTCCGAGGTAGCTGCTACTGTAGGCATCTCTAAAGAACGGGCACATTACATTTTGACTCAAGAATTATGTATGAAAAAATTATCCGCAAGGTGGGTGCCGCGATTGCTTACAGTTGACCAAAAACGCGTTCGTATGCAAATTTCACAAGATTGTTTGGACCGCTTGGACGCTAAGAGCAATACAACTGATTTTCTGCGACGGTTTGTTACTACAGACGAGACTTGGGTTCACCACCATATACCTGAATCAAAAATTCAGTAAGTCATGGCGTCATTATTTTGGGATTCGAAGGATGTATTGATGATTACCTTCCAAAAAGACAAAACATAAATGGCGAATATTATGCTGATCTACTGGATAAATTACAAGTGTGTATTCGTGAAAAAAGACCCGGCCTGGCTAAAAAAATAATAATCTTTCATCAGGATAATGCGCGCGTTCACACGTGCATCACTGCGATGGCGAAATTCAAAGAATTAAATTATGATTTGCTGCCACACCCAGCTTATTCTCCTGAATTGGCACCATCTGATTTTCATCTATTTCCTAAGCTCAAAAATTTTTTAGGTGGACAAAGATTTGATAATAATAGTGAGGTGATGTCTGCCGTGGACAGTTATTTTGAAGGGCTTGAAGAGAACTACTTCTGGGATGGCATTAAGGTTTTAGAGCATAGATGGATGAAGTACATAGCGCTTCAAGGAGACTATGTCGAAAAATAAATATACTTTTAACACACTAATTCAAGTTTTTTATGCTAGGCTAGCTATTTATCATCCCGCCCTCGTATGTTAAAATCATATTCGAACATATGCGAAGATAATCTTTGTTATATCTGTCAGTGATAGGCCTATGGTTAGGCCCTACCTCCGTTGGATCAAAAATAGATGAAATTTCGTTTTCAGAGAGAGCGAATGTAGGCCCACTGTTCATACTAAAGCATGGATTGGACCCAGTAAAAAGATTATCAGATTATAGTTGACATACATTTTTTTCAGTATTCAAAAAGAAACTCAGCAGCAGGGTCTAGTGGACGCGCTGGGCAGGGTGTCAAAGCTATAGCCGACCCGGCGTCCATGGACCGCGCCCATCCCTTCAGCGACCACGCTAAGGTATAACATATAACAATCGCTGGAAATTCATCACCTCATCTTATTATGTAACTAATCACTAATGGTATTATTTTATACCAGGTAAGCATAGCTGAAATAATTCTGATATGTTTAAAAAGTATACCGGACGAAACTGATATGACAACACCAAATTGGGACGGTTGTAGAAACCGGCGGAAGATTCATGAAGATATTGATAGAAATGTATCATGTATCATCTTCCCTTTGTTATGTTGAGTAAAACCTTCTTCTCGTCTTTTTTAAAGGCTTTCGACGCAGTATTTTTTATATCAGCATCCAGAAATGAGGACGACAAAGGTATCTACGTCATATCCGGCTGCGAGCGACGCCCCATGGGCATGTGCAACGGATTGTTCTACATAGGGGTAAGAAAGAACTACTATATGAATTAAGAAAATTTAAAAGTTAAAAAAAGCTAAAAGACACACCACCCTGAATAATAATTATTTTTTTCTACAACGCTTTTAAGCAAAGTGTGCATATAGAATTTGAAAGCGGACACATTTTTTGGTTGCCGTGTTGCTCTCGATATACTTCTGTCGCGACACAGCAAATTAAAATCTTTTACTATGACACAAATAATAAGTCTAACCATAGTAAATATATAAAATAGATATGCTTCTGTTTTACAAACGTCAAGACACAAAAATGTTTCGGCCTTTAAGGGAAAGAAGATTCTATTTCATTTTCGTTTTCGTTTAACCGTGGAAGCGTAAAGTTTTGCAAACAGTAACTTTATAAGTTCATTATTTTATGCAGAAAAAAATTTTTTTTATCGCATTCTAGCTTTGACTATTGTTAATAAAAAAAAGGAATGATATTATTATTATTATTAACAGTTACCCGGTAAAGGACTATTATGCAGTAAAAAGATACCTGATACAGTTCTCTTTGGTGCCCAAATAAGTGAGTTCGGAGCAGAGGGCATTAAGATGACGCCTGTAGAGCCGATGAACAAGTGGACTGTGTCATACAAGGGACAGATGTGGTGAGTACACATCGTCAACCTATTATTGTCCCCATTGCAGCACAAGCCCCGTGTATATAAAGTAGAAACAAAAATTGTTGACCGTTGGCTCAGTATGGGTTGGTGGGTGTTTAAGAAGGCAGATGCAGCCGGGACCTGACCAACAAAATGCCTTCACTGAGACACTGGAAGTAGTAATTTTTGGTCACCCATCTAACCATGGCTCTAATGTAAAGTTGCGTAACCTCCGTAGTCCCAGATCAACTCCCTAACCACTGCGCCATCTAACACACTTAAATACGCTAAGGTATTTCGATCATATCTGCATAATGCAATCGCAAAATTAATAGATATCTAATTAATCTAATTAAAAAATATTTTTAATTAAATACTCTACATACTTCTTTGACGATCTTTTTTAATTTCTCTATATACTCTATTTCGCATCCAGTCTTGTTATTTTCTTCTTAACACTATATCCTCTACTAGGCTACAGAATGATCCTGAGAAGTTAGTTAATGTGGAATTCCAAGGCGAGTGGCTGGCGACCAGCAAACATTTTGATTACGACTGCGACTTACATCCGCCAGCCGTCATCAGGTCCATCGCCAGGGAGAAGTGGTCCAGGGCTTACTTCGAAAACTTGAAAACGTAAGGTCTTTTTCATAGACTAAGTATAATAATATTTTTACCGATTTAAAATTTCAATGAACATACTATAATAACATTAAAAATTCACTGTGTTTAAAAATATTAGTAGTAAAATTATATTCAACTTTATCTTCGAAATTAGTTAAGAAAACTTCTGTCTCTGATAGCAATCTGCAAATATCAGATGAAAATATAAGAAAACTAGCTGTATTCCCGCAACTTTGCCTGCTTTTGAAGAATTTTCAAATCGGTCCAGTAATTTCGGAGCCTATCTATACGATCAAAACAAATAAACAAACATCCAAATCTTTCCTCTTTATAATATTGGTACCTTCAGACAAATAGTACAAGTACCTAAGTATGCTCTTGTAATGATGGGTAAATCCATTATTTTTTCTGTCCTTATTGTTATGATGATGTACATAACATCCTATGTGGGTACATTTGTCCTTATCTAATTATAAATTGTACCTCTATTATCAACTTTTTAATTAATTATATTCTTTTTAATATACATATTTCGAGTATTTTTTTTCATACAGAGCGCACCAGTCCCACTACGAACAATTCGGTGTACTTAAATGCAAATTTAAGATCGACGATGAATCGTACGAATACACGCTACCATCGTTCAGGGACCACAGTTTTGGTAAGCATAATTATTTGTACTGTTAATAAACCAATATTATTATTATTTATTTTATTATAGGTTACTGAGTTATGTCCTTAGTACTTCCACAAATTGAAGTATCAACCATTACAAAACTCTTGCACATTTTTGTCACTAGCTTTTGTACTATTATAAATGAAAAAAGATGGTGTAATCATTTCAATGCAGTAATAAGATATAAAAGTTGTTAATTATCATAATTTTATAATCATTATAAAATACTTTCGTATGGTAATGGGTGATTCATTTTTTTTGTCGTTAGGTGTTAAACGGGATTGGAGTCTGATGCACAGATACGCTTTTCATCATATCTTTCTACAAAATGGCATCAACATAAGTGTCGGTGTAATATGTCAGCCGTCCACCGCTTCAGTGTGAGTACCTAATCATTCATTTTTATTAGGTTAATTTACTATTGTAGGAAAAATATTTTTAATGTTATCTTAATAAACCACTATCAGACTTATTTTCCTTCAAATAGTTGATAAATAAAGGAAAAGCATATTTTTATCAATTAATTATATTGTCCCGCGAAAACAACTGCGCAAAAGTCACGTGACATTTCAAACCGTGATGTCATATTTCAATAAACATGTACATTATAAATCTCAAGTTATTTTGCAAAAAATAAAATATACTTACAATTCATTTTTAAATATAAAATACTACATAGTTTTTTGCATATAACTTACAATTTCCAAGTAGTCAATTCCGTGCAAATTACTTGTTATAATGTCAAAGTTACGCCCATTACGGACTTTAAAAAACGTTAAGCCTTCTTTCTTCCGTACACTACAATTGATATTAAATATTTAGCTTCGAAGCGGGCACAGTGGCTCTACCGGACGGCCGAGTGTTGCCAATAAAGTGGGTGGAGCTACAGCTGTACCAGCACGGGGAGGGGGGTCGCCCCTCCACAGACTACGCGTTTAGGTTCCAAGCGGGCAAGGACGTCTATACTGTACAGGTAACAAACGATGAATCATCAGCATTGGCTTCCCACTGCTCACTATCGATCGATAGAATAGGACGAATCGAGTGGTTCACACGCCGATTTCAATTGTCGCCATTTCTGAAGTCGCTACAATGTAGAAAATGGGTTTTTGTATTGTGGTACCTTCATTGTCTCGGAACAGAAACAGTAATATAATAAGAGGGCTTTAGCCACTCATCTTGAAATCTAAGCAACGATATGATGTCTAATATTTATAGAAAATAGAATCGTATGGGAAAAACAGGCTATAACCCACGACGCGGGCCCAGTTTAGATTGATGGTATTAACGTCAGGGGCGGATCCAGACTTTAAAAGAGCTTATGGCACAGTCGAAAAATATTCTAAGTGCGAGTCAAAGTAAAGTAATTTTTTTAGTAAAATCCCAATCGGGAAAATTTATTGGGGATTTATCGTTTAATACAAATTAAAATAGAAAAATAGATATAATTTATACTTCTTAACACTATAAAAACATTAGTAATATAGTTGAATGAAATAGGATACTTTAAAATCAGTTAACTCATTTAATAAAATTGCCGATTTATATATTAATCAAAAATAAAAACCCGACATTTGGGAAAAACTGGGAAAATATCCGGATTTTTTCCCACCACCCATCTCTAGTCCCGCCTCACTCCGTTCAGTCCAATAAAAGATATTGATCAAATTTTGAAATTTTATTTTATTTTTAGATTTTAACTTTTAATAAGAATGTTTTTTTAGATATATGAATATATAAATTGTAATAGGATCTCATAGTACTCGTACCTAGCGTCCATGCCTTAATCAAACTTTATCAAATCAAACACACACTAAAAAAGCATTACTTATCTGTAGGTAACAGTTGAATACGAATCGGTCCACTACGTATCTGACGAGTGGGAGGCACGAATGGTGGAGAGATTCTGCAAGTTCGTTGTCAACGATGTGCCCGGACGAGGCGTATCAGAGTTCCACTACCGACACAAAGATGGCCGCCCAGAGAGTGCCGCCATAAACGACCCACAGTGGTACAGGAAAATGTGCCATAAGATTTAACTGTTAAGATGATTATTGCTAATCACTGCTTTGTACATATATGTAGATTATCAAAATAGATATTGCTGGACTTTTAAATATTGTTGGCTTTTTATTTCGTCGCATAATAAAAACCCAAACATGGTCTTTAAAGAAAAGAAAATTATATAATTGGGATAAGGCAAGCAAATGATGCATTCTAAAATCTTTTAAAATATAAACTACCTAATATCTATACTAATGTTTATAAAGAGGAAAGATTTGATTGTTTGTTCTTGTGCATCAAATACGCTCCGAAACTACTGGACCGATTATAAAGATTCTTTCACCTACGGGAAGCTACATCATGTGCGGTGAACATAGGTTATATTTTATCCCGAAAAACAGCAAATAAAGGGATGAAAATGGGCGTAGAACTTTGCATAGGGTATTAAAACGTTACCGTAGTAACCTTTGCTTACTATTCAATTTGTCATTGTAATAATATCCATGTCATGATATGAATCGGTATTCAAATAAACAGTTCCCTAGGGCCCACGCAGGCGAAGCCGCTGGCGGAAAGCTAATCTACAAAGTAACTGTGAAATTTGGTATAATACACTTAAAAATGAGCCAAGCAAACCCGTAAGTAAATCTCGGACTAGCTGTACTATTGAAAATTATCCTTTTTTAGGAATAATAACAGTATGTATTCAACAAAAGCGATAGTTAAATATCATATTTGGTAACTTTCTGTACGCATGTAAATTTTTCAAAATAGTATTTTATTTATTATAGCTATTTTTATTTTCCTACGAGATACATTTCCGTTGTAAACAAACTTACTTAAGTGATTCGTTAATAGAATAAATATCAAATCTGACCATGACGAAATCATTCAAGGATTAACAGCGATATTTCTTTAGAATGTAGTACACATTGCATGTTTATTACCTCAGACACAGAAGATGCGTCATGTAACGTGATCGATGTACGTTGAACAGTTTTCTGGATGCGGTGCCGACCTTGATCGTTGTCCTTTCGCCGCTCCTCCAATTATGTCTCTAATCGAATTGACTGACTGCGCTCTACCAATGAGATAATTGCGCACGCGCATCCCATTTACATATATTGGGTGATTGATTATGAAAGAGGATCATTTAAAAAAAATATATTAACCAAAGATTCTATTATGAATAACACTTTTTGTTTAGTACTTTAGTATTTTTTTATCTATCGCCTACATTATAAAACGTAAATAATTGTATTTGATGATATTACTAATGATTTCAAAACATACTAGATATCAGATTTGCTTATTTTTATAATTTAATTTTATAAGCATATAAGTAGGTATATATTATCCAGAATGCATGACCCGGCTGTATAAAAAGCTGTTGTAGTAATTTCATTATTACCAAATGTTTTGAAAAATAATTGTAAAATTAAATGTGACTGAAAAAGTCTCACTCGGCTTCCTCGAAGTACAGGTATCCTTTTATGATCTATTTCTATAATTATTATATTATATTCATATTATCTACTCTAATAAATCTTACCTTTATTTTATTTGATATCATCCTGTATAAATTCCGGTAGAGTTTAGGGTCCGTCTGATAGACGCATCGCTTGTTTCCCAACGTCACAGTATACCGAAGCCAGCGAGAACAACAGGAGCGCAAAATTCCGTATAATAACATATATTGTGTAAGGTAAGTGTATATAAACAGTAATAAAACTTTTGTTGTGTAACAAATTCCTTATTTTTTGGGTAAGGAAAAGAATGGGTATTGTATTATTATTTATACTACTATATATTGTATATACCTTGACGAAATCTTGCATCACTCTATGCTGCCACGAAAGCATACCCACTAACTAAAACCTATAAAATCGGAATCCCCTAAATATTGTCTTCGAGCGGCAAAAGAGTGAAGTTAAAAGAAAAATTATAAACAGTACACATAAAACTAGGTTTCGTTATATGGCTCCGTGTAAATATTTGGTTTCAAAAAGAGCCTACCTATAAAAAGTTAGAAAACCGCTGTCAGGTGACATATAACTTATTACCCAAACAATTTTAATTAAATATTAAATTAATTTCATTATTTCAACTACAAAAGACAATTTAAGAAATACATATTTTTTGCTTATTGTATCAGATATAATAAGTAACTGAGTAAAGCGATTCACCTGCACAGATAAACCTCACAGGTTTTCGTGTAGATATTTGAACGTAAACTCAATAGCACGTCTGGTTATTCAAAACCGACAAATTTCTCTACTCTACTCTCTTTGTGCGTGACCCCGAGTAGATGTTAGGTACATGATCCTGCATAATGTTTTTATCTTGTTCCAGTCTTTTCAATAAGTTGTTTTTCACGTGGCGGGTTTTTTGTTCTTTATTTTATAATTTTATTTACGTCTTTTTACTTATATAAATTACCAGGTTGGTTCAGAAGTCGAAAGAACAAAGTCCATAATTTTAAACTTTCTCATTGTATTATTTTTATTAGAATTACGGTAATGATAACCATGAAATAGTTTTTGGAATCCTTGTATTGAGCCGTTTAATTAGATGTCCATGTTTTTATATTAAAAAAAATAAACTTTTTTTATCATTAAATCTAATGGCGTAGCATAGCCGCCATATTTGGTTTTTTCAACGTTACCTATCTGAGAACAGTTGGACTACTAAGACAAATCTAACGATACCTCAATTATCTATCCGTTCAGCGACTATAGCGTTTCTAAAAATATGAAGTAATAAAGAATATTACATGCAAGATACGCACGAAACACAACCCTTCCTTTACTGTCGGGTAAATACAACTACCGAAATGACTAGAGAAAACATTTTTAACTCTACTCATCAATTGCAGTTTTGGACAAACGTGTACATAATACAATGGATTTCGACGCAATCCTAGAAGACGTCGGAGAATTTGGCCACTACCAGAAGCTGGTTATATACCTAGTGTTGTTGCCGGCGGTGTTGCCGTGCGGGTTCCATGCGTACGCGCAACTGTTTATGGCGGCTGGTGTCACGCACTGGTGCCGCGTGCCTGAACTTGAGCATATCTCTGATATCGAACTTATCAAGAATATCAGGTAGGATAACTAAGGTGTTATAGATTTGCGAAGATGGCTACATACCTGTAAGCAGAAAAAAGGAAAATCTCGGTATCTAGACAGTCCATCGAAGTAGGTAAGAGAAACGTAAGAGTCGCGGTACCCTTTCTATATCTGTCTACTTGCGCGTGTATTAAAGGTAGAAGACAGACATAAACACACCGTCGTCTGGGTAAAAAAAAAACTATTTAGTCCGTTAATCACAGAATAGTGAAATATTAGGTACGTATTTTATTTTGCTTCAATTTAAACAATAGGCATTAAGTTTGAGGAGTGAGGGCTTACTACGTCACAGCTTTGTAGAAAATGTACGAAAGTGTGATGTTATGTGACATTTTAACTCGATGTATACCAGTAATTTATTTATTACTCAAAAAAATACGTGTTTAATATTCTTTAATAATGTACCTGATGGATAGAGAGAGAAAAATTGTCTTGATCCCCATTATGCTCCGTTTTTGTACTGCGATCTTCTCTTACTTGAGCCAAGGACCTATATTGTTTTCTCATTGCTGTCACATTGTACAAATTAGAAAGTATTTTCTTGAAACTATTATAAAGTTAAAAACAACTAACTGTAAAGGAGTAACAACGTGTTAATTAAAATCCTCAGTTTCCTCAGTCCCGATTGAAACTGCAGGACCAAACTGCACTGGGCCTTATAGGAAGTTATGACCAGTTGTCCATGTTTGATTTCATTCAAACGGAAAACCTTTGCCCCAGGATTGATAGAAAAGTTCATAACTTATTGTTATTTTCAGTATACCCTTAGAAGAAAGAAATGGTAATTTGCAATATTCACAATGCAGTATGTACAACTTAAACTACAGTGACATACTGAAGAATCATCAAAGTCTTGATGAGGTTATCGCTAGAGACTTGTCAGGTGATATTATACCGTGCAAGAATGGTTGGACTTACGACAAAAATATTTACAGAAACACGGTAGTTACAGAGGTGAGTTATTATCTATTTGTTGTTGAACATTGCCCCCTTTCAAGGTGTTTCAGGCGTTGAAAATAAGTAACTTCCTTATAATGTGTAAATGATTTACGTTATGAAGTTCATCCTTCATATTAATCTTAAAGCGAATTAAAAAGACGATGTATTATTTATTATGTACATTTTCAAAATTCTTTGGACGAGCTTTTTAATCAAAGCGACACATGAACAGCTACGTTCCACAATTATATTCTTCTTAGTTTTTCGTAGGTGAATAAATTTTTATGATAGGATCAGTATTTCCGAAGATAACCCACACAAACAAACAAAGTAAGCAATTTTACCTCTTTTGAATATCAATTAGTCGTACACAAAAATTGTTGCATACTTCATTGATAGCACCAAAATTCTTACCGTCTTTACTTACTCTATTTATTATATTGTGCAGTGGAATTTAGTTTGCAACGACGACTTTCTACCAACTCTGGGACTGGTATTGCTAGCAGCTGGAGGCATCATAGGCAACTACATTTTCGGCTACCTCCAAGACACCATCGGAAGGAAGCCTTCCTTTTTCATATATCTTCTCATTGAATGCATATTCGGCGTCGCTACAGCATTCGCCCAGAACTACGTCGTGTGGGTGATTTATAGGATCGGAGTGGGGTTTACAGTCCCTGCTATTATGGCTACACCCTATGTTTTGGGTAAGTATTTTATTACTTTCATAGATATGGATGTTTCGTTAGTCACAGGTTTTGGAATAATAAGTACTTACAAATAGGATAGGATCTTATAAACTTACGTCTGACTTTGTCGTGGATCCTCTCAACCTTCTAAATGTTTTTGAAGTTAAGCCGTTGGTCCCGGTTGTATCTGTCTTCATTTACACCCACCAATCTGCACTAGACCCGCGTGTTGAGTTAAAACCTATTCTCCATATTTGATTCCGTTGCATAACTTATCCATATATCGGAGATGTCGTTGCTATAGAGAAATTAAATTAACCCACGACACTAGAGTGAGATTAGAATACGTAACCTTTATATGAATTATTTGTTTTGTTTTCAGCAATCGAACTGGTAGGACCTCGATGCAGAACCTTATGTACAATACTATCTAATATTGCGTACTCATTGGGCTTAATACTGTTGGCCGGTGTTGTGTATTTAGTTAGAGACTGGCGTCACTTAGCTTTGGCGACCACTCTGCCATTCGTCTGCTTCTTCCTCTATCTTTGGCCGATGCCAGAAAGTCCAAGATGGTTGTTGGCTCGTGGTCAGTTCGAAAAAGCAGAAGTCATTTTGAAAAATATGGCGAGGTAAGTTTGGTATGCAAATTTAAAGCTTTCAGTATTGCATTGAGCATGTAAAATTTACCAAATACCACAACACTTGCCTTTTTTTTAATCGGTCCATTTGTTTCGGAGCTTTCTCAATGCAAATTCCATATATTAGTATACGTAAATATTTAATGTCTCGACCTTTATTATTTCAGAATAAATGGGAAATCTCTACCTGCCAATTATATGGTACATTTGAGACGAAAATATGAATCAGATAAATTGAAGCAAGACATTGAAAAGGAAAAATTGCGAAAGTACGGTATACTGGATCTGTTCAGGACACCTAATTTACGGAAGAAGACCATAATAATCACGTTCATATGGTTTACGAACACCAGTGTGTACGTCGGTTTATCTTACTACGCCCCGGTACTAGGAGGAGATGAATTCCTAAACTTTTTCCTTGCTGGAATAGTTGAATTGCCAACTTATTTGTTTCTTTGGCCTTCGATGGAGAGATTGGGAAGGAGATGGACTCTTTGCATGAGCATGGTTGTTGGTGGGATTGCTTGCTTGACCACATTTTTAGTGCAACATGGTTAGTGTTAGTCATTTATTTATTTTCTTACATTGTTAGTGTTGAGCTACATATAGCAGCCAGTTATTACGTTTTCGCGTCGGTCGTCAAAATATAATAATTAGAACAAAATTCTCATCTTTGTAGAAAGTTTTAATATTTGTAACAATATTTATTTCGGCTGTTTGGGTGGATGCCTGAACAATTGATGAGAATACGCTCTCTAGTAGCGAAAAGTAACAAGTGCTTGGAAGATTCGTAAGTCCTGTTAGGTCCTGGGTAGCTCAACGGTTAAAGCAGTCGCCCGGATTGCGAAAGGTCGTGGGTTCGATTCCCCCCATCTAAGGGTGCCAGGGATCAAGTGGATTTTTTAAGCATTTTGTATTAAGAATAATTTTCAGTATGACATTGTGAATGCAAAATTAATCAAAATATAATAGATAGCGTATTGCCTATCGCCTCAAAAATACCGGAGTTCTATTGCACATCCGTTACCTCACACAAATACCGGTTCTGAGCGAGAGAAAAGAATAATACAACGGAAGAAGGCTAACCTGTACTGCCAGGTGTAGTTCAGCCCTTAGGAAATATATAAAATCGTACATAACGTGTGTTCGTTTTTATACGTTACATATATATATTACGTTGCGTTTTTATACGAAACCATAATGATGAATGTAATCTTTTTATTTATTTATAGTATAACATCTTTCCTCGGAACAAAAAAATAGTATACCATTCCATTTTATCCTAGTAATATACTTTCAAAATTTTACTGGTTTCGGCAATTCCGTTGCATAACTTCTTTTCTACCATATTTTTAAATTTGTCAAAATTTGCGAAGAGTAGGTTGAGAATGGACCCGTCAGATAATTCTCAGGATTGAACTAAGTACATGGGAAATCACGACTTACGATTCAAACAATATTTTTTTTTACGTGTATATCTGTGTTTCAATAACATACAATTATTTTTAATTATTTCCAGAAACTTATGTTACTCTAGCGCTATACTGCGTGGGCAAGATGGGCATATCATCGTCTTTCGTTGTTCTGCCCCTAATGGCGTCTGAACTCTACCCTACAGTAGTGAGGGGACTCGGTATGAGCTTGAGTTCCGTATTGGGCATGCTGGGCCCAATTTTTATACCACTTGTAAACTACTTAGTAAGTAACTCTCAGATTTATATATAAATAATATTTTAATGGCATTACTAGTTATCATTCGTTTTGCGATTAAGAAGGTTAAACAATAGGGTATTTGACACTATTAAAAATAAGTAGCGTATTATGGTCATCCTGTTAGATAATAATCTAATAAAGCTTATTTCTTAGAATCTACGAATTTTAGTGAACGACGATAACGCCCTGTAATTGGTTATCGTCGCAACCAATAACAGGTTCTGTTTATCGGGATGTGACGTCACACGTAAACAGAAAGCTGTCTTATCAA